>CM028136.1:113732500-114982500 GCA_016271365.2 Neoceratodus forsteri | reverse complement strand
TTATATGAATCGGGGATTGGGTTGAGGGCCCACCGGTCCACCAGGGACTTGTATCATGTTACATAACCAGGGGATCGAGACTGGGGGGAGGTCAGCTAGTCTACCAGGGACATGATTCTTTTTTTTAATAACAGGGGATCAGGGCTGCTGGGGTCCACTAGATAATGAGGGACATGATTTATTTTAAATAAAAGGGTATTAGGGCTGGGGGCAGGGGTCCGCTAGACTACCAGGGACATGATTCTTAAACAACATACAGTATATCAGATTTGGTTTCTGAAGCATTGGAACATAACATGGATTACTGAACAAGAGGCAAATTTTGTATTTGTGAAAAAACTTAGGAAACCAGCTCTATATCTACTGATCAAACTCCACAAAAACTGCATCATGGTTTCAGGAAGACCTGCTGTCTCCTCTTTTTGCTCTGCTATAGAGTCGCACTCTAAATGGTCAACCAGCATATTAAAAAACGTATTCCTGATTTAGAATCACACATACAAGACACTAATCGTATGTGTAGACTGTTGAAAGAAATCATAGTGGACGACAGTGATATTTTGGTATGCAATGACATTGAAAGTCTTTATATAAATATTCCCCACAAAGGAGGACTTAATGCCATTATGAGATCACTGTCAAGGAGGTCAGAAGTTGTGACTCCCCCCCCAGAATTAATTGGAAATTGTGCCAGAATAGAGTTGGACTGTTATTACTTTATTTTTTGACAGTAAGTACTATACACAAATAAAAGGAACCAGTATGGGCACCACATTTTCACCAAATCTGATCAATTTATATGTTGGAGAGTGAGAGAATTAGTATATTTTTGACCCACAGTTTAATATGTTTCTGCAACACATTTGTACATTTAAATGTTATATAGATGATTGATTCTGGTGTGGAAAAGCAGCGAGGAAGACCTAGCCAAATTCACTGACTACATAAATAATTTGAATGCACATTTGAAATGCACATTTGAATGGAATAGACAGAAAATAAATTTCCTGGACCTCACTATCTTTAAAGAACAAGGCCAACTTAAGACAAAATTGTACCAGAAAGAGATGGCACCAATACTATATTGCAAGTCAATAGTTGCTATCCAAAATCTATTGTCTGTGACATTCCTAAGGGGTATTAGAAAATGGGCAAGGTGTATTCTTGAACCTGATTGGTTAAAAGCACCAATCAGCCAGTCTGAAAGGAGACAACAGTGTTCCATGTTATAACGGCGACCACCAAAAGGCGATCGCCGTTAGGGCACCGTCACATCACCAAAAATCAGTTTTGTCAAATTGCCCCCCTGGCGCACAGCAAAAGGGTGCCGGGGACTTTCAATTTTAAATGTAATTTTATTTATTATTATTTATTTAGCTTTTGTTGACCGGGTAAGTGCACTAGACAAATCCTGCCTATTTTCAGGCACCACCCGGGGGAGGGGGATACAGATGAATGCCAACTGACCTTGAACCAGATTAAACTGTTGGTGGTATTTTTAGTGAATGAGGGAAATTTGGCCAGGACACTGGGGAAATTCCCCTACTCTTTTCGATAAGTGCCATGGGATCTTTAATATCCACCTGAACTACCACCAATCCAGGCAGATGGGACCTCAGTTTAACGTCTCATCTGAAAGATGGCACCTCAGAAGTGCAGCACCCCTCTCATGCTGCACTACAGTGTCAGTACTGGGATATTAACCCAAGTGCCAGATGTGGGAACTGAACCTATGCCCCCTGCACCATCTTACTATAGGATTCTCAACTCCAGGGGGTGCACATTGAGAGGGGTGCAAATCGTGAATAAAAAAAAGATTTGGGCCGAACGCAACAAAAACATACCTGTGCCTTGACTGAACCCAGCACCCTGTCCACCCAAGCCCTGAACCCACCCACCATGGCACGGGGCCTGCTCTGCAGCTCACCACTCCACCACCTCTCAAAAACCCTCTCTCCTCTCCCACCCCTCGCTGAGCGTGCTCACTCCCCACCCACCACACGCATGTACATATAGAGACATCCTGTTGCTATATGCATGAAACCACCCCCATCCTGTTACTCTACCTCGCTCGTAGCTCCCATAACATGCACCGCGATTGAATCACCATTTTTGTTTGTGCTCAATTGCAGTCGCTCATGTCATAGGCTACCAGACAACAGAGACCAGAAAAATAACTATTCCCATTTGCCTCATATGGTTCCATATAGTAATGGGTCAGTGGAACATTGAAAAAGCTAGCACTGCCATGTGTTTCTGTCTTGCTTAGTGAGCAAGAGCCACCCCCAACCCCGACTGGAACCATTTTACTAACCCTTCCTTTTCCTGACCAATCTTGGCTTCCCTGCTTACAATCTACAAGTTACAACAAATGTTTTAAAAAAAAATGTTTTCTGTAGCCTGATCACTCTTCCCTTCTCGCCTGTAAAAAAAATGAAACCATCATCTCCCCAACCACACACATATTGCTGACTGCATTCACACTTTATCTGTTCTTCTCCAGCTCACAACCACAACAGCTCCTGGTCATAGTTTCAAAAGAAATGCACTGCAAAAAATGTACTTCTTTCACCAGTTACACACAGTCTGCCAGCTGCACACACATTCTATCTCTCTCTCTCTCTTTCTTAGTGACTTTTCCCAATTCCATGGCAACACTTGTCGGTTCCATTCAAAAACCCCCAAAATGATAGCAGTGCTTGTCCAGTGCATCCGGTCAATTGTGCCTACTCAGCCCTTGCTCTTCCATTTAGTATCCATACCAAAAAAGCCATCAGTGTAAGTAATCTCCACCCCTCCCTCCCAAACTCAAATTGTCACAACACGTTCACAGCACCAATTGCCTAACCGGGTTTACAGTAGCAAGATTTTTTTTTTTTAAACAAGAAAAGCAAACTGTTCTTTCCTACCTTATGTTACAACACTGGAGCCATGCTCAATAGAGTAAACAGTGGCACTTAGCAGCAACCAGGTGCATCCACAGCAACCCTGGCTGTAAACTGCAGTTATTTAAATTAAAAAGTGCTGTGTTAAGAGGCAGGATGTTATAGGAGTAGGACTTCGGGCTGGGGAGAAGGCATGTTAAAGCATTTTCCTTGCAATGACAATGCTAATGACTCTCACTTGATGTCAAATAGAGTGCTGTTATAGATAGCTTCCTGACTTTTCCTCCCTGATTTGGGGATATAATGTGATTTATTTACATATAGTGTGATTTACGCATGTATTGCCATGGGTGTTTTTAGGCACATTGACTCTTTCTGCATGTTGCACTTTACACTGTCCTTTTAATTGAGGTGTTTTTTAAATGTGCCCCTGAACCTTACCTACTATACTCTGAAGAAGACATCATTGTGATGTTCAAGCATGAGTACGTGGGTCAGATGTTTGCTCTGGTTTGCACAGGTATGCAACGGTCGGTCAGCAGAACAAAGTAAAAAATTGGATTTATTCAGTTACCGCATTTGGGTTGGACCACGCTAACAATACGAACACTTAGTTGCTGTAAGCTGTGATACCTATTTTTACTGTTGTCTATTTTCAAATAAAAATTTAAAGTTGGAACTGGGAAGCTTTTGTGCCCATTTTTAAAGAGTACTGAACGATTGCTGGGTTATTGGAGTGCTGACCACTCTCACTGTTACAGTGGTATTGTGTTTACTGAAGACCACAACTGTTTTTGTCCCCACCCCTTCTGCTGGTAGACTATTCCAGATGTCCACCACTCTTTCAGTGAAGAAGTAGTTCCTTATATCCCTCCTAAATGTTTCCCCTTCCAGCTTCATATCATGCGCCCTAGAAATAGAAAAATTCCTGTAAGCTGTGTTGCTTATTGATTTCCTGGCTATGTAATTAATACCTCCTAAGTGTCTAGGTAGTGATACCAAATGCAAATGCATATTACAATATTCCCTTTTTACTTTCTTTTTGTAGCATGTCTGACCTGGGAACCCCCTTCCATCACCCTTAGTGTCCTTTTTTCCCCACTGGGGACTGACACTCCATTCTTGATTTAACTCACTCCCAACTCTGGCCTCAAGGCAGGAAACCTGTGTCTTTTCCCCTGCAGGTGGAACCTCATAGGGAGATCAGGCTTCCAAGGAGACATTGGGATTGATTCAGAAAGCTCCTCTGAGTGGTGCAAGGGGCTTGTGCCACACAATATGGTGCAATGTGTCCCTTGCACTAAAAGATATGCTGGGGGCAATTCACAAATGCAACCTGAATCAAACGCAGGCTGCATACACCAAAGGGGGCTTTTGCCAGCCTTGCACTACAAAATGGACTGCTACATGGTGCTAGAGGGCTTGCAGCAGATACAGGCTGCCATATCCCCTAATTCAGCATTTAGGAAACCCTTCCAGATGGCAAATGTTTATGTTCCATTAGTTCAGGCAAAGGCTGCTCTAAGGGTACTTAGAAATCAATTGGGAGGGTTGTGATCCTGCACCAATGTGTCGCGCAACCCCACCCGGCCCGATCCCCTGCTATTAAAAAATAATCATGTCCCTGGTAGTCTAGTCACCCACAAGCCTCAATCTCCTGGTTATGTAATGTAACACAATTCCCTTGTAGTCTAGTGGACCCCGCACCCTATCCTCAATCCCACCATATAATTTAAATATAGCCTTCCTTGGTGGTCTAGTAGACCCAGCCCTACAATCCCCGATGTTCTCAAAACCACTGAAGTAACAGTCCATAGAGGTCTTGCAGTCTGCCCACCCCCCTCCATGGCAGGCAGTGCCCCACCACCCTGCTCATCTCATCCCACCCCAGAGCTGCTGACCAGAACAGCCCTCTGCATACCACCACTGCTGGCTACTGACTGAGCTATCAATAAGCATGTACTGTTGTGACTCTGGGTTGGAATGGGGAAGTGGGGTGGTGGGGCATAGCCTGCCAGGGTGAGGGGTTGGGAGATCTGCTAGACCACCACAGACTGCCATTTCAGTGGTTTGGGGAACATCAAGGATCGGGGAGGGGATCCACCCGTCCACCATGGCAGTCTGTATTTAAATTTTATAGATAGGGGATAGGGTGGGGGCTCCACTTGTCCACCAAGGACTTGTGTCATTGTACATAACTAGGGGACCAGGGCTGGGGGGGTCCACTAAACAACCAGGGAAATGATTGATAAGCATTTAAACTAGCAAAGGGGGGTGGCAGGCCAGCAAGGAGGGCACCTACTTGTTCACCCCCCACAGCTAGCAGTGGAACCAGTGAACCAGAGGAGTTGCTGTCTCTACAAAGCAATGTGCAAAAGATGGAGATTAGTGCCCAGGAGGTGGATAGGCAGAATATGGGCAAAATTCAGCAGAAGGGCACACAGCAAAGAGAACCAGGGATAAAGGACAACCAAGGAAGGGGCTGGAGTAGAACAGCGAAACAGTCTAGGGAGGTCAAATCATGGAAAGCCATGTGTGCAAATGCCAGGAGCCTTAGCAACAAGATGGAAGATCTGGAGGCTGTCATGGTGCAGTCAGACCTGGACATTGTGGCCATCACTGAAACCTGGTGTAATGATAACCATGACTGGGAGTTGGTCATACCTGGCTACAACATATTCAGAAGAGACAGGGCAGGCAGGAAGGGAGGAGGAGTGGCACTGTATGTGAAAAATGACATAAGGGCCACAGAGATCCAGGAGGAACAAAATGGGGGAGAGATACTGTGGGTTAAGCTGGAAAGGAAAATGGGGCCAGCCATCCGCACAGGTGTGGTCTATAGACCACCAGCCCAGGAGGAAGAAACAGATAGGGAGCTGATGCTAGCCATCCAGAGGATGGCAGACAAGGGTGAGGTAGTACTGGTTGGAGACTTCAATATTCCAGATGTGGACTGGAGCATCCCAGCAGCAGCATCAACTAGGAGCAGATTTATCCTGGACTCCCTTCAGGGTGCCTTCCTAAAGCAACTGGTCATGGAACCAACTCGGCAGAAGGCAATACTGGACCTTGTGCTCACAAACAGGGACAGTGTGATGGAGTTAAGAGTGGGGGAGCACCTGGGGAACAGTGACCACCAGTCGCTGTGGTTTGAAATCACAGAAAGAGCAGAACCAAACCACACAAAAAAACGTATCCTGGATTTTAGGGGGGCAGACTTTGGGAAAATGGGGAGATACTTGAAAGAGGCATTAAGGGGAATGGGGCAGGAATCAGGGGTTGAGGAACAGTGGGAAGTATTTAAAATGGGGATTACAAGAGAAACAGAATTATGTATTAAGCAGGTTAAGCAAGAGGAAAAGAAGAGGAGACCATTATGGTTTTCCAAAGAGGTAGCAAAGAAAGTGAAAGCCAAAAAGATTGCATTCAGGCAGTACAAAAGACATAGGCAGAAGGGATAGGAGAAGTACCAGGAGAAGCAAAGGAGGCAGGGAGGTCAGTAAGGAAACCAAAGCTCAGACAGAAGAACACATTGCAAAATCAGTGGGTAGAGGGGACAAAACCTTTTACAGGTACATAAGTGAAAAAAGAAAGGCAAAGGGAGGGATAGTGAGACTGAAGGGGGAGGATGGGGGCTGTGTGGAGGATGACAACAGTAAAGCTGACATATTGAACAGGTATTTCTGCTCGGTCTTTACTGAGGAAGAGGAGGGTAATTGGTCTGAACGGAGTACAAGGGGTGAGAATAGTGCAGAAATGGACACAAGTCCCCTTACATGAGAAAGGGTCCTGAAGGAACTGGAAGTAATAAGAGTTGATAAAGCAATGGGGCCAGATGGGGTGTACCCCAGGGTCTTTAAAGAACTAAGAAAGGTGGTGGCTGAACCTCTTGCTATCCTGTTTAGCCGATCACTAGAAACAGGGGAGGTACCCAAAGACTGGAGGATAGCAGATGCAGTCCCCTTATACAAAGGTGGGAACAAAGAGGAAGTGGGGAACTACAGACCGGTCAGCCTCACCTCGGTAGTGGGGAAGACCATGGAAGCACTACTGAAGGAGAGGATTGGTGAACATCTGGTTTTCAATGGACTACAGGACCCAAGGCAGCATGGTTTCACCAGGGGAGGTCATGTCAGACCAACCTCATTGAATTTTTGACTGGGTGACTAGGGAGATGGATCAGGGGAGGGCAGTGGACATGGCCTATCTGGACTTCAGCAAGGCCTTTGACACTGTGCCACATAGAAGACTATTGCACAAACTGGGGAATATGGGTGTGGGCAGGACAGTAGTGTGGTGGGTAGGTAACTGGCTGGGCAGTAGGACACAGAGGGTGGTGGTAAATGGCTGTCACTCCACAGAGGGAAGAGTGACCAGTGGAATACCACAGGGATCTGTGCTGGGACCGGTACTATTCAATATCTTCATCAGTGACATTGCGCAGGACCTAGAAGGCAGAATTTCACTGTTCGCTGATGACACAAAGCTCTGTAACAGAGTAGACACACCAGAGAGTGTAGACAGAATGAGAAGGGACCTGCAGAAACTTGAAGAATAGTCAGGGGTTTGGCAGTTGAAATTCAATGCAAGGAAGTGCAAGATAATGCATATGGGGCACAAAAACCCTGGCACAATATATCAGTTGGGGGGTGAGGATATAGCATGCACCAAGCAGGAAAGGGATCTTGGGGTAATCATCTCTGATGACCTCAAGGCAGGAAAACAGTGTGACAAGGCAGCAGGTAAAGCAAATAGGATGCTGGGATGCATAGGCAGGGGCATCACCAGCAGGAAAAGGGAGGTCATAATTCCACTATACAAGACACTAGTGAAGCCGCACCTGGAGTACACTGTGCAGTTCTGGAGACCTTACCTACGTAAGGACATAGAGAGGGTAGAGAAGGTTCAAAGGAGGGCACCAAAGATGGTGCATGGATTGCATCATAAGTCCCTATGAGGACAGGTTGAAGGCACTGAACATGTACCCCTGGAGGAGAGAGGGAGAGAGGGATATGATAGAGACATACAAGTATCTTACAGGGAGGAACAGGGTGCAGGAATGCACTATTTTAAGAGAAAAGATGTTCCAGGACTAGAGGGCATGGGATGAAGTTGGAGGAGGGACGATTCAGAGGAAACGTGAGGAAGAATTTCTTCACAGAACGGTGGTGGACAAGTGGAACACCCTGCCAGAGGAAGTGGTGAGGGCTGAAACAATCACGGGATTTAAGAATGCATGGGATAGACATAAAGGAATTCTGGAGGTCAGGGGTAAGGGGCAACAGACTTCTTGGAAAACATAAACTGAACTTGGAAACTTAAATGGGCAGACTGGGTGGGCCATAGGCCCTTATCTGCCGACACTGTCTATGTATCTATGTATGTATCTATGATTTATTCTAAACAATAGGGGATTGGGGCTGGGGGGGGTCTGCTAGACTTCCAGGGACATGATTCTTTTTTTAATAACTGGGGATCGGTACTGTAGGGGTCTGATGGGACTACGAGGGGCATGATTTATTTTAAACAAAAGGGTATCAGGGCTGGAGGGGTCTGCTAGCCTACCAGGGAAATGATTCTTTTTTTAATAACAGGTGATTGGGCCTGAGGGGTCCGCTAGAGTACCAGGGACATGATTTTAATTTACTAATAGGGGATTGGGGCTTGGGGGGGGTGCTAGCCACCAGTGACTGCTGTCAATGGTACTATTGCCACGCGGCAGCCCCACGGCTTGTGGCACACCTTCATGATGCACCATCTGTCTGGCACAGAGCCACAGCTGCCACAAGCCAGAGAACTTTGATACTGGGACCCTACCTGATACTAAATCAGGCACAGGTTACCTGGCGCAGTGGCACTATGTGCAAGATGCCTTTGGCGCAGCTTGCGCCTACCTTTGTGAATTGAACCCACTGTATTTTATTCGGCAACTTTGGGATGGCAGCATGAGGAACTGGTGAGGAGGAGGCAGGCTAGGCAACCCAGTTAGGTCTGATGTGATATGGGGAATTCATCTATCATGAGTATGCCTGTTATTTATCACCCAATAGGCCCATCTCTTAACCCACCCACAGAGCATGCTCCAGTAGGGTGTTTTGGTTTTGCAGCTATCCAGGCCATCAGAGGGATGAGTGAGCTCCACCCCTCCTTAGAAACTTCCTTGCCGGCACTGCTGTGTGCAAATGACACCTCTGCATTGCATGTCAAATGAGCAGATGCATGCCAATATACGTGAGGGAGCACTGTTCCTTCCAGCATGGCATCCCCTCTCCCTGGCCCACCACAAAACATCTTTTTTTTTAGGTATTTAGCTATCCATTCTTTGGTAACTGGGTAGGCACATTGGCACCAGGAACCTTTTTTTAAGTATGGCCTGATTATCACAAGTAAAATAAGAGAGTGTACATGACAGAGTAATGAACAATGAATAGGATACATTAGAGGTACAAAAAGTAACACAATTGCACAAATTTTAACATAAGTAGTAGGCAATAACTCCACGATAGAAAGTCAGGAATATTGGGGATTAATTACCACCCCAAGTGTGTTGTGAGGCACAAGGCCGCAGGCTGAGTGTCCTCACAGCACCAAGGGAGTTAATTAATCCCCAATAACTACACATCCTGGAATGGGTTATTGCACTTATAACATGGGCTATATTTAGATAGGTATGGACAAAGACTATTGGAATAATAGTTGTGAAATGTGAGAACTTTATTTTGTCTCCTTCCACTACTATTGGCTGTAGTACCACATTGTGTTGTGTGTTCTGCATCATGAAAAATAGTTCTTCAAAGATAAATGATGCAAACAAAAAACAGATGGTTTTAGAAACAGTAGTTTAATACAGTAATTGAGAAATAGTGCTGCTCTAATTCAGAAACAGGACAGATGTAAAGTAATATGCAAAAATATCTGTGCAGCGCATAATACCACAATGGGGACTGATTACCGCACTGCAAACGGTTACCGACGGGTCAACAAACATAGTACTGGTACCACAATACAGAGAATAGTTTTACCCTATTTACTTCACTTATCCAGAGCACTGTTATTAATCATAAATGACACTCTTTTTACATATATATGCTGCCTGATATATTTGTTTTTTGTAGAATACCTACCTGCATATGGTGAAGACACAGACATCCATATAGCAGTCTTCATCTATGTGTTTGGTATCATTGTGTATGCGGCAACAAATTTGAAAAAAAAAAAGCAACATTACATGGCAGTAAAAGAAATAGTTACTGTACATTCCATGAAGAGATAGTAATGGAATTACAATGCAATTGAGTTACACAGCACTGCCGCAGACAATTCTTTATACGTGACGTGGGTCAAAGTCTGTTGGCATCAAAGGTCAGTAACAAAAGAGAAAGGTCGACCACTACTGTTTCACTTAATTCAGCGAGTTTCAGCCTAATTTTAATACTGCTGTCGCTAACTAGTGCTGTGGTATGGGAACGAACTTTGGGGTACACCATGGAGTCCCGCTGGGTGGTTGGGTGGAAAATCTCCATTTTCTGCACTATTACAGTACCACTAAGGAGAATGGCTTAGTATTTGCACAGTTACTTTACTGTGCTGCACTTGGTACAGACAAATCTGCTGTGGCAACAAAGTTCATGGAGTGCATGGAGTTTAGTTGGGGGGGTGAGTGGGAAGTGTCCTAATTATCCATTACTACCTACAGGACCACTCCTTGTTCTGCTTTAATGTCCATTTCTGCAGTGCATATGTGATTACTAGCTGCCTGCTGCTTACAGTGTGTCTGGATTGTGGCTCTGACAGCATTGTGACCATGAGAGGGATGTTGGCGCAGAGGTTCCGGACTGCTAGTACCCGAAGTGTGTGCAGGGCTCTGTGCTGTTACTGGTTGGCTGGCTGGGAGGGTGGGGGTCACCCCCCAACCACCAAACTGGAGGATAAGCAGCACCGGGTCATGCTGAGTATGCAGCAGTTAAACCAAACACATGCGCTGTGATCAGGAACAAGAAATGGTGTGGTTCTGATATTAAGAGTGAGTATGCAGCAGCACAGATCACCAATGAGGACCGAGGTCAGTTTGGTGGGTGGGTGGTGAGATGCATCACTGCACCAGAGGACAGATTGACTAGGATAAAGCAGGTAACCTGGGAGACTTGCTGCGATATCAGATGTGCAAGGAGCATGGAGGTCAGCCAGATGGGTTGTTGGGGACAGACATCAGTGTGCGGGAGCAATGACACCACCAGAGTACAGCAATTCTTGTTTGTAGGAACTGCTGCGGTCACAGACACACTGTCATGCTGAGTGGTGGGGAACACAATTGCTCGCTTAGCAAGAGATTTAAATGGCTGCTTGTTAGGAATGCACTGGCTGAGGAATAATGAGGGTGTCTCTGCCCCCTGATCTGGCAATGATGCCTGAGTACCACAAACTGTCAGGGTAACAGCAATTAATGTATGGTGAGCTGATGGCTGTCTGCCAATCGGCTGACTGCATTCTTTGTGCCCATATTATAAATAGATATAAATGTAGCAGCAAATATGACGACATGAAATATAACAAGAAGAACAGCAATGGAATTGTGCTGGTTATGAGGCAAAGTGAAAGGAATGGGACTTCAGAAGCACAACTGCATGCATTAAGGAGTTAGGAGAGACTGACAATGAAAGGAAGTAGGAAGCATCCAAGACAAATGCTGGAACCCTGCCTTACTAGTCAGCACCACACATGAGGAAAATGCATTTGCAATCGGGTTGGAGAGACAGTGGCAGCTTATAATGGGGCTGTTGGTGCGGCCTTCAACTTGATCACACGCATCCATGTCTGACCTTTGTCTACTCGCTGAAGGCCCCCCTGGTTCGATGGGGAGCTTAGGGAGTTAAAGACTAAGGGTCAGAGGTTAGAGTGATGCTGAAGGAGTTTTATCCTGATGGAGGACATATTGGCCCTGAAGACACATTATGCTCTCTATCAGGGGACAATCTCCTGAAAGAAGGCAGATTTTTTTTGACAAGAGAAATTGCCACTGCAGGAAACAGACCAGCTCAGCTCCTCCATATAGCAGATAGGCTATTACAGCTGGACTGTCTCCATGTGGGAGGGGAAGGTTCAAGCACAGGCAGTGAGTGTGTTCTGTGCTTTGCTGCCAAAGTGTCCTCTATCAGGGCCAAAATCTCTTCCAGTACCACTCAAAGGGATTGTGGGGTTCATCCTGAGTCATGTTGGGCATCCCTTTTGTCTGGGATGAGTTTGATCCGGTTGGAGTGAAGGAGGTGGCTGACATAATCTTGATGCTGCAGCCAACATATTGTGATCTTGATCCAGGTCCATTCCATCTTTTGATCAAATGTGTGGACCTGGTAGGGTTGTGGTTTCTGGAATTGTCCTGTGTTCCCTCGAGAGTGGAGTCCTCCCCAGGGCCTTGAAACAGGTGTTGGTTAGACCACTACTCAAAAAAACCTTGATGGACCCAGAGTGTCTCAACAACTACATGCCAGTCTTGAACCTCCTATTCTTAGGGATGGTTCTAGAGAAAGTGGAGGCCATTCAGCTTGAGATATGTCTTGCCTCCTCCCCCACTTGTGAGTGATTCCAGTCTGGGTTCAGGTCCAGGCATAGCACTGAGACTGCGCTGGTGATGGTGCTAAATGATCTCCTAATGGTGAGGGTTAGGGAAGAATGTACCATCATAGTCCTCCTCGATCTCTCAGCGACATTTGACACCGCGGATCATGAGGTGCTGCTGGACCACCTGCGGAACTGGGATGCACTAACTGGAATAGTCATCAGCTGGTTTAGGTCCTTCCTCACGGACAGAGTGCAGAAGGTGATGATGGGGTTAGCCTCATCTAGCCTAATGGCACTGTCCTGTGGTGTTCCACAGGGGTCAGTCCTATCACCCTTGTTGTTCATTGTGTATATGCTTCCATTATAAGGTGGTATGGGCTGGACATTATAAGGTAATATGGGCTGGATTTTCACTGCTTTGCTAATGATGTCCAGCTATACCTGTCCTGTGCACCCAGAAACCAGGTGGTAGCCTCAGTGATAAACAACTGCCTGGAGAGTATCCAGAACTGAATGACAGACAGCCGGTGGTGACTCAACCTGGACAAAATGGAGCTACTAATGGTGGAGCCAGGTCATCATTGTGATGGAAGGTGAGTTGGGGATCCCCCTGGGCTAGTCCAAGGGGGTGTTTCCCTGGTTATCTCCACTCAGGTGAAGGATCTAGGCATGGTCCTAGAGGATGGCCTGACACTTGAGGCTCATGTGTTGGCTGTCATTAAGAGTGGTTTCTACCACTGGAGGAATATTGCCCAGATCCAAGCCCTGATACCATCTGATTACCTAGCCACCCCGGTGCATGCTTTCATCACGTCCAGTCTGGATTATTGCAATGAACCACACCTGTGGCTATCTGGAGGCAACCTTTGCTGGCTGCAGCTGATAAGAACACAGCAGCAAGATTGTTGACTGGTATTCCAAAATGTGATCATGTCACACCTGTTTTCCATGAGCTGCTCTGGCTGCCAGTGAGGCAGAGGATTGGCTTCAAGGTAAGGCCGTTGACCTATAAAGCCCTGCATGGGGGGATCAACCTACTTTCAAGACCTTCTGATTCCTCACCACCCATCTTGAGCTCTCTGTTTTTCTGAGGGTTGCCTCCTGGTGGTTCCCAGAGCTAGGCTGTGGCAGTCTGGGGACAGGGCATTCTTGGTTGCCATGCCAGCCCTGTGGAACTCCTTACCTTGACATCTGTGGGAGGCACCCTTGGTGGAAGCCTTTAAAAAAGGCCTAAAAATGTTGATCTTTGAGTGGGCGTTTAATTTGATCTGGTAATTATTATCACCTGCTAATTTATTAATTTATTGAATCACTGACTATTACCTTTGTATCTGGAACTATGGTTTATTATTCTGTTATTAACTTGTTTTATTGAAATATTGTCATCATTGAATGTTGGATAGATAGAATTTGTATTAGTCTCTGCCTCATATGTTATTTTGTAAATATGTCATTTTTTAATGGTGTTAAAGCTCTCCGAGCCTCTGAGAAGGAGAGCTATACAAATAAAGTTCCTATCCTATCCTATGCTATCCTATCCTATCCTATCCTTCAATGAGGATGATTTAATGCTTCTTCTTTAAACTTCCTTTTCTTAATTTAAAGTTCTGATAAAAAATAATTTCTAAGGACATTTCCTCACCACATAATATATGTAAAAGACAAAATTTTGTCATGTCATGTCATGTCATGTAAAAGACAAGATCCTGTCATTTTTAACAAACAAATATTTAAGGCATAAGTACCCATTTTCTATTAAATAGGTACCTGTAGTAACCATGGTCAGGGACCATTTCATATGAAGTACCAAAGTAACCTCAGTGTGTTATTTTAAACTGTGGCATACAATGATCTGTGAGGCAATAGAAAGCTTCTTGGTAAATGCTAGCAGAATTAAATTGCACAAAACGAGGAACGAGGTTTTTTGGGCATTAATATATGGCACACCAAAGAATGTGATTACAGTGCAGACAGACCTTTTTAAACTCCAGCACTCAGTATAAACTTCTGGGGTGGGTGGATTACTTCTAACATTCACTTCTGAAATCCCTTCTATTGGAAATGATGATCTCTAAGCAATTTGTTCATGGAGGATAGTTACTTCAATGTAGTATGGGAATTCTATTCATTACTGAGACTGAGGCATTATATACAGTACTATCCATTTAAAGAGAGTCTTTAATCTGTTCTCCATGGTCTAGTTTTACAACAGTAGCTGTTTTTATATTTTATCTCATTGCTTGTTATTTACTGTGTTCAGGTGATGAGAGAAAACTAGGAGAATGAAGACTCCAAGTCCCGAGTGGAAGCATGATATGGCGTTGCAGTACTGTTGCTGAATTGCTCTCTCTGATGGCTCTATGGGAGTGGATAGTACTAAGTCTCCATTGCTGGGTTCTAGCTGTTGCTGCTGTTACAGATCAGCATGCCATCAGCCCCTTCAACTGGCTCCTCTCTGATAAGGGACCCTTCCATCGTTCACAAGAATACATTGATTTCGTGGAGAGAGGCCGGCAGGGATTTACTACCAGATACAAGATTTACAGGTATGAGGAACTGAGAAAGCAATTACACAGATATCATCTTTGAGACTCTATTTAAATCACTGGTGTTTCTTCAAAGGGAAAGCCTTAAGGGAAGAAGGCTTTATATTACAAAAATCTAAGTACATTTCAGAAACATACAGTACCTGTGAATTTATTTATGTAGTGCACCATGTATGATTCTTTCTCAGAGTTCTTTTTTACAGTTTTTTCAAGCTGCCTTGTAAAACAGATTTTACAGCTGGCTATGGCCTGCCACAGCTGCTGGAGGCTGACAAGTTGAGAAACATGTTTGGTCTCTTTGTGCTTCTTCACCCTGTGGGAACATTTTCAGAGTCTTATCCATCACATGAATGAGCATTGGAACTCATTTCATATTTACAACCACATATGTCAGTGCCAGACATCAGAAGTGTGAATACCATCCCCAAGAGTTCAGTTTTCCTTATTTAGAATTTACATAGAAGAGTTTCTGATTTCTAGCACCAAACTAACACTTGGCACCAGCAGACCTTGGCTATGCAAGTTTCTGCCCACATTTGAATGCTGGGACATAGATACATAGATACATAGATACATACATAGATACATAGATACATAGACAGTGTCGGCAGATAAGGGCCTATGGCCCACCTAGTCTGCCCATTTGAGCTTGTAAGTTCAGTTTGTTTTCCTAGAAGTCTATTTCCCCTTACCCCTGACCTCTAGAATTCCTTTATGTCTATCCCATGCATTCTTAAATCCCGTGATTGTTTCAGCCCCCACCACTTCCTCTGGCAGGGTGTTCCACTTGTCCACCACCTGCTCTGTGAAGAAATTCTTCTCATGTTTCCTCTGAATCGTCCTCCCTCCAACTTCATCCCATGCCCTCTAGTCCTGAAACATCTTTTTCGCTTAAACATAGTGTTTTCCTGCACCCTGTTCCTCCCTGTAAGATACTTGTATGTCTCTATCATATCCCCTCTCTCCCTCCTCTCCTCCAGGGAGTACATGTTCAGTTCCTTCAACCTGTCTTCATAGGATTTGTGATGCAACCCATGCACCATCTTTGTTGCCCTCCTCTGAACCTTCTCTACCCTGTCTATGTCCTTACGTAGGTATGGTCTCCAGAACTGTACACTGTACTCCAGGTGGGGCCTCACTAGTGTCTTGTATAGCGGAATTATGACCTCCCTTTTCCTGCTGGTGATGCCCCTGCCTATACATCCCAGCATCCTATTTGCTTTACCTGATGCCTGGGACCTTCCAGTTTCTATTACTGAAGGCACTGTAATTCAAACAGCATCTTTTCCCTTTAGCCTTCATATGCTCATGGTGCTTATGCTGACCATGAAGTTATCATCCACTGCTTATAACATCACAACCTCTTGCCACGGACAATTTTTCTGATGTCAAAATTAAAAGATTATGATTTCAGGGCAGGAAACAAAATAGCCAAATTAATTCAAATGTACAGAGAGCCTGGTTTAATGCAAATATTTATATAGACTGCAAAATCAGATTTAAAAAGAGTTGGGAATGCTGTAAGGTCTGAAGCTTGCTGATGCCAACTGTTTTTTTTATGCACCCTCCTCCCTCCCTCCCTGGCTGCCCACCCTTTGGGTCTCCAGGTCCCCTGCCTGCTCGCTCTCCCCCGACATGGCCTCCTACCTCATATCATGACCCCTTGGGTAACCCAGCGCATCCCTTTGCTGGACGGATCCCCCTCTTCTGAGAGGGTAGGCACTGGTGGGGGCATCCAGTGCACTCTTCAATTGGCCCAGGTACCACTGAGAATGTGGTGGGTTGTAGGGGTCTGGTAGCAGTGGGGGGCTGGGGACCATCATATGGCTGACCAGAGAGCAGTTTCCTGGTTTTCTCTCCAGGGAGTGGCATGCCACATACGTCAAGGCGTACGCCAACGTCTGCCACTCCCCCAGTCATCCAGACTCTGATATGCTGCTATGCTTCTGGCCTCCACCAGGGGACAGCAGGCACTGGACTGCATCCCTGCCCTCCCACTGGAGAAGGCTAGCCATACCTGGGATGCTCCATCCTTCTCCCCAAGCCGGCCCTCCAGCGACCTGAGTCCATTCCCGAACCTGGGTCTCCGGCGTCGTAGGTGGAAGATCCAACCACTGTGCCGATGGGACGGCTTCTATATTTTTTTAACAGAAAACTGCCATTTCACTTTTAGAAAAATGAAATGAGATACAGCATCAGAGTTACAATTAGTGAATTGACTGAAGTTCAAGGAATACAGGTTCCACAGAGATCCACAGTTTATTTAGAAATTAGGTTGACTTGAAAGGACCTGCAGACATTATTGTCTGCCCTTTCAACAACTACTGTTAGTGTCATGGGCAGTTCAACCCTGAAATAACATGAAAAGAAACAGCACTGCATTGTCACTGCTATTAAAAGGGTTGATGGATGGACTTAGTTTCTTCTTAAGCCATGGATAAAAAACACCTACACATGTAGTGAATAATTCAAATGCACAGTGGTTTCAGTCACAGTTGTTGGACAAGGATAGTTTGTTATGAAAGTGAATGTCAAAGGCCTTGTATGACTCTGCATTGTCAGGACCAAATGCATCATATACAGTATTACAGATACTCAACAGGGAATTTCATGGAACCAATAGTCTGGATTTTTTACCATGTCACAGTTTGTGTACAGAACTCCGAGCATAGTTCTGATGGACCAGCAGCTCACTCTTAGCATTCTGCACTTAAACCTTGGCATAATAAAAACTCTAATTTACTGGTTCCATGAAGAGAACTATGAAGAATGTTGTCCATACAAAGAAAACAATTGAAAACTGTTTTTTTTTCACATCAGTGTCTATTCGGGTATAGTTAAACATGGGTAATTTAGAGGTAAGAATTTTATTTCTGTAAATAGTAACATTAACTGCTCCCAGTTAGCTCAAATGCCTTGTTCCCCTTTAAGACTGCTGCACCTAATCTGGCCCAAACCACTGATCACATTTTCAACCTGTGCTTTACCACAGGCTCTATCTCTGACATCTGGGAAGTTGCTAAGTTGGTCCCTGTGTATAAAAGGGTGATTCGTAGTCTTTGGATAAGTTTTGGCCTGCTGCTATTTTATCTGTCATCAGCAAACATCTTGAGAAGCTGGTCGCGAGACAACTTACTCACTATATTAATTTGTACAGCATTCTGTACCAGGTTTAACATGGTTTTAGAAAGGGGCATGCTACTGCTTGGGTAAAACTGACCAATGATGTAAGAGTCACCATGGATAAAAGCATGTTGTTTAGAGTGGTATTTGCAGATTCTGTGCATCCAAGGCATTGAGTTTGTGAATCATATCTTGTTTCTTTCCATGCTCCAACCCATAGGGATATTTTTTCCTGGTTCAAAAGGTACTTAAATAGAGCTCGGCATGCAGCAATTGACTACACCCATTCTAATTTGGATGCCATCCATATTCATGTCCCTTAAGACTCAATCATTGGTCCCCTGCTCTTTTTTCACTCACTTTATTAATACTCTCACTTGTGTCTCTGCCTCTGGCTCCTCTCTTTTTCTATGCAGATGACCTGGTACTGTATTATAGCTCAAAAGCTATCTATGACCTGAACTTCCAACCACATGCTCATCTCCTTAAAATCCAGGATTGGGTTGCCATTAATAAATTGGCTGTCATTTCCAAAAAAAAAACAAATCTATGCTGTTTGACTCTCACCAAAAACATTGCACATCCCTCAGTATATTTAAAATCTTCTGCATTGATGGATCCATACTCAAAACTGTCATACCCTTAAGTAGAAACATAGGAACATAGAATGTGATGTCAGAAAAGGGACACCAGTCTCACCTTCTCTGCTCTGTTTGCCTAGATATCCACTAGGCCTGTTCTGTTATCCCTGCCCCCCTTTGCCAACAGCCCTCTGTGCTTGTCTCAAGCTATCTTGAACCCTCCCCCATCATTCTCTCCCCCACCACCTTCCTTGGCAGCCCATTCCAGTTGCCCACCACCCTCTCAATAAAGAAGTACCTCCTAATGTTTCCCCTGCACTTCCTCCCTTGATTTGGAATTCATGATCCCTCATCCTAGGTTGCTCCTTTAATTGGAAAAGGCTCACCACAGTCATGTTATTGATACCCTTTAAGTATTTGAATGTCTCTATCATGTCACCCCTTTCTCTCCTCCACTCCTGTGAGTACATGTTTAGGTACTGCAGTCTCGCCTTGTATGGTAAGTGGTCGAGTCCTCTCACCATCTTGATTGACCTCCTCTGAACTCGTCCACTCTCTCCACATCCTTCTTTAGGTACGGCCTCCAGAACTGGACCCCATATTCCAGGTGTGGCCTTGGTGTACAAGGGAATCATGACCTCCTTCCTCCTGCTGGTGATCCCCCTCCGAATGCAACCCAGCATCCTGCTGGCTCTTACCACTACCCTTCCACACTGCTTTGCCACCTTCAGGTCCTGTGAAATGATGATGCCAAGGTCCCTTTCCTCCTCAGTTACCTCCAGGGCCTACCCCCATTCTATACTCCACTTTCTCATTTTTTCTGCCTAAGTGCATGATCCTACACTTTGCCATATTGAACTATAGTTGCCACTCCTTGGACCACTCCTCCAACTTCCCCAGATACCTACGCATCATCTCAGCCCCCTCCTGCATATCCACTCTATTGTAGACTTTTGCATGGTCTGCAAATAGACTCACCCTTCCTTCCAGACCCTCTGCTATGTCTCATATAAAGATATTAAACAGCAGTGGTCCTAATACCAACCCTTGAGGAAGTATGTGAGTTTACCTTAGACTCTCTACTTGATTTGTTCATAATAATGCTGTATACAAATTGGTCACCTTTCTGCTGTACCTTGCCTACAGAGTTAGGCATAATCTGCTCCAAATACTTATCTAGAGATTGTCTATGATATCCTACTCTTTGTGCATTATGATTTATTGGCCTATTTTAATACCTCCAAATAAAGCCTATCTAAACTGGATGTGACTTTAAATAATGCAAATTAGTTTGCCCTTGTTGCTAATCACCTCACCCAACATTGCTACTGGTTTGGGCTGGCTATCTTTCACTTCTAAGTACACTTTTGTGATTGGCTGCTTCATATATACTATACTCAGGTCTCAGGTACCATTCACCTTGGCAGAGTGGCTCAAGTGCTATTCTTGTACTTACCCCTTCAGGTGATCATATCTGTCTTTACATTGTGTATTTCATGTATATACTGTTATTACCTATCTGTGTTTGTACTTTTAAGTGTTTATGTCACAGGACCTCCTTGTGAATGAGCTTGCTCAATGGAGTTTTCCTGCAATAAACTTGAACTTGAACTTGTCCCCAAATTCTCCCTCAGCTTTTCTTTCCTTGCCTCTCATTTCTGGAATACACTCTCCTTGGTGCTGTGAACTTTGTCACCTCACCAGCTGTTTAGACTAAATTTCAGTGATTATCTCTTGTCCACATATGTCTGTACCTCAATTCATTCCAGTGGTTAATGTATATCCTATGCATCACTGTACTGTAATTCCATGTTTCCTCTTAGTATTTTGCCACTAATATGCACTGGGCAGCTGTTGTTATATTATACTATTTTACTGTGGTCTGCTTGCAATATTTTCTACAACTATTTTATTTCGCTGTATGTTATAAGTTATTGATGCTTGCTGCCTGTGATATTAAGCATTTACTATGTCATATTATGTCACTACTTACTTGTATAATTCAGTTGTCCTAAACTACTGTTTTACTTTTTTCTCTACTGGGTCATTCTGGAAAATAAGTATTTGTTGTTCAGTTCACCTATCTGGTTAACAAAAACAAATTCAATAAAACTGGTTCCCTTGTCTGCCCCTTTCTCATTTTACAAGATATCTAATACTTTTGTTGTGGCAATCACTGAATTGCCTTTCTGTACATGTTGGACCAGTAACCTCAAAATTCATCTGTTTAAAAGAGTAGCTTAACAAATGTAGTTTTCCTAAATTCAAAATAGAAAGATTAGGCAAAACATTTAAATCTTAAAGAACAATAAGACGCAGTATGTGTGATGCTTTTGTAGTTCTCGTTAGATCTTCTAATAGAAACCTGAGGGTTCTGAATTGTTTCTATTTTTAATACATTTTTGACCCACTAATTCACATATATTTACATATTAGTTTTATGACTTCTATTTATTTATTTACATTTGAACCACTTCCATTAAAAAACATGCCTATACTGCCCAATGGCAATGTTCATCAGAGACGTGTTATCTTTCAGACGGGCAGATTCCTTTTTTTTTTTTTTGAAGATTGTAGCACTTGAGGCTTGCATTATTAAAGGTAAATCTACCATTATTTACTATGGTTGCTAGTGTAGTCTTATTTCTACACAAAGTCTGATTATGAAAACAAGACACAGGTGTTCCAGACACCTGGTAAGCTATGTTAAAAGCACCAAATGACTATATATGAACAGAATGCTGTGTTAGCAAGTAGCCAGAAAAAAACACACACAAGATTAGATTAGATGCATACTGAAAATAGAAAATGGAGTTAGAATTGATATTTTTTTTACAGCTATGTGCTTTCTCCTACCGGGTGCCCAGGTTGGCTACCTCGTCCATGCATCTCTGGTTCCAGCCACCATCCAGACCCCGGCTTGCCTAGAACCCTCGCCGGCAAACTCCCGCAGCTTGCCCTCATGGCAGGGTGGTGGAAGCCCCTCTCACTCACCACCAAGTCCAGACTCAGTTCCAGTGATGTTTCTGAAGCTGGAGTGCCCTTCAATTGGTCATCACGCAGCCATGACCTGGGACACCATCTTTTTCCATTTTTCTCTTCCCAGAGAGAGGGGAGTGCAGTGATGCCAGTGGGGGGAGTGTGCATGCATCCACATGCACTCTCTCCGGTGCCTGCCCCTCTCCACCCCTATGTACAGCAGCAGCAGTGTACCACCCCCAGCATCCACTAGGAGCCAGCAGCACACCGACACTGGAGACCCCTTCCCCTAGAGAGGGAAAACAGTCTGACAGATGCTCAATCCCTCTCCTGCCCAGCTGACCAGTGGCAACTTGAGTCTATTCCCAAAACCAGTTCACCAGCGTGGCACTAGTTGTGGTGTCCAGTGCCTCAAACCTCAGCACCACTGGGCCAGCTAGAATTGATGCTTTAACTATAAATCTTTTATTTGTTAAATTTCTCTTTTACTGAAATCTCTAAAACAGCAATTTTATGCAATAACATTGGTTGATTTTTTATACCATATACAGTATGATTATTCAGTATTTACAGTTACTGAGTCGCTTATGATTATAAGAGTGCATTCTTGAGTTCTTTGAGTAAGAGAACTGCAAAGCAAAAAATATAGTTTGGCTCATACTGACCCTTTAACAGGGAGCACCCTTGACAAAGGCTCAGTACACAACAAAGCACTGGGATAGTTAGTGGAGAGGCTCACAGGAAATTTTCAAAGGCTTTGTCTTTTTATATATTGACAAGGTTGTGTTAGGCATGAATGCCAAACAATTGTTGAATGAATTTCGACTTTTCAGCAGATTATGCTCCCTGTACACCTTTTACTAGTCCATGTGTGTTGTGCCCCATTTGATTCTAGTTGTGCTTTCAACGTTAGCTACCCTTGACACAGATCTCCCCCTGCACTGAGTGTGCTTTTGGATTTGTTTTAACACAACTGCACATATGACGATGATGATGTAACTGGCCCACTCACCTTACAGCCACCAAATGAATCAACCAGTGCATCTTCCAACATGCAGTGACCTAGAGTGTCTCGTGGCTGGTAATGGTGCAGTCATTCAGAGGGGGCCCAGCACATGATGGAAGCCATGAAGTCAAGGTGGGATGGAGATAATCAGGGTGGGTTGTGTCCATGCACTTGTAAATATGCCAGTGGAATAGCCAGAGTTGTTGGAAGTGCGGGAGAAAAGGATGTACTGTAGGATGATACAAGGAAAGCAAAGCAATATATTATAAAACGTTTGTTAGCCACAAAAACTGCAACTCCATACACTGTGACAGTCATAGAAAGTATCCTTTTCAATTTACATGTTTTCTTAATGCTTAGATGACAGTCTTTGGTCTTAGATTGCATGATTAAGCTGTTTTCCTATTTCAGAGAGTTAAACCCTGTAGAGGTAAAAGGCCATTTTTTCCATTGTTCACTGTCTACTTGTAATTGTCTACCATGCTCTACCATATTATGGGAAATGTGTCTTGCTATGTCAAATGTATTATGTAGAGACTTATTTATTTATTTATGTGATAACTAGGAAAGAGCTCTGGACCAGGGTCCTTTTCAAGCACTTCCTCAGCAGAAACTACAATAACAACACATGTATAACATAAAGCAATAAAACAATGAAAACAAAATATAATTACCCAAAATTACAATAACAGTTGCATTGACTATGCAGATACTGTAAAAAATTTTTTTAAATTAAAAGAAGGAAGCAGATTGCAATAATTCAGACATACCATTCCAAAACTGAGCAGCAGCTATAGAAAAAGCATGAGCACCAGCCTTAGATTTACAAACCTTTCATCTAAAACAACCCTTTTAGTTGAATGCAAGCTAGGCAGCATTGACGTACAATTTACAAAATCTGCAAGAGGCCTGAGGCAAAAAAAAACAGAAAAAACAACAACTTTTAAATACCAAACAAAAAATACTTAATACATAAGGAGGGAAAAAGCCAGCAAAGGCAAGAATATAAAATACAATGAGTACGAGTTGGAGCCAACAAAACAAAACAACAAAATATTATTATATGCTACAGAGAGATTTTGGGATTCCTTGACCTCCAACTGAAAGAAAAGATTTGCAACATAGCTAAAATGTGGTAAAAGAGAACTATTAGCAATAGTTTTCCATGTTTCAAAAGATAAAAAATAAATTTATATAATACACCATTTGTTTGATTTATTGTACTATAAACCATTTTCACATGTTCAGAAAAAGACAACCCTGGATCCAATAAAACTCCTAAATGCCTAAATTGGAAAACTGTTATATTAAATTGCTAAAACTATCCCTTAAATCTAAAGGAGAAGAACCACTAATTATCCCATGAGAACCAAATAATACAGATTTTATCTTCTTAGAGTTAAGGATCAAGTAAATTATTGAAAAACCACGTACACGCAGAAAGAAAATCACTTTAAAAATACTTGTTGACAGTAACCACATGTTTACCAGAAAAATTGATAATCAGATCATCTGCACATAACAAAAATTTACAGTATTTAAAGCAAGAAGACAATGAATTAATAAACATACAGTAGTAAACATTAAATGGCCAAGAACTGACCCCGAGTGACTTCTTAACTTATAGCACAAGAACCAGAAGAAACCAATGCCTACAAATTGCAACTTATAAGTTAAGTAATCCAGTAACCAGGAGACTATATTAGAATAAAAACCAGGGGGCTGATTCCAAGACAGCTGGCGTAACTTGCACACAGTTGCAAGTTGCGCCAGTTGCCTCTATGCCAGGGATCCTACGCCGCATTCCAGAAACGGCAGGGTCCAGGCAATTATGACATGCAGGATATGTCATGCATGTAGTGGTAGCCCATGCATGGTGTATTGGAGCCGCATGTTGCAACTCACAGTGAATGACAGGCAGTCCTCCCAAAGCCCCCCCATTGCAGTACACATCAGGGGCATGGGGGCCAGGACAGATAGCACAGGCATCCAGGGGGTGCTACTGGACCAGACAGTGGTGGGGGTGTACACGTGGGGACCAGGGGAACAGCATGGCACTGTTGCTGTGGTGCTACATGGCTGCATCCGATCGTGCCAGCTGTCAGATGCCACATATGACAGCTCCGAGCTATCGTAGATTCTCTATGCCACTCAGTTTGGGAATTGCAACTGCAGGTTATGACACCCACCCATCTGGAATTGGGCTTTGTGCATGTCATAACCCACAGTTGTGCCAGGCATCAGCAGGATGTGGCATAAGTTGTGTCCTAACTTGCAATTGTCACAGCCCACAGAGGCACTGGTGCAGGGCACCTCCTGGAATAGGGGCTGGCATAATGCTTAGCGTAAGTCACGAGATTCACCATGGGGTTTGGCATATCTCATCTTACACCAGCATAGTCCCTCTTGGAATTGG
Organism: Neoceratodus forsteri; assembly: GCA_016271365.2. NCBI lineage: Eukaryota > Metazoa > Chordata > Ceratodontiformes > Ceratodontidae > Neoceratodus > Neoceratodus forsteri. Next base: position 114,957,406 of record CM028136.1, on the reverse strand, counting down.
GACGAAGGATACAAAAGTTTATCACAATGCTTGCTATGATCAATTAGATCAAATGCCTTGGTCAGGTCCACAAACACAGCCCCCACCATGTGACCAGAGTCTATGGCATTAAGGACTGCATCCATGAATCTGACTAAGGCAGCACCGGTGCCATGGCCCTTGCAAAAAACATGCTGCTATGGACATAATACCCTATATTTTTCTAAGTAATAATTTAACTAATCCGCAACTATTTTTTCCAACATTTTGATGATAGGATTTAAAATCAAAATAGGCTGCAAATCTTTGGAAATAACTGCATACTATTTCTTTGGCACAGGTACAACCCACGCACACTTCCAACTCAAGGGGAATTTCTGAGAAATAAAAGATAAATTAAACATTATGCACAGATGGACACAATAAAAGGAGAAATAAGTTTTAAAAAATGACTATCCAAACCTACACCACAGTCACTCTGTTTGCCCAGAAGTAAAGAAATTAAGTGATCCACTTCGAGTTCAGTCACTTTCATAAAATAGAATTTAGGAAAATTAAATGAAAATGGAATTGCAGATATTTGAGGAGAATCAACAGGAGTTAAAACAGACTCAAACCTTGATGAGTAAGTAAATATGGAATTTAAAGCACTGGCTATAGCTAGTGCATTACATAGCTCTCTGTCATCAATCATTGTTGCAATAGAACCCTTATCACTATCCTTCATAAAAGCATTCACATTATTCCAGAATTGCTGAGGGTCAGGCCAAGTTGAGTCTAATTGCTTAGGCAAATATTTAGATTTAGCAGTTCTAATCATATAAGCAAAGAACCTCAGTGCAAAAGCACTGAGGCAAGGGTTACCTCAAAGGGCATTGGCAATAAAGCCAAGTTTCAATCAATGAAATATAAAATCACACATGCCCCCATAATGCAAAGCATCAGGGGATGTATATGCAAATACCAATGGAATTTTAGGCTGGTTCCACTTTAAGCAGGAATGCATTGTGCCAAAGGGCCTCTCACACAATTTACAAAGGGTAAAAACAGAAGACACAGACATATGTTTCAACCTACCCAGGACTCAGCAGTATGCCTTGTCTGTATCACACCCCAGGGGAAATGAACCAGCCCCTATGTTGATCTTATGGGTTAGGGTCATGGTGAGCACCAAAGAAAAAAAATAGTTAAAAGAAAAAGAACCTCAGTGACAAAGCACTGAGGCATGGGTTACCCCAAAGGGCATTAGCAATAAATTCAAGTTTTAAAGAAATACAAAATTAAGCATACCCCCATATTGTAAAGCTTTATGGGCTGCACATGCAAATCACCATGAAATTGTAGGCTGGTTTAGCTTTAAGCAGGAATACAAAATGCCAAAGGGCCTCTCACACAATCTGCAAAGTGTGCAAACAGAAGATACAGACACGCGTTTCATTCTACAAGGGATTCATCAATATACCTTGTCTGTATCACACCCAAAGGGAAATGAACCAGCCCCTATGTTGGTCTTATGGGTTTGGGTTCATGGTGAGCCCCCAAAAAACAAAAAAACACAAGCTAAAAGATGAAGAACCTCAGTGCAAAGCATTGAGGCACGGGTTACCCCAAAAGGGCATTGGTAATAAAGTCAAGTTTCAAAGAAATACAAAATTACACATACCCCCATAATGCAAAGCATCATGTGATGTACAGTATATGCAAATCACCATGAAATGTGAGGCTGGTTCAGCTTTAAGTGGGAATGCATGGTTCCAAAGGGCCTGTCATACAATCTTCAAAGGATGCAAACAGAAGACACAGACATGCGTTTTGTCCTGGGTAGAACAAAACATATGTTTGTGTCTTCTGTTTGCATCCTTTGCTGATTGTGTGAGAGACCCATTTGCACCATGCATTCCTGCTAAATGTTGAACCAGCCTTCCAGCCTGCCCCAGATGGACTTCTGAAAATACTTGCAGATCAGGTCAATCATCACACCTTATGTGCGACAAGGGACAGGGCAGACTCATGAACCCATAACTTCCTGGCTCAACAAAGCCAAGGGAAGGGCAGGGATCATATATTGCCAGCTCAGAGACACTGACCCCAAGGCCACTGAGCAGTCTAGGGTGGCATGGGAACTAGAGCTTGGATCCCTCATCGCAGCCCAGGCTTGGCGTGTTTGTTGGGCTATGGCACACACAGCCACTAGGGACACAAAGGCACAATTAATATAGTTAAAGATCTTTCACAGATGGTACAGAACACAGGAATATCTCCATAAAAGAGGAGTGATCCCTAACTGATCATGTTGGAGAGGTGGAGATGATACAGGCTCCCTATCCAACATCATATGCGACTGCCCCAGGATTAGACCCCAATCGGACCAGGTCTCCAAGTTTTGTAAGCAGATACTCCCATCTCCAGTGGCCATAGATGCCCCATTTGCACCTCTAGGAATAACCTGGCCTGTAACCCCTGGACACCACTTTTTGGTGCATTTTGGGATAGCTGTTACATCATCAGTAAAACTGCTGCTTCTCAGAAATTGAAGAACCCTAAATGTCCCAGCCTTCACTGGATGGCTAAACTCGATAAGCCATACCACCAGACAGGAGAGAATGTCTCATATTGCTATTGATAGTTTGCACAAATATACTAAGATATGATCAGCCTTTTTGCGTATACAAGGCAATCATGGATGACACAAAGCTAACTCCAAAGGTGGGTCTACATGATCCAGGACACCAGAGCTATAAGGTTTCACTGTCCCCAGCTGTCTATGGATACCAGCCACCTCCCATTTATGATTAAAAAAGTGTTTGTATTCTGTTCAGAAGTCTTGTAATTGATTTCATTAACTGTGTTTTCTGTGTTGTTCAGTTGTGTATTTATTCTTATGTATGTATGTATTTTGTTAGGTCACCTTTCTAAATGAGTTTTATACTCAATGGTTTTACCTTGAATAAACAAACAAACAATATCCCTACTTATCACTTGCTGGTTAGCTCCAGAAAAATGAAGGAAACCTGCCTCAATATTTTCATGTGGATTCTTTATATGTGTGTACAGCAACGATGTGCATGCTATTTTATACAACCTGAGTTATGTATCTATGGTCATCTGTTTATTCTTCTGTTTTTTGTTGTAAAAAATGAGAAAATACCAATAAAGAATTGAATGTTAAAAAAAGCTGAACCAGCCTAAAACATCATGGTAGTCTGCGTTATGGGGGTAGGGGGGTTGGCAGGGTATGTGTGATTTTGTATTTCTTCTAATCATATAAGTAATCTTATTTCCAAGATGACAGAAGTTGGACAAAGAACTGACAGTGGGGCAGGATTTATAATCAGACCAAGCTAAATTTCTTTGTTTTATCCAGTGCTTTAAATCTTTAGAAAATCATAATTTTGACACAACACAAATTTTAACTTTTTTTAGAATTTTTGGTTGAGAAATGCACATTAAGCCAAATCTCATTTCTAAATGTGACACTGGAGCACAGGAATGTTAAGTGACTTGTTTAGGGTTGCATTGAATGTTATTGGTGGTTGTGGGATGAGAACCCAAATCTTCTGGGTGTTCAGGTTCCCAGTTTGATGCGCTAACCTATAGGATATGCTGCCCTCTATAGGTAAGGATTAGTTAGAAAAGTTGGTGGTACAATACTAGGTGGCTGGAGAATGGTGCATTTTGTATTCCTAATTAAAAGGCCCGCTAGAGGGCATCCAGATAACTAAATTAGCTTAACATCAAACGAATCACCAAATCTATACCCATTTACCTAATCTAACTTTCCCCCGTCTCCCCCCCCACTCCCTCAATCACCTTGCTATTCATAGTCATCACCTCATTCTGCCCAGGCGGGGTTCTCCGCATCCTGGAGGGGCCAGTTCTAGGCATGACTGGTCCTTCCTACCCAATTCCTCATTCCACTTCTCTTCTGCCCCTCCTCTCTACCCCTCTGGACTTAAATAGGAGTTAATTCACTTGAGCTAATTACCTGCACTTTTTATCTGTCTGGGCTGCTTCCTGCTTGCACTAGCCCTGTGGTAACTTGCCCCTCACAACTGTTTTTTATTTAGGTCTTGCTATGCTACCCCATCTTATTAGCCACTCCTTCCCCCAGCTGGCATCCCCTGCCCACCTCTCGATCCTCTTGGATGTCCTTTTTTACTGTACCCCATTCGTTATTGCCATATCATCTCATAGGTATCATAGGTATGTACTGAGCTATTTAGACTTTTGTCCATAATGCTCACTATATTATTAGAATTTTCCCAGTCTGAATAACTCATCCAATTTTAGTTTAAAGGACCATATTAATGGACTGCCTACCACCTCTTCTGGTAACTCATTCCATTTGGCTACCACCCCTTATGCTTCCATGTCCTGCACTTCTCACCCCTCAGCAGCTGTGTATGGGCACTGGTATTAAAGTGTTGGTCTCTATACTCCAGTCCCAGCTTTTCCCATAGATCTTGGACATCCAGTGCTTTAAACTGTAAGCACATGTCCCCCCTCTCCCTCTTAATTTGCAGTGCAATCCTGAGAGGCTACAGTGCTAATTACATTTCTGTACAATAATCCTCAGGTATGCCAAATGTATTGTATATACTCCACAGATATGTCAAATATTAGCTGTATGTTTAATATTAACTGTATGACATTTCACAGACATAATTGTATGTTTATTTTTCTCAGTTATGTAAATGTAAAGTGCATGTTTTATTCAATCATCCAATTGAACCCTTCCCCAGTTTACACCAGGAGATGAGCAACATGTTGTTCATTGTGCCTTCCTGGTGAAACATTTCAATAAATAAATAAACATCAGTAACAGGTAAAGGTCTACAGTATATAACGTTATACAAGATAAGCTCATACAGTAGATCACCTGGAGTGATATAAACTAATTTAAAAGGGTCAGCATGGTTTTACAAACAGGGAGTAAAACTGGAGAAATTAAACTGAATTTGTTAATAAAGTGACAGAAAAGGTAAGGGTGAGATAAGGATGCTAAGGCATTTGACAAGGTACCATTACAGAAAAGTTCCACACAATATCAACAGACTAGGTCTAAGTAAAATTGTATCATGATTGATTGGAAGTTACATACAGGTTTCTGTCTTAGAGTTAATGTAGGCAAATATAAGGTGCTACGCTTAGGAAGATAAACTAAGGTAGAACTTACACACCTCTTTTGATACCTCCTGCTGCAGTGGAAGAGGGGATGTCCTGGGATTATAGTACACAGGGAGCTAAACCATGACAAGTAGTGTGCAGCCATTGTCAAGATGGCTTGATAAATGTTGAAGTTCATCAAATGGGTGATGACCAGCAAATCAAGAGAAGTAGTACTGCCACTTTACACAGTTTTGCTCAGACCTTAGCTGGAGCACTTCATGCAGTTCTGGTCTCCCCAAAACAAAATGGATATTAAGTCATTCGAGAGTATGCAACACAGGTCCACCAAGGTTTAAAAATGGGTCTGGACAAAGAAAGCTATCTGACTGGATGCCATTAACGTATTCATCAGGGAGAAAAGGTGGCTGAGTGGGGACATGATGTCAATCTTCTACATACTGAATGGAATTGATGAGATCAATCAGATGGAAATGTTTGATTTGGTGTGTTCTCACAGGATGCATGGACATGTTCTGAAGCTTAAAGGTGGTACATATATGGGAAATGTAAGGAAGCATTTATTCTCCCAAAGGGGTTTGAAACTATAGAACATCCTATCAGCAGAGATAGAAGATATGAAGACTGTACAGGCTTTCTGGATAAGTCTGAATCAATTTCTGTTTAGCAGGGGAAGCACAGGATGCCTTAATTAGAAAGGTAGGTATGAATCCCCATAAATTAATACAGTATGCCTGCATAGCATACTTTGTGGTTCCTGCTTATGAAGCATGGAGGGTGGAGGGGTACTTGATGGACCTAGAGTCCCTCCATCCTTATCTTACTATATTACTATGATTCAAGAGACAGAGGATATATGTGAATAGGAACTATAGTGGTTCCAGAAATGTAAAAAGTGGAGTCCCACAGGGTTGTTCAGTATGTTGAAACTGTTGTGCTGAACTTTTCCATAAATCACCAGGAATGTAATCAGAGTTGCAACATTTCAAAACCTCAGACTAATACTAAAATAAAAGGTTGAGTTAATTCTAAGCAGGACAGGGAGAGGCGACAGGAAGACATGCATAGGTTATAAGTTACTGTGCCATATGAGGGGTGTGGCATCTCATGAGGTTTGGGTGAGATAACCGCAAATCAAAACTGACTGGCATCACTTCATGTGATGAATGTCTTATGCAATAAGAGAATGCCCTTGGAGGACATGTTATCTTATAATAATTGATAACATGACTAATCAGTTTGAAAAACATAGATTCACAGAATAAGGTTAAAAAAGAACATTTTTAAGTATCACTTACCAGTGATCTCCTGCTAGTTTCTGTGCTAGAATGGTTCAGTTTGACACATGATCCATTGGAATACTGCTGCTTACATTACACCATGAGACACCCCCAATGCACAAGATAAAAGGAAGGTGTACAATGGCAATTCTTTTCATCTGAAAGGCTGGACAAGATGGCATGCTGGAAATGATTAGGAAGATAGCTGACACAATGCAAAACAGACACATATATGGGTGAGGGAAGGGTGAAGATGGTTACATAGCTGTATGAAGTTTTGTTTGTGGTCTCTTAAAGTAAATGCAGCAAAATGTCCTAAAAATGAAGAAAGGTAGACAGCCCAGGTGATGCAGTAGTACAGCTGCTGCCTGCTGCACTGGGGATCTGGGATCAGACATGATCTTGGGTTGCTGGTGGTCAGCCAGGGGGGGCGAGAGGACTGAGTGCCCAGTGGACTATTCTCTTCTCCTTCAGCTGAAAAAACGCATAGAAGTGGAGACTTGGTGGCAGTGGGATTCTGGAGCAGTATGAAAAGAGGGAGCTGTGGGACTTCTTTGGTGTGAGTGTTCCTCTATACTCATGCACTGGCATGTGTACCCCAGCTAGGATAGGGATGAAAAACCTAGGAGAAAAATGTACGGGGGAAGGGGCATATATGATGCTCTTGGATCTGACCCTCCACCTATGCCACCACCATGATGCTGCTTGTCGAGCACTGGATGAGAGACTTTGGGGGTGAGGACAATCTTCCCACTCCTTACCCCACCACTAGTGTTGAAGCAAAATTTGAATTCACCAATGAAATTGAAAATTTCGCCATGTGAAATGTTTCATGAAATTCACACATTTCGCCCATGAATTTCGCAAGTGTGAAATGCAAAATTTCACCTGCAAAATTGCAGATTTCACCCACGTAATATGAAATTTCACCAGAGAGTGGCAAAATTCCACCAGTCGCTGGTGAAATTCGCAATTTGCCACCGGAATTTAGCATTTTGCACCCTCAAAATATTTTGCGAAATGCGTGAATTTCGCAAAATATTTTGTGGAGAAAAATTTGCACATTTCATACATCTCTACCCACCACAGGGAGGTCAAAGCTGGACTGGTCAGTTTTGGGGAGGTGGTCATTAGTGGGGGATTGGCAGGGACAAGACTAAGGTAAGCCAGCCTGCTCTGGCCTTAGGAGCAGAAACATTTTGATTAAGCAATATGAAGAAAGGTCCCCACTACCATCCAGAAACCATAGAAATGAAAAAAAAAATGATTGTTTTTCTCATTGATTGATGTTAGATTACCTATGAATAATGTGCCTTTTGACAACATTGTGCTTTATGGTAACCTAGCTTAGGTAGCAAATATATTCCTGCAGAATGTGATGCAGTACTACCTGGAGATGCCCCTCCCCAGAGGCATATGCTATTGTTCCTAGTTCTTGTGGGGTTTAAAATGTTCACTCTACAGACCTTGTATCCCTAACTGACATTACCTACCCCTACCTGAATCTTGCTGATGTGATACATGATTTTTGACAGGAAATTTCACAAAGTGTGTGGAGTCAGCAAACACAGGATTCATTGAACCTGAAATATGTTAGTGAAATAGATGTTTTTCTTAAGTCAAGTTAAACTGCAACAGCTGAGGAAGAGGCATTAATCGCAAAATCTGTATGGGATGGTGTATTGATATAGTTATGTTCAGGGGTTGTTTTGCAATGAAATCCATACTCGCAAAAACCTATTGTCCACAGTAGCTTTATCACAGAGGCAAGTATGTGTGGTACAGTCTAATGGTCATGCAAAACTGAAACATCAGGGACACCTGCATGAACAGCATGAGTTTGCACAGCAGGTTTACTTCCCATGAGGCATGGTAAGTAACTATGGACTGATACTAAATAAAATGTACGTCAACCATACCAGCTTGGTCATGTTTCCATCTCAGAGATTTTGATAACATCTAGAGATGCAGCAAAATTAAATTCCACCTACAAAGTGAAAGCAAAGTGGCCACTTCACGTTGTTATAATGCTACGTGAAGAGGCCATTGATAAGTGCCCACTTTGATTTATAATTATGACTTTGTGTTGTTATTCCACCCTAATGCCAAGTAAGGTGGAATGACAACAATATAGGCACTTTAGGCAGCCCCCCACACATCACATGGCTTACAGTACTGTAAGTCATATACTTTAGCCAGGCAGGAAGGAAGTGAGTCATACAAGCAGATACTTTCACTTTCTCCTTTGCAGAGGTAGAAAGAGGAAGCATTTTGTGTAAGAGCGGAGAGTTTGTTATTAGTTTCTTTCTTGAGTAAATTGCAAAAACCCAAAAGCTTTTTTAAAAGCTAATTCTTTAGTTTTTTTTGTACTGCTTTGTCAGTTCTTTTTGGTGACCGATTTCTTTGTTTTATATGTGTGTGTGTGTGTGTGTGTGTGTGTGTGCATATGTGTGTGTGTGTGTGTGTTACTGTGTGTGTGTGCCTGTGTGGGAGTGTGTGTGAAGTCACTCATCAAGTCGGAGTGGGAAGGAGTGTTTTTTTGTGCGATGGACCAGAGACAGTATGTAGCCTGTGGCCAGAGGGGAGTGCACACACATGGGAGTCATAGCCAGGTGGCGCTGGTCCGCTCTAGACTCTTTGGTCCTGCCTCACCCCCTCCGAAGCAGCAGCAGCACCACCAGTGCCACTGCCACATCCACCAAGTCCACCACCACCACCAGTAGCAGCTGCAGGAGCTCCAGAAGAACCACCTCCACAGCAGCAGGTGGAGCCCCAGGTGCGTGACCATGCTGCTGGCACTACCATTATATGTAAAGGTGCAATGGTGACTCACCGTGCACTTCAATACAGAAGTATTGAAGCACATGGTGTGTCTCCACTGCACCTTTCCTTTACACATAATGGAGCCCCCATAGCATCCGCCATACTTCCGGGTTGCTCACTTTTCTTTATTAAAATAAAGTATGTTGTGGCGCAAGAAACATGCTGCAACATACTTGAATGGCCTAACCGGAGGGTAAGCCTTGCAGTGGGTGGGACCTCCTGTTGCTGACTGCTTCCCTTTAAATATATACATAAATACACATACAGACATACATGCTCCTTATTACTCTGTTATTATAATCCAGTGCCTCAGTAATGTTTACTTTCTGTTGTGGAGTGGTTGTGGAAAAGCTGGTGCGAGCAGTGCAAGTATGATGTGTTAAATTGCATGTGTGCAGTCAGTGTTGTTTCGTGTGTGTGTGTATGTGTGTGTGTGTGTGACATCAGACATTGTGCAGCTTCTTGCAAACATATATTGCTGATGTTGACTTGTTGCAGTGTTTATGATATAAAGAATAGCGATAACAATAATGTATATTTTATTGTCACCATCATCATCAGTGGAGTAAGTGATACAATATTTTTTCAGAGGTGTCTGGCCAGAGTGCACCTTAGTCACATACTGCACACATGACTTTTAGGAAAGCATATGTTTTTTGTGCTATGATCTCCGCAAAGTCATGTGTGCACTGTGAGTGACTGAGGTGCACAGTGACCCGATACCTCGGAAAAAATATCATATCACTAACTCCACTGGTGCTGATGGTACAAATAAAATATACGTCATATATTCTTTCTTATTTTTATTCTTGACATACTTCAACAAGTGACACCATATATATGTTTGCACGAAGCTAGACAATGTCTGCACATGCAGGAATGAACACTGACGGCACACATGCAGTATAGCATAACATACTTACACTGCTCAGTCATGCTTCTTGTGAAACACTTCAAATCATGAGTCCCGACACAAAGTAAACATTACTGAGGCTTCAGAAATACTTTTTTTTAAATAGACATTAAAGCAGCAGTGCAACAATCTGGTGAAAATTTTGACCTATGCTTTTTTATGCTATTTCACATTGCCACTTTACTTACCTCCTGATTTGTATGATACCATTCTTTCCAGTATTTGAGTCTGCTTTAGTACTTTTTTTCATGTCTTAAATAATAAAAGGAGCACTCCTTTTAATCGGTGCGGACCAGGTCTTCGTCATTATTTTCCACTGTTTTTTTTCCATCAGTTCTTATACATTACTTTTGTTGTAAAATTAACAATTATGCAGCAGGCAGTGTTTTATGACCTCACAGAACAATATTTATTCAAACACAGCTGCAAATAGTGATGAAAACCTGCTCAGTGCCATATTAAAAGGTGTGCCCCTTTTTTCAGACATGAGAAAAAGTAGTAAAGCAGACACAAACTGTGAAAAGAAGGGTATCATACAAGTCAGGAGGTAACTAGTGGCTGGCAATGTAAAATAGCATAAAAACATATAGGTCAAAACTTTCATCACATTGTTGCACTGCTGCTTTAATTTATAATTAAAGTATGACATTATGTGCTAACAATCACAACACACAAAATGCAACTGTCTTGTGTCCAGAAAATTCCCAAGTGATGAGAATTGAAATGGCAGCGTTACACCACATGCAAAGTCCCCTAGAATGTATTGCACAGTCACTCATGTGCACAGTGATCACACAGCGTCCCCAGAACTTTTCTACATCCCCAAAATGTATCTGTCTTGTGTCCAGAAAATTCCCAAGTGCTGTGGAAGTGAAATGGGAGCACTACACCTCATGCAAAGTCCCCCAGATCGTATTGCACAGTGACTCGTGCACAGTGGTCACACAGAGTCCCCATAATTGTTCTACATCCCCAAAATGCATCTGTCTTGTGTCCAGAAAATTTCCAAGTGCTGAGGAAGTGAAATGGGAGTGTTACACCACATGCAAATTCCCCCAGAATGTATTGTGCACTCACTCATGCATGCAGTGGTCACACAGAGTCCCCAGAATGTTTTCTGCATCCCCAAAATGCATCTGTCTTGTGTCCAGAAAGTTTACATACTCTGTGATGATGATGTCATGATGCACAGCGTCTTGCCAAACCATGTGAAGGAGGGATAACATGACATGAATCCATTCAGTGTTCCATCAGAAATGATGACCGTGAGAGAACTGTTGGTTCAAAGTGTGCTGCGATTCTCACAAATGCGATGTGATCACCTCAACCAGATGGAAGCGTACCCTTTGTGTGTACACTAATAGTAGCATTGGTGAGTTGATATAAAATATATATATATATATATATATATATATATGTGCAATATGTATTTTCTAGGTGGGGGGTTGACATATATAGACATGTACTCATTGTATTGTTCAGTACCACAGGTCACATACTGTTGCTGTTGGTGTGCACATTCCAGTGCTTGAGAAATTTTGGTGTTGAAGTTGGAAATGGAATACTCTCAAGCCAATGAGGGTAAGCATTTTTTTTTTTTTGGAGGGAAGTATATTTAGAAGTAGCTTTCATTAATAGTTTATTAATTGGTTACTTCTTCACAGATTGCATCTGCATCCTTCTCCAGTCTGGTAATGATGGTCATGGTCATCAATTGAAATTACTTCGGCGTAGGTAAGGCTAGGGGGGTGTTAGGGTGTATTAGTAGGGGTATCACAAGTCGTAAGAGGGAGGTAATAATCCCTCTGTACAAGACATTGGTTAGGCCCCATCTGGAGTACTGCGTGCAGTATTGAAGGCCACACCTTCACAAGGACATTAACCAAATTGAGGCAGTCCAGAGAAGGGCAACCAAAATGGTGCAGGGACTGCATTAGAAACATAATGAGGACAGATTAACGGAGCTCAATATGTATACCCTTGAGCAAAGGAGGAGAGAGGTGATATGATCGAGACATTTAAACACCTTAAGGGCATAAACAAGGTGAAAGAGTCTAACATGTTTAAATATAAGAAAAATAGCAGGACAAGAGGAAACAGCATGAGATTAGAGGAGGCCAATTAAGGGGAATGTGAGGAAATTCTTTTTCACAGAAAGGGTGGTAGATGCATGGAATGGCTTACCACAAGAAGTGGTGGCTATGAATACAGTGCAGGGCTTCAAACAGGCATGGGATAGGCATAAGGGAGCAATACAAATGACTATGAATAGATAGGTCACTGACAGAGCAAAGGCCGATGGCACATTTATAAGGTAGAAAAAGAAATGGGCAGACTGGATGGGCTTTGCGGTCCTTATCTGCCGTCAACTTCTATGTTTCTATGTTTCTATGTGTTGAATGTCTACCCCAGCCTAGGGGTGGGGGGGCACGATGTTGAAGAACTTCTTTGGATAAGACAACTATGACACAACAAAGCATCTGAAAGTTTCCTAAAAAAAGAAATGAAGGACTTAATACAACTTGATTGCAGCAGTAAGACATTATGTTTAAGCGGTGGCTGTTCCACGGGTATCTGTCTTTCGGATGAGACATTAAACCGAGGTCCCATCTGCCTGGATTGATGGTAGTTCAGGTGGATGTTAAAAATCCCATGGCACTTATTGAAAAGAGTAGGTGAATTTCCCCCAGTGTCCTGGCCAAATTTCCCTCATTCACTAAAAATACCACCAACAGCTTAATCTGGTTCAGGGTCAGTCGGCATTCATCTGTATCCCCCTCCCCCGGGTCGTGCCTGAAAATAGGCAGGACTTGTCTAGTGCACTTACCCAGTCAACAAAAACTAAATAAATAAATAAATCTGGACTAACACAGATAGCAAGTTGCCTCACTGCAATTATCAGATCACAACTTAATTTAGTACCAGGCTGTGTAACAAATACACTGTGCCACTGTCCTTGCATCTCAACTCAAGTTACATTTCAAAACCACATCTTGTCAAGTAACACAATCTGGATCCAACTTTTTCAACACTGTCATGGCTGCACAGCTGCAGATTTGGAATACAGTGCATGATATGTTGCAGAAATATTTTTTGTGATATACATGTTACCTAGTTTATGAATCCTCAGTCGGATTTGTTGCACTCTTTTGAAAAAAAAAGAACTAATGAAATAAAATTGTTATACTTACCAGTATGGATTGGAAATGGATATTCCATAGGCTCCTGTAGACAGTACTGCTGCTGTACCATTGATACATACCTTCAGCGAAGGAGAGTCATTTTGTTATTAACCTTTAAAAAACCAAAAATAAGTTGACCATATGTGTTTGACCATTGCAGGGCAGAAAAGCAACAGAAAACAAAACACACAGCGAGAGGAAGTTGAATAGCATAAAAAACATTAGTACATATACCAGTACTCACTTTATAGTTTTAATAGTAAGAAGCCTTGTGCATGTGGCTGATGGATGTGGTCTCCTGTTCAACTCCCTCTGCATTGGCATGGTCAATGTAGCGGAAAAACATTGTCACAATGACACTGGTGGTGGGTGGTGGTGGTCATAGCTGCGGCACATGATGACATTCCCTATCACTTCTTCCTGCATCTGGTGGTGCTGGCAGTGGAGAACAGCAGTCTTATAGTGGTGATAGTCTGGGGGGCACACAGTCACATTCTCTATGGTGGCAGTGGAGAACAGCAGTCTAATGGTGGTGGTAGTCCGACTGGACACATGGTCACATTCCCTATGGTGGCAGTGGAGAACAGTGGTCTTATGGTGGTGGTGGTAGTCCGATGGGACACATGGTCACGTTCCCTATTGTGGCAGTTGGGAACAGTGGTCTTATGGTGGTGGTAGTTCGGGGGCCAGGATATACTGTGCTCTGTGTTAGAAATGTGATGATGTGACATATGGAATTTGAGTCAGTATGAGTGGGGCAGTGATTTACCTTTATGAAAAAGAGAACATGTATCATGCAAGACATGTGACAGCCTTTTAACCATTTAAGTTAAAACCTGCCAACATTAACCTCATCGTCATTCAACACTATCCTCAGAAAGAAAGCTGCCCTCGCAGTCTTCTAGTCTGAATTCGGACCACGGGGAAATTCTTTCTCCATTGTGTTATCATCTTAGTCAGTGGTAGGCTGCTTCATGCTGTCACTGCCACCAGGATGGTCCCTTTCTTCAACATCAGCACAAAACCGTGAGTATGCCAGGGTATGAATACTGAGGTTGCAGTCTGAGATGGTATGTACCTCTCATTCATTTTTATGAATGTCAGCAAACTGATATTGGAAGGAAAGAGGTTTGTATGATGATCCCGAGCTATTGCACCTCCTAAGCTGAATACCCTCTCAACACTCACACTGGAGGGTGGGCATGTCAGGTACTTCAGTGCCACAGCAGTCAGCTCTGGCCATTCACTGACCTTTCCACTCCAATATAAAAGAGGATCACCAGTGATTGACAGATGCCTGTTTTCAGACACATATGACTCAACCATTGTCTGTGCTGCTTTAAGTCCAGTGTTTGATGCATTATCTGTTTCTCCGGAATCATTTATGTCACAAATCCCCACTTGGGAAAGCCTCCCAAAGTGGGTTAATGGAAGCCGCTTTTGATCACAGACCACCTGGAACTGCAGTCCCCTTCCCCTTACAGGATATGCTTGATACTACTCCTCCAGGTTCAACTTCAGCCTGATTATGCTGCTCGGGTTTCCTGACCTTGGCACGTGACTTCTGTGCCCCATGAACCAAGTGCACTGGTTGCCCACTGACATTTTTTTACCTGTTCAGGCCCGCCTTCCAGTACTGAGGCAATTTCACATTTGTATCATGGGTCCAGCATTGTTTCTATTGCAAAGTTGTTGCTATGCTGAATGCTCATGATGTGATGATTCTGGTTGAATACTGTCAGCAGGTGTTTTAGCAACACACTGCTAGCACTGTCTCCAACAACATCAAGGCTATGCTGTACATTCACCAATGTCTGCCTCAGCACCCGCAGCAGTGGAATTGACTGGCTAATGGACTCGCCGCTCACTGCCTGTTTGGCATGTTCAAAAGGCCTCAAGATTCTTATTACAGAGTTGTTGAGGTGTCACTGTTCAGTCATCATAGACATGGAGGCCCTGGAATTGTCATGGCTAGTGTGTATAACAAGATATTCTGAAATGGCTTTGTACTAGTCATACAACCTCTCTGCCATGTGTAAAGTGGAGTTCCACTGGGTGACAGCTTCCAGCTTCAAGCGGTGCTGTGGGAGGCTGTTTCAGATCTGCAACTGCCGAAGTGAGAACAGATACAGTGTGCAACTGTCAACATTTCCTTTATGTCAGGGTGCTGCAGAATCTCCTGCACCACAAGATTTAAACAGTGGACCATGCATGGAACCCGAAAAAAGCCACCATTCATGATGCATTTCATCACATTTGACCCATTGTCTATTGCTATGAACCCAGCTCTCAGAGACAGGGGATTCAGCCACTTGTCAGTTTCAGTCAGTACCACATCCAACATGTTTTCACCATTGTGTGACCAGGTCACATTGCACATAGCAATTGTTGCATGCTGTCAAATTTCTGGAAGATTGCTACCACAACACTTCACCTTACTACACTGATTATTCACACTACCAACAGCACAAACAAACCAAGGCACCTGCGCCAGTGTGCAGTTATACACATATATGAACTCCCTGCTATTTTGCCACTTGTCCACATATCCATACTTAAATGGATGAATGGAGAAGAAGAATGTTGAAGGACATGTCTTACTGAGTAGGACACAGTATGGTACAACTCGGGGACAACATGGGTCAAAAAGTATGTCCTGGATGGGACTTTCCATTTTGGACAAGCACGTGCAACAAACCACAGGAACCCAGAATTCTCCACAAAGGAGAAGGGCAAAACATCAGTTTCCAGCATTTCAGCTACAGCAGCATTAAATTCACGTGACACTGTATGAATGGGTGGTTACTTCAGTTATGCACAATAACACTCTGTAACGTGGGCTGACTTAAAAGTTTTACACGGGGTTTGATGACAAATGGTTCTGCTCTGTGAATGGAGGGGGTGGAGTGTGGACATGTGATGAAGATGGTTGCACATTTGATGAGTGATGACAAACCCAGAAATGCAGTTATTTTCCCAGACTTACCAAAAGGGGTCAATGTACCACTTGCACTAGACATACTGCATTGATCAACACCACTACCACCACCAAAACTGCTACTCTCACCACCACTGGACAAGACTTCTGCTCTTCCACCTCATCATGCCTGTAGTAATCCTCTGCTGTTATTTCATTGCTGCTGCAAGCATTTAATTTTCTACTTGATGCTACAGTCATGGAAGGGGATAACATGCTCATTATGGTTGATGACAAGGGTGAATGCCCCACTGTGGTGCAGGTATTAGCTACCATCCTGTGCTGAGTCCACAGTGCCATGTGCCTATTCTTAAGATGTGTATGCTGTCCCCCTGTGCCCAGATGGCTCCCCTTTTTACCTTGATTCACATGCACCTGGCAGACCTGGAAGATTACAACTGACTCATCATTTGCATCTTCCACAAAAAGAATCCCAAACAAGAGATTTTGATGCTCTAGTTTTAACATGTCCCTGCTGATGCTGCTTATTGGACTCTAGTTTTTTTAAGCAATGAAGTGGGGTGTGTGCTACATGATTTTTCAGGCAGGACACACTTGGACTGCAACTGACCACCACGACTACCTATCATTATTACTGGGTCAACATCATCAGCTGAAACTGGTAAATCAAAACTTTTTATGGAAGAGGGGAAATGTAAACAGACCCAGACACAGCCACCTTGAGTTTCTTTTTCTCCGGTTCCCAATAGGGGTCACTGACATCATCATATTCAACATCATCCACATCTTCTGCTTGGATGCTGGCATATGGACTGCATGTTGCAACCACAGCAGCATCATCATCATCATCAGCACCACCATCACCCGAAATGTTTTCACCACACTGTGGATCACTGCATGGCAAATGCATGACCTGAACTGCGTTGGAAGAAATGTCACTTTGTGTGCTATCGTTGACATGATTATCAGAATCCTCATGTTTAGTTACTGGGATGTTACTGGGGAGTATGACATCACCTACACTGTCACTCATTGCCACTGCTGCACACTCCACTATATTTTTGGACATGGTAAACTGGGAAGAACTGGAAATTGAGGCAGCAATACTCATACCACCACCAGCAACTGCACTAACACCACCAGCTGGGACAACATCATCTCCTCCAACTATAAGTGAAGCTACAGATTGCACTGTAAAAAACACTGAAGGAGAAATATCTTTCCTCACATCAGCAATGCACTTCTGTGACTGTGTACTACTTCCACATCCATAGACAATCTTGCCACTGGCAGCAGTGCCATGGTGAGAAGCAGCTTTGCTTGCACATCTCTTTGAGGAAATTTTGGGTAATCAACAGGAATATTCTAAACAAATTCAGATTTTGGAATGTTCACTCTGGGTGGGGGCTGGGGGGGCGGTGACACTGGATGAGAAGCCAAAAAAACAACTGTGGCTTCAACAACAGATATAGACACAAAGTCACAACAAGTTCAACAATACCTTAACTAACCAGTGGTGTTCTCAAGTCACAAACCAACAGTCCAATCTGGAAAAGAATACCTTTTGCTGGTGGGGGGGGACACTGACTGCAGATTACTGCAGTGCAAAACCAAGAAATGATACCACAATGGCAGTACAAAATCATGCAGCTGCAGTGGATAGCAGGTTAACACTGCTGCACCTGCAATTACACTGTGGTACAATAAAAGGTGTATTATTTGATGTCACATCATGCACCGCACACACAATCACACACACACACAGAATTTGTCTGCAAGTAATGCATAGCAAATTAAAAACTTCAGTAATATACAACATATTTTACACAACCTCAGTGCTGCACCAGGTCTCTCCAGACCACAACACACACAATCAGAAAAATAATTTCAACAATTACTGAAAATATTACTGTGTGTACAATAACACAGTCAGTTATACAAGAAAAATATAACCAAAACACAAAAAACTCCCTATTTCTCCAACTTCAATCTACCTACACCAGATACGCCCCTCCTCCAAAGAACACTTCCACTGTCTCTCAGTAGACAGACTGAATGTTGTACATTAACATTCAAAATCCACATACAAACAATAAATGCTCAATGATATGAGCACAGGAGGGTTTCCTACAATCGATGAACTAAAGTTTAAGCAATAATAAAATGACTCAAAAAGACTTTTTTTAACAACTTTTAGAAGGTTTGAATCACAGAGAGCTCTCAGAGCAGACTGTCTCCTACAGCTTCCTGCACACACTACCCCAAACTGAGGCTGTGCAGAACAATCTAGAGCCCATGAGACCAGAAATCCCATGAATCACTGCAAAATTCGCCTTTGGAGCCTTAAAACAAGGTGAAGTGAGGTGAAGTACATTGTTCTCAATGTACTTCACCTTAAGATTTGGTGGAGCAGTGGCTTGGGAAGGCAGAGTAATACAAAGTCATTATATTCAATGGACTTTGCTTTACCCATTATAATGCAAAGTACTCCACTTCACATTGTGGAGCACTCTGCAAATCCACAGTCACTCCGCGAATCATTCCGCGGAGCGAATTGAGGCCACTTTGCCCATCTCTAATGACATCAAGGACCTCTAGAGCTTCTGTGTTGAGGTCCCAAAAATGCAGTCTCAACTCCTCAATGGAAACATAGCCCTGTTGTGTATGGTTGCCCACACATTATTCTATATGTGTGTAATATCTGAGACACTAGGAAATCTGCACAAGTACTGTATATCTGAACCAGGTTAAAAGACTGCTTCCAATATAGCACCCTATAAAACTGCTGCAAAAACTGCATATGTCTGAACAGCGACAGGGGTAGGATAGCGAATATCAACTACCACTGACTACTGCTACCCCTATTCAGGTAATTGAGGAAGTGGACAAGTGAGAACAAATTGTGGAAGCTGGCTTTAGGGGTGTGCAAAAAAATATCTAACCAGCGGAACTGAAGCGAAAGTCAGACTTTCGCTTCCGCAAAAGTTTGGAAATCCATTTCTGAACTTTCAATGTAAATTCCACCTCCCCTATTATTTAAATGGAAAAACTTTCCCCCAGTAATCCCTGGTGGCTATCGGTCCCTCCCCAACCTGATAACCCATCCAACATTAGAAAAAAAATCACTTAATCTCCCACAAACCCTGGAGGCTAGTGGTCCCTTCCCCACCCATCACTTGCCCAACATTAAAACAAAAATCTTCTCTCATGTAATCCCTGGTGGCTAGTGGTCCCTCCACCCAATCAATCACCCACATGACCACATCATGTCAACACCTCCCCATTCCAATTCCCCACCATACAGTTACATAAAACAAAATCAATAAAAAAATATTTCTCCCAGGTGGTCTAGTGACCCTCCATCCCTACCCCCAACCCTTGAATCAAACATTTCTTCCCTGGTGGTCTAGTGTACCACCCCACCCCCAACCCTGCAGGCAATGTCTCTCCAGTCCTGCCCCACTCCCCCTTCCCAAACTCAAGTGGGCCACTGGCACAGCCCTCCTCTCTCCTCCATGACTGGCAGCCCACTGATATTATGAATGAATGAGCACATGCACAGTCACACTCATTCATTCATAATATCAGTGGGCTGCCGGCTGTGGTTCACAAAGGAGGGCTGTGCTGGTGGCCTGTTTGGGTTTGGGATGGGGGGAGTGGGGTGGGGTTTCAGGAAAATTGCCTGCAGGGGTGGGGTTATGGGGGGTACACTTGACCACCAAGGAAGAAATGTTTGATTCATGGGTTGGGGATAGGGAGGGAGGGTCACTAAACCACCAGGAACAAATAGTTTATTTTATTGATTTTATTTTGTCTAACTGTATGTTAGGGGATCAGAATGGGGAGGGGTTGACATTATGTGGTCAGGTGGGTGACTGGGTGGGGAGTGGGACAACTAGCCACCAAGATTTATAAGAGAAGGGTTTTTTTAATATCAGGCTGGTGATGGGTGGGGAAGAGACTGCTCACCACCAGGGATTATGGGGGATTTGGGGATTTTTTTAATTAATGTTGGGTGGTTTATTAGGTATGGAAGGGACCACAAGCCACCAGGGATTACAGGGATGCTTTTTTTTTAATGTTGGGCAGGTGATGGGTGGGGGAGGGACCACTAGTCACCATGAATTACAGGGAATTCAGAGATTGTTTTTTCTAATATCAGGTGGGGGGGGTGGGACCACAAGCCACCAGGGATTTATTATTATTTTTTGTTTCAGACAGGATGGGGAGGCAGAACTGGACAGGGGCACCACATAACATTTTTCTTTCTTCTGCGCCCACCCTCAAGGTGAGTGGAAAAGGGTGAAATTTCGCCCAATATCTTTCAGAAGTTTTCTGCTCCGCCATAGATGGAGGTTTCAAAACTTCTGCAAAAGTTGCAAAATTTCAAGGAAATTCTGCTATGGTGAAAAAAACAACTTCACCCACCCCTAGCTGGCTGAGCTGCTCATGTGGTGGAGAGAGCTAAAGCAGAAGCAGCTTGGGCAGTACAGATTGGGAGACCAGGGTTCTGTTCCCAGTCTCCTGAATCATGCTTCTTCCATCTTCCCCCACACTCCAAGTGTGTTTGTTTTTTTCTGTTCTTTTTTTGAAAACAAATGCCCCCAATTTCTAACTTCCCCTGAGATTGACCCCCCCCCTTAGAGTTTGTTATTTTAATATCGGGGGATGTGGGTGGCAAAGCCCTCCACAAAACCAAAGATTTCATTATGTGTTTTCTTTAGCCATGGTAATGGTCGTCGAGCGAATCACTTCCAGGTGAGCCATGCTATTTAGGCAGAACTGCTGTAAGTGGGGTGCACATTATCCAAGTGGAGATGCACGCAGAGACATGCACATTCTACACGTCAGCTGAATCCACTGGCAATGCTGGTGATCTGGCCTAAGGGGACTTCAATTAGTGGGTATGTGTCATCCCAGACAGCTGAGGAAATCTGTGCTCATGTGTTTGTGCAGCTAGAGTTAAAATGTCCCAGGGGAAAAGCAAAAGGGGCAAAGGTAAACAGGTGTGTACAGAATGCAGGATGTGCACAGAGGAACCTACTTGTAAGGAGTTTATCTGTGACAAATGTTTATTAGTCATTACGCTGCAAGGAGAAATCAAGCAATTATTAAAAAAGGCTGGAGACACAGATAGAAATAGAACTCCTCGAAAAGTATATTGATGGAGTGGCCCAAAGTGTTCTTTTGACATTCGTTTCTGATTTAGTAAAAGCAGATGAACACCTAGTGGAGAATGCAGGGGCCAATGATGATGAACTCTGCGTACAAACAAAATACACTGATGGGAAAACCTGCCCAAAATTAACTGATATACCCACTTTACACTTACACAATAAATTTGATTTGCTTAGCCAGGACCCTGATAACACAATTGGGGACCCCAATACTCCGGGTAATGTGAATCAAATACAGTATGACCAGGTATCGTTGGGCCCTGACAAACAAAGTCAGGATATTTTCAGGGGAGATACCAACAAGAGATATAGTTGTGATTGGGGATTCCATCAAGAGGGGCATAGATTCTGAAGTTTGCAATGGATGAAAGGCAACTACAACAGTTAGCACACTCCCTGGGGCTAAAATAAGTGATTTTGCAAGGTTACTTGATGAGTTACTGGATGGCATGGCTAATCCTTTAGTGGTTTTGCACATGGGCACAAATGATGTTAATAGAACTGATGTCAACACATTCCAGATTAAATTTGCTGAGATAGCTAACAGGATCAGAAATAAAAAAGGGGAAGTTATAATTTCTAGTATATTACCAACATTTGGTCACCAAGCATTTAAAAATGGGGCAATTTTAAGCACTAGCAACTGGTTGAAACACTTCTGCATATCAGAGAAGATTGGATTTATGGACAACTCTGTTACCTTTAACAATAAATCATTCTTTAAACCCAATGGGTTTCATTTAAATCAAACTGGCACGAGGATTCTTGGTAAAAAAAAATTAATGAAGTAATACACTTTCATTTAAACTGGCAAAAGGGGGGAGGGACTTGGTGATGGGCAGAAACAGCACCACTAACAGTACAGGAAGGACCAACAATCTTGTGTAATGGAAGGGAGTCCTTCTTAACACCAGAAGCCTGGTGAATAAGTTTGATGAGTTCAAAATCCTATTAGTTTCACAAAAAATTCAACCAGCCTTAATTACAGAAACCTGGTGGGACGATAATGAGACCTGGGCAAAATCTATACAAGGGTATAATCTATATTCAAAATCTAGGGTACACAAGAAGGAGGGTGGTGTTGCTATCTATATCCATGAATCAATAAACAGTGTAGAACTGCATAAGGAAGAGGCAGATTTGGAGACTCCATGGGTCAAATTACTCCCCCAGAAAGGATCTAAAATCACTATGGGACTGATTTATAGACCTCCTTCTATATCTGAAGCAAATGACAGGGCTTTGTTAAATCAAATATGTAACCTAGATCCAGCTGACAGAATTTTAATTTTGGGTAATTTGAATTTACCTAGCATAGACTGGAAGTTATGGAAGGGAACTAACAGAACAGACATGGCATTTTTGGATGACTTTGATCAAACTGGTCTAGAACAAAAAGTATGTGACAGCACAAGTGGTAGTAACATCCTTGATATTATTCTAACAAATATGGGTAACACAATTGATGTTGTTGGAGTGGATACCCCTTTAGGTAACAGTGACCACTGTATAGTTCATTTTAGTATTAAGGAGTCTCATGCCATAATGGAGCCGGGTTCTACAATAAAGCTTAACTTCAACAGGGCAAACTTTGCACAGTTTAGGAAAGAATTTTCTCTTTGGGATTGAGGTACAGATTTTAATAATTGTTCAGTGAATGAGATGTGGAACCGGTTTCTTATGATGTTAAAAAATCAGATAAAAAAACACATACCTAGTTTCAACAAATGTAGTAACACAAGAAATAAAAAAAGTGTTGCCTTAACTCATCCATCAAGAGACTGATAAACAAAAAGAATAGAATGTTTAAAAAATATAAAAGGGACAAATCTGATTCTAATTATCAGGCTTTTAGGGAACATACAGTCAAAGTTAAATCAGTAATTAAAAAGGCAAAAGCACAGCAAGCAGTCTTATTAGCTTCTAAAGTTAAGGACAATAAAAATCCTTGTTTTGTTATATTAATAATTTATAAAAGAGCTTGGGTATTATGGGTCCCATTAAGGATAATAACAGTCTGACAGTGTCAGATAAAGAGATGGCTGACATTCAATATAACTACTTATGTTCTGTCTTCAATAACAGTGCCCCAACCCCATATATAAGCGATGAACAGCCTTCCCCAGGATTAACGTTAATTAACCCAAAAAATGTCTTAGCTAGATTGCACAAGTTGGATACTAGCAAATCACCAGGGCCGGACAATGTCCACCCTAGAGTGATACATGAGCTAGCTGATCTTCTAGTACTATCCCTTATCCACATCTTCCAAGCCTCCCTTGATAGAGGTGAAGTTCCACAAGACTGGAAAGTTGCAACTGTAGTTCTGCTCCTACAAAAAGGGTCTAAGACCATTCCGTCTAATTTTAAGCCACTAAGCGTAACGTCACTTATGGGCAAAGTCTTGGAAGGTATTTTAAAACAGAAAACTTTGGCTTTTCTTGATGAACATAGGCTGACTGATCCTTTACAGCATGGTTTCAATAAATCAAGGTCCTGTCAGACTAACCTTCTCACCTTCTATGAGAATGTTAACAGGGAACTAGATAAGTGGAACTCAGTTAATGTCGTCTTTATGTTTTTATCTTTCACTAAGGCATTTGACAAACTACCACACTTTGAATTATTAACAACTCTGAGGGAGCTCAAGCTGGTGTCAAACCTATTATGCTGGATTACTGAATGGTTACAGGGCAGTAAGCAAAGGGTAACAATAAAGGTGCATTGTCAGACTGGGCACCAATTACTAGTGGGATCCCAAAGGGCTCAGTCCTGGGCCCATGCCTTTTTAATATCTACATTTCTACCCTGAAATTGAATGACCCTAAGATTTGGCTCTCTAAATTCACAGACGACTGCAGAATGGGGGCAGTTGTCAATAACTCTACTGATGCCATATGCCTACAAAGGGCTATTAATAAAATCCTTGAATGGACTGAGTCACACAGATTGTTACTGAATTTAGCTAAAGGTAAGGTCATGCATTTGAGTAAGCACAACAATATGTCAGTATATAAACTTGGGAACAATGCATTAACAGTCACTCAAGAGGAAAAAGACCTGGGTATTATGATCACTTCTGACATTAAATTTAACCATCATAGCAATGCTCAGATTAGGAAAGCAAATCATAATTTAAACTGTATTCTTAGGCACATATCAATTAGGGAAGAGAGTGTTTTGATCCCCTTGTATAGTGCTTTGGTCAGACCCCATTTGGAATACTGTGCTCAGGTGTGGTCCCCGTACAAAAGGGAAGACATACTTAGATTAGAGGGGGTACAAAGAAGATCCACTAACGCCATAGTTGGACTCAAGACCAGACTCTACAAAGAAAGGTTGGAAACCCATAACCTCTGTTCACTCCATTATAGGAGGTTCAGGGGTGATATGTGTATGCTCTACAAAGCAATTGATGACACCAAATTGCTTCCTGAGCTAGGGGTTACTCTAATGACCAGTTGGTGTGGTGGCAGGAGACATTATAAACAACTCTTCCTGCCTTGGTGGAGTTTGATTATCAAAAAACATTGGTTCAGTCAAAGGATAATTTCATCATGGAACAAACTCCCATCCATTGTGGTAGATAGCCCAAATATGGGTGCATTTAAGTCAAGACTAGATCTGGTTTGTAGGGATAGAACCACTGAGTTCTAAATACCAGGGAACTTGCAGGCTATAAGGATGAAAGTCCATAATGCTTGATACTTCCTATGATTCCAATGGTGTGGTGTTGGACCTCTACCATTGAGGCTGTTTTGTCCAGAGTTTTTTTTTCTGGCGCTGTTTATGACAGCACTGTATTTACTGTGAGGTTGTTGACAATGCGTTTATTGTTGTTTATTGTCATGCTGTAGACCCAGTGCCCTGTACAGTATATCATTTTAATACTTTTACAAGTTTTAAAGGTAACAGAGGAGGGTTTTAGCTTGTTATAGTATATGGTTAGGGTTTATTGTGTATAGAAATCAGTGTCTCTCAAAAAGTTGTTGTGCATGTTTTAAAAGTTGTTGTACATAAGTGCACCTCTGTCCCTACTTGTGCCGACTCCCACCTGACAGCACTTTGATTGTCATGAACTTAACCTATAAAGCAGCTCCTGTGTGATCCGTGGACTGGAGGACAAAATAAAACAAATCCTCAGCTCTCCTGCCTACTGTTCTACTGTGGGACCTACAGGTCCCCATTAAGCAAATAATCAAAATAATTATTATTTTAATTTTTTTTAGTAGCTGACAAGTTACTTTATATCTGGTTGATTCTGCATCCCTCCACCAACTATGCTGCTGAACTAATAGACACACTGTCCCCTGTGGTCAGTCCTGCAATGATGTTGGTGAAAACTAATCTGTAGGGAACCTTCATGTGCTGGTACATACTAATGTACTGTAATACTCTGTAACAGCTCATTTTCATGCTTATTGTACTGTACTTATTGGACTGAGTCTGCTTCATTAGTACTGGTACACAAAGCATGAAAATGCACTGGTCCTGAGTATTAGAATGCACTAGTAAGTGCCGGTACATAGAGGTGCCCTGCAGGTTAGTCCATCACCACGTCATCACAGGACTGGCAACTGGGGAGAGTGAGACTATTAGTTTGGCAACATGGAGGTTGGAGGGATGCAGACTCAACCAGCTATAAAGTAGCTATCTACAGTGGTAGCCACAGACATTGCCAGCTGTTTCCAGATATTTCGCATCATTTTTGAAAAGTTTATCTCTGCTACCCCTACTGTTTAAATGCAAAAAGCATCAGATATTTCTGGAAATATCACAGAAATTTTGGGAAATAGCTGGCAGTGTCTGTGGCTACTATTGTAACCTGTCAGCTACTTAAAAAAAACAATTCATTTTGATTATTTGCATACTCAGCATCTTTAGGTCCTGCAGTATTAAAGCAGGGGATGTGAGGATTCCCATTTCACTTCTTTCACTCATTGTAATCTACTGTGCCTCACAAAAATCATATTGGAAGTACATTTATAGTGTCTGTGTCTTTATTTTTTAAAACCTTATACTATTGAAATACTGGTGCCCATACACAACTTGCCTTGTGTTTCCTATCTCAGGATTGAGATACCAACATGCACCTCTCGAGCTTAGTTTAAGGTCCATAGGCTGGTATCTCAACCCCTTGATGGAAATACAGACATGTGCACGGTCTCCCATGCATTATTCCTTATATATGATGTGGTTAAAGATATATTTATGGTACCATTCTGTCCACCAGTCAATAATCCTTAACTTGTTACTAAAGCATTTATAAAAAGTGATCATTTGGTTTACCTGAGTTCCTTTGGCACCTCTGTCACCCCAGCATAAGATTAAAACAAAAGTACTGGAAGGTGACAAGTAGTAAATTTAAAAAGTGTATTTGCATACTCACATATCCAGTGTTGCCCAAGTACTATGCACATTAAACATAATCAGTTCTGGATCTGACAATAACAGACCACCATACAGTACACAGAAATGACACTTGAAACAATCACTGCTTACAGCCCTCCAGAATGTAAATCTCCAGTCCCTCTCCCATTTCAGTATGTACACACAGTCACCATCCCATCTGTGGCAAATATACAAAGCCCTGCTTAAAATAAATCTAATTCCCCAATCCTATTTTTGCACCCTCCTAACACAGAAAAGCATCCCCAGTACAGCAAAAGTAAAATGTCATGCTCCCTGTCATCTGAGCTCATCTTCCCAACCATTATGAAATATTTCCCATCACCCAGAACTAAATCCATGTCCCCAATCCCATATACTGACACACTCAAATCCACAGGAAACATCTCCGGTTCACAAAAGTTGAATCCATTATCACCCACCCTATCTTTTAGAACTATTGGCAAACAGAAACACATGAATCCCTGAGCAGACAATAATGGACCCCTAGATATCTTAGAAAATAATCACATGAATCTTTGGACTACTGACTTGCACAGATTTAAGGGAAGAAATACAGATTATAGAACAGACACAGGATGGCCCCAGACAGAAAATTTGAAGCAACACAAGGATACCAGTGTGTACTCTTCCTTGGAAAGAAGTCTTAAGACTTGGTCTTGGGGATGCCCTTGCTTACTGTAACAGCTCTGAGAATAAAACTATTGAGGCTCATATTGATATATAATTCAATTTTTTTTTTATTCTTTGAAGATCAAAGTTTGCCACCAAAACCCCATCAAGGTGATATTTTATGCCCATCCACCACTTTATCAGGCCCAATAAATGGTGTTCTGTCAAGTACTTATTTGTACATACAGTATACATATACTATTTCATTGCTTTTTGATATTATTGTTGGCCTTAAAAGTAAATAAAACTGACTTCATCTTAAGCACCATTAGTAAGATCCATCAGAAGAATACCATTGAGCTGACATCCCACACTATTGGAAGTCTGTGCAGCCTCAGGCTGTGCACAGGAAAAAAAGTAAGGTGCTTCTTGGTAGTCCCAGTTTTACAGTTGCCTGTTGCGACACTGGAACAGTATTCATGGTGGCTTGGGGTTCCAATACTAGCCAAGGCACTTGTTTCTTTCTCTCTTCTGTATGTTTAGGTTCTCTTTCTTAGACACTATTTTATGAGAAGAATCTAGATTCCCTTTCAGTCTTAAGTTACTACGTTACTATGTTTTGTCTCTCTCACTCCCCTACTTACTATAACCAACATCACTTAAATATTCACTCTCTTAATTTACTACTAACTCTTGCCACATGACATACATAATCCTGTATGTTCAGAAACTCTAGTGATCTACAGATTGATCACAAATGTTTACACAAAAGAGCACTTACATGAAGTACATGTGAAAACAGTTTGGACTCTAACAAGAACTGGTTGCCTGGAAAGTTGAAAGAAACTGCTGCTGTTGGCCACTTCTTATCGGAGCAATAACTGGTGGTGAAATATTGCACCTACAGGTACATATTAAAAGTCAGTTGCAACACCACTTAGGCATACACATCATATCTGCTGTCTGCACCATGCATTTTTATTAAACAAAAAGTCTATACTTAGGCAAATGGCAGCAAGCTCTGTTTGCTGCATTAAAAGGATGTGTAAAAACTACTATTTTTGTGACTTTCACTTTTGTTTGTGATTTATCTGATACTAAACATGGGAAGGAGGGGTGCTGTTTAGAGGGGATACAATATTTATATTTAGCAATGTGGCCTACATAACTCAAATTCAGTGAAAGAGGTTTCTACATCTCCAACAGAAGTCAGCAGATGTGGGTGGTCAGCCTTTGTCTTTGTATCTTTCAAAAGCTGGAGCTATGCTAACAAACTCTAACCAGAGCTGATACGGCTGTGGAAAGCTTGCAGAGCTCCGAAGAAAGAGTGCAGCCAACTGGCGGTGACACAACTGCACATGCACAGCATTCACGTATGCATAGTTGTGGTGAATGGCATTCTGACATTCACAAGATAGCAGCACCAGCAGAACTGCGCATGCAAGGCCTGCATGTGTAGTTCTTGCCCCAGAATGTGGAAGTAACAGCCAAAATAGTGCAGCTGTCACTCCGTAGTGGCTGATCACGGTGGAATGTTACAAACTCCATTGGACTTTTGGGAGGATACTTCCAAAAGTCCAACGGAAGGTGCCACAATTGGCCATTTTAAGGCAACAGATCGCAAAATGGCTTTAGACTCTGCCCACAGCCGTAAAAGGCACAACTGCATTGTTTTGTTGTTAGCAGCTGCCTGCAATAAAAATAAACTGGATCTAAAAGGGAACAAGTTATAATGATGCAACAGACTCCAAACTGAATGCTGAAGTCTGAAAAAGAAGTGTAATGTAATATTATTCTGCACACAAACACGGAAATGATGACTTGGGCTTCGATCAGGGTGTAGGCTAGTTGATTACTGGATCAAAGTATATGCCTAATCATACAAGCAATATAAGATTTTGTATTAAATACTGTACATGTTACGGCAAGCTCTGTTGCACTTTCATCCTGGACAATTGCATATATTTAAAAGAAAAGCCTTATTACTGTAAGCAAACTTAGAGCTACAAGATCTTATTACTGACTTGTAATAAGTAGGGATGTGCCAGTATCTTAAGGCAAAAACAAGGCTTGTTTTGCAATTTGGGTCCCCAAATAATTTGTATTCATGTAACTGACACCTGGATGCCTGTTACTATGAGTATTCCAGCTCTAGATGGGGCCCGCTAGAGTTGCTATAGGTTTGGGACTACAAACATGAGAAAAAGAAAAGAGGCACATTGCATACTTTTAACAAACAAAGTAACTTTAATGTCCATACCAGATCTTCTAAACCAGCCATAGGAGTCCACTCAACAAGATCACAGAGTTAATTTTCCTTCATCAGTTCCTCTCATAGCACATGTTACATCTCACTGTGGCAGATGGTAGAGTACACAGGACATTTTGACACTGAACATTCTTCAAAATCCCAGGACAACAAGGACTCCATCAATCAGTTACCCCCAGCACACATGTATGACCCCCAATGGCATATTTGTATACAAGGCAGCAAGAGGATTTATCCAACACTCTAACTCCACACTGTTCAACAGATCCTGTAAGATTTATATAATTTTGGATCATGATTAAAGATCATGAGCTTCTGAAAAATGTCTGTATCTTCAGTTTATTTGGGAGGGACCCAAAGTGGGTCCTTAACAGTAAATTCACAGATTGTTTTCTTATTATTCTATGCTTTCTCATTCTCTCTTTTTCTTTATAATATTATTTAGACCCTGTCAGGCGGGCTACACTAACCTTATGTACCTTGTTTTCCTGGAGGTCTGACAGCAATAACCTTGCTGGGCAGGATGTTTGACTCTGACACCCTTCCTTCTTGTGCCTGGTACAGTCTGCCAGGTGATTAACTTCTATGCTCTGAGGGTACATTTGAATAAAGCCTCTGATACTTGAGACACCACATGTTGAAATGCAGCTTCAGATCTTGGAAATGGGATGCCCAGTGGCCTACAAAACAAGCAGACAACTTGTTCTTTTAATTTGCAAATTTCCAAGTAGAACTCTGGAACTCTCTAGCAAGATGGAACTTGCTCCTCCTTTTATTATCTCTGGCATTTGATTTTAGCAGATAGATGGAAAGGGTGGACCCAAGAGAAACCAATATATTAATCCTTGAGTTGTGCATGGGTACTGCATTCTGTAGTCATTATTTAACATGATCTGAATTTAAAATTCCTACAAAACATTTTGTAATAGACGGTATTGGTTTTAAAATGTCCCACTCACCTTAAATAATGATTCACAAATCACTTTGATTCGTTAATGTCTTATTTAATATTCATTTATACTAAAATAACTTCCAGTCCATAAAGAAAATTTTTTTCAATGTTTCAGGTAAACCCTTCTTCAGGAAAGGGCCGGTTCATTTGTTATATTTCTTGTTGATAAATAATATCTGGTAACATCTCATTTAAACATTCATTTCTTCCACTTCCATCTGAGATTACTTATTTGCTTTTTTTATGTATATCAAGGACTCATTGTGTAGTTCACGTTCATGCTGTTAACAATATTTTAACCTCAGTCCGTATTAATTCTTCATCTCCTAACCCCTGTTTCAAGAATTACAGCTTATTTCGAATCACGCTCTTGATATGTTCTCTCACCATAGACGTGCTCTCTTTCCTGGCTCAGATGGAAGTGGACATTTTGTCCAACCAAATTTATCCCAGGATATTCCTACACTCACCCTTGTACACCTAGTCTACATTTGCCCCCACACCTCACTTGGTCTCCAAGTACCTTATAGTAATCTGGTCTCTAAACAGCTCAACACCTTATTTAATATAAGTCCCACTCCAATCTAAACCCAAGTCCTATAATACAGGTAAAATTTATTTTTTTAACCCCTCCCAAATTAAGCCCAACCACAAAAATGGGCGGGTACTAATGTTGGCCTCAGCTCAGCTGCCAGATGCCCAGTAGGTATATATGGTGTCCTACTAGCCCCTTTTCTAACACCTTGTTAACTGCCACCTCCCTAACCCAACACTATAGGTGTAAGAATTGAGCCAGAGCCAGTTCAGTTCAGCTTCAAGCAAGGGCCTGACAATCTGGTTCAGCTTTGTAAATTCAGACAAACCTCTTTGGCTCCCAATTGGTGCATGTGGATTACATTTTTTAGACATTATTTGGCAAAACCTTAATGTACAATGTCTACAGATCTTTTTTTCCAACCCCAGGTATCTCAGGATATTCCCATAGTATCCTCTGTATGCTCAGTCCTCATTAGCCACCCACTCCATACCTTCCTTGGCCTCTTAGTATCTTACAGTAATAGCTGGTCTCCTACCCTCTCAACACATTTTAAAAACAAGCCCCTCCCTAATGTGATCCAAGTTCTATAATACAGGTAACCATTTATGTTTTTAACCCCCCCTTAATTAATCTTAACTCAAAATGCGGGGGACTTCTAAAGTTGGTCTCAGCTCAGCTGCCAGATTCCCAGTAGCATATCTGTTGTTCTACTACCCCTTTTCTAATAACCTTAACTGCCACCTCCCTAACCCAACATGTTGGGAGAGAGAAGTAGGCCACAACCAACTTCAATTCAACATTGAATAGATGCATGAAGATTTGGTTCGGTTTTACAAATTTGGATGAACTACTTTGGCTCTCAGTTTTAGTTGGTATTGAGTAAAATAGACTACACAAAGTGGAGAAAAGCACTGAGGTCACAAATAAATATGAATTACTGTAGCTTACTTGTGGCAGGTGCTGATGGCATGGAGTTGCTATGGATTACATTTTGTGGTGTTGTGACAGAGCTGGGAAAACACACGATGACTGCCACAGCCAAGAGTAAGCTACTGTCATCCTTAGAGGTGCACACAAGTCCACCATAGTTGCAAATTATTTGTTTTCATAAATTTGATACATAAACATATTACCAAGAGAGCACAACTTTGGAACTGTATTGCTACAGTCACTGATGTAACCAAAGCATGGCACCAATTACTCCTCAGATTGAAGGTGCAATGCCACCAGCAGTTCTTGAACAGTGGCAGTTTCCCTTATAGGGATTAACATGCAGTCTACCTTCTGAGTGCTAACACCCAAGTCTCTACAGTGCAGTCTGTTGCAATATGCTGCTCTCTGTGTTTTGCTTCATAGTACAGCAAACCCAGATTGGTACTGAAGTTGCAGACCTCAGTGCTGTGCTATATTATTCAAGATAAGCTGGCTGCTACATTCCCAATTGGGGAAAACAGATTCACTTTAAGTAAAACTTAAGTTGATTAAAGGGACACTGTCAACCCAATTAGGCTGAAATTGTCCTTACCATATTTCTTCTGTTAAAAGCACCCTCTAATAGAAGCTGCCCTAGTTTTTTTTTTTTTTTTTTGTTGACCGGGTAAGTGCACTAGACAAATCCTGCCTATTTTCAGGCACGACCCGGGGGAGGGGGATACAGATGAATGCCAACTGACCTTGAACCAGATTAAGCTGTTGGTGGTATTGTTAGTGAATGAGGGAAATTTGGCCAGTACACTGGGGAAATTCCCCTACTCTTTTCGATAAGTGCCATGGGATCTTTAACATCCACCTGAACTACCACCAATCCAGGCAGATGGGACCTCGGTTTAACGTCTCATCTGAAAGACGGATCAAGCTGCACTGAAAAAAAAGCAGACTTGAATTAGAAGCTATAACTTATAATTAAGTATATTAGCACTTCTGGATGGCACTGATGAATTACACATTCCCTCCCTTAGACGTATCAACAACACAGCCTTAGCAGAGTAAAGAGCAATAAATACCAAGTAAAATTAAACTAAGAAATGTTAGATTTTTTTGTTCTTAAATTTTGTAATGCAGAAGTTGAATGCTGATGCCATGTGGCTCTATGGTGCAATATGGTTCCCTGATCCCTGATCCCCAGTCATTCTCTCAGTTATACATATCAACATCACATAGTAATGAGAAACTTGCTCCCTGTTGTTACCCAATCCTTGGTTTCAAACTAAATTTAAAGCATACTGAAGTTCTCTGAAAACCAATGCTGATACCACATGGTTTCCCAACCCCCTATCACTGATCACTGCTGTAACCATTCACCACTATGAACATAAATAGCATGAACTTAAAGTACAATAAAACAAAATAATGGAGTATAAGAAGCAACTTCTGACCTTAGCCCATGATGTGCTCTTTTCAGGACACATAGTGATCAGCCTTATGAAAAGGCAGCTGACTAATAATTTTTACTGGCATAATATTTTTAAAGATGCCATCTAAACAGTCACATCTGCTTTAATTCAATGTGTTTCTTGTGGTAAGCTAATCTACCTTGTTGAGAGGCAGAGGCAGTGAGAGGTAGTTTTTTTCTGTGTGAAACCTGGATCTAGCCAGGAACATAGCAGGAAAAACATTGTGGGTAGAGATGGGTGAAGTGGCCCCAATTTGCTCTGTGAACTAATTTGCGGAGTGAAGGTGAATTCACAGAGTTCTCCGCAACGCGAAGCAGAGTACTTCGAGTTATAATGGGTAATGCGAAGTCTATTGCAAACAATGACTTTGCATTTCTCTGCCTTCCCAAACCACTACTCCACCAATTCTTAAGGTGAAGTACATTGAAAACAATGTACTTCACCTCACTTCACCTTGTTTTTACGCTCCAGAGGTGAATTTTGCAGTGATTCATGGGATTTCAAGTCACATGGGCTCTAGATTGTTCTGCACAACCTCAGTTTGGGGTAGTGTGTGTAGGAAGCTGTAGGAGACAATCTGCTCTGAGAGCTCTCTGTGATCCAAACCTTCTAAAAGCTGTTAAAAAAACCTTTTTGAGTCATTTCATTTGCTGAAACTTTAGTTTATTTTCATATCATCGAGTGTTTCTTGTTTGTGTGTGGATTTTGAATGTTAATGTACAACATTCAGTCTGTGTACTGAGAGACAGTGGAAGTGCACTTTAGGGGAGGGGTGTATCTGTGGTGTAGGTAGATTAACTTGGAGAAAAAGACAATGCTTTCTGTTTTGGTGATATTTTTCTTGTATAACTGTGTTAATGTACACACAGTGATATTTTCAATAGTTCTTGCCATTTTTTCGTTGATTATTGTGGCGCAGCAGTGCATAATTTTAGTTTGTTTAAAATATGTGGTTATGTTAATGAAGTTTTCAATTTGCTATGCTTTACTAAGTGAGTGTGTGTGTGTGAGTATGTGTGTGACACGTGTCATCAAATCAGACACCTTTTATTGTGACACATAATAATTTCAGCAATGTGAAGCTGCTATCCACTGCAGCTGTGTGATTTTTGTACTCTTTGTGGTATCTTTACTGGTACTAGTACTAGTGACTGTTACTGCAGCAGTGCAGTACACTCCCTTCCCCCCCACGGCCCATCTCAACCAGCAAATGTATTCTTTTCCAGATTTTAATTTCTGATGGTGAGCACTGGTTAGGCGCTATGCCTTTGCTTCTGTATCTCTTCAGTGCGCAGCGCAATCTTAATTTGTCTGTGCATTTGAATCTCTTTAGGGTCCAATCTCCATCTGTAACTTAAGTCACAGTTACTTCTTTGGCTTCCCTTCAGAGTACTGAACAGCTGTGTTGCATAATTCTGCATGAATATTGTACTCATTAATATGCATTTTTAAGTCAGGACCATCATCATGAGTCACTCATGATACAAATCACATTCTTCATCATCACGGTCACAAATTCAGTCACAAATCATGATTCACAATCATGTCACTAATCACAACATTCATTTTTTTATTAGTAACTTGGATGTATTATAAGCATGTTTTGTAGTATCTCTCCAGGCTTCACCACTCCACCATTGTACTCATTAATAAGTGTTTTTAAGTTGGGGAGTTTTGTGCTACAGCTCATCGGGGAGTACAGCCATAGGCATTCAATTTCCTTCCCATACAGCATGTGAGTTACAGTACTATAAGTAGTGGTGCAAGAAGTGGACCCAATTTGCTCCATGAGGTGATTCACCTAGTAATGTGGAATCCTGGGAGAACTCCACAACGTGAAGAGGAGTACTTCGCTTCGTAATGAGGAACATGAAGTCCATTGAAACCAATGACTTTGCATTATTCTGCCTTCCCCAAACCACTTCTCCACCAATTTTAAGGCAAAGTACATTGAAATCAATGTCATTTGCCTCACTTCGCCCTGTAATTCAGCTCCAAATGAAATTCTGCAGTTATTCATGGGATTGCAGGTCACATGGGCTCTAGATTGTTCAGCACAGTCTCAGTTCTGGCCTGGGTAGTGTGTGTGTGTGTGTGTGTGTGCAGTGGTAGCTGGAGACAGTTTGCTGTCATAGCTCTGTGATTCAAAACCTCTAAAAGCTGTTTAAAATGCGTTTTTGAGTAATACGTTTTACACAAAATTTAGTACATCAATTGTAGGAAACCGTTCTGTGCTCATATCATTGAGTGTTTATTGTTGTGTGTAGATTTTGAATGTTAATTTAGAACAGTCAGTCTGTGTACTGTGAAGTATGCTTTAGGGAAGGGGCGTATTTGTGGTGTAGGTAGATTATCTGGGAGAAAAAGGCAGTCTTTCTGTTTTGGTTATATTTTTCTTGTATAACTGTGTTAATGTACACACAGTAATATTTTCAGTAATTCTTGACATTTTTTGCTGTTTGTTTTGGTGCAGTAGTGTACAATTTGTCTGTTTAAAAAATTTGGTTATATTACTAAAGGTTTTCAATTTATTACACATTACTTGAGTGTGTGTGTGTGTGAGTGTGTGTACAATGCGTGTCATTAAATCAGACACCTTTTATTGTGTTACAGAGTAATTGCAGCAGTGTGAACCTGCTATCCATTGCACCTGCTGGAACTTTTTATACTGCTTTGTAGTATCTTTACTGGTAGTGGATTGTTACTGCCGTGTACTAATTCCCCAACTGGCAAAATGTATTCATTTCCAGATTAGGATTTGTGACTTGTGAGCACTGGTTAGGTGGTGTTGTGCCTTTTCATATGCATCCCTTGAGTGTGCAGCACAATCTTAATCTGTATGTTTGCATGGCACCATTAATTCTGGAAGACTGCATTTCTTTTAACGCTCTCACTTCACTTCGTCAGCACTGGGGAATTTTCTGGACACAAAACAGTAGCATTTTGGGGATGCACATTAATTCTGGTGACTCTGTGTGTGACCTGACAACTGTGCACATGACTGAGTGCACCATTAATTCTGGGAGACTTTGCATTTCTTGTTACACTCTCATTTCACTTCATTAGCATTGCTGAGTTTTCTAGACACAAGGCAGTAGCACTTTAGGGATGCACATTCATTCTGGTGATTGTGTGGGTGGGATGCTGCCAATAGTGTTGTCACTCCACCTTACTTCGTGTTTAAGGTGGAATGACAACACAGAGTAATAATAAGAAGGTGAAGTGAGCCTTTCCTATGAGGCACTCCGCGTAGCGAAGTGCCAACATGAAGTGGCCACTTCGCATTCACTTCACCGGTGAATTTTAAATTCACTGCATCTCTAATTGTGGGACATTGCAAATCAGCAATAACATCACTGCCCACAATGTCTGTGGTAAAAAATGCCATGGGACAGAATAACACACATGGCCCAGGAGCATCATGACCATAGCCAACACATATGGGTGGGATGGACCATGATACCATGTGCTCCAGGCCACAGTCCATAATTCCCTACAGGACTCCAGCCCTGAAAGTCAATCCCCTCCAAGCCAGCAGTTGCAACCCCCACCTGAGAAACAATGCCCAGTACTGCATGTCACCCCATTGATGTAAGCCCATGCCACCCATTGAATAGTTGCAGACAATGTCTCACAGGTTTGTGATGCATTTTGGCCCCTAACCTCCACCCTCAGCAGCTGGTGCCCATTCCCTCTGCCTTCCTGACATACACAGACATCCTGATTTCCTGGTTGTGCATCCAGCTGCAGCTCCTCCCTCTCTTGTCCATGTTGTATGCCTTTGTACACCTAGCAGGGTCCCAGTTATCCACCCTGGCAGCTCCTACTCACTGCTCAGTGACTTTCCACCTGTGCATCTATCGGCTACCTCTCTGTTGCAGCAAATGGCATTCTTCATTGCAATGTTTGCTCCCACTTTGTCTTAACAGCCACAATGTTTTGTCCTGCGATGTTGCTTCTGTGGTATTATTCCCAAGATGTTTCATCAGCGATGTTACTGGCCAGATCCATGAAATCTTCTGTATGAAAATAGGTTTCTTTTAATTTCTGTAGAACTCCTGTCCCTTTAGTTTTTTTTGTAATCTCCTGTAGAATCTGCATAAATCTCATGAAATATTAAAAATATAATTTTTTTATGGATTTCATGCTTTTATGACTGAATCCTCTGAGGTACAGTTACCCAATTTGTGACTAACAATAACTGCATTTCCACCAATGATAAGAGAGCTACAGTTACAGTACCATATTCCATTTCTAAAGTAAGGTGTTCTCAGCCGTGACAGAGAGGGGTGGGTATGTGACCTTTAGCAAGGAGCACTGTACTGTGTGACCAGTGACTCTGAAAGGATGTGAACCTAGTGATTCCCTAATACAGTGTCTAAGATGAGTGGTGGCAGCTGCTGAAGTATTGAGAAAAATTATAACTGTGATATAGGCTAAGGCTGGGAAGGACCCGTCTGTCACAACTACCAAGAACTAAGTACATATTTTACCTTTATATTCTCATCTGTTTATTTGGGGAATTTCCTTTCTCCAAGACTGCAAAATATCAGTTCCTATAAAAGTTTAAGAAAATACCTGAAACATAAACATTATGAGATCACTTTTTCACTTGTACAGGGGTTTGATCTGTCCTGTGCAGTACCTGAATGTGTGTATTCTTTATTGTCTGATTTTTGTAATAGTAACCCAGTCACCATTAACAAGTGCACCCCCATAATTGAGATCTTACATGTGCACCTATTCTGTATCAGTTATGTTAGGAAATAAATAAAAAGAAAAACATGCCACAGGAAGATAAAGCAGCATTGAAAAGGTTCAACAAAGATTTGTAAGGAGTGTTAAAAACATTTACTGTGGCACAGCATAACCACTGCACTTTACTTGAACCTGAGGTTTATAGACAGCACAATACTCCCTGAGCAGCTGAACTGACGCCACAGAGAATAATCAGACTTTCATAATGCCAAACTTTATTTACTAGATACACTTTATTAATACATGGTGGTGAAGGAGACTGTATTTTGCACTTTGAGTTCTGGATGCACTTTAAGCTCTTTAAGCTCTTTAAAGCTGTCAAATTGATATTCTGTCATAATTGTTTTGTGATTCTTTCTTTTATTTTTTGTGGTGTACAGATACAATGTGGTATATAATCAAGTTAGCTGTTGGAACAAATACATTTTAAAGTGATACCATTTTGCGGTATCAAGCAAGCCTGCAAGAAGATCAGATTTTATTTTCTGAAATACTTTATTAATATATGGTAGGGAAGAAGGCTGTACTTTGCACTAGCACATTGCACTTTGCGTTTTGAGTTTTGAATGCACTTTAAATTGCTGGAAATTGACATTGATATTCTCTCTCTAAATGTGGTATATAATTAAGTCAACCATTTGAATCAATTAATATTAAGTGACATTAGCCGACAGTAGTTAGTCATCTGAGCACCTTGGTAAGTGTGATTTATGAATGAAATTGCAAAAGGTGTACAAAACGGTATGGCGATATAAAAGAACGAGAGCTTGCGATCATGAGGTACAGTTAGTAAGAGGTACACGACAAAGACAAAAAGCAGAGATGCTGGCATGTGTAGTCAATTAATATTCTCTGCCTATTAGTCAATTCGCTCATTTGTTAATTTAATACCCTGAGAACATATAGAAACTATATGAGTATAAACATCCCAATTAAGCTATGACTGGGTAACGAACTGAAACCAGCTAAGCACAATAATCACTTTAGCAACCACCAATATTAATTAAGGCACTTTGAGACATTTTTGTTTTCAAACAACAGCCCATTGAGGCAGTTCATTGAGGCATTTATAAAAGAAATGAGGTAATGCAAGTTAATGCAAGAAGCCAGGAGTGCAAGAGATATTCACATCTTATAGGATTCAGCAGTTATTCATGTAGTAGCTTTTTATTTAACAAGATGGAGAAATATTAAATACTGGATAGTTTCACAGTTAAGAAAGTGATATTTATTTGGTAGGTGCTATACATGATCTCGGGGATTAATACATAAATAAATAAAATTGACACTACCCGTGGAATAAAAGGTGAATTAAATAAAACAAATAAAATAAATCTCAACACTTGCCAAAGTGACTAATGACTGGCAAAGAGAGCTAGACAACAGGAATTACACCTGCACCATATTCTTGGACCTGAGCAAGGCCTTCAACACTGTCAACCATTCTCTGCTGCTGTCTTCCCTGACCTCACTAGGTGCTGACCCATTATCTTTACAGTGGTTCAACAACTACCTCTCTGATCATTTCCAGCAGGTGAAAGTGGAAGGAGATCTCTCAACTCTCAAACCTCTCCTAATATACATCAACAATATTGATGAAAGTATAACTAAGGCCACCATTCATCTGTTTGCAGATGACACAGTTCTTTACATAAGCCGCCCGTCATTACAATCTGCATGTAATGACTTTCAATCTGAGTTCAACTTGCTGCAACACCAACTCCTAAACAAAAAACTATTACTTAACACTAAGAAAACAAAAGCAATGCTCTTTTCTCCCTCTGCCCAAATGGTAAATTCAGCCCTATCAGATCCTGTGCTGCAGATTACTACAATTCTTGGTGAGAAGTTGGAATTTGTCCCTTAATTCAAATACCTGGGAATATGGCTGGACCATAGGGTCTCCTTTATAGAGCACATTGAAGAATTACTCAAAAAATTACGACAGAGACTTGGCCTGTGCTTTAGGATAGCCCACTTCTTAACTAGAGATGCCAAACTACAGCTGGTACAATCAACCTTTCTATCCTTGATAGATTATGCTGACATCCTCTACAGTCACTGTCCCATTTCCTACCTCATCAAACTTGACACATTATATCAAAGAGCTTTGAGGTTCATCACAGGACTGCCTTATTCCACGCACCACTGCTCCCTATATCAATCAGTGGGGTGGAGTTCTCTTCAGTTCAGGCATTATAAAAATGCAGCCTTATGGACCCTGAGATCCATCTCCAAAAAACTGCCCCAATACATTACAGACTGTCTTCCTATAAAACCAATAGGCAATTACGCCCTGAGAAATTGTAAATCTCTCCTACTGATGGTTCCCAAAGTTAACTGTCACTATGGCAGGGGTGCTATAAGCTTTACACTGTCCTTCTCATGGAATACATTGCAAAACAAAACTGAAACTGAGGTCACTCATCAGCATCTCATCTTTCAAGCTCTTATAGTCATGTCTCAGAAATGATCAGTGCAATTGTTTCCCATGGCCATGAATTGTCATCGTGCTCGCCTGTACCATTTAACCATGAATAGATTACTTCTAGTGCTTGTCTTCTCCTTGGCCCTGGTCTGTCATCATGCTTTCATGTAACACCTTGATGCCTCTCTCTTCCCTTTGATACCGGTCTATCTTCCCACTTTCTCCAGCCTTCTTTTCACAACTCTATACTGCACTCATCCACAATCTACATGCAATCATACTATAAAAGTCCTAACTCCCCTTTCTCTATCCCTGTAGGCCTCCACCACTGTATCAGTTCTACAGACCTATCCTTGGGACTTCACTTCTCAAAATGTTTATCCTTTGCTTACATATTACATACCCCTCATGGTACCACATCTGCCATTAGTTGGTGGTTCTCCAAGCCATTTTCATGGCTAGTACTAGTGACTGCCCCGGTAAATGAACTAACTGGTACTTCTATACAGAGAACATGGTTTATATAGAGTTGCATGATTCAATGTTGGACCTGCCCCCTTGTATTTGAATCCTCCTCTGTTATGGCTTGCCTTGTCTTCCTTTTATCATTTGACTCCCTTATTACTGCACCATTGTGTTTGTGTTTATATACTTATTTACATGTATTTATATGTTTTTATGATGGATGTTACCCAACCCTGTTCTAACCAGGTCCATCTTGTAAAAGAGCTCTGCTCAATTATGTTCTCCTGGATAAATAAAGATTTTGATTGATTGAAATTAAAAAAGACCTGGATAGGCCCTCTCTGGGACTGACATCTGGGCAGTTGCTCCCCCCAGCCAAACAGATCCAGGACTGATTCACATTTTTTTTGTAAAGATGCCACTAGAAACACATAGTGGCAAATTGTTGAATGAAAATATAGAGGAGACACAAAGTAAGCTAGTTCATAAAGCACAGGGACAGTCAGCAGCACTTAAAAATGTTGAGACCCCTAGGGTATATAAACACTAGCCCCCCAAAAAGGGTAAATGTTTTGTAAAAGAAGAAAAGATTTTAACTTCAACTTCCACTCCTATGGAAAAGAGAAATCTGGACATTAGGCAGTTTCTAGAAAATAAAATACAACCAAATCAAGAGGACAAAAAACAAGACATCAGAGGCAAGATAGGGGATGAACTGAGAGACTAGGGGAACACATCTGAGCCAACAATGATAGACAAACAAAGTAATAAAGATTTTATGGGAGTTTCAATTAACTTAAAAACATTAAGTAAAACAGTAGGTGATATGAGAAATATGTTACAAAATTCAATTAATATAAATAAAGATAGGAATAGGACAGTGGTGGAGGAAAAGACCTGATTCTAATCAAGAGGCAGAATTTGGTAATCTACAACAGGAAGAACATATAGATGGCAATACTAACGTCCTGAATAAATCAATGATTTGGAAGAATTCTATCACAGTCAAGCAAAGTGTCCAGATAAATCAGGAGATGAATCACCTTATATTACTTAAAATATTACAAAAAATCTGGCAAGAGCTATGCATGACCCTTATCAGGCTAATATAATGATATTTGAACAAACTACAACAGTTAAACAGGAGATATCATTTATTAAAGACATTTTCCTGGAAAACAGGTTATCGTTAGAGAACCTTAGACAGAAGTAAGGGGAAAAAGGAGAGACAAAAAATGGGCAAGAACAAGAAC
Organism: Neoceratodus forsteri; assembly: GCA_016271365.2. Classification (NCBI taxonomy): domain Eukaryota; kingdom Metazoa; phylum Chordata; order Ceratodontiformes; family Ceratodontidae; genus Neoceratodus; species Neoceratodus forsteri. The sequence continues at coordinate 114,914,910 of CM028136.1, read as the reverse complement.
AAATTTAAATTGAAAATACTAATTGGGAAGGAAAAACATCAATAAAAAAACAGGGAATAAACTTAATAGTATCGAGTGTTGAGGAATATGCCAGCACTGAAGAGGAAATAAAATGGGAAGAAACACATATAGAAGGTATAGAAGATCAGGAAACTAACTTAGACTCAGGAAACCAAATCAGAAATAATAATGTTACCAAGGGAAAATATCATTCAAAATAGCATAATGGAGATGATAATGGCAAAACATCCCACTTTATGGGGAAAAAGGTGAAGTCCAAAGCAAAAGAAGAACAAAAAACAAACAACAAAAAAGAGGAAAAGTTAAGTCAAAAATATCATTAAAAAATGTTATAACGAGGAAAGAAAAGTAGGAAACAAGAAAGGAAAAAAGGGAAAGGATAAGAATCCACAAAATATAGAACCAGAGGAGGAAAAGAGATTGAAGAAAGACTAGTAGAAGATACTGATAAAGCAAAAGCACAGAGAGGAAAAAGGAAAAATAATAAGAAAAAGGTTGAAAAGGAAACAGTAGAACACGTAATAAATGTATTAAGGGCCATAAACCTGACCAACGATAACGTTGATGCAAAGAAGCAAAAATAACCTATTTTTAAAGAAGAAATAATGAAAGAAAAAAGGAAATACGGATTTAAAAAATGTCAAGGGAAAGCAAATTTAAAAACAACAGAGTCAAGTTATGCAAAATTCCATACGTTTCTAAAAAAGAAAAGGGGGACTGATTATGTATTACCCTTTTATAAAGTAGGAATTTTGCCAAATGAACATGGAGAGAAATTAAGCAATATGCTGAAGAAAGTTTTGACTCTAGCAATAGAGGAGAATATAAATATAATACAGTTTATTAGTGTATGTAGGCCTATAAGCAATTTAGAATTAGTACTATTGGTATCTAATCAATTCTTTATGCTAAAAGCTATATACAGTGTGATGGAAAAAATAAGGAATATGGGAATGGAAGTTGGCAGTGTCACATGTTTGAACTTGATTTTGCTGAATACTATAATTCAGTAAATGACTCAGTAGACAAAAGAGAAAACAGTACATTATCGATATTTGGGCTTGATTATTTACAAAAGAAACTAAACAAAATCTGAAAGTAAAGTTAGGGGAATTATCACAGAATATATTGAAAATGAAAGATTTGAGTAGTGCTCTTGGCAAAGCGATTAGATGAGACAAAGATGGGCAAATAACAATTTGGATTAATAATGAGCACGTGTATACAGAGATACTGAGGAAATCATCTGTACTAGATCAATGGGGGATAAACATCATAGAGAATGCCCGAATAGGAGAGGTGGAGAACACAAAACCTCAGAAACCTGGATAAATTGGATACAGTCTGCCAGCAGGTTCTCACCACTGATGAACCTAAGGGAAGACTGACAGAATTGTACAGAAAGGACTAAGGGAAAAGAGTATGCTGATGATGATGAAAAGAAAATACAAGAACCAAATAACAATTGTTTTTAACTTGGAATGTGTCAGCCCTAAAAAATAAATTATGTGATCTGGAATTTATATAACACATAAATAAATCTGACCTAGTATGTCTTCAAGAGACCTGCTTAAAGGAAAATATAGATGTCAATGGGTATACTTCATACTATAAATTAGCTAGTAAATAAAAAAATATGGATGAAATTGAAGTGGAATTCTGACTTTACGTAAAAATAAAAGATGAGTCAGAACAAGGGAAATAGAGACAGAAGATGAACATATAATAGGAGGTAGAATCTGGGAAGGGAATAACGAGGTTGTGCTCCTAAATATATATTTTCCACCAAAAACTAGGAAACAAAAAGAAGAAAACACATTAAAGGGCCTTAAACAGTTTTTAGAGGAAGAGATGAACACAAATCCACAGTGTAAAATAGTAGTAGTGGGAGATTTCAATGCAAAGGTGGGACAGTACTTGAATCCCCCAGAAGAAATAGCTGAAATAATAAACGATAATGACATTCTGAAATATTACAGGAAATCAGAAGATGATAAAATATATGAAAGAGGGTTAAGTTTATATAAAATTATGACAGATTGGAATTTTTTTACTTTGAATGGAAGACTACAGTAGTAGCACCGAATATGTCAAGCAATTTTGTGAGATTACCTATTTATCCTTCACAAAATTTAGGGAAAAAAATGCTCAAAAATTATTTTTGTTATATCTTCAGAAAGAGGCCAGTTCCTATTACAGTACTCAAGTGCCATCAGGTATATTTTCAACTAGACTATCAGATGGAAGCACAATCTCTGGGTAGCAGTCAACACACTAACAAATAAAACAAAATCCCTAACCAAAGGTTTTCCAATTCTCAATAGGGATTTTTAGAAAACCTTAAAAATCCCTTGACTAATTTGGCACTACTACTGGAATAGATGACCATAAGGGAATGTATACATACAGTACATGGGACATAATGGAGCATTAATAATAGACTTGGTTTGGATATCATATAATATGATCCCAGTATGTAAGAACATTAAAATAGAGGAAAAGGCAGAAAGTTCTCATGCCCCAGTAGAAATAAGAATTGAAATAAATAAATAAAAAAAAAAAGGAATTGACAAAAAAGATTGATAGGATCAGTAGAAAAAGAAACTGTATTCAATGGGATGAAATAAACAAATGTTTTTTTTTAGAAAGTTTAGAGGTATATGGGATAATAAGTGACATTAGAAATATAGTAGAGAGTAAAAGTGAACAAAAACTGCTTTTTAAAATTGGAAACTATTCTTACTAGAATAGTCAATATAACAAAGAAAAAAATATTTATCACAAGAAAGGGTCTTGCTGGTATGATAATAAATGCAAGATAGCAAAAAGGAAGTTAAATAAACAACTGAGAGTGGCAAGACTGAATCCTAATAAAGGACATAGGAAAATACTTAATGAAGTAAGAAAAGAAAATAATAATATAATAAAAGATAAATGGAAAAAACACATGGACAAAGTCTAGAGGGAATTTGAACAAACAGTCATTGAGAAGGATAATAATACATTTTGGAGAATAATTTCAAAATGATTAGATAATTCTACAGAGGAAATAGAGAATTATATAGAACCAACTACTTGGGTACAAAATTATAAAAACTTACTATGTGAAGACACATCAACAGATCCCTTAGATAGATTTAAACAGATACCAATGGAAAGTTTAATCACTAGAGAGGAAACTGAAAATGTTATAAAGTCATTTCCAAATGGAAAAACACCTGGCCCTGATGGGGTGCCTGTGGATGTCTTCAACAATGGGAAACAAATATGGTTAGAATGCGTATTAAAAATATATTAATATATAGCAAAAACTGGAAATATTCACAAATCATGGCCAGAAAACAACATAATCCCAATATATAAAAAAGGAGAAAGAAACAATCCTGGTTGCTATAGATCAATAAGTTTATTAGATAACTCCCAACAAATATTCACTACAATTTTCAATAACAGGATTATGGAATGGGTTAAAGAAAATAAAATTATAGATGAAGGACAGGCTGGATTTATACCAGACCGTTCCATAATAGATCAGTGCTTCACACTTGCACATATAATACACAAATATAATAAGATAAAAAAACAACAAATATTTTACATATTTGTGGATCTTACAGTAAGTCCACCTTTGATTGGGTAAATAGGACTAAATTATGGGTAATACTGAAAACATATAGATTAGAAGAGACACTGATCAATGTCATAATGACTTTGTACCAACATAATATGACAAATGTAAGATACAGTAAAGATGGTAATAAAAGCATTAAATTCAATATGGACGGGGCGTAAAACAAAGATGTGTACTATTCCCAATATCATTTAATCTTTTCATTAACTGGTTAATTAAGAAGCTTTGCAATCCAGAATTTCACATGCCAAAAGTGGGGTCTAAGTGTTGCCCCTATCTCACCTATGTGAATGATATTGCATTAATATCAACTAGCTTCTAAGGCATAAAAAGAAGCTTTAATTTTCTGCAAAAAGAAATAGAAAGTATGGACTTAGAAATAAATGATGACAAAACAAAACTAATGCCATGTGGCAATATAAATAAAAAGACAATAGTAAAATATAAGATAAAAAAACAATAAAGAATTGGAGACAGTAACAAATTACTGTTACCTAGGAGTACAGTTTACTAATAAATTAAAATGGGGAAAATAAAAGAAAGAAATGGAGATGAAGGTAAAAACATTCTCAGCTACAGTGAGGGGTTCTGCAAATAAGGTTGGGGAAGATCAATAAATGGCAGCGTTGAATTAATTAACACAAAAATAAGGAACCAGGTGCTATATGGAGCTGAAATATGGGGTTGGGAATTAAGAGATTCATTAGAACCTTTGATAAATACTTATTATAAACATATCTTGAAGTTGCCAAGAAGTGCATTGACCACTGTTATAAGGATGGAAATAGGACAGCTACCTGTTCAATGTAATATGCAGGAAAGAATGACAAAGTACTGGCTGAAGGCACATACTGTGGAAGAGACTAGGTTACCACATAAATGCATAGAGGAGACAATTAGTTATGTCAATCAATATGAAATATTTCCAAGCATACAAATAGTTGAAAAACTTATTAAACCACATGGGGCCAGATATTCAAAACTTTGCCCCGGGCTAAATTAGCACTGCCCCACTGGCAAACTTAGCCCGGAGCACCAAGCAAGCCATATTCAAAAGGAATAGCCCAGGGCAAGCAGCTTCTGAACATAGCATGGGAATGAGGCTGGGCAAACTGGGCTGGGAGTTCAGGGTAAACTTAGCCCTGGAATAAGACAGCTCTGACTATGGCAACCAGGTAGTGCAAACCACAACAGCAACACAGTGCACAGCGATGTGAAGGTAGGAAGAGGTGAACTATGTGGCCAATGTGTATGCCAGCCAATGCGTGGATCCAGTACAGCTGCAGGCAACAGCATATGTGAAAGTACAGTGTGCAAAAACTGTAAAATATTTCCCGAACTGTTTGTGCAGCACTAACATGTTTGCACAGGTTTAGCACAGGGCTAAACCGCTAGCCCGGTGCAAACACGTTTGCCCGGTGCTAAACTTTGCCATATTCAAAAGTGACATGCAAAGGAGCCTATTTAGGTAGTATGTGGGCAGACATCCAATTAGCATATCATTATGCCCTGATTTGCATGCAGTTTGTGCTGGACTAACTGCTTAGCCCTGCGCTAAACCTGCGCAAGTGTGTTAGAGTTGCACAAACAACTTGGGGAATATTATACAGTTTTGAACACTACTTACACATGCGCTGCTGCCTGCAGCTATACTGGGACAACACAGCATAGGCACAGATGGTGGTGGTGCTGCATGCAACTGTCACACTGTAGGTCATGCTACAGTGCACAGCAGACACTACAGTAGCAAGGGGGCCAGTAGTGTGTGGACACAGCAATGTCTATGGTGTGTAGGGCAGTGATGATGACTGCACTATACACAGTGAGAGGTCCAACCTGCAGGTGTTTACTGAGAATGGACATTACTGTTACGCTGTTGTGTGACCAACATATGCTGCACCTCTGGCATGGGATGCTCACAGTGACATATACATGTCTGGCTTTGTGTGCTGTGGCAGTTGTACAGCTGTGTGGTATGTGGCCAGGGGGGCATATATTATCCGAAAGGCACACTGGTGTTGGGGTATTCCCAATACTGGCCCATGTGCACTGCATGATGTGTCCTAGCCTTGTGGCCACACCTGGTCTGTGGCACAGCCTGGCCACCCATACACTCTCCCCTCAACATCCTCCATGCCCACAGTGCCACATGTGTGTGCTGGCATCTGTTGGTGTCCACAGAAGTGTGGTCCACAAGTGTGTGCTGTGTGGCCACACTGCCATGCTGTCCACTGGTGGCAGAGTCACCACTTACTGCCTGGCATGGCTGGGACTGATGGCAGATGATGGCATCATTGTGATGCCATCAGTTAGCAGCATGCTTCCTATATGTTTGGCTTTGTCTATGTGTCACATTTATTTGTTGGGGTCTTGCAAAGCCCACACAAAACATGCGCAAACACCACACAAAGTCATAGTGTTGTGCAAAGCTGATTGCCCAGGGTTAAGACAAGCTTTTCCTGGGCGGTAATGTGCACTGCGCTAAGTGTCACACTAAGTCAAGCAAAACCACTTTACACAGTGCTAGTCGCTGAATATGGCATTGCTCCTGTATTCATGTCAGTTTGCCCATTGCATACATTATGATTTTGCCTGGTGCTGATGCAGTTTGCCCACGCTATTTGGCCTTTTGAATCTAGCAGACCCACGCTAATCCCATGCTAAACCTGCACAAACGTTTTTTGCCTGCCGCAAAGTTTTGAATATCTGGCCCACAGTCTGCTAAATTATGTTGCAGATACACATACAAGGCTATTAAAAGAAATTCATATCAAAATAAAGAAAGGATAAGAGATGCATACATGCAGAAGGATATGGGGCTAAGTAAGCAATATAAAATTAGTAAATGACTATCAGTTAACAAAAGGAATTTTGGATTTCAGAATTATTTAAACATTATAAAAGATCCAAAGAGAAGGAAAATATTAGTGAAATACTGTTTTGAATATTATGAAAGCCAGAGAATAAAAGCATTCCATTGTCGGGTTGGGGGGAGCAACTGCAAATGCCAAACAGGAGAACATGACATAATCCATCTGTTGATAATATGCCCACTTTATAATAAGACAAGGGTTAAGATACTGCGATATACATTGGCTGCCCTTGAAATGGAACCAAAGCAGATGGCTACATGTCTACTGAGATCAAGTTCAGCATATATACTGGAGAAGGTAACTTCATTCTGCAAACTCATAGACCCCAAAAAATTACATGATGTTGAATAATTAAATTAAGAAGCAATCAAATGGAAGTTAATTAAGAAACAAACAAAAAAAAAAAACAACGAAAAAGAAAGGCAATGGAAAAATAAACTGGATATGCTTTAAACTGTTTATGTTTTTTTCTGTTAAATACAAGCGCACAAGCTGTTTTTTTTTTTGGATGTTTTATGCAATTGAATGTTTTGATCTTGATTTTATATGATAATTTGTGACATTGATATTGTAATGACATAAACTGTCAATCAGTAAATTGTTAAACTGAAACAGACACTTAATTTCCTTCATTGTAGCTAATGCCTTCTGGACAGCACAATTATCCCCATTCCTTACCCTGCCACCCTGTGTCTAATAACAGCTATGACAGAATCTCTTTTGATGGTTGTAAACCAAGAGGGTGAAGCACAAAATACCAGTTATGGGAAATTCGATGGAATTCCTTTTGGTGCAGTTGCACATGACATTGACACTGGAGAAGTGCATACCAGTAATGCAGCAAAACACAACATCTCTGATTTATATCTAGGAGTTAGGGTAATTTTTACCTGCTTATGTGGGCAAAAGGAGGTAGTTATGCAGCAGTTGTTGCCGGTAACCCTGCTCAGTGAATAGTGGCACTGAGCATCAGTGTAGGATGCAATAAGTTTCATGCTGGTTTGGTAGAACATTGACCTGAATCCCCAGAGAGGCAAATGAATATTAATATTGTGATGTATGGTTTTTAGGGACTCTATGTAATGATCAGAAGCAGGGATGAATATGTACTGTATACTGTACAACTGTACTAATGTGTAGGGATTCCCTATTAACCACTAGACTGTCGGACTAATGCTACTTGTACTTGCTTTAAAGTTATGGCACTACATCTCTTTATTATACATTTGATTTTAAACAGCTAGTGATAGCTTCCACTTATTCATTGATGTAATTCAAATGTTTCACCAAGAAAGACATACTGAGTTTGTAACAGCTTGTTTCCCAGATGTACCTTGGAGGGAATGGGGAAGAGGAGTATACAGTTCATGAAGTGAAAATACATAATATATGGTATACTAGTAATAACAATATGTATATAAACATGCATACAATAAACAGAGTAGCACTAAAAAAAGTGCTCAGGCTCAGTTTGCAGGAAGAATACTGTAAAATAGGTTATTTTCAAGTTGGTTATATTTAGCACATGTTGTTAAGTGTCCAAAATTGTACAAATTTAATTTAGTGCAAAGGGATAAGGGCTTTATTGACTTCTATTGAAAATGAGCAATTTCAGTCTATTAGTGACAGTTTATGTTCACACAGTCATTATGTTCATTGAAAATACCCAGTTTTACCGTAATCAGACTACAAAAAATAAGGATGTACTGTAAAGCATTACAATGTACAGTGAACAATACCAGAATATTAGTAGGATTAGCACCACCCCAAACTGCTAAGGAGTGAGCTAGCAATGTCAATGCAAGTGGTCGGCTCAGGAGCACAGTGTTACCAGATGGATAACTGGCTGAGGCACAGTTAGCCCTGGGGAGGAGTAGAAGTTGTTCACAGCGGGGGGTGGAGAAAATTAACACCAAGTAAGGAGGGAATAAAAGGGACAGAAACTATTTCATGGAGGACAGACACGGTCATGGAGAAGTGATCTGATGGAAGAAAAGGGCAGGACTAAGCAGATAGATGGGGGATTATAGTTTAAGAAAATGACCCAAGCAGGCAGCTTGGCCAATGGAAGTTTTCCTGGGGAGGGAGGGAAAGGGAGGGAGGCTGTTGTCAATATATATATATATATATATATATATATATATATATATATATATATATTTGTATATACATTTGCACATATTTTAACAATTTTCTGTTGATTTTTAGTTTGCACATTAGTTATGGTAAGGTTTGATTAGGGACATGGCAAACAGAATATAGCACTAGTGTAACTATCTCTAGTTAGGTTACTGGCCTCCCCTCCCCCCCACACACACATACAGATTTTCATTTCCATTATGCCTTGTACTGGATTTGAGGCTTAGATTATATGTGTGTTTACAGACACACCACTTAGACCATATTTTCTTCTTGTTTCATTTATGGATCATACAAATTGTTATTATTCATATTTATTTATTTATTTATTTCATCATTTGGAAATAACCTTTGAGCAACGTGCTCTTTTTCAAAGGTTCCTTGTCAGAACAGGAAATTATACACATAGAAGACATCACATAAGATGTTTCACTTTACAGTGACATGAGAAGTAAATGTATTACAAATCTAAAAGCTTCAAATGTTTACATTTGCAGCAGGTCCATACACTGAAGGCTCTAATTTTGAAATCATGCAAAACCTGAAGACATAAAAAGTGCATTGTGCTAGAATAGCAGTTTTAGAAGAAATGTGAGGTGGCTAACGGATGGCATTGTCATTGGTGAAAGGGAACGGGGGGATGGAAGGGAGGTAGAAAAGAGACTAGGATGATTAGAACTAGCAGGAAGCAGTAGTAATGAGTCCTAGAGACCATGGATGAGAAAACAGAGGAGGTAGGGAGGGTAAGGCTTGAGTAGTTTAGGTCAGAGAGTTTGTGGAATGGTGCTAACAAGGTAGGCCAAGGGAACAGGGCCAGGCAAATGTACACTTGTGGCAGCAGTGTGGCAACTGAAGGCAACAGTAAGTGATGGGATGTGGGAATACTTAGTAGAGGGGGGAAGGAAGTGTGGTACCAGGTGTCAAGTGCTAAAACCACTTGAGGGTTAGGAGGCAGTATCCTTAGTATTAGTATTTAAATATCTTCACCTTTTCTCTCACTGTGCTGTGCCAATAAAATTATTTCAAAATACCTGCTGCTAGGAAGCTAAAGCATAATTAGCTGTCCTCCTTATTCGATTCAGCTTTTTTTATTTTATAATATTTATCACTTTTGAAACAGTTACAACAATATAATGTAATTAATGAAGAATTAACAACAAATAATAAGATAAAATACAGAATTCCAACCACCATCACCCAAAACACACCACTCCCCCACCCCCACCCGTCCTCTCCTGGGGAACAATAAGAGAACTGAGATACATACTTCATTTGATTAAAAAAAACATATCGTACATTAACTTAATGGTAAGCATTTCTTGCTACAGGTTGCTTTCTATTGCCCATATTTATAGTGGATTCCCTATGTCATTTGTCAGCTTAGTTTCCAGGGAAGCTCCAACTTTCTTCTCCTTGCCTTTGGAAATGGATAGGTTTATGAGGTCTTTCTTAACACCTGATTTTATCTTTCTTGTTTTTTATTTAGTTTGCAGGTTATTATGGTACCTTTGAAATTTATAACTTTAAACTTTAAGGGATTAAATGACCCCATTAAACGAGCCTGCTCCCTTTCATATTTGAGGAAATTTGACCCTGAAATTACTCAACTCCAAGAAAATCATCTTTCCTCTGTAGAGCATTCTAAATTATGTCATCAGTGTGCGGGGTTTGTTTGTTTTTTTCATTGTACCCTAAGACAAAGAAAAATGGAGTAACCATTTTAATTAAGAAAAATTCTTTATTTCTCCCAACCTGTTATTAGGAAGATGCCCTGGGCAGATGGATATTAGTTAACATGGTGTATCTTAATCAACCTTTGTCCATCTTTAATATCTATGACCCAAATTCCCCCTCCCAAACATTTTTCAAGAGATGTTCCAAGTGTTGGCAGGCCATGCCCATGGGTTTTGTTTGTTGGGGGTGATTTTAACTGTAGTTTGAATACTTTGTTAGTGTCCTCAGGTGGTGGCACACCATGGAAATCAAAAGCTGTTAGCAGTCTTGAAGCCTTGTTTGCAGAGTCAGGATTCTGGGATATCTGGTGGTGGTTACGCCCAGGAGACCAGAATTTCACCCTTTTTTCACATGTGCATCATTCTTACTCTCTCCTTGACCACTGGTATCTTCCCCCTCCATATTTGCATTATGCATCCTCCTCCTCCAAAATTCATTCTATTGATTTTTCTGACCATGCCCCAGTTATGGAGAGCCGTGTTATTGTTCCTTCATTCCGTAAAGGCCTTTGGAAGTTAAATGTAAGGGAATTATCACACACATATTTTTGGGAGATGATTCATCAGGCCCTCAATTACTATTTTTCTTTTAATAGTACCGTGGAAATTTCCCTAATGACCCTTTGGAATGCCATGAAACCAGTTATTAGGGACAAGATTATTGCTTATTTATCTCATGTTAAAAAGGAGCCGTTGCAAAAATGTCTTATACTTGAGCAGCATTTAGAACTTCTTGAAAAACAATATAAGAAGGAAGGTGGTACAGATCTCCTGCATCAAATTCCGGAGGTTCGTGATCAGTTGTCAAAATTGTCCCTGGAGCAGGCAGAGAGCAATCTTCAGTGTGTGAAATTTACTTATTATTCACAAGGTTAGAGAGTTGGCCATCTGTTAGTGTCAACTTCACAAAGAGCAAGTCTCTAGGGTGATTCCCCACATTCACTCCAGGACATCTCCTTCTAAGACACTGATTAGGCCAAATGATATTGCTTAGGAGTTTGGACACTTTTATATTCAATTATGTGCCCCAGAGAACTCTGACACAGATAGTGGGAAAATGGATGCCTTTTTTTCATAGTTTGTGATTACCGGTTTTGTTGTGGACAAAGAGAGAACTTTTTGATATGCCAATTTCCAAGGAGGAAATCTGTTCAGTTATTAGAAGCTTATAAACAAATAAGGTGGCTGGGGAGGATGTCTTTCCTGCTGAATTTTATGTTTTGTACATACTTTGGAGAAACCTCTTCAGTCTGCTTTCCTGCAATGTATACAGAATCATGCTTTTCCTTCTGAGTGGAAATCGGCATTGATATCTGTGATGCCAAAGTTGGGGAAGAATTTAAAGTTTTGTCCCTCTTATGATCCCAATTCCCTTATCAATGTTGATGTTAGAATCTATGCTAAGACTACTGCCCTTAGGTTGCAGACATTAATTGCTAGGTTGATTCATCCATATCAGACAGGTGTTATTCTGGGTAGCAGTTCTTACAATAATATTCATAGGGTGCTGAATATTATCTCCCATGTTAAAACATCTAAGGTGGTAAACATGGCTCTCTTGGTTCATGCTGAGAAAGCCTTTGACAGGCTTAATTGGCATCATTTGAAAGCAGTTTTGCATAATTTTGGTTTTAGTGATTATTTCATTAAACAATCTGTTTGCTTTGTATTCTTTTGCAAAAGTAGCTGTTTATGGTGTTTTTTTCTGCCCCTCTTCTTTTATGAGGTGGAATGTGTCAGGGCTGTCCCATGTTCCTGTCTGTTATTCACCCTGGCGATGGAACCCTTGGCAGCTTATGTTCAGCAGCATCCTGATATTTTAGGAATTAGGGTTGGATCCACTGGCCATAATATTGCCCTTTATGCAGATGAGACTTTATTTCTGTTGGAGAACCTGCTTCATTCCCCTACCGTTCTTATGCAAATTTTGTTGGATTTTGTGCATCTTTCTGACTTTATGGTTTATTTGGATAAAACTGTTGCAATTTTTTTGAGTTGATCCCTCTCTCTTCTACAGAAATCCCTGTTCCCTTTCACCTGGATCTCCACTGGTTTTCACTATTTGGGTCTAACAATTACTACACATTTGGGCCAACTGTATCATTGAAATCATAAAGTCATTTTGGGAGTAATCCAAAAAGATTTGGACGGATGGGCAGTACTCCCTTTATCTTTGGGAACTAGAGTAGAATCTATCCATATGAATATTTTGCCTCATCTTCTGTATGTGTTCAGGATGCTGCCGATCAGCCCACCCATGTGTTTTTGGAATCAACTGACTAAATTTATTCTAAATTTTATATGGCATGGTAAGCTTCCCTGAATCCGCTGGTCGGTCTTGTTTTGGAGTAAACTGGAGGGCTGACTTGCTCTTCCTCATTTTAAATGTTATTATTTTGCAGCAAGGTCAGCTCCAATTTTGTCCCTTTTAAAGTTGGCTGTTAATACAGGCTGGCTTGAGATGGGGGGGCAGTTAATTAAGATCTCTGTTAATGTATTGCCTCTCCTCCCTTTCTCTCAATTTAGGTATTTAAAACTAGCTAACTGTTGGACTAAGCATACAATTTCTGAATGGATTTATTTTCAGTTCCTGGTTTTTGGGGTCTGATGGCGTTGACTCCCTTATTCCCTTTTTGCATAATAGTTTATTTTTGCCAGTCCTACTGGACCCAGGTTTTTGTCATTGGAGTTGCATTGGTTTGCTTCTAATCAATGACCTTCTGAGGAATGGCAGTTTTGAGTTTTGATAATTTATGACATCAGTTTGGATATTAACATAGAAACATAGAATTTGATGGCAGATAAGGACCGCTTGGCCCACCCAGTGTGCCCATTTCCCTACCTACTGGATGAGCTGCAGATCCTAGTTAACCAGCAGCCTACTTCTTCTTACCCCCACCCCCCCAGAATTGCCTTATGACTGTCCCATGCATGCTTAAATTCCACCACTGATTTTGACTCCACAACCTCCTCTGGAAGGCTGTTCCTGGCATCCACAACCCTCTCTGTGAAAAAATACTTTGTAAATTTCCTCTGAGCCGCCCTCTCTATCTTCAAATTGTGCCCTCTTGTTCTTGCACACCTCTTTTTGAAAGATGCTACCCTCTTGGACTTTGTTGATTCCCTTGAGGTACTGAAAGTTTCTATCATGTCCCCTTCTCCCTCCTTTCCTTGAGGCTATACATATTAAGCTCCTTAAGTCTCTCTTCATAGTCTTCCGGTGCAGACCCTGCACCATTTAGTTGCCCTCCTCTGGACAGCTTCCATCCTGTCTATGTCTTTGTGGAGATTGGGTCTCCAGAACTGCACACAGTACTCAGATGGGGTCTCACCAGCTGTCTGTACAGAGGGATAATAACTTCCTGTTTTCTACTGGTGATGCCTCTCCCTATGCATCCCAGTATCCCCCAACCCTCCTTGCTGCCCTCTCACATTGCTTGCCCACCTTTAGGTCATCTGGTATGACTACCCTCAATTCCCTTTCCATTTTTGTTGTTGTTAGTATCTCACCCCCCATTGTGTACTCTTCCCCTGGGTTTTTGTTTCCCAGGTGCATTACCTTGCACTTCTTAGCATTGAATCTAAGCTGCCATACATTTGACCATTCCTCTAACCTTGCCAAGTCCCTTCTCATTCTTTCCACCCCACCCTGTGCATCAACTCTGTTGCAGATCTTAGTGTCATCTGCAAAGAGACATACTTTTCCTTCCAGTCCTTCAGCAATGTCGCTTATAAAGACATTGAAGAGGACCGGTCCTAATACTGAACCCTGCGGTACCCCACTAGTGACCCTCCTTTCTTCTGAGTGGACTCCATTTACTATTACTCTCTGTGTGCTATTCTCCAGCCAAATCTTTACCCAGGCTGTCATCTTGGGAGCCACTCCCAGGCTGGCTAACTTGTATATTAATCTTTTGTGTGCGACTGTGTCAAATGCCTTGCTAAAGTCTAGGTAGGCCATGTCCACAGCCCCTCCCTGATCTACTACTTTGGTCACCCAGTCAAATAAATCTATCAGATTTGTCTGGCATGACCTTCCCACTGTGAATCTATGGTGCCTAGGGTCTTGTGCCCCTCTGACCTCTAGATACTTGACAATTCTTTCCTTCAGAAGTGATTCCATCATTTTCCCTATCACTGAGGTTAAACTAACAGGTCTGTAGTTTCCTGCTTCTGCCTTGCTCCCACTTTTGTGAAGGGAATCACATCTGCCCTCCTCCAGTCCTCGGGTACCACCCCATCCTCCCATGATTTGTTAAAAGGGTAGTCAGTGGTGTCACTAGTTCTACCCTTAGCTCTTTTAAATTCTGGGATGAATCCCATCAGGCCCATTGCTTTGTCCACCTTCAGTTTTAGAGTTCTTTCAGAACCCTTTCTTCTGTAAATAGGCTGGTATCAACTTCTGTATCCAGAGTGTTACTACTGTTTGTTTTATGTACCTCCCTCTTCATTTGTAAATACTGAGCAAAAATATTTATTTAGTATCTCTGCCTTTTCACAGTCTCCTCTGCCCACCCTCCCTCCCCTTTATTAAGCCTCACTATCCCTCCCTTGGTCTTCCTTTGCTCCCTGATGTACCTATAAAAGGTTTTATCCCCCTTCTTAACTGAGTTGGCTATCTTTTCCTCGGTTTGGGCCTTTGCTGTTCTGACTGTCTTCCCAGCCTCCTTTTGCTTTAACTGATACAGTTCTCTGTCCTGCTCCTTCTGTGATTCCTTGTACTTCCTGAATGCTTTCTTTTTCTCTTGAACCTTCACTGCCACTTCCTTTGAGAACCATAGTGGTTTCTTACATCATCTTGTTTTGTTTATTTGCTTCACACAAAGGCTCGTTACCTCTGTGATGGCAGTTTTTATTATTCCCCATTGTTCTTCTACCCCTCCTTCCTGCCCATTTGCTAGTGCATTCCTTAGGCACTCACCCATTTTGGCAAAGTCAGCCCTCCTAAAGTCCAGTTCTTTTGTCTTTGTAGCAAGCTGACTCTATTGCTGTGTTTATTGTGAACCATACTGTTCGATGGTCGCTAGTTCCCAGATGGCTACCCACTTCTACATCTGTGATCCTCTCTCCATCTCCATTTGAGAAAATCAAGTCTAATATTGCTCCCTCTCAAGTGGGCTCCAGTACTAGTTGTCTAAGGCATGCCCCCCATAGGGCATCTAGAATAACTGCACTCTTCAAAGTGGCAGCTGCAACTGCACTCCAGTTAACATCTGGCATATTCAGATCACCCATCAGCAATATCTCCCCTTTCTCTGCCATTCTAAGTATACTTTCTATCATTTCCCTGTCCATTTCCTCCCCCTGAGAAGGGGGTCTGTATACAACCCCTGTGCGTATTGTGGTTCCATTGCCTGTCTCCAAATTTACCCACAGTGCTTCTTCTCCTCCCTGTTTACCCTTTTGTTCTGTTGCTTTTATTCCTTCCTTTATGTAAAAAAAAACTACTCCTCCTCCTCTTTTACCCTCCCTGTCCCTCCTGTAGACAGTGTATCCTGGTATGTTTATATCCCAGTCATGGTTTTGTGTGTACCATGTTTCTGTGACTGCCACGATATCCAGATTTTCGTCCTCCATCAAGGCCACTAATTCAGGAAGCTTGTTACCCAGACTACGGGCATTGGTACTCATTGCTCTTCATTTTTTGATGGCTTTACCTTCTGTTGCAACATCCCCCACTGACCGTTCTACCTCGGTCTTTTTCTCATTTAGTACCCTGTTTTGTAGGAAGAGGCTGGGATTTTCCTGCTGCTTGTCAGTGCCTCCCTCTTTGACTAGTTTAAAAGCTTGCAAATGAAGCATTTAAACCGATTGCTCAAAAGACTTGTTCCCTTCCTGGACAGATGCAGACCATCCTGCCAGTATAGGCTGGTGTCCCTCCAGGTGGAACCCCAGTCCCCAATGAAGCCAAACCCCTGTGCTCCACACCATTTTTTCAACCATTCATTAAACATTCATTAAAATTCATTAAACTAATTCAGGCTCAGAGTTGTTTCATTACTTGTAAATTGATTATTTTACTATGCCATTTAGAGGAACCCCCTTTTCTCATCCTGGTGCAGCAGAGTTGATGCAATATCTCAAGAAAGAGATGGGCACCGTCACTGAATTGCACACCATTTCTGTTTTTTATAGTTTATTGCAACTGTTGTTTCATGTAGCCCTGCACCCTAATTGGGAAAAGTGGGAAGCGGCATTATCAAGGCCTGTGAATTTCAGATTTAAAGCAAACTATTGGAAGTCTCTTCATAAAACAACCATTTCTTTTTACTGGAGTGAGTTTCACTGAAAAGTTTTAGTTCAGTTTTTCAAAACTCTCTCTGTGACTTGTTATTATGATAAAGGCAGATCAGATCTTTGCTGTTATAAGTGTGGACATCAGGATACTATTTGCATGTCTTTGGACATGTTCCAAACATTCTCCATTTTGGAATTCTCTATTTAAGGCAGCTTTGGATATTTTTGATTTTTATATCCCCTTAGTGTTCAAAATGTTTGTTTTGGGGTTCCTACCTGAGGATTTATCCAATAAATGTAATGATTATTTGCATCATATTTTTATTGCAATGGCTTTTAAGACAATAACAAGCAGGTGGCTACAATTGGTAGTACCTGCTATAAATGACTGGATTGCTACAGTTAAAGAGATTTGGTTAATGGAAGATATGTTTTTGCACTTGAATTATCTCTATGATGGGGACAATAGTGCTTTGTTCGCCCAATGTTTTCAATGGGACAACTATATGACATAAAATCCCTCTTTCTGATGGACACTGGAATTTTAGTTCCAATCTGCCAGCTTCCCCACATATTTCTGTATATTATTAGCTTCTCTCTTAGCTAGTGATAATCTGTACCCATTGTGCCTATGAGAATCCTGTATAATGTTGTGTTTTACTGTTTTAGGCTGTTAACATGTTCATTTTGTTTTTCTTTTGTGGA
Source organism: Neoceratodus forsteri (assembly GCA_016271365.2). Classification (NCBI taxonomy): domain Eukaryota; kingdom Metazoa; phylum Chordata; order Ceratodontiformes; family Ceratodontidae; genus Neoceratodus; species Neoceratodus forsteri. Next base: position 114,897,571 of record CM028136.1, on the reverse strand, counting down.
ATTTTCTTTTTTGTATTGTTGCTTACTTGTTATAATAAACCACGCTTTAAAAACAAAAATATATATCTTTAAAATAATGTTATAACCCATAACTGTATCACAAACATTCGATGAAGAAAAAATAGGCTATACTAAGCCCCCTCTAAAGTCTAAGGAGATAGAGAAAAAATGATATCAAGCCTGTTTTAAAATGGTACGGTAAACATAAAGGGCCGGATATTCAATCTGCACCAGGCTGTGGCATAAGCCTGGGTGCAGTGCAACTTTGGCTGCGCAGGGGCATTGACTGGGCAATATTCCATGTAGCTGTGCCATGGCACAGCATCATTGAATATCACACCCTGGCCACCAGCAGTGTGCATGGTGCAGTGGCACTGCACCAGCGCAAGTGGCCAGAGTGGCGCAGGGGGATGCGCTAGCGCAAGTTCCATTGCACTATGCACAGCAGCAGTGATATTCAAAATAGCACATGCAAATGGGGCCATAATGTATGCAAGGTGCAAATGGGGCCATTTTCATGTCATTATGGCCCCATCTGCATGCAAGTGGGCCAATCCCCAGCGACTTGTGCCTGGCACCCTGCCAGGTAGCAGCTGTTGGGGACCAATGCCCCCTGCACAGCACGGCAATGTGTCCCACAGCCTAATCATGGGCATTTGTCAAATAAAATAACACCTATATCGCTGGTGGTCCAGTGGACTGCTGTCAGCCCGATCACAGGCTTGAGTATAAATAAAGTAAATCCAATATCCCTGGTGGTCCAGTGGACTGCTGTCAGCCCGATCATGGGCTTGAATATAAATAAAGTAAATCCAATATCCCTGGCAGTCGAGTGGACCACTGTCAGTCCAATCATGGGTTTGAGTATAAATAAAGTAAATCCAATATCCAATGGATCCATTCACATAACTGGAATGTGTAGTATGGCATGGGCTGCATGCCCATTGGCTCATGCTGTGGACCAATGGGTGTACAGCCCTACCTATGGTGTCAGTTGGTGGGCGTGGGGTGGCAGACGGGTGGGGTGCTGCCACCCACCGCTGACCGGGGGAGCGGGACGGTGGGGCTCAGTGGGCAGGTAAGGAGGGGGTCCACTGGACCGCCAGGGATATTGGATGTACTTTTCTTATACAAATGTCCATGATCAGGCTGACAGCAGTCCACTGGACCACCAAATATATTGGATATACTTTATTTATACTTAAGCCCACGATCGGGCTGACAGTGGTCCACTGGATCACCAGGGATATTGGATTTACTGTATTTATACTTAATCCCGCGATTGTGCTGACAGCGGTCCACTGGACCACCAGGGATATTGGATTTACTTTATTTATACTCAGGCCTGAGATTGGGCTGACAGCAGTCCACTAGACCACCAGCGATATAGGAATTTACTTAATTTATACTCAAGCCTGCGATCGGGCTGACAGTGGTTCACTAGACCACCAGGGATATCGGAAGTTATTATAGTTTACAAATGCCCATTATCGGGCATGGGGGGTGCTGCCAGGTGCAGCTGGAGCTCTGGTAGCCACCCACAGGTGGCAGCTGCTGTGTTGTGACCTGCAATATGGCAGCTCACCTGTGGGTGGCCAGCCTTTGTTCCTTTTTTTTTGGATCAACTGTCTGCGGTGCAAGTAGGGATTGCACATGCATGGACTCAGCACAACCCAGGCTGAATATCGGGATGTGCAGGTAATGAGTAGGCATGCCCCCTACCTGCACCACATACATTACTGATGCGCTCCAGCGCATCGGGATTAGTGCCAGGCACAATTCCTATTTGAATATCATGCCAGGGTGCATCAGTGGGTTGCACATAGTGCTACACTGTTGCGCCATGAGCAAACCTTTTGAATATCTGGGCCAAAGAGTTTAAAGGTGACAACAGAAGTAAAATGGCCAAAACTCTCATGAACAAGTATGAATTAAACAGTAAAAGCAAGAAAAGAGGACTCGCTCCAGTGTCTTGGTTTAAGAGAAAGGCATGCAGCATCCCCAATTTTTTATAATAAACATCAAGGTTGCTTCTACATGAAGATTAAATAAAAGATCATGAAGCTACTCTTGATAAGAGATAATGTTAACCAATGATGCAACACAACCTTTTTAACTGTTATTGAAATTATAGCTATAGAATATTTTTGCTGGTTAGTTTGAACCTCTGGGTAGTCCCTGACAATGCAAACCTCTGGGATAAAAAATTGGTCAGACCCAAGAGCAGATCAGCTTTGGCACATATGGTGTCCCATTAGTAGTGAACCTTGGAACAGTCCCAAAAAATATGAAGTATGTTGCTTTCAGAGTGTGCCCATCTTACAATTACAGGCAGGAATAAGACCCATTTTAAATAGTTTTTGAGAAGAATAGAACATATTGTGTAAAATGTAAACTGTGTAAGTCTAGGTCTATCACTTGCAATAAAACGGAAAAGGTCCTTCCAAATTCTAGGCCAATTGAATTGTTTATTTGGAAAAAAAGTGTCCCAGTGGGTACAGTTCCCATTTAAATTTGGAAAATGATGTACTAGAATTAAACTATATAGTTTAGATATTGCATGAGGCTGAGAAGACAGCCATATTGCTGAATCTAAAAATTCATTATAAGTGGTTTCAGGATAGGCCACCTCACTAACACACATTGGGTTAGAGAAGGTCAACCTACCTTCAAGAGGTGGGGATCTAAAAGAACTGTTAAAACAATGAGAAGCCTATTGGATATATGAGTTGGAGACTATGTGGCCGAAAGGCTTGAATGAAGACACAGGATACAGTAGCTATCTATAAAAAAGAAAGGCTTGTGGAAAACAAACAGACTGAATATTTTTAAAGATTAAATGAGAAGTAGGAAGATAAACTTTTATCCCTTATTTTAAATAGAAGGGTAAAAAAGTAGCAAAATGAGTGTACATATGAGAATTTTAAAAACACACACAAGGGTGTATAAGATATAGGATTAAGTAAAGAAGAAAATATATATTAAAGTATACACCATGGATAAAATGTAGGTAAAAAACTTTATAGAATAAAAATAAAAAAAAACAGCAATAAAAAAATCTCTGGACATACTACTTGTGGACTGAGTTGCAAAGCACTGAAAATATTTTTTTTATAAAAAGACAAGCACAATAAGCTGGGAGAATGAACAACAGAAATGAAAAGCTGTCCAGGTTGCTAAAATTACTGGTTGCTTTGGAGACAGGCTATGTACAAAAGAGCAGCTCTGTCCCACAACCTATCAGCTCTGACGATGGAGCCAGGCGGGCTCCAAAAAGTAAGCATGTGATTCAGGTGTTGGCCTAAGGTAGGTGAACAGCAAGAACCATGTAGCATAATATAGCAGTATGCAGCCAGTTTAATGGCTGCCAGTTTTTCTTCTTGGAAGCTATAGAAGTGCCTTGAGCTATGCACGTGAGTTCAAAGAAAGAAAATAAGAAAGAAACTGGATGAACCTGTTGAAGGAGAAACAAAGGAGACAGTGTCCTTTTCCTTCAACAAAAATGCAACTTTTCACAGAGGACTAGGTAACTGAGCCTTGAAAATAGAAATGGGCTGAGACACAAAAGATGAACTGCCTGAAAAGAAAAGCAGGTGCAGTGATTTTGTAAGTGTTTTTGAAATTTGTAAAAATATTGCTACAGTCTTTTTTCTCCCACAAAAACAGGACACATTATTGAAAGAGTCTAAGTAAAAAGTGGAGGACAGTTTTAAACTGCTAACTAAAAATAAAATTCAGGAAGTAAAGTGTGTACTCTGAATGAGTGTTTGAGCTTTCTGAATCTGAGTGCATATAGAACTGTTCTATCTTAGAACAAACTACTACATCATTATAAGTGGTATTCCAAGGTGGGGTAGCAAAATGTGCCAACAGAATGTATTTAAATTGGAAAAGTTTAAGATAGTACTTCTTACCAAATCTGAATATACCACCAAGTTCTTCCAAAGGAAGGCAATAACCATCTTGGTGCAGGCTGCATACTTTAACATTGTTTAACAGAGAAAACCATGATTTATATAAACCTTTGCCATTCAGTTTTAAGTTGGGGTTTCTAATTATTGGCTGATGTATATCTCAGTTAAAATTATAACCAAAGATTGTTCCCAACTGACCAAGAGTTTTACTAGAGACTCTAACTGAAGAATCACAAACCTGATGAGGAAGTATTCTATAATTAACAAAAGGAATAGATGAGGGAGAAAAATCCTATATTTCTTAAGATGTCCAGTTGTATATCAAGCCAAATAGGACAAAATGCAGAGGTGGTGTTAATATTAACAACATAAAGCCACTTTACTTAAGTGACTGGAAAAATTATAAATTGAAAAGTTGGGTAACTTGAGACCACCGTAAAGCTTGAAAAGAGTAAGCTTATTATATGATTGCCTAGGTTGTTTATCTATCCAAATGAAGTGAGAGATTAAAGTATGAATAGACTGGAATCAGTTCAGATGAATATATATATATATATATATATTTTATACAATATGGGTGAGACATATTCCAGTGAGATAAAACAAGTTATTTTCACTGCAGTGAAATAAATCCTGATGACATCAGCAGAGTTAAAATAAATGCCATTTATTACACCCCCAAAACCCACTCTAAACCCGTGCAAAGCCGTGCAAATTGTACATTTTGCAACAATGAGGCCCCCATTGTATAATAGGATACATGATGTGCACTCATGTGATATGGGAAATATGTTCAGTCCTGTACAGTGATCTTTGAAACCTCACTCGTGGCTTCGCCACTCATGAGTATTCCGAGGCCACTCTAGGGACGTGAAAATATTTTCCATATCACACTTGTGCCCATCATGTATTATGTGTGTGTATGTATATATATATATATATATATATATATATATGTATATCTATATATCTTCATGGCAAAAAAACTCCATTTACTGCATCAGTTAGGGTTGTTCCACAGCAACAAAAGTGAGAAATTGGAGTTAGTTTTACCATATCACGTGTTCCCAAACCCATCCGCCCCCACCTACAGGTATCAGGTGTGCATTGGGCTGTCGGTCCTTACTCTCACCCCATCCCATATGTAAACAAGCTGAGGTGGTGAAGTATAGGAGAATGGGGTGAGAGTTAGGACCAATTACCCCATGCATACCCTGATGCCTGTTGGTGGGGAGGGGGTGGGCTTGGGGTGCAAGGGGCGGCAACCCTAACACCGAATTTCCTCACTTTTTTCACTGTGGAACAACCCTAACTGATGCATTAAACTAATTTTTTTGCCATGAATTTCCATTCTTTTTGAGAATGAACACTATAAATAGTGAATGAAATGTGGTGAAAGCGCCCCACGCTCCCACCATGTGATTTTTTTGTCACATAGTAACACTAACGGTAACTCAAATGCAAGCACAAATGGTAATGCACATGGTGATGCAAAAGTAAATGATAATGCAAATGGTAAGAGAAACACGAGTGCAAATGTAAATGAAAACAGAAACGGTAACACAAACAGTAACTCAAACACTAACGGCAACAGAAACGCAAACATTAACGAAAACAGTAACATAAATGCTAACGCCTACGGAAACAAAAACGGTAAGAAAAATGCAGTAACACAAACGCAAACAGAAATGCAAACCGTAAAGGCAACGGCACTGCAGAAGGAAACAGTAACACAATCGACAATGGAAATATTCAAGTGATAGAATAAATGGGGAAGAGCATTCATTTTTACGATGTTAATTGTACTCCATAACATTAAAGGAAAGGTTTTCCATCTGTCAAGATCTTGCCTTATTTCCTTTGACCCCTCTTATAAGTTATTCTTTCTTAGGTGAGATGCACTGGTAGTTAAACAGATCCCCAAGTACTTAATATGACGGGGGCCCAGGTTAAACCCAAAGCTTGAATTATGCCTTAAATACCCCTACATTAAAAGGCATCATTTCTGATTTGTTTAATTTAATTCTGTACTTAGCCACTACACTAATTTGATGGATTTTATCAAGGGCAACAGGGATTGACTTAGATGGAAATGAAACTTGGAGCATTAAATCATCTGCATAGGCTGAAAACTTATAAAACGTGTTGGCTACTGATATACATGTTATAAAATTGTTATGGTTAATTTTATATAACAAAGGCTTCAAGTATAATTTGAATAATAAAGTTGACAAAGGACAACATTGCCTGGTACCACTATAAAGGGTAAAAGAAGAAGCAAAATCTCTGTTACAGTAAATTCTTACACTGGGAAAAGAGTATAAAGCTTTCAACCAGTTATGAAAGTTCTGCAGGAAACCAAATCTGCTTAATGTAGCAAATAAAAATGATCAACTGACTATCAAAAGCCTTTTCCACATCTAGGAACACTAAAGCTGCTGGAGCACGCTGATCCTCAGCTTCGGAAAAGAGATGAGCCAATTTGTGAAAATGGTCTGAGGAGGATCTACCTGACATAAAACCTGCTTGCCCTGTACAAATAAAACTGTGCCATACTTTATTAATTCTGGAAGACAACATTTTAGCTACATTTTTAATAACATAATTTATTAATGAAATGGGATGATAGTTAGCTACCCAGGCTAAATCTTTCCCTGGTTTCAGGAGAAGAACAATCAAAGCTTTGAGAAGAGTTGGGTCCAAAAAAAAAAAAAACACTGTTGGTGAATAGCACAGTAAAATCTTTGCAATATAGGAGCCAATTCCTCTACCAAAACCTTATAAAAGTTGGTCAAAATTCCATCTGACCCAGGAGACTTGTCCAAACAAGGGCTTTAATAGCTGACCAGATTTCAGTTAAGATATTGGTCTGTTTAGCTCCTCCTACATGACTGTATGACAGAATAGGAAGTGCAAGGGTGTTCAAATAATTCTTAATTGGATATGTAGAAGAGGGGTTCTGGAGTGGGCTATACAAATTGTGATAAAAATGTTCAAATTCTTTCACTATTTCCATTGGGTCCATCTTAATAGTGTTATCAGAATATGAAATAGTTGTCAAAATAATTATGGAAGTCTTGAGCTTTTTTAAATGAAAGGCCATCATCTCACCCTGATAGATATATGTTGAACAGGTTTTAAGTATAGCATACTCTGCATGCTTTCTATGCAAATCCACATATGCATCAGTGAGAGAACAGAGATCATGGCCAACTGATTCTGGGGTGGAGGGGGAGATTTGAGATTCAAGTTGTCATATTTCTGCCAACAGAAGAGAAGCTTTAGATAACTTTCACCATTTTCTTTTAACTGCTAGCGGGATACATGCTCCTCTAATAAAGCATTTAAACACCATCTATTCCTGGTCCACCTTTACCACAGAACCAGTGTTATAAGTACAAAACACTTGAAGCAAATCCTTAATATGAATAACATTAACAGCATCTTCTAATAGTTGATGATTTATTTCCCATAAAGAATCATTGTCCTAAACTGCAAACATCAAATAGTGAATCCATACAGGGGAGTCATCCATGAAAGACATAGGAACTATACATGTGGCAAATACACCCCTAAGAATCTCTATGCTCAACAAAAAATAATGAATTCTATAATAAGATTTATGTACAGCTGAGGAAAAAGTGAATTCTTTAACAAAAGGGTGAAAAACCCTCCAATGGTAACACAGACCTAGCATATCTACAAAAGCCCTTTGTCCAGGTGTTAGGACAGCTGCGTTACTATGAGTTCTATTTAAATCCTGTGTGAAGGCTAACTTCCAATCCCACCATAAAAACATGGATAGAGAATGGAAAGGTGTTAACACGTTAAGTAGTTCAATAAAAAAGAAGGGGCAGTCTGTGTTTAGGCCATATATGCCACTCAAATGAGTCTAAATTTGTTATATTTTCTAATGTTCCTAAGAGAAAAACATATCATCCTTCTGGATCCTCCAGACTATGCTTGAGTTGAGTTTACCCCCTGCTTAATTAAAATGGCAACCCCTCCCCCCTTGGCTAGTAACGTCTTCGCCTCCATAAACTTGGGTAAATTCTAGTTGACTGAAAGACTGGACTTCAGATGCTAACAAGTGAGTTTCTTAAAGAAAAATTATTTTACCATCCAAATGAGTTACATGATTAAGAATTTGAAATGATTTTGTCCTGGAGTGCACCCCTTTAACATTCCAAGTAACAAATTTGAGTGATGTTTTCATATACTATGTAATAAAGAGGTATTAAAAGAGAATTACAGTACCAATAAAAATTGTTTGATATCTTGATATTTAAAACAGTGTGGCACATTTCTCCTTACAGTGTGCCCCAGCAAAACAGAGTATTCCAGTCCCCCCCAAAGAAAAACAAAACAAAAATTCCCTTCCCATTTGCAGCATTTTCCAAAAATAGTTTCTGCTAAGGAAAACAAAAATAGTAAACCCCAAAAGTTAAACTGGAAAAGTCTGCAGAAAGCATACATAAAGAAATGCCCGCAAAAAATCTATCCTGATACAGTACTTCCCCCGGTTCCAAAGACTAATGCAAAAGTACCAGTCCGTAATATAACTTACTTACCTGTGTAACTCCCCTCCAACCTATCTTCAACACACTGGATATGACATAAACCAAGGTCTAATAAAATCGTTAACGCTATAGATTTCTCCTATGATTTGTGAGATAACGTGATAGTCTATGGGGGTGTGGTCTGACCGAGGAGAGAGATGGCTGTATAGTTCAGCGGCTCCAGGACCATCCAGCTTATATTGAGTTCATTGGCATCTCATTTCTTATCACAAGCACAAATAATTGGCATACCTTTGATTAACCATATGGCATCTGCAAAAGAATTGGCTAGAAAGCAAGCTCCGCTGTGTTTTCTGATGGCAAAACTGAAGCAACCAGCAAGCCCGAATCAGGGTCTAATCTCAAACATGGCATCTACCTCAAATGTGGGCCCTGCTAAGTAATGCTCTGATACAGCTGAGATAAATGAACAGCAGTCACCCGGATCCATGGAAGCTCTCCTAAACAATTTAAAGTTTGACATTATGAGTAAAATGCATGTGGGTTTCAAGAATATAGGCTCCCAGTTAACACACCTTCAGCAAACTGTGAGTGGCCTGAGTGGCACAGTTGAAACACATACAACCTGGCTGGATGAGCTAGAACAACAGGTGAGCGATTGAGAGGATGCTCATCAATGAATGGAGCACAGCCTGCAACAAGCAGTACGGGAGATAGAAACCCTTAAGGCTACCTTGGATGATCATGAGAACAGGGAAATGCATTGCAACATTCCCATAGTGGTGGTGCTGGAGGGATCTGAGATGAAGGACCTTGTGACTTTCATTAATACTTGACTTAAAAATAAATTGAGCCTACTGGATGATTCTGTGATAGAGAGCCAGTGAGCTCACAGATCTCCAGGCCATAGACCAGGCCCCAATGAGCGTCCTTGACACCTAATATTGAAATTCCTCAGATTCCCAGAAAGGCAGCGTGTGTTAGAGATGGCCAGGGAGGCAGGCCAAATGCAGGAGCAGGGCCAGGTGGTGAATATATTCCTGGATTTCTCCAGGCGCCTACAGGGGGAATGACAGGCTGATTTAAACTACATCAGCTCAACTGCCAATTTTCACTTCTTTATTCTGCTTGCATAGTGATCCACCCATGTAACAAAGAAAGCAGATCTTTTACAGATCCTGATGTGGCTCTATGTTTTGTGGAACAGGAGTTGATGCCTTGACAGAGAAATGCGGTAGAGGCACAAGTAGCAGAGAGATGAAGATTAAATTCACTGGACTAGAAGTACTTTAAATATGCTATTTTGTACTGGTCATACAAATATGTTCTTGGACTAAATAATTCATGAATAGTCGCAATAGAGGTGAAAGTACCTCACTATTACTATATTTCCTCCTATTTCTAATTTTTTATTTTGGTTATGGCCCATGAGATTTGTAGGTAGATCAGGGCTTTGAGGTGTTTTAATTAGAAGGGCATGTTGTGACCCTCATCGGGAGGAGAGATTTGCACACGAGGCACTTAATGGAGATATCTCCAGCCTATAAGGGCTGGGCCTCCAAGTCCTCAGTCCTGATTGTTTGAGGAGCTATTTGGCTGCCCTTTGGAATCCTCACCCTGTCATTTATTTCTTTAACCCGTGACCATGAGGGAAATGACCAGAAGATGAAAGCAGATGGTGATGGACATTGCTAAGCCTGTTATCTCTTTTATACGCTCCCTGGTTTGGGGAAAAGTGGGTGCTTTACAAGTTCACAGGGTTATTCTTTTAAAGACTACCTATTTTGTTGTAACAATAGCAATGGGCAATTACTTTGGGGGTGGGGGGAAGAGACGGGGTGTAAAAGGATTTCTCTTCTAACATTCCTCTTAATTAATAATAACCTGGTTGAATTGTATTGTAACAAAGATTCAAGTGAAGAGACCCTTGAATTTATAAGGAAGGTAGAGCTATGTTGTTCAATCTGTGTTAGCATATGTGGGAGCCAAGAGATAGTTGGGCCCCCAATCCGGGGAGTGCACCTCTCGTTCCCTCCTCCAAGGGTTCTTGGAATTTTTTTTTCCTTTCTTTTATCACCAGGTTTAAAATGTGCTTAAGTTGGCTGAATTTCCCCTCCTCTGTAGAGGAGAGTTCCCTCTGACCCCCCGCCCATGACATGGTCAACAAAGGATATCTTTTCAGTTAAATTATATATAGTTTGGCTGGATGGTCCCACCCCAGTACATCCACGAAAAGTAGCGGGACTTAGTGTTTGGAGGGTGTAAGTTGTTGATTACACTGGGAGGGGGGCTTGTATTAGTGGGGAGTTTTGTTTGTTAGGTGGGTTTATTCTAAGTATTAAAATGGTGGGGGTGTTGGGTTTAGGGAGGGGGTATAGGCAGAGTTTTAGTTATCAACAAAAAGAAAGAAAAATGGGTGGCGCACTGGCTCATGAGAGTGGGGTTTTATATAATTGTATTATATTTGTCAGTTTTGCAAAATGTCTACTTTAAAATGTATGTCATGGAATGTGTGTGTGGCATCAAGATGGTGGTCAAGAGGAAAAGGATATGGACCTATTTTAAAAAACAACAGGGGGATGTTTTGTTCATGCAGGAAATACACTTAAGCAAAGAAGAAGTTCAGAAGCTGGAAAGGGCATGGGTGGATTACTGCTGGCTGCGCCCTTCACCTCTAAGGCCTGGGGGTAGTGACATTGTTTTGTCTGCATCTAAGGGTGAAGCTGTATGAGATGAAATCGGACCCCCAGGAGCACTACGTGCTGGCAGATGTTACTGTAGGGGGATCCAGATACACCATGATGTCAATTTATGGGCCCAACATAGACGATCCAGGTTTTTTTCAACCACTTGGATAACTTTGCCTCTTATCCAGACAATTTAATTATAGGGGAGACTTCAACACATACTGGGATCAATGTCTAGACACCTCACACACTAGATGTAAGCACCCGCCTAAAGGTTCCCTAGCCTTAAGAGATATGGCGAGGGACAGGGCTCTAACAGAGATTTGGAGACATTTCCACCCAGTAAAAAGAGAATGTTCATACTATTCTGCTGCACACAGAATTTTTACAAGACTAGACTATTTTTTGGTCTCACCAAACATTTTGAGAAGATTGAAATCCCCACACTACGGCCCAATTTGTGTTTCTGATCATGCACCTTTATTTTTTGATCTGCAAAAAGCAGGGGGATCCCACCCAATTAAGCAATGGAGGCTGGATCCCACATTACTAAACTCATCAACTTATAGGGCCCATATTCATGGGGTGATAACGGATTTCATGCTCCATAACAAGATAAGTGATACATCAGCAGAACAACTTGGGAAGCTCTCAAGACAGTAGTTAGGGGGGAAACAATTTAATTTGCAGCAAATCTTAGTAAAGAGGCTTTGGGCCAGGAGAGGGAGCTACAGAAATGCACTCTGAAATTACAATGTGAGATAATGCAGACTAATGCCTTAAACAGAGTGCCAGAACTCAACAGCCTAAAGGGCCAATGGGCCCAAATTGCCAATAAAAGAATAGAAAGAATATTTTGAAGGCAGGGGCTAGATCATACTTTGAGGGAGATTTGGCTGGGAAGTGGCTGGCTTGGAGGGTCCACTCAAAATAGGCAGATAGAGTCATCATATCACTTGAGACCAGGGACGGTACATAGACTTCAGATCCACAGCAGATTAATGAGGTATTCCAAGCCTTCTATCAGGCTCTATATACATCTGAATCTCTGGATAGTGCAGACCCCACTACATTTATAAATAATATTCATCTACCCTCAATTAATGATGAAGAATACGACCATATTAACAGACCCCTCTCTATTAGGGAAATAAAGGAAGCCATTTGGGATTCGAACCTAGGGAAGGCTCCTAGGCCAGACGGGATTCCTATGGAATTCTATAAACTGTTCTGGGATGAGCATAGCTCGTTGCTTATTGAGATGATTCAAGAAGCTATGATGACACGTGTATTGCCTCCTTCCCTCCAATTAGCCACTATTATTGTACCCCCAAAACCTGGTAAAGATCCTGTAAAATGTGGGTCTTAGAGACCCATTTCATTATTAAATGTAGTTTATAAAATCGTAGCAAAAATTATTGCTAAGTGTATGGAGTGGATTCTGCCTTCCTTGATTCATCAAGACCAGTGTGGGTTTGTAAAGGGGAGACAGGCCAAGCACAGCATAAGATGAACTCTTAACAAAATCTATTGTTGGTCAGGTAAAGGAAAGGATCCACATAGGGGTCTTCTGGCACTATATGCCAAGAAGGCCTTTGACGGAGTGGAGTGGAACTTTATCGTCGCTACTCTGAACAAATTCCATTTTGGACTTCTTATTACAAATTGGATTAAACTGCTCTATTCCAACCCTAGAGCCCAAATATATACCAGTGATCCTAAGTCCCCACCTTTCCTACTCACTAGAGGCACTAGACAGGGTTACCCCCTGTCCCCTTTATTATATGTTTTAACTATGGCGGTTTTGCCTTCTGTATTCAGGGGGTGTGAGGTTGGTGGCAGAGATCAAAACATTTCTCTTTTTGCGGATGATGTTTTGTTATTTGTTAGGGACCCAGAAATACCTATCCTGGCACTGACCACTTTGTTCGTAGAATATGGCCCTATATTGAGGCACAAAATAAATTGGTCCAAATGCGAATTGCTTCTGCTGTGAGAAACAAAAATTAGTATGCAGATACAAAGTTATAAGATCAATCCAGCCCCTTTTATATAATATCTTGGTGTAGCTATCCCCAGTAAGTTAACTTCTCTTTTCCATCTAAACTACATACGTTTGTTAAAGAAGATCAAGGATCAGTGTGAAAAATAGAAAGTCTTTCTGTTGACTCTTATAGGCAAGGTCAACCTTGCTAAAATGTTTGTCTTACCACAGTGCTTATACCTCTTTCAATCTCTCCCAGTGTGGATCCCCAAATATTATTAAAATCCCTGAAGGGAGCAATAGGGACTCTCCTCTATGGTTCGAGATGACCCTGAATTCATCAGGAATTCCTGTGGAAGCCGGTGACCAAGGGGGGACTGAGAGTCCTAAACTTGACACTATACTATCTAGCTGCTCAGATCTCTGCCCTTCAAGATATCTATGTGAATGAGAGGGAGGCAAGGCCCTGGGTGATGGTGGAAAATTAGGGTAATGCTCTAAGTTTGACTTCCTCCACCTTTGTTTCTCTGTTGAGTGGCAGACCTTTGCAAAAAAGTAAAAATATTTTTTCTAGAACTACAACTAGGACATGGCTTAAGGCACATGAGATCATGAGCTACCCTCCTGCCCTCTCCCTGGACTCTACTATCAGGGGGTGTCTGTGGGAGGAAGGGAATATTCCAGCCCCAGAGAGATGTGTCTTTGATAGGTGGGAGGGGAAAGATCTTATGTGTCTAGCACAACTATATGAGGGAAGATAAATACTTCCTTACCAAGAACTGGTGCTGAGATATAATTTGCTCTCTCATAGTTTCTTTACATACCTTCAGATCTGCTCCTGACTACAGGCCTGGGACCCACGTAGAATTCTATGCCAATCCCCCATCAAGGAACTCTTAAGACAAGTAGCATCCTCTATTAAGCTGTGAGTTATGACAGCAAATTATAGATCCCTCCTAAATCCCTCCCAGACTTGGGTCTGAGTTTGAAGCAAAGATGGGATTGAGACCTGGGGGAAGAGACCCTGTCACTGGGTGATTGGCAGATGGTTCTGAGGAGGGCATGCATTGCTCTGTCAATAATAGAATCATAGCTATCCATTATAATATATTACATAGAATATATTTCACTCCAGTATTAGCTAAGAAAATTGACCCTGACCGCTCAGACAAATGCCAAAAATGCCATGTGGGAAAGGGTAGCTTCATTCATCTGTTATGGGAATGCCTTGTCACACAGGCTTATTGGGAGGGAATTACATCCATTATGCAAAAGACTTTACAAGACCCACAACCAATAGGTATTCATGAGGTCATTTTAGGTTTCCCAGGGACATCCTCAAGGGGTAAGGGTCTTGATCGCCCTCTATGGGCCTTGGGTATGGCAGTAGGAAAGCAGATGGTTGTCTGTCATTGGGGTCAAGATACAGCTCCAACAGTGATGAAGTGGGCTCAAAGACTCCTACAATGTATGAAGATTGAGAACACCCAGTTCAGGGCAATAAGGAGAGAGGAAAAATTCACAAAGATCTGGGAGCCCATTGAAAATGCTATCTCCCAGGGATGGTTTCCTGCATTATAAGGAAATACGAACAAGGAAATCTTGGAGCAAATCCCGGATCTCCTTTCCATTCCTCTCTTCTTGATTCATCTCCTCTTGACTTAGTTATAACTAGCTATAAATATGATAATGGCTCAGTATGTTTTACACGCTCACCGCAGGTACTCTTTACTTCTCAGAAGATCATCTTTCAGAGACATCCCAGGATAATTGAGTAAGTCCTGAATTGGAGATCCTCAGAGACAATGATAATCATGATGGACTTATGTTTCTCCAACTACTTTTGGAAATTACTAAAAGCTTATAGTTCTTCTGTTCTGACTAGAAGTACTGTTAGAGGGATGTCTGTTTTATTTTAACTTGTAAAGGTATATGCAAGCTTGTTGATTTTCAAGATGTGTCTGCAGACCTGTTTTACCTACCTCTCAGAGGTAGTTCAGTATGCTAATCTATAATAAATAAATTTTGGAAAAAAAACATGATAGTCTGTATAGGATGAGGTTTAAAGTAAGTCAGGGTAACCTCCAAATACAATGAAACATTAATAAAAAACAATAATACTTGAATCTAACAAAGATAAAAAAAAAACTACCTATTGGAGTAACAATGTATCAGAATAAATCAACAAGACCTTTTCACCTAATTAATCAACTTGCAGTATACAGATAGAATAGAACTAAAATAGGTGTCCCTCCCTGTCCTATCATCAGTAGCTTCTACAAATACAAAGCTATCTATACTTTGCCTCCCCTTACCCCTTATGTAAAGACTTTCCATTATAATCACTAAGGCAGAAATGATAAAAGATAAAAGAAAAGACCATAGAGTAAAGTCAGTAGTTAACAAGAAACAAGAAAAGCATCAACCACTAACTTAATTAAAGGGAGAAGATGCCAGGAAATCAAGAAAGATGCAAATGAAAATAATAATAAAATAGGTGGAAAAAAGGTGGAAAAGTGAGTAAGCAGATGCCAGCTGTGAGAAATGGAACTGAATTGACACTGACTTATAAATGATACAACAGCACACTTAAATTCCCCAAGGAAATCTTGCCTAATAGAGTTATAGAAAAAGAAAACCTATAAACAACCGAAAGGGAGGGTGACTACACAAAAAATTATTCCGTCCGATTACAAAAAACAGCATTCTTGAGGGTACAACTTTTCTATAATGATGGATCGAGAACCCAGTGGGAAGAAATCAGCCTTTCATATAAGAGTATAGACTTCGTATAGGAAAAATAACAGACCCGGACACTTTACCAGACAACTGCAGAATATATTATTATTATAAAACACTAAAGTTAGAAAACAACGAACAAAACCTCTGAGTGAAATCAAGACTCAGCAACACTAAAGACAATGCTTCAAAGCTAATAAAACACATGACTAAAATGTTAGAACTGTGCTCCAAAATATAGCCTCTGCTCCCAACCAAGCTGTCTTTAGGAAATAATGGAGCAACTTTCAAATATAGCAATACTGATCAGTGTAAGTTTGTGTCCAGCATAAAGCAATCTGATAATATATGTAGAACCTCTGCAAAAACAAAGTCTCAGCTAATACATTCAAGCAACAATATTAATTGACAAGTTGCCTGAACTTATATCTAAGAAAATAAAGCTAATGAAATTATTCCAGGTAACTGTATTAGGGGTGCAAGAATCAATGGAGAAACTTAGTGATTGCCAAGTTAGACAAGCACAACCTCTAACACTGGGTGGCACAATTGGAAAGAGAACCCTAATATTCTACAACTGAAAATTCTAGAAACTACGCTAGCAAAATGCGAGGCAATTAAATAAAGTTATATTTACATCTAGAAATAATTTAGTATCAACAAGGATAATTGCTAACACCCTGCAAAATAAGTAAATTAAGCATGTGACTAGTGTAATAAAAAAATGCTGTTCACAATGATTTCATTGAATTAAATGTTGCATTTTAATCAGGACCCTTAATCCTTGCCTGCATCTATTGCCTACTGTTAATACCTGAACTGGTATCTTGTTTCACAGTTTTATGTATTTTGTCTCTTATGTAACCAAGAACATCATATGTGTGTAACCTTGTATTACTCTGATGTGGAGCCTTTCTAAAGGAGTCTCTGACTCAAAGGATTATAATTCCGATATTTTCAAACAAATAAATAAATAGCTCTGGAAACAGTGAGGCTATTTATTTTCTTGCTTGTTCAGGAGTTTCGGAAGTTTTAAAAGCTCCATCATTCAAAATCTACAACCTAGCCAGGTATAGCATCTAAATTTAATTGTTGCAGCAATTAGTTTAGAAACCAGAGGACAGTAGGCTTGTCTGCGTTATCCAATAGATGGAGGCAATCTTGGAAAACTTGGATCTAGATTCTTCCCAAAGGATTTTCTGAAGTGATCTAACCCTAGATAGCAGATGCTTTTTGTTCAGAAATTAAGGAATTTGAAAATGAAAGGTCTGAGTCTCATCCCATTGGAAAGAATGGGTCTTAGTGCTCTATGCAACCTCTCTATAACATAAGTTGACCCATGAGGTGAAGGACGTAAAATCTTCTCATAAAGCCTTTGGGGAAAAAATGATCAAGTTGAGCCTCTCAGACCTTTCTGGTAAGCCAGTCACCACAATATTATTTTTTCGGTTCTGACCCTCTAAGTCCTCAAGGTGAGCTTCCAATGCGTTAGATGTTTAGCACAGAACCATTAATTCAGGCTTGGTTTGAATCCACCAATCCTCTACTGACCTAATCCATGACACTGCATCACTGATTCTTTTGGTGAGCTCTTTAGTGGATAGTCTGATGGCTTTGATATCACTCGTAGGTGATAAAACAGCTTCCTTTAAATGAGTAAGTTCTTGCAAGAAATAATCAAGGGTGAGAGCTTTGGCCAGAAATGAAGCATGGCTTGATCCAGCAGTAGGAGGCTTTGTCCTCTTTGACCCACAGTCATGATCCAGTGTTGTTGGTGGAGTTTGGTGAACAGGTGGATTTTTCATGTCCACGTCCATTAAAACCCCCAAAACTAAATCCAAGGCAATAAAATGAGCGAAGCTATATATGGGCACTCAAAATGCAAGTGGAAATTAATAAACTAGGAAAGAAGAAATACTTAATAACAAGTATTTGTCAATGCCAAATGTTTGCTTTCTTGCATTGGCATCAGTACTGCATGAGTTAGAGAGATGCACAATAGGAATGACAGTGAAGTATTGAACTAATGCCAACCTCCACCTCCCATCCTGCAGAGACTGACAGACATTGGGGTGTGCCTTTGGGTCATCAGCCATGACGCTAACACCATTCCACCTCACCCCACCCTGCAGACACTGACAGGTGTCACAGTGTGCCTTGGGGTCTATGACCCTTATGCTCACCCCATTCAATAAGGAAATAAGCTGAGATCGGTGCAGTGTAGGAGAATGGAGTAATTATTAGGGCCAAAGATCCCAAAACACATCTCAATGCCTGTCAATGGCTGCAGGGTGGTGGTGTGGTGGAATGTCATAAGCATTACAGCCGACAACCCCAACACCTGTCAATCTGTACAGGGTGGAGCATTATGGTTGGAAACCCTAATGTCCCAGGCATTCAATGGTATTTTCACTCCAAATTTTCAACATGGGCTTTTTGGGACCCCACCTCATGAACAGTGGCATTATCATTTTGTTACTCAATCCCAAAAGGTGATTTTGCATAGTGAATGCACCATTGTGTGCAACAACTGTGAAAAGACATTTTGGGCAGAATGTGAAAAATTACATCTGTACTATTCATGAGGAAGTGTGAAAAAATGGCAATGTTGAAAATCTGGAATGAAAATATGAAAAAGTGGCCAAGTTATGAGCATGAATAGAAACTGTGTAATGCACGCTCATAACACAATCATTTTTTGGAATTTGTTCACCACATTTTCAACATGGTGTTTTTGGGACCTCCCCACATGAACAGTGGCAATGTGATTTCATTAATCTATCCCAAAAGTTGATTTTGCACAGCAACTGCACCATTCTGCAACACAGGTGTGAAAACACATTTCAGGCAGGTTGCAAAAAAATGGCAGCTGTTCTGTTCATAAGGAGGTGTGAAAAATGGTAATGTTGGAAATCTGGAGTGAAAATATAAAAAATTGGTGAAGTTATGAGTATGTGTACAAACTGCGCAATACACACTCATAAAAGCAGCAATTTTTAGGAGTTTTTTCACCAAACTTGCAGCATAGGCTTTTTTGGGACACCACCTCATGAACAGTGGCACTGTCGTTTTGTCACTCGTTCCCAAAAGGTGTTCCACACAGCAACCCCAAAATCACCTCTCAGGGCTGAGAAATGGAATGACAGTGTCAGTGATCATGAGGTGGGGTCCCAAGAACCCCATGTTGAAAATTTGGGGCCAAAACTCCAAAGAATGGCTGAGCTAGCAACCTAAGTTGAAACCCTTCCCCCATTGACTCCTGTTATAGGGCTTACTGTGATTTTCTTCAGTTTGCACTCAGCTTTTAAAGAGTGCAGATATGTTCCGGTCCAGAGAAGATCACAGTGCCAGACCTCCAACGGTAAGTATAGGGTGAGTGGGTGGGCAGGGAGGTGGGGTGCACAGAGGGAAGGTCAGAATGGGGCTGCTAGGCAAATGAGGGACCGTTTTCTTTTTTAAAGGTGAAAAAAAAACACATCAGGGGTTGGTTTTCTTCTTTACAAGTGTAGTTTTATGAAAAATAGATTTTGGCACACTGGGGTGATCTCCCAGTGTGCCAGACTAGTGGAAGGGAGTATTAATGCCAACCCAGGGATTGGGAACCCCGAGTTTAGCTGAAAAAATGGGGGCATGGGGCATATCCAACACTGGGAGTGGGCATTCTGGTGTCAGAAAAACATAATGTTTACTTTGGCACACTGGGGTAGGCTCCCAGAGTGCCACAATAGTGGGGGGAGGCATGCCAACACAGGGCTTGGGTACCCTGTTGTCAGCAAATGATAGCTATGGTGGGCATGCTGACATAGGGATTGGGCACCCGATGTTGGCTTTAGGGGAAGTGTGTGGTGGGCAACAGGAGCCACCAATTATGCAAAGTCACACGGCTCATATTTTATTTCACTGAGAAAGGCACACTGAGCAAACAAGTTGTTGTAAGTCCAGCCATGCCCATTACTGTGCACTGTAATGTGCATGGCTGGAATGTTCCTGGTTCCCAGGGTGGGGGGTGGGGAGATCTGCCACTGCAGTGATGAAACTGTCCATGATTGGCGTGGCAGATTTCTTTCAAATCTGGTGCTCGCTCTGAAACTGCCATCATCGGCAGCTTCTCTGTTAATTGGTGGCCAAGGGACACACCAAAAGCATTTGCCAGAATGGCCAAACACTGCCACACCTCTGCAATACTTTAGTTTCCTCAAAATATTTCTTGTGTGATGAGCATGCAAGTAAACATAAAAAATGACAAAAGATGGAGTGGTCAAGCTATGATCTTACTGGCAGCAAGGCATCACATGACTCCACTTAATTCAACTTTATGCTGACTCTGGTATCCAAGGTGTTGGTATAAGGTAGGGGCTGCTGATACCAATTCCAGATTTTACTTCTTTCTTGATGCTAAATGTGTGAAAACAGTGGTGCAACCCTATGTTGTCTCAAGTTATGTAATGCACTCATGAGGATGACACACCTACAGCTGGTGTAGAATGCAACAGCTTTTCTCCTCACTCACTCAGCATCTAATTCTTGTGGATTTTAGTAGGAAAAAAGTTCATACATTTTTTGGTTAGTTTATTCCCCCAACCAGGCACACATGCATGGATTTGAATGCCAGAGATGCTTGTGAGACTTTTGATTGTATGTTTGTCTACAGAGACCAATCACATTCAAAAATATATGCCATCTTCTCTCTTGTTTAGATTTTAAAGATGATTGTTATGTTTAGGAGTTGTGGCTTCGCTGTAACAAGGTCTTAGTAGTGAGATGTCAAGCAGAATGTAGTACCAGTTGAAACATGCCCTAATCTGTTTACCCCCACCACACATGTATTTGTATACCCATGATGTTTTTTTCTGGGATTAAGGCTTTTGACTGTGTTTACAGAAACAATGCAAATTAGAAGGTATCTGCCTCCTTGTATCATGTATTAATCTGACATTGTTTTTCTTTCTGATCAGCATTTACATTTTTCATCTTTTTTCACTCATTACCACAATTAAAATGACTTCAAAAAGTATCTGTTGCCAAGAAGATGAATCAGCAGTACATGACCATCCTTATGGCATTCAGCTTAAGCCAACTCAGGAATTCCATGGGTTGACTGTTGTTAAGAACTGCTGGCACTACTTCCAGAGGTCACCCCTTTTTGAAGCTGAAGATGTGAAAGCAGTTGGTCAGCCCTATGTTGCCACATGTTGTGTACTGCACTCATTCAGGTCATACATGTGCAACTGGTGAGGAATGTTGCCACTTATTTACTCACTCATGCCCTCAGCATCTTAATCTTGTGGATTTCAGTAGGAATGAAATTTAGACCTTTCCTAGTTATTGTTTTCACCCTCCACCACACACTCACACACAGCCATGCATACCCATGATGCTTCTTTATTATAACTTAACGTTTACCGAACATTTTCATTAAAAGTAAAGAAAATACTTTAAAGGATTGCAGTCATATATCTTTGATGAAGCAATGCCCTATGGAAGAATAACTCTAAGACAGTGTTTACTGATGATGCTTCTGAGGCTTTTGATTATACAGTATGTATGTTTACAGAAAATACACAGACTGCAAAGTATCTGCCTTTTTGTTGTAAATATTTTAAAAGTTATGTTTAGCAGTCAGCTATGATGTCTGAGTAGTGACATATCAAGCAGAATGTAGTACCAGCTGAGACATTTCTGAGTCACCTTACTCCCCCACACACACATATTGTCATACCCATAATGCTCTGTTCTGGGTTTGAGACTTTTGTGTGTTTATAAAGCTCAAACAAATTGGAAAGTATCTGCAAATCTTGTATAGTAGTAGCAGTTGATTTGACAAGCCTTTTTCCAGAAATCTCTGGAACTCTATAAAGAGACATTCATAACATTTACACCCGCATTGGCAATCAAGAGATTTTTAAAGTTTCTCTGGAGAATCTTGGTAGACAACTTGTATAATCAACTGCTACCACTGTATCATTAAAGCATCCTTTATATGGTTGTTCTTTCTGATCACATTTAAATGACTTCACCTCATTTCATGCAACACAACAATACACATACTTGAAATATATCTGTTTCCAGCTAACAAGCAATTTATTTTCACTGGATAGCCTAGTTGAGATGCCACAACCCATTTCCAGTTGGGTCTTGTTTCTGCTCATGGCAGCTTGATGCTTCTCAGTATAACTGGTACTTTGCTATTGCACTGCTTCCCCCCAGTTCCCTCTTGTGAATGTGCATTCCTCTGCATGTTTTGTGACTGTTTGGGGCATGATAAATAAATGAAATAAATAAATAACGGTTTTCACATTCCCACACCATTGTTGATAACGGAACTGAATTGTATAATGCCCATTACTAAAAATCAGAAGATTTATTGAGTATAATTCTGAAGACTGGCAATTTTTCACTGGCCCTGATCAAGATAATGTTTAGTACTGTATTTGTCATCTCCGTATCCGGTCCTATATCATATTGCAATGTGTCTTTTTTCTTGCTCCAAGTATTCTCACAAAAAGCATGCAGAGGTGTACATATCACACAGTACCTGGGACACAGCTTTTACAGCTAGTTCATCGTGAAGATGCATGCTGAGCAATTGTGGGATATATTGTCCTTGCAATCAGTTGCTGCACAGTGTTGTTTCTAGTCTATGAAAAAAGCCCATGAAGGGCATCATTCCAGAATGCAGGCAAGGAGCCTCAGCACAAAGTCATACCAACACTGCATCAGGGTAGAGGTCATAGTGACCTACAGAGGAGGCAGAAGCTACAAACAGGAATATTTAAAACATTCTAGGTAAAGGATTTTGACTCATTTGTAGCCTTGAATATATTGTATGCATGCCAGTATATTACTATTTTAAGACCCTGATTGCTCACAGCACAGCATGATCCTCTGTAATTATAATTAACGTGATTATTAGTAGTCCTTGTGTTTGAGTTAGGGCATTGGGGATTCTGAGAATGCTGCTGCTTTATCTAGTGCCACTGCAAACAGGTAGCTATGAAGCTTTAGGGGGGGCATGTTAGGCATATAATGGAGAGTGCCAGGATAGAACACAGTATCTCAGGGTACTGCATGACAAAAGGGATTACATAACAATGAAATTGCCTTCTTTCCTGTAGTACCTCTGCTGCAGAATGCTTCATTATTATATGGAATCTTGGCAGGCTCCACTGTACATACAAGTAGTCTGCTACATATGTTTGATAATCCTGGTCAAGTAGAGTATGTGCAGTGCCATATGTGCTTTATGATAATGGTGCTCACCCCTCTCATGAAAATCCATTATAAAAACCTGCTGTACATGCATTTAAGGCAAATCCGAAATCAATATTATATACTTTGTTATAATTTTTGTTTTCATAAAATGTATTGTAGAAAAGCACAATCTGCAGGTTAATATCTTCAAAACTGCAAAGTTTCAACCTACAAATTTTAACTATTTTGTGCTACTCTCACTGTGTGATGAAACATGTCATATTTTGGGACATGATTATATATGCCCATTTTTAACCTAAAAAGTAGTTTAACACATTTTCACTGCAGTTAAACAGTTTGGAAACCCTTGCCTACAGGAGCACTGTACCACATCTCATGTGTCAATCTTTGGTGACAGCTGTGGTATAAGTTGGCAGATTATGGTTTTACATAGAAATAAGAATTCATCCCTAACTATAGCAATGCTACCTCACTGCTAAGGTATCTGTAGTATCTATCTGTATGGTTCTCTGTTTTTCTTCTATCTATCTATCTATCTATCTATCTATCTATCTATCTATCTATCTATCTATCTATCTATCTATCTATCTCTCACTGTCTGTCTCTCTGTCTATCTCTCTGTCTCTAAATTGAGAATAAAATTATGTTTCTCTATTGATTAAAAGGTACAGTATCATTTGACCATAGTTATTTTTTTTAACTCCAGCACACCCACCCAAACTTCATAACTTCTATTCATT
This sequence comes from Neoceratodus forsteri, assembly GCA_016271365.2. Lineage (NCBI taxonomy): Eukaryota > Metazoa > Chordata > Ceratodontiformes > Ceratodontidae > Neoceratodus > Neoceratodus forsteri. The sequence goes on along the minus strand of CM028136.1, from coordinate 114,873,775 downwards.
TTATTATGACACTAGTACGCATATTATAAATAAGATCATCTTCAAGGTTTTTGGTCTAAGGGAATATATATCCACTTTTCTAGTGGATTATGGAAAATGGCTACACCTCATGCCTATCAACCATGAGAGGCATGTGCATATGTTCTTTTAACTATACACCATATTACAGTATGTGTTACTCTATATTTAGGATACATGATGGGTTGCAGTGTGATATCACATTCTTAATCAGTGTGGGTATAAGTGTGACTGCTACACTACAAACCATTATACAGATATTTGCAGTTTATACCGCACCATTGTAAAAACCATAACATATAAATCAGCACATTAGTGAAGATACATTGTAGCTGTTTGTGTTGTTAAACTTCTTAAGTTATAATGTGCATAGAACATTTGTGATGTCAGAAGCCATTTTAAAACTAATCATCTGTCAGTTACAATGAAATAGATGCCTTTAGAAAACTTTGTCAGGCCCCTCCGAATTCTGAAAGTCCATGAAAAGATCTTTTTAATGAGGTGTTGGTCTTATCTGTATTGTAGGCATCAGCAGTCCTGAGATATGAGTATCTAAATCATCCATAAATAAAATCAAGGCAGTAGTTTTTCCATGGAAAATCCAGACAGAAAGTGATGCCACTAAGGGACAAGCTATAATAACCAACATAAAGATTGTTCCTCAGTGTCATAACCTCCTGTCATGCTGCCTAATGGTGAGAGAAGTTGAGTACGTTGGCAACCTCTTTTTGACTTCGGTTTCAGGCCTATAAATTTGGTTTGGCTTCAAGAATGCTGCCAAACCATATTGGCTCCCAATACAGTAATTGTCACAGGAAAAAGCAGACTACAAATAGGTGGTAAACAGCCTTGAAGTCAGCAATGGATATTAATTACTGTAGTCTACTTGTGCAAATTCCTGTTGGCATGCATTATGGTGTTGTGATAGAGTCAGCAAAACCCATGATGACTGCCATGACCCAGTATAACTACAGTAGTAGTTACTATTCATTGTTGGCCGCAAGGCATACATCCTCCGTATGCTCTGCTTTATCTCATTGCTAATTACTACATTCTGTCTGTCTCCACTGTTATTCAAACAATATACTGTAATAACACACCCCAAAGGAAAACAAGTTATGTGTAACAACCCAAAAGAAAACAAAATAAAAAAGACATTAAATGTAAGGTATTATATTGTTTTTCACAATATTTTGTATTCATGGATGGATATTATTTTTTTGTTTGATTTGTTTTGTTTCCATGTCATATTAAAAACCATGTTTTGCACTGGTTCCAAACTAACTAACTTAAAGTCAATGCAAAGAAAACAGTGTCCTTGATCTTCAGAACTTCTCAAAAACTCTCCAAGCTTTCCTCACTCCCCTCCTTCTCCACCCTCGATGGCACCATCCTGGACTCAGTTACTGGCTATAAGTACTGAGGTGTCTGGTTGGACAACCAACTTGACCACATCGACTATGTCAATGAGAGACTCCATTCGAGGCTCCGTGCCATGTATAGGAACAAAGATGCCCCTGTCTCTTACAGTCCACTGCAAACTGCCAACAAAAATTATACTACCTGTTTTGACAATGCTGATGTTGTTTATGGGTCTGCCTCTTCCACCTCCCTCTCCAGGCTGGACTCTCTTTTCAATACTTTTTGCCATTTTGCCAAAATGCCTCCCTCTGCCGCACTCAGCCCTGCACCCTCTACTCATCACTCTCTCCACCATACCTTTATACGATTGACAGCTCCACGCCTCCACCCTCATCTCAACATATTAGTTTGGATCCCTCACCCTTCACCCCTTACCTCTCTTCTCTCTATCCCTCTCCTCCCACTCTTCCTACCATCTTCATTCTAGGGACACTCGCACCTTTGACCTTCCCCATTCCCACTCCAGTTCCAGGCAGGAGGCATTCTCTTATTGGCTTCCCTGTCTTTGGAACTCTCTCCCTTTCTTGCTCCATCTGTCATCCTGTCTTCAATCCTTTAAACATGCCCTCTCCAGCTCCTATCCTACCTCCTGTACATGCTACCCATCTCTCTATTCACAACTCCTGGCAGTCCTCCACCAATCTCCCTGTCTAACCCTCTTTACTCCTCACTTTATTAACCATCTCTACCCCATCTATCCCTCCCCCTCTCTCATTTTCTTCTCCTGTCTACCTCCACTTTCTCCATCCACCCAAATCCATCCCCTGCCCGCTCTCCTCAAATACTTGACTCATACCAATTTGTACTTAGTTTAAGCCTGTTTATACATTCATGGTAGACTGCTGTGTTGCAGAGCATAATGTTGTATTCTCTTGCCCTACCTCTGCACCATGGAAAACTCCAGTTATGTAAATTGTGCATTACTTGTATTATGTGTACTTGTATTATGTTTATTTATTTTTATTTTTTCTTATTTATTGATTCCTGCACTCAGTGTCTCTACCTTGATTATTGCATTTTCCTAAATATTGTAATTGCTTTTTGCTTCCCTTTCTCCTCTTCTCCAGAGTCACACCTGGAAATGAGCCTTGGCTCAGTGTGCCTCTCCCAGTCACCAAACTTTTAAATTAAAATTAAAATTAAAAGAGCAAACAAAGATGTACTTAATAACATTTTCTGTATGAAAAGATGTTGGCTATAATAATTACTTAAAAAGAAAGATTGTTATTATATTTCCAGTTCTTATAAAAAGATTTTCACAGTAGTATACAGCAGTGGCAAAATAAGCAAAAGTGCCCCGCAGCAGGCAAACCCGACATCATCTCACACTAGTAAAAGTGCTTCATGAAGGATGACTTGTACAATGAATGAGGCGCACTTACTGTATATACCCAATACATACTGTAGTCACAGCCTTTGTGCAAACAGTTTTAGTGAGTTCATCTCTTTTTGCTCTTTGCTCATCTGATCTTTAAAACATAAAAATAGAGAAACATAGAATTTTATGGAAGATAAGGACCACTTGGTCCATCTAGTTTGCTAATTTCTCCCTAACTACATTATTAGATCAGACCATGCCGATCAACTTTTCCTCCCTCCACCTTTCCACTATGATTCATTTGTATTTATCCTATGCATTCTTGAACCCCACCACTGTTTCTGCCCACATAACCTCCACTAGAAGGTTGTTCCAGGAATCCACCACTGTTTCTGTGAAGAAGTACTTTCTCACATATCTCCTGAATCTACCTCCCTTCAGTTTCATATCATGTCCCCTTGTTCTTGAAAAGCTTCTCTTCTGAAAAATATTCCCCACTTGTACCTTATATGCCCCTGTGAGGTATTTAAAGGTCTCAGTCATATCTTCTCTCTTCTTCCTCTGTTCCAGGGTGTACATATTGAGGTCCTTTGGTCTCTCTCCTCATAGGGCTTTTGATGCAGACCCTGCACCATTTTAGTTCCCTCCTCTGGACCACCTTCACTCTGTCTGTGTCCTTCCAGAGATGTGGTTTCCAGAACTGTACACAATACTCCAGGTGGGGTATCACCAGTGATCTTTACAGAGGCAACACCACCTCCCTCTTTCATCTGGTGATACCCATCCATATGTACCCCAGCATACCACTCATCCTCCCTACTGCCTTGTTGCCTGGACACCTTCACATCATCTGATATGATTTCCCCCAGGTTTTTCTCTTGCTTGGTAGTTGTCAATACCACTCCAGACATTTTGGACTCCACCGTAAGTGCATTGTTTTGCACTTTCTCACACTTAAACCCACCTGCCATAACTATGATCACTCCTTTAGTTTTCTAATGTCTCTGCTCATCCTTTTCACCCCCTGGAGTGTCCACCATACTGCAGATTTTGGTATCACCCACAAAAGGCAGACCTTCACTTCTAGCTTCTCTGCAATGCCACTTATAAAGTCATTAAAGAGAGATGGTCCCATCTTTGATTCCTAAGGCACCCTGCTGGTCACCCTCCCTTCCTTCCTTGGCATGAACTCCATTTACCATCATCCCCTGTTGCCTATCCCTTAACAATTTTCATATCCAGTTTGCCACCTTTGGACCCACTCTTAAGCTACCAAGCTTGCTTACTAATCTCCTATGTGGAATAGTGTTGAATGCCTTACTGAAATCTAAGTAGGCAACATCAACTGCTCCACCCTGATCTTATTCCTTGGTCACCCAGTCAAAGAAATCTATCAAATTTGTTTGACAGGACCTCCCCTGTGAAACCATGCTGTCTTGGGTCTTGTAACCCACTAGATTCAAGATATTCCACAATCCTATCCTTCAGCAGTGATTCCATTAACTTTTCCACCACCGATGTCAAGCTGAGTATTCTATAATTGCCAGACACCTCCCTGCTACCACTTTTGTGTAGTGGGACTGCATCTGCCCTCCTCAAGTCCTCCAGAACCACTCTTGTTTCCAGTGAGCTGTTAAATGGAACTGTCAGAGATGCAGCCAGTATTTTCCTAAACTCACTTAATGCCCTTTGATGCATACCATCTGGCCCCATTGCTTTGTCCACCTTTAGATTATCAAGTCTCTTCAGGACTCTTGCCTCCAAAAAAGGACTAGTGCCCACCTCCCTCCCTCCCACCAAAGCTTTTGTTATTTTCTTGTGGCCCCTCCGCTTCTCCTTTCTCTGTTAACACTGAACAAAAGTATTTGTTCAGGATGTCTGCCTTTTCCTGGTCCCCTTCTGTACAGTGCTCCCTTTTCCTTTTTAACCTTACAACCCCACCCCAGTCTTCCTCTTTTCACTTACATATCAAAAAAATGTATTGCCCCCTTTCATTATCTTCTTGATTATCCTCTCTCTTCAGTTTGCACCTTTGTGCCCCTTACTGCTTTCTCTGCTTCCCTCAGTTTCCCCTATATGCCTCCCTAGCCTCCTCCCTCTGCATCTCCTTATATCTTCTGAATGCTGCCCTTTTAGCTTTTACCCTTTCAGCAGCCTCTTTCAAGAACCATAGCAGTCTCTTTTTCCTCTTGCTTTAGCTCACTTGGTTGAGGTTTGAGACTGAGGGTTGTTGCCATTACCATGCTCCCTTTTATCTTCACTCCCTGTTCCTTCACCCCACCCAGGTCATCCTCCACTATGTCATCCCTGAGGCATTCACCCATCTTTTTGAAATCTGCCCTCCTGAAGTCCAGGACTCTCCCTCTTGTGTAGTTTGATTTTGCAGCAGTCCTTATACTGAACCACACTGTACGGTGATCACTTGTCCTCAAGTGGACTTCCACTTTAACATCTGCAACATTTTCCCTTTTAGTGAGTACCAAGTCCAGTATTGCCTATCATGAGAGGGTTAATTGCCTGTTTGCCTGAGGAATGCCTCCTGCAGAGTGTCCAGTATGTCTCTGCTTGAGCTGAAGCCACTGCTGGGAGGCTCCAATCCACATCCAGGCAGGTTGAAGTCCCCCACAAGCAGCACCACCCCCATTTCAGTGGCTCAGTAGGTAGCACACTCACCTCTGAGGCTGAGAGATCAGAGGGCTGTGGGTTCAGTTCCCACATCTGGCACTTGGGTTAATATCCCAGTACTGACACTGTAGTGCAGCATGAGAGGGGTGCTGCACTTCTGAGGTGCCATCTTTTGGATGACACATTAAAAAAACAAGGTCCCATCTGCCTGGATTGCTTCTAGTTCAGGTGGATGTTAAAGAACCCATGGCACTTATCGAAAAGAGTAGGGGGGGTTATTGAGAAATCACATATTGCATACTGTGCTTACACAAAAATGAAGTTGTTACATAAATGAATAGAACATATGAGAAAGAAAAGGGAAAAAATATAAAAAGTGAGTGGAAAAAAAACCTACAAGGGAAAAAGGGGGAAAAAACAGACTTAAAACATATAAAATGTATTTAACATAAACAATATTACTTACATATTATAAAGATTTGAAAACCTTTCCACCATCTATACACTTTATCCCCTGGATATTTTAATAAATCCGTGTGATATACAGTGTCCATTGCTTGAGTTACTAAAAAACTATAAACAGTATAAAGCATTTTTTTTTGATGAAGTACCCACTGGCATCTTGCTTGCCATAAGTAATATCTTAAATAGCAAAGAAAAAGCATATAAGTTTCAAGATGCAACTGCACAGCATCATAGGGGAGAAAACCTAAGACAAAGGTTTCACAATTCACACATGATAACCAATTCATCTTCCACTTTTCACTTAAAAAAATCCACAAAGGTTTAGAAAATGAACGTGAAAAAAGAGGATGACACATATTTTCCTCAATATTGATGCAATCTGAAAAGGGGCAGTTCCTGTCCCTTAAATTCTTATGTTTGGCATTTCGCCTAACATTAAGTTTATCATAAACTGTAAGCCATAAAGTCTCCCACATATGTTGCGGCACTCTTTTATTCATCAATTGTTTAAGAACTTATGGATTAGAGACAGAGGGACAATTTTTAAAGCAAGGTTCAGCTGGATAGATCTGGGCAAGAACTGAGTGAGAAAATGTTTTCCTAGTAGTTTGTGAAATATTTTCTTTCAGGATTTTCCACTTAAATAATTTTTGAGCAGTAGGTATAAAATACTCTGGTATTTGCAGTCTAGAGTGCAATTTTGGTGCTGTTGTTTGCCATACAGCTAAATAATGTCTTAATGTTAATTGCACCATACCATAAGCTATGGTGGTAAGGGTGGAGATACTATACAACAATGTATGATACAAAAAAAAGAGTATGAAAGAAAACCACAGGCTCAATCATGCCCAAACCTCCCATTTCTCTTTTCAAATAAGTATAATACCATTTAATTGGGTTCATTTTATTACCCCATAACATTTGAAAAAAAGACCATATAGTGTAGTTTCTAGAGATAGTGGGGGTGGAAAAATGTAAGCAACATATTGTAACTGAGGAATAACAGATTGTTTAAAAATTTGAATTCTTTTATATTTTGTTAATTTCCAATGTTGCCATCTGCGAATTTTATATTGTACTTTGTGTAATGCAGTTTCCCAGCTTTTCAAAGGAAGATTAGATGTCCCAAAGATAATACCTAAAATATTTATTGGGTCAGTTGTTAGAGCAATCCCGTGTTCTTGATAAAATGCCATATTCCAAGGGCCAATCAGTAGCCCTTTGCATTTAGCTATAGTTAATTTAGAGTTAGAAACCATAGCATATTTTTGTAATTCTTGTAAAAACATTGGAATTTGGTCATAGTGTGAAAAAACCCACAAATATCATCTGTATAGGCTTGTAAAAGAAATAGGTCATGTTCATTTGATCCCAATAAGCCATCCCATTTGGGAGTATCAGTCAAACACTGAAGCAAGGGGTCTAGACAGAAAACATATAATGAAGGGATCAGGGGGCAGCCCTGTCTGACCCCAGTATGAATTATAAACCCCCTGAGTGCCTTGTCCTTTAATAAGCTCCCAGACATGGACATAAGAATATAACAGCTGTATATAGTTAACTGTTTTTGATGGTACCCCATAAATTAATAGTGTGGAAAATAATAAGGAACGATGAACCAATTGGTCGACTGAAAGTATATGTCCTCTAGTGTTGGACATGGAAAGTTTTTCTATTATATCTCTAATAATGACAATGGCATCTTGGATTTTCCTATTAGGTAAACCACAAAATTGTAGTGAAGAAAGGACAAGTGAGGCGCATTGTTTTAACCTGGTATTAAGAATATGAGTGAGTATTTTATAATCCGCATTCAACAAGATAATGGGTCTCCAAATTTTTGTGTTAGTTTTATCACCGCTTTTATGTAAATAAACTAATAGACCTTCAGAAAAGGAAATAGAAATATTATTAGTTTGAAAAAAAAACTGATATATGGGGCTGGATATTCAAAAGCATTGCACCATGCGCAATAGGGTTGTGCCTGCGCAAGTCGGAAATTGCGCCATTCTGCCATATTCAGCAGGAGGCAGTTGCACCCCCCTAGTCAAGCTGAGCAACAGCGCAATGCTAATGAAGGCATGCTTAACCGGCGGGGGAGGAACCATGCATAAACTGCACAGCCCAATATTCAGCGGGTTGTGCAGAGTTGTGCAGGCACAACCCCCAACCTGTGCCTGCACAACTTTGAGCAAAAAAAGTAAGTCGAGGGCCACCCAAAGGTGAGCTGCTGCATTGCAGGGTGCAACACAGCAGCTGTCACCTGTGGGTGACCCTCAATTTACTCCCTGTGCACCCCCTGCAGCCCAATCGTGGACATAATAGTAACCCCCTTCCCCGACTGGCCCGATCGTGGGCATAAGTGTAGTAACCCCACTCCCCCGACTGGCCGACGCGGCATAGCGTAGTAACCCCCCTCCCCTGACTGGCCCGATAGCAGGCATAAGCGTAGTATCCCCACCACTAGCCTGATCGCGGGCATAACCATCGTAACCCCCTCCCCCACTAGCCCGATCGTGGGCAGAACAGAGTTCAACCCCACCGAACAATATTCCTGGTGGTCCAGTGGACTGTGAAGCCTGATTGCGGGCATTAGAGTCAACCCCACCCCCAGGTCCAAGTACCCTGGTGATCTGGTGCCCCCACCACACCCACCCATGGAGCACCACCACCCCTCCCCACTGTCAGCGGTGGGTGGCAGCATCCACCCACCTGCTGCCCCGCCACATGCCCACTGACTGCTCAGTAGAGCTGCACGCCCATTGATTCAGAGCAAGAGCCAATGGTCATGCAGCCCATACCGTATAGAGCAGTCCAGATATGTGAATGAATGAATTGGGGGTTGAACTCTGTTCTGCCTGCGATCGGGCTGAGTGGGGGTGGGGATTACTTGCTGGGCTGCCCGTGATTGGGCCAATGGGGGTGGGGTTTAGTATGGGTTTGCCCACCACCGGGCCAGTCGGGGTGGGGATTTTCAACCGTTATGCCCACGAATGGGCCAGTCGGGGTGGGGGGATTTCAACTGTTATCCCATGATCGGGCCAGTCGGGGGGAGGGGGGATTACAACAGTTATGCCCATGATCGGGCTGCAGGGGGCGTCGGTCCCCAATGGCTGCTGCCTGGCAGGGCACCAGGCGCAAGTCCTCGGGGATCGGCACACCTGCATGCTAATGGCATGCAAATGGAGCCATAAATAGATGCAAATGGCCCCCCCTGTGCCTTGCATGAATTATGGCCCCATTTGCATGTCTCCTTTTGAATACTGGAATTTTGCGCATGGCGCAATGGAACTAGCACCACTGCAACTTGAATGCTCCACTCTGACCACTTGCCATGGCGCAAGTTCCACTGCGCCATGCACAGTGGCTGTGGCCGGGGTGATATTCAAAGGAGTTGCTCAATAGTGCAACTCCGTTGAATATCACCCCAGCCACACCCCAGCGCAACTATTTTGAGCAGCGCAAGGGCTTGCGCCACAGAATGTCGCAGTTTGAATATCCAGCCAATGGTGTATCAAAAAATAGAAATTTCAGAAACAAAGGTTTTGTAAAACTGATTTGGGAGGCCATCCAATCCTGGAGATGTATTACCTTTAAGAGCTTTACTAGCACTTATAATTTCCTCTGCAGTGATGTCTTTAAGCAATGACTGAGCAACTGTAGGGAAGTCCAGAACCTGTACACCCTTCAGATAATCTTGGATATCACGTTCAGAAGGGGTTTCTGATGGACATAAGGATTGGTAATGTGATTTCATGATATGCTCTGTACCATCAATTCCCTCCAGTTTATTTCCTCCAGTATCTTGTAAATAGTATATTGCCATATCTTCATGAATTTTTTTACAAGCCTCATAAGGATCTCCTATTGGTGATTTCTGTGTTCCATTATTTAACACAGCCTGTATTGTTTTAGCCCTATCATATTGGTAGGCAAGCATATCATTCTTAAGTTTTCTGATTTGCTGTGAATAGTTGTAATTAGTAAGATAAGAGATAGAATACAAATGTTGCAGTTGGCTTCGAAGGGATAAATACTTTAGGAATCTATTGTTCCCAACCTGTTTACTATGTTTATTAAACCAGGATTTTAGATCTTTTTTTGTGTCAATCCACCATTCACCAATATCAGTATACAAACATAAGACTGATAATATGGCTGTAAGCAGACAAGTAACTCCCTTTTTAACTTCCAGGACTGTGAGGAAGGAAGAATTCAACTTCCATCTATTTTTAATTTGATCGTTATTAGAAAGATTTGGTATGGAAAATTTCAACAACAGGTGATCTGAAAATTCACTAAGTAAAATCAATAGTGGTCTGTAAAGTACTCCGAGAGTACGTAAACCTAGGGCCTTTGTTATAAATACTACAGTCCACCAAGCTTGCGGTGTTAATGACTGTATTCAACATATTAGAATCACAATAATTTTTTTTTTCTTTTCCCACCACTCAATTGTGTTCTAGGAACATCACAATTAAAATCTCCTCTGAAAAAAACTGTATATGAGGTAACAAGATATGGTTGAACACTTCTAAAAAGGGTAACCCCATCTGCCTTTTGTTGGGGGCAATATACAGTTATAAAATGGCTAGTCATTGATTTCCATTTCCCATCTATTATAAATAATCTACCTGGAATCAAATCTATTAATTATATTAGAGAAAATTGATAAGATCCCATCAGAATACCTACTCCATTGGCACAATCTGGGCTGAAGGACCAATATAAAGGTCCCCATATCCATTCCTTTTTAAAAAGCATTGCTTGTTCCCCGGAAAAATCCAAGTTTCTTGGAGAAAGAAAATATCAAATTTAGATTTTTGGATAAATGAAAATATAACTTTCCGTTTAAGATTATTAAGTAAACTATGAACATTTAGGGATCCTATAGAAAAGAAAGCCATGTGTCAAAGTAAGAATGGACATTTAAACCATTTTTTTTCTTTTTCCCTATATAATCATTGTGCTCAGTCCCTGTAGAAGACAAAGTTCCCCCTACTGTTTGTAAACCTAATTCACCTTGCATCATCTCAGAATCATCATCAAGCAAAAATAAACTGCATAGGTGTTGTCAGATTCAAATGTGGGGGGATCAAGGGAAGAAGGTGGAGGCTTTAGCTTAAGATTCCTTGAAGAATGTCTTCATGACAATGGCTGCATCACACTGTGGCCAGAAAGGCCCTTGTCAGTAGAGCCCTGCTCCACATAACATACGAGAGCTAACAGTGGATCACATGGCAAAGCTTTTCCACTTGGAGTTTCTTGGCTAGGTATCACAGATGGGGGGAGTGGTCAAGAACCACTATGGTATCAGGCTCTCCTACCTTACCAGAGGATGGAGAGGAGAGGGTTTCAACTGTAGTAGCAGTAGGTGGGGACGGGGGATCTGGGTGTAATATAAGTCCCTATAGGAACAGAGGCGGAGTCCAGTGCTTGCTGTATTAAAAGCTCAGGACTAGTGCAGGAGGCTTTGTTCTTGGCAGCCCAGGGACACTCATCAAAAATGTGGCCATACTCTTCACAAAGATCACATCTGGTATGATTGGCACACTGCATGGCCAAGTGCCCCAATTCCCCACAGTTATCACAACGGGTCTGGTCACAAGTGCTTGATAGATGTGTCCTGGAACCACACTTGTAACATGCCTTAGGCTGGCCTGCATAAAAACACACACCTCTATCCCTACCTAACATAAAGAAATTTGGTATGTGCTCCATTCCAGTATCAGAAAGCCTCAATTTAACTTTGTACTTCCACCCCCCCCATCCAAAAAATCTCTGAATCCAAAATTGCTTCGGGATCACTCAAAATTTCACATTTTTGGGAGAGCAGATGTGTGATATCATCTACATGTACCCCATCTTTACGGAACATTATCGTGATATATTTAACAAGGGGTTTAGTCAAGGGAATTATCAGAAAGGGGGCCCATAGGGGAGAAAACTTAACCTGCGAGTAGCACTCCCAAAACAATTTAAGTGCATATGCAGTCCGAAAACTTATGTCAGAATTATCCTCCCCAGAGATATTAATAAAAGCATATACTTCTCTTGGGGAAAAATGCAAAGAATCCTTTAAAAGTTTCCATCCCACAAAGAACCTATCTGGTCTTTCTTCTAAACCACCCTTATATCGTATGCAGACAGCATTCTGCCGAGGAGCAGCTTCCTTTTTAATTTTAGAAAAAAAATCTGACAAAAAAGGTTTTTAAAATGATGAAACATTCGATGCTTCAGATTCCTTCATAGGGACATTAGGCACTGTAACCAGATTGGGTGATATTGTTACATTTTGTCCTTTTGATGGGTTCAAATTAGCCAGGCCTAGTGATTGATTGGGGAGGTCAGTTTTTGTTAAATTCAAGCATTGTGAGGCTTCTTTAGGCTGAATTCCTACACACTGGCTATACTTTTGTATTAATGTGTGGCTTCCGCTCAGGAGATGACTGGGAGAAATTCAAAGTAGGGTCCCAGGCAGGATCTGGAAGCCAAATCCCCTTCTGGGTTTGTAGACACCATGCATTTTTCAAGGCCATCTGGGGGGACCAAGTTTTATCAGAGTTAATTGGTAATGGAAAGTTAACTCCACTCTTAACTGGTGAAGCCTTAGCTGTAACTGAATTTCCACCTAATTCATGTTCCCTGCTCCCTTTGTCTTTAACTACAGAGACTTCTTGTTGTTGAAAATGACCAGCTTTAAACTGAGATTTAGTCAGGAATGAAAAGGCCGTGACTCCAGCCTGTGAAGAGGGATCAGTCTGAAATATCACTTCATTCTGTGTTACCACAGTGCCTGTAGCTGTAGAAATGCAGACAGGTTGTTTAAAAACAAACCCTGATTCTCGTAACATGTGCATAGCCCCCGATGTGGAAAAAGTACACTGAGTCTTTCCTGCTGTTTGCGGGTGATCAGATGCTAGCCGAGACCCATCCTCTTTACTCTTGGCTTCCAATTTAGGGGAGAGCAAGTCCGTAGCTATGGGCTTTTGGCACACACCTTCAGCGGTGCTTGAACTGCCAGCTCGAGGATCAGGAGACACATCGGCTTGTACCTTTACAGCGACTGTTGTCAAAACCAGTAAAGGCTGTCAGCATGCACTGTCAGTAGTGCCTGAAATGCCAGCCTGCATGTTAGGAGACGCAATTAACCTAATTTCAGCATTTTTAAACTGTGACTCAACCAGCCCCAATGGACCTTTCACTGTGACAGCGTCAGCTGAGGTTTAGACAAATGTTTCACAAGCTTGCATTACCGGTTTGAAATTAATGACAGAATCTCCGTGGTCAGGTAATTTTGAATCGTTAAGATCTTTGTAGAGGGCTATTTGCTGTGCACATCACAGGGTCCACTTGTGAAGAAAATTCAGCAGATTTAGCTTCAATTCCTGCATTAACTCCAACGATTGTTAAATCCTCATTAGAGAGAAAAAAATCACTAGTTTCTCTTTCCATTTCGGGTATATCCATGATTATATTTTTAGCCTCTGGAAAGTCAAGGATGGGAGAGGAGGCCTGCTCTCCTACCTCCACTGTGTCCATACTGTCCAGAGGATCGCTCCAAGTGGCCATTGCAATGGCCAAAGGTTCCCCTACAGGCAGAGTAGGGGAATTTTATTGAAAATGGTTGGACTTCATTACAGAAAAAAAAGGACAACATCCTATACACAGAAAACTAAATACAGAATCATCAATAACACAGTGAACAAAAATACAAAACAAATGTTAAACAAAAGGAAATAACACATAATCAATCAATAGACCAAAGTTCACAATTATGCCAAAAAAGGAGAAATTGTGGTCCTGTAAGAACCTTAAAATCATGTAATTTAACTAAACGTATAGCAGTGCTAATATTGTCAATTATTTCTTGTAAAGAAATCATTTTCTGGTGCAAAACTAACATGTATCTGGCCTGCCATAGGTAGTAGCGGATCAAAACAAAAACAATATACAGGGTATCAACATGATATTTATGACATATATCAATATGTGTACAAAACATAATCTGCTCATATGATAAATGTAGCAATAAAGGTACGGACCACAAACCTGCCAACAAGGTCCAAAAAGCAAAAGCAAAAGAGTATTCAAGAAATAAATGCTGTTGAGTTTCCAGAATCCCTTGACAAAGATCCCGGGGACAATAACGAGCATTCAATGCTTTATGCTTATGATTACCCTTGACACTCAACCTGCCATAATTACCCAACCATACCATATCCCAAGCATAAGAGGGTAAACGGGGATTACTAAGTTGCTGAAGGATCCAAGTAAAATGACCAGGAGGACAGAAGGGAAAAACCACCTCTTCCTGAGCCTCCCTCCTCCAAACCCTGTCATAAAGCATATGATGAGACAGGACACAAAAATCCCGTGGAAACCCCCCCCCCAGGAAAATGCCGTCTTAAAAGCTTCTTTCCCATATAATGGGACATCCTGAGAATGAGATATTGTACCCTTCTTTCTGGAATCCCAGTGTGAAAGACAGGGTGACAACCACTGCATCAAATAAGGTTTCCAAACCACCTCCCCAGGCTTCAAAGCTTTCCCAAAATTATAACTAAAAAATAAACTATAAAAAAAAGTGACTGGATGAATCATGCCTACCCCTCCCTCGCTTATTGGTCTATAGGTCATACTACGCTTTACTGGGTTAAGGCGGGACCCCCAAAACCCATTAAAAACTATCCCATATAGTCTGGTAAAAAAGGCCATAGGTGGAGGAAACACATAACAAAGATAGAAAAAAATAGGAATTACCAACGTTTTAAGCAACACCACCCTTTTTTTCTTACCAATCTGAAACTGCTTCCACCCAGAAATCAGACCTTCCACCCTCCTTAAGGCAACCTGCCAGTTATGAGAAAGCATATCGCCAGTTCCAAAAAAAATACCTAAATATTTGAACGGAGCTACAGAAATGGGAATCCCAGCATAGGTACCAGCAGGTGGGAGAATGAGGTGACCAATGGGAACCCCAGCACTTTTCCCAAAGTTAATACTAGATCCAGAAACTGAGGAATAGGTCTGAAGAACCTGGACCAAGGCTGCTTCCTCAGTATGTATGTCCACAGTCAAAACTAAATCATCAGCATAAGCTAAAAGTTTGATAGGTGCAGAAAAAGGAACCCCCCCCCAAGTCCTATGATTTGAGGACAAAGAAAAATTGCCCGTATCAAAGTATCAATATAAAAATTATAAAGAATAGGACTTAAGGGGCACCCCTGCAGAACTCCACAAACAATTGTCACAGGTTTCCCTAACCAACCATTCACATTAGGAATGATTGTGGCCCCTGTATGCAAAGTCTGAAGCCAAGAAAGAAACTTGACAGGAAGTCCAAAGGCCCGCAACACGGAGAACAAGAAACCCTGAGAAACCCTATCAAAGGCCTTCTCCTGGTCCAAACCCAAAACCCATCCAGTAACTGCCCCCTCTCACCAGGGCAAATAATTCTCTCAACAAAACCAGAATGTCATGTTGGTATCTACCAGGAACGTCACACGTCTGAGCAGGACTTATAAGATCCACAATTTTAAGTAATCTGGCTAACAAAATTTTAGCCAGAATTTTATAATCCACATTCAATAAACTTAGTGGTCTCCAATTATTCAAATCAGCAGCATCCCCTTTTTTTAAAAATTGAGACCAAAATGGCTTCTTTCATTGTCTTGGTCAAAGAGGCTGAGGATAACATCTCATTGAACAACAACGTTAAGGCCGGAACCAAATCATTCATAAAGGTTTTATAAAAATGCAGTAAGGCCATCTGATCCGGGTGCCGAATTCAAATGTAAACTACCTATGGCCTGAGCCACTTCCCAAGCAACAATATCAGTAGTTAACATACCCTGCCGAATGACCCCCAAATCCCTCTCCTCTCTGGTGACCATCAACAACTCACCCCCCCCAACATGTAGCTCCCCCCAGGGTTTCTGTTCTCGATGTGCATGATCTAGCACTTCTTTACATTGAACCTTAACTGCCATGCCTCAGACCATTTCTCTAGCTTTTCCAGGTCTCATTTCATTATCTCTGTGCCCCCTGGATTATTTACTCTATTGCAGATCTTGGTGTCATCTGCAAACAGGAATACTTTTCCCTCCAGCCCATCTGCTATTTCTGCTATGAAGACATTGAAGAGGACTGGTCCCGGGACTTAGCCCTGTGGCACCCTTACTGGTGACTACCATGTCTTCTGACTGCATGCCATTTACCACCACCCTCTGCCTTCTGTCCACTAACCAATTTCTTACCCAGTTCACCAACCAGAGTCCCACCCCTAGACTCAGGACAGTGTTGAAGGGTTTTCAGAAATCAAGGTAGGCAATGTACGAATATACGAAGAAGCCAGCAGAAGAAGACCATTTGGTCTATCAAGTCTGCTCATGTTGCAGGGTCCACAGCTTAAGCTACTGTCCCAGCCCCCTCGCCCCACTCCTCCCATCCTCCCTACCCATGACCCATTCCCTCCTCCTATTCCTGTCCCAGCATTTCTTAAAGCTGCCCACTGTCTTCAATGAGATTACCTCTTCTGGCTGCACATTCCAACTGTCCACCACCCTCTCTATGAAGAAGTGCTTCCTGACCTCCCTCCTAAACCGCCCACCCTCCATCTTAAAACTGTGCCCCCTCATGATATGGTTGCCACTCAGCTTAAAGAGACTCTTCTTATCAACCTTATTCACCCCTTTCAAGTACTTAAAGGTCCCAATCATGTCCCCTCTCTCTCCACTGTCTTCCAGGGAGTACATGTTCAGTGCCCTCAACCTCTCCTTGCAAGCCTTACCCTACTGATCAGCTATCATCTTTGTAGCCCTTCTCTGGACCTTCTCCTGTAGGTTAATGTCCTTTTTGCGGTGTGGGCATCAGTACTGAATTCCATACTCTAGATGCGGCCTTACCAGTGACTTCTACAAGGGCAGTATAACCACCTCTCTCCTACTACTGATTCCCCTAGATATGCATCCCAGCATCTTGTTTGCCTTTGCTGCTGCTGTCTTGCACTGTGTGAAGTGCTTCAGGTCACTAGTGATCATCACTCACAGGTCCTTCTCCTCCTCTCATGCAGATGCTCAGACTCCTCCCAGGTAGTACTCCGTCCTAAGATTCTTGGCTCCAATATGCATAACTTTGCATTTCTTGGCATTGAAGCCAAGCTGCTATATTCTGGACCACCTCCCTAGCTTTTTTAGATCTTCCTGTAGGTTCTGTATCCCTTCAGCTGTGTCCACTCTCCCACAGAGCTTGGTGTCATCAGTGAATAGGCACATTTTGCCCTTAATGCCATCTCCAATGACATTGATGAAGACATTGAAAAACACTGGCCCCATCACCGATCCCTGTGGGACCCCACTGATTACTTGGCTTGTGCCAGATAATTCTCCCCCCATGACCATCCTCTGGGTTCTATCCTTCAGCCAGTTTTCCACCCATCTGGCCATCTTTTCCCCAACACTGAGACCCATCAGCTTCCTGATCAACCATTTGTGGGGCATGGAGTCAAAGGCCTTGCTGAAATCAAGATAGAGGATGTCTACCACTTGACCCCTGTCTACTGTCTTAGTGACACAGTCAAAGAAGTCAATCAGATTTTTGACACATTGTCCCCCCATGAACCCATGCTGCCTAGCATCCTGGAGATCATGCTCCTTTAGATATTCCACCAACCTTTCCTTTAGTATGGTCTCCATGAGCTTGCTCACAATGGTGGTCAGACTGACTGGTCTGTAATTTCAAGGGTCATCCTTGGGATGGAGGCACTACATGTGCTGTTCTCCAGTCCTGCGGTACTACTCCAGTCTCTAGTAAACTATTAAAAAGGTCTACCAGTGGCCCTGCCAGCTCTTCAGCCAGTTCCTTTAGTACTCTTGGATGTACTCTGTCCTGGCCTGGTGATTTGTCCACCTTAAATGCCAGCAGCCTCTCCCTCACTCTATCCTCCTCTGTTACTACATCTGTGTTCCCCTTCCCCCTGCTCTTCTTTTCCCTCCTGAATACATTGGTCTGTCCTTCTCCCTGGTGAAGACAGAACAAAAGTATTCATTTAGCATCTCTGCTTTTCCCCCATTATCCTCCACCAACTCAACCCCTTTCTTAAGCCTAACAATCCCTTCCTTCTTGTCCCTTTTCTCACTTATATAGCAAAAGAAAGCCTTTTCCCCCCTCTTAATTCCTTCTGCTATCTGCAGCTCTTTCTGTGCCTTTGCTCACCTAACTTTCTTACTTGCTTCACTAGCCAACCTTAGGTAATTTTCCCTATCCACCTCTCTCTCTCTCTTGGTCTTCCTGAATTTTCTATAGTCCAACCTCTTTTCCCTTACTGCACGGGCAACCCCAGAACTGAACCAGCTGGGCACTTTTACCCTTGTGTTCTTACCCCTGAGCCTAACACACTCATCTGTTTGGTGGATTTCAGGTAATCAGGTAATATCCACTACCCCTCCCTGGTCCTCCACCTTGGTCACCCAATCAAAAAAATCTATCAGATTTTCTTGACAGGACCTTCCCACCGTGTATCCATGCCATCTTGGATCCTGCATTCCAGTGGAAACCAGGGGATCCACAATACGTCCCTTAAGCAATGTTTCCATGATATGGAAACTGGGGGCACCAGTTACAGTAAAAATCACTTCCCCATCCATGCCAAATCAAATAACCACCACCTCCTCCACCCTTTCAATCACCCCAGGTCTTTAAATCATGAACTAACCACCATCCTATGTCCTGTGTAAAGTTCAACCTCAGTCTCCCCCATGCACACAAAGTTGAAGGATATTTGGAGCACCTATGAAAAAACTGTGTCCCTCAGAAGAGCAATTGTGCTCTTTTCTGTATCCTTTAATTCGTGAATAAATGATGAAGTCATCTTTAGTAAAACCTGATTGGCTGACAACTATTAAAGGTCTGGGAGGTGGGAGATGGTGGACAGTGGCTGCACTGTAGGTAAATATTAATCCATTACCCCCAATATTTCTGTATGAAATCTGACCTTCCATTGCTTAACCTGGTAGAAAATGACTACCCAGGTGAAAATGAGTTATGAAGAAAGTTTCTGTCTAAAAAGAAATACACTTTCAGTAGTTCTTCATCAGCAAAGTTCTACTTTGCCTGGAAAACACTATGCACAGTGGCACCTTACCAGCACTGTTGCCAGTGAAATGACCCTGTATATAGACTTTGCATGGAGAAGTAGGCACATTGTTGGGTGAACTACATAAAGAGACATTGCATACTACCTCAATTTGGGAAATTTCACAAAGACTTTTTCAAAGCAATGTTTCTCAACTGTGCATGCTCATAATACAACCTTTCCTCCAAAATGTCCTAGCAGTTCTGGCATTTGCTAATAAAAATCTCCCAAAAGCCCTTGGCAAGCACAGGCACATCACTATCCAAGTCTTCTTCCATGTCACATTGACACCTGGCTTTGACCTTCAAATGAAGTGAGCAGAACAGAGAAGGAGTGGTAGGTCCAGGATGTTGACTATGCACAGTCTTTTCTGTTTGTTCAGTCAGTCTTTACTGTTGTAATTCTACTGGTGAGTGGATATTTTGGAGCCTTCAGTCTACCATGGGGTGCAACAGTGAGGAGGGCACTTGATCTAGAGGAGGTTGGAAGGATACTATCACCAGGCATGCATCCGAGTAACGTGCCCAGAGATAAATCCACATTGCATTTAGCAACTGAAAAAGAGCACTACCCTTACAGAAATATAGGTGTGCTGTGTACATGCATAATCCATGCCACATGCTTAATTGTGCAATGTTTGCATGCAGTTTGCATACACAAAGTGATCTTAAGCGAGCCAGGTCTAAAAAGCAAATCAGGCTTGCATGCTGAAAGCTTGACATGTGTGCAGCAGGTATGCTGGCATGAACATCTTCTAAAAATTACATCAGGTTCGCATTTTGCACACTTGACAAGACTGCAGCAGTTAAGCTGGTGTGAACATCATTTAAACAGCACATCAGATTCACATGCTGCACACTTAGCATGTGTGCAACAGCTAAGCTGGTACAAATCTCATCTAAAAAAACACATCTGTTTCTATTTCCTATACTACTGCTAGCAATTAGAGTCATTAAAATACATTTTTTTTGGATTCCCATAAACAAGCAGGTAAACTCATTAATTTTGATCCTTTTGCAAGTTATTTAGTGGCTTTTGATTTTTGTCATTAAATTGCCATTCATTTGTGAAGTATTGTTTGCTTATTGTATTCAATGCATAGGATATAGCCAGGCAACATCCCCAATTCCAGATGTAAGAAGAGGGTCCTCTGTGTTGTGAAGCCTTTTCATTTTAGACCATGCATATTTAGTGCTACAAATGTATTCCTCCATGACTGTTTCATCTCACTTACTTTCCCTTTGTTATTCTGTATTGAGTTTATACACTTTGTCCATGCTCCGCACTCTTTGTGCTGAGTAGGGTCTTGGAAGCATGCACCATATGTCACATTTTATCACTGAAATGAGGAACATTGACACTCAGAATGAGGGACAATGAGGAACTTTAACCCACATGATGATCAGTACACATCATGAAACAAGGAGATACAGTACCTCAGAACACAGTGGAAACCATTGCAGTAGCACCTGAGAATAAATTTCTACCATTAAGCAGCAGTGCCACTTAGGTAGGGCAGAGGCAATTGCATCCCCCCTCCCCCATATCTGTGCCTAGGTTGTTTTTACAGTGTGGCAATAATGGCATTACAATTAGATTTAATCTTTTACACAATAAGTGCCCACCTGGCCTGTGTGTGCTCACACTGCAGGTACAGTACTCTCCAGACTCGACTGTGTCTTTATTGTGTTGTTAACTCTCTCCACCTATTAGTGGCAGCACAATCACATGTGATGCGGATGAGCTCCAACCAAGAAAGAGCACATGAGTCTTTCAAGTGCAATACTGTCTTTCCTGTCACAAAGTAGACAGACTACACACTACAGCTTGGAGTGGTCAGTGAGCACTGAACTCTCAATAGCAGTGTTGTGGCAGCATATTTTTTGTTGGTATACACTTAGTTAGTCTCAATCTCCTCTGCTGGCTAAAGAGGCAGAGGCTGAGCTAGAAGTTAACTCAAGACTTGGCTACCTACAGACTCTACTAGGCTCACCATGCAAAAAAACCAAAAAACAGCACAAACCCCAACCGCAACAAGCCAGGCTTAGCAGCTGTAGTGACAGCAGTGTGGGTGGCCTTCATAGGCCTTGATCAGTCCAGTGCAGCAGCAGTCACAGCAGCAACCAAGCAAGAAGCAAGCAATCCAGGTTGGGTGAGTTTGATTGGTGAGGCAACTTGGTTGTGGACCATGTTGGGAACCTGTGATGATCGGTTCTAGCATCCGGCTCCTGGCAGAAGGAGAGGGGGAAGCAGAATGAAAACTGGGCTGGTGACACTTTGTGCCAGGCTACAGGTTCTGGCCACATGGCTGGGTAAGTTAAAATAAATCAGTTTATTTACAGGGGGATTGGGGAAGGAGGAAGGACTGAAATACTGATGTGTTTTTCACATTTCTTTACCTTTGGGCACTTTCTGACTCATACGGGATGGGTATTGAATGGAATGGAGTTGGGGAGAAAAATCAGGACCGATTTCTTTTCTTGGGAGGGGGAACTTCAGGTAAGAAAAAAAATTGGTTAATAACTGGGTTGGTTTAAGCCCAAATCTGGTGCAGTGCCCTGGGTATATACACATGAGTCTTATACATTTTAATTATTCCTGATTTGCATATCACTTTTCAGTCAAAACAAATAAGTTGTACCTTTTGGAGATGTTACAGACATTCTAGAGTTATCCCTTGCATTCATGGACAGGTGAGCGGTATAGTATGCGCAGACTATTGGAGCCCCACTATAATCATGCTTATGCCCCCCTCCCCAATAAAGCTGACCTCCACATCCCCACACTCAGGCACATTATGACAAAGGGCAAAGGAGACTGTAGGGGTATGCACCATTGATATGAATGGGGGAATTTTTTTATTACTATTTTATACATCTTTGATGGAGAGTTGGAGATTAATGAAGGCCACCGCTCAACTAACAAGGGCCTTGTTATTAGAGCAGTGGCCTTCATTATTCTCCAACTCACCATCATAATATATAAACTAGTAATAAAAAGTAACTCCATTCATTTCTTAAAGACTCCTGCCTCTGGTTCTGTAGTACTCAAGTAAGAGACTTTTTGCTTATATCTATACTTGGTGGGCTGTCTGTAGCAGTATGGCCATACTCACTACAGAGTGTGTGCATGGGGGGACTGGCCATATGGGTGTGTGTCAAGTTATTGCTTCTTTTGTGTTTGTACCTTAAAGTCTGTTTGCGTGGAAGCATTCTAAATAATGGAGAGAAAATAGTAGGAGTACAGGCCAGACAAAAGTAATTAAGTGGTTTTGTTGGTACATTTGTGTATTGGGGTAGGAAAAACCACATATGTTTCCATTAGTATGTGTGCCACAGTTCAACTGTGAAACCGAGATGAGTAAGAGAAGAAAACTGAAAAGCATAAAAGTGGCTACAAGCATGCTGCATGCATGCAGATGTAGTCAGATACAGTATGTATTGAAGTACCAGTGAGCCTTATGCATGCAGACAGTATGGCTCAGAGGTTAAAGGCACTGAACTGCAAGCCTGGAAACTTGGAGGCATAAAGTCCTCGGCTTGACTCTTATCAACCCCCACTTTTGTATGGCGTGATCCTGAGAAAGTCACTTAACTTTCACGTGTGCAGTTATCAGTGACCGCTTCCTTTTTGCACGTATGCAATATGCATGCAATTGGTTCAAATTTAACATTTAAATCATACTTGCAGCATGCAAATCACTTGAGTAGTTTTATGCGTGCAGCATGAAAACATTATATATAATTATTTCCGTAAGGGTACTAGCCAAATGGATGCTGGATTCAACAAAAGTAAGTAAGAAAGTAAAAATATTTTATTCATACAAAATATATGAATTAGGATAAACTCGGTTGAGCTATTGCTCATTTACAATGAGGTCCAAGAGAATTATCAAACAGTCATTCAATACAGTAGAAAAAAAATAGACATTAAACAGTGAATAAATATGTACACACATTCAAGTTACATTAGTCACTTCTTCACAAACAAGTAATCATAAAAGAACTCCTACAATTTTCAATGAGAACAATATTGTCTAGAGCTAATGGCCAGCTTCCTAATCCAAGACTTAATCCCTATCCAGGATGGTCTCCCCTTATTACGCTTAACATTTGCTGGTATTTTATTACACTCATGAGGACCCCTGTATAAAACTGACTGTCAGCCAATTTCTAGTTTGCATTTGGGAACTCTGGGGTGTTAGCTGCTCTTAATGAGCTCAATTCATCCCGTTTAGTCACCCCTGCAGCAATATATGGGGGAAAATACCCAACCAGCACTTATACATAAATGCAAGTATATGCTCCTGTCTGTATTCTGAAAGTATCAACTATTCCAAATGAGTAAATAAAAAACACTTATGCATGAGATGGGGGACATCCAAAATAAATCTAGCTAATCTGCCATGGCACACCTCTAACCTCTCCAAGTCAGTTTTTCTACCACTGGCTTAGATAAAATTCCCATAGTGCAGCATGGGGATAACCATAGAGCTAACAACCTTCCCTCTTACCTCCGGGTTCATACAGTGTCTAACCCTATGCAGAGCACATAGTTGTTTCCCTATGTTATTAATTACACTATTTATATGTACTGCCCAATTTAGAGACTCATCGAGCCTTAAGCCCAAATATTTATAGGTCTATATCTGCTAGATTGGGGATACCTCTAGGGTATCCATCCTCAGTGTCAAATTTTCCTGAACAGGTAGAAATCGATGAAATAATAGTGACTGCATTTTTGGGGGATTTAAGACTAAGTTACTATCCCCCAAAAAATCTGCAGCTCATTAAAAGCGTTCTGTAACTTAGCTTGAATTTTGCTAACTATAAGGTCTGAAGTATAAATTATAGTATCATCTGGGCCCCTGGGCCCCTTCACTGTTTAATCTTTATCTCTGACTGTACCTGAAATGCTAATGTGGTCTCTGATTTCTGGCTGAACGTATGTACATACTGTATATAATGTGTGAGATTTTAACATATTGATTTTAATATGGATCTGTATGCAAACCCTCCTGCTACCCCTGTACAAATGACTTCACTATACTGTGATGTAATAAATGTAACTAACTTAACTGCTGTAATTATTGTTCTAGGTGTCCTTTCTGTAACTAATCCCGGGTCGCCCCTGAAAAAGGGACCATTGGTCTCAGTGGGCTTACCTGGTAAACAAAATCTAAATAAATAAATAAATCTGTATATAAATGAAAATGAATAGTTGAATCTGAAAAATTTAACCCCTTAACATAAATATTAAACAATAATGGACCCAAGATGGAACCCTGGGGAACCCCCAATCCAACAGGAATAACACTTGATGTCCAGCCTCCCATGGTAACCATGTGAGTTCTATTAATCAAGTAGGAAGAGAGCCATTGCAAGCTTGGCCCCATTATCCCCAGCAAGGCTGAAGTCAAAATAACAGGAACTCAGCAAAAAGAGCCTTCACATCAGGGTTGTAAGTGAATTAATATATTTATAAAATGGGCAAAACAATTCTGGAATCCTGATTGGCTAGGAGTCCTCTCCAGCCATGTCCTTATCAGGACATAACCTTATAATGGGCACTACTTGTGCCCACCAAGATGCAGCACACAAGGAAATCAATCTATGCTACCACTCTCCCGCTCCAGCTCCTCAACTAGCATCCAATGAAAATGGCTGCAACGGGAGAGCAGTGGCAAGAACAAATCAGTATCCAAGGTCCCCAACCTGGTAGAATAGTCTCAACATTTAGTTTTGTTTTTCTTACTCACTAGCCATTAGCTTTCTCAAGGCTCCAGGTTTCAGCAGTTGCTCCCACTGCTCCAGACTGTTCCCATTACACACAGAGAGTGTATTCAGTCTCCGGACGCCATACACCATTCCCCCCCTATTTTTTACAGGAACCAGCATGGCAAAGGACATGTACCAATCACAGCGTATAGTGCTGTAATGTCACCTCGCAAAAAAATAGACTTCATCACTTTAAGTTCCCCGTTAGTTACACTTTTAAAACTGGAAAAAATTGGAAACAGCTCCAGGCAGCAAACAGATATGATTGGTGTCAGCAAAGTGGCTTTAAGACATCCAACATGAAAGAAAAGTAAATAAAAATAAAACCAAACAGACAAAAAAAATAATTTTGATTGAGGGAGGGTGTAGTGACAGAAGAAACAGAACATCCAAACTCAGAAAAGGTCGGCATAAGTAAAACCGAGTCAGCAGTCAGTTTCACCTCAGATGCATACAGCAAGTAATACATATTGAACTAATAATAGAAAAAAAAGGTTAAATGTATAGGTTTTGTGCTGGGGGCGGCTTACATACACTTTATAGTTTGTTTCTACTTTGTAGCTGATGAATACATAGAAAGACCTCTGCTGTGGACTATTTTTTCACTATTTGACCTAGTGAAACCTCGATTTTTATATTTCTGACTTTCTTTTGTTCTATTTTTTTTAAATAACTACTTAGGGGCCCATTATATAGGTGCAATAGAGCTGTGATCAGGGAGCATTTGCTGCAAGGAGCGGAGATCAGAGGGCTTCTGCCATATCAGCAGCTAAGGGATCTGCTGCTGAAATCTCTCGCTGCATTGGTGGTGCATCTAGAAGAGAAGGAGGCAGCTGCATTGGCAGCTAGGAGAGGCATCCAGAGGACTTGGTTTTTCAGGCAAAGGGGGACTGCTATTGACTGTGGTGGTACATCCCAAGGAACTGCTCAGTGAGGGGAAAAGACCAACTGGACCCGAGGGCAGGTTTTTTTGAACTGGCAGCTGGGCTATAAATAGCCAAGCCCAACTGTTGCAACTGCTTCACCCAGGAGAGGTGTGGAGTGTTTTTTTTTTTTTGTTCTGCCTACCCTTTCTGGTGCTGACCTCTGTTAAATGGTCTTGTGGGGAGGAGCTAGCCAAGACGTTGTGGCCAAGGGCAGGTCTAACAGGAGTGGGGGAGGAGATCTAGGCTGGGCTAAAGGCTTTGGTCCAGCCTTATTATGTTATGCTAAATTTGTTCTGTAGTCTAATTCTTTTATGTTATGCTGACATTTGTTTGGTAGACCAAATTCCTTCTTCTTGCAGGGGTTTCTTAGGCAAGTAACTTCCTAGCAGGCACTGGGAGGGTTCCAAAACACCACCCTTTACCTTCTGTTTATCAAAAAGGACTCAAACCAGCTGATGACAGTGCCAGTGAGTCCACAAAAGTCCCTCAGGCAGTCAAGTAACACATGATGGTTCACCATGTCAAAAGCTGAGGAGAAATTGAGTAGAATGAGAATTGTCCCCTCTCCTCGATCCCTCGCCCTGAGGAGATCATTATGCACCTGAACTAATTCAGTTTTTGTAGAATGTCCTGCATGAAAACCCGACTGGAGTGGCTCATAAATATCAAATGCCACAAGGTGTTCTCCCAGCTGTTGTGCCACAATCTTCTCCACAACCTTTCCCAAAAATGGCAGGTTGGAGACCAGTCGATAATTCTTCTTGATGTCAGGGTTCAATGATGGTTTCTTCAGAAGGGGTCTCACCAGTGCCTCCTTCAAGGCATATGGGAAGACTCCTTCTGACAAGGAACACTGGACAATCAGGGCGAACAATGGGCCAACAGTGTCAACACATCCCATTAAGAAATGAGTCAGCACCGGGTCCAGCTCACAATATGTATGCTTCAGCTTTGAGGCCACCTCAGTGACATCAACCACCTCCACTGGTTTAAACTCCATCCAACCAGGTGGAGTGCCCAGTCGACAATCCAGGTGACCACTGTCGGCCATAACATGGCACACTGGCAGAATTCCCTGCCTGATGGAGGACACCCTGTCTGAGAAGAACCGAGCAAACTCATTGCACAAGGTGTCAGCAGCTGCTTTTTTTGGCTGTAGACACGCTGGATGTAAAAGCCTGTCCACAGTCCGAAATAGCATAGCTATTCAGTTTCTCCCGGCAACAGTCCCCCTGGACAGGAACACTGCATTCTTACTATTGATTGCACCCTCGTACACACTATAGTGTGTACACGGGGCCAGTTTGTCTGCCTCCAACATGGTCCTCCACCAGCAGTGCTCCAGCTTCTGACCTTTGATCTTCAGTGCCTTGAGCTCCCCATCAAACCTTGGGGACCTCAAGTGAGATGATCTAGGTCATACACGAACCAGTGCAAAGAAGTCAAGTGCCTCACTCATTAACCTATTACAGACAGCAACTGCTTCACCCACACCTCCCCTGCATGCACTGTCTGCACTAGACAGGTCTACTTCCACCAAAAAACCCTCTGGGGTAAAACTCCTTAAAGGACGGTAGCTTACCATCTCTGCAGTGGAGGGCTCTCAGGGAGGCCCTGAGCAAGAACTCCACCATGCAGTTATCAGACCAAATGACCCAATCAGTCCTGAGATTCTCAATCTCAAGCCCCAGCATGAAGACCAGGTCCAGCATGTGGCCACCCTGGTAGGTCATGGTAGTAACTACTTGCTACAGGCCAAGAGATGTCATCATCTGGAAGAAGTGATAACCCAACCTTGATGACTCATCATCAGCCCAAACATTGAAGTCCCCCAGGACCAAACACCTGGGGAAACTCCAATGTTTCACCAATGACGAAATCACCTACTGCTTGCAGAAACTCTCCTGCTGTCCCAGGAGGTCGGTAAATCAGAAGAATCCTGCAACCTGCACCCGGATCCCCATGGATGGCCACACATTCAAAAGAACCCAGTGTTCTCACTGGGTGCAAGGTGAAACCTAGCTCAGCTGCAAAACAGATAGCCACTCCTCTGCCCCTGTATTCCACTTTGGGGCAGTGCACCACAGTATACCTGGGGGGATGGAGGCCTCTAACACTGGGCCAGCATCGTCCCCCAACCAGGTCTCCATAATGAAAGCCAGGCCAACCAAAGAAATCAGATCTGCAATAATTGTAGTCTTATTATTGATTGACCTGGCATTGCACAGCAACACCCTCAGGGGATTTGGTGGACAGTGCAACCCTTTTAGCTGCCTGCCCACTTGGTCTGATGGGAATCCTGGGGATGGGAACTAAACATGTCTGGCATCTCTCCAAAGCCATGTTGAATCCCAGGGATCCTTCAGCACCCAACCACCTCTATCCTGCTCCCCTAGACCGTGCACCATGGAGGGGTTCCAGCGGGTATGGGACAGGTAAAGGGGGAAGGTGAAACTGAGTAATGCTGAAACTGAAGGAGTTTTTCAGATGCAGGATGGGGTTGGGGGGTTTCACAGGTGAGGTGGAGAAGACAGCTATGAGTCCCCAAATGGGTGCTGATCCTTGAGCAGACTCGATAGACCATAAAGGCCTACTCTGCTGGCATCTTAGTATGTTAGCTTGAGGAAAAAGGGAAGGAAAGGCAATACCAGCATTACACCAAAAAAGGGGTTGTAGTCCAAAATGGTACTTAAAACACATGGGGAAACACTGTTCAGGCTAAATATTCACCAGGATTTGAAATTCTATATCCTGTTTAGTCTGTCATCCCCTTGTGGAATTTTGGCTGCATGTTTTAATGTTACATAGCTGAAGGAGACAGGGTTCTGACCACACACCTGTTTAAAAAGATTCCCTAATGCATTTGTTTCAATTTATTTTTTAATGGCTTGGATATGTTCATGTTTTTTCCATACTATGTTTGGACATTAAAATGTATTAAATACATTTACTCACTCATAGCCCTTGTATCCATGTCTCATTGGATGTGCTGTTAAAATCCTGCAGACGTGGGTTTTCCTTAAATGTACAGCATGCTGGGTCTGATCTAGAAAACTGGGTATGAAACCAACAGCTACAGTTAATCTGTTTATGCCCTGGGTTGTACACAGCCTCACTAAGTCTCAAAGAATTTAATTAAAGGGACAGTGCCCTCATGAAGTGTCCCTGAAGTGGGACAATGAAGTTCACCAAGAGACAATCCCCCCTGTAAGATATTCATTGCCAAACACCTATCTGGCAGGGACTTGTGATTTTTCCCTATTAGAATGGATTCTGCAGGACTCTATACCTGATTTGGACATTCAATTACTAACTAGAACTACAAAGCATTTGCCTTCAAGCTACTTAATTTTGAGCATTCAATGACTCTGAAGATGTCCTAACATATAGGAGGTCACCGCAGGCCTGGGAGATCATGTAAGCAGGTTTATTATTATGTGGGCTCACTCCCTGAAAATTAGTCTGCTGTTACCCCTAGGGGTGGGGGTTACAAGTAGGGGCTAGAGTTCATAATTGGAGGCACTCCTTGGTACAGAAGCATGAATGGAGACCTTGTGTCAGTCAGATAAGTTAGCAAGTTTTCAATCTGTGTTCGTATGGAGTTCAATATGATGCCTGATGATTTTATTTAAGTGCATGATGTGGCAAAATTAATGGGGATGGACAGTGAAACAGCTTGTCCCCAGTCAGGATTTGCACAAGAACTTGTTCACTGCTGGAATCAGTGGAGTAATGCCTGAGGATCAAGAACACACTTGTGCACAAGTTGCATAATCCTTCATTGACTATTCATCATTTGAGTTAAGGAATTCGTGTTTCCTGGATGCCATTTGCTGCTGAGACCTCTCTGTGCCAGAACATGTGCTGTCCTCATGAATGTTAAAATTTGAAGACCTCCCACCTGCAATCCGTGAGCCATGATTTGCTCTGAGTCCAAAGAGGCCATGTGGTTGGCTAGGAAGTTGTACATACGGCATGTGAGACGGTGGCCATTTTGGGTGAAACTGTTAAACAGAAAAGATCCCAGGAGTGCTTTCTGTTTACCTAATTAAACTAAATAAAATGGCATTTACGTTCAAACCTCTAGTAAACAAAAACTTTTATTTCCCTCAGTGCTTTTCAACACTTCATGTAATTGTGGCTACAGTCCAAAATGGCATACATGGGCAAACACATTTTTGGAACATAGAAACATTGGCAATGGCTGCAGAAAAAGACCACAGGTCCATCTCGTCTGCCACAACACCTTATTATATCCCAAGCCTTTTTGTCAATATGGGTCTTTGTCTATACTATCCACCCACTGTTCTGCTCCCTGTCTTACTACTTCCCCCCGAATAACAGCTACACCCTTAATTTTGTCCCAACTGTGTTTTAAACCATTATTGGTTTTTGCACCAACCACCTCTGCTGGCAGACTGTTCTGTGGCTCAACCACTATATCTGCAAAATAAAACTTTCTCATGTCCCTCCTGAATCCTTCTCCACCCACACCAGCTTCTGCTCAGGACCACATGTTGTAGATTCATTATTGTTGTTGAATAGTTCATCGCAGTTCCTCTTAGTCATTCTTTTTAGGAACTTGAAGATCTCTATCATATCATCCCTCTCTCATCCAGACTCCAGCGAGTACATGTTCACTGCCCTAATCCAATAGACTAAGAAACATTAAAAGGAAAACCTCCTCAACTGATTTTCTGTATATAGTACCTGTGTAGTTTATAAGCATGAATGATTCCCACTCTTATATCACCCTAATTTCATCCAAATTTAAATTTAAATACAGTCGCATCACTCTGCTCTGCCCTGGTTTGAAAATCTGTTTGAATCCATCCCAGCTCATGTAAGGAATCATGGTAGTTGATGACGTGCAAATGCACAAGCAAGCAGAAGGGAACTCTCAGTCCATTGCATGTGGTCTGAGCTATGTTCTTGACTTGTGCTGGCCATCAAACCTTTCAAGGTAAGTTCCCTACTAGAGCAGGAGCCAGGTGCATTTATCTATGTGTCTGGGTCCAAAAGGTTTGATGACTATTTCTCATGTAAAAAAGTGTGTAGAATTCAGATTTATAATTCTCATTCATCCATAGTTGTACATTTTCTTGGAAAATGCACTTTCTTAAGAGTAACTAAATGTTTTACATTTATGTAATAGACTCCGTTTACTTATTTATTTAATTTATCTAATGTATTTAATAGGCTTGACTTACTTAGTCATTAATGTAATTTATTTAATGTTTCAGATATGGCTAGCAAGACTTCTTACAAACCGCAGAGGCAATGCACCCTACACACTGATCCAGGAGTTAGCACAGGCCATGGAGACATACTACATTATGATAATGTTCATTGGGAGAAAGTAGTAGATGCAAACGAAAGGTGTTGTAGTCAAACACTGTCAAAGTACAACATTATGTGTCTTGAATTGCCTGAACATTACTCCAGTAGCCATGGATTCATTACATCTGCTACAAGAACATCACTGCATATAAGAGTTCTGGTAAACTTGCAGCTGATGAAACTTTTGAAAAAGACATTGTGAAGAGTTATCCAGCAAAACTGCTTTGCTCCCACGTTCATAGTACTCTGTCTGAATCTGCAGCATCTACATCAGGCATATTCCCAAATGAATGTATATTTTGCAAATCATACAAGAAAAGGAATCCTAAGGGGTCAAAGTAGACTTTTGAATATCCTATAACATGTGTAACTATGGGGCAGCAGACATCATACAAAACACAGCAAAAGAAATGGATAGAAACATAGAAACATAGAATCTGACGGCAGATAAGGACTGCTTGGCCCACCTAGTCTACCCATTTTCCTACCTAACAGATAAGCTGCAGATCCTAGTTAACCAACAGCTTACTTCCTCCTACCCCCCACTAGGACTGCCTTATGTCTGTCCCATGCATTCTTGAATTCCCCCACTGTTCTTGACTCCATGACCTCCTCAGGAGGCTGTTCCATGCATCCACAACCCTCTCTGTGAAAAATACTTCCTCACATTACCTCTGAGCCGTCCCCTCTATCTTCAAATTGTGCCTCTTCTTCTTGCACATCTCTTTTCTGAAAGATGCCACCCTCTTGGACTTTGTTGACTCCTTGAGGTACTTGAAAGTTTCTATCATGTCCCCTATCTCCCTCCTTTCCTCAAGAGTATACATATTAAGCTCCTTTAGTCTTTCTTTGTATGTCTTCTGGTGCAGACCTTGCACCATTTTGGTTGCCCTCCTCTGGACAGCCTCCACTCTGTCTATGTCTTTGTGGAGATGGAGTCTCCAGAACTGCACACAGTACTCCAGATGGGGTCTCACCAACTGTCTGTACAGAGGGATAACAACTTCCTGTTTTCTACTATTGATGCCTCTCCCTATGCATCCCAGTATCTCCCCAGCCTTCCTTACTGCCTTCTACATTACTTTCCACCTTTAGGTCATCAGATATAATTACCCCCAGGTCCCTTTCCATTTTTACTGTTGTCAGTATCTCACCCCCCATTGTGTACTCTTCCCTTGGGTTTTTGTTTCCAAGGTGCATTACCTTGCACTTCTTTGCATTGAATCTGAGCTGCCATACATTTGACCATTCCTCTAACCTTGCCAAGTCCCTTCTCATCCTTTCCACTCCATTTGGTGTATCAATCCTGTTGTAGATCTTTGTGTCGTCTGCTAAGAGACATACTTTTCCTCCCAGTTCCTCTGCAATGTCAGTTATAAAGACATTAAAAAGGAACGGTCCCAGTACTGAACCCCGCGGTACCCTGCTAGTGACCCTCCTTTCTTCACTGTGGACTCCATTTACTACTACCCTTTGCGTCCTGTTGTCTAGCCATTTTTTTTATCCAGGCTACCACCTTGGGACCCACTCCAAGGCTGGCTAACTTGTGTATTAATCTTTTGTGTGGGACTGTATCAAATGGCTTGCTAAAATCTAGGTAAGCAATGTCCACAGCCCCTCCCTGGTCTTCTACTTTGGTCACCCAGTCAAAGAACTCTATTATATTTATCTGACACGACCTTCCCATCATGAATCCATGCTGCCTTGGGTCCTGTGCCCCACTGGCCTCTAGGTACTCAACAATTCTTTCCTTCAGAAGTGATTCCATCATTTTCGCTACCACTGAGGTCAAACTAACTGGTCTGTAGTTTCCTGCCTCTGTCCTGCTCCCACTTTTGTGAAGAGGAATCACAACCACCCTCCTCCAGTCCTCAGGTACCACCCCATCCTCCCATGATTTGTTAAAGAGAGTAGTCAGCGGTGTCTTTACTTCTACCCTTAGTTCTTTTAGAATTCTTGGGTGAATCCCATCAGGCCCCATTGCTTTGTCCACCTTCAATTTTATTAGTTCTTTCAGAATCCTTTCTTCTGTAAATGGACTGGTATCGACCCCTGTCTTCAGAGTGTTTCTCTTGTTTGGTTTAGGTACCTCCCCCTCCTCTTCCTTTGTGAATACTGAGCAGAAATATTCATTCAGTATCCCTGCTTTTTCATTGTCACCCTCTACCCACATTCCCTCCCCTTTATTAAGCCTCATTATCCCTCCTTTGGTCTTTCTTCGCTCCCTAATGTACCTATAAAAGGTCTTATCCCCCTTCTTAACAGAGTTGGCTGTCCTTTCCTCGGTTTGGGCCTTTGCTATTATGACTGCCTTCCCAGCCTCTTTCTGCTTTAACTGATAAAGTTCTCTGTCCTGCTCCTTCTGTGTTTCCTTATATTTCCTGAATGCTATCCTTTTCTCCTTAACCTCCCCTGCCACCTCTTTTGTGAACCATAGCATTTTTTTCCTTCGCTGTGTTTTGTTGATTTGCTTTACACAAAGACTTGTTGCCTCTGTGATGGCTTCCTTGATTACTCCCCATTGTTCCTCCACCCCTCCTTCTTGTCTGTTTTCTAGTGCTTTTCTGAGGCACTCTCTCATTTTCCCAAAGTCAGCCCTCCTAAAGTCCAATACTCTTGCTTTTGTATGGCTTGATTGCATGGCTGTGTTTATCATGAACCACACTGTTTGGTGGTTGCTTGTTCCCAGATGGCTGCCCAGTTCCAAATCTGAGATTCTTTCTCCATCCCCATTTGAGACTACCAGGTCTAAGATTGCTCCCTCCCGAGTGGGTTCCAATACTAGCTGTCTGAAGCATGCCCCCTGTAGTGCTTCAAGAATGATTCTGCTCTTGGATGTGCCTGCAGCAAAGGTGCTCCAGTTAACATCTGGCATATTCAGGTCCACCATCAACAGTATCTCCCCTTTTTCTGCCATTCTAAGGAAGCTTTCTCTCATTTCCTTGTCCATTTCCTCCCCCCAAGATGGGGGTCTGTATACAACCCCCATGTGGATTGTGGTGCCATTTCCTGTCTCCAGGGTGACCCAGAGTGTCTCATCTGCTCCCTGTTTACTCTTTAGTTCTGTTGCTTTGATTCCTTCCTTTACATAGACAGCTACTCCTCCTCCTCTTTTACCCTCCCTGTCCCTCCTGTTGATTGTGTATCCCGGTATGTTGACATCCCCAGTCATGGTTCTCTGTATACCATGTTTCTGTGACTGCCACAATATCCAGCCAACCCTCTTCCATCAAGGCCACTAGTTCAGGGAGCTTGTTACACAGACTACGGGCACTGGTACTCATCACCCTCCACTTTTTGATGGCCTTACCCCTTTTAGCCCCATTCCTGTCCTTACTGCCTTTGCCTTTTTTTACATTTACCTCTGTCCTCCTCCCTAATGACTTCTCTTCCTTGGTGTTTACCTCACTAATTACCGTGTTTTGTGGGGGGAGGCTGGGACTTCCCTGCTCCTTTTCAGTGCCTCCCCCCCCTTGGCTAGTTTAAATGCTTGCCAATGAAGCATTTAAACCTCTCACCTAGGATCCTGGTTCCCCCGGACAGTTGCAGACCATCGCACCAGTATAGGTCTGCATCCTTCCAGGTGGCTCCCCAGTCCCCAATGAAGCCAAAACCCTGAGCTCCACACCAGTTTTTCAACCATTCATTGAATTCTCTGGTGAGGAGTACTCAAGCATCACCCTTGCCATAGACAGACAGCACCTCCGAGAAGGTTACTGTATGCACTACTTGTCTAAGGCCCCTCCCCAACTCTACAAATTCCTCTTGCACTGCTCTGATTCCATTCCTAGCCAGGTCATTTGTCCCTAGGTGGACAATGACATCCAGCTCCCTCCCTTGTGCAGCTGCTCCCACAATCCTGAGGATTCGCTTCCTGTCCCTCCAAGCCATGGCGACAGGCAGGCACCTTACCTCCCTCTCCCCTTCCTCCCCCATTTCTACCCCCCTAATGATTGGGTCCCCCACCCGGAGTTGTTTCCTTCCCCTGTGGGGTCTCATGCCACCCTTCTGTGGGTCTCCTATGTGAAGGTTCCCAGCATCCTCCTTGGTCTCCACTGCAGGTGCCTCCATAGAGGAACCACTATCCACCAGAAGAGCGAATGAATTGTGGAGAGGTACAGCTGGAGGAATGCAACTCTGTTCCACCTCCCTCTTCCTCCCTGAGCCCACCCTGGTCCAGCCTCTCCTCTTTCTTGGCAACCTCTGAGGTAGTGGCATTGGCCCTGGTGGTACCTGGGTGGGGAAGGAGGTTTCACGAATCCTATCCAGGTCAGCCTGGAGACGGGCAACCTTCTCCCTCAGACCAGAGAGGTGCCTGCAAATAGAGCAGCATTGCAGCCTCCAGAATGTCTGCTGGAACACTGCCACCCCACATCCATTGCACTGCACCACTCCTATCATGTCTTATTTTGTGTCCCCTCTCCTGTTTCTCTGTATGCTTACTCTCTCCTCTCCTTACACGGATGATTGACAAATGGATATGATGGTAGGCAGTATTGCTCTCTTAGCCAAAGAAGTGAAGTGCCACAACAGCTGTAAGAACAAGTATGTAAAAGAAGCAAAATGAATAAACGGCACAGGTTCAAACCGTGACTACAGTCAGTTGAGGGACAGTCACCAGGTTGCCTTTTCCAGACTTGTTAAGTATGTGCAGTGCATCACTGTTAATGAAATGCAAGAAGAATCATTGCTATCTCTATACAACAGGCACATGGATGTTCTTATGGAGTGTAGTGGGCGTGAAACAAATTATGACCCACAGAGCTTGCAGTCAAAACTGGAGGATCACTTCAAAGATGGTATCATATTTGATACCAAAAGCAGAAAAGTAGGTACAGTCATCAAGTCTGCTAAGAAACAGGCTGACTGGAGGGAAGCACAAGCAGCGCAACACAGAACAGAACAATTGTTGGAACTCCTAAAAGGACAGCCTTATAATAAAACCAAAGTTAAGTTGAAGACTTAATAGAAGGAAATGTAAAACTGCCACCCATTCTTTAGACACTCCTACGTACTGTACTCACTGATTCATCAGACATAGGCAGTGAACAACAGGAGAAGGTAGTTCAATCTAATGCAGATGACATAGTGTTTGCAGTGTCAAGGGGAATAATCAAACCACAAAAACATCCCTCGTTGTGCATGGGTATTAAATCATGACAGGCAGTAAGAAAGTTTTAACTATTTTGAACAGGTTTGGTTACTGTGTCAGTTATCATGTTTTGGAGGAACTCAAAATTGCAGTCACAACCAATATAATGGAGAAGAATACAGCTACACCAGATGGATTGCTCATACAGACAGCTTTAGCCACTGTTTTGGATTTTGACAATTATGATGAGATGACAGAGACAGAAACAGTCATGACACTTTGCATGACACTGTGGGTATAGCATACCAAAACATATCATCCAGAATTGAGGAGACAGCTGTACCCAAAGAAAGGTTTGAAGAAGTTATGACAAGAGCACTCACTGATGACCAAGTGACAGCAAGAAATGAAACACACACAATAGAAACAAACACAGATAACCAAAGATCAGAAGTTGATGCCCATGACCAGACAGCAAGCCTGCTGCAGTATGTTCAATGTCAAGTACTGACTAAGTGACAAAGATGCACACTTAGAAAAGATCAAAAGAGCAGACACAAGCTTGCTGCCACCATGCAAATCAACTCTGACACAACACATCTGCAGTGCAATTAACATTTCATTGTTATGGAAAAATGCAGACAAACCAGAAATAACACTACTTTAGCCAGAGGACAATGGCAGGACCTATGAGGATGGCAAACACAAGCCAACATGGTTCACATATGAAGTTGTACTACCAGCCATAAGTGAACAAGTGAACGAACACGGCAACAATCCAAATGAAGAAGGTGATGACAGTGACTGTGATGTCGATATTGATGAGACAGATTTGCTTAACATGTCAGATAATGAAGACAGTGAACAAGAATAATGATTGTTGTACTTAGGTTCAAAAAAGTCTTAAAAAGTTGATTGTTTCAACTTAAATACAGAATAAAATAAATAATAATAATACAGTCTAATCTGCTTATAACGGGCACTAATGTGCATACGCAAACTGCCCGTTATATGCATCGGTCGCTGTAACTAAAAAAAAAAAAAAAAAACTTGTTTGCGATAAACGGTTTTATTGCAAAGCCCACAACAGACACAGAAAAGCAATGCTACCACAATGCTACCACATACACCTTAGTGAGAAGAATGTACAACATTTGGCGATTGCAGCTCTTTTTCACAGTTGAAAATGTCTTTGGGGGAAATGATGACAGGAGACCTGGGAGAACATTAGCTAGCCAGTGGTCTGCACTAGCCGTGTCAGCATTTTGTTTCTCTCCATGCTGTCTGTGGAAAGTGATGTTGTGTCTCACCTTCCATCGGTGCAACCAGCCCTCTGAAGGAGTGAAATCATTGTGGCCCAGAGGAGCAGCAGCAAGTTCAGTTGCCTTTTGGATTAGCAAGGGGCCACTAATGTGGGCATCATGACCCCTGGCATTACTGAACCACCTCAATAATGCTTCTTCTACTTCCCCATCTTTTCCCTCACGCTTTCTTTTCCGATCAGGACTAACATTCGTATGCCAGTCGGACAGGATTTTCTCTCTCTGCCGTAAAAGATCAGCCAGCGTTGATTTAGGCAAGGATAAATGCTGAGATAAGTCTCGCTGACTCATTTTAGGTAACTTATGAATTGTTTGTAGAAGTTCTACCTTCTCACTAAGAGTCATGGCTTTATGTTTGCAGGACATTGTTACACAGCACAGTTGGAATAGCGAGCAATAGCGAGGAATCAACACAGGTGTGCTTTAATGGATGCAGTAAACTGTCTACAGCTGATAATAGGGTACTTAACACCGTGCAACACCTTTTCAAAGGTGTGATTTGCTAACACAAATCGGTCGAAATAGACGGCGCCCTGTGTTTATTATATTGCTAATGCTTCTAATTGCTTTCAATGGAGCCGTCATTTGGAAAAAAGAAATCGCCCGCTAAAGCCAAATGCCCGAATTAGCCATGGGCGATATATGTGGGGGGGGGCTGTATTAATATTAAGCCTTTGATACACATGTTGCTGTTTGTTGCATTATATGTAGTATTTTAATAAAAGCTTATAGAATTGAAATTAAAGAAGTAACCATTAATTAAAATATACACAATTTTCACTGACAGTTCATTTTTTCATTGAAAAAGTGCATTTTCCAAGAAAATGTTCTAGTTTGAGCGAATAAGAGTTGTAAATCTGGATTCTATACACTTTTTTACATAAGAAAAAATTATCAAACCTTTCAGATCTAGACACATAGATAAATGCACCTGGCTCCTGGACTATGCTGTTTTCTGTTGCTTAAAGTCTGTGTGAGTTGGATAAAATGCAGTTGGAAGGATGCTAGAGCTTGTGATGTTTTGTTATTGCACTAAATAATTTGATTAAGTGCTATGTGCTTTGTGTGCCTGCTTACTGAGCTTGTAGTCCCTTTGATGTCATTATGCTTATTCTGATCTCCTGCTGGCAAATAAACTTTGCTTAGCGAGTCACTTACTTTTTGTGGTTTCTTTTCTGAGTGCGAATGCAAACAATTCTGGATGTATGCACAAGCTCAGGACAGGACATATTTGTGCATACATCTGAAATTGCTTACAACCAGAATGCCATAGGAATGAATAGGCCCCTATTGAAATCAATGGGTCCTTTTCTGAGAAATCACCAGCATGCTACCTAAACCGTGTAATCCTTTTCAAAGTTTTTTTTTATAGCTGTACTGTTGCTCAAAATTGTGCACATTAATGTTTTAAGAAGACCTAATCCTCACTGAAAGCAGTGGGTGAAAAGATAGAATGTGAGTGCATTTCCCTTCCATACCCTATCCAGTGATCAGCATTCGGTTTTGTCTCAGCAATTTATATGTTTCTTGAAACAAATCTAACACTTACTGAAAGCAGCGGGTGAGTGGAAAGACATCCTTTGGTTTTGGCTAAATAAGCACTGTGAGCAGCATGCAGCTGGACAGAAAGTGTGCAGTGTGAGTGCTGATCCTTTGTTCTGAGATCCTACAGTTCTCAGCATTAAATTTTCACTAAACATTTTAAATGTTTTTTTAGAACGAACCTAACAGTCAGTGAAAGTAATGGTTGAGTGGTCCTCCAGGTACAGCAGTAATATGCAATCAATGACCAGAACTCAGTTTTATTGTAGCTGTGCTGTTAGTGCCATGCACATCCAGTTGGGCACTTTAAGAGCTTGCTCAGGACATTTGTCAAGTGGTTAGCAGGATTAGCAGGTTTATGTCCATGGAGGGCCCAATCAAGACAAGAATTGCTGTAAATTAATTGGTGATAATAACCTTCTGGGGTGCGTCTCAGGTTAAAAATAGGTGCATTCTACCATAAATCTGTGTGCATACAAACAAACTATTTAACACTGAATGAATAGACAGGAACCAGGACATCCAGTTTCTGTGCACACATCCAAAATGGGTGGTATACAAGTGGAATCCACTGTCAGTCAATCAATCAATCACACTTTATTTAACCAGGCAAAATCATCCTTGAGTAAGCTCATTTGCAAGATGGTCCTGGACTAGTAAGACATATACAACTACAGCAAAATTACAAGATAATCAGTGTACACACAATGAGCAAATAAAAGACAGTCACAGAGAAACAGATAAGATCAGGGCTGGGCAGTACATATGGTGAACACTGTCCAGGTTGATAATTGACTGTATATATAAAGGATTCCCTCAAGATGTGGGATTATTCAGACAAAGGTCACGACATTACAATAAGACGAGGGATACCAGGTAAGTGAGGGAACAATAACCAAACGTTTATGCGTGGGGAAAAACAAAGGAAAGGGTCAGTGTGGGGTGGAAATAGATGTAGTTAAACAAACAGGTGGGAGTTGGCAGAACAAACCAAAAGTGGAAAGAAGAAGAGAAGTGCTAGGGGAATACATGTAAGTGTCAAGAATTTGGGGAGCCACAGGAAATGGAGGAGGTGGCTATTTGTGGCATACACACAGGGCTCTCAGTCTGAGAGCAAGCAGCCTCCTGAAAGAGTGAGGCCAGGGAGGGAGGACATCCTGAGAGTTCTTTGCACAACATTTCAAAGGGTGGACAGAGAAAAGATGATAGCCACTGAGCCATGTCATGTCCTTATTTTGGATACTTTAAGAGAGACAAGAGACAAACTCCTTAGACCATAAGTGCCCTCAGTATGCTGAAACAGCATAGAAATACTTAGAAACATAGAAACATAGACTCTGATGGCAGATAAGGACCACTTGGCCCACCCAGTCTGCCCATTTCCCTACCTACTGGTTAAGCTGCAGATTCTAGTTAACCAACAGCCTACTTCCTGCAACCCCCAACTATAATTGCCTTGTGTCTGTCCAATGCATATTTGAATTCCCCCACTGTTTTAGACCCAACAACCTCCTCAGGAAGGCTGTTTCATGTATCCACCACTCTCTCCGTGAAAAAAAAATTTCCTCACATTACCCCTGAGCCATCCCCCCTCTACCTTTAAATTGTGCCCCCTTGTTCTTACACATCTCTTTTTCTGAAAGATGCTACCCTCCTGGACTTTGTTGATTCCTTGAGGTACTGAACATTTCTATCATGTCCCCTGTCCCTCCTTTCATCAAGAGTATACATATTAAGCTCTCTCAGTCCTCTTCATATGCTTCTGCTGCAGACCCTGCACCACTTTAGTTGCCCTCCTCTGGACTGCTTCCATCCTGTCTATGTCCTTGCGTAGATGAGGTCTCCAAAACTGCATGCAGTACTCCATTTTGGGTCTCACCAACTGTCTGTACAGAGCAATAACAACTTCCCTTTTTCTACTTGTGATGCCCCTTCCTATGCATCCCAGTATCCCCCTGGCTCTCCTTACCGACTTTTCACATTGCTTACCCACCTTTAGGTCATCTGATATGACTACCCCCAGGTCTCTTTCCATTTTTGTTGTTGTTAGTACCTCCCCTGCTATTGTGTACTCTTCTCCTGGGTTTTGTTTCCCAGGTGCATTACTTTTGCGTCTTTGTATTGAATCTAAGTTGCCACATGTTTGACCATTCCTCCAACCTTGCCAAGTCCCTTCTCATCTTTTCTACCCCCCCTTGTGTATCAACTCTGTTACAGATCTTTGTGTCATCTGCAAAGAGGCATACCTTTCCCTCCAGACCCTCTGCAATGTCACCTATAAAGATGTTAAAGAGGACTGGACCCAGTACTGAGACCTGAGGTACTCCACTAGTAACCCCCCTTTCTTCAGAATGTGTTCCATTCACTATTACCTTCTGTGTCCTGTTGTGCAGCCAGTTTGCTACCCAGGCTACCACCCTGGGACCCACTCCCAGGCTGGCTAACTTGATTATTAATCTTTTGTGTGGGACTGTGTCAAATGCCTTGCTAAAGTCTAGGTAGGCCATATCCACAGCCCCTCCCTGGTCTATTACTTTGGTCACCCAGTCGAAGAAATCAATTAGATTTGTCTGACATGACCTTCCTGCTGTAAATCCATACTGCTTTTGGGTCCTGTGCCCCGCTGGCCTCTAGGTACTCAACCATTCTTTCTTTCAGAAGTGATTCCATCATTTTCCTGCCACTGAGGTCAAACTTACAAGTCTGTAGTTTCCCACTTCTGCCTTGCTCCCACTTTTGTGAAGGGGAATCACATCTGCCCTCCTCCAGTCCTCAGGTACCACCCCCATCCTCCCGTGATCTGTTAAAAAGCGTGGTCAGTGGTGTCACTAGGTCCTCCCTTAGTTCTTTTAGGATTCTGGGGTGAATCCTGTCAGGCCCCATTGCTTTGTCCACCTTGAGTTTTAGGAGTTCTTTCAGGACTCTTTCTTCTGTGAATGAACTGGTGTCAACCCCCCTACCCAGAGTGCTTCTATTGTCTGGTTTAGGTAACTCCTCCTCATCTTTTTGTGAATACTGAGCAGAAGTATTCATTCAGAATCTCTGCCTTTTCACTGTCCCCTCTGCCCACATCCCTCTCCTTTATTAATCTTCACTATCCCTCCCTTAACCTTTCTATGCTCCCTAATGTACCTATAAAAGGTTTTATCCCCCTTCTTAACTGAGTTGGCTATTTTTTCTTCGGTTTGGGCCTTTGCTAGTCTGACTGCCTTCCCCACTTCTTTCTGCTTTAATTGATACAGTTCCCTGTCATGCTCCTTCTGTGATTCCTTATACTTTCTGAATGCAGCCTTTTTCTCCTTAACCTTCCCTGCCACCTCGTTTGAAAACCATAGTGGTTTTTTACTCCGCTTTGTTTTCTTTATTTGCTTCACACAAAGGCTTGTTGCCTCTATGATGGCAGTTTTCATTTTCTCCATTGTTCTTCCATCCTCTTTTTGGTCATTTGCTAGTACATTTTCAGGTATTCACCCATTTTGCCAAAGTCAGCTCTTCTAAAGTCCAGTATCCTTGTTTTTGTATGGCTTATCTCCATGGTTGTGCTCATTGTGAAGCACACTGTGCAGTGGTCGCTTGTTCCCAGATGTCTACTGACTTCTAAATTTGTGATCCTCTCTCCATTTGAGAGTACCAGGTCTAATATTGCTCCCTCCCGAGTGGGTTCCAACACAAGCTGTCTAAGGCCTGCCCCCTGCAGGGCATCGAGAATGACCCTGCTCTTGGACGTGGCTGCAGTACCTGTTATCCAGTTAACATCTGGCATATTCAGGTCCCCCATCAACAGTATCTCCCCTTTTTCAGCCATTTTGAGAATGTCCTCTATCATTTTGTTGTCCATTTCCTCCCCTTGAGACGGGGGTCTGTATACAACCCCTGTGCGGATTGTGATGCCATTCCCTGTCTCCAAGGTGACCCAGAGTGCATCTTGTCCTCCCCCCTTACTTTTTAGTTCTGTAGCTTTGATCCCTTCCCTTATGTATAGAGCTACTCCACCTCCTCTTTTACCTTCCCTGTCCCTTCTGTAGATTGTGTACCCTGGTATGTTGACATCCCAGTCATGGTTCTCGGTGTACCATGTTTCTGTGACTGCCACAATATCCAACTGTTCATCTTCCATCAGGGCTACTAGCTCAGGAAGCTTGTTTTCCCAGACTACGGGCATTGGTACTCATTGCTCTCCATTTAATGTTGGCTTTATCCTTTTTTCCCCCATCCCTGCTCTTACTGTCCTTGTCTATTTTTCTATTTACCACTTTCCTGCCCTGTGTTGAGCTTTGTACCTCAGTGTTTACCTTATGACCTGCCATGTTTTGTGGGGGGAGGCTTGAAATTTCCTGCCTTTTATCAGCGCCTCCCCCCTTGACTAGTTTAAAAGCTTTCCAAGGAAGCATTTAAACCTATCACCTAGGAGCTTGGTTCCCTTCATGGACAGATGCAGACCATCATGCCAGAATAGACCTTTATCTCTCCAGGTGGCCCCCCAGTCCCCAATGAAGTCAAAGCCCTGTGCTCTGCACCAGTTTTGCAACCATTCATTAAACTGCACGGTGTGCAGTACCCTAGCCTCACTCCTGCCATGGACTGGTAGCACCTCTGAGAAGGTTACTGTGCTTGCTACCCATCAGAGGCCCCTCCCCAACTGCACAAATTCATTCTGCACTGCACTGATCCCATGCCTAGCTAGGTAATTTGTCCCAAGGTGGACTATGATATCTATTTCCCTCTCCTGCGATGCTGCTTCTGCAATCCTGATGATTCACTTCCTGTCCCTCTAAGCCATGGCATCAGGCAGGCACCTTACTTCCTTCTCCTCTCCCTTTCCCAGGTTTACCCCCCTAACAATAGAGTCCCCTATCAGAAGCTGTTTCCTTCCCCTGTGGTGTCCCTTGCCACCCTTTTGTGGGTCTCCATTGTGGATGTCCTCAGCTTTCTTCTGGGTCTCAACTGAGGGTGCCATCATAGAGGAACCTTGCTCTGCCAGAATGGCATATGATTTGTGTAGAGGTACAACTAGGGGGCTTCGCCTCTGGTCCACCACCCGCACCATCCCAGAACCCACTGTGGTCCAACTGCTCTTCATACTTGGCAACCTCTGAGGCAGTGGTTGTGGCAGTGGTGCACTTTGGAAGGGGAAGGCCTCCTTAGTCCTTTCTAGTTCAGCCTGGAGGTGGGCAACCTCCTCCCACAGAGCTGACAGTTGCCTGCAAATAGGACAGCAACGCAGTTTCCAGAATGTCTCTTGGAAAACTGCTGCCCCACAGCCAGTGCATTGCACCACTCCCCACATGTCCCTCTCCCTTATAATATACTATATATATATATATATATATATATATATAGTCCACAGCCACTGGTGACTGAT
This sequence comes from Neoceratodus forsteri, assembly GCA_016271365.2. NCBI lineage: Eukaryota > Metazoa > Chordata > Ceratodontiformes > Ceratodontidae > Neoceratodus > Neoceratodus forsteri. Next base: position 114,829,431 of record CM028136.1, on the reverse strand, counting down.
AGAAACAATCAAATACACAACTGCTCCACCACCCTGGTGAGTACTGCCCTTTATAGTACTTCAACTAACACCACAATTTACTAGACCACATCTCCTGCGCAAATCACTCTACTGAGTCCAGGGATAAAAATTAACTCACTCCTCAGCCAGCAGGACACTTTTAAAATGTTGCAAAAATATCCTTCCAAATCCTAGGTCTCAACCCCAACAATCAAGCAAATTCAGTTGTATCTCACTCCCTCTGGTTATAAAATTACTACACTTTTAATGGAATCCTGCAATTCTCTGCTTAATGCCAATAAGGAAAAAAAAAATGAAACTTTTTGTAGAAAGCGTAGCTCCCTTTCTGTACAAGTATTATGCCTCACCAGGTTTCCAGGTCCTAAATGGAGTTATAGTTTGTAGGTCGATAGTTTATCAGTTAGGGCCCAGTATGTCCACTGTAATAAGTTTTACAGAATGCTTGTGACATCTTACTAATGCTTTATCATAGTAGCTGGTGCTACATACTCTTTAGCTCCTGACGAAGCTTACAGTCCCTTTGTTCTTGACTCCTGCTGCCAATCAAATGTTTTGGAAAATGACCTGCTTTTTTGGTTTAAAGTGTGTCTCAAATGGAAAAAATTCTGTACATGATATTTGTGTTTGTAAAGTTGTATTTCTACTTTGTATGACTAGCTTGAAGTTGCAACTTCTTATTTTACGGACAGAGCACACAGCCCCTTTATTCTCATTGTTCTCTCCTTCTGGTAGTTAACAAACAAGGTGTGACAGATTCTTGGGAGATGTGTTTAAAGGAGGTTTTTTTTTTTTATTGGTGCCTTGGCAGAAGAGTTGGACCCCACAAAGGTGAACACTATGAGGGCAATTAAAGGAAGGTGCCATAACTGTGTGCCCAGTATTCTTACTTAATGGCCCTGTGACTAAGATATTGTCTAGCACTGGAGTGTTGTCTGAAAGCCTTGCCTAAAATGGTGTTGGGGGGGGGGGGAGCAAACAAAAAGCTTTTATTTTTTGTGTTTGGGTTTGTAAGTACCAGGGGATGTGGCTATGTAGTGAACGCCTGGTCTGAAACATTTGGGAGTGGGGAGAGCAAGTCTGTTGGCTTCTGTAGGACTTTGGAAGTGCCAAGGTAGGCAGATATTTGTACTGAAAGCCTGGCCTTGAACCTGTAGGGTGGAGGGGGGACAGCAAGTCTATTTGTTTGTTTTGCCTTTGGAAGTGCCAGGGTAGGGAGATATCTGAGCTGAAAGTCTGATCTGAAACCTGGTCTAGTAGTTACGGTGTTATGCACTCTAAATCCTATTTATTTTTGTTAACACCAGTGCTGGCCCTGAAATGTAATACCCATTAACTATCTATAAAGTACCACAAACTACCTTGCAGCTTTTAGAATGTAATTCCTACAGTTGATTTATTAATAAAAAGTTAGGCTATATATGATATGTCCTACTATATGCAGCATGATATTCTTGTGGTGAAACCCTACATACCTACTTTCATGACAAATGGGTCATAGGCTCTTAAATTTCCTATGTGTATATACATGCAAGCAGTTTTTTTACTTAGACCCATGTTAATCAACAGAAAACAGTAGAGAACTTATCTTGAAAAGTTTGATGGCAGCACAAGACAAGAACATAACTTGGAAGATGTACAGCAGAACCTAGAGAAACACTTCTGCTGGCTAGTGCACTAATGCTAGCATGATGCCTTGCATGAGACTGATCATGACCTTTGTAATGAAGAATAACAGGTTTTTAGAGCAGGGTTTAACAGAGTGAAGCACATTTCTTTAAATTTAAATTAGGATGAAGTTAGGGGAGAGGTGTAAGAGAGGAAATCATTGTTCATGCCTACAAACTATACAGGTATACAGAAAATAGGTTGGGGGGGTCTTTTCATTTTACTTTAAAATTGGTACATACTGTATTTTCAAAAACATAACATTTGAAATGAATATATATATATAATTTTTATTTTACTTATTTATTTATTCATTTTGCAGTATGGCTACAGCAATTATTGAAATTCTTTGTGAACATGTGTTACATTTCACAACCAACCTAATTGCTCTTTCCAGCCTTGCAGAAGCACCCCAGTTCTGTTGCTGTGTGGATGATTGTGGTGCCACAAACAAAGAGGTTTCAATACACATGCCCATGAACTGGGGCGGATGTTGTTTAGAAATGCACACCTCATTTAAACAAAAACAGTTTTAGTAATCAATATTAGGAAAAAGGACAGTGAGGAACAGCTAGGAGGCATAGTTATAGAAAGGAGGGGAAGTAGATGTTCTCAATATTATATCATAGAATCATAGAATGGTATGAGTCAGAAGCCAGAGGTCATTTGTCCTCGACCAAACTGTACCCTAAAAAGGCATATTTTCTATCACCCATATAATCATCCAAAGATGCCTTGAAGCTATCAATTGTAGAGCTTGTCACTACTTTACTAGGTAGCCTGTTCCATGAGGTAATCACTCTTTGACTAAACCACTTCCCCTGTATGTTCATCCTATAAAATTCCCCTTTCTACTGATGTTGGTGGAATCTGCTACCTCTTGCTGTATTTCTGAAAAGGCCAATTGATTCCCACAGGTCATCATTTTTTAAAGCTCTGTGTATTAAGCACAAATTGCCCTTAAGCCTCCTATATTTGAAACTGTACAAACCCAGTTGTCTCATCCTGTCACATACTGAACATCCCTCAGTTGCTTAATGTTTTCGATTGCCCTTCTCTATATTCTCTCAATGAATTTGATGTCCTCAGTCTTATGCAGCACACAGAACTGGATGCAATACTCCAAATGCAGCCACATGAGAGATGAATACAACAGAACCACAACTCTCCTGTCTGTACTTTTAATGTTTCCATAGATGCACCCCAGTATCCTGTTCGCCTTACTGGTTGCAGCCTTACATTGTTCAAAGGATGATAGAGTGCTTGGAACCAGCACTCCCAGGTCCCCTTTCATTTCAGAAACAGGAATAGTTTTACCATAGAGAAAGTAAGTGGCCCTTGAATTGGGCTGGCAGTATAGCCTAGAGTTTAGAGGAACGAGGTGTGAATGAGCTTGATACATCCAGCAGACCAGACCTGAGTTTGATTCTCACAACCTCCACTTGCAGACTGTGTGACTCTGAGCAAGTTACTTAACTGCCCAGTGCTCCCAGGTCGCCCCTGAAAACAGGAACTTGTGCCTAGTGAGCCATATCCGGTTACCAAAGACAAAAAAAGGAAAAAGAAAATTGTTACTAACTATATGCATAATCATACATTTATCTAAGTTGAGAGTCAGTTGGTTTTGTGAGACCCATTCTCCCACTTTATTTCCGATTGAAGCAGGTGAATAGACTATTTATCATTCACTATACTACCCATTTTGACATCATCCACAAATTTTGAAATCCATCAACAAGATATAGTGGTGCCACATACTACAGATCCTGAATAGCACTGAGCCCAAAACTGACCCTTGTGGGACCTCACTTGTAATTTTGCCCTTGGAGAATGATGACCTACCAAACATACTTTCTGTTTGCTCCCTACAAGCCAAGATTTATCCCATTTAACAATATTAATATCAAGCCCTATGTCTATCAATCTTTCTATTAGCTGTTTATGAGGCAGGGTATCAAATGCCTTGGATAAGTCTGAATACAGGATATCAACTGGTAATCTCATATCCAGATCACTACTATCTGGATTAAAATAGTGTAACAAATTCATCTGGAAAGACCGACTAGTTTGAAATCAATGTTGACTGATAGCTTCAAAACACATTTTGACAGTATGGTCACAAATCAGGACTTTTACTATACCCTCAAATACCTTACTAATAATTGAAGTCAAGCTAACTGGTGCAAAATTTCCACAGTTGCTTTTTGGACCATTTTTAAATACTGGAATTATAGTAGCCTTCTTCCATGCTTGAACAGCAGTATCATCAGCAAATGAGCAGTTTAGGATGTCAGTCAATGGTCCCGCCAAGACACCAGCTAGCTTTTTTAACAATGCAGGATGTAAGTTGTCTGGGCCTAGTGACTTGTGTGCATCCAGTTTTTCTAATCTACCAGCCACATTCTTTTCTGTAGTTGAATGTTTATTGTTTGGTAGTCCCATAAACAATTTTTTCAATTGATCGGTTGTGAAATCACTCTTTGGTTTATATATGCTTACAAAGTATCTATTAAATACTGTCATCAGCTCCTTTTCCCCTTCTATTACTTGATTATCAACCACAAGGGGCTAAAACAGAGTTCCCTTTCCTTGTGCTGTTGATATACTAAAAATGCCTTCTTATTATCCTTTGAATTGATTGCTAACCACAGTTCATAATCTCTCTTGAACTTCTTAATAGCTGTCTTGCATGTTTTGCCTTTCTTTTTATCTATAAAAGCCTTTCCTTCATTGTCTAATTAGTTTTTTATTGTACCACTGAACCAAATGGGTATCTTAACCCTTTTGTTGTATTTAACCCTGACAGAGATATACTTATTGAAACAGTAATCCAAATTATCAACTAGCGTCTGCATTTACCTTCCAAGATTTGTTTTTTAAAGTCCTCACTCCATTTCTAACTCCCAATGTATTGGTGTATCTTAACACAATCAGCCCTAGCATAGCATCTCACCTTTGTGTCACCAACCAAAGTTTCCCAGTTTGTACTAATTAATAATTGAACCATATTGTGATCATTGGTACACAGTTGCTCTCTCACCCTGCAGTCGATGGTACTAATTTTTATGTACAAGGCACTATATCTAGGATATTTTGACCTCTTGTGGCTTCATTAACCAGTTGCTGCATATTATTTAGTGTTGTAAATTCCAACAGTCTCCTCTGTGAGATATAGCCAAATTCAATTCCCAGTCTGCATCAGGGAGATTAAAATCATCCATAATTATTGCATTAGAACCGGGTTCAATTTGCTCTAGTTTTTCAAGAAATGCACACAGTTCTCCTCACCAGTTAGACCTCATGCTCTATACCCTACAAGCGCCAGTGATGTCTTACTGTTTTTAGGGTAAATAGATACCCAGACTTGCTCCACATTATATTTCAGATTTGTGTTTATGACCTCACTTGATTCCACATCTTCAGAGATATACAACACCATGCCCCCACCACATTTGCTATGATGATTTACATAATATACAGCACTTTGTAACCTGGTATATCCATACTCCAAGTGCCTTGACTACACCATGTTTCTGTCACACCACACCTTTGAACTCCAAAAAAACAACAAAGTTTATAGTTTTCTCCAGCCCACGCAAACCCCTAGGCCTTGACCTCTCCCTTTACGGCAACCTTGATAACTTCATTGAAAGAGTTAATAAATTCAAGTACCTTGGCTTACGCCTGGATAGCCACCTCAATGTTGATGCTCACACAAACATCACAATCAAAAAAGCCCATCAGCACCTCAGTATCCTCCACATGTGGCAACTGGTCAGGGGGGGAGTATTCCCAAGATCACAGCTGTAGCCCCACTTTCCATCATTTGATTCCCCACACCAAGCATTTCATCTGCTATGTCTTTCTAATGCTGTCTGCCCAAGTTGTTTACCCTGTGTGGATTACTACTGTTTTATATTTTATACATTTATTTAGTAGTTTTCTGGATATTTCCTTTATGTCTTTTGTTCTCACTCCTGGGAGACAGTTTACCTCATTATTCATTTTGTCATTGTTGCATATACAGCAAGTGTATCACAGCGTCTTATGATAGACTCGCCTAAAACTAGCTCTTGAATCTTTATCTCACTGTTCGCCTCTTGGGCCATAATAATATCATTTTTGATTATATATCCTCAGAGACTGTGGTATCTTGGATATTAGCTAGGGCAGAGAATCTATTAGAGGTTTCAACTGGAGTATTACCAAATGCCCTTCTACATCTTTTTGTTTTCATGTTTGAAACTAATTCCCATTCTCTTTCACTCATTTCGTTGCTTGTATCAGGTTCCTCTATGCTAGACTCCTCCCTCTCCTTCTTCCTCTAATACATATTCATTTTATTAGGTTGCTCTTAACCATCATGTAACATTTTTAATCCTAACAATTCAGACTTTAATTGATCTATTTCCACAGACTTAAGACATTTAAAATTAGGCATCCTTATATCCAAGTCCTGAGAGACATATATATTACATGTGCCACATATAGCTACTGAACCTCTACCACATAAAATGTCAAGCAATTGTTCACCTGGCTCAGCCATTTTGCTGCAGTTACTGTTTATCTAAGGAAATACAGCCCTGGTATATTTGTTACCAAAAGTGAAACAATGAAGGCCAATATCAAGCAGCAGAGACAAACTTTAAATCCCCTGGAAATGTGTTATTACCTCTTTGGCCCATATCCCCATAGTCCCCAGCAGACACGGCAGAGACATGCAGACATGCGAGTCTTTGCACATGTCTCTGCATGTCACCCCACACATGCCCCACTCTTGCTCACCCCACTCACGTGGAACACTCTGTTTAATTGTCGGTAACCCATAAGTCACAATATTAGAGATGCAATGAATTTAAATTTCACCTGTGGAGTGCCAGTGAAGTGGGCAAATTTGCATCACAGAGCACTTTGTGAAATTTTCCTGCAGAAGTCAGAATTTCGCTTAGGCAAAATTTCGCCTTCCAGGAGCAACATTTTGCCTTCCACAATGAAATTTCGCCTTCCCTCCATAGGCCAAATTTTACCTTAGAGTGGGTATAACTTAGTAAGTTATAAATAAGTAGATCCCTGGTGGCTAGCGGTCCCTCCTCTCACCTGTCCCACATGTAATTAATTGTAAATAACTAAATTATCCATGGTGGCTAGTGGTCACTCCCCTCCACCCGGTATTAACCTGCACCGCCGCCCACTTCAGAAATGTACATTCAGTAACCCCTCACCCGCATCCCTCCGTATCTCCTCCTTTAGTCCTTAATATTGTTCTGTTAAAAAAAAAATCTGTGGTGGACTAGTGGTGTTTTTGTAAATTTTAAACCCCCTCCTGAATCTGATCCTCTCCCCAGTTCCCATAAATCAGATTCCCTGGTGATCCAGTGCCCCACCCAGCCTCCCCGGCAGCCAGATGTCCCTGCCACAACTCCACTACCACCCCCATCCTAAATCCTGGCGGCAGCACAGACAGACTGGCACAGACCTCCTGTCTTCTCCATGGCTGGCCCACCGACTGAGTTGTCAAATTGAAGCTCATTCATTGACGGCTCAGTCGGTGAAGCCAACCATGGAGGAAAGGCTGTGCTGATCTGCTGCTGCTGCCAGGATTTAGATGAGGGGTGAGGCGGGTTGTGGCAGGGACTATCTATGCTGAGAGACCGATGAGGGGCACTCACCAGGGGTGGTTTATGGGAACTGAGAAAGGATCAGAATCGACAGGGGGTTTAAAATTTACAAAAACACCACTAGACCAGAGGAGATTTTTTTCTTTTAACAGGATAACATTAAGGACTAAAGGAGGAGATATGAAGGGATATGGGTGAGGGAGGTTACTGTACATGTCTGTGGTGGGCAGCACGGTGGGTTATTACTGGGTGAAGGGGAGGGACCACTAGCCACCATGGATAATATCATTATTTGCAATTACATGTGGGACAGGTGGGGGGAGGGACGGCTAGCCACCAGGGATCTACTAATTTTAATGTATACCTGCTAAGGTGAAATTTTGCTCTTGGATGGAGGCGAAATTTTGCTATAGAAGGTGACATTTTGCCATTCCGCGAGATTAAATTTTGCCACTCCGTCAGATGAAATTTCATATTCCACCACGTGAAATGGGCGGAATATCACAGATTTCTCTGCAAAGCAAATTCCATCCATTTCTCCAAACACTAGCTGGGATCATTGTGAATATACCCACTGCTGTGAATTTAAAATTGATGTAGATGCCCAGATTAAACCCTCTTGGGCATCAGTATAAGGCAGTTCTGAGTGAATTTAAAAATATAAACATAGTGCTGTCCCTAAATCCAATCCTTCCTCCCAGCTGTAGTTCCTGGGGCTTGCCAGGACTACACATACCACCACTTCCTTCTTCCTGATTTGTCAGCAAAGGCTAGCATAGTATTTCGCTATAACAAGCTGAAAAGGTTGTTTTTAAAAGTAAAGCACTTGCACTGGTGTACAGCTGATACTGTCACACAACTTTTGGCTGCCACTTAGCACTGTACACCTCGCAAGTAAGGTATCTATGATCTGCTGACATGGAGAGCTCTGTTTAATAGCCGATAACCCAGAAGTCAGAAGCCAGGGTCACTGTGAGTAAACCCACTTCTTTGAATTTAAAATTGATGTAGGCGCCCATATTAAAACCTCTCTCACAACAGTATTAGCCCACATACAAAGATTCTACACTGCTTATAGCACATTATGGAGACATGTGAAACTTATGAAACATATATCAAGCACAACACAATTCTATTTAAATATTACCATTTTGTAATGTTTGTGGTAGCCTCAGAATTTCTCTTTAAGTACTGTTAACATGGTCCTATTCATGTGTGGCCATACTGTGTGTCTGCCATGTATTTTGTGGATATATTCGACTAACTAACTATAAAACTGGTAATAGCACCCTCCAGGACTGGGTACTTACCAGCCACCCATCAAGGATCCTCAGCACTACTGTACTGCCAGATTCCCTCAGTGACCACTCCCCTGTCATATGCGAATGGTACAACAAACTTCTTAATCCCCCAAATTAATTTACAGAAGGGTCCTCTCACGTGGACAGCTTGCTCATCTTAAACACTACCTGAATCCCTTTGACTGGCAACCTATTTACAAGGCTTCAAATGTTAACTTGGCCCTCAGCTTCTTCATTACCACTTTCAACAAGGTTTGTGACCTCTTTGCTCCAGTTAAAAAATGCAATGCTAAAACACTCTGTAACCCCTTGATTAATGCCAAGCTCATTTCACAGTTGAAACTAAGAGACCACCCTTGGGCAGTGGCAAAAGTCACTGGCACACCGCACGACATTCTAAAATACAAACAGGCCCATAATGCCTGCACCAAGGCCATCCGACTCATGAACATCTCCTTCTACAAGGACGCACTTGCCAACTCCTGGGTAAACGGTCATGCCTTTTGGGATAACATTAAAGGAATCACAGGGATACAACCGAAAAGCCCTCCTGTCATGCTTATTGTTGATGGGATCACTACCCTGGACCACCTGGACATTGTCAATACCTTTAACTCTGCTTTTACCGACTTTAGTGCCATTCTCCCCTCTGACTTTTTCGATGAAGATGACAGCAACCCTAACATACATCCTGCTCAGGCCAATACCCCTCATTTCTACTTTCGGGAAGTCTCTTTGTATGCAGCGCACTGGTACATCACTACTGCCTTCTCCAAATCCAGATCCAGTGGGGACTCCCTTTACTTGAAGATACTGTCTCTAACTCTAGAGGAAGTTCTTTGTCCCTTAACCAGTATTCTGAATCTCTTTTTCCATCCCAGTCAATTCCCAGACCTTTGGAAAATTGCCTCTGTTATTCCAGTCCACAAAAGTGGTGACAAATTCAGTTACTCTAACTACCACCCGATCTCGATACTGCCTCTACTCTCCAAGGCACTTGAATGAATCATAGCTGACCAACTATCTGGCCATCTGGACAAATACAATTTGCTGTGCGCTCAACAGCATGGCTTCAGAAAGGGTCACAGCACCTCCTCTGCTCTGCTCGAATTCACCAAGACTGTTCATAATTCACTTGATAAGGGCCTGCTTACCAGGGTGGTTTTCATTGACCTCTCCAAGGCTTTCGATACCGTCCACCATCGGCTGTTGGTTGGCCAACTTCCAAACATTGGTCTCTCCCCTGACTCAGCCTCTTGGTTCAAAAGCTATCTTGAAAACCACTCACAAAAGGTGAAAATTGCCAATTCCCTCTCTGAAACCTTGCTAATTTGCTCAGGTGTCCAGCAAGGATCAATTTTGGGCCTGCTCCTCTTCAGTCTCTTTCTAAACTCTCTGCCACAATCCTGCTCTGAGAATATCATCCTCTACACTGATGGCGCTGTCATATTCTCCTCTCACAAAGACCCCATGTCCTTACAACAGAATCTCCAACTTGCCTTCAGCACTGTTGAGTCATGGTTTTCTAAGCATAAACTTGCCTTAACCACAAAAAAACTAAGTCCATGCTATTCTGCTGCTTCCACAATAGGGACAAGCTCCACCCCTTGGCTATCCTGACATCGCATGGGAATACCCTGGAACAGGTTCCACTCTTCAAATATCTTAATAACCATAACAGTCATTCACCACCATCTCCATGAAGAACTTCCTCAAACTGCCCCTGACTCTGCCTCCCAGAAGTTTCATTCAGTGCCCCCTGGTGTTAGCAACTCTGCTAAAGTGAAACAGCCCTTTCCACTGAGTCACATTGTTCCCCTTTAAGTGTTTCAAAGTCTCAATCATATCCCCCTTTCTTCTCCTGTCTTCCAGAAAGTACAGATTTAGGTCCCCAAAGCACTCTTCATATGTCTTTCCCTCCATACCCTGCATCATCCTGGTCACCTTCCTCTGCACTGCCTCCACCCTTTCACTGTCCTTGTGGAAATACGGTCTGCAGAATTGCATGCAATACTCAAGATGCAGATCCATCAATGATACATACCAGTGAAGAAGCACTTCCCTCCTCCTTCTAGTAATCCTTTTTCCTATGTAACCGAGCATCTGGTTTGCCTTTCCAACCTCTTTCTCTCACTGCTTCATCACCTTAAGATAGTCAGTAATAATTACTCCCAGGTCCCTCTGCTCCACTGTGACCTTTATCATCCCCAAATGTATATTCCACCCCTAGGTTCTTATGCCCCAAATGCATGATTCTAAATTTTTTTGCAGTGAACCCCAGTTTTCACTTTATGGACCACTCCTCTAATTTCTCAAGTCTGCGCACCTTCTATCGACCCCCCCGAATGTCTACCCTGTGACACAGTTTAGCATTGTCGACAAACAGGATTAGTTTTTCACTAACCCCCTAAGTTATATCCCCTGTATAGATGTTAAAAAGCACTGGTCCCAAAACAGACCCTTAAGGCTCTGCACTGGTCACCCTCCCCTCACCCAAGCATGCCCCATTCACTACCACCTTTTAACTTCTGCCCCAAAGCCAATTTTCCACCCATTTCTCTAGCCTAATTCCCACCCCTAGGTTCCTTACTTTCATAACCAGCCTCTTATGAGAGACAGTATCAAAGTCTTTCCTGAAGTCCAGGTAGTCCACATCCATTGCCCCGCCCTGACCCATCACCTTGGTCACTTCATCAAAGAACTCTATCAGGTTAGTGTGGCAGGACCTACCCCTGGTGAACCTGTGTTGTCCATGGTATTGCAGCCATCTGCTTTCCATGGAATCCACAACCCATTCTTTGACAAGGGTCTCCATTGCCTTGCCAGCTGCCAAGGTGAGGTTTATGGGCCTGTAGTTCCCTGGTTTCACCATAGTACCCCCTTTGTGTATTAGGACCACATTTACCACTTTCCAGTCCCTTGGCATCTCCCCTTTCTCCAGTGATATGTTCTACAGGGCAGCCAGTGGGTTGGCCAGAACCTACCTGAGCTTGTGCAACAGCCTTGGGTGCACAGCATCTAGGCACATTGCCCTGTCGACCTTAAGCCTAGCCAGCTCCCTGTTGACCCTATCTGTAGTGAAGGTTCCAACATCTACCCCGGTCCCTTAGGTCTGATCCTAAGAAGTGTGGACCCTTCCTCCTCAATTGAGAAAACAGCTAAAGTAGTCCTGCAATATTTCATTCTTTTGTCCGTCTTCTTCCACTGGGACTCCTTCCTCCCCCACCAGCCTGTGAATCCCCCTGCCCTTCCTTTTCTCACCAATGTATCAAAAAAATAGTTTGTCCTACCTCCTGGCTGACGCGGCAATCTGTCCTTCAGCTTCAACCTTAGCCCTCCTCATTGCTTTCCCTCACCTCCTTTTGTAGTTTCTGGTACATTGCCCCTCCAAGCACACACTCCCCTTCCTGGTGCTCCTATTCCTTTCCCCTCCCATTGCCCTCTGTTGAAAGAGTCCTTCTCCCCGAGTCCCCAGCTTTAACTGCCCTGTCTTCCAGTCCACTCCTCAAAAAGGCAGGAATTAAGACTTTGTTTTTTTCCCCCTGGCCACACCTGCCAATGTGAGTCCCCCTCCTCACTCCTCTCCCAGTCCCAAAGCTGACTCCTGAGTGTGAATGTAAACAAAAAACATTTTTTTTGTCTGAGCCACACACAAACAAGTGCTCTAGTCTCATCTCCAGTGCGAACTGCATGCATTTCCTTGTGACTCAATTGCTGCCAAGTATCTCTATCTACCATGACCCATTCCACACCTGCCAGCAGCCAATAACATGCTGTCTCCATTGAGAGACAGAGACAGCAGCCAAACACTCCCATTCATTCCTGGGTGTGACTTGTAAGTTGGACAGGGGTTGGCTACTTGTGCTGCTGGCAGACACAGAGGAAAAGAGAAGAGTGATAGCCCTTGGATCTGAGAACATCTGACTTAAATCTGTGAACTTCAGTTCACCCAGTTCATGCCTATTCACTGCATTGTGTCACATGATGCAGTCTAGGGACAAACTAGGTGAACCAAAGTTCACAGATTTCATGGAGATGTTTGCACATCCGCAGATTGGTGCAAACACTGGGGGTTCGACTGTTTCAGGTCAATGGTTGAACTGAACATGCAGCCCTACTTATAAGACCAGTAGAAAATCGCACTGTAGATTATAACACATAAGACTTCATAGGTCAGAAGCTGTATACCATTAGGAGTTATTGGCATTGTATTTTATTATTTGTAAATATGATTTATTTCACTTCATTTCATCAGGTAGTAGGAGTATTGTGTGCTTAACTAGTAGCTACGTTTTCAGTAGTTAGATCCCTTAAGTTGGTTTTACCATATTTGAAATAACTCCTTCATAGGAACTCATGGTATGATATTAGCAAACATTTCACCACAAGGATTGTCTAGTTGAGATTAGGTCCTCATTGCATGTGGGGTCCTGCTACAACCCATTTTTATGGCTGGGTGGACTGAATTATTAAGAAGTTTAATGACTTTCTCAGTGTCACACAGAGAGTGAGTTGCTCTGGAGGGATTTAATTCTGAGCCTCCTGGTTCCCAAGCTTGTGCTCCGGCCACTAGGCCATGCTGCCTCTAGCAAGAAGAACCTTATTATACTTAGAGATGTGTGACGCTGGCAAAACTTGCTTCGAAAATTCATTTCAGAAGTTTGCTAAATTCCTGAAATGCTGATTTTCTGATGTTTTTGGCAGGCAAGGTGGCACTTTTTCAAGCAAAGTCTTGAACTCACCTGTCTTTGCCTAAAAAAAGTACAATTTCCACAGAAAAACACATTACAAAGTGGTTTCATGGCAAAGTGGACAATTGGCAATATTTTTTGTGAAGGTGAATATAGCAACTTCTCAGGCAAAGAAAAACTTTACAACATCTTGAATTATAATACATGTCTAGCATATTTTTTCAGTTTCCTAAAAAAATGTCATAACATAGAACCATTAAGACAACTTTCAGAGAACATAAACAACAATTTCCAATGCTCATTGTGATCTTAGCTGCAACTGTTAGCAGTGCATGATCTGACACTCAGTGATTCAGCCTCTTAAAATGGAGGAACATCACATATTCTCACTCAGGGTTAGAGGTGCTGAGAAATTAAAATTCACCTGTGAGTTTACTTGAATTTGGGAAATTCAAAACTCAGGAATTTCCTGAAAGGTGCACCAACTTTGTTGGTGAATTTTTGTATTTAAAGAAAAACTTTAACATTTCATAAAATCCCTCCCCCAACCAACGGTGATGTAATTACACCCCTCCAACCTCCCAAGCACTTTTAAATCTTAACCTCTTTCCTGTCTCCACATGTAGAAACATAGAAGCTGTCAGCAGAAAATTACCTCTTGGCCCACCTAGTCTGCCCTATAATCCCTACCTGTTCTGCTGCCATAGATCCGAATTGATCTCTGGCCTTACCCCCCTCCCCAGCCCTCTTACTGAGGTCCCCCTGTGTCTAACCCATGCATGTTTAAAACCTATTACCTTTTTAGTACCCACCACATTTGCTGGGAGGCTATTACAGGGATCGACCACCCTTTCCATGAAGAAATATTTCCTCAAATCCCCACTAAGTCTTCCCCTTCCAGATCCATATCATGCCCCCTCTTCCTTCGGCATCTCCTTCTGTGCAGTATGCTACCCTCCTCTACCTTATTGGTACCCTTGAGGTATGTGAATGTTTCTATCCAGTCTCCCATTTCTCTCCTCTCCTTTCCTCCAGTGAGTACATATTTAATTCCCCGAATCTTTCCTCTTAGGGTTTCTGATGCAGGCTATGCACCATTTTGGTTGTCCTTCTCTGTACATCATCCACCCAGTCCATATCCTTCCTGAGATGGGGCCTCCAGAACTGGACACAGTACTCCAGGTGTGGCCTTACCATTGACCTATATAGGAGTAACTCTACCTCCCTTTTCCTGCTGTTGATACTCCTCCCTATACAGCTCAGCAGCCTACTAGCCTTTCCTACTGCCTTATCACACTGCTTTGCTACCTTCAGGTTATAAGATATGATGACCCCCTGATCCTTTTCCTGTTTTGTTGTTGTTAACACCTCCTCCCCAAATGATACATTGCTCTTGGGTTTCTGTGCCCCATGCACATAATTTTACATCTTTTGATGTTAATACCCAGTTGCCAAACCCTTGACCAGTCTCCCAGTTTTTTTATATCTTCTTTCATTTCCTCCACCCCCCCAGTGTATCAACTCTGTTGCAGATTTTTGTGTCATCCACGAACACTATCTCCCTTTTCCCCTCAGTCCTGGTGAATACATAAATATAACTAAGTAGTCTTCCAACTGTACTGTCTGTAAATACACATCCTCTACCTGTGCACCATATACACTCCCTGCCTACCCCCTCCTGATGACACCCTATGGCACAAGAAATCCACCCCACCTAACTGCCCTAGCCCCACCACCCTCCTCCTCCCACCAACACCCAGAAAAAAGTCTGCTGCAATACAGAAAACATTCCCCCGGTGCAGAGCATCTGCTGTGTTCAGTTTCCATCTTGTTTGTGGTGCTGGTGCAGAAATGAACTGTGACATCTTTGCACTTGGAAAACCTTATAGGCATAATTTTATCAATCATTTTTTACTAGGAACAAATACATCACCATTTACTATTCATCATGTGTCAGCATCATTAGTTACCAAGGACACTAACAAAGCAGCTGTTCTGCAGTGGGGGACTGTTTTTTTTTATTACAGCAGATATTTTTCTGGGTGCTGCTTGGTGGAGCAGGGTTGAGGGTGCTATGGAGGTTGGATGTGGCATGAGGGGGTCTTCTTGTGCAATATGGTGTGATCAGGAGAGTGAAGCAGATTAGTCTGTTTGGTGTGTGAGTAGGACTAACTGTATTTACAGAAAGTACAGCTGAGGACTTCATATATATATATATATATATTTGCAAAAAACTTTGCTTATGCATCAGTTAGGGTTGCTAGTACACTGACAAAAGTTTGGAAATTCTGTGTTAAGGTTACCAAGCACTACCACCCCATCCCCACCCACACCCTCCTCACAACAACAGGCATCGGGGTGTGCATTGGGGTCTTCAGGCCTAACTGTTACCCCATTCCATGTGTAAACAAGCTGAGGTGGTGCAGTATAGGAGAATGGGGTGAGAGTTAGGCTCGATGATCCCAATTCACACTCTGATGCCTGTTGGTGTGAGGAGGTTGAAGGGGAGATGGAGTGGTAGAGCTCGATAACCTTAACACCGAATTTCCAAACTTTTGTCTGTGTACTATCAACCCTAACAGATGCATTAATGAAGTTTTTTGCAATGAATTTCCCTTCTTTTTTAGAAAGTGTAATGTAACCGGTATACAGTTGCCCTGCGCTCCCCTCACACGGACCATTTTTTCATACTGATATCCATGATTTGAATATGTGGGAGCGCAGGCCCTCTGGGCCCTGTGCTCCTGCTTACACATAAGTACAGAGGTGTATCATACCCCAATAGTTATGAAAAGGAACCCTTGCAACACTAATTTGACAATCTCTCAGTAATCATAGCAACCAAGGAATAAAATCCCAATGCAGCTGTAATCATGACTTCAAAACCTCCATGGGCGCTTAGTCCACCTAAAGGTGTACTAAGGTCAGCACAGTGAAAAATCCATATTTCAAACCATTTTCGAGATACGGGTGCCAAAAGATGCAGCAGGTGCTGCAGTGTTGTCCTATGAACATTTGTCAACTTTGGAGCACTGTAACTATTGAATCATCATCAGTTTTGTGACCAAACCAGAAAAAGGCATGTTTATGTAGCCAGGTCTTGCTACACGGCAAATTTCAGTCAAAAAGGCCCAAACCATTTTTTTTGCTATGAAATGGCAAGGAAACTGGCTCATTTGGGGTTTTAATTCTGTGAAATTCCACAACATTCACAAAAGTTCCAAAGGTCAACATAGGGTACTTTCACAAAATTAAAAAGTAGTGTTACAACACTACTGGTAGTTTCACAAAACCAAAGGTAGTGTCACAACATTACTGGTACTTTTTCAAAACTAAAGGTAGTTTTGCAACACTGCTGGTACTTCTGTGAAACAAATGGTAGTGTTGCGACACTACTGGTACTTTGCAAAACTAAAGGTAGTGTTGCAACACTACTGGTACTTTTGCAAAACTAAGGGTAGTGTTGCAACACTACTTGTACTTTTGTGAAACTAAAGGTGGTGTCTCAACAGTACTGGAGCTTTTGTAAAACTAAAGGTAGTGTTAGAACGCTACTGGTACTTTTGCAAAAGTAAAGGTAGTGTTGCAACACTACTGGTGGTTTTGTGAAACTAAAGGTAGTGTTGCAGCACTACTGGTACTTTTGCAAAACTAAAGGTAGTGTTGCAACACTACTGGTGCTTTCCTCACCCACTTTTGAGTTACAAGCGCTGAAAGGTGGCACTGACACCGATATCTCAGTAATGTTTTCCATAAATGCCTTTTGCTGGTTTACTGGAAAAATGTACACCAGTTCCATTATAAATGTAGTTTAATGTAACTGGTATGTGATTGTGGGAGCATGGGCCCTCCACTCCCCTAATGCTGAATTTTTTTTTGCATAATGGTATGCAAATGTGAGAGTGCAGATCCTCTGGGCCGTGCGCTCCCACTTGCGCATAAGTAATGTGACATATCACAGCCCTACAGTCATGAAAATGAAGCCTTGGAACACTAATTTGCCAATGTCTTAGGAACTGTAGCAACTTTGAAACAAAATTCCACTTCGGTGGTTTTCATGACTTTAAAACCTCCATCCATACTTAGTCCACCTAAAGGTCAACTAAACTATGAGTAGCGAGAAATCCATATATCGAACCATTCTCAAGATATGGGAGCGGAAAGGCGCCATGGGCATAGCAGTGTTATTCTATGGGGAATTTTGCAAGAAAATTGCACAATGAATACTCATAATGCAGTGAATCTTTTGAATTTTTGAACCAAACTTTCAACATGGGATTTTGGGGACCTCCCCTCATGAACACTGGCACTGTGATTTCATTACTGTGTCCCGGAAGTTAACTCTGCATAGCTACCGTGCCATTTTGCGGCAGAGGTGTGAAAACATGTTTTGGGAAGGATGTAAAAAATGACAGCTGTACTATTCATAAGGAGGTGTGAAAAAATGGCAATGTTAAAAATCTGTAGTGAAAATATTAAAAATTGGCAGAGTTATGAGCGTGCCTAGGAAAAGCACAATGCACGCTCTTAACGCAGTCATTTTTTTGAATTTGTTTAAAAAATTTTCAACATGGGCTTTATGAAACATCCCCTCATGAACAGTGGCACTGTGATTTTGTTAGTCCATCTGAAAGTTGCTTTCACACAACGACTAAGCCATTATGCACCACAGGTATGAAAACACATTTTGGATAGGATGTGAAAAATGACAGCTGCACTGTTCATAACGCCATGTGAAAAAATTGCAATGCTGAAAATATGGAGTGAAAATATTAAAAAGTGGTGAAGTTATGAACATGCATACAATCTGTGTAACACACGCTCATAACACAGTCATTTTTGGGGTTTTTTCACATCAAATTTTTAACATGGGCTTTTGGGACCCCACCTCATGAACAAAGGTACTGTCATTTTGTTAATCAGTCCCAAAAGGTGATTCCATACACCAACCGCAAAATCACCTTTTGGGGCCTAGTAACAAAATAACAGTGACTGTGTTGACGAGGTGTGGTCCCAGAAAACCCATGCTGAAAATTTGGGGCTAAAATTCCTAAAATTGACTGAGATATCAACATAAGCTGACCTCCCCATAGATTCCTATTGTACAGCTTACCCTGATTCCTCAGATTGCAGCTCGACTTTGAAGAGTGCAGACATGTCCCCGGGCCAGAGAAGATCGCTGATTCCGACCTCCGGAGGGTAAGTATGGGTGACAGGGATGTGGGGAATAGGGTGAAGCAGAGGGAGGGTAGGATAGGGGAGGGGGGACTGGGGTGATGACGAGGGTCCATTTTATTTTTTTGTAGTGTTAAAAAATAATACATTGTGGGATGGTTTTCTTTATTTACAGCATAAATGCATTGTGAAAAAAAGATTTGGCACATTGGGGTGGGCTCCCAGTGTGCCTCAGCAGTAGGGGGGGAACACTACTCTCAACTTGGGGACTGGGCACCTCAATGTTGGGATAAAAAGAACAGGCTTTGGGGGGAGGGTATCCAACACCAAGAGGGGAGTATCCCAGTGTCGGAAAGATAATATTAATAAATTGGCTTATTGGGGTGGGCTCCCCATGTGCCATATGAGCTTTCTGGTAGGATGTATGCTGCTAACAAGGGGATTAGGCACCCCCATTGGCAAAGAAAGTTGGCTTGAGGGGGGACATCTGATGCCAGGAGTGGAGACTTCCCAGCATTGAAAAACACAAAAAAAGTAAAAAAAAAGAAAAAAGATCTGGGCACACTGGGATGGGCTCCCAGTGTGCCACATAAGTGTTTGGTGGTTGGGGGAGGCATACTGACATGGGGATTGGGCACCCCATTTTCAGTGACTGCACAAGTTTGATGCAAGATCGTGCATTGCAAATTTCGATGCAGGAGTCTGCATCCAAGCTAAAAGATGTTGGGGGATGGTTCCTGCCCCTAGGTAAACACTGTCAGTTGTGTTTACCTATTTGGGAGCTCAGGAACACACTGGGGGCATCAGATTATTAATCTGGCCACCAGAAAAAATGTTTTCTCAATCCTGATGTCAGAACTTGCAGAAGAAATGGGTGCCACACTTTCACAAAAGTGTGACACTTTTGCAAAAGTGCTAGATCTGTTTCTTCCACAGTTTCCAACACTAAGGGAATGATCATGAAATTGGCATTCCTGGGGATCAGATTGAAACTCTGATGCTCCCAGTGTGTTCCTCAGCCCCCGATTAGGTAAACACAACTGACAGTGTTTACCTAGAGGCAGTAACTTTTGAATTTTGGCAGTTTTTGTCTGCCGCAAACTGCAAACAAAATGGCGGCAGTTCAAAAGCTAATTGGCATAGCTCAGAAGCTTTTTTTGCTTTCTTGAAAGCTTTTAAATGCTTTCGAGCTGAACATATATTTTTTCCCATAAGCTATAATTGGAAACTTTAACCTTTCATAACTTTTGAACAGATAAATGGTTTTTCACCAAATCTTCAAAAGGCACTTGCTCCACCCAGACCCCATATATCCTGAAAGGTTCAGACCAGTCAGATAAACCATTCAGGCTGTAGAGGTGAGAAAAGAATTCAAACAAGTTGAGGATTTTTCACACTTTTCAATGCTCCACAGCTCCACAACTGAAAATCTGATTGGAACGAACATTTCCAGATCCAGAGATCGATGGTACCACACCACGCATGCAAAATTTCAAGCAGATCAGACAAACCATTGCAAAGATATTAAAGTGTAAAATTTGGGGTTTAACATAGAAGTGGCTGCTCAATAATTATTCCTGCCCTACTGGGGGAAGGGAGCAAAGTTGAGATCTAACACTGCTTTAAAAGTGCTTGGCAGGTAGGTTGGGGTGGAATTACACCACAGTGGGTTGAGGGGATTTTTCAGAACAAACAACCCTAAATTTGAATCTTTTTGCTGGTGAAGTGCCTAAATACATGCAGAAACACTACACAAATTATTAATTCACCCTTGAAATGGCAGTTAGCATAGTTCCAGCACACAGATTAAGGCAATTTGCCATGAGAATAAATACACAAATTACATTCATCAGCAAAACAAATTTGTCAAAATTCATACTTTTTTTTGCAGAGTGCATTTTGGCAAGTTCACATACCTCTACTCAGGGTCAACGGAAGCCTGTCAGAAAAAAAACAAAACATAAAAACAGTCACAGAAAAGGAAAAAAAAAATGAGAAAAAGAAAAAAGCTGCAATACTAGTTACACTTTGTTTCATCAGGTAGTTTTGAACTTTTTACTTTTAAATCATTAACTTATGAGTTTCAGTTGCAACTTATTTTCTTGTTGGCTCAGGTTAGATTATAAAACTGTAGGTAAGTGGTAATAAACATGATATTCAATGTATTTTAAAAAATAAAGAAACACCAAGCTGTTAAGAACTCGCTGGCTTACACACCTCTAGGGTGCTGTGACATTAGTGAGGCACTCAAGCATCATGAACCAGCATGTTCATCGTAGTTTTGTGTTATTTATTCACTATCTTCTGTTATCTTAGGAATGCTGTTGCTTATTTGGTTGTTTAATGGTTGCTGAAATGAATTCACTCTATGCATAAAAAAGCTGTGCGGTGTTTTCCAAACAGCTCCTCTCGGAGTTGTATTCCTCGGCATTTGTCCAACATGTTTTTTTATTTATTTTCATTTCATTTTATTTATTTTTCATTATGTTTAATATTGGGTAGGCATATTCAAAATGTTTTTCCTTTTTCAGATAAGATCTGAGGTCTAAAAGGCAATGCTTTATGAAGAATATAGAAATTCAATATACAAAATATTTCATGTCAGTACATGATACCATATAATACAATATGGAATATGATAAATTAAAGCGATGAGCATTGTGACAAAAATCAATAGCATTGCTAACACATTTTAAAGGCTAGGCTCTTGCCTTCTTTATATATTAGAATTTGCCCACCATTCAGTAAAAACCTAAGTGTAACTATGTTCATCTGGTAGAAACATTGAATTATAGATCTAATTTATTCTTGGATTTTTTTTGTTTACTATGTTTCATGAAACACTCACTAGGTCATTTTCTCATGAGACAAGGATCTTCCATTATTCAACAATATGTAGTAAATATCAGAATTCTACTGAAAGATAAGACTGATCCATTGCTGAAAGAGCATTCACTTTTGTTTGGCTCATTCCCATTTGTCCACACCACACACTTTAGAACAATATACAGCAGTCACAAAATATGTTAAAGACAGCATTAAAAACATCTTTCCCCCACCTATCTGCTCCTGTTACAACTTCCACCTTCTCACTCTCACCCCCCTTCTACCTAATCTGCATTTCTTCTTCCCTCTATTCTGCTACCCCATGTTACCCTTATTTTTCTCTGCCACTCAGTTTAAATATCTCACTGTAAATACTATCTCTACAACTATAAATACTTGTCTCATGCTAGTCTGTTTTGTGTATACGATCAATTTGTTATTCATTTTATAATCCCTGTCCATGTTATGTCTGTAATTTAATTGACCATAGCACTGATGTACTGTCTGTCAACAAATGTTAGTCAGTAGATTGTATTCTCTGTATCTCTCATCCTGATTCACTTGTTTC
This sequence comes from Neoceratodus forsteri, assembly GCA_016271365.2. NCBI lineage: Eukaryota > Metazoa > Chordata > Ceratodontiformes > Ceratodontidae > Neoceratodus > Neoceratodus forsteri. Next base: position 114,807,566 of record CM028136.1, on the reverse strand, counting down.
TAACTTACTGGAATTGTATTTCCATGAGTTACCACTGAAGAAGGGATATGTGTATCTCAGTGAGCCTACCCTGTCATCAAAATTCAAATAAATAAATAAATAAAATACATCACAATGTTAACTTATGGAATTCAGAATGTTGTGTGTGCATATCTTTCAAGCTTAACATTCTCAGATGTGTGTCATTAGCCCTTTAAATAAACAAAGGAGTTGCAGGAACTGAAAATACATAATATAATTATAAGCCGGACTCAGAAATATCTCTTTGTTAGTGATTTGAGACTATAAACTTACAATAAATGAAGCAAAGGACTTTAATGCACAACATCTAGTTTAAAACCTGTTCAAAGTGTGATGCAGCACAATGTTCTTGTAGTATTGCTGGTGAGAAGTGGGCACCCAGCTGCAGTAAAGTAATGTGGACAGGTTCAAGATGTTGATGTGAAAATGTGGGAAAAGTGCATGTTAGCTTCATTTATGCTATGCAAACAAAAGAATTCCACACTGCCCAAAGAACAATAAACAGGTTTGCTTCATAGCATTCTAGAATAGATACTGGGGGATACTGGGGTGCATAGTGAGAGGCATCAATAGTAGAAAACATGAAGTTGTTATCCATCTGTACAGACAGTTGGTGAGACCCCATCTGGATTACTGTGTGCAGTTCTGGAGTCCCCATCTCTGCAAAGACATAGACAGAGTAGAGACTATCCAGAGGAGGGCAACCAAAATGGTGTAGGGTCTGCACCAGAAGACATATGAAAAATGACTAAAGGAGCTTAATATGTATACCCTTGAGGAAAGAAGGGAGAGAGAGGGGACATGATAGAAACTTTCAATTACCTCAAGGGAATCAACAAAGTCCAAGAGGGTATCATCTTTCAGAAAAAGAGATGTGCAAGAACAAGGGGGCACAATTTGAAGATAGAGGGGGAACAGCTCAGAGGTAATGTGAGGAAGTATTTTTTCACAGAGAGGGTTGTGGATGCATGAGACAGCCTCCCTGAGGAGGTCATGGAGTCAAGAACAGTGGGGGAATTCAAGAAAGCATGGGACAGGCATAAGGCAGTTCTAGTGGGGGGTAGGAGGAAGTAAGCTGTTAGTTAACTAGGAGCTTATCTGTTAGGTAGGAAAATGGGCAGACTAGGTGGGCCAAGTGGTCCTTATCTGCCATCAAATGCTATGTTTCTATGTTATAACAACTTTATGCAAACTATCTTGGAAGGAGCAAGAAACAGTATAGTCTTAATAGATGAGAGAGAGGAGAGAGAGAGAGAGAGAGAGAGAGCTATGGATGGATAAGAATATCGCACCAATGTGAATAAATTCTAATAGGTAAATGGGGCAGGATTTTCAAAAGGATGCACCCAAGAAGCATCCACCACTATTTTAAAAAGAGAAATGCATCCAAACCTGTTAAACCATCTGACAGATGTTCTAACAATGTCTGAAGCATATATCCTCAAACAGATGCAAGTGCATCCAAATTGGACCCAGCTCACAATTACATTTATTTTATGTCACAAATCCTGACTTTTTCTCATAAACTGACGCAACTTCTAAAAATATTAGCAAGGCTGCCTGGACACAAGTGAATCGACACAAAACAGTAAGCAGAATGCATTTGAGTCCACATTGAACCCCTTTGAAAATCTCCACAAGGTGGTGCCGTGCCAAATACGGTATTCCACTGGTGAAATCAGCATTGAATGACCATTCTGCCAGCAGAATTTCTGCTGGAATTTTACTGGTTATTCTGTGGAATTCTGCATGCTGTGATCCATAGAATAATATTCAGTGGAATGGCATTTATTTAATGGAAAATACTTTTGCAACCATTTCCAAGGAAAATGCTAAGATTCACAGAATAATATTCTGTGGAGCACTATTTTATTCCATGGAAAATCATTCCACAAAGCTTTTTGCAGAAAATATTGAGATCCATGGAATGCAATTCCACAGAAATGCTGCAAAAAACTGATCCTGCATTTTTTCTGCTGTGGAATTCTGACATTCCATTTTCAGTGAAATTCACAGAATTTCAGTGGAATTTTGAAAATTCCATGAAATTCTGTGCCACCAGAGTCTCAAAATTCCACACTGCACTACCACAAGGTTTTCTTTTCTGTTGATGGCGTAACTATCTACTGTAGGTAAAAATATTTATCTTAATAGTGGATATGTCAGAAACAAAATAACATACCTTCAATGTATACCATTCTCACTCTGATCCCATAAGGCATGTGGCTCCATCCACCAATGAATCTGATGAAACTAGAGATATACGAAGTTGAGTAAACTGCACTTCACCAGAACTTCATGAAGTCTGCAAACTTTGCAAAGTGCAAAGTGCTGACTCTGCAACTTTTTTGCCAGGCGAATTGGCATTTATTTCCACAGGGTTCCGTGCTGAGCCCCTTGTTGTTCAATATTCTCGTGTCAACAATGCAGACAACGATTAGGTCTGGATTGGTAAATATGCAGATGACTGCAAAATTGGCTGCATAGTCAATAACCCAGAATTGGTTTACAGGTTCCAGGCTTGTCTGAATAATATAGGAGTGTGGGACAAGGAGAATAAAACAACTTTTAATGAATCCAAGTCTAAGGTGATGCACTTTGGAAATAACAACACGGGGGCTAGTTATACTATAAATAATACAATAATTCAAACAAACACAGAGGAGAGAGATCTGGGTGTAACCATTACCAATGATCTAAAATTTGATATACATGTGAAAAAAAAACTGTTAAGAAATGCTATTCTTTACTGGGATGCATACATAGACACATAATGAGCAGGAAGGCCGAGGTCCTGATGCCACTGTATACAAGTCTCGTTAGGCCTCACTTGGAGTACTGTGCATCCTTTTGTGCACCAACTACTGCAGGAGCTCTGAGCATGGTGGAGAAGGTTCAGCGAATGACCACCAGGAGAGTAATACACCTGGCAAATCTTCCATATGAGGAAAGACTTAAGTCATTGAATCTATACTCACATGAGTACAGATTATTAAGAGGAGATCTTATATATACATCACTTCACATAACGGAGAAACATTAGCTGTTAAATGTCTTGAGAAGCAGGCTGGTGTGAGTAATACCAGATCTCACAAGGATAAAATTAAATGCCCCATTAATAAAACTCAAAGAAGACAGAGGTTCTTCACACAGCAAGCACCACCATTATGGAATACATTACCTACATATATTGTCACCAGTGACACTGTGGAATCCTTTAAAACACTTTTGGATGACTACATGGGAGAATGGATTATAAATATCACCATTGACCACATGGTGGTGAGTTCATCATGGGCCTCAGCCTTGTGAACTTGTAGTTCTACTATGAAACTAAGAAAATAGCCAAAATTTGAGGAAAAAAGTGCCAGTTTGTCAGTAAAAACATTGCAAAGTCAGCAAAGTCAAAGTTAGCGATGCCAATAAGAACTTCGTGAAGCTTCATGAAGTCGTAGTTTTGCAACTTCAAGGCAATTTTGGCAATGAAGTTTCAATTGGCTGCATCTGTAGATGAAACATAGACAATGATGGCAGAAAAAGAAAAAAGTCCATCTGGTCTGCACAAAGTTTCCTATCTGCCCCAGAACCTATTATACATACAGGATTTATCCTTCCCAGTCCAACCCCCTCCTGCTCCTTTCCCTACTTCTACCAATCTGAGCAACCCCCAAACCCTTCACTCCATCCCAGTCATGCTTGAAACCAATTATGATCTTGGCACACATCACCTCCACTGCCAGATTGTTCCACACCTCCACAACTCTTTCCATGAAACAGAACTTCCTCACATCCCTCTTAAACCTTCCAACTGCAAGTTGCCACTTATGACCTCATATTTTCAACTCCACTCCTGCTAAATTGTTCCCTGAAATTCACTTTGTTATTTCCGTTCAGGAATTTAAAGGTCTCCATCTTATCCCCCCTTATTTGCCTTCTCTCCAGTGAATACATGTTCAGTGCTTTCAAATGATTTTCATAAGATCTGCCCTGTTTGCCCTGAATAATTTGGGTCCCCACCATTGCACTGTATCTAGGCTGTCCCTGCCCTTCCTTAGGTAAGGACTTCAGAACTGAGAACATTATTCTAGATTTGGTCTCACAAGTGACCAATACAGAGTTAATAGTTCCTCCTTTTTCCTGCTGTCAATACCCCTTCCTATACACTTGAGCATCATATTAACCTTACTGTTGGTTAGGAATGAGTGAACCAGCTTTGCTGAACTTCCAGATCTCCCCCAACAGGCCAAATTGGCTGTTCTGCAATACCAAACCTTTTATAGTTTGACCTGAGTTACAGCATAGGCACGGTTTGGAAGCGTGGTCTGGTCCAGTCTGGCAGATTACAGGCAGCAGCCTATTCCAGGACAGCAAGGCATGGTACAAAAACTTTTAAAAAAGCTTTTTTTTCCTGATCTGTACTGAATACTCCTGAGTCTCTAGACTGTCAGATAACTAACAAAGGCAAACTCTTGTGATACTGGGACACTGAAGGGAGCCAACCAATTATGGTATTTAGTCTGTGATGGACTCATGTTCTAGCCAATCCTGTGTGTCAGTCACCATGAAATATCCTATAGGAAACAGTGGGCCCAGTTCTCAAGGCTCCTGGCACAGCACAAGGGACATGCACCAGAAGAAATAGCGCTAAGTTCCCCTTATGCAAAAGATGCACTGGAAGTGATTCTCCAATGCTGCCTGCATCAACTACAGGCTGCATGCACCAAATGGGGCTTGCACCATTTTTGTGGCACAAAATGGGCTCTGGTGTGATGCTAAGGGCTTGTAGCAGATGCAGGCTGCCATGTCCCCTAAATTGGCATTCTAAAAACTCTCCAAGAGGGCAAATACCTAAGTACCATTAGACCAGTCAGGGCTGGTCTAAGGGTACTTAGAAATGTGTCCTCTGTGAGAGTTAAACAATTTGTATCAATGTGCTGTGGTCCTTCCTCCCTCCCCATCCCCTATCTGCCTTTTAACTAAAATAAGTATCTGGTGATCTAGCAGACCCCCCAAGCCCTGATTCCCTGTTATGAAGAATTAATACATCCCTGGTGGTCCTGCGGACCCCCCCAGCCCTGATCCCATTATGAAAGGTAAAGTTATCCCTGGTGGTCTAGCAGACCACCCCAGCCCCAATCCCCTATTATTAAAATTAAAGATGTCCAGGTGGTCTAGCAGACTGTCCCAACCCCAAATCCCTGTTATGGGATATAATAATGTCCCTGGTGGTTTAGAAGACCACCCCAGCACTGATCCATCATTATTCAAAAGTAAAACATCCCTGGTGGTCCAGTGCCTGCTCCAGCACCATTCCCCCATTATGTAATATTAAAACTTCCACGGTGGTCTAGTATACTGTATGCAGTGTGCACTCAGTGATATTGATTGACAGCTCACAGTGAGCTGTCATTCAATGAGTGCATACTATATACAGTATATGTTCATTGATGGCTTAGTCGATGGTGGAGAGAGGAGGGCTGTGCTAGTTGCTGGCTCAGTTTCGGGATGGGGTGGGTTGGAAGGGCACTACCTGCAGTGGTGGGGGGGTTGGTTGTCCACTACACCACCAGGGAACAGTATACATGCACTATACAGGGGAATGAGGATAGGGAGGGGGGCCCGCTTGACACCAGGGACCTGTTTATATTTACTAAACAGGGGATAGGGATGGGGGTTACACTGGACACCAGGAACTATGATGTCAACATCAGATGGGTGCTTGGGTATGGGAAGGGATCACTGGATACCAGGTTAATATTTATTATACGTTGGGCAATGCCAGGTGGGGGCAGGGACCATTGGCCACCAGGGAAATATTTTTAATATATCCTTTGGGGGAAGGGACCACTAGCAATCAGAGAAATATTTTTAATACATTGTGTGGATTATCAGGTGGCGGAAGGGACTGCTAGCCACCAAGGAAATATTTTTAATACATTGGGTGGATGACTGGGTGGGGGGAGGGACCGCTAGACCACAAGGAAATATAAGTATACTGTACTTCAATACAGTACAATGCAAATGCACACCATAGGGTGCCACATCACTCCTGGTGATGCCCAGTTATCCCTCAGCTCCCCCATGCCACCTCCAATGCCTGATCTGTACACCACAGCCATAGTCAGATTCTTCCCACTGTCATAAGCCACTTAGATCACCTCCTGGCTGGTCTAAGTGGTGCCCTTTGCTGCGTCCAAAGCAGGGCTTGTAAAATCAAAAAAGGGGGATTGCCCCCGGATCCACAACCAGAAATAAATCAAACCACAGCTTTATCACTTTTTGGATGCTCACTGGCAGTGTTTATTCTGTCATAGGCAAACACAATTTTGTTACTTCCCAAATCATCATAATTCTAACAATTCATATTTACAATTAGGACAACAGTTCTCATGGTCTTTTGGATGTACCAGTCCCATCTTCTTTCTTGTTTATCTTCATCCTGCTCTCTTCCTGTTCATCATGCTTCTCAGGGCTTGGACACTGTGATCCACCCCCCTGCTTTTCACTCACCACCATCGGGTACCACGTTACCCGGACCACTCCCCCAACACCAGGTGTGGACACTGCAATCAATCACCTAGCTCTATGTCCTTCTCCCTGCCCACCCTTTACTCCCATGCCTGGGTTCCTTTGTCCCCAGTCCATGGTACCTACCTCCCTCCCCCCATCTGAGTCCCGTTTTCCCCTTGCTCCCCCCAAATTCTTCCAACCCCTACACCTCTTATATGCTCAAGCACCAGAGGGACTCCACCTAGTCCCCTGGCCCCCCACCACCCTCTGTGGCCTCTTTGGCCCATGCTGGGCCCCCACCAGGACACCTCATGCCTGTGCCCTTACATCTCAGTGCCTATGTTCTCATTACTTCAATCTGTTCTTTATTATGGAAGGTGGCTGGGAATTTTACAGCAAGGCTAGAGGGGGAACTATGGTTGCATGCCCTTAAGTACCCCTTGTTGGCCTTTGTTCTGGACCCAGCCCTTCCCCTGGCCAATAGCCAGCGAGCTCCTACTACCTGTCATCTGACCCTGTAGTGAGGTGGATAGCCCCTCACCTCCCCCCTCTCCCTACCTCTTCCCTTCCCCCCACTCCATATCTCTGGCTGGGTCCCAGGACAAATTGGCCTGCCATTTAGTGGCAAGCCTCATTTTGCAGTGCCACTGTATCACAAGCCCCCTTGTGACCTGGTGCACCTGGTTGTTTGCCTCAACGTTGTCACAAGGGGACTTTGGTGCAGCAATGTCAGGATTTGACAGTCTGCTTCAGAAAATCATATTTGACATAAGCTGTCATGCAAGCCAACTCTTGCATCAAACTCTTTAGATGCAAGTCCCTTGTGCTGATCTAACACATTTGAAGAGGAAGACCATCATGTAGTTCCTCACCTAGCAAATGGTTATTTCACCCAGGAAAGTCTATGCATAGAGGCAGTTTGCTGGTGAAAGTTTATTTTATTTATTTATTTTATTTATTTGTACATCGGTTTACAACCTTTGAGTCAGAGGCTCATTTCCAAAGGTACTTCGTCACAACACAAAGTGTCAGTGAAGTGCCCCTTCATGTGATTTTTCTGGGCAATGTAGGACTTTTCTGGTGAAAACTATGCAGGGTTTCCTCGTTTTGTTTTTAAAGAAACTTTTAAAATGTAATAACCAACTCCCACCCACTGTGACATAGTGTGCTCACCACCTCCCACCACCCACAGCCTTAAGGAATGTGTTCCATCATCTCTCCATCCTTTAGGACCCTACCTTACTCCTCCATCCTCCCTAGTAGTTCTGAAAAGGTTTAGTTATATATAGACTGTATATACTGTAGATAAGCTGCACCTTTCTCCCACCTAAGACATGTCAGTAACACCAACCATAACCCTTCTGTCCCAAAATCACAGAAATAGCAATCATAAACCTACGCTACCATCCTCTAGCTTCCAACTGCCCTCCCTCTGGTTCCATGTCATAATGGCGATTGCAGAAATTCAATCGCTGTTAGGATGAGTGTACATCAACAAAAATCAATTTCGGTGACGTACGCTCCTGTTGCACATCAAAAACGCACCAGAGACTTAATTTTTTTGCTGTTTATGTAGGGGGCTGTGACCCTGCACCCATCTGCTAAAGGATTCTCAACTCCAGTGAGGTACATGTTGGGGGGGACAAAGGAAAAAAAAATATTTTGGGGCAGGTGCAACAAAATGTACGAGTGCCTGGACCTAATTCTGGTACCCTTGAAACCCTATCCTGCTACCCACCCACTACACCATGGGGTCTGCTCGGCAGCCCACCACCACTCCATGCCACACAAACCCTCTCTCCCCTTCTGCCTGTTGCTCAGCATGCTCACCCCCCCATGTGTGTGTGCATATAGCAACATTCTATCACTATATTCACAGACCCCCCATCTCATTGCCCTCCTTCCTTCCTCAGTAGCCCTGTTGACAGGCACTGCGATTGAGTTTCCCTTTTTAAAAGCACCCAATCACAGTCGCCAAAGTCATGGGATACCCCTCCCATCAAGCCATCAAAGTAGTCAAGGATGCAGAGACAGCTGTAAAAAAAACTCCCCACACTTGAGCAAGGGTGTTCCTCACTCTTCAGTGTCTTTCTGCAAAATGAATGAATGATGACATCCTTACCTATAGCATGACCTGACTGACTAATAAGCAAACAGTTAGGTGCTACTATAGGAAAAGAGGTCATTCTCTATTAATTTGGAGCAGAACACTAAAGAGTGAGTATGCTTGGATGAAAAATATTCCTCCCAATTGAAAAATTCACTGAAGAGCACTGTTGTTGAGACGTGCTCACAATAAGGCTCACAGGAGGCAGAATAGTATAGTGATTAAAGGCACTGAGCTGCAAACTGGGAGAGCTGAGTTTGAATCCCATCAGCACCCACTTGCATGCTCTGTGACCCTAAGCATGTCACTTAACTTCCTTGTGCTCCCAGGTCACACCTAGAAACATGATTTGACTTAGTGTGCCTTTCCTGGTTAAACAATTTCCCTTTTCCCTAAAACCATCACCAGTCCAAAGTGAAAAAAAATGGAGCACATATAGGTACATCTTGATTCAAATGATGTAAAGCTTCACTTTTTATTTTATGTAAAAAGTCATAAAATACAAACTTATAAGTCCAAGTCCAGATCCAAGTAACTGAATTCACTACAACTTGTAAACCTCAATTCACAAAATATGTTCAAGAGGCAGATTCAAATGGCTGAGCTGAACTTAGTCTAAATGAAAAGACATTAATTACTGCTATTTAGTTTCCAAAAGTGCAGAGACAAGGGAAAAGTTACCCAGCACTTTGTGGTATAAATATTACTTCATAACAGGTGACATGTATATAGGGGAGTTGTTTATTTATAGCCTACCATGCTCAGAACCATTAACATGGTTATAGAAATTCCTGATTTCCACTTGCTACTGGGTGAATGAATTGTTTTGATGTGACTGCATATTTTATGTTTCAATAGAGATGGAAACCATATTTCCCTAACATGACAAAGGAAGAAAAATCAGTAGTTGAAAAAATTAAAAAACTTGCACTGATGTTATTATTAAGAAATCTAATATGGCACAAATGTGGTTCTATTAAAAAAGGAATATATTTGCTGGAAGCAGGAAGACAACTGAGCAACAAATTATATGACGTTATATTAGATAGTGACCATCACATTAGTTTTTAACAAAGACTCTGTGATTTGTTGGATATAGCCTATGAGAATGGGTGGATTAACTTAGATGAGAAAAACATATCTAACTACTCCATTTCCAGTGGCACCTACATTGTATGTACTCCCAAAAGTACATAAAACATTGAGAACTCACCAGGATATCCAATTGTCTTTAGCATAGGTCATGTGACTGAAAAACTTTCCAAATTATCTCTGAAAGAAATAGCAAGTAAACCATCAACCTATGTCGTAAACACAATACAGTAGATGTTCTGGGAAAGTTAAACAGCATTAAAAGGAAAGATGCATTTTTTTGGCCTATACACCTCCATAAATCATGATTTGGGACTTCATGCAATAGAATAAATACTATTAAGTGTTGGTCTTGAAAATGTCAATAATGCTGAAGTTTTACTCCTAGGCCTTGAATTTGTCCTTAAACACAACTATTATATTATTGACAAGAAATTGTATTTCCAATGTATTGATACAGGAATGGAGATGGCACTTGTGGTGTCCTATATGAATCAGGTATTGGCATGCATAGAGCAAGACTTTGTTTAAAAATAGTGAAAATCCATTTTACAATAATATCTTTATGTGGTACCACTCTTTGGATGACATAATTGCTATATGGGAAAGGACACATGCAGGTTCACTACAATTTTCAAATTGGCTTAACGATAATGCCTGGGGCTGAAGTGTACATTTAATGTGCACCCTAATCATGTTACTTTTATGGATTTATGTCTTATCAGTACTGCAGATGATACAGTTGAAACTCATGGATTATGTGACTATACTGCTGGAAATATTTCACTTTTATCTAGCAGTGCTCAATCATGCACAACAATTGAAAATATCCTATATAGTCAAGTTTTACATCTTAGATGTGATTGCACTGCTTTAGAAAAGTTCAAGAAGAATCACAGGAATTAATAACCAGCTTTCAAAATAGGGGCTATAAGCTACAACTTTTAACGGGGGCTTATAAAAAAGCAGAGCACATCAATAGAAATGAGCTAATGCACCCAGAGAAGAAACTGGACAAAAATGACAAGGAGATAGTTTTGTTACAGAATATAATTGCATTTCTAGGGATGTAGCAGATATCACCCTGCTCTAACTCGGAAATTTTACAAACAGAAAATATTCTGAGACCTAGTATCGGAGCAAAGCCTCTTACTGCATACAGTAGAGCAGCAAATTTAGCATGCATAATAACAAGTAGCTATTTTACTAATAGAATATCCATTGAGGAAAGTAGGGCATTGAAGAGATTTTATTGCTGTGGCTCATATTCTGAACGTAAGTACACAGTCAGATCCAAGCAATGCATTCATACAGTATCTGGTAAAAGAGTGGCAATCAGGAATTTCCATAACTGCAAAAGTACATTTGTGATTTATGCAACTTGGTGTAATTGTAAAAAAAGTATACATTGGTAAAATTGTGAGGGGAGACTTATAAGAATCTTTGAGCACTCATCATCAGTATATCAAACATATGGGATGGGCAGAATGAGAAGAGATCTGGATAAACTAGCAAAATGGTCAGAAGAGTGGCAACTGGGATTTAATGCAAAGAAGTGCAAGATCATGCACATAGGGAAGAGAAACCCTGAAGTCACCTATAGGCCGGGAGAGGAGTTGCTGGCAGTCACGAAGGAAGAAAGAGACTTGGGCATCATCATCACCAATGACCTGAAATCATCCAAGCAGACCTCTAAAGCAGTAGATAAGGCTAGGGGGATGTTAGGGTGTGTTAGTAGGGGTATCACAAGTCGCAAGAGGAAGGTAATAATTCCTCTTTACAAGACACTGGTTAGACCCCATCTGGAGTACTGCGTGCAGTACTGGAGGCCACACCTTCACAAGGACATTAACCAAATTGAGGCAGTCCAGAGAAGGGCAACCAAAATTGTGCAGGGACTGCATCAGAAGACATACGAGGACAGATTAATGGAGCTCAATATGTATACCCTGGAGCAAAGGAGGGAGAGAAGTGATATGATCGAAACATTCAAACACCTTAAGGGCATTAACAAGGTGAAAGAGTCTAACATGTTTAAATATACGAAAAATAGCAGAACATGAGGACACAGCACGAGATTAGAGGGAGACCAATTAAGGGGGAATTTGAGGAAATTATTTTTCATAGAAAGAGTGGTGGATGGAACGGCCTACCTCAGGAAGTGGTGGCAATGAATACAGTGCAGAGCTTCAAACAGGCATGGGACAGGCATAAGGGAGCAATACAGCTAAGTATAAATAAGTAGGCCACTGACAGAACAAAGGCCAATGGCACATTTATAAGGTAGAAAAAGAAATGGGCAGACTGGATGGGCCTTACGGCCCTTATCTGCTGTCAACCTCTACGTTTCTCTAAACAACATGTGACAGTGTAAGAGGTTAACCCTTCAAATAAGTCCATAGAGGGAGTATTTCCTCATTTAGCTTCCCGGGTATTTGATGGTGTATGACCTCTACCATGAGGTTGTGATAGAGGAAAGAAGTTAGAGCAGACGGAATCCCAGTGGACATTTGTTTTAAATACTCTAACACCAAATTGTTCACATAATTTGTTTTTTATTTATTTATTTTTTTTATTTCATTATTTAACTAGGAGTAGCACACTAAGCTGAAGCTTGTATACAGAAGAGACCTGTGAGCACAGGGAAGTTAAGTGACTCGCTGAGGGTCAGACAGTATGCAAGTGGGGGCTGTGGAATTCAAACCCAGATCTCCAGATTTACAGCTCAGAGTCTTCAACCACTGCGCTATACTGCTTCCCTAATTAGATGAATTTCATACCATTCCTGTAACCCACTTTATCAAACAGAACTGCTGTCTGTCATGATTTAGGTATTTCAGATTATTTTTTCTCTAAGGGAGATCTATGTAGTTTTTAGCACAGGCACAAGTATGTCATAGGTGTTATGAGCTTCATGCTGCTATGATGCTTGTAAGTGAACTCCCAGTGCTTGGATATGAACCTGTCTCCGATATACAAGAAAAATTATGAAAAAACAAATGATTGGATATTGAATTAGAAAATACTGTTGTTGGGTTTTTTTTAGTTACATTTTTTTTCTTGTTATCCATTACGTATAATAGATTTGGAGACAATTAATTATTGATGGAATTTTTCTTAGAACAGAAGTATTTAATTATAATCTCTCTTTTGGGGTATTAGGAATTATTAAATTCACTAGTTGTTGGTACATTTGTCTCTTATTCTAAAGGGGGTTGTTTCCTTTTTTGCTCAGACTATATATTAATAAAGGAATAATGCATGACAGAGTGGATGTTATGCTGGGATAACATTCTGCCTCAGGTGGTTGGGCCTGCGGCCACAGGCTGAGGGTATCCTACACCCAAGTAAGGATGTTATCCCAGCATAACACCCACCCTGGAGTGCATTACACAATGGCTCATGGTATCTTGAAAAGAAAATACAATCAATACACCAAATTATTTTTTTACTGATTTAGTACTATGAAGGAGTATTTATATATAAAGAAGTTCCTTTTATGTTTCTTCTGCAAGTGGCATGCTTACCGTGTGTAGGTCTGTGTTTGTTCCCCCCCCACTCTGTCTCCATTGTCAGTCTGTTCTCTCAGTTATTGAGTTTCTTCCTTATCTTCTGGTAAGCTACAGAAATATGTTTTACAAAAAAAAAGAAAAGAAATAAACAAATAGTAGTACATTTTCCCTTCGGCTTTGCCACCAAGCCAAAAGCCTAGGGTTGTCATTCCACATACACACCGACGTTCATGTAGCCAAATGTTTTCATTAATATTATTTGTATTTTATGTTCTTCTGGTACAGTTTGTAGCATTTTTGATCTGTACCAGAAGAAAGCTTAAGTAATGGCGAAAGTGTTTGGCAGCACATTGAGTTGAAGTAAGTTGGGAAGCAGAGAATGTGTGGCCACAGCCATTGCTTTCAAAAGTCACTGAGTGTGGAACCGACTGGCAGCATGAAATGGGCAGTGGGTATTGACTTTTTTCAAGTCATTCAGTCATCAGTGTATTGGGACTAGATGGGGGATATTATGCTGGGATGACATCCTGGATCCTGTACGAAACGAACCAATCAGGGATGAGCATGCTTTCTTGCCATTGTATAAGATACATTAAATAAAGCCATCTAGAAAATAAATGTTGGCACTTCAAGAGAATTATACGCAAATGCTATGCATATGAATTATTTAGTCAAATAGATGTTAATGGTTCTGGGCATGGTGGGGTATAAACAAACAACCCCCCTATATACATGTCACCTCTGGTGAAGTGTTATTTAGAACAACAAGTGCTGGGTGAATTTTTCTCCATCTCTGCACTTTTGCACTTTTGGAAACTAAATAGCAGCAATTAGCATTTCTTCATAGAGATTAAGTTCAGCTCAGCCATTTGAATCTGTCTCTTGAAACTGTTTTGGGAACTGAGCTTTACAAGCTTTATTGAATTCAGCTACATGAACCTGGACCTGGACTTGGGACTTGTAAGTTTGTATTTTGCTACTTTTTAAATAAAATAAAAAGTGAAGCTTTACATTGCTTTAATCACAATGTATGTGCTCCAGCGTTTTGGCTCTGGACTGAGTATGTCTTCTCCAGTGTGAGGTTGTTTTCTTTTTTAACAAGTTTTTCTGTATCCTTGGCTGCTTTGGGGCTTTTGGGGAGGGAGGGAGGTTGGATGATAAAGGGTGATAACATGGAGTTTATGTTGGCTGTTTCTGGGCTCGGGGACAGTGATGGGGTGACAGCAGATGGATGGTGTGTGTTACTGAGTCTGACATGCCATGGGTGGTGGGATTGGTCCTGCTAGACTTATAAATAAAGTTTTGCTGGGAATTGAGTGGGTAAGAGAGGAGTAAGGTGCTAGAAGGTGGAGGGGGCATATACTACTAAAAAGTCTGGGTGGAGGGAGGGCTGGGCACTTGATGTCACAGTGGTTGTTGCTATTCATTTTAAAAGTTTTTTAATTAACTTTGTTGTTCAAAGTTGGGGGTAACGTTGGGAATTTGCCTTCACCATATGTGTCATGCAAAGTTCCTGACTTTGTACCACTTTGCCTGACTAGTTAAAATTCACATTGCTTCTAGCTAGTACAACTGTTTAGAAAGCATGGCACTGGAAAAAGTTATTTTAATTTTTAAAAACTGACTGAGTGTCAGATTTTAAAGGATGGCAGTAATTGAGAAATATTGTAGGTGGAAATTAGTTAACTAAGGATTAGTGTGGGAACATATGCTGCTTAATATGTTCATAAGTTATAAGGCAGAAGGGGCAGAATAACAGATAAAAAAAATAAAGAAACACCTAAAATGCCAGAGTGGTCAATACATACTTAGAATATGATGGTTCAAAAGGGAATTGGGGTAATAAAAGGCACATGTAGTTCATCAAGGGCAAATGCAAAGTTATCAGCCTACCAGCAATGAGAAAGGACAGGAAGTACACAGTAAAGCAGAAAGGAAACTGCAACATCCAATCAGGAAAGGGATTTAGAAGTTATTACAGATAAGACACTAAAGCAGTCCTGGCTTTATTGCCAATGTTCTTTTAGTTTAACTCATGCTCCAGTGCTTTTCCATTGAGATTATTTCCCTTTAAACACTTTTCCTCTGTTGGGCTCACCATGACCTAAACCATTGTTATTAATTGCTGGTTGACCCTCACTCCATGCTATGTCAAAATCTGTAGCACACTGATAAGTCAATACAGACTGAACATTTATCTGATATGTTATTTTTAGCTAGAAATGGTCTGTACAGCTCAACACGTCTTTTTTAGGCACAGAGCTGTGAGGAAGGAAGAAAATGTGTCCTCCAAAATTTCAACACGTTTACCTGGCTGACCACCTGATTGGGCTATGAACCACAAAAACAACCATGCTGTGAAAAGCTGTAGAAACTAGTGGAAAAAGGTTGTTAATCCTGGATGCAGGGTTCTGTTTTTGAAGGAGCACTTGAAGGTTTCTGAGATGCAAGCAGACGGTGAACAAAGCAGGCAATAAGTAAGCCCATGGAGAAAATGGTTGATTAAGGAATGTTTCCACACAGAGAACTGGTGGTGGATTTAGGCAATTGAGCTAAGAAAAAATGGAGATCTCGAGAAAAAACAAGGAAGGTCCGGGTAAAGTAAAAGACTCAGTCCTAAGGGGCTGTTATGACTGAACTGTCTGAAAAAATGAAAAATGGGTTTAAGCAATATTTTTTTTTAAAAGGCACCCAGATTTATACAGTAAAAGGAATAAAAAAATAAGATTAAAAAAAGAATATGATCACATGCTGTTTATAGGGCTAGATAGTTTAAAATAGGGCCAACACTGTATGTCATGAAAGAGAGCGCAAGTGGGAAGGCTAACAGTGAAAACTGGCAGTAAGTTTGTGATTGTTAGCCTTTAAAGATTGCTTGAGAGGCATTTGGCACATTAAGGTCCTTGGTAATGCCTAAACAGCCTACATAACTTCATTGTTATTAACATATATTACCAATGATGCCTTATATTACAGGGGTCTATCTAATATTCAGTTTCTTTTTAGTTTTGTTACTTACAGTATTTTCATGGTTCTTCCTTGATGCTCTTCCACCTCATACTACTTTATCTGTTGTCATTCAATACAGGTAACCAAATCCCTCCACAGCCTTTAGCTAAGTACCCTATATACTGCTGTGCAGAGGAGCAAGGCTGGTGCTGACATCTTCATGCCCTGCTACCAAAAGGCCTCTCCCTACCATCAGTGGGGTGATGCAGGCAGAATGCAGGAGTTTCCTCACAAAATGGATTCCTTCCATGCAGAACACTAGGAGGTAACTGTTCCATGAAAAGTGCAGAAGAACCTCTCTGAAGTGTACGATTTGTCCATCCGACTACTCTTATACTCTACACTTCAGGGAGGTGTAGAGTATGTCCATCACACTGCCTGTCTGCCTCCTGCCATGGCCAGATTGTTTGTTTCTTTAATACTTAGCTTTTTTGCCAATGTGCTTTTAGCATGACCCTTCCTTCAGTCTTTTTGCACTGGGTTCCTCTCTTAGCAGTATGAGCTTTGTATTGCAGCACTCATAAAATGACAACAAAATGTTGGGGCGTGTGCAGCAAAGGGCTGACACCAAGACACAGGATATAATACCCCCTCTAATAAAAACACTAATGTCACATTTAGAGTCCTGTGTGCATTTTGTGGTACCACATTACTGAAAGTCAAATCAGAACTCAAAAAGGTTTAGTGTAGAGAAGCAAAAAGTATCAATGCCCAGGGGAAATGGAATACAAGCAGAGATCTGAACAACTGGGATATTTTGCAGAAATAAATGGAGAGCTTATGGTAGACATTTAGTGTAATCAGTGATATAGAGCAGGGAAACACCAGTAGGCTAGTCACTGTTTCTCAAGAAACAAGACCAAGGACACATGATTTCAGACTGAAAGGTGTCACAGTATGCCTAAATGTTAGGAACTATTACTTCACACAAATGGTCATAGGAATATGACAGAGGCTGCTAAAATGACAAACAATAAGAACAGTAGCCTGATTAAGAAATGTATTCATTTGTTGTTGTTATTTAACCTTGGAGGTAGACTAAGATAAAGTCGTAGTAGCAGCAGTAGAAGCTTACATTACGTATGTATTACAAGTTAAATTACGAAAAATGTTTACATGGCCATTACATAGAAACTTAAACACTTGCAGGATTCAAACTGAAAAGAGTACCTGGATGGAAAAGCATAACTGGATATAATAGTAAGGATTGCAGGGGAATGGTCCTGACTAAACATTGATCTAGGTTTACTACAATATTACTATATTATCTGCCTGTGTTCATATGTGCATTGTACAAGCTCACTGTCATTAGACAAGTCTTGTTACTTAGTGCCTTAATGGTTGTAAGCAAATATTATTTATTTATAGTATAACTTTATTGAATGTGATGGCCTCTCAAAAAAGAGCATGTTGTTTTCAGAAGAATCCCTGGGGACAGCAAACACAGATGGGTTACATACTATGTTATAGCACTGGCAAGCATTCAAGTAGGATTGCATAAAATAATAAATACAGCTGCAGCAGAAGCAGTAAAGCACGTAGATCAGTACTAAACAGGAGTGATTGTCATTGTCTAGTACAGTACATGGTTCTCTAAATGTGTTAAGATGTAATGAGAACAGGTGTTGAGAGGGCATCAGTAACATATTTTTATGCAAATGTGGCAGAGTTGGCAAAATCATACCTACTAGAATTGGTTTTCACCCTTGAATTAAAAAAGGGTCAGCATTTTGCCACCAAGCACATGAACCAGGTAGACCCTCAGCCAATTTTGATACTGCAACATAGCGCTACATGTGCTTGCATGTTGCTGAAGGTGTAGGCACATGAAATGTTAATCTGTCCATCTATTCCTCTACAGTTAAGGCCAGTGCTGGATTGTTTTGCTACAGAATGGCTTGGCAGATCACATAAAGGGTGAAACATCAGGGAATTACCAGATTAAAAGGAAAAGAAAAGTTCCTATTTTTCTGGTAATCGCTCTGTGACAGTTTTGGCCACAAACTGCCGCATCATCCAACATGGAAAAAAAAAGTCCTGGTCTTAACTATATCTATCCATCTGTCTATCTAGCTTACTGCTAGTAGTTGTCCTTCTGGAAGTTAATGATACAGTAGCATTTCTTTACAGACTATGAGACATCCATGGTAGCTGACTAACCATCATCTTAGAATAAATCCAGTTCTGCTGAAGTTTTCTATGGTTCTATATGCATGATGCCAAGTGCCTTATGAATGCCGTGTTTGTCAGCATATAGTTAATGTACTACTTTTAACTGAAGCATTGCTCTGTAAAATTTTATGGGATTAAAATGTTTCATTCTATTGCCTTTTATTCCATGACCTTGTATTAATCTAATTTACAGATACATTTCTCGACAACACAGTTCAAATCAAATCAAAATCTTTATTTGCCCAGGTGATCACCATTGAGCAAGC
The DNA here is from genome assembly GCA_016271365.2 of Neoceratodus forsteri. Taxonomy (NCBI): domain Eukaryota; kingdom Metazoa; phylum Chordata; order Ceratodontiformes; family Ceratodontidae; genus Neoceratodus; species Neoceratodus forsteri. The sequence goes on along the minus strand of CM028136.1, from coordinate 114,788,877 downwards.
TCATTTACAAGGTGGGCCTGCAGTTTGCAAGGACGAGGGTGCAGAATACAGTACAAGTAAAATATACATAAAACAACAGTAGCAAGACTTATACAACAAAATATATGCAGTGTAGAAATAAAGGTAAATAATATATACAGAGATGCCTTTATAATCCTATCCATCAATAACATGTTCATAGCCTGTAAAGGAGTCCCTAGGATATGGAAAAGCACATGTCTAGGAGGCTGGGATGCTGGCAGAAAGATTCTGGGATACTAAGCAGGTGGTATCAGGGCATAAAAGAGGGCGATGGGGGGTGTTTTGCAGTGAGTACATAGTACTGGCAGGACTAGAATGGACTGAGGTGAACTGGTAGTACCGGTCAGACTAGAATGGACTGAGGAAGGGGGGAGTAATCTTGGTAAGGGAACACTTAGTTTGAACAGGAAGGACTTAGATTGAGTGGAAACATCAGCTGGACAAATAGGAATGGTGGAAACAGTTACAGAGCTCCACAAATGTTTTGGCATACAGGGTCTTGAACACAGCAAGACTAACAGGGGAGCTAAGTCTCAGTGATTTCTGTATCCTATTCCAAAATGTGGGCAGGACAAAACTTATCGCTGTTCTTCTAAAGCGGGTACTGACCCTAGGTACTTTCAGGGAAACCAGCGAGTGACTTCTCAAGGCATAATTCCCAATCAGGCTTAATGGGAGACAATCAGCAATGTATTGCAGGAGTTTGTTGGTGATGGCTCAGAGTGTCCAGAGGGCTGCATTTCTATACCGCCCGTGTTGAAGGGAGGGCCAACCCACAGCTGCATATAGTGAACAGTGGTGGGTGGAAAAGAGGAGGCCTGTTACAAATCTCAGAGCTCTATGATACAGTACGTCCAATTTAGCAAGGTATGAGGCTGGGCACCAGCCATATATGAAGTCAGCATAGTCAATTAGTGAGAGGAACGTGGATTGGACTAGCTGTCTTCTGGCATCTGCGGTCAGGAGGTGATTTATTCTGAAGAAGAGTCCAAGCCTCTGCCTCAACTTTTTCAGCAGTTCTTCTATATGTTACACAAAGGAGAGTTTATTGTCTATCCAGCCACCTAAATACTTGAATTTTGGTACGTATTCAAGATGTTCACCTAGTAAGGTGGAGATAGAAGGTAATGGACCAGCAGCGGCAGAATATGCCCCCTGGCCACTTGGTGAGAAAAGCATTGCCTTGGTTTTCTTGGCATTAAGTAGTAGTCTTTTACTGAGGAGCTGGTGCTGTAGAATGTTAAAGTCAGTTTGCAGGTCACCACAGGCAGCTTCAGGAGATTCACGGCTTGTGTAGAGCACCGTGTCATCAGCAAACACATGAATGCTTGCTTCCTTAATGCTTACATCCAGGCTGTTGATATAGATAGCAAACAGTAATGGTCCGAATATGGACCCCTGAGGGACACCTCTTTTTATCAGTTTAAGTGAAGAAAGCTTCCCTTCAGCCTTGATTTGTTGTTGCCTACCAGTGAGGTAGTCATGGAACCAACACAAGGAGGTTCGGTCTAGGCCTATTGTTTGTAAAGTGGAGAGGAGCAAACAGTGGTCGACAGTGTTGAAGGCCTTACTGAGATGCAGGAAAACTGCACAGATTAATGTTTTGTTGTCCAAGTCCCATTGCCAGTCATTAATTACTTTTGCCAGGGCCGTAATGGTACTGTGCTTTGCTCTAAAGCCTGACTACATAGGGTTTAGTAAGTTTGAATTGTCTATGAAAGATCTCAGCTGGGTATCCACATTTTTTTCTAGGAGCCTGGAGAGTATGGGGAGGAGAGAGATGGGCCTATAGTTATTTAGGTCTCAGGGATCCTCTGATTTAAATAGGGGGATGACGTGAGCAAATTTCCATAACTGAGGGAGGGAACCTTGCAATAGGGACAAGTTGAATAAGTAAGAGATAGGTGCGGCAGGGATGTGATAAGCAATTTTCAAGTAATATGGGTCGAAGAAGTCAGCCCCAGCACTTTTTTTAGTGTCCAATTTTAGGAGAAGATCTTCAATTTCCTTTACTGAGGTGGTTAAGAGTGAGAAGATTACGATATTGTTACTCGGTTCCGGGAGCTTAGTGTTGATCTGTGGGTGTAGTCTGCATTATCGAATGCTAGGCCTGCAGTGGAAAATGATTGTTGAAGGCCTGCAGGATCTCGTTTCTGTCATTGATTATAGCATTGTCAGTGGTAATTTTGGAGGGAAGCACATTTCCTGGAGAATGACCTATCAGTTCTTTTAGTGTGGACCAGAACTTGGTAGGGCATTTCGATGCAGAATCTAGCTCAGATTGGTAAAAATTGTCCTTGGCCTCTCTGACCATCTTAATGCAGGCATTTCTAGCTGTTCTGAAGAGACATCAGTCTTCATCTCTGTGTGATTTGCGAGCCTTTTTCTAGAGCTGATCTCTTTTCAGTAAGGCAGCCTTGAGGTCCGCTGAGAACCAACGACATGTTCTAGCTTTTATAAGTGCTTTTACCAGAGAAGCATGGTTATTTAGGGCACTGGTTATAATTTCATGGAAGATGTCGTAGGTATTACCAATTTAGCAAGGTGAAAACTCTGCCAGTGCAAAGAGCTTTTTAATTCATTGAAGTATGCGAGAGGATCGAAGTTCTGTCTGGACCTTTTAGTGGAAAATTTAGATGTTGGTGAGGGTTTAGCGTCAGTTCTTATACCAGCAATAAAGCAGTGATCACTAAAATCAGCTGAAAAAATTCCAGCATGGGAAAAGGAATATGGTTTGCTTACGAGAAGGACATCCAACAGGGTGCTGTTCATTGGGCTTCTCTTGTTAATGCGAGTTGGCTCAGTAATAAGTTGTGTGAACCCTTGGGAGTCACAGAATTGCTTCAGGGGTAATGAGACCTTAGTCAACCAATCATAATTAAGGTTTCCTAGAATAATTGTTTCAATGGGGACAGAGCCCACAATAGATGACAGATGGGAAAGGAGCTGAGGCCCCGCGGCTGGTAGTCTGTATCAGCCTATGACACGGAAAGCCATTGATGGGGAAAGTTCAACTTTAAGGAACAAACATTCAAATCCACCTGCAATAGAGGTACAGTCTAGGATGGACACTGAAAATTTGTTTTTGACATGGATGGTCTGCCTATCGACTCTAAATAGGAGGTAGTTAGGGATGTTAACCTCTCTATCTGGGGTGGATTCCCAAAGCCAGGATTCAGAAAGCACAAGTACATCTGGTGAGGTATGAGTAATCCATGCCTGGACTGATGTAAATTTCTTTAAAAGACTGCAAATATCTGCATGCATAAAGCTGACTCCTTTCAGTCTTGTAAGATCGGATGGAGATGAGAGAGCTTTTATGGGACCAGGGTTGAGTTCAACATTACCTGAACACAAAAGTAATAGGAACACAATTTTTCTCAGGGCAGTGAACAGTAGTTTGAAAGCACAAATCTTTCTGCATCTAGTATAAGTTTAAGAGTGGGGGTCCAGAGTCCAAAGCTTCTTCTTGTGCTGACCTAGGGACGCATAGCCTATGGTCCATCCAGTATAGCACCAAGACATGTAGGTTTTGGGTGGGTGGGATGAGGGGCCACATATTGGTAACAAGGCAGTGGTCCCACCTTGAGGAGATTCCACAAAGTGAGAAGAGTGCGGAGTCATGTGGTGGCAGCAGAAGTTATATGTAGTATTAATGTAAAGGCAGTCTAGCAGTGGTAGGCATGACTCTATGTTGTGGTCAATTCTGCTTGAAAGGTCTGTCACATGGGGTACCATACATAAGCAGGTAAGTAATTGAAACCACACGAAGACTGCCATGATTGCCTAATGTGTTAACAGGGTGCGAGTTGCACCAAGACTCACTAGCTAGGTTCTATAAGTCTCAAGGATCACTGCTCCCTGTTAGACTAGCTAAAAGAGACAGGGACCGATGGTATGCAAAGATACATGGAAACAGCCTGACAGCACAGATGTCTTAAGGATTTATCTTCAACAGGCAGCGGTATCCTACCTATTATGCTGCATGAAGAATATTGGGGAATTGCTTAGAGGAGACAAGTGAGCTCAAGAGAGGATCACCTCTTTAAGAAGTTACAGAAAGGAGAGCTGCTTTAAGCAGTTGCTGTAATTGACTAGTGTGAGGCCTCAGGGGGCGTGGATCACTTGGGAAGTGTACTTAATAAAGGAGGGAGGAGGGGGTGGGGGTGTGTGTGAAACAAATTGTCCAGAGAGCAGTACAGCAAGGTAGAGGCTTGACCGTCAGCAGTGCAAATCTGTAGCAGAAGCAAACCAGCAATGAACATGTGTGCAAGCCACAAAATCTAGTACTGAGGGAAGCTGTGAGATGAGTATGTCACAGATGAGTTACTGTCATACTGTCCATATTTCCTAGTAACATTCTACCAGGAAAGGAACACTGAGCTGGACACAGACTGTTTCTTGATGCAGCCTGGGGAAGATGGAATAGCAAACAAACAGTGCAGGACCGTCGATATGGCATTGAGGTACATACTGACTCATAGGATGACAGCATCGGCGACATGTACAGCATGCCTACAGTAGTGGAAGGATTTTACTTTGCTCCCCCCCCATCCCAGAACTGAGCCAGCAACTGGCTCAACCCACTGTTCACCTCTGAAGCCAGCCGCTGACTGCATTATGAATGAGTGTGTGGGTACATTACACGCCCATGCATAACTCAGTCAGTGGTTGGCCGTGGAGGTGAGTGGTGGGCTGAGCTAGTCGTCGGCTCAGTTCGGGGAAGAGAGGGGTGGTATGCACTGCAGGGCAGGGGTGGGGGTTCTAATTGACCACCAGGAATGTGGAGGTAGGGGGTTGCACTGTATGAGGGATCAGGGCTGCCACAGTCCACTGCACCACCAGAGATGTATACACATGATGTGAGTTCAGTCCTGAGGGCATCTCCTGCAACCTTTGTCTGGGATCGATGTTCATGGATCATAATGGGGGGGCCACTAGACCGGATCATGCTTCTCTCTGTACTTGGTTCAGGGATCATGTTGGTGAGGCATTGGACTACAAGGATTTGTTGTGTCTGACATGACACACAGGTGTTAGGATCTGGTGTGGGGGTGTGGGGGGGTTACAAGCCTAACGGCCTTGTGAGTTATACCTTGAGCATGCGTGGGGGATGAGAGTACTGCCTCCCCTGATTGCCCAACATTACCGCCTGCTTTTTGGTGGGGGTATTCAGCACCACTCTACAGGTTGTGCAATACACTGTAACGTGGCACTGTTCTTATGAATATGACAGTGCGCTGGCATTCATGTCCCCTCCACTGCATACATTAACTATTAGCGTCAGCACTATCATATAGTGCCGGTACTAATTGGCCTTTTGATTATTTCAGCCAGCCACAAACCCTGCTCTATTCTGATGAAATGAGTTTGCACCCGGTGCACAGCTTTGAATATCTGGCCCACAGTCTATAAAATTAAGTTATACAGCACTAAAAATATCTTTGGCAATTTATCACTTATATGCTGCATCATATAACCATGGAATCGCAATCAAGATGAATGTCCACAAAAACAACATATAGCAAACCATGAGAGCTGCATGGCAAAGTATCACTGTTAAAGGTAATAATGAAAACTACTTTAGATATGCAGGTATCAAAGGAAAGTGAGAATTAAGGTAGAGAGGGCTACAAGCACAACATTGAAGGATGGGAGACTATTAGAAAATAGCTCACCCACAACAAATGTTAAATCAATATTTGGCCCCACTATTCATTAGTGTTGGGATACTTGCATCATCTAATTGAAACATTTTAGGGCTCAGTGGTGAATGTTTGTACCATAGTAGATGGCATTACTGGCTTAGTAGATGTACAAGTAGGAAACGAAAGGGTGAAATAAATCATAAGTGATATGCACAGCAGTAAACTATAGGAGCTGAAGGATTGGATAGTGGGTACCCTGACAAATAATTTTCAGGAGTCATTGAAGACTGGAGATGTGCCTGAGGAAAGGGGAGGGTGTTGGACTGGCTTAGTTGGTGGCCCATCTGCCACTAGGCCAGAAGGCAATGAGTTCTAGTCCCACACTGGCATTGGAAAGGAATGGGAAAGGGAACATTGTTTAATCAGGAAAGGCTCACTAAGCCATAACTTGTTTCTACATGTGACCTGAGAGCACAAGGAAGTTAAGTGACTTGCTCAGGTTCACACAGTATGTAAGTGGGGGCTCATGGGATTAAAATCCAGATATCAGGGTGTGCAGCTCAGTGCCCTTAACCACTATGCTATATGATTTCTTGCATTGCGTTCATATCATGAATGCTGGTACCTGAGTGAAGTACTAAGGGGATGCTGTACTGTCAGAGTGTGCTGTCCTTTCAGTGAGATGTTAAACCAAAGTCATGTCTACCTTCTCTCATACAGTAGTAACCACAGGCATTGCCAGCTATTTCTAGATGTTTCATGAAATTTCTGAAGAATTTCTCTCTGCTGCCACTACTGTGGAAATGCAGAAAGCAGGAGATTTCTCTAGAAATATCACAGAAATTTCGGGAAATAGCTGGCAATGTCTATGGCTACCATTGCAGTTGTTCAGGTTGATGTTAAAAATCCCACGACATTTCTTGAAAAGAGTAGAGCAATTTCCCTGTTGTGCTTGACAAATGCCCCCTTCACGAAAAATGCCACCAACTGCTTAATCCAGTTCAAATTTAGATGACTAAAATACTTACATAAAAATACATAAATAAATAAACACATACTTACATACATAAATACATAAATGTTTTCACTTTGTTTAAAAAGGGAAGTTAAAGTGCCACAGGTAAGGATAACTCGGGGGTCTATACTTGGTCCTATTGTACTTAATCATTTTCTTGAGCCACTATCTTCTGTGCTTTGTTTTTTGCTCAGAAATCTCTTTCTTCATTTACCATAACTCATGAGGATGACTTTTATAAAGTGATTAAATGGTTTTCAGATAATCTATTGCTTTTAAACTGCAAAAAGACTCAAGCAATGCTGTTTGGGTCTCAACATTCATTGTCTTTGATTGGTTCTTCCTTTTCAGTTCTTTTTAAAGGTCAGGCCTTTTCGAACATGTTACTTAATTCAAGTATGTTGGTCTAATTTTAGTCTTTTCTTTAACCTTCAAACCACATATTCATAAGACCTTTTCTAAAGTTTAACAATGCCTAGGACATCTAAAGCACGCTAAACATTGCTTGTCAGTTGCAGACTGCAAACACATTATTTGGCAAACAAGGCATTTGACACAGTCCCACACAAAAGATTAATTGTCACATTAACCAGCCTGGGAGTAGGTCCCAGGGTGGTAGCCTGGGTAAAACATTGGCTGGACAGCAGGACAGAGAAGATAATTGTAAATGGAGTCCACTCTGAAGAAAGAGGGGTTACTAGTGGGGTACTGCAGGGTTCAGTACCGGGTCCAGTCCTTTTTGATGTCTTTATAAGTGACACTGCAGAGGGACTGGAAGGCAAAGCATGCCTCTTTGCAGATGACACACAGATCTGCAACAGGGTTGATAGACAAGGAGGCATGGGAAGGATGAGAAGGGACTTGGCAAGGTTGGAGGAATTGTCAGAAGTATGGCAGCTTGGATTCAATGCAAAGAAGTGCAAAATAATGCACCTGGGAAACAAAAACCCAGGGGAAGATTACACAATGGGGGGAGGTAGTAACAACAACAAAAATGGAAAGGGACCTGGGGGTAAACATACCAGGTGACCTTAAGGTTAGGAAGCAATGTGAGAAGGCAGTAGGGAGGGCTGGGGGTATACTGGGATCTATAGGAAAAGGCAACACCAGCAGAAAACAGAAAGTTGTTATTCCTCTGTACAGACAGTTGGTGAGACTCCATCTGGAGTACTGTGTCCAGTTCTTTAGACCCCATCTCTGCAATGACATAGACAGGATAGAGGCAGTCCAGAGGAGGGCAACTAAAATGGTGCAGGGTCTGCAAGAGAAGACATACGAAGAGAGACTAAAGGAGATTAATATGTATACCCTTGAGGAAAAGAGGGAGAGGGTGGACATGATAGAAACATTTAAGTACCTCAGTGGAATCAACAAAGTCCAAGAGGGTAGCATCTTTCAGAAAAAGAAATGTGAAAGAACAAGGGGACACAATTTAAAGATTGGAGGGCAGTTCAGGGACAATTAGAGAAAGTATTTTTTTCACAGAGAGGGTGGTGGACACATGGAACAGCCTTCTTGAGGAGGTTGTGGGATCTAAAACTGTGGGAGAATTCAAGAATACATGGGACAGACATAAGGCAATTCTTGTGGGGTGTAAGAAGAAATAGGCTATTGGTTAACTAGGATCTGCAGCTTATCCTGTAGGTAGGGAAATGGGCAGACTAGGTGGGCCAAGTGGACCTTATCTGCTTCCCTCCCTGACATCAAGCTAGGTCTAGATGCCCTAGCGCAGATCCCTTAGCCATTCTATCCTCCCCCCATCTATAGAAAACATGCAGGTGCCTACCCCTGGCCCATGCACCCCCTTTTCCTATTCCCTGCCCCCCAACTCTAGCTTGCAATGAATGGTGGGGCTTCCCCTCCTTGCGGAGATCTGGCTCTTACCATAGCCACGGGGCAGCCACTTGCCATAGAGCTAGTCTACCATAGCTTAACTGCAGCTACCTGCCCAAGAGCCAGTATAAATGCTGCCACACCTCTATCAGATAAATGAACCCCATCCCCCCCTATAAAGGTGTGGCTTGTCAAAATTAATGCCCAGGTGTGAAACATGGACTTCCTCTATTCACTTTATAAAAGCCGCCGCTCTCCTATTTAATCATTTTCAGGCTCTTTCAATTGCTCCAATGCAGGCAGCCTCACACCAAACCCACCTTGAGATAATGTCAGACCCCACAATCACTACCCTGAGCCACCATACCTTGATGGTCTGCAAATCTGCCATGACAGCCCTCAACAGGGCCCCCCATGGCATCTTCCTTAAGTCATTGCCCCCAAGGTGGTTTACTAATATATCTGGCCTGCACCAAAGCAATTTAAGTTCCTCCAAAATAGGTAGCAATTGAGACCAGCAAAATCCCCAAATCCCTTTCCATTGTATGTGTGGACTTCTGAATCTTCTTGCAAACTCCCTCTCCCTTTGGCTGGTCACCATGTGTTTCTCTGCTCAGTAGGCATCAGAGTGTCCCAGAATCCAAATAATCCATTGCCTCCCATCACTTGCTGATAGAAGGAAAAGCACAAAGAGGTAATTTCAAGCACTGATATAGTGCTTGTGACAGTCAGATTGCCAGTGGCCCCATTTCTTTATTTCTCCCACATATCACCCATCCAAGGCTAATTCTGAAGCCGCTCCAATTCTAAAAGAATGTGTGGTGAACTGTGCTGGGTCATGCCCCATAAATGCCAATGTCCTCTTCAACAGCTCCCCACCTGATAATAACTTATCACTTCCCAGTTCCCATATTGAAATCAGATACTCCTATATTTTACACTGTCTTTTACTGCACAGTTCTGCCCCTCCACACTGCGTGGGCGGTACACTTAGGTGCTCTGACCCTTCTGGTCTGTCTTTGATCATCGTAACCAAATGTAGAGAGCCTCCTTGAAAAATTGAACGTCCTCCCCCTGTAACCTTCCCTCCGTGTCACCTTTGTTTTGCCGCCAACTCGCCCACCCAAAAGGCCTCCCTGTACAGTAATGCAAATACTGCCTGGAAAAGGCATACCTCAGATGCTGAGTGACATGTGTCCCTCAGCGTCCCCATGACTGCCTCTGGAATGTCATGTGTTATGGGTCTGCCTGTGTCTGCATGCTGGCCCTGCCCCTTCTGCCACCCTAGGAGTATGCATCATACGTTTGACTTCTGTTAGGCTCAAGGTAACTCCTGGAAACCCCAGCCCATCCTATTGCCTGCTAGCAGCACTGCTATGGAAGAGAGTGCCATTCCCCTCTCCCATCTATTCACCATAAACCCCATTATCTGTTCTTCCAAGGCTGGTGCACTTACCATCATGCCCTGCTGGACCAATACCCTTGGAAGGCTTCCAACACACCTGCATTGGCCCTATAGTGCTGGCCAACCAGGAGCTCTAGTACAACACTTGAGCTCTTGCTACCCAATTTCCCACACATGTTCTTATATTGGTGTTTTTATCAGCTCTGCCTGAGGGGCCAGCAGCTTGAACCTGCACACTGAAAATGTGATAGGCTGTCAGCAATCTGATTCTTTACCCCTTCTACATGTCTCACACTGAAGGAAAGGTTCAAGTGCAATCCTAGCAGCACCAATTGGCTGGTGACCCTAGTCACCATCTCAGTGTGTTCTGGCTGCCTGTTAATTACCTCTACCACCCTTTTATTGTCACACCACAACACCACCTTTTTTTTCTCATCGCCCTCCCCCATACCACCAATGCTACCCAAATAGGGACACTCTCAAGGAAACTAATGTCCTTCTGTAAACCCAGAGCTGTCCAACTGGTGGGCCATGGTTCTGCCATCCACCTGTCCTCCTAGAATACCATGAAGCCTGATTCACCTGACACATCCGTGTATCACTGCAGAGCTCCACTGTCTACCCAATCCTCCTGACAATGGTCACTCCATTATACTCCTCCAAAAATTCCTTCCACATCAAGAGGTCCTCCTGCACCTCTTTGTGATGTCAACTCAATGGTGTGGCTGCTTTACCTTGCTCATGACCTGGCCTAATCACCGTGTGAAAAACTCTGCCTGGGTGGATCACCTTACAAGTGAAATTGAGATAGCCCAGCAGTTGCTATATCACTACCATTGGCACCTTCTCCTACCAAATACCTGGCTGTTCCTTTACATTGATCTCCCCCACCCACCTCCCACTCAGCACCCACCCCCACCCCAAGCCCTTTCTTACCAATCAGGGTCCAATACCATAATCCTTTTTGACCGCAGACATGTCTTCACTCTTCAAAGCCAGACTGCAAACTGAAGAAACAGGTACGTGGTTTAATGAATTTCAATGGGATTTTGAACTTAGTGGCATAACTTGGGCATTTTTGCATATTTTTGGCCCAAATGTTCAACTTGCCTTATTTGGGATGCTACCTCTTGTACAATTACATTGTCATTAGGTAGCTCTGTCCCAAAAGGTGATTTTATGGTCCCTGCATGAAATCACCTTTCGGGCAGGAGTTGAATTTTTTCTCTGCCCTTGTTCATGAGGTGGGGTCATAAGAAGGCTATATTAAAAATTTGGTGTTGAATTCTGTGAACACAGACTCATAACTTTGGTAATTTTCAATATTTTTATCCCAAATTCACAACATGGCCATATCTTTAGGCACCACATGAATGTGACAGCTGTCATTTTTCAAATCCTGCCAAAAATGTTTTTTTTTTTGTGTTTTTCTTACATCTCGAAAGATAATTTTGTGGTCCTTGCACAAAATCACCTTTTGGGCAGCAGTTGAAAAATTTCTCTACCTTTAATCATGGGGTGTTTCATAAGAAGGATATGTTGAAAAATTGATGTAAAAATATTTAAAAAACAACAAAGTTAAGAGTCTACATTGAATGTTGTGAACACAGGCTCATAACTTTTGTACTTTTCAATATTGTTCCCCCAAATTCACAGCATCTCCATATCATTACAGTACCTCATGATTGTGATAGCTGTCATTTTTCAAATCCTGGCCAAATTTTTTTTTTATATCCCAAAAGGCATTTTTGCTGTCTCTGCATGAAATCACCTTGCTGGCAGGAGTTGAACATTTTCTCTGCCTTTCTTCATGAGATGTGGTCATAAGAAGGGTATATTGAAAATTTGTTGTAAAATTGTTACAAAATAATACAGTTATGAGCCTACTTTGAATTTTGCAAATGGAAACTTCTAACTTTGGTATTTTTCAATATTTTTAAACCACGTTTACAACATAGACATAGCTTTACAACACCTCATGAATATGACAGCTGTCATTTTCTAACTCCTGCCCAAAATGTGTTTCTTCATCTTGTAAGTTGATTTTGCAGTTCCTGCACAAAATCACATTTAGGCCAGAAGTTGAACATCATCTCTGCCCTTCTTCATGAGGCCGCGTCATAACAAGGCTATGTTGAAAATTTGGAGTAAAAATATTATAAAACAAACTTTCAATATTTTTACCCCAAATTCCTCAGCTATAGCCCCACAGGCTCTGGATAGAGTTTGTTAATAGGGTCCTAGCAATAGGATAGTGGACTATACAGCAAGGATACCAAAAAGGTACAAATACCTCTTGAGTTGTAAGAGAATGTTATCAAAATTGCTGAATGGGACCTTCTTTTTTATTATATGCATAGCAGTCAAGTGAAATACCGGGATTGTCCATGGGGAAGGAGACGGTGTTCTGTTCAAATGGAAAACAGAGCTTTTAGTGCAACAGAAGCTGCTTTAAATTCTTGATTTCAAATCCTACTGGCAGTTAAAGTTAGTCATTACAGTTAAGCAACAACTGAATAAACCTCATATGTAGTGAAATATTGTTAGAATGTTTGTAGCAGTTGTGGTCTTTGATCAATTGCTGTATATATACTGTACTGAGGAAGTGCAACACAGTTTATTGGACCTTTGGATGCATGCCCTGGAATTGGAGGATGGCACATCTGTTGCCAGTCCATAAGAATGGGCCAAGGGATGAACCTGGGAACTACAGACCAGTCAGCCTTACGGCCATAGTTGAAAAGCTAATGGAGACTATCGTTAAGGAAAGGCTGGAGAGTTTCTGGAGGAGAATGGTTTACAGGATGACAGACAACATGGGTTTGTATCTGGCAAATCATGCCAGACCAACCTTGTTGACTTTTTGACTGGGTGATGAGGTCACTGGATAAGGGCCATGTAGTGAATGTCCTCTACCTGGACTTTAGCAAGGCATTTGACTGGTTGTCCCATGGAAGGCTGATAAGCATGCTGAATAGCTTTGGGGGAAGGGAGGAAACTAGTTGGATGGATTAAGAGCTGGTTGCAGGGCAGGCAGCAGAGAGTGGTAGTTGGACGAGAGCTCTCAGCACCCAGGGTTCTAACCAGTAGTGTCCCACAGGGGCCGGGGATAGGACCAATACTATTTAACATATTCATAGCTGACATATCAAGAGGGATAAGGAGCAAGATCAACCTCTTTGCAGACAACACTAAGATCTGCACTGAGGTGGATAGTGAGGAAGGGGTAAGGTACTACAAGAGGATTTGGTGACACTTGAGCACTGGTCAGCCACATGGCAGCTAGGGTTCAATGCTAAAAAAATGCAAGATCTTGCATTTGGAAGCAAAAAAAACCCAGAAAACAGCTACTGGTTGAGGGGAGTGCAGTTAACCACTTCTACTGAGGAGAAAGATCTATGGGTACTGGTGACAGGGGACATGAAATACTGGGCACAGTGAAGGAATGCAGTTGCAATGGTGAACAGAATGCTGGGATGCATTGCCAGGGGAATTACCTCCAGGAGAGAGGAAGTCATTATGCCCCTGTACAGGTCCCTTATGAGGCAACACTTGGAATACTGTGTGCAGTTTTGGACCCCCTATTTTAAAAGGGACATCAAACTGCTGGAGGGGGTCCAGCACAGGGCAACAAAGATTAGCTTGGTGAGTGGGGACAAGACATAGGAAGAGAGATTGAGGGAGCTCAACATGTACACCCTTGAGGATAGATGGGAAGAGGAGATATGATTGAGACATTCAATTACCTAAAGGGCATAAACAGAGTTAATTCTGAGGGTTTCAAGTGAGGGTGGGATACAACCAAAGAGAGGGTAAAAACTGTGGGGAATGTGGGGGGAAAGAAGTCAGAGGAGGGGGCAATAATTCAGTAAAGAATTCAAAGGGAGGTGGGGCAGCTGCAGTTTAATAAACAGCATGCTGCACACTTGAGCAGACTAGATAGACCAAAAGGCCTGTATCTGCTGGCCATTTTGAATGTTCATATGTTCGTAACATAACAGAGATTGTACATAGCATTCAAGCTTTTGGGACAATAATCCCAGGTGCCTAATGCTAGGATATTTGTGGTCTCAAAGCTTGTGCACTGTAATATGTGTTGGTGTAGTGGTTAGAGCACTGACTTGGGAACCAGGCGATTGTAGAATCAAACCCTGCTAGAGCAAAATATTCACTGTGTGACCTTGAGCAAATCTCTTAACCTCTTTGTGCTCCAGTTCACACAGGAAATGGGTAGCAACAAGGCCCAACTGGATAAATAAATCATAAACAAATACTCCATCTGTACAGTAGTTTGTTATAGCCATAATGTGAGGCATCCAAGGGTGCATGACAAAAAAAGTGACACTGGGCACTGTAGACAGAGGCCAGATATAGCCATTTAAAAGACATGAAACCTGAGAATTTGAATTATTATTGTTTTCTGAAAGGGGTGGGGCTAGGGGCAGGGTTTGTGGTGTGGTTTATTGTCCAGTTTTCACCTCATCCAAAGCTGGCAACCCTGTATGCAATGGTAGCCCTGTAGTTACCATATACAACACTCCCAATATTTTTCTGTACTGTCACTTATTGAAATCCAAGAAAACAATCATAAATGATCCAACAGGACAAGATGTATATATAAATTATGTCATCTCAATAGAAAGTATAAAAGGGCTCAAAGTAGCAGTATTTGTTAGTAGAAAAAAATGTCAACATACTGTTTTTTAATAATAATAACATATTTCTGGCAAAAACATCAGTATTTATCCATTTTTCTTTTAATTTTATGTCATTCCTGAAATGAGATATGGATCAGAAGTTTTTAAAAGTTCCTGCTCACTTGCCATGCCCACCATGCTTATATAAAATATCTTTGTGTGATTCTGTGCTGCATACCATTAGAAACTTGTGCTAGCATCATCTTACCTTATTTACAATATCAGTGTAGTATGCAGTGTAAAAAAGTAATCTTAGCAGACCAGATTTTTTTTAAATTGATAGTGGCGGCCATCTTAATTGACTTGTGTCATTCATTACAAAATTTGTAATGAAAGCTGTTTTAAAGATATTTGAGGAAATACAAATTCATTTATGATGAATTAGAAGGTTTTAGAAATATGTTTTTTGCTAAAAAAATATGTGATGACATTTTTTTGCAAACCAACAAATACTGCTGCTTTCAGTGGACAGATTTTCAAATCCTTCTGCCTATCTTGTGTTCAGGGTGATTTTTAGGGAGTTGTGGCAGCCCCATTGCTTCCAGGTGCAAAGCTTCTTGTCCCAGTGCAAGGGTCTCCTAGTGAGACCACTCCTGCTGCTGCTTCTCCATGGATGTTGCGCTGCCATTAACCTCATACTTCTCCACAGCCTACATCACAGATGGACCCCTGAACAGGTAAATTATGTCATAATTTTGATCATCTAGTAGATCTGGATATAAAGGTAAGATGAGTCCAAAGATGGATGCATGCTGCTATAAAAACATCTGAATTGTGATTATGAGTATTGAAAAAGAAGCACTTGCTATCTCCAAATAGTGCCAGAAACCAAAGGACCTCTGCAAACAAGCATATCTCATAGCTACAGTTGCATTCCTACAGCAGAAAGTGCTGTCCAAACTCTGTACCCCCCTTTTGGTACCATGTTGGGAAACTATCAGATAAAGTTAAAGCAAAGGATACAATTTTCAATCCCATTCTTATGAATCACAAAACGTGGTATATTTAGGAGCCCTGTTGTGACTCACCCCAGTTTTTCTAAGCACAAACATTGCTTTAAATGCTGAGGGGTGAAGATCCCCCGCACCTAAGGTGGAATGAAAATGAGGCATTCCATTTCTTAGTCTAGACAAATTAGTTGTCCACAGAGTATCAGTGCACATTCAGAAGTCATGCATGTCTTCACATAGTTCGGTGTCACTGATAGATGTTTTTTTGTTTCAATTATTTTTCCTCCCTCTCAATCCCATTAGATGCCCTCTTCTACCTACTGTCCCTTAGCCCAATAAAACATCATCTCTGAGACTTACTGTGGTCATCCAGGAGGTCCTCTGGCTTATTAACAAGGTGGGGCCATTGGGGGTGGTAAGGAACCTGCTCAGGAGACTAAATCCAGAAAAGAGACCAGGAACTCAGTAAACAGTGTG
Organism: Neoceratodus forsteri; assembly: GCA_016271365.2. NCBI lineage: Eukaryota > Metazoa > Chordata > Ceratodontiformes > Ceratodontidae > Neoceratodus > Neoceratodus forsteri. The sequence goes on along the minus strand of CM028136.1, from coordinate 114,772,831 downwards.
GTCCTATGAGGGGAATGTATCATCCTGCTGTAAATGGACTATTCTACCTTGTTCTTCTCCCCTCCCAAAGATGGTGGAAATAACTTGCATCCATATGCATGCAAAGGGCAAGCACACACACTGAGCCTGTTGACTGTCATACCCACTGCCATGCTGTGTTGCTTTTCATTTATGGGCCCTCAGGTGGCACTAGCACAATGGGAATAGACAACCTCCAACCCTAGGGAGGTCACCATCATCACAAAATATAGAGATACTACTCTGCTGACATGTTGGTTATGCCACACACAGATGTGCATTTAAGAGTGCACTGGACACACTCATCCCTCATGGCTCTTGACCGCTACCTGAGGCCCATGTGTGGGCCATGAAAAACAGCCATGATTCTGTCCCTCCTCATCATACTGGTCCCTCCTCATTTTCCCTGTTACCTGGTGGGTCCCTCCCAAACTCCTGCTCTGAAACAATTCCTGGTAGTCCAGCAGATCCCCTTCCCCAGCGACATTCCCACTAGAAACCCATCTATTGGCATGGTCCCTTGATGATCACCATTCCCTGCCAGCTCTTACAGGTCCAGTTGTACTTTATGAATGACCATAACATCTGCCTGAAAATGTTCTACAGGAAAGTGGCATTGTTACTTTGCAGCTGGCCCTGTGTATGGTCATCATGCCATTTGAGAATGGCATTGTGTGCCATTAACATGGTCACCCTGCCCATTCTGTGAACCACTGCACTTTGATATGTGCTGGTGAGTAAGGTAAGTGTGACCACCTTTGAACCTAGCTTGGGGAATCATAAGCCAAGGCTGGTGCAACATCATTTGTGCAATAAAGCTGTATCAGTTCCATTAACTGAGATGCATCCCATAGTGTAAAAAACAGAAAAAAAAACTGTCTGCCAGTTATATAATTATAATGTAATTGTATATGTAATTGTAATGTAATTATATATTGCAATCCACTTGCTCTCATGTTCCCGCTATGTATATATTGTATAATATTAGTTATCCTGTGTATATATATATATATATATATATATATATGCTTAATGCCTGACCTGTTTTAAGTTACTTACCTGGCTTTCCACTGTAACAATTTTTGCAACATTGTTAAATCTCTCTATATCTTGTATATTATTATTGTATTTATCTATTGTACGGTGCTGAATTTTGTCACCCGGGTCATCACCGAAAAAGGGATTGCATAGTCTCAGTGGACTTACCCAGTTACCGAAATTCTAATGAATACAATAAATAAATAAACATATGCAATAGAACATGACAGGGTGAGCATTATTGTGAGATAGTCACACACCTTGGGAAGTGAAGCATGACATGCCAAGAGCCTTATGTGCACCTGAGAAGTGCCATTATCTCCAGTTACTTTCTCCCTGGAGTAACTTATTGTGAGTACAAAATGGTTCCACGTTCCAGCTAATTGTTTATGTACTTCCATATCTTTCTTCTATTACAATTAGAAAAATTGCTAAATAAGTGCATAAATAAAATGATTCCACTATTTTTATTTTAAAAACTGAGTAATGAGGTTCACAACATTAGATATTTTTGATCTACACTATTGTGCTGGAATAATGCATGGTAATTTGATCTCATCTGGCCAATCACAGGTCCTGGGTACTCTTACGCATTTTATAATTTCAAGCAAACTTCTAAAACAGCCTAGCCAAATTATATATTTTTTTCCATATAGGTTCTTTTCACTTGCTACATGGCATGCTGGATGGCTGTATCAGCCCTGTCCCAGTGCACAGAGGCCAAACTAAGTCTCCATCCATTTTCCAAGACCAGGTGGTCCACCAGTGCTAACAGGGAGGGTTTCATGAAGCCCCTCTTCCATTTTTCCTCTATTTTTCTCCTCGAGGTGCAGCATATGTGCAATGCATGGACAAGCGAACTCCACCTCCTAGGAGGTGCTCCAATCTTGCTGTACTCCTGCCTTTCCATTAGTTTCAGGACTCACATGCAGCACTGCCTGGCTTCTGCCAGTTGTCAGTCAGACCCCCAAGTGACCCGAGTCTGTTCCTGAACCCAGGTCACCAGTGTGGCAGAAGAGAGGTATGGATGCCTCAACCCACTCAGCCACTGACCCCACCAACCAAATCATATTTCTAAAAAGTGGCTGCTTAGCACAGTGTGATGCAATATGCCCATTTCATCCAAATGAATTCTCACACTGATCGCTGCCCAAATTTAGATAGAAGTCATTTTTTTAATTAATGCAAGAGTTATCCCTTACTAATCGTTTTTGCAGATCTTCTTTTTGCAGATTTATGATGACTAAATTGGCAGCCTATGCTTTATTCTGAAGATGTTCATGACCAAAATGCTAATTTTTGTTTTCTTTTATGAGGTCAGATGTTATACCATGAGGTTTTTTACCTGAGTTACCAAATCTGTCATCAAGATCTGTATTCTTCTACTTTCATTCCAAAAAGAGCAGTATTTCACTAAATCAGTCCAATGTTTTAACTATAGTTTGGCTACATTGTGAAAACTTAAGACAGACAGATTGACACACATATAGACATCTCTGATTGATCTGCATCTTGAGATGGACCATCAGTAAGGCAATTTGCTTTGCTATCTGCAGATTTGTGCCCCCTAGCCCAAATAATGACCTGTTAATTTTGCTTTCTGTATTCTTATTTTCTAACACAGCCTGACTAAGTAGGGAAGAATAACACATTGCAAATGATACTATTTAGGAAATGTTCCAGGCAGAATATTAATGTCCAAAAACAGAAACAATCTGGCATCAATATCAAGAGTATGACCAATAAATGTCTGCACTGGTGAACTGCAAGCTTTTATTCCAGGTATATTTCCCTTTCAGTAATGAAAGCAATCTCATTAAATGAAAAAAATAAAGGGATTTTTTTTTCTTTCATGTACAGTCCAAAGCATTTCTTTCCAAAATGATTTATTGTAAACAGAGAATACTAGAATCTGAAATAAAATTGTAAGTTGTCTTTATATTGGATTGTCTTTTGACATCATGGAGCATATTAAACCCCATAGGCTAGTAACCATAGTGGAAGTGATATTGAAGATATATATTATTAACCCCCATAAGCTGGTAACCATAGTGGGAAGTGATAGTGAAGACATCTATTATTACCCGCCAAAAGGCTGGTAACCATAGTGGAAGTGATAATGAAGATATATATTATTACCCCCCTATAGGCTAGTAACCATAGTGGAAGTGATAGTGAAGACCTCTATAGTCAGGATCAAGTTAAAGTTGAGGAGTATCAGCACGAGGACTCATACAGCAAACCTAAAACTTTTGAAGAATCAGATTTTGAGACTTACTTTGCTGTTGTTATTAATGTCAGGCAACATCCACCACAATCCTGGACCACGGCAACAAACAGATCACCAAAATAAAAAGCACAGCACCCTCGAGTTGGCATCAATCAACATCTGTAGTCAGTTATCCAAGTTTGATTCACTCCAGGTTTGGGTTACCCAACACAGTCCTGATATACTATCCATTGTAGAAACCTGGCTCATGCCTAAGAGCCTGGAAACAGCAATCACTTTAGATGTCTACGCTGTTTTCAGACAGGGCAGGACTAGTAAGTGGGTATGGGGCTGTACCATTTATATTAAGGACAACCTCTAGGGACACACCCTTCCCACACTAGACACAGGTAACAATGTCCAAGCACTGACATTCAAACTACTGCTTGGGGTTCAAAACAATGGAATCATTGTGGATTTGGTCTATATCCCCCAAAAGAACAGACCAGTGGCTTTAAGGTGGTATTAGACTATTTAAACAGCTTACACCACAATTCTGAGGTTATAATGGTGGGGGACTTTTACATTAACTGGCTATCTCCGGAGGCAATCCCCTACAAAGATGCCATCTCCTTCATCAGTTAAGCACAACTGGTTGAATTCCCCCACAAGAACAAACTACCACACTGGGACATATACACTACTAGATTGGTTACTCACCAGCCATACGGGCAGGATTACAAATACCAGCATTCTCCTGGACTCGATAAGTGACCACTCCCCTATCCTGTGTTCCTGGTCCAACAAAACTGACCCCCCCACCAAAACTATTATGGGTCAAGTATTAAAAAAGGGTCAACTTGCACCCTTAAAATCTCACCTCAGGCAACAAAACCAGTCACCTATTGAATCCTACGAAGATGTTGACAAAGTCCTCAACTAGTTCACTGACAAGTTTAACACAGTTTGTGATCTTCACACCCCGTCAGGAAATGCAAGGTTAAGAGAGCAAGTAAGGGCCACATGGCTCAGTCCTGGGTCCAATTTTATTTAACATCTTAGTAGCTGGTATGAGCTCTAAGGATGGAATTTGGTTAACAAAGTATGTTGATGATGCTAAGTTGGGAGGAATTGCAAATAATATGACCTCTGTTTTAAAATTACAAGAAAATCTGAAATTTATTTCTGACTGGGCTGCTTCACATAAACTAAACTTCAATTATGCAAAATGCAAAATTATGCACTTTGGGAAAAACAATATGTGTGTTAATTACTTTATTAACGATCGATTACTAAGTAAAACCAGCTCTGAAAAGGATCTGGGAGTTATTATTTCCAATAATTTAAAATTATCCGAACATTTAAATAATACAGTTAAAAATGTACCTGTTTAACCAGTTGCATACTGAAAAATATAAAAAGTAGGGAGCCAGCTGTATTAATTCCATTATACACCAGTATTGTGAGATCACATTTTGATTATTGTTCCTCGTTTAGTGCCCCCACTTTAATTTGTGACAGATGATCTAGGGAAAGAATTCAAACGAGATTTACTAAGCACATCACCGGTATGTGCTCCCTATCTAATAATGATAGATTAAAACAGTTAAATCTTTACACTATGGAATATCGTTCATTGAGAGGTGACCTTTGTTTGCTCTTTAGATCCATGAAGGATGAATTCTTGTTTGAAGCCATTTATTTAAATTGACATCCGTCAGCTTGTTTTAGGAGATCACATAATTTGAAATTAAAGGCCTCTACAAATAGGACCTCAAAGAGAAATAATTTTTTTACACAAAGAATAATCCCGATATGGAACTCCCTCCCACATGAAGTTGTGAATAGTGATAATTTATCTCAATTCAAATTAAAGCGTGACTTGCACATGGATGAATCAAAATATGTAGTCCACCTGGCTTAGGTGGCATGACCATATTGGGCATGTCCTTTGATCACATGTTATACCTATGAACCTAAGTTATGGATCTCACTGCCCCTTATCGAACTGAAGAACAGCAGAGATAATCTTTGGCATTGGGCATGAGCAACAGGCTGATATTCAAAACTACAAAAAGGTTAGGTACGCCTGTACAAGGGCTCTCTGAACCCCCCAAAAGTCATCACTTCAAAGAGGAACTGACCAACACCTGGGGTGATGGCAGACATTTCTGGGACAATATGAAGGCCCTGACCATGTTAGACATAAATGGAGTCATTACCAAAGACCAATAAGAAATTGCAGACACTTTTAACTCTGCATTTACAGACCTAAGTAATGTAGTCCCCCTGAATACTTTGCAGCAACAGATAACATCAACAATGAAGTTGATGAACCCCAACCGCTGGGCCACCCCCTTCTATTTCAAAATTGTCACTGAAAAAGATACAAAAAAGTACCTACAATGGGTATTAGGTAAATTGAGGTTCAGTGGAGACACACTAGATCTGAAGCTTGTTGTCCTCACCCTTGATGAGACACTTACACCACTAACAAATATCCTAAACCTTTCATTAAGGTTTGCCGAATTCATCCAGAAATGGAAAGCCACCATGGTAACAATGGTCCATAAAAGTGGGAACAGGGTTACACATACAAATTATCACCCAATATCTATTCTGCCCCCTCTGTCCAAAGCAGTTGAGCACATTGTATCTGATCAGCTCATAGAATACCTGGACAAATACCAGATACAATGCCCCCAACAGCATGGTTTAAGAAAGTCACACAGCACCACCAAAGCTTTAATTGGGTTCACTGGGTTCATACATAAGGCACTTGACTTGACCATGGGCAACTGGTGAGAGCATCCTACATAGGCCTCACCAAAGCATTATACATGGTCAACCATGCATTGCTACTTGAACAGCTGTCCTGCACCATCCTCTACCCTGATACTATGGATTAGTTCAGTAGCTATCTCGTGGACTGAATGCTATAGGTAAAAAACAAATGGGGTACTTTCTGAAAGCCATCAAGTGCAAATGGGTGCCACCAAGGATCCAATTTAGGCCCTCTACTCTTCAGCTTCTTCCTGAATAGCCTACCCTACATGTGCCAAGGCAGTATTCTCCTTTATGCAGACAATGCATATTTACAAATAATTCAGACCCAATATTACTAGAGAAGCAGCTTCAGATGAATTTTTCCATAGCTGAGACCTGGTTCATGAATCATAAATTACTCATGAACTACAAAAATACCAAAACCATGATATTCAATAAGATGGGATGCTCCATCCCACTGCTTGACTGACACCCGGTGGAGGCCAGGTGATAGTGCAGCAGGCATGAACTACAGGGGAAGGGACTTCTGCTTGATGCAATCATGCCAGTGCACCATTGCATGTATGTGTGAGTATCATTCCATACCAGAACCATTGGAGGAAACATGGTGGAAAAAGTTCATATCAATCAGAATCAAAACCAGCACCCCTTAGGCCCATGGATAACTGATGTGGTAGCCCACTCACCTTCACAGTGGGCTTGAGTATGTAGTGGATAACCAGTAAGTCCAAATGATGTTCGGTAACAGGGCTTGTGGGTGCCATTGAGGGGGGATGAATCAGGGGCTAAGGAACAAAAAAATCAGTGTACAAAAATGTAGAAGTAGGGATGTATATGTTAGACAGCAGTCAGAAAAGAATATATATATATATATATATATATATATATATATATATATATATCAATCAGAAGTGTATTTAATAGCAAAAATGGATGGTGATGCACATAGGGGAAAAGAACCATAACACTGAATAAAAACAATGGGGTTCATAGCAATAGAAAGCACTACAGAGGAAAAAAACTTGAAAGTAATAATTTCAGACAATCTGAAGGCATTAATAACTTTTAACAGGGTGGTGGATAGGGAAAACAATATGAAAGTGTATAAGATAAGGGGGGTCACCAACAGGAAAGGGAAGGGGGATCACCAACAGGAAAAGGATGGAGCTGCTACAACTGTATAAGTCATTGCCTCGTCCTAACTAGAATACATTGAGCAGTTTGGGATTTAGCATCTAATGAAGGACAGGAACAGATTGGAGGCAGTGCAGAGGAGGATAGCTAAGAAAACATAGTGAGAACAGGAAAGGACCTATGAAGAGAGATCATCAGAAATGAATACTGTATGTACATGCATGAGACATGGAGAGAGTTTGGGATCATGACTGAAAAATACAAACACGGCCACAGCTTAAATAATGGGAACCTTTCAGATTGAGTGGAATATAGTCACCAGGAGCAAGTGCAGAAAGCTGGTGGGGGAGGTGCAAATTTATTGTGGTTACCAGGAAGCACTTTTTTCAAGGAGAGTGTGGTGAAGGGGTGGAATAAGCTACTGGAGGTGGTAGTCTGTGTGAAATCAATGGGAGATACATAAGTGGGAAGATACATGAGCTTGGTAAACATCCCAACAGAACATCAAGGACTGGTGGGAAAAGCCTAAGCAACTAATGGGTGGCAGCTGGTAGTTTCTTTGAGAAATATTTGGACTTCTGCAGCTGCCAGTTTTGCACATGGATTTAACTTTACTGGATGCTGGCATCTGGGAATTTGTGAGCAGACACGCTGGACTTCTTTGGAGCCATGGGTGGTAAGAGAATCCTTGGGTTCAAGTGTTTCCTTTCCCTTCAAGTGATACTTGACTAAATATTGCTGCAGGCTGTAATGCAAGAGTAGACATACACTTTTATTCTGCTTTAAAACTCAATGCTGATGTTACTTCTCTGGTGATAGCAGAGTCAATTACTTGATAATACTGTTCAAGTTGATAAGGACAAACTGAACTTATACCTCATTAGTTGATGGTGTCATCTAATTCCAGACAATTTCAGTTTTAGTTAATTTGGATTCTGGATTGTCAAAATAATTTATATAGTTTTGTTAGTTTGTTTAACAAGCAACTCTCTATTATGATAAAATATCTTAAAACACTACATTTAAACAGATTATGTTTTAATTGTATTGTCTTCTAGTTCTTTGTTATTTTTTTTTTTTTACTTTCCCGTGAAGGCAGTGTACTAAATATTACAGATAATGCAGGAATTTTTTCATGGAATCTTTCAAAATGTGTCTTTTTCTCTGCTGCTAACCACAATATTGCAGTTTGTCACATCACAGCCTATTGTCATGGTGAGAACTATGATGCCATAAATGAAGGCACTTTGAGGGTAAAAGGTGAGAGGCCAAAGTTTTCAGTGTTGCTATACAGGTTTCTCAGATGGACTGCCATGATGTGCTGTAAATCTTTGGAAAGGAACATTGCAAATGAAAAACAAAAACATGCTGTAGTAAATTGTAACAGATGAAACACTTTATTTATGAAAGTTTATGCTAAAGTACAACGTTGCTGTTTAAATTGGTGAGTTCATGGGACGGTTGATTTGGTATGACTGGTTGAGTGTAGAGGAGTTGATTGTGGATATGCCTGCGTATTTAGTTACTGTTCAACCAGAATGATAAGATAAGGGAGTTTGTTTAGTAGGTGGGGAGGTTAGTGTATGTGTGGGGTGGTTTTGTTGTAAGGGCTGTGGATTCTGGTCAGTTTGGGGAAGGCTGGTTTTATTGGGGTGGCATCATGGGTGTCAGACTTAGGTCCCCTTCAATAAGTTACTTACCATCTGAGCTACTGGATCTCTGCCCCTTTGATGACCCCACCCGTCAGCAGTGGTGCATGGGTGCTGCAGGGAGCTGGGCTTCATTAGAAGGTGGAATGGTAGGTGGAGGGGAGCAGAGGGTGCTAATGGGGGGACACCATAACACTGGTGAGAAACAGGAGGTGTCCAATAGTAAAATGGGTCAGAGAGTGGTGAGCTGTCGATGGTAGTCATATACAGGGCTCCCACAAGACTGGGTGGGCAGTTAGCTGGGAGGCCAGCTGCCTCCTCCCATCCCCTGTGGGCAGTGCTCTGCAGTGCTAGATCAATGAGGAGCAAGACAGCCAATACAGCTGACTTAAAGGTGATAAGAAATTACTTTTACATAATTAACTGCCCTACCACCTTCCTTTCCATGCCAGTTATATATTCTGATATGCTTTGATGATTTTGTTTGATAAATAAATGATCTAGTTTTGGGGTGCCTTCAGATCTACATTGAGTTTCACTCTCCTCACCAGCTACTGCTCTTGATTTTCATATTTCTAAAATATTCTATGACATCAGAAACTCCCATTCCATGCTATGCATCTGAATGGTCTGGAATGGGTGTTTCTGATGTCATAGAATGTTCAGGAAGTATGAAAACAGAGAGCAGGAACTGCTGAGCACAGTGGGATTCAGGGTAGTTACAAAGGCAACACAATTAGATTATTAATTTAACAAAACAGGTAAAAAACACATCAGAGTAGATGGTAGCCAATAAAAAAAAAACAAGAAGAGGGCATCTATAAGTCTAAGAAGAATTTCCTATCACCTTTAATGTCTTTTTCTTTGCTTGATCTGGCTTGCAACACAGAGACCTGGCTGAGCAACGATGCCGTCCTGTTTTGCAGACAGTTGTCTTAGTGGGAATCATCATGATTCACTCAGGTGAGTGAAGGTGTGCTATGATATCTGTAGCTGGTGAAGAATAGAGATGCAGTGAATTAAAATTCTGCCGGTGAAGTGCCCGCGAAGTAGGCACTTCGTGGTGTCACTCTGCTACATGAAGTGGCCAATGTTAAAGGCTCACTTAACCTTGTAATTATTACTTCACCTTGTCATTCTGCCTTAACGCAAAGTAAGGCAAAGTGACAACAAAACTGGCAGCCCTTCACAAACACAGTCACCAAAATTAATGTGCATCCCAAAATGCTCATGTCCTGTGTCCAGAAAACTTCCCAGTGCTGACAAAGTGCAATGAGAGCACAAGAGATGCATAGTCTCCCAAAATTAATAACACACTCAAATGTTATGCATGCAGTAGTCACACACAGTCACCAGAATTAATATGCATCCCCAAAATGCTATTGTCTAGTGTCCAGAAAATTCCCCAGTGCTGACGAAGTGAAATGAGAGCATAACAAGAAATGCAAAGTCTCCCAGAATTAATGGTGCACTCAGTCATGTGTGCAGTGGTCACACACAGTTACCAGAATTAATGTGCATCCCAAAAATGCTACTGTCTTATGTCCAGAAAATTCCTCAGTGCTGATGAAGTGAAATGAGAGCATAACAAGAAATGCAAAGTCTCCCAGAATTAATGGTGTAGTACAAATGCACAGACAGATTAAGATTGCGCTGCACACTCAAGAGATGCAGATGCAAAGGCACAACACCAAACCAGTGCTCACAAGTCACAAATCCAAATCTGGAAAAGAATACCTTTTGCCAGTTGTGGTGGGGGGGAGTGCACAGCAGTAACAGTCCACTACTAGTAAAGATACCACAAAGTAGTATTAAAAATTCATGCAGGTGCGGTGGACAGCGGGTTCACACTGCTGCAATTACTCTATGGCACAATAAAAGGTGTCTGATTTAATGGCACACATCGCGCACACACACTAAAAGTAATGTGTAGCAAATTGAAAACCTTTAGTACTACAACCAAATGTTTTAAACAAACTGAAATTATACACTGCTGCACCACAACAATCAGCAAAAAAATGTCAAGAATTACTGAAAATATTACTGTGCATACATTAACACAGACACGAAAAATATAACCAAAACAGAAAGACTGCCCTTTTCTCCCGATTAATCCACCTACATCACAGATACACCCCTCCCCCAAAGCACACTTCACAGTACACAGACTGACTGTTCTAAATTAGCATTCAAAATCCACACACAAACAATAAACACTCGATATGAGCACAGGAGGGTTTCCTATAATTGATGTACTAAATTATGAGCCAAAATAATAACTCAAAAATACTTTTTTAACAGCTTTTAAAGGATTTGAATCACAGAGCACTGAGAAGAAACTGTCTCCATCTTCCACTACACACACACACTACTCAGAACTGCGGCTGTGCAGAACAATCTAGAGCCCATGTGACCTGCAATCCCATAAAGCACTGCAAAATTCACCTTTGGATCTCAAAACCAAGGTGAAGTGAGGTGAAGTACATTGTTTTCAATGTACTTCACCTTAAAACTGGTGGAGAAGTGGTTTGGAGAAGGTGGAATAACACAAAGTCATTGTTTCCAATGGACTTCGCATTCCGCATTATGACGCGAAGTTCTCCACTTCGCATTGCGGAGTACTTTGTGGATTCTGAATTACTCTGTGAATCACTGTGGCGCGAATATCTGCCACTTCGCCCACTACTAGTAATGAATGCTGCAGCCAGGTTATTGACAAGCTTTCTCAGGTCTTGCCATATCAACCTGGTCTTGTGCGAACTACACTGGCTGCCAGTGAAATGGCAGATTACCATCATGGTTGGTTTGCTGACCTATAAGGCCCTATAGGGACTGTATCCTGGCTACTTGGGAGACCTTCTGTGTCCTTACTAGAACTATTGCCCCTTCACTCCTCTGATGTGTGCCTCCTAGCCATTCCCAGGGCAAGATTAAAATCTTCAGGTGATCGAGCAGTCCCATTAGTGAGACATGCCCTGGAACAAGCTTCCTCGTTCCCTCATTGGAGTCCTTTAAAGGAGCCTAGAGTCCTTCCTGTTTCCAGAAGCTTTCATCTATTCATAATAAACTTGTGATCTGATGCCACCTATGTTTTTAGATTTTTAAGACAGACTGCATTTTGCACATTTTTATAACTTGAATTACTTACTGATTTTTTATTGATATATGTTTGCTTTTTCTGGTGATTTTATTGTACATCACTTTGAGCCCTTGGGAATGGATGTCATATAAATAAACATTTACTTAGTTACTAGAAAGGGAGGAGGAAGGAGAGGATGAAAAGTCTCTAGTGCTCTTTCATTCAACACTAATTAGGTAGGAATGGGCAGACCCAATTGACAAAGGGCATTTTTCTTTTCAACAGATTCTGTAAGTCTGTGTTTCTATGTAATCAGCTGCAAACAGAACCCTTCATTGTAAATGAATTGTAATTACAAAGCTATCTCTTGTGGTGGTTCTGGATATAGCAGTGTGTACAAATCAAAGAGGCACTCTAACTTCTTAACTAGGGAAATGTCCTTTAAACTTAATGGTTAGAGCTGCTACTTTTGGGACTTAGGATCTGAGGCTTGATTTTAAAGAAATTGAGGTGCAACTGTCTAAGTAGAGGAGTTAGGCTTTACTACTGAATATCATTTGTGACAAGGTGCAACCTCACCACGGTATTCAGGATCAGCTTTGCGGTGATTAAGGAGTCTCAGGAAGACCAGTTTGTTAACATCAAACCAACCAGGTATATTTTTATTTTCTTAATATGGTTGGTGACACAAAACTTTGAGCTTCTGTCCTTTTCCTTTTTAAGCCCCACCGGGGAAAATGAAACAAAAAAAGAAATAAAGAGGCATAGCTCCAGGTGGAAGCACTGACTAAACAATCCCCGACCCTAACTAGAAACCTCACTTTTCCAGAAGGCTAGACCTTCTGGAAGAACACAAACAGTAAAACGGAAAACTCACAATGGAAATAACTTTTTTCCTTTTTGGCCTAATTCAGGAGACCAATCCCCTGAGGGTTGCTTAAAGGACTCCTGTTCTGGAACACATCGAAACAGCTTATCAGCCCTCTACCCCTGCAGCAACTGCCTGCTGGCTTTTCCTTCCTGTTTTTAAAGCTTTCCTGTCTGTGCAGCTTCAGCTAATCAGCCGAATCAGCTGCAGCTGTACCCTGACTATCTTACTCAGGGAAACCCCCTCTCCTCCAGTACCTGACTTTATCACACATTGTTTCTGCATTAGGGCTAGGCAGAATGTTAAAATTCTGACAGAATATAAATTCATGGAGATTCAGAAAATTCCATGGAATTCCATCAGTAGCAGAATTCCAACATTTTGCATACAAAAAGTTTACATTAACATCAGATTCTTTTTCAATGATCCACAGAATTCTGACAGCAGAAGTCTGCATTCTGCACAGCACTATTCTATGTACATCTGATTAACCACTTTTACAACTGGCCCCAGTGATATGGTGTCAGTGTTGCTACCTGGGAAACTGTGGTTCATGTGCCAGACCCAAATTCATGCACTAAAGCTAGCTGGGGGCCAGGTGTGCACCAGAACTGGACAATGTGATTCCAAGGTATTGAGGGCAGGGCACATGGCCCCAGAATTCACAAAACTCTGCCTACCAAATGAAAAGCAGCATTGAGGTTGGCTAAGGAGGCAGCAAATTGACCACCATCTCAGTCAGAAGAAGGATACAGTCATGTTATCACTGATCTTTGGGTTGAGGTAACTGGAAACATAGGGGAAAAACATAATTAGAAACACATTGGATTGTGACCACAAATAGTATAGAAAGTCAACAAAGTGTTCAGTACATGGCTTTGGTGCTCACCTAATTACAATACATATTAGTTCAGGTTTTGTGATTGGCTGTTTTATTTGTAGTTATTTCAGCACTATGTCTGCCATCTTGAATGCAGTACTGTGCATGTGAGTTCTAATTAAACCATTTCAGTTCACTTTCTGGCTAGATATTGAAAACTGCTGATCAGATTGTTACCATATATATAGTTAGCAGTGCTGTGACATACAAATCTCTGAAGTTTTCAATAAAGAAAATAAAGAGGGTTTTATGATACCCATAATGGTTAAATCATTAATGATTTTATTCTTGTAATTTACTGTTGAATGTTAAAAGACATACTGTACAATGGAACCAAGTATCAGGTTCCTTCTTGCCTAGTGATGTCAATCAAGATCTTCAGTAAATAAAACAGCAACAACAGACAGAGAGATCATTTGCTAATTGATTAATGACTTTAATTGCTTATTTTATCCAAGCATTATGGCTAGTTGTCACAAAGAACAGTGTGACAGTAATGGCACTTGATCTCATGATATGTGGGAACCTGACACTTGGCACCACTCTATTGGAGTTTCATAAACACTGCAGTCAGTGCTATAATTACTTTATGGCATCATAAAGCTCTCTGGTGGACATTATTATACATGTGTTTCAGCTTGGTATAAGCTGTTGCATTTTTGTCTGCATTTGCAAACAAATATGATATAGTTAGTGAGATTTATTTACTGTTCCAGATTTTTACAGTGACATCCTTCTCTTGGTTACTGTGGGTGATACACACATCACTGAAAACCTTTTTTTGACTATATTATGTTCACATGTTTTGCACTTTCAAGGTCATGACCACTAAAAGATGTTTTCCAACATAGATAGATCATATCAGTTCATTTGGATTGTTGTGTGCTAGGAGTAGGGCTGGGCAAAATTAGCAAATTCTTATTTTGTGGAAATTAAATGAAATTTCATGAAAGTTTCTGAAATGTTCCAAAATTATTAAATTGGTTATAACTCAGTTAGTATTATAGCTGGAGATCTACAATTTAGCATGCATATTATTGAAACAGGTCTTGAAATAATGTCAATTTTCATGACATTTGGTTGAGGGGTGGGAAAGTTATTCAGGCTCAAATTCTGGCAATTTATTATTCATGTGAAAATTTTTGAATTATAGGGGCACGGTTCAGCCATTATAGTTAGGGTTAAATCTTCACTGCTATGTTAACCTGAAAAATGGGCACTTGAATAACTTTGCAATTGTTCAAGTAATTTGCATGAAATTTGTCATGCACCATCAGGGACTGAAGATCTCTTTTTTATTTTATTAACTCTATTTATGACACCCTTCTCTCTGGCCCCATAGGACTCTCTCCAGTATGGACCACTAGGATTGGTGATCTCCTGCTCTGTCCAAAATCCTCCAAACACCACCTTTGTCCTGGGGTGCTGTCTTGACTCACTCTGACCGGACTAATCCCCCAGCTTGGAGTCCCCTAAGGTGGGACCACCAACTCCTCCAGCACTCTATCTAGAATCTAGATAGTGGCCAGAGTGAGGGTAAGAGCCAGAGGCTGGCCAGAAGGATCCAGCAATGAGCATGGGTGCCATCCATGGGGTCCACCTTTGTCTACCTAGGTGCAAGGGCTTTTACAATTTTCCTCACAGGAGGCATGGTCATGCAATGACATCAGAGCATGTAGTGCACTCTCCTGCCCCTCCCAAAGATGTCTGCCATTGCCTCTCCACATCCACATTCCCTACTGGTGTAGTGCTCCCAGTTTCTACAAGGAGTCACTACAAAGTGGAAAATCCCCAACAACCCACCCCAAGAGAGGAGGGCAGTCCTCTTGATGCTCAATCCTTTCCTGGCCTGCCAACCCCCGACAGCCCACATCTGCTCCTGAGCCTGGGTCACCAGTGTGGTGGGAGGTGTGGTGTCCAGTGCCTCAATCCTCAGCACCACTGGGCTAGCGACTGAAAATCTCTTAATGTGGTAAGTTATGTTCCAGTCAGATGTGTGGGTGTAGAGATACGGAGTCAAATTCTTTGTCACCGCATTGCTCAAACACTGTGTGGAATTTTGGTCTGACATTTTAAGGGTTTATATGTCTTGGATCCCAGTGGTGCCTTTTGAGGGTTGGTGAAAAAAATATTAATCCATTCCAAAGTTATTGCATTTTAAAGTTTCACATTATTTCCAATGGGAAAAGTTAGATGTGAGGCTTAAAATAGGATTCTTGATCTCAAAGGTGGAATCTTCATTCTCAAACATGGAATCCTATTCTGCAAATGAGGACTCCTAGTTCTTGCTGCCAACATCTTGTTTTCCCTTAGAGAGGGAAACAAACTTAAATTGCAAAAATAATACAGTGGTTGTTAAACACCAACAGTTGTCTTTACCTAATCAGGATACTAGGAATTGGATTTTGGGATTACTTTTTTTATTAGTTTGTGAGAAATGTGTTTCTTTTCACCATGGAAAACCTAATTTGCAAATCATGAAAAACTTTTACTGTGAAACAGGATTCTTTTCAGCAATTTACGAAAAAGGATTTCTTTTACCATAAATTGTGGAAAAGGATTTGCTAAAGAGGATCCTTTTTCACAATTTGAGAAAAAGGATTTTCTTTTTCCACAAATTGCAAAAAAGGAAGTGCGAAAAAGGATTCTTTTTCACAATTTGTGAAAAGAAATTATATGGCTGTTTCTTTGTTGTTTGTTTTTCTCCCTCCTATCAGATTCAATGGCTTTCATATTTTTTCATCAACTTATATTTGTTTCTGAAATATACTATTATTGCCATTTGATCATCACTTTCAGAGGGTGAGTGGACAGATCCTGTATCTATTTTATTCCTACTTTATACTAAATTCTCTTAAACCCCAAGGATTAAGCTAAGGCCACTTGAAACTGGGTCCACATTTGCTTAAATTGTTCTATTTTCCCCTTTTTAATATATCCCACTTGTTCCAAAACTGACATATCAATCATCATATTCAACCAATGGCCGAACACCGGTGGGTCTGCGTCTTGCCACTTTTGCAAAATACACTTTTTTGCCACTATCATAAAAAGCATTAATAGTTTATAATGTTGTAGAGCCCATGTATCTTTATCAGGTAGAAAAACTAACAGCTTTATCATAGGAGAAAAAAAAATGTGTTTATTAAACACCAACTGAGAAAATGTTTCTATCTCATGCCAAAAATTTGATAGACATCGGCAGGAAGCAATCAAATGTATCAGGGTGCCAGACATATTAGGACATCTAGGGCATTTATCTGAGATAGTTGGATTCATTAAAAATAATTTTTTTTAGTGTAAAATATATACAATATGTAGTATTTATTTGTATCTGTTGCAGCTTTACTGATGTAATATTTTCTGTATATATGTTGATAATATCAATCCATTGTTCTTGTGAAATATGAATTTATTAATTATTTTTTTTTATTTAGTTTTTGTTGACCGGGTAAGTGCATTAGACAAATCTTGCCTATTTTTAGGCACGACCCAGGGGAAGGGGATACAGATGAATGCCAACTGACCTTGAACCAGATTAAGCTGTTGGTGGTATTTTTAGTGAATGAGGGAAATTTGGCCAGGACTCCAGGGACATTCCCCTACTCTTTTCGATATGTGCCATGGGATCTTTAACATCCACCTGAACTACCACCAATCCAGGCAGATGGGACCTTGGTTTAATGTCTCATCCAAAAGACAGCACCTCAGAAGTGCAGCACCCCTCTCATGCTGCACTACAGTATCAATACTGGGATATTAACCCAAGTGCCAGATGTGGGAACTGAACCCTCAGCCCTCTGATTTCTCAGCCTCAGAGGTGAGTGTGCTACCCACTGAGTCATTGACACTGACACTAAATACCTAGATCTCGTTTCCACTTCCTCCTTACTCTATTTATACTATGTTTAGAAATTTCTTGAAGAATATTATATATCTGCGTTATCAATTTTTTTTTCCTGAAATGTTATCCTGAACATTTTTAATCAAAGCAGGGGTTCCTTCAACTTCAACAGTATTTTATTTTTGCTTAAGAAAGAGTTAAGTTGATTATAGTAAAATACATCAGTGTCTTTAAGCTGATATTTTACCTTTAACTGTTCAAAAGTGTATACTCTTATCATTATAAAATAGATCACCTATTTGATACAGTCCCCTTTCTCTCCATACTTTTAATGCTTGAGAAGATACAGAATACAAGAAACTATAATTCCCTAATATGGATATATATTGGGTAATATCCATACCACTTTTTAACTTCTGCTGTGCAGATATCCAACATTAATATGTGTTTTTTGTTGTTATTGCTGCCTTTAATTTTTATCATTGGAATACCGAAATATATCAGTTGTATGTAAATGAATTATAAGGGTGTGCTTTGATCTCTAATTGAGATGATGGGAATTGCAATTTCTCTTTATGCATCCAATGCCAAACCTGTGCTAGTTGAGCAGATAGATAGCACATATACAAATCAGGAATTGCTTGCCCTTCTTTAATTTTAGGAAGTACCAATGTCTTCCAAGATATTCTTACTCTGGCATCTTTACATAAGAATGTCGTAACTAAAGTTTTGAGTTTTGAAAAAAAAAACTTGCTGGGATTGGTAATGCTAATACTTGAAACAAAATAATAACTTTGGTAAAATTTACATTTTAGTAAGATTGATCCTTCCAATTAATGTTAAATACAATGGGTTCCATTTTTGCAAAATCTTTTGTATCTGTATTAATAAAGGTTCATAATTTAAACTACATGGGTGGGATATTCAATGGGGTTGTACATGGCGCAGCATTGTTGCACCATGTGCAACCAACTGATGTGCCCCAGTACAATATTCAAAAGGGGATGTTGCACTGCACAATTCCCGATGCACCGGGGTGCACTAGTACTGTATGCAGCGCAAGTGCGGGGGCGTGCCCATGCATATGCAGCACATCCCAATATTTAGCCCGGGATGTGTGGTGCATATGCAGGCACAAACCCACATTGCACCTCATGGGAAGGGGTGCAAATATCCACCCCTGAAAAGCAGGAACAAGTCCTGGCCACCCACAGGTGAGCTGCTGTATTGCAGGGTGCAACACGGTAGCTGCCAGCTGTGGGTGGCCACTCGACCACCCCAGACACAGGCTGGGCATTATGACCACCTGCCTGAATGTGGGCGTAATGAATCTATATCCCTGGTGGTCCAGTAGACCCTACCCCCTCACCCAATCATGGACATAAATGTGTGTAAATACCCTGGTGGTCCAATGGACCTGATCCTGAGCCCAATCACAGGCAAATGAATAATTTAATTTCCCTGGTGGTCCAGTGGACACACTCCCCAGCCCAATTGTGGGCTTCAGTTGTAAATAAATGCACAGGTGGACCATCAGCACCCCTCTCCCCATCCAACCACTCAGACCCACCACCCCACTCCCCCCGGTCATTGGCGGGCAGCAGCTCTCCACCCACAAGCCACCTGGCTGCCCACTGACTGACAGTGCACAGTATGGCTGTATGCCAATTGGTCCACTGCATGGCCAATGGGCATGCAAACCCTATGGTACTACACAGTCCTGAAATGTGAATGGGTCATTCACATTTCAGGACTGTGTAGTACAGTACAGACTGCATGCCCACTGGCCCACACAGTGGACCAATGGGTGCACAGTCGTACTGTACGCTGTCAGTTAACGGGTGGCTGGGTGGGTTGCAGGTATGGAGCTGATGCCTGCCACTAACCAGGGGAGAGTGGGGTGTCAGGTCTAAGTGGGTTGGTGGGGAGGTGGGTCCCGATGGCCCACCTGGGCATTTATTTATAACTGAAGCCCACAATCGGGCTTGGGATCAGGCCCACTGGACCACCAGGGAAATTACATTGTTTATTTGCCCATGATTGGGCTCGGATCCACTGGACCACCAGGGATTACATTTATTTATTTGCCCACGATTGGGCAGGGGAGCAGGTCCACTGGACCACCAGGGACTTTATATTTAACCACAGCCTGTGATCAGGCTTTGGGGTGTGTTGCCTGCCGAGGGGCAGGGGGCATCTGTCCCTGATGGCTGCAGCCTGGCAGGGCAGCAGGTGCAAGTCCGCTGGAGATTGGTGCACCTGCATGCAAATGGGGCCATAATGACATGCAAATGGCCCCATTTGTGCCTTGCATGCATAATGACCTCATTTGCATGCCCAGCATTGAATATCATGGTTGCTGCACCTAGTACACCCACACTTGTGCTGGTGCATCCCCCACTCCTCACTTGTTACTTGTGCTGACACAGTGCCACTGTGCCATGTGCAGTGCCACTGCACCATGGGCAGTGCTTCAGCCCCAGTGCCATATTCAATGGTGCTGAGCCACAGACCAGCACTGTTGAATATCGCCTAGGCCATGCCCTGGTGCATGCCAATTGTGCTGTGCCCAGGTTTGCACCCATGCCTGGTGCATTTCTGAATATCCCACCCCATATGTCATTAATTGAAGAACTTAATTTGACTCCCAAAAATTCAATTTCCTTGCTTACTTTTATAATTGGCATTCCTAGTGTTGTTGGAAACCCATAAACTGTATCCACTTTCAGCACGGCTGTCTTTGCTCAGTTAATTCTGTAACCTGAAAATGCTTCAAAATGATTAATTTCTTGTATAACATATCTCATTGAAATTTCTGGTTTCGTAAGATAAAGTATAATGTTATCTGCATATAAACCAATTTTTTACTACTGTGTTTTAAGTGTGATATCTGACATATTCTTATTTTGTCTAATTTTAATTGCTAAGGGTCCTATAATAAGGGCAAATATCAGAGGAGAAAGAGGGCAGCCCTGTCATGTTCCTCTTTTTAACAGAAATTTTACTGAAACTAAATTATTAATTTTAATTATAGCTGTGGGGGCATCATATATAAGTTTTACCCATCCACTAAACTGTGCTCCAAGGCCTATCTCCTGTACCACAATGAAAATAAAGGGTCATTCAACCCTATCAAATGCTTTTTCAGCATCAATGGTAACCAAGGCTGCATCTGCCTGTATATTCATGTCTATTATATTTAATTTATGTCTAATATTTTCTGTTAATGTTTGATTTTTTATAAATCCATTTTGATCTCTATGGACTAAGGTAGGAAGAATATTCTCTAATCTTTTAGCTATAATTTTTGTAAATATTTTATAATCTCTGTTTAGAGATGGGCCTATAAGAGGCACAGCTCAGTGTATCATTATCCTTTTTCAGGAATACCTGAATTATTGCTTCTTTAAATGATTACTGTATTTTATGTGTTTCCAAAAAAGAATTGAACAACAAACATAATGGTTCTGATAGTGCTGTTTTCAGAATTTTATACACATCTACCCCCGAGTAATCTGCTCCCAGAGCTTTTTTTTTTGCTAATTCTTCTATTATTTCATCTATTTCACAAATTGTAATGGACAAAGCAAACATATTTGTTATATAACTTGGTATTTTAGGTAAGTCTATTGCTTGTAAATGCTGTCTAGTCTGTTCTTCATTACATGCAAATTCAGAAGTATAAAATTTCTTATAAAACAAGAAAAAAGTTTCCAAAATCTCTTTTGGATGATTTTTAATAGCATTTGTTTCATCTTTGATATTATTTATGGTATTTTTAGTTTGTGATTGCTTGGTATGCCATGAAAGTAATTTTAAAGGTTTATCAGTATTAAAATAATAATACGATCTAGCGTTATAAATTTGTTTTTTCTCAAATTCGTTAGATTTAAGATTACATTGATCTGTTTTTATCAAAAGCTTTTTAAATGTCTCTGGGTCCAGAGTTGAGCTATGTAATTGAGCTAAATTATTAATTTCTTGTTCAAGCTGTGTAAGGGAGCTAAAATGAGCATTGTTTTTATATTTCATTCTGGATATTATATGGCCTCTAAGGAAAATTTTATATGCTTCCCAAATATTTATTACAGCTGTATTCTGGTTCAAATTAAATCTAAAATATTCTTTGATAACTGTTATTATGAGTTCTGTTTCATTTTGATTTAATATTAAAACATTATCCCCATGCCACAACTTTATAGATGTCTTAATTTGTTCCATTTTTATTGATAATATGCAAGAGTCATGGTCTGAAATAACAATTGCTGTATATTGACTATTTAGACCTAGTAATATATAGATTTTGAAACTAAAAAGAAATCTATATGTGAATATGTATGGTGAGCATTTGAAAAAAAAGAATAAACTTTTTCTACACCATATTTTTCTTGCCATGGGTCGACTAAGCCTAAATCAGACATAAAATTTTTAATAACCATTGTACATGAAGCTCAAATTTGATCTAAATTTAGAGTTTTATCTAACTGCTGTAAAGTAAAATTAAAGTCACTCCCCACTATAGATGGTGCTTCAAAAGTTGATAGAGTCAGGAAGACGTTGGACAGAAACCCAGGAGAAATCTGATAAGGTGCATACAAAACAGCCAAGGTAGCCTTAAAATTATAAAGTTGCAACTACAAAATGACATATTATCCTTGATCATCTGAAAAAACCTGAGTAATATTCAGAATAAAGCTATTTTTATTAAATGCTTTTAAAATTCCGCAATCATTTGAAGTATAATTTGAGACAAATACACTTCCCCACTGGTGTTCCAGCCATAGTTCATCTTGTCGAGAACAATGTGTTTCTTGAAACAATAATACGTCTATACTTTTATTTTCTACAAATTTGAGAACCTTAACGAGTTTCTTCCTATTCTGTAGGCCTTTAATGTTCCAAGTGGCAATATTCTAAATATCTATCATTTATTACCTAACCTTATCTTCCTAAAATCTTCCCTCTTCTTTTTTCCAAATTGAAAGTTAAATAAGCTTTGAGTTCTAGCCCTAAAAATGATCCTCCAGCCCTAGTTAATCACCAAAATAATTCTTACAAATCTACCCCCTTTCTACCCATCCATTTCCCAACAATTTATTGTCCCCAAAGAAAGAGACAAAAAACTTATCGTCCCTAGACACTAAATAGGCCATAGAAAGAATGCAAAGCCAATCATCCCTGTAAAAATCAGCATCATTTCCAATAATTTTTCCCTATATTTGTTTCTTTTTCCAGCTGATTCATAACTATTTCCTTTGCTTTATCCCCCTCTCCAAATACCCAATACTACCTCTCTTTCTCTATTGGTTCATTCCCCCTTTTTATTTTTTATTTGGGGGGCAAGCACAAAATCCCTATAAATAGCAGCATCATTTACCCCTTTTTTTATTTCCCCCATCTGATTTATAGCTATTTCTCTTACTTTATACTCACCTCCCTCCAATACCTCCTCTTTCACTGTTGTTTTATTTTTTGAGGGGGGGAGAGAGCAAGCACTATTTTCCTTATATGCCAATTTGTAGGTCTCCATTGCTTCTTCTGCAGTGTCAAAAGTATGTAACTGGCCATTTATAATGAATCTTAAGTGTGCCAGATAAAGTAAAGATGAGCATATCCCTTTTTTGTATAGCAGCTGTTTAAGTGGGTTATATTGTTTTATTTTTTCAACTGTGTCTGATGATAAGTCAGGGTAAATATTAAACTGGATATTTTCATATGTTAAACCTTTAGAAATCCATGCCTTTTTTTAAATTGCTTCATGGTCCTGAAATGTTAAGATTTTCACAAACACTGTTCTGGGAAAATCCTGGTTTGTGTTTGACCTGATGCCAGCTCAATGGGCCTGATCCAGGATAACCTTATCCTCAGGATATTGCCTACCCAGAGCAACAGTCAGCAATTTCTCAAAATATGCCACTGAGTTCCCACTATCCTCCACTCCCTCCGGCAGTTTACAATCCTAACATTGGCTTTCCGGCCCTGATCTTCTTGCTCTGTAACTATTTAAAGCTTGAAGTTATCTCTCATGTTGTAAAATTTGTTGGGGTACTGCTCTTGAAGAATCCTCTATTTGGGACACTCTCTCTTCTAGGTGCTCTGTTCTTGTGGATAAAGTTTGAAATTTCTGATTCATTACTACAACAGCTGTATTAACTGATTGTAAATACCCCTTAATATCATCCAGAATTTCCAGCATTTCTTTTGTCAATGTGGTCACAGCTTCCAGGTCTTCTACTTTATCTCCTGCATTAAAGCTCTGTTGCTCTTGTGTTTTTGCACTTCCTGGTTCTTGCATTTGGGATGCAGAGTTTTTATTTCATTGATAAATTGCCCATCTAATCTACAGGTAGCCACTTCCAGTGGTTGTAAAATATCTTGATTTAAAAAAAGACCCCTGTTGTACTGCCACTGTTTCATTTTCTTGCATAGATACTGTTTCAGTACTTAAGACAGACATTTTGTCCTTTTCAGACCAATCCTTTGTTTTTTCCATCTGCTGCTCCAAATTAGTAAGCACGTTTTTTTAAAAAAAATGGTAAATATCACTTTGTACTTGCTTTTCCTCCATAGGACTCACCACCAGAGACAGAAGTGAAGGCAGTGCTTCTGTTTGTGAGATAATCTCCAGTACATTTAGCATACCTGTTTGTATTTTTGTTCTTGTCTCCCGATTCCTTTTCTCTACTCTGTTCTGTCTAATACCTTTCAATGAGCGACCTGTTTTAGACATACTGAAGCAGAGATATGCAATAAGGAAAAAATAATTTTATACCAGCCAAGTCTCTCCTTTTCTTTTCTGCAGTCACCTTTTTATCAAGCAAACAGAAAGACTAAACAGTCTCACTACCTGAGTGTGAGCCCAAAAAATTAAAGCACTCTAGGCATCTAACAGTGAGAAGACAGCAAACCTTGTTACATCTCTACAATTTGGTTAAGCTTAAATAGTGAATGCATTAAACAGCTTTAGAGCATACATAAAGTTCTTTCTCGGGCATAATTCAAGGCTACGTGCTGCTAGCAGTTATAAATCAAACCAGCAATATGAATTTCCGCGTTCCTCCAAGGCATTCAGCATCTTCCCCACCCAGCCATCTTAGAGTGTCTGGCATCAACACGCGTTGACTCCCGACTTTCCTCATGGGCACCCCCCCCTTGTACCATGGCTGTTTCTTTGTCACTTAATATTAAAAAAAGTTGTTTGGAATTTTGGGCTGACATTTTCAGGGTCCAAAGGGTTTTCCCAACAGATGTACTTTTTGCTGGTTTGGCAAAAATATATAACTTTGGCTTGAACAACTGCAAATTTAAATTTTGCTTGATTTTCCATATGATATCATTGAAATGGAAGGTTTACAGAGTTGTTTCTTTGTCACTACTTTGCTAAGAAGTGATTTGCAATTTTGCTCTGAAATTTCCAGGGTACAAGAGATGTGTGCCACTGATGTCCCTTTTGGTGGTCTTGAGAAAATATATTAATTTGGTATCAAGTTAAACAGCTTTCCAATTTCTCTATGTTTTTCATAGGATAATATTGCAATGTGAGGTGTTTTTTGATGCTGCACACTAAAGGATGGGAGTGCAGGGCCCAAGGGCAAACAAGGATACCACTACTCTATCTGAAAAATTGTTCATGAATGGGAGCACAGGGCCTGCACAGTGCTGCACTCCTACATGTGTATACACATATCATTATGGACTGAAGGGAGTGCAGGGCAATAATGATATAATTACAAGCTCACTACACTTATGGATGAATGGGTGTGCAGGGCCCCTGGGCCCTGCACTCCCACAAGCAAATAAGGTTATGATTATAATTTCTCAAAAAAATAAGTAAATTATTTGCAAAGAACTTTGTTAATGCATCAGTTAGGGTTAAAGAAACAAATGTTTCAAAATGTGGTGTTAGGGTTTCCAACCCTAACACCCAGCCTCCACCCTCCATGCATGAACAGGTGTCGGGGGGGGCTTTGGGTTTGTCAGCCCTAATGCTCACCCCATTCTCATATACTGTACCCATCCCAGCTTGTTTACTCATGGAATGGGGTGAGCATGATTGCTGTCAACCCCAAGGTATACCCCTTGATGTCTGTTGGTGTGTGGAGGGTAGGGGTGGTGTGTTCGATTTTGAAATCTGACACCACATTTCCAAACATTTGTTGCTGTAACCTTAACTGATGCATTAACAAAGTTTGTTGCAATGAATATATTTCTATTCTTACACCTCTGGAGCTAGATAATTAAACATGTATATGCATAGTTTCTTGAAAGAATCATAGAAATGGCTAAATAGAGAGATAATTTGTTGTGTAAATTGTAAATCATAGGAGTTCACCTTTTTGCTATTTAATTATTTGTTAAATTATGTGAAAATGTTCATAATATTTGAATGTTTATAGCTCTTCTGCTATTGCAAGTATACACTCAAGATTTGGCTTGCATACCAAAGTAAATATGTCCTGGAACCTAATTAAAATGGACACATATGGTTTAGTAGGTTAACATGTATTGTGGATAACTTCATAATTACTAACTGGCACCACTGACTCAAACATTTATGGCTGCAGATTTGGTAATGTGACTAGAATTCTACTTTTGTAATTTAACTTTCACAAAGTACTCAACACCACTGAATCACCTTATCTGCACTAGCATCATGGTCCTGCAATACCCCTCCAACATTCCTGCGATGGTGAAGCACACCATCATGCACCATCATGACTTAAGATATCCAGATACTTCTGTCACAATGGCCTAAGTCACAACTAGTTGTAAGGCTTGAAACTATGCAACACTTGATTGTAAATGTTCCATGAGCATGTGCTTTCACAAGAGATTAAGTCAGAGCACTCCACTTGTTATCTGGCATATTGCAAGAATTCAGACTAGCACACATTGTTGTCCATGACTATTATTCATGGTTTTTCACTCAATATAGTGACTTGATACTTACACCACTATGCTTTCACTATGGAGACTGCTATGGCTGCTTCCTTATTGCCACTTTACCCAGCCTATTTCTTCCTCTGCAATGGTAACCCAAGTGTATGACTGGGCAAAATGTATGGACAAAGTATCACAACATTTCACAGTTTCACAAAAGCTCATGAAATTCTACTTTAACTACTGATGTTGTTTTGGAATCTTTAGATGCTTATAATTCGGCCAGCCTCTGAGCAACAGATTACAGAGCTCACACACACACACACAACTTATTTTTTTCCATATTGTTTTTTTTTCCTCTGTGTTGGCTGCTCTTTTCTCAGGGATATATATGGTTCATGGGGATATTCCCTTATCAGGCTAAACCCAGCCATCAATTCAGTTGGCTACTGAGTTTTTCTCCATCATTTTTCCCTCTCATCTTCTCTGGTGGGGATAGTGCCTTTGTCAGCCTCCCACAGGCACAGATTTTCTTGACAGGAGCACGCTCCCTGGCCCAGCTACAGGGGCCACTGTTTTTTTTGGAACCCACTGCCAAGCCTCCCCATCTAACATGAACTGCTGAACAGCAGCTGTCTTGACCATGGCCTGCCTCCTGATGTGACTTCTCAGATTCGCTTCCCAACCCAAGCCATCAGCATGGCAGCAAAATTATCTATTTCTTGACAATGGGGGTGCCCAGAAACCCTAGTATTTAGGATCAATGAACCTAAAAAGATTGGTGATATTCTATTATCTAGTTTGAAACTTATAGGGGCATAAAATACTGCAGTTTATATAACTGTAAAATGTACAGTAATTTTAAAATTCCTGAAAGTTTGGAGGCTTAGACCTCAGTCAAACTTGGTCACTTCTGTATAGAACTTGATAAAGTCATCATGCCAAATTATGCAATGTGGACACATACATTTAGTTTATGGTGCATTATTGTGAAATGTAATTCTAAAATGTCCAACTGTTTTGACTCTTATAACTCTGTCACCTTCCAAAACAGAGACTTGAAACTTGGTAAACATCTGTATGCTCTTTGGAAAAGTTATTTTTCCACATGTGGTGTCATTCAGAAAAATAATAATTTTTAAATTAGATGGAAATAACTGAAATGACAATTTTGGCAAAATGTTGCAACATTTTTTGTGGAAATTTCAAGAAATTTCACAGACACAAAATCATAATTTCAATGTCAGAAGATAAATTTCACTCAGCCCTAACTGGGAATTTGGTTTGGTCATCTGGCTATATTATACATTTCCAACCAACACACATGGCACCTTTTATCACAGCTGTCTTATAATTTCTTATGTTGCAGTAGACATATTTAAATTTTAACTCACATGGTACAAATATTTTGTTCTTGATTTGTATTCCTGCACATATCCTGTTTTTTTTTCCTGTCCAGTTTTTTTCTTCTCAGTAAGTTTCTTCAGCATGTTTTTGATGTCCCTATAGTATGTTTGAGTAAAGTATGTGGTCATGCAAGACTTTGCTGTTCTGCTTCTCATTAGTTCAACCCAAATAACACTGGATTGTACAATGTTGCATGGTTGTAATACAGTAGCTAGCAGATTATCATGCATTGCATCTACCCATGATTTGCATTTATTTCTTGTGTAAACATGCCTTAATCAGAGTCTTTATTGTCTCTGCTTACCTATTTTCCCTTGACTAGCTAAAGATGAGATACTGTACTATGAGGTATAATTTTTTTAACAAGGAAATCCATTATTTCTCTATAAATCACAGTAGCTGCCAATCCATGACAGCTTCAAGCTGCTAGGGTGTGCCTTCTCTTACAAACACAGTGGTAATGGTAGTGGTAAAGGAAGAGACTGTAGATGCAAATTTTGTGAATGACTATGAATGAGTAGTATACTGTACTAAAACATGTCATATTTCTGATGGAGTGTCTTCAGATAGTTGCAATAGATCCACTATTGTTTTCTCTCACATACATAATTAAATTATAAACAAGATTGGCTTGATTAATTAATTTAGTTTTTTAAAGGTTATTGTCTGGGATTAGCATATAAGCACATTTATTTAACATTTAAAATTGTATGACTACTTTAGGAAAATCCCTTGTGCCTGATATGCCTCATTGGACTGAGGCATCTCTCTTTTTTCTGTGTTCTCTGACTTTTTATGGTGAGCATTAAAATAATTTTAAATGCATATCTATGGTCATGTTGTTTTGTGCACTTAGTGTGTGAGCTTTTTTTTGGGTTTCAAATTATTTAAATTGTCCCACACACCTTATTTTCTTGGTGAGCTTTTTTTGTATGTGTTTGTTTATCCTTCGCTTACATATTACATACCCCTCCTGGTACCCCATCTGCCATTAGTTGATGGTTCTCCAAGCCATTTTCATTGCTAATACTAGTGACTGCCCCTGGTAAATGAACTAACTGGTATTTCTATACAGAGAACATGGTTTATATACAGTTGCATGGTTCAATGGTGGACCTGCCCCACTTTTATAGTATGATTGCATGTAGATTGTGGATGAGTGTAGTACAGAGTTGTGAAAAGAAGGCTGGAGAAAGTGGGAAGATAGACCAGTATCAAAGGGAAGACAAAGGCATCAAGGTGTTATATGAAAGCATGATGACAGACCAGAGCCAAGGAGGAGACAAGCTCTAGAAGTAATTTGTTCATGGTTAAATGGTACAGGTTAGCATGATGACAATTCGTGGTCATGGGAAACAATTGCACTGATAATTTCTGAGATGTGAATATAAGAGCTTGAAAGATGAGATGCCGATGGGTGACCTCAGTTTCAGTTTATTTTGCAATTTATTCCACAAGGAGGACAGTGTAAAGCTTATAGCAGCCCTGCCAAAGTGAGAGTTAACTTTGGGAACCATCAGTAGGAGAGATTTGCAACATCTCAGGGCGTAATTGCCTGCTGGTTTTTATAGGAAGACAGTCTGTAATGTAGTGGGGCAGTTTTTTGGAGATGGCTCTCAGGGTCCATAAGGCTGAATTTTTATCATGCCTGAATTGAAGAGAACTCCATCCCACTGATTGATATAGGGAGCAATGGTGAGTGGAATAAGGCTCTTTCAAGTAATCAGGACCAAGTCCATGTAGGGCTTTATAAGTCAGTAAACCAACTTTGAAGGTGATCTGCCACTGAATCGGTAGCCAGTGCAGATCACGCAGCACCAGAGTACTATGCAAAAATGAGACTCCGCATCAGCAATCATGCTGCAGCATTCTGCACTAGCTGCAAGCAGCAGATATCAACCCCAGGAAGCCCTAAGTATAGGGAGTTGCAGTAGTGAAGGCACAAGGTCACAAAGGCATGAACCAATGTAGGCAGATCCCTGGACTGAACATCCTGGTGATGTTCCTAAGATGATAAAAGACAGACTTGATGACTGCCAACATCTGGAATCATAGGGTTAGTCTGTCATCAAGCACCACCCCCAGGTCTTGCACCCATTCAGAGGTAAGAATCTGGGAACCCCCCAGATAAAGTCCAGAGGGTTGACCAGCCCTCAACCACTATATCCAGTGACCTGGATCCACAACCATCACCTCAGTCTTTCCCCTTGTTGAACTTTAGCCAGCTTGAATTCATCCAGTCCTGGATTTCAGTGAGGTAGTTGTTAAATACCAAGAAAGCACTACCCTGGTTGGGTGCAAAAGACAGGTAGAGCTGGGTATCATCAGCATAGCATGGAAACCTCAGCCCATACCATCTAACAATGTCTCCAAGGGTCAGCATATACACTGCAAACAACATTGGGACAACACAGAGCCCTGAGGAACCCCACATGGCAGAGGGAGTGAGTCTGAGGAAAATATTCCAGACACAACTCTCTGTGTTCTGCCAGTTATGAAAGATGTAAACCACCTGAGGACTGTACATGTCAGGCCACAGATGAACCTCAGCACTTAAGCAGCACCCCATGGTCCACAGTGTCGAAGGCTGAAGAGCGATCAAGGAGCACCAGAATGAAACAGTCTCTATGATCTCTCACCATCAGGAGATCATTGAGCACCTGAACCAGCACAGTCTTGGTACTATGCCTCTTTCAAAAACTGGACTGGAGAGGTTCATAGATATTATGGCTGGTCAGGTGGTTCTCCAGCTGTACCACCACTACTTTCTCAATAACCTTCCCTATAAAGGGAAGGTTTGAGATTGGTCTGTAGTTGACTAGAATGTCTGGGTCCAAGGAAGCTTTCTTCAGGAGGGGTGTTACCACTGCCTCCTTCAGGGAACTTGAAACTCACCCAAATCTAAGGCACACCAGACTATCTGAGCCAGGACCATGCCGATAG
The DNA here is from genome assembly GCA_016271365.2 of Neoceratodus forsteri. Lineage (NCBI taxonomy): Eukaryota > Metazoa > Chordata > Ceratodontiformes > Ceratodontidae > Neoceratodus > Neoceratodus forsteri. The sequence goes on along the minus strand of CM028136.1, from coordinate 114,742,095 downwards.
TATCACAGCAACCCATAATTAGGGAAGTTGGGCCCGGATCCAAACTACAGCATGTAGGGTGCATACCCTGGACAATCTGCATGACATCAATGAACTCCAGCAGGTCGAAGGTACTCCAGAAAACATGATGTGTAGTGACCATGCACCAACTAACAGCATCCCCGACAGAGCTGGTCAGGAAGATCTCTGACCTGAAGACAGCAACCTTATTCACAAAGAATCGAACAAGCTCATCACACTGCATTTGCAAAAAAGTTATTTGAAGCTGCAGACAGGTTGGGTTGCACAACCTGTCCACAGTTTGGAAGAGCTGAGCTGGTCAATTCTGAGCAGCAGCAATCTCCTCAGACAGGAATTCTACCTTCTTACGAGAGATCACTGTTTGGTAGGTCTGATAATGCTCTACCAATCTAAGGTGGTCGGCCTCTAGGGCAGCTTTCAGCCAGCACCACTCTAACATTCATCGTAATTGCCACAACTCCCTCAGAGACCCATCAAACCAGCGGGCCCGGGACGAAGTGGGAGAGGACGAACATGGACAGGAGCAATCAAGTCTAGAGCCATGGAGATAGCCTTATTATAGGCTAAGACCAAGGTTTCTTGGCCCAAGCTGGCCTCAGGAAACTCTAAGAGGTCAATCACCACCACTAGGCCTTAAGGGCTCATATCCCACAAAGGGCGGTAACTGACCATCTCCACAGGGGCAGGTCTATGAAGTGGGGCACAAAAGTTGAATCTCACAGTGTAGTGATCGGACCAGCTGACCGGTTCCACCCCCAGATCGGAAGCCTCAATCCCCAGGAGGAACACAATATCCAAGGAGTGACCATAATTATGGTTAGCAGTGGTAACAATCTGTGTAAGGCCCAGAGATGTCATCAACTTGAGGAAGTGGTGTCCAAAGGGCGAGAGTTCATCATCGAACCAGGCATTGAAGTCACCCAGAATCATCAATCTGGGCAACTGCAACCTCATGTCAACGATGAAATAGACATAGGAACATAGAAACATATAATTTGACAGCAGATAAGGACGGCTTGGCCCACCCAGTCTGCCCATTTCCCTACCTACTGGATAAGCTGCAGATCCTAGTTAACCTGCAGCCTACTTCTTCCTACCCCCACCCCAGAATTGCCTTATGACTATCCCATGCATGCTTGAATTCCACCACTGATTTTGACTCCACAACCTCCTCCAGAAGGCAGTTCCATGCATCCACAACCCTCTCTGTGAAAAAATACTTCCTTAAATTACCTCTGAGCCGCCCCCTCTATCTTCAAATTGTGCCTCCTTGTTCTTGCACACCTCTTTTTTTGAAAGATGCTACCCTCTTGGACTTTGTTGATTCCCTTGAGGTACTTGAAAGTTTCTATCATGTCCCCCCTCTCCCTCCTTTCCTCGAGGCTATACATATTAAGCTCCTAAGTCTCTCTTCATATGTCTTCCAGTGCAGACCCTGCACCATTTTAGTTGCCCTCCTCTGGACAGCTTCCATCCTGTCTATGTCTTTGCGGAGATTGGGTCTCCAGAACTGCACACAATCTGCTACTTCCTGTAAGAATTGCTTTTCGTCCCCAGGTGGACACGAATATGAACATTTCCAGTCCCAGATCTGGCAAGGTAGAATAGTGGAAGTGAAATACAGCTGTGCATAGACATCACAGATCACTACTTGGAAGGGTTATTCAAATTTCTTAAATGAAGGAGAAGTTATAAAAGATCATACCCTCCTATGTTCAGGTACATTCAGAACACAATATTTGCATTGTGCTTTGATCGTAATCTAAAGTTCCAACTGAACTATTTGCACTGTTAAGTTGGAGAAGACTGCAAAAATGTTCGTAATTTCATGAAGTTAAATTGCAAGTAAGCACATAGGAGGTCAGATGGAGTACATTGCAAGGGGTACTTCAGTTCCAAGCTGAATTGTAGCCAAGCCAATAAAAGATGCAGGTGTAGCTGGAGGGCAGTGGTGCAAAGATTCAAAATAAACACTGGTAATATCTGAAAGAGAATGCCGCATGCCGTAAACCAATATCTGCTTCAAGCGAGTTAGATTAAATCCAGTTCAGATGTCATTATAATCTTTTTATTCTGATGTAATCATGCAGGATACAAAATACTTAAGACAGTGAGCAGAATTAAGAGGACTGTTATGAAACTTTAATTATGTCTTGATGAAAGGTTCTGGTTCCTAATGATGGGAGACAATTGTAGAGCAAGAAAGGAGAAACAATTCATTGCAGCAGGATTCCTACAGTCTTTGTAAGCCTGGTAACTAGCTGAGCCATATTGGAATTTAGATGTAGACACACATGAATGGTAGAGAAATTAACTTGAGTTCCAGGAATGTTATGGGACCAAACGAATGCAGAAAATGCAATAATTTACAAGTCAAGCTACAACACTGAGGGAGGTTGCTTTTAGAGGTTGAAATGGAAGTTGAAGCAGAAAACTGGGTGATGTCATCAATGACACAAGCCCACAAAAGAGGAAAGTACACAGTTACAGAGAAGAGCAACCAAACTCAAATCAACAAACCCCCCAAAAGACTGTAATAGAAAAAGGGACAGGAGGTACAGGGGAAGGGGGGACCAGGGCAAAGACGGAGATGCCATGGACCAAAGATAGTATAGATAGAGGTAAGCAGCAGGACAGGAGAACAGGAGGGCACAGACAGCCAGGGGGCAGGGCAGACAAGGGGAGGAGCAGTGGAGTGGCAAAACACAATGGGAAAGAAGTAGCCAACAGTGGCAAAGAGCACAGGGAATGAGACAGAGGCAGGAATCGATAAGATAAAGAGGTGGAGGAAACAGACAGGGATGCACAGCCCAGCAGCACTGTCCAGGAGCAATGCAGCAGCTTAGACATTTCAAAAAAAAGACCTAAGCATAGAAGTGAGGAGTAGGTGGGATTTCATTAGGGCCAGAGGGTGGATCTGTTCCCTGACACTGAACCATGGGTGAATCCCTACAATTAAAAAGTACCAAAAGAATCTGAGAATACCTGTCTGCAAAGAAAATGTGACTTAGGACAGGCTCTTGACATTGACAATCAATCAGTTGCTCCTGCTGACCCACTTCATGCAAATCAAAGGACTGAAGCCCTCTGACTGGAGCAGCTTCAGTCCTTTCAAATATACAAAGTTGCCACCCAGCAAGCAGCCAATGATGTCATGACCATACTGCCTGGTCATTGGTCTAGACTGCCAAGCCCCTGCTATTTTGAAGTGTAATGAACTTTGGCAGTGACACCCACCCCTCTGAAATTCCCTTTTACTGAAAGCAAAACGTTTAGTGCTTACGCACATGAAATGTAAAAATGCAGAAGTAGAAAATGAAATACAGTTGAAGCCAAAGACATGGTCATATATTTCCTGAAAGTGTTGTGATATTTCTAGAGAAATTTCCTGCCTACCTGCAGTACCACAAATGGGCCCTAAGAGAGAATATGTTTACCAATACAGGGACATATCTGGAAATATCTGACACTGTCTTTAGCTGCAACTGTAAACAATTCATTTAAAATTGCCCAGACACATGTCAACAGAAAGGCTGAAGGTTGTGTCATAAGATAGGAAGATCAGCAGTCTGTGTGGGTACACGTGAACTGAATATCTTAAATGGTAGATTACTGTAGCTATAATACTGAAACAAACTAGTTTTCCATACCCTTAAACTGTACTTTACAGCAGGTTGCCTGCTATTGGAACTGCATAACCCTAGTGTAATGTTAGCTTTAAGATTTCAACCATGGTCACAATACAGCTCATCAAAACAGTAATACAGTTACTATGGAGATGAGTTTTTTCATGGGCAGGTTCACTGGTTTTAAGCATGTAGTTCGAATTAAGAAGAAACAGGCAGCTTCATCTGGTTGCTATTCATCTTATTCCATTAATTTTTCCATATTTAAGAGTGTTTACCCTTCATCTCCCTATCCCCCCAACTAGCTTCCTGTTCCCTCTGTTCAAGGGACCAGCACACTTTTGCCACTCATCACCCCCCCTCCTCCACTGGGAGACTGCCTTATCCTATCAATTTCATGCACTCTGTAACCAACCCCCTGCTCCTTCCACATCTCCCAATCCTCTGATTCTCTCAGGCACCATTTGAAACTCCAAGACTTCCAATTCTGTTCCTATTACCTTTCCTCCTGACATTTCCTTGGCTGAGCCTTGGCCATCTTAGTTGGCAGCTGACTGGTTCACTGCTCCTGCATTGTTTTCACTACCAACTGTTACAGTCTTCTACCTCTGTTACAAAGACAGGCTGCAAATTGTCCATCTGGACAATTGTCTGTTGTCAACAATGTTCTTGTTTATCATATATTCCTTCTACTTCTGAATATGCATGTGTTAGGTGTTCTTTTTATTTAATGGTACCACACTTTAATCTCTGCATATAGAATTGTTCTTTATTCTAATTTTGTACAAACTTTGTTATCACATGTTCCACTGCTTTACATCTATGTATTGTCTTGCCTTCTCCTTTGTTCCCCTCACCCTGGTCACACCTGGAAATAAGCCACAGCCTAGTGTACCTCTCCTAGTTACTGATTTTCAAATAAACAAATAAATAAGATATTATGAGTGCCACCATTCATGGAGGTCACAGACTATAAATGCAGTCAGTGATGGTCGTATATTTTCAGGGCAACCCTGCAAGGTTAATTCTTGTGGGTCCCACACTCAATAAACATTTCGCCTCCAATCCATTTGGCTGTACATAATTGAGTATCTTTATAGCCTAATGATGCCATTTAAAAAAATACACCTGCCTAGTAATATCTCAATTGGTTTTCAAGATGGGATGGTATATTAAATAAATACTGTACATTAAAACAGCAGTACTGGATAATCAAGAAGTGATTATCAAAATTCTGCTTTTTGGCTGGAAGTATGCAGCCATAGTTTCAGTTTCCATATTTCCATTACTTTGGATCCACAGCAAATATGTCTGGTGCATACTTTGCAGCCAATCTCCCCCCTCAAGTCACATCACACCTTTTGTTTACTTCTGTGGGATGCTGTGCTGCACATTTCCACTGTCCCTGTGTAGTACTGCAAATTATGAGCACATGCAGTTGTCAGCAGAGGTTCAAGTTCAACATGGCGGGTGGGAGAAATGTAAAAAAAAACTAAGAAAAATGGAGCAAATTACAGAGTGATAGTATGGTGAAAACAAGAAAGATTACCATGTAAATGCTCAACAGACCACAGGGAACAGACTGTTGCAAAATATCTGATTTTTCTACCTAGTACTGCTGCTTTAAAAACATGTATATTTTCAGAGACTGGTATCTGTCACTAACTCTGAATGTGGCCCGCTACTCACATGCCCATGGATATTTATTTATTTATTCATTGATGAATTTGTGTATGTTATTTAATCTTTGGTAATCAGTTAAGTCCTACTAGGCACAAGATCTGTTTTCAGAGTGCCAGGGAGCACTGGATAGTTAAGTGATTTGCTCAGGGTGACACAGTATGCAAGTAGAGGTTGTGTGACTCAAACCAGGTATGCTGGATATATTAATCGATCATGTGTAATCCTAATTATACCAAGTCCAACTATAGTTGGTCCATGATCAGAAGAGCAGCAGCCACAAAGACAGAGGGTAGTCAATGCCAGCTTTAATAACACTGATGGCTTCCCTTGAGGGAAGTGCAGACTATGGTCTAGCAGGTTTGTATGATATTCGCTGTGCAGTTAAAATCTGGCAATGAACATGTCCATATCCATTACATTACTAAAATGATCTAAAATTATCGTGTTGCCCTTCACCTTTATAGAACATCATCAAGACATGCCTTAGATGTTTGTTAGTGTACTTTAAAAAATGAACAGGTGCCAGTTATTGAAGCAGTGAGGCCCATTTAAATACGAAAGGATTCTGAATACCTAACTACATTGAATTACAGTGAATGTGTGGTCTGAGTGCAAGTTTGACCAGTTTTCCATTAGATTATGCAATTATATGGAGTCTGACAACCTTGGATGTCAATGTGGTGTAGTTGTTAGACCACAGATTAAAGGATCATGAGATCCTGGCTTAAATCCCATTACCGACACTGTGTCCCCTTGGACATGTTGCTTAACCTCCTTGTGTTTCTCTCAGCAATGCTATACAACCAGGCAAAAGTAGAACCCCACTGAGTGAGAGATGCTGTATATCAGTTTCTCTATCATGAAAAATAAATGGCAATATGAACTAAAATAAAGATATGCAGAATTTTGGTGGGAACAACTCACCGCACAAGTCATTTTGCTCTTGTTGTTCATAGTATGGTTTGATTAAATATTTACTGTACCAGTGGTTTGTCCTTTGTGATATATTACTTCATCAGATGAGAGAGACAGCAACATACTTTAAGAGCAAAGAAGAAATTGTTTGATTAAAGTGTTCCTTTCATGGTTACAACTTGTTACTTTGCTGTCCCACTCATGGTCAGATGTTGCTAATAAAATACTCTCAGCCACTAATGGAAATTTATGTTGCTGTTCATTGTAAGCTTGCCTAACTTACCTCCTTGCTTTTAAAGACTCAGGATGAAATGCAGATAATGATCTCAAGGGCAAAAGGAGAAAGCCTGTCCTGATGACAATCTGCTTCAGAGTTCTTTTTTTTCAAAGGTAGAGATCAATCTAAAAAGAAAAGAAGGATGACAGGGTCTGCCTGTTAAAGCTATCACCTTTGTAGGCCAGATATCCACCTGCCATACAGTAAAAAAAAGAGCTTTAATACAAGAGTGTTTAACTCCTTATTTATTTATTTATTTATTAGAATCTTGGAATTAACACCTTTGAGCTAAAAGCTTGTTTACAAAGGTTCCATGTCATATTGCACAGTACAGACACACAGAACAAATTACAGATAATTACAACAGAGGTGATAATTCATCGCAGTAGGATCCTTAAGTAGTTGTTCACATTTCAGATGATGCCTGGCAAATGTAATGCGTAAAATATGTATTAATACAATGATACTTTTGCCTAACACTCTCATCACTGACCAAAAATAATTACCAGCTGCATGCCGTAAAGGAAGTGAGCCCTATTAAAATCTTGAAGGATTCTGCTACATACTGGAGCCTTTTTACTTACAGCTACCTGGAAAACATCTGCTAGATAATGCAATATTAGCCAGCTTGATGATCTCTTGCTCCCTGTACCAGAAGATAGAGGACTCATTATGGAAAAGATGTGCTCACTCTAAGGTAGAAATGTGCAAATTTAGCTTTTACCTAAGTTCATAAAATATGGAACAATGTCACAAAATTCTGCATTTGGTGAAGTTGTCAAATAGAAACATTTTTCCCTTGTAACTCACACAATGGGGGGTGCGATACTAACAACAACAAAAATGGAAAGGGACCTGGGGTAGTCATATCAGATGACCTAAATGTGGGCAAGCAATGTGAGAGGGCAGCAAGGAGGGCTGGGGGGATACTGGGATGCATAGGGAGAGGCATCACCAGTAGAAAACAGGAAGTTATTATCCCTCTGTACAGACAGCTGGTGAGACCCCATCTGGAGTACTGTGTGCAGTTCTGGAGACCCAATCTCCGCAAAGACATAGACAGGATGGAAGCTGTCCAGAGGAGGGCAACTAAATGGTGCAGGGTCTGCACTGGAAGACATATGAAGAGAGACGAAAGGAGCTTAATATGTATAGCCTCGAGGAAAGGAGGAAGGGGGGGACATGATAGAAATGATCAAGTACCTCAAGGCAATCAACAAAGTCCAAGAGGGTAGCATCTTTCAAAAAAAGATGTGTGCAAGAACAAGAGGGCACAATTTGAAGATAGAGGGAGGGCGGCTCAGAGGTAATTTGAGGAAGTATTTTTTCACAGAGAGGGCTGTGGATGCATGGAACGGCCTTCTGGAGGAGGTTGTGGAGTCAAAATCAGTGGTGGAATTCAAGCATGCATGGGACAGTCATAAGGCAATTCTAGGGGGTGGGGGTAGGAAGAAGTAGGCTGCTGGTTAACTAGGATCTACAGCTTATCCAGTAGGTAGGGAAATGGGCAGACTGGGTGGGCCAAGCCATCCTTATCTGCCATCAAATTCTATGTTTCTATGTTTCTTTTCTACAATTTGGGAACTTTGTGCTTGGTGGCAAATATGCAAATAGTTTGCCTGCGATGTGCTTTTCCATTTTTTTCTACAGCTTAGGAACTTCTTGCAAAGGAACATTCTTAGGGATGGCTGAAGTCCACCCACTATGCTTACCCTAGTCTTTGTGGCAAAGTTTACAAACCTTATGAAATTCACTGTCCTCAAGAAGTGAAGAAGATGGAGAAAAGCTATGAAATTCAGCCTTGCTGAAGGGCAAAGCTTTGGAGGCCAGAACTTCACCAGTGATGGTTGTTATGAAAAGTGCATTGGGTGGCCTGGCTGTAAAACAAAACTAAAGTTAGCCGATCCCCCCAACTGCATAGCACTCCATAAACCTTCTTTGCCAGCCCTATGGTCCCAGTGGTGCAACAAATATACCTTCCCTACAACCCACAAAACAGCTGCATTCCCCCTTGCCCTACAGTTCCAGTAAGGTATTATTTAATATAAAACATCTTACTCTCAGCATTGTATTTATTTATTTATTTATTGAATTGCTTCACCAGGAAAGGCACACTGAGCAAAATGATGCTCTTCTCCCGGTGCAACCTGGGGGATGGGTACAAGGAGAGGATAACACACAGGTTATCATAATAACATAATAACAATTACATAATAACAATTTGGCAGGTGCACAGGAAAGAAGGGTATTACTTGTTTGCCAACTTAGTAATAGACAGATAAAAACATATGCTCTAGAACTACATGTAACTGCTATACATACATACAATGCTTGTATACATTTATGGAGTACTGATTGGTGCTGTAGATTGACCCATAGGCTAGAGCTAGGTAGGCCAGAGAGAGACCATGGTGTATGTGAGTAAGTGGCAATTTTTTTTAAATGTTTTTATGTATATACATATAGGTATATACACCAGCTAACATGGATAGGGCAGTGCCGCTGGTCAGGCAGAGGAAATTTGGGAATGGAGGGGGATTAATTTTGTGCACAGACACAGTTTACAGTTAAGTAGTTTGTCAGTGCAGTTGTTAGGGAATGGGTTGAGGAAGAGTGATGAATTTGAAGGGGGAGAGCATTTCAGAGTTTTGGGAATCGGTGCAAGAAGGCTGTTTGTCCAGCGGAGGTCTTTTTACTGGGAATATTTAGTAGTTGGGAGTCAAGGGACTGGAAAGCATGTGGGGGGATGGGAGCTGACAACAGTATTGAGGAAAGGTAGAAGGGGAGAGCAACAAGCCAGAATTTTGAGAGAAACTTGATGCAGTACAGTTTTTGGTGATTCTCTAGGGATGGAAAGGTGAGGGAGTAGTAGAGGTCACAGTGGTGGGAATAGGGGGTGACGTCTAGAGCAAATCAGCAGAATGAGTTGAAAATGGGGTCTAGTTTAGACAGGGTGGATATTGATGCCGTACTATAGACTATGTCACAGTAGTCTAAGGAATGGAGGATCATTTTCTGTACTAGTTCCCGTCTAGCTGAGATGAGGAGGCTAGTGCCATTCCTGTATAGGACTCTAAGCTTGGGGCATAGTTTTTTGATAATTGTGTCAATGTGTAATTCAGCCTTCCTAAGTCACAGCAGTAGGAAAGGCTCCCCTTCCTCCCATCTTATTTCACACCCTCACTCTATCACTATCCTGCCCAGATGCACTGATTTGGAAGAAAGGGGATACAATGCAGTATCCACTGAGCCTGAGGGTGACTGGCACCACTCTCCTCACGCCACCTCAGCTGGCAGCCATCTAAATGAATAAGAGCATGAGTGCACAAATACTATTTGAATTGAGCATCTTTGCACTCTTATTCATTCAGGTGCCAGCTGATTGAGGCAGTATGAGGAGGGCTGCACTGGTTGCCATATCCAAATCCTATATTGTTCCCTTGTCATATACATCAGTGCTCTCGAGGGGGGAGTTAAGTACGAAGTGGGTGAGGTGGAAGTGGATATTTACCTGCCACTAGGACTGGGTGGGGGTGGTTGGTGTGATTTGGAGCTGGGACTGTGTGGATGAGGAGGGTGGGAATGGAGATGCTAGAGTAGCAGCCACAGACACTGCCAGCTATTTCCCAAAATTTCTGTGATATTTCCAGTAATATGTCCTGCTTTCTGCACTTCCACAGTAGGGGCAGCAGAGAGAAACTCTTCAGAAATTTTGCAAAATATCTGGAAATAGATGGCTGTGTCTGTGGTTACCACTGTATGTTGGCTGGGGATAGGGACATTTTTCTTATACTTTATACTGGGGACCTTAGGGGGTTGTTGATGGAGGACTATGAGGCTGGGAAAAAGGGTCACCTAACTTTGTTTATTCCTTTTTCTAGGTATTTGCCTGTAGGATCCTCTACATTTTTAGAGTTAGCTGTGCATGACAATTTTACCATTCGTGAAGGGTTTTTGGCAAAGTGCCCAGGTTTGCTGGCATATCACCTGACCCAAGTGAAGGGTGAAGTTTGCCACTTTGTCACATCTTTGCAAGTGAAGTATTAACTTCACAGTATCTCCAGACATTCTACAAAATGTTTATTTTAGAAATCCTGAAAAGTCCAGTGAATTGTAAATATGCAGCATTTAATCTGAACTAGTGGATGGCCTAGCAGTTCATGTCACAGAACAGCACTCCTTGAGGTCAGTTTAAAAGTAGGTCTTAGAAACCATCCATCCAAAATTTGTCAACCACCCTGCTGCTTAGTGTGTGATCTTATGTATGTCACTTGAGCATTTTCCTTGCCTATTTCCTCACTCTCTCCCCCCTTAATTTCTCTATGTCTCCCTGTCTCTGTTTCTGCCTCAGTCTCTCTCTGTCTCTGTAACAGCACATAGTCTACCTTAGCTTTCTGACCTGCTTTTACTCTCATATCAGCTCTCTCTGAATGACTAGTGCCTCCTGCTAAATGTTTTTAATTTCTAAATTGACTTAAGATTCCATGTTTTTGAAAGGTGCTATATACTGTCAAAGCAAATGCCTTTACTATGTTCTTTTTATTATATTATTTATTCTTTATTTATTTATAAAATGTCGGTGACCGGGTAGGCCCACTGAGCCCTGAAGGTCCCTTTTTCAGGGACTACTTACATGTCAGTAGCTAGAGCTCATTCATGATACACAGGGATTACATGAAGTTCTACAGTACACATGAGGGAGCAGTGAATAGATGACAGGATAAACAAGGGGAGAGAGTCCCACCAGAGTGCAAGTTATTCAAGAAAGCTGGGGGTTAGCAATGGAGCAAGAGGGGAAAGGACCAGTCAAAGAAGAAAGGTGAGGAATGAGGAACAATTGGAAAAAGGAAAAAGTGACAAGAAGAGAGCTGAGAGATGTCAAAATGGTGTAAGGTCTGTATCAGAAGCCCTATGAAAGGAAACTGAAAGAGTTCAATATGTACACCCAAGAGGAGAGAAGGGAGAGTTGGGATATGATGGAGCTCTTCAAATACCTCATTGGGCTTAATAAGGTACTGTAGGGAGGTATGTTTCAGAGAAAAAGGTGGTGTAGAAGAAGGGGTCATGATGTTAAGCTGGAAGGAGGAAGATTCAGGAGAGATGTGAGGAAGTACTTCTTCACAAAAAGGGTGGTGGATTTCTATAACAGTCTGCCATGGTAAGCAATGGGGGGGTGAATCCAGTGGGGGGATTCAAAAATGCCTTTGATAGGCACAGAGGCACCCTTGGGGGAAGGAAAAGGATGGAAATGACAGTGCTATAGATCAAATTGGGTCTGCAGCAAAACTGATAATAATTTAAAATGGGTAGACTAGATGGGCTCAGCAGTCATTATCTGCCACCAGTTTCCCTGTTTCTATGTATGACATTTTACGTGATTTAAATGTATACAGGTTAAAATTATTAATATCTATGTGCAATGTCAATACTATAAACTGTTTGGCACAAATAATTTATGTTGTACTATGCTATAGACATGGTAATCAAATCGGTACTAATATATGCATTGAACAAGGGGAAAAAAATCAAGGGGAACATGTGAAGAAATGTATTACTCATAGATTCGTGACACCATGATAGGTACATACTGTATGAATTTTCAGTATTATGATATTACCCAGTTGTATACCAGTGTTGAGTGAGTACAATATGGGATTTTATTTATTTTTGTTTTATTTTTAATAATCCAGACATTGTCTGCACAGTAATGACAGATAGCCAAGGATGCTCTTTACAATTTGCGACCTTGTTTTTTTTTTGGGGGGGGGGTTGTTTGTTCATTTTTGGGAAATCACCTGTAATCTGTCTGCAATTCTGTTCAGCCAATTAACTTGTGATTTGGAGGGCGGAAGGGTGTGGAAGAGATTGTGCTGTAGATCAAGTTGTGTCTGCGTCAAAAGTGATCATAATTAAAAACAGGCAGACTAGATAGCCCCAGCAGTCATTATTTGCCATCAGTTTATGTTTCTATTTATGACAGGTTTTGTGATTCAAATGTATACAGTGTAAAATTATTAATACGTACAACATTGGTGCTGTAAAATGTGTGGCGCACATAATTCATGTTGCACTATGCTACACAAACACGATAATCAAACGGGTAACAGAGGATAGAGGAGTTGAAACAGCTAGATTTTGCTAGCTCAGTGACTGATGGTCATATGCATTTGCCTGTGGACAGAGTGCAGAGGGATTCCCAGATACCTGCCTGCTGTATACAGTCTGATGTCATGCCTCTACACAACACTGTAGGTATAAGAAACTCAGGAACCAATTTTTGTTTCTGTTTCCAAAACTGTTTTCTCTAACACTTGGGAGTTATTACTAGGAATTTTGAGACAACAGGAGACTTTTTATGTTCATATATAGTTGACTCATAATCATGTAAAATGATTGTTTAGTTATCCCCCATGCATATATGTGTGTAGTTTTTTCTAGGTTCTGTATTCTCACAATGGGCTGTGATAAGAACTAAGAATTCATACAAATTGCAATCGTCAAACTTCAAAGTCTAAAAAAATATGATGTGGGAAGGGGGTGTCAATTTCTTTCCTTGCTCATCCAGTAAATGGTCCAGTGCTGCTTGAGATAAGGGGAGAGAACATAAATGGCAGCAGAGTAAATGCTAGAGTCTAAAAATGAGCCACTAGCTAAAATGCACCCAGAGGCAGCATGGATTCACAGTGGGAAGGTCATGTCAGATGAATCTAATAGATTTCTTTGACTGGGTGATCAAAGTAGTTGATCAGGACGGGGCTGTGGACATGGCTTACCTAGACTTTAGCAAAACATTTGACACAGTCCCACACAAAAGATTAGTATACAAGTTAGCCAGTCTTGGAGTGAGTCCGAAGATAGTAGCCTGGGTAGAACACTGGCTGGATAACAGGACACAGAGGGTGATAGTAAACGGAGTCCACTCTGAAGAAAGGGGGGGTTACTAGTGGGCTACTGCAGGGTTCAGTACTAGGACTGGTCCTCTTCAGTGTCTTTATAAGTGACATTGCAGAGGAACTGGGAGGAGAAGTATGTCTCTTTGCAGATGACATAAAGATCTGCAACAGGGTTGATAAACAAGGTGGGGTGGAAAGGATAAGAAGGGACTTGGCAAGGTTGGAGGAATGGTCAAATGTATGGCAGGTTACAGTCAATGCTAAGAAGTGCAAAGTAATGCATCTGGAAAACAAAAACCCAGGGGAAGAGTACACAATGGGGGGAGTGAGATACTATCAACAACAAAAATGGAAAGGGACCTGGGGGTAGTTATACAGATGACCTAAAGGTGGGGGATACTGGGATGCATAGAGAGAGGCATCACCAGTAGAAAGCAGAAAGTAGTTATCCCTCTGTACAGACAGCTGGTGAGACCCCATCTGTGTGCAGTTCTGGAGACCCAATCTCCACAAGTACATAGACAAGATGGAGGCACAGCCCAGAGAATGGCAACTAAAATGGTGCAGGGTCTGCACCAGAAGACATATGAAGAGAGACTTAAGGAGCTTAATATGTATACCCTCAAGGAAAGAAGGGAGAGGGGGGACATGATAGAAACTTTCAAGTACCTCAAGGGAATCAATAATGTCTAAGAGGGTAGCATCTTTCAGAAAAAGAGATGTGCAAGAACAAGGGGGCACAATTTGAAGATAGATGGGGGGATGGCTCAGAGGTAATGTGAGAAAGTATTTTTTTCACAGAGAAGGTTGTGGATGCATTGAATAGCCTTCCTGAGGAGGTTGTGGAGTCAAAAACAGTGGGGGAATTCAAGAATGCATGGTACAGACATAAGGCAATTCTAGGGTGTGGGGGTAGGAGAAAGTAGACTGTTGGTTAACTAAGTTCTGCAGCTAATCCATTAGGTAGAAAAATGGGCAGACTGAGTGGGTCTAGCAGTCCTTATCTGCCATAAAATTCTATGTTTCGATGTTTCTGTGTTTCAGAGTTTTAGGAACCTGTGAATTGAATTAGCCACTCTACAAACATGATATGATGCTGCTTTCCTGTCTCTTTGACCCAAATATTCTGGGGAGCTCTACTGTGTGGTGCCCAAAATGAAGTCACAGATGTCATGTTTTCAAGGGAATGTGAGTCATCTTGCACTCACTAGCAAGATTTGCTCATGATTTTTGTGAGGACAAAAAAAATTGCCCTGCTGCATGTTACAAATTGCTCAAACATACTGATGGATGTGACAGTGTTGGCCTGCAGTGGTGTGGTGCGACAGCCAGTTACATTCACATACATTTATCAAAGTGTCTTAGCCACAGTGACAAAAGGGAGCCTTGAAATGTTAGTCACATTGATTATACATTAGCCATTGGTGATGATGGTAATCCTTCATGCACACCCAGTGCCAGGAAGAATAAAAAATTGGCCCTTATTAATGATTGAGATGGATAAGGAATGGGATCTCTCTTTTATTCCCTGATTATTATTTTAAAGGGGTAACTGTCAACCCTTTTTACATCATATTATTTCTAATTGAAACCCTTTATTTTCTAATTGCTTACCCTTTCTAAAATTCATTAATGTTGCTCATTGTTTTATCTGGTCCTTTCAAAGCAGAACTGAAATTAATGCTAATGGTGTCTTTATACCCAGATTTGTTTTGTTTCAAATCCTTGACCTACTCTTATTGTGTACTCCCTGAACTTTAGGAGCACCCAAAGCAATGCAGCCACTCATGGTGTCATATTCTTCTCACTTTTCACTGCTTAATGATGTTTTGTTTGGGGTGGGTCCCAAGTCCAGGAGAGATGCAGTTGGAGCTGATCAAGGACTGTAAAGAAACATGTTTTGATAAACAAGAACCTGAGGTCACAAATTGAAAGTGGAGAGGGGAAGATTTAAAAGGAATGTGAGGAAATTCTGTTTTACAGAAAGGATAGTAAAGCTGTAGAACAGTCTGCAAGCAGAGGTGATGAGCAGCAAGATCAAAAATAGTCTCAGGCATGGCTGGGATGGAATGAAGGGTTTGGTGGTTGCTCAGATCAGCAGCATTAAGAAGGGGAGCAGGAGGTGGACCTGGAGGGATAAAACCCAGTATGAACAATAGGTCCCAGGCAGATATTTAATTTACTTTATTTATTTATTGATTCTTGGAATGAAACACCTTTGAGCTAGAAGCTCATTTACAGAGGTTCCATGTCAGTGAACAATGCAATACAAAAAACAACAGACATATTACACTGATATAAACAATCAATTAAAAAGCTAGTGCAAAGTCATCCTAAGTAAAGTGTAGATACACATTTTGAGGAACAGCAGCCAAAGCGGATAAGAGAGAGGGAGGAAAAATACAGTGGTCAGGTGGAAGACGGTGTGGTAGTGTGTGGGAGGGAAGGAATGGTAGAAAGGGGAACAAGTGGTGAAGGGATGGGGAAGAAACCCCAGGCCTTGTCAAGGGAGAAAAGAGGAGAGTGGGTTGGAGAGGGGGAACAGTTAATTGGAGGGATTAAGAATTGCATCAAGGGTAGGCATGGTTTCAGTGGAGGTTAGGATGTGGAGATAGGGAAGTCTAGGCAGACTAGATGGACCTTTGGTCTTTTTCTGTTGTCATTGTCTATGTAATAATATATGCATGGAGCAAGGGAGAAAACATCAAGGGGAATATGTGTGAAGCAATATGCTACTCATAGAGTGGTGACACCATGATAGGTACATACTATATCATGAAGTTACTGTATTATGATGGTATCCAGCTATACACCAATGTTGAATAAGCTACAATATTTAATTTGATTTAATTTTGTTTTATTTCTAATAATCTAGACATTGAGTACACAGTAATGACACATATCCAGTGAAGCTGCTTACAATGTGAGATCTTTTTTTCTTACCACTTTATTCATTTTTTGGAAATCACTTGTAACATTGCTGCAGTTCTGTTCAGCTAATTAACTTTTGGTTCACCAATGCATGTCTTTTATAAGAGAATACTGTATGTCTTAATGCCAGTGCACAATAGTACCCTTAGGACATGGTGTGGAGTGCATTTCAATAGATGTAAAAACTGTGATGCTGCACTGTATGTCAAGCAAGAACGGTGTCCCTGATTTTGAGCATTTTAACGGGCAGACTCCCTAATGGCATGGCATGGTGAGAGGTATGCATTCTTGAGTAGCCAGGTGTTGCTGTTGATACCATTATCATTTCTTTGTAATCCCCTATGATGCCCCTTGCAACCCCCAGAAACCCCTAAAACATTAGTTGCCTAACATTTACCCCTCCTACTAATATAAAGCTATGAGAGTTCCAATGCCACTATCAATTAGATAAGTCCTGAAAGGGTTAACATAAATCAGCTCCACAGAGAAGATAAATCACACACACACACACACACACACACACACACATATTTGGGAGCAATAAAGTAATTTGAAATTCATCTGGAGTTGTTTCCTCTAAAAGCTTGCTGTGTCCTCTGTTGGAAATTATGTCAATAAATTATTTAGGTTCCAATGACTACCAAGTCACATTTCAATAATAAATAAAATTAACAAGACAGCAAGTGAACATTCTAAATCCTGTGTTAAAGCAGTTCAAATACACTTCTGATGTTTTCTTTTTACAAATGTCTTTTACATCTCTGGCTACAAAATGGAGAGCTTTCTCCCTCTTTCTCCCTCTCTCTCCTTCTCCCTCTAACCCCCCCTCTCTCTCTCTCTCTCTCTCTCAGTAGCTGGCTATTTAAGCAAGCCTTTTTTCTGACACTAGTATGCAAAAAAGTTTCTAATTACACTGTTGCAGACAGTTAAACTGCTTCAAAGAAGTGGTGTAGGTAGTTTGCCTTTGTGCCTACTCTGAGACACTAGCTGTTAGGTCACTTAAAGCAGGCTTGATGAGAGAGACAAATAAGCTGAAAATATATTGCTGGAAGTTGGAACCAGTCTACTGAATAGAGAGAGGGGAGTATTTCATTCAACTGGCATAGTGATTTGGAGTTGTGGAAGGATACATTGAAAACTCCTAATTTGTGCTTCAGCATCCCATTTTCCAGCTACAGCAAGACAGCTGAAGGCTCCACCCACTGCTGCTGTAAAACGGAGGATGAATTAAAAAGAACAGAAAAGCTACAGAAACGGGTATAATTTATAAAAGTTTGCTAAAATTGAATTCATTCTTACAAATAGATCAGATTTTATATGCATTCAATCCTTGTCCCAGTCTATATTGCACAATAATCAAATCAATCCACATTGTTGCAATGGCAACTTAACTTTTATTTTCTATTTGTTAAGTTTTGATGAAAGGAAGCACTATTCAGAAGAGAAACAAATTTGGTTCTAACCAAGAATTTAATACCTCAAACTCTGGTTATTCAATTTTCTTGGACTCTGACAAACATTTGTCCCCAAAGTGTTCAACTGGTGACAACCAGTCTGTTTAATACTGAGAAACCACTCTCCACTCATCCACTATATACACATACACTAAAATATTGCAATGTCCTTGCACTACAGTATTACAGGAGCCAGTACCATTCTTTAATCCAAGCCTCCCACCCTAGCTTAGCACTCCCCTTCCCAAGTGCCCTAAACACCATCATTTTCTAGTTGTCCCCTTTGCCCTGATCCATGATTTAGACCAGTGGGCAATCATAATTGTAAGTACCAAGCAAACACCATCTCTCCTCCCAGTCCTTCCCATACACAGAAACAAAAAAAAATGTTCTCCAGCTCCTGGGAATGTGTCTGGAGCTGACACCATGTTGAAATCCCGCCCCCATTTGGCAAATCCCTCTCAAGCCCACAAAATACCTTAATGTGAATGTCTGGACCCCTTCATGAACTGTAATCCATGAATTTGGGAAATATAACAGTTGCCCAGATCTAGGCTGTCACAGTTGGATCTCCCACCATATAATTGTGCAACATTCATTAAACAGACTTAGATAGCTGGCTCATTGGTGCAGCGGTTGGATTTCTGCTTGCAATGCCGGTGACCCGGGTTCGAGAATGGACTCAGGTCGTCAGAGAGCCGGCCGGAGGAGAAGGTTGGAGCATCCATAGACAGCTCGCCTTCTCCATGGGGGAGGGTGGGGATGCGAGCCGGGCACCTGCTGGCCCCTGGCAGAGGCCAAGAGCATAGCAGGGTATCAGGGCTCTAATTTCTGGGGGAGTGATGGACATCAGCATTCGCCTTGATGTCAGGTGGCACGCCACTCTCCAAGGCAAGAAAATAGAGGAAAAATGGCTCCCTGGCTAAGCCAGATGATGGCTCTCCAGCCCCCTCACTGCTGCCACAGCTTCATGACCTCCCACCTCAGCAACACCTGGATCTGATGCCGCAGTGTGCTGGACAATCCCCACCATTGCCTTCCCTCTCAGAGGAGGGGACCCACCCGGCGAAGGTTAATGCCAGGCTACCTCCAGGGGGTTGCGATCTGAGGTAGGGTAGGTAGTGGAGATGGTGGACAGATGAGAAAAGGACCTTGGGGCCCAAAGGAGGTTCTGGCCAGGAGGAGCAGAAGGAGCAAAAAAAAAAAAGCCTTAGACAGGCACAAGGGTATTCTGGTAAATGGGGGAGGGGTCCTGGCAAAAGGGTAAGGCTGGGGATATCTGGTTAGGTAGGGCTCGATTTGACAGACTGGGTGGGCCTTGTGGGCCTTCACTGCTTACATTGTGTATGTATGTATATACGTATGTATATGTATAGACTGTAAAGCAAACCACACAGCCTGTAGTAAGAGAAAGAGGGGGGGAGAGAGAGAGAGAGAGAGAGAAATGGCAGAGCAAATAGCATCACAAATGACAGTTCTGGCAGCACTGCTGGTCACAATAGGGTTGTTCCTTGCCATAACACCATGAATGTGGTACTGTACCATTCAGCTACTCCACAGGTGTGGTACTGCAGCATGTCTTGAGGGTACCAATTCCTTTGATACCCTCTAACATCTGGTAAACATATTTGCATTAAGAGATAACGGGGGAACAGGGACTCCTTCCCACTGTGACTGTGATCTTTGTGTGCTTATAGTCACAATTGTTAAAAGCAAAATGGGCTGCTGTTTGCCCCCTTCCCCTCCTTGTATTGCACTCCCTCTCTTTGCAGCTTTGAATGGAGACTAGTTTTCTTTTAGATAAACAAGGAATTCTACTCACACCATAAAGAAGGGTCTGGGGACCATTCTATATAAATAAAAGACCAGAGTACACATCTTTGAGCCGAGTAAAAGGACTCTCCTGTTTGTGAAAATAAATTGCTGCTTTCTACCCACATCTCATTTTTATTGGTGAGCCTGGACTGCCTGAGACATTGTAAACGTTGTTTTATAACTGCTTCAAAAATCGTCTGCCCTTGTGACTTACACATAAACTGTAGTAATGAAAATCAGGCCCTTTCATTTGGATTACCAAAAAAATTTGCAGTTTGCATTCAGTTCCAGTGTAGGTGCCTGTATTGCAGTTACATGCAATATGGCATAGGAAAGGAATAATTTAATATTGTATTAATAACATCCAGCTGCAAGGGTTTTTAAACATGGTTAAAGAGCAACTTTCTGCTAAACTTCTAATAAACTTAGAAGAAACTGCTAAAGTTCTAATAAACAAAATTAATAGATGTCAAAAAACTATGTTGAACTTTAGTGTCTTTTGTTTTCTTTTAATTTATTTTGTTCCTGGTCTACTAAATATTTCAGATAAACTGGTATATATATTTTACTATGTCTTTCAGAAATCATTTGACTGTTTCCAACTGACCTCACAATTGCTGTTCATTACAGAACAGTCCCGTGTCATGGTGACCACTATGATGTCATAAATTAAAGCACTATGAGGTCAATAGGCTATAGACAAATGATTTGTTCAATAGACTGCTAAGATGTCTTATAATCCCTGGAAAGGAATAAGGGACAATAAACAAAAATTATTCTTTCGAAAATTGATGTAGCTAAATCATCACATTTATGAGAGTATATGCAAAAGTGTGGAACTGCTCTTTAATTATCCTTTTAAACTGTATGGACTGGCAATTGTTTCCTAATACGGGGCTTTTAAAAATTGTCTACATTTTTAGCATGTAGCATAATGTATGAAATTCCTTTTGAAAATCAAAACTCTTAGCAAACGGTTTCTTCAGTTCTGAGACAAACAACTTTTGTATATTCGTGGGAGCTGGAAAGGCTTTACCTCATTAGTCTGTCTACTGTCCTTCAGAAAATGAAAATGTGAGTTTGAAATATTTTATAATAAGCTTTCTTCTTTTGCTGTGAATTGTTTAACATTTCAACAGACTTCAGAAAATCTGCAGAACCAGTATTTTTTGCCAAGTTTTATGTTAAACAAAATAATAAAAGCATCTGTGAATAAAGCATTTTGAATATAGATTGGGGGATAGTGCTACTCACTCCAAAATTATTCTGGCACTATTAATGATTGCACAGTATACCTAGCCACTGTGGCAACCGCTGAAAGTTATCTGACTATTATCAGTACTAGCCTACAAAATTGCCAGCAGAAGAAGGCCTTTCAGTCTATCGAGTCTGTGTGGTGCAGAGCTCATGCATCTTATGTCATATCTGAATATCTATCAATATAACATTAATATTATCAATATAAAATAAAGACAGTGTAATGGAAGAAGACAGTGACTGGCAAAGACCCTCCCATTGGCACCTCAGCAAGCCACCGTCTAGTGAATGGAGAAAGAACGCGAATAGTAGCATGCCTGCAACATTCATCTCTTGGTAGCCTGACAAAGTAGGGAAAGGAGGTTTGTGTTAGTCACCATCTGCTGCTGCCAGCCTGTTTGAATTCAAGTACCCATTTATATGTGCATGAAGCATCGGAGGTGTAGAGGAGAGATGGAGGGTAATTAAGTGGGCCATTCTCAAGGCATCTAAGTTATGCATGATAACAGTAACCGCAAGAAAGTTCAAGAGGCCAATATGTTTTTCCTAAGTGGTGAGGGGAGCAGTGAGGACCAAAACAAAGGCCATCATCAGGTACAAGGAAATGCAGCAGGAGAAAGAAAGGGAAGAACACCATCTGAGAAATAAAGCAAAAAGTGCCGTTAGAGACACAAAAGCAGACTCTCAGTGGCATATTGTGGAGGGGGTCAAAGGCAGGGAAACTAAAGCAGCATATACATTAGGATGTAGTTGATCATTAAACTAGAGAATTGTACTAATGTTCACTTTTTTAATAGCATCTCCTTTAAATGAGTTGAAATTAGTTAACAAAATGTTAAAAATGAAAATTGCCAGGAAGTAGGCAACAATCCCACTCCAACAGAAACTATCATTATATAGTGAGGGTGATATACATCAGGCAGTTGAGGACATAATATGGCATAAACCTCAAAAAATTATATAATAGTCTTGAAACTAAAGCTACTCTTTAATTTGATAAAATCTGCATTAGGCTTGAAACCAATATTGTACTGGAAAAGATCCCTCTTAATCAATCAAAATGCAAGTTACTGTACCATTATTCTGTGATAACCAGACAGTAAACTGAATGATAGGACAGTGGCTATGCATTCTGACTGGCTACATAAACAGCAGGCAATCAGAGACAGAAAGACCAGCATGCCTTGTCACTTGAACACACAGCAGCCAACCAGAGATATCCAGCCACAGCCATTTGGTTTTTAACCTGGTTTCCAGACTACTTCATTTTTTTATCACAACATAATTTTGACTCCACCTCCATGGATCTGTCAGGGTCTCTGACCCCCCCCCCAAAGGGGTATGTCCTCTGGCCCATCTGGGCCATCATGGGTGCTGCCATGTCCCAGTATTTTTCCTCCATTTTTTCTCCCCTGTACCTTGCCTGTGCAATGGGCACAGCAGCTGTCTCCATCTCTGTGGAGGTAGCCAAGCACCTCGGGTACAGGCCGAACCCATCTTGTGCTGATACATGCAGCACAACACCCCCGAGGAAGGAGAACAGTCCTCCGGATGCTCAATCCTTACCTCCCCAGCCGACCCCTGAATGATCTAAGTCTGTTCCCAAACCCGGGTCTCCAGCGTGGCACTAGGTGTGGCATCCAGCACCTCAACCCTCAGTGCCACTGGACCGGCTTTGTTTCAAGATTACTTCAAAATCATAAATAGTGAAAAATGTTTTCAATGCTTAATTGAATTTGATAATTCAGAAGTAAACTATTCTACACATCATGTGGTTTGCATCTAAAAACAGAAGAACAGAATAAGAGTATTCACTATTAAAAGACATTTAAAAGCGAAACCTCTATCACTGCTCTTTTCTTTTTTTTAAACACCAACCATGGCAGTAGCACTGGGTCTTTAGAACTGCAAAAAGAAACCACTCCAATACCAGTTTTTTTAGCTTTTCTAGCATAATAGCTAAAACACCAATAGTGGGCAGGGTTTTTCTCATAAAAAACAGGACCGGGGAAGGGGGTTAATAAACACCTTGGCTTTCGGCCTCGGTGTGTACTATGCACAGTATGGTTATCACCGTGTAAACCCAGCCTACTAAGGTGTTATTGCTGTAATATACTGATTGTTGGATTTTTCTGGCAGACTTTCCTAAAGCTATGAGTAAAATGTTTTTCCTTTTTTCCCTTTCATAAGCCTAATTACAGTATGTGAGTTTCTGTATAATACCAACAAACTTATACAGTATTTTTTGCCTGGGGCAATATTGAAATCAATAACTCCATGCTGAGCTCCAGGGGCATGATAATGTTGTGAATACAGAATTAAAGTACAAAACAATGTTTTGAAAAACAAGAAGAGACAAATCCCAAGAATCAACTTATTTTTTGACATGACCTTATTATTAAGTTAAGGGAAACAAGAACCAAATGGGGTAATGAATTCAAATGTACTGTAAATCTCCTGGGATTCCTTCCGTGTTTCATGCTGCCCATGTCCACTCCTTCAGACTCTCCCCCAACTATTCTTCAGAACTCATCTATCAACTACCTGTCAAATCCTTGATGCCATAGAACTCCAAATATTCTGGGAAGGTGGGTTCTTGGGACTTGGAGTTAAGTGTGAGAAAATGTGAAAATTGGCAACTTCAGTTAATCTTTGATTCAGACCCCTTGTCATTGTTTCAGCTTTGACACTATGCCCAAAGACACTTTGGGGTTTTGATATTAGGGGGTGTTATGATTTGGCAGGCTGCAAAAAGGGATACACGTAACTCCTCTACTTTCCATGGCCTACCCCACTCAATCCCATGCGACCTGGGAACAAGTGAGCGGAAGTTTACATTTGTGGGCAAGTTTGCCGCAAAATGGACAAAATTCACTTCCGCAGAGCTCTGCAAAGTTTTACCCACCTTCAGAAACATTAAAATGGAGATGTTCCACAGCAACGTGCAGAATTTCACCTATGAACAGCAGAATTTCACCTGAAAACTGTGGAATTTTAGTAAATTTCTGCCATTAGCGGTTGAAATTCCACAATTCAAGGGTTGAAATCTAGATTTAGCATTTACTGTATTGGTCCTTGCAAGAACAGATCCAGAAGCAAATGATTTGATACCTTTTAATGGACCAACATAGATGTAACAACAAGAACAAAGTGCTCTAGCTTTCGGACCATCCAGTCCTTCTTCAGAAACCTAAGAAGGACTGGTTGGTCCGAAAGCTAGAGCACTTTGTTCTTGTTGTTACATCTATGTTGGTCCATTAAAAGGTATCAAATCATTTGCTTCTGGAACAATTCAAGGGTGAAATTCTACAATTCTTGTGCAGAATTCCACACTAGCAGCAGGACTTCGCCATACAGAATTCGAGAAATTCCACAAAATTCATGGATTAATATGTGGAGCGAAGTTTGCCTACTTTGCCCACCTCTACATCTGGGAAAGGCAAATGTGCTTTTTTAGCTAACTGATTGAAGGGCAAAGCATTCTCTTAGTGGCCAAAAGTTTTGACTGGGCTGAATTGAAAGTAAAAGTGCCAAATTTCAGGAAATTCAACAAACACAAATTCAGCATTGGTGTTTCCTTATTTGGAATAATACTAAGCATTAGGTTGTCTTAAATGGGTCAGTTAACACCTCTCCTCACTCTATTATTGTGAACATTGATGGTGTGCAGAATTCTACCATCCATATTGGTGAGGAATAGAAATTGTGCTCCTGAAATGCTTTTCAGAATTTTGTTTTAAATTCCACGAAATTCCAAAAGCCTTTCTCTGTAAATCACAGAATTATTTTCAGCATATCATGTAAATCACATGGACTGTGGAAAAAGCATCCACCGTTTATGTTATTGATCCACAAAAAACATTCAGAAACATAGAAACATAGAAATGTCAGCAGAAAGGACTGCTTGGCACACCCAGTCTACCCAGATTGCCTCTGCCTAGTCTGTCTCTGCAGACCCTAACTGATATCTAGTGACCCTCCCTCACTGTCTGTTTACTAATACTCCCCTATATCTATCCCATGCATGCTTGAAGTCAACTAATGTTTACATCTCCACCACTTCCACTGGCAGTCTGTTCCTGGCATCCACCACTATTTCATTGAAGTTTTCCTTCCTCGCATCCCTCCTAATCCTCCACCAGCTTTATTATATTCCATATGGTCCTAGCACTCTTTCTCATTTGAGAGGGACCCCAGTCCTTTTCCCTGTTCACCCCTGTGAGGTACTTGTAGGTCTTTATCATGTTGTTGCTCCTCTCTTTTAAGGTGTGTACTTTGAGATGCCTCAGTCTCTTTTTGTAGGACTTTTGATGCAACAAATGCACCATTTTAGTTGCCCTTCTCTGGACTGCCTGCACCTTCTTATGTCCTTTCTGAAGTCTGGCCTCCAGAGCTAGACATAATTCTCCAGGTTGGGTCTTGCAAGTGAGCAATACAGTGGCAACACCACCTCCCTCCTCCTGCTTAAGATATCTTACAAATGCATCCCAGCATCCCACTGGCCCCACCCACTGCTTTGTTTCACTGCCCTGGCTATTTGCGTTCATCAGATTTGTTAGCCCCAAGGTCACTTTGCTGATTTGGGACTGCCAGTAGCTCCTCCCCATTATAATCTCCATTCCTGGGTTCCTATGTCCAAGGTGTATGATTTTGCAATGTTTGGCATTTAACCACAACTGCCATAGTCCTGATCACAGTTTGAGTTTCCCAAGGTTCTCACATCTTCTCTCCACCACCTCCTTTCACATATGAAATGTTGTAATTCCACTAGTAATAGAATGCCATGGAATTTTCTGAAATTCTACAATTCTAATCCATATGATTTTCAAAATTCCACACAGCCCTAGTGAATGTATGAACATACGAACATATGAAATTGCCAGCAGATACAGGCCATATAGTCTGTCTAGTCTGCTCAAGTGTGCAGCACTTCAGCCCATTAGACTGCAGCTGCCTCCCTCACATTAACTCTTCCCTCCCCCATCTGCCCCTCCTGGTATGTAATTTCCCCTTGAATTTGCCCCATTCCCTCTTGAAGCACCCCACAGTCTGCACTGATATAAGTTGCTCAGACACTCTTTCAGTGAAGTAGTGCCTCCTCCTTTCCCTCCTGAATCTACCCCCCTTTAACTTCTGGGAGTGTCCTCTGGTATCTCTTCTATTCTGGAGAGTGAATCTACCCTGGAAGCCTAGTCTGTTCATCCCCTTCAGGTACTTGAAGGTCTCGATCATGTCCCCTCTCTCTCTTCCATCCTCTGGGGTATACATGCTGAGCTCTTTTAGTCTTTCCTCAGAAGTTCTATCCTCCAACCCCTGGATCATCTTTGTTGCTCTTCGCTGTATTGCCTCCAGTAGTTTGATATCCTTTTTCAAGTACAGGCACCAGAACTGCATGCAGTACTCCAAGTGCAGCCTCACCACGAACCTGTACAGGGGCAATATGGCTTCACTACATCTGTATGTAATTCCCCTTGCTATGCACCCTAGCATCCTGTTAGCCTTAGCCGCTGCCTTCCTACACTGTGCTGAGTGGTTTAATTTCCCGGTCACCAGTACCCCCATATCCTTCTCCTCACTGGATGTGGACAGATTGACAGATGTAGGCAGAATCTGATCAACCTCTGGACATCTTCTTATTGTGCACTTAAGTGGGATGTGTGCTTCTACCATGTGAACATTTCAGGGTCTTTTAAACCAGGAGGGTAAAGGAAAATAAATCAGAACCCCAGAAAGTGTGCAATGCAACGGTATGTGCACTTATCCACTATACACCAAAGCGGACTTCAGTTCAACAAATTCACTTCCATAAAAAAAATCAGAGAACTCTTTTGCAAGTGCTAATTATTTAACTGAAAAGTAAAAGTAAAACTCCCTGTAAGAAAAGCAAGCAACTGATGGGTGAGCAATTTCCAGGAATCTAAGGAAAGATTGGTTTACACTGAGGATGGTTATGGTAGTGGGGACGGGCGGAATCTGACAAACAAGGTGAAGCAAGCAGAAACATTGTGTTCATGGAAGGAAAACATCAACAAATACAGGTGGGAAGTTGATATTCTATTTTTTTTCTTGGGGACTAAGAAATATATGTCTGTTTTCAGTCTCGTTCAGGGGCAGGGGGTGGATTCTGTATGTTTTGATTGATACTGAACCAGGTTATGCACTTGCTGGATTAGTAAATGGATACAGTTTAGCAAGGACAGTGGGGAAATTCCCTTAATCTTTATGACAAGTGCCATGATGATAATTTGATAGAAACATAGAAACAAAATTTGCTGGCAGAAAAGGATCAGTTGGCCCACCTAGTCTGCCCATTTTTCCCTGCATATAGTTACTTTGCAGATCCTACTTGATCTCTGGCCCATGCACCCCCTTCTATTTTCCTAAGATGCCTTTATCCCAATCCCATTTATTCTTGAACCCTACCACAATTTTCTTCTCAACCATCTCAGCAGTAAGACTGTTCCAGGAACCCATTACTCTTTCTGTGAATAAGTACTTCCTCATATCTCTCCTGAATCTAACCCCCACCAACTTCTTATCATGCTCTCTTGTCCATGAGTACCTTTTCTTCTGAAAAATACTTCCCTCCTATACCTTATTTAACCCCATGAGGGTCTCTCCTCAAAGGGTTCCTGATGCAGGTTCCTGCACCATTTTAGTTACCCTCCTCTGAACCACCTCCACTCTGTCTATGTCCTTCTGGAGATGTGGTCTTCAGAATGGGACACAGTACTCTGTGGAGTCTTACTAACAATCTATACAGAGGCAATACCACCTCCCTCTTTTGACTGGTGATAATCCACCCAATGTATCCTAGTATACCTTTTGCCCTCCCAACTGTCTTGTCACACTGCTTGGCTACCCTTAGGTCATCCAATATAACCACCCCAGGTCACTTTCCTGCTTGGTGGTCATCAGTACCACTCCTCCTATATTGTACTTGGCCCCTGGGTTTCTGTGCCCCAAGTCCATTACTGTGCACTTTTTCTCACTGTATCCCAACTGTTATACCCTTGGCCACTCCCTGAATTTCCTATGGTCTCTGTTCATCCCCCCATACCCCAGAGTATCAACCATATTGCAGATTTTGGTGTCATCTGCGAAGTGGCAGACCTTCAATTCCAGTTCCTTAGCAATAAACTTGCAGAGATATTAAAGAGGGTTGGTTCCAGCACTGATCCATGAGGCAACCTGCTGGTCACTGTATACCAGCAAAACATTGACATTTTTACAACCAAGACCATTACAGTGACAATTTTGAGATAGTCAATGTAATGGTCCAGTTGTACAAATTTTGCTGTTTTGCTGGTGTTTCACCCCCTTTGAATCAACTCCAACTCAGAAATGGTGATATTAGAATTGGGGGTGTGTGGGGTAAGAGCTGCTCTGCATGTGGACTGCAGGGGGCACAGCTCCCACAAAAAACAGTGATTTTCTGACAGGCAAAATTTTACCTGTCAGCATTTCGTTTGTCACTGCTGGGGATTTTGACAACAAAGTTGTTGAACCAACTTGGTGGAAATGCTGGTCACCCTCTCTTCCACTAAGTGAATCCATTATCACCAGCTTCTGTCACCTATCCCTGAACCAATTTCTTTATCAGTTTACCACCTCTGGACCCACTTCTAAGCTACCCAGCTTGCTTACTAGCCTCCTCTGTGGAATGGTGTTGAAAGCCTTTCTGAAATCTAAGTAGGCCATATCCACTGCTCCATCATAATCTAATTTCTTGGTCAACCAGTCAAAGAAATGTATCAGATTCCTTTGACATGCCCCCAACCCACCCCCATAAATCCATGCTGTCTTGAGTCTTTAACCCATTGCATTCAAGGTATTCCATAGTTCTCTTCTTCAACAGTGACAGAAATATCTTGCGCTCCATTGAAGTCAGGCTGACTGGCTTATAATTGACAGCCTCATCCCTGCTACCACTTTTGTGAAGTGGGACTACTGTACATTTGCCCTCTTCCAGTCTTCTGGAACCACTTCTGTTTCCAATAAGCTGTTAAATAGTACTGTTGGAGGTGCAGCCAGTACCTCCTTGAGGTCCCTCAATACCCTTGGATGTACACAATCTGTCCTCATTGCTTTGTCCACTTTCAGATTAGAAACATAGAAACAGAAATTGTTAACAGATAACGACTGCTAGGCCCATCCAGTCGGCCCCATAAGCCCTATATTTTGTATGTGGCCACTGTCCATATGCAGGGACACTGGTTTACCGGGATTGAGAAAGGGCATATTCCATTTTGCACATTGTAAAAAACGATATTGTCACCGGTGTCTGCTAAGCCAAAATCCGGTTTTACCGGTGTTTGGCTTTGTGTACTTTATTTAACAATTTTGAACTCTGCTAACATGCATTTTAGCAATTTTGACCTCCACTATTACATATCCTTCCATCCTTGTACCAATTTAAAGTTATTTTAGGTACAAGATGTGATGGCAGCAGCAGCACTACAGCCCCCATCCCTAAGGTGTGATGGAAGCAGAACTACAGCCCCCATCCCTAAGGTGTGATGGAAGCAGCACTATGGCCCCATCCCTCAGGTGCGATGGCAGCACCAACACAGCACTATGGCCCCCATCCCTCTGGTGTGATGGCAGCAGCAAAAGCACTATGACCTCCTTCCCTTAGGTGCTACAGAAGCAGCAGCACTGTGGCCCATCCCTTAGGTGTGATGGCAGCAGTACTACGTTCACCATTCCTCAGGTGTGATGGCAGTATCAGCACTGTTGCACCCATCCCTCAGGTGGGACAGCAGCAGTACTACATTCCCCATCCACCAGTGGTGATGGCAGAAGCACTACAGCCCCCACCCCTTCGGTGTGATGGCAGTAGCAACAATGCAGTCCACATCCCTCTGGGGTGATGGCAGTAATGACAGCACTATGATCCCCTTTCTTCAACACCCACATCCCACATGCACAAGTTACAAAGGACTTGGTCTCTTTGCTTGTTAGAATTCAGATGTGAATTAATCTGAAGCATCACTGCTAAGGTGGACTACCTTTGTTTTTTCCTATCTATAATTTAACTGCCTGAATTGGATTTCTGCCTGTGACACCGCTGACCAGGGTTAGGGAACAGATTTGGGTGTTGGAGGGCCAGCTGGTGGATGAAGGCTTGATTGTCCAGCGACCACTCACCTTCTCCTATGAGGGAGGGTGGGTTCACTGCTCAGCATTTTCTGGCCCCTGGTGGAGGTCAGATGCATGACAACATGTCAGCCCTCACTGCAGGAGAGAGTGTGATGGACGTCGGCTTGTGCCTTGACATCACGCTCCCAAGAAAATGGGAAAACACCCGCTGACCAACCGAAGGATGGCTATTGGTCCGTCCATAAGCCGGAAGCCCCAGACATGTGTCCGGTCTGATCCCTGCCATGGCCAGGATACACAGGAAGCACTTTGGGGTAATTCTCCTCTCCTGGTAGCCTCCCACAGGGGTAGGGGCCCACTCAATTAAGGGTTACTTTGGGTTACTTGGTAGCACAGCAGTAAGGGGCAGTGGATGGTGGTCAGGAATCAGCAGCAGTGGTAGGGAGCCTTGGCAGGCCTGAAGGAGTGAATTGCCAGGGGGTAGGAGGAGCAAAAAAAAAACTGCTTGAATTTGCTTCTTTGAAATAAAGTGTCTTCACCTAAAAAACTCACAAGTGATTAGTGGAGGATGTTCAAATGGATTTATGCATCTCCCAGATATGTGGATGCTTTTTTTTTTACTTGGTGTCCATGAAAAAGGTGTCTCTCAGTTTTCATGTCTTTGTTCAGATGTGAATTGAGCACTGCTCTGCCCACCAGCATCATACAGCCCCTGGGGTCTTACCTTCTGTATGTCATTGACTGTGCTTTTAAAATCCACTGGCCAAACATAAGTACACTTAAATAGTTAACATTTGCTTTTTGTTGAAACAGTTTATCAGAAAACTTTCTGTTGTCACAGAGACTGACAGCAGGTGGGAGAAAAGGTGCAAATTATCCAATTCACCTAAATGGGGTGCTAACTGTGAAGTCTTTTTGTAAGTAGTAAGGCAGTTTCTTCTTTGTGAACATACTTTCATTCAGACTAGTTTTCATTCAAACAACTGAGGATTTTGTATGGCCCTACTGGTTATAAACTTGAATGAGCTAGTTGGTAACAGTGATCCTGCATTTAGCAATCTACAACCTAGATGTTTATTTGCAAAGAATACAATAAAAACCTGACTAAAATCTAAAACACATAAAATGTATCTGAACATTTATCTTTACCTATACAAAATCATTTTAGCCCAAAGTAAAGCCCAGGTAAATTGCATGATACCCTGACTACTATTCTATGATGTAGTAAACATATATTGGTATTTTTTTTTTTTTTATATTCTTTGTAAAGCAGATAAGGCCCACTAGGCAGAATGTCTGTTTTCAGGAGTGCCTTTAAGCACTGGGGAGGTTAAGTGACTTGCTTGGAGTCACACAGTATGCAAGTGGAGGTTGTGGGAATAAACCCAAGTCTGCTGGATGTACCCAGTTTATTCACTGTTTGTTACTCTAACCACTAGGCATGGGTGGTTAAACTGAATGACTGATTACAACAAAGCAGTGCGGGTGATTTCCTTACTGACTCTATATGCAGCAAAGCAGAAAGAATGCAAAGCACAGCAGTGTTCATTTTAAGATGCTGAAATCTGGGTCAGCCCGCTGGTGCTATGGTAGCACTATTGCTTGCAATGCCAGCGACCCAGGGTCAGAAGTGAACTCGGGTTGCTGGAGGTCTGGCCAGGGAAGTAGGATTGAGCACCTGGGGGACTACTCTCCTCCTCCTCCGGGGAGGGTGAGCTGCAGGTCCTGCTCCTTTACCACCACCTGTGTGACCACGGGTGGTGATGCATGGTGCTGCAGAGTGATCAGGAGGGGAGGATGCTAGCCAGGATCTGGAGCAGTAGCATGTCTCTATGTGACCTACCTTCTTGGATCTCCTCTAGTGCCGGTGCCCTCAGGGACAGAGACCAGAAAACCAATAACAATCATCCCACATTGGCCACTGGCAGAAGGGGCCCAGGTGCCCCAAACCTCATAGCCAGGCTCCATGAGGGACCCGCTGAGCTGCCCAAAACACACTAAGGGAGTGTGGATGGGTGAGCTGGGGTCCCCTTCCTTCCTTCCCACCTGGGGGGACATAATCCAGGCAGGATGGGGCAGGACCACAGGAGCTCATGAGCATTACCTGGGGGTGAAGCTAAGGGATACCCAGTCTAGGGATCTCTGAAAAGTGGAAACTGATGTTGTGAGAAGGGGACATAGAAATAGAAAATTAAAACAAATTTAAAAAGATGCTGAAATCTTAGAGATTCTGTGCAGCGACATGCAATTTCCGTGAGGCACAGGTACAAGAATTCAAAATCCGCTAACCAAGCAGGATTCCGTGATTGTTACCTGGAAAACCAGGGTCCCTGACCATATGTGATCAATAGCTTTTCATTACTTCCTCCCTTCTCAGGCTTCCCTTGTGCCTGTCCCAGGCATGCTTAACCCCCCCCCATTGTGCTTTCCCCCACTACCTCCTGTGGCAGACTATTCCAAGCATTGACTACCCTTTCTGTGTAGAAGAACTTCCTCACATTACCTCTTCATCTACCCCCTTCCAATTTTATATTGTGCCCCCTTGTTCTAGTACTTTCTCTACATTGGAAAAGTTCCCCCACCTGCACCATGTTTATGCCTTTGAGGTACTTGAAAGTTTCAATCATGTCCCCTCGCTGTCTCCTCTCCTCCAGAGAGTTTTTATTTAGCTTTTGGTAACTGGGTAAGTACACTAGACAAGTAGTATGCCTATTTTCAGGGATGACCCGGGAGGTTACAACACATAGGGTACAGGGTACAGTACACCATTACGCACATCACAGTTCATCATTACTTCAGTACATCAGATTGCAGCACATTACAGTACATGATTACAGTGCAGCATCATGTATAAACACAGTGGAGAGCATCAACAGATAGAAATAATCAGCATGTTTACAGGTGAGACAGATTGTAAACACTCAGATCATGAACACACACAGTATTATGGCAATAACAGATTTGTTTTAGAGCAAACATTGTAGCTCTACCAGATGTTTGAGGTGGAGGACAGGTAGTAGCCACAGAGATTAGATGCTCTGTCTGATGCCCTGGGTGTACAGCATTGATCAGGGGATACCCAGAGTTGGCAGGATGCTCCTGCAATTGCGATTGGGGGACTTAGCGGATGAAAGGCCATTTAGCTTAGGGAGGCCTTGGGCAACCACAGGCCAAGTCGAGCTTCAGGATATCCCACAAGGATTTTCAGAATCACTGATGCGAGGGGGCCAGATGGACAGGCTCAGGAAGAGAGTTCCAGAGTCTGGGGGCACAAACCGTGAAGTCCCTGTCTCCCATGAGGGTCCGAGATGGAGGAACTCTTAGCATCCCTGGAGCCTGGGACCTAAGTTGGTAAGGGAAGGGGTCAGCTGGTGGTAGAAGCAGGGTCAATCCCTTTGGGGATTCTGTTCTCACCACTTTTCCCACTAGGCACCCAAGCCCAAAGTCCAGTTATTTGGCTGGGGAGAGCTAGTGGAGCTTTTCATAAAGCTCGCAGTGGTGCATGAGACGTGGGGCAGCCAAGGCAAAGTGAAAGATGTTGTTATACGTCGTTTGCCACCTCGTAAGGTGGATTCCGGGGAAGTGACCAAATAGGTGCATTCCATAGCTTAGAGAGGGTAGGAGGACCCCTCTCACCAGGGCCAGACAGGCCGCTGAGGTGAGATTGTGTTTGGCCCTATAGGCCAGGCCCAATTTACTGTTTGTGGCCCTGCAGACGTTGAGAATATGACTCCCTAGTTCAAGTTGTGGGTCTAGCGTAACCCTGAGGTACTTAACTGAGAGCACTGTTGGGAGTGGGGCTCCATCTGGACTGGTTATTTCCAGCATGGTTGGTAGGGCTCTAATTCTGGCTGCAGAGCCAAATAGCATGGCCTGGGTCTTTTTCAGGTTCAATACTATATGATTGTTTACCCAGGCCAGGACATTGTTGAAGTCCTCAGTTAGGTTTTTGTTGAGGGACTCAATATCCCTGGAGTGGGATATGATAACCAGGTCATCTGCATACAGCATGGCATTGCAGTTAGTTGTGGCCACTGGGAGTTCATTGATAAAGAGAGAGAAGAGTAGAGGGCCCAGGACCGACCCTTGGGGGACGCCAGAGGTCACCTGCAGCGGCTCAGATAGGACTTTGTTGAAACAGGTCCTCTGCATTCTACCATGCAGGTAGTCCAATAGTCAGTTTATGGCCTGGGGGGAGAGGCCAAGCACCAACAGCTGTGTGCAGAGCAACTTGTGATCAACAAGGTCGAATGCATTGGATAGGTCAATAAATATGGCACCGGAGAGTTTGCCCTGGTCCATGGCGGCCCTGATGCTCACAGAAACAGTGACCAGGGCTGTGGTAGTACTGTGCCCCTTGCAGAAACCATGTTGGGCCAGGGACAGGAGATCATGCTCCTGTATGTACTCTGAGAGCTGCTCAGCCACTACCTTTTCGAGGAGTTTGCTGAGGGATGAAAGGATTGCAACTGGACGGTAGTTGTCCTGGATTTTGGGGTTTCCTTGCTTCAGGACGGGGACAATCCTCGCCTCCTTCCAGATTTCAGGGATGATTCCCATGGCAAGGGATAGATTAAAGATATGTGCTACTGGAGGAGCAATATGAGTGGACCCTAGTTTTAGTAACTTTGGTTCCAGGTTGTCAAGGCCAGGGCTGGAGAACTGAGAGAGGCCAGAGAGGAGCCTCATCATGTCCTTCACTGTCACACCTCTGAGGTGGAGCTTTTGTCTGGGGGGAAGATCCTCCTGCTCAGAGGGCAGGGGAGTGGGGGAAGTGGTCCTGTCAGTTGGGAAGAGGGCTGTGAAGGCTGACAGGTCAGAGAAGTGAGAGTTTAGAGTGTTGGCGATGGTGCGTGGGTTGTTGCAGGATACAACTCCGATAGTCATGTCAGATACCCTCGGGTGAGAGGATCCACAGACAAGGGATTTTTTTTTTTGGGAAATCGCACTTTATCCTCCTCACAGCCTGCCTCCTCCGACCCTTCAGTGATGACCCACGGACATCCCACTACCCGGAACCCTGCCCATACCGACCACAAGTCCCCATGGAGCGGCAGTTTACCCCCCGGGTGGGACGAGGTGGGGGGACTAACCCTCAGAACTTACACTTCGTCGGCCTCGTGGACAGCTGGGTGGGTACGGGCACATCATGGGCACGTCCTGGGTCCTCACATCTTCCCGGATGAGGCAGGCTCTTTTCTCATTTTTCTCCCTCCCCGAGCAGTCAACGACCTCCCCTGACGTCATGACGTGTGCGTCGATGTCCGTACTGCTCAATGGCCAACCAGCCAATCCCTAGAGGGGCTTGCACTTCCTTGAGCCTCCACTCGGGGTCATGCAAGTGCCGGGCTATGGCCAAATCCCTCCCCGGAGCAGGCGAGCTGCCGCCGGATCGCCAAGCCTGTCTCCCCAGCCGACTTCTCGACTCACCCGAGTCCGCCTCCCAAACCCGGCCGCCAAGTGTGGAATGAGGTGTGGCATCCAGCGCCTCAACCCTTGGTGCCACCGGGCCGGCAGACAAGGGATTTTATGTTACTCCAGAAACTCCTGGGACCACTGGCCTGGCAGAACTGAGTAGGGCAGCCTTGCAGAAGTTGCTTTTAGCAATTCTGATTGCCTTCTTGCACTTGTTTCTGAGGGTCCTATATTGCTGGAGTAGAGTTCGATCAGGGGAACCTTTAAAGTGGGACCAGCATTTGTCTCTGGCCCTCATAAAGGCTAGGAGGCTCCCGTGCAGCCAAGGGGTAGTGGATCCCCTCACCCTCCAGGTGACCTTCGGGGCGTGCTTATCTGGCAAAGCACCGAAGGAGGCAAGAAAGTGGGAAGCTGCCACGGATGGGTCAGAGGCGCCGAATACCTCAGCCCAGTCAATGCGGCTTAGGTCCATAAGAAACGCAGCAGAATCGAACCTGGAGAAGTTTCTAATCTGTATGACTTTGTGGGGTATTTTGGGGAAGGGGATCCTCCAAACACAGAAGACTGGTGAGTGGTCAGAGATGGAGTCAGGGAGTATTCTGGCTGAGGAGATCCTATCAGGGCAGTTGAATAGGATCCAGTCCACCAGGGAGTTGGTGGATCCATTTTTCGCCCACCTGGTAGGCTCCTGAACAAGTTGGGTCAGGGCAAGTTTGGCAAGTAAGGGCTCATACTGCTTCACATTACCCCCGGTCCAGTTGAGGTTTACATCCCCCAGAATGATGAGCTCATTATCCCCAATGCAGGGGCCGACGGAGTCCAGGAGGTGAGTCAGTCCTGGAAGTCTGCCCTTGGGGGGATTATAGGTACAGGCTACATGCAGTTTTTTTTGCATTCACAAGTGAAAATATTGCATGCAGTATCTCACAAGGGGAGGAGAGGGATGGCAGGTGAGTAATCTGGGAGACCTTTAGGTGGTCTCTAAAATAGATCATGATGCCACCCCTCGCTTGTTCCCTGGTCTGTCCTGGTGGATGAATTCATACCCTGCAAGCTTACAGGCAGAGTCAGGTACTGAGGGTTTGAGCCAGGTCTCCGTCACTCTAAGGATATCTGATTTGTATAAGGTGACCCAGGACACTAACTCATCTTGGTTAAGGAGCAGGCTCCTAATGTTAAGATGTGCCATTTTGAGACCCTTGCCCAGACTCCATACCGGAGGAGTGGGGATTGCCTGGTTAGTTGGGCCTGGGTTCATTTCAATGTCTCCAGCCTGGAGAATTATGAGGTAGAGCCAGGAGAGATATTGTTTTGGAGCAGCCAGGTCCATGTGGGGAGTGAAGGCATGGCGTCTCTTAACCCTGGTGGGGCGCATAAGACATCTGAGGTCTAGGCACCAGATGGGAGGATGGATGGTCTGGGTGGTCCTGACTAGTGTGTTTGAGAACAGGAAATCAGGTGCATCTACAGGGGGAGTCTTCTCCCAGCAGTCCACAGAGGACAGTGAGGGTGTGGAGAGCACGTACAGTATGGCGAGCTCCAGTATGAGACCTGCTTGTAGCAGAAGACAACGGGAGGGGGACAGCATGCCTTTGAGGTCCCTTAGTCTCTCCTCAAATGTTTTGTGGTGCAAGCCCTGCACCATCTTTGTTGCCCTTCTCTGGATAGTTTCTACCTTATCTATGTCCTTGCACAGGTGTGGCCATCAGAACTGCATGCAGTACTCCAGGTGAGGCCTTACAAATGTTTAATACAATGGCATCACCACCTCCCACTTCCTGCTAGTGATACCCATGCCTATGCACCCCAACATGCCACTGGCACTCCCTGCAACCTTTGTACACTGCTTTGATACCTTAAGGTCATCAGAGATGATAGCCCCTAGGTCCCTTTCCTCTTTGGTGACAGCTCCTTCCCCCAACCTGTAGCTTTCCCCAGGGTTCCCTCTACCCAGGTGCATTATTTTGCACTTCTTTGCATTGAATCTTAGTTGCCACATCTCCAACCATCTTTCAAGCTTTTCCAGGTCCCTCTTCATTTTCTGCACCCCTTCTGCAGTGCCCACCCTGTTGCAGATCTTGGTGTCATCTGCAAACAGCAGACCATTCCTCCTAGCCCCACTGCAATGTCACTAATGAAGACATTGAACAGGATTGGTCTCGGTAGTGATCCCTGTTGTACCCCACTGGTCACCCCCCTCTCCCCAGATTGTACCCCATTTACCACCACCCTCTGTCTCCTGTCTGTTAACCAGTTTCTAACCCAGTTCAGATTAGTGAATCCCTTCAAGACACTCTCCTCTGAAAATGGACAAGTGTCCACCTCCCTCCTTCCAATGCTACTCTTACTTTTTTGCAGACCCTCTCCTTCTCTTTCCTCTGTCAATACTGAACAAAAGTATTTGTTTAGGATGTCTGCCTTTCCCTGGTCCCCCTCTGCACAGTTCACCCTTTCCATTTTTATTCATACAACCTCACCCCTGGTCTTCCTCCTTTTGCTTACATACCTAAATAAATGTTTTGTCCCCCTTTGTCACTGCTTGAGATATTATTTCTTCTGTTTACACCTTTGTGCTCCTTACTACTTTCCCTGCATTCCTTTGCTTCTCCTGATTCACCCCCAAATCTTCCTCCCTCTGCATCTCCTTATACTTTCTGAATGCTACCCTTTTAGCCTTTACCTTTCCCACCATCTCTTTCAAGAACAATAATAGCCTCTTTTTATGTTGATGATGCGCAAGCGCAAGAAACATATTGTGGCAGCTTTTGCAAGAAGCTGGTTGTGTAGGCACAGCACTGTTGTGGTCAGTGCCCCCACTGCCTTTAAAGGCTTGGCCCACTGTCCCCAATGGTGTGGCACACTGCTGCTGACACTAGTTCAGCCAGCATGCTACAACCATCTAAAGTTTTAGCCGCTGCAATCAGGGGCCGCCTTGTCATTGCAGAGTCATCTCCTGCAATGAGGAAGCATCCCCTCATTGCAGGGCTGTTGCTGATGGGGATCCCAGTCCCAGTCAGTTTTTCCCCCCATTTCTTGTGTGCCGAGAGGGATGCCAAGTCCCCCTCGGCTTATGTCCCCCTCCTTCTGTGTTTGCTGATGGGGTGTTTAATCTCGGCCAGCATACCCCCATTTCTTGTGTGCCGAGGGAGGTGTCCAATCCTTCTCGGCTCATGAGCCCTAGGCATGTGCTGATGGGGGTGCCCAATCTCCGTTGGCTCCAGTGCCCCCTACTCCAAAACACCCAGGTGACATGCTGGGAGCCCACCCCAACATGCCAAAAGTGCCTGCAAAAAAAAAGGCCGGCGATGTCTTTTTTTTTTACTCCTAAAAAGAAGAAAATGGTCCCTCGCCATCTGTGCCCCCCTCCCACAACTTGTGCTCTCCCACTGCATACCCCACTTCCCCAAACACACACCCTCACCCCATACTTACCTCCTGAGCCTGGCGCGATGATCATCTTTGGACCAGGAACACGTCTGCACTCTTCAAAGCCAACCATGAACTGAGGAAATGGCGGTAAGCTGTATAGTGGAATAAATAGTTGTTTTTTTTTTTTTAACTTTGATGAATATCTCAGTCATTTTTTTTGAATTTTGGCACCACATTTTCAACATGGGGTTTTTGGGACCCCTCCTCATGAATTCTGCCACTGTCATGGCATTACTCAGTCCTAAAAGGTGATTTCACAGTCACTGCATGCAATCACCTTTTGGGACCGATTAACAAAACGGCAGTGCCAGTGTTCATCAGGTGAGCTCTCAAAAAGCCTATGTTGCAAATTTGGTGGGAAAAAATCCAACAAATGACTGTTGCTATGCACGCTCATAACTTTGCAAATTTGCAGTATTTTCATACCAGATTTTCAACACTGCCATTATTCCACACCTCCTTGTGAACAGTATAGCTGTCATTTTTCACATTCTGTCCAAAATGTGTTTTCGCACTTCCAGCGCAGAATAGCGTGGTCGCTATGGGAAATCAGTGTTCAGGACATATTATGAAAATGACAGTGACACTGTTCATGAGAAAAGTTCCTAAAATGCCTATATTGAAAATCTGGTGCTGATACTCCATAAAATGACTGTGTTACGAGCGTGCGTTGTGCAATTTGCATGCATGCTCGTAAGTTCGGGAATTTATAACATTTCCACTCCAGATTTTCAATATTGCCATTGTTCTGCACCTCCTTATGAACAGTACAGCTGTCATTTTTCAGATCCTGGCCAAAATGTGTTTTCATACTTCCAGCACAGAATAGTGCAGTCACTTTGGGAAATCCGTGTTCGGGACACATTATGAAAATGACAGTGACACTGTTCATTAGCAGAGGTCCTAAAATGCCTATGTTGAAAATTTGGTGATGAAAATCCATCAAATGAGTGTGCTATGAGCGTGCATTGCACAGTTTCCATGCACGCTCGTACCTTCGCAACTTTGCAATAGTTTCACTCCAGATTTTCAACATTGCCATTTTTCCACATCTCCTTATGAACAATACAGCGGCCATTTTTCGCATCCTGGCTGAAATGTGTTTTGACGCAGTCGCTGTTGGAAATCAGTGTTTGGGACAGATTAGGATCGAGAGAGTGTGTGGGGGGGGACCAAGCTCAACTGAGCTCTGTCGGGACTACTGCAGATTTCTTTGCGGGCAGGAAAAGGTGTCAATACAGACAGGGGCCCAGTACAAAAGGCCAGCCTGCAGCACTGGCAGAAACGGAATGAGTGAGTGAGAGAGGGGGGGGGTGAGCAAGCTCAACAGAGCTGTGTCAAGACTGCTGCAGATTTCTTTGTGGGCAGAAAAAGGCAGCAATGCATGCAGGGGCCCAGTACAAAAGGGCAGCCTGCAGCAGTGGGAGAAACAGAACGAGTGAGTGAGAGAGGGGGAGTGATCAAGCTCAATGGAGATCTATCTTGACTGCTGCAGATTTCTTTGGGCAGAAGAAGGCGCAATGTAGGCAGGAGCCCAGTACAAAAGAGCAGCCTGGAGTGGCGGCAGAAACGGGATGAGTGAGTAAGAGCAGAGAATGAGCGAGGTCAACTGAACTCTGTCAGAACTGCTGCAGATTTGTTTGTGGCCAGAAAAAGGTGCCAACAGAGTCAGAAGCCCAGTACAAAAGGGCAGCCTGCAGCACCAGGAGAAACAGAATGAGCGAGTGAGACAGGGAGAGTGAGCGACCTCGATGGAGCTCTATTGTAACTGTGGTGGATTTCTTTGTGGGCAGAAAAAAGTGGTAACACAAGCAGGAGCCCAGTAAAAAAGGCAAGGCTGCAGAGCCAGCAGAAAAGGAATGAGCAAGTGAGATAGGGGGAGTGAGCGAACCGAACAGAGGTTTATCATGACTGCTGTAGATTTCTTTTTAGGCAGGAAAAGGCGGCAACCCAGGCAGGAGCCCAGTACAAAAGTCCAGCCTGCAGCGCAGGCAGAAACGGAATGAACAAATGACAGGGGGAGTGAGCGACCTCAAATGAGCTGTGTCAAGACTGCTGCAGATCTCTTTGTGGGCAGAAAAAGCCACCAATGCAGGCAGGAACCCAGCACAAAGGGCAGCCTGCAGCAGAGGGCAACACAGAATAAGCGAGTGAGGGACGGTGAGTGAGTGAACTCACCGGAGCCCTGTTGGGACTGCTGCTGATTTCTTTGTGGGCAGAAAAAGGCAGCAATGCATGCAGGGGCCCAGTACAAAAGGGAAGTCTGCAGCAGCAGGAGAAACAGAATGAATGAGTGAGAGAGGGGGAGTGAGTAAGCAAGCTCAATGGAGCTCTATCATGACTGCTGCAGATTTCTTTGTGGGCAGAAGAAGGCGGCAATGCAGGCAGGAACCCAGTACAAAAGGGCAGCCTGCAGCATCGGCAGAAACAGAACAAGTGAATGAGAGAGGGGGAGTGAGCAAGCTCAATGGAGCTCTATCGGGACTGCTGCAGATTTCTTTGTGGGCAGAAAAAGGTGCCAACAGAGGAAGGAGCCAAGTACAAAATGGCAGCCTGCAGCGCCAGGAGAAACAGAATGAGCGAGTGAGACAGGCGGAGTGAGTGACCTCAGCAAAGTTCTATTGGGACAGCTGCAAATTTCTTTGTGGGCAAAAAAAGGTGACAATGCATGCAGGGGTCCAGTACAAAAGGGCAGCCTGCAGCAGTGGGAGAAACAGAATAAATGAGTGAGAGAGGTGGAGTGAGTGAGCAAGCTCAATGGAGCTCTATCGTGATTGCTGCAGATTTCTTTGTGGACAGAAAAAGCTGCCAATGCAGGCAAGAGCCTAGTACTAAAGGGAAGCCTGCAGCAGTGGGAGACACAGAATGAATAAGTGAGGGAGGGGGAGTGAGTGAGCTCAATGGAGCTCTGTTGGGACTGCTGCAGATTTCTTAGTGGGCAGAAAAAGGCATCAATGCACCCAGGGGCTCAACACAAAAGGACTGCCTGAAGCAGCAGGGGAAACAGAAGGAGCAAGTGAGAGAGGGGGAGTGAGTGAGCTCAACAAAGCTCTATCATGACTGCTGCGGATTTCTTTGTCGGCAGAAAAAGGCGCCAATGCAGGCAGGAGCCCAGTACAAAAGGTCAGCCTGCAATGCCAGCAGAACTGGAATGAGCGAGTGTCAGAGGGGGAGTAAGCAAGCTCAATGGACCTGTGTCGGGACTACTGCAGATTTCTTTGTGGGCAGAAAAAGCCACCAACAGAGACAGGAACCCAGTACAAAAGGTCATCCTGCAGCACCAGGAAAAACAGAATGAGCGAGTCAGAGAGGGGCAGTGACCCACCTCAATGGAGCTCTATTGGGACAGTTGCAGATGTCTTTGTGGACAGAAAAGGGTGTCAATGCAGGCAGGATCTCAGTACTAAATAGCAGCCTGCAGCACTGGGAGAAACACAACGAGCAACTGGCAGAGGGCCACTAAGCAAGCTCAAAAGACTAATGCAATCAACATTCAGCATTTACAAATGCTTGTTCCTCTTGCTTTTGCTCACTTGCTTAGGTTTGTTGCCTTCCCTATGATCCTTTTTAACTTCTACCACTGTTTCTGCACCCCACCCAGGTCATCTCTCCCTCCAGATCATCCCCAAAGCATTCACCCATCTTTTTAAAATCTGCCCTCCTGTAGTCCAGAACCCTCACCCTTGTGTGGTTCAATTCCACAGTCATCCTTTTACTGAACCATGCTGTAAGGTGATCACTGTTCCCCAGGTGGCTTCCTACCTTGATGTCTGCAATACTGTGTCCCTATTTGTGATTACCATGTCTGATAGTGCCCCATCATGATTGGGTTTACTGACTAGTTGCCTGAGGAATTCCCCCTGCAGGGAGTCTAGGATGTCCCTGCTCCTAGCAGAAGCTGCAGCTAGGAGGTTCCAATCTACATCCAGTAGACTGAAGTCCCCAAGCAGCAGCCCCCCCCCCTTCTGCCATCTTGCCAAGAGCTTCCACCAGTACTTTATTTAAATTCTCCAGTGTTTGGAGGTCTGTAGGACATGTCAGTGTGAATAGATGCTCCATTCCTCCTGTTTGGTGTGACCCACTGTGCCTCTGCTCCTCCCAGTACTTCCTGTATCTCTGTTGCTTTTATACCTTCCCTCACATAAGGCATCATACCACCTCATTTCCTCCCCACCCTGTCTCTCCTGAACAGAAAGTGCAGTAGCTTACTATGGACAGGGCCCAGTCATGGTTTTTAGTTCACCATGACTTAGTAATGGCCTTAGTATCCAGGTCAGCCTCTGCTATGATGGAGTCTAGATGCAGAATCTTATTTCCTAGATTTCTAACATTCACACACTTGGCCTTCCCAATTTTGTTATCACTCTGCTTGTTATACCCTTGCTTTCCTTTTTGCCCTCTCCCCTTACTCCCTCTATTTTTAATGCTTATGTTCCCATCCCCCTTCATTTCTACCTCACTGCTTCCTTTTTCTAATTTCCATACTGCAGGATTCCATTCCCCTCAGGTTCTATCTACTTTCTACTTAAGTCAGTGGGGGAGGCAGTTACCGCCTTCCTGACATATTCTGACAGCCCCTTGGCTAATTTAACTGTTCATCAAAGTAACATCTAAACTGTCCACTGAGGACTCATTCACCTCTGGATGGATGCAGATCATCACTCCTGTAAAGGTTCTTATCTCTCCAGGTGGATCCCTAGTTCCCAGTGTAGCAACCCCCCCCGCATCATTCCTTCAATCATGGGTTGAAGGACTCAGTGCAGAGATCCCTCTCCTCCCACCATTGTAGACAAGCAGCACCTCAGTGAAAGCCACTGAGTGTGTGCCTATCTAGAACCCATCCCCAACTCCTTAAACTCCCTCTGCACTATCCCAGCCCTGTTTCTAGCCAGGCAATTAGTCCCCAGGTAGACAGTGATATCCAGCTCTGCTTCCCTTCTCACTGCCCTAACAATCCTCTGGATCCACTTCCCATGCCTCCAGATCATAGCACTGCATGGGCACCTAACCTCCCAATACCCATTTTCCTATTACCAAATATATCCCCCTCACAATCAAGTCTCCCAACAGAAGTTGTCTCCTCTGCTACTGGGTTCTCTTCCTTCCTCTTTGGGGTCTCCACTCCAGAGACCCCCCTCTCACCCTCCCTGGACTCTGCCACAGCTTCCTCCTCCTCCTAGCAGTTCCACCACTTCAGAGCAGTCTAGGAATTTTGTACTGGTAGAAATGTGAGAAATGTGCCTTCTTCCCACCACTCCCATTATTCCAAGGCCCACCATAGTCTGACTGTGCCTCCCCCGGTATCGTCTGGAATAACAATGTCAGACTTGGTGGCCCCTGGGTGAGTGAAGACATCCCTGTCAACTTGGCCTGGAGACTACTGACCTCTTCTCTCAACCCAGAGAGGTGCAAGCAGGTGGGGCAGCTCATTCTCCATAAGGTCTCTCTGAAAACTGCTGCCCCACAGCCACTGCACTACACCACTCCTAGCATTCCCAGCATTTTTGGGGGTACAGTATTATCCACTGCTAAGCATTTTAAATCATAAATTGTAGTGAGGAATAAATAATGTAACCTACTGGGAACTGAACCCAGGACCCCCAAATACCATGCTTGTGTTCTAACTACTGAGCTACAGGC
The DNA here is from genome assembly GCA_016271365.2 of Neoceratodus forsteri. Classification (NCBI taxonomy): domain Eukaryota; kingdom Metazoa; phylum Chordata; order Ceratodontiformes; family Ceratodontidae; genus Neoceratodus; species Neoceratodus forsteri. Next base: position 114,697,637 of record CM028136.1, on the reverse strand, counting down.
TCCAGGCTCACATTTGTAAACCTAGGGTTTTAGGACACACTTCCTTTTTGGTATTACATATCCTGCAAGAAGGAATAATCAGGATGATAATTAGATGTTTTCTGGTGAAGTATTGGTGTAGTATTAGCCAACTCTAAACAATTTAAATTACAAATTGTAGTGAGAAAGAAATAATGTGACATACTGGAAACTGAACCAAGGTAGGGGTGTGCAAAAAATATAATCTGAAGATGAAATGTAAGTGAAAGTCTGACATTCACTTCCACAAAAGTTCAGAAATCAATTTCTGATCTTTCATTGAAATTCCAGTACTATCCTCCATTGCCCAGCTGACCCAAATAAAGAAATCACTGGTGGTTTCTGGTGCCCATAATCCCTGCCCGATCACCCGACACCCAACATATTTAATAACCAGCCAAAGCCTGGTGGCTAGTGGCCCCTAACCCCCACCCAACCACCCTCCAGTGTCCCACAGTCTAGTGGCCCCTCTGCACCCCTCCACATCCCAACAAGTAGTGTCCCACCCTGCTTCCCATCCCAAAATGGAGCAGACCACCAGCACAGCCCTCCACTCTCCTTCTCAGCTGGTTGTCCACTGAAATGTGAATGAATGACTAAATTAATGAATGAATGAATGAATGAGCACATGTGCATCTGAGGAGGAGAGGGGAGGGTTCATTTTGGCCACAAATGTTCAGGAATTTTCTGATCTGCCACTGGCAGAAGCTTGGAAACTTCTGTGAAACATGCCACATTTCACAAAAGTAATGCTCAGGTGGAAATGGCAGCTTTCACCCACCCCTAAACCCTGACCCATGGAATACTATACTAGTGCTTTAACCACTGAGCAACAGATTCACATGATTGGATCTGAGGTTCCCAGCCACAATTCCTTTCTTTTATTGAATATTATGCAACTAGAAATAATCAAGATGGCAATTAGATGTTGTTGGCACAGTATTACCACTGTTAAGCAATTTAAATCACAAATTGTAGTGAGGGAGGAATAATGTGACCTACTGGCAATCCCCCAGACTACCATCCCTTTGTTCAAACTGATAAGCTACAGGCTCATGAGGCTGAACACACGGTTCCAGAACATTATTTCTTTCTCACTACAATCTGTGACTTCAATTGCTTAGCACTGGCTAGTAATGCACCAAAAACATCTAATTGTCATGTTGATTATTCTTAGTTCCAGGATATGCAATACCAGAGAAAGAAAGTGTGTTCAGGAACCTCAGGTCCAACAATTAATTAATGAAATAAAGTTCTGCACTTGTGGTGGTTATAGTTTAAAACAAATGCTTGTTTTATAGGGAAGAAGTGCCTGGAAGAAAACCAAAAGGCCCCTAGCACCTCAGCCTTACAACATGCCTTCTAATGGGGGCAAGTCTGAAAGAGTGATTAACACCAGGTGTTCATTTAAACATCAGAATTTAAAATGACACGTACACACACACATTCGACTAATGTGCCGGCATTCTATACTCTAAGAAGTAATACAAAATGTCATAAAATGAGCATTTACTTTAAACTATAACCACTACAAGTGCAGAGCTTTATTTCATTCATTTATTAGCTTGCTGCTTTGCTCTAGCATCGTCGAGTCATGTGCACACCTTTCCTGGACTTTAAAATATTTTGCTTCAAGTGTGTAGCCAGACTAAGAAAATATTGGTTTGTTTTCAGGAGGTGTTTATAAATGATCTTTCAGTTTGGCAAGTGTGTACTGCCTTTCTTCAAATTTCTTCCAAGCTTCATTTATTTTTGGGCCTTTGAATTACTGTCTGTGAAAGCTGAACAGAATGAATAACCTGAGCACTACCTCTGCTTTGAATTTTAATGATAGTCGTTTAGATGATATTAGCTCAGAAGAAGAAGAAGAAGAAGGCCCTGATTGCCTGGAAAACCTGAAAGAAGCTGATCGATGATGGTAGAGATCTAAATACAACAATATCCAAGATGGAGAGAGTCCAGATGAGAACCCTACCTTACATGAGTTATTTAAAAAAACTTGAGAAACTCAGAATTGAAGAACTTAAGGCAGGATTCATGAATGTCGAGGAAGGTCCTGCAGCTGAGGGAAAACCTCAGCGCTAGTGGTGCAAAGCCATAGGTCACCTGCAGCTGTGGGTATTCACTATGGTGAAGCCAGAGTATGACTGGCTCCATGGATTATGGCAGCTTGTGGGTGCTGTTGCCAGGGACAGCACCGGATCTGCAGGGACTGCTATGGGCAATGGGATCTGCCATAGCACCCTCCACAACTACTGCAGCTGTGGATCGGCCACTCCGCAGCTGCGGTGACTTCGAAGTACAACTGGGGTTGCAGAGTGGGACTTAGTCCCAAATCACTTCATGAGTCCTGCCCTTAATCTTTATTATAACAGAATAACTTTGGAGAAATACCTTGAATTAAACATCACGCCACGTGGCTTATGTATTGATAAAGCCCCAAGTACTGGCTTTGAAGATGAGGAGCTAAAACAGGACTGGGAGAAAGCAGCTAACTTGTGTACCATTTCTTGGATTAAAGCTTTAATTTGGAGAGATGCAAGGCAAACCTTGATAGTGAATGAGGAGATAAAATCATTACACGCAAAACTAATTGACTTTAAAGCAAAGAAATACTTTGATAGTTTGAACAAGTTCTACTCCAAGAAAACAAACATGAGAAGGATTTGATAGTGAAGAAATGTGCAAAAGTTACAAGAGACATTGGGGACTATAAAAAAAGGAAATATTTGTGTGGGAGAGGAGTGATAGATCAAATAGCACAGGGCACTTGAGAACAAGAAAAAGGGCTTAGAAAAATCAGAAGAGAAATAAAAGTACTAGCAATCAGACCAAAAGTGTGACATTTCAGAAAAATACAAGAAACACACCTGAGCCTGATAGAATAGCAGAAAATACATCCATTGCTAGCACCTCTGACTCCATTGGAATCCTGAGGGTTTTTTTAGAGCAAGACAACCAGAGGGAGTAACAAAAAATTACAAGGCACCAAAAATGCACTATACCACAAAGCCGCACAGGGATGGAGAAATAAATGGAAACCAGAGACTTCTGAGGACAAGGACAAGTAAAAGCTAATAAAATTATTAATCTTACCAACTTAGAACTTATTAACTTTAAAATTTCAGTGTTACTTAAAGGTTTATCATTTGTCCCAACCTCTGGATCTGACTGGATTAAAACAAGGCTTGACATTTATAAACTAATAAGAGAGCTTACATTAAAGTAGTTTTTTGGGAGACAACAGGAATTTGAAGAAAGAAACATGGGTGCTGAAATCTTGGTTACTGAGGATGTTGGATCTTTTCAACAAAGGCTAACCCCCCCATTATCCCTTAAGTCAACCTACTTGACCTTTCAACCTATGATGACACTGAATGGGAAACACCAAACTGGGATCCTAATTTTTTGAATAACATTGACATTTCTGCTTTACTACAAGAGGCAGAGGCCAAGGCAGAGGCAGAAATTGTAAGTGACATATCTTTCCAATAAATAAATAACTTTACCAAGTTTAAACCCAAGTCTGTGTTTTGCCCTTAGATTACCAACCCAGTGATTGCAGTTTTTGAAAGATGTTTATTAAATGAAACTTCTAAAATCTTTTCTGACATACAGTTCCATTATTTGAGAAATTTAACTAATGTAGAATATAAGGCACTTAAACAGTTAGAAAATTTAAAGGAGGTAATTTTCAAAAAGTCAGACAAAGGAAGTAACATCATAATAATGAATGAAGAAATGCATGTTTTGAAATGTTTGAATTTGTTAAATGATGATACCAATTATAAAAAACTAAGTAGGAATCCAACAGTTAAGTTCCAGGCAGTTTGGAAATTCATGGGCTGAGGGCATAAGTGTGGATGGCTTATGAAAAATGAAGCAGATTTTATAAAATGGATGTTCCAATTGTTCCTACATTTTACATCTTGCCCAAAATCCATAAGAACCCCAGTGACCCTCCTCGTAGATCAATTATATCAGGAATTGGGTCAGTAGCACATAACCTGTGCAAGTACATAGATAACCTTTTGCAACCAGAAGTATTATTACTTAAATCACACCTTAGAGACAGCATGGACCTTCTAAATAAATTAGAGGGGAAAATATGGGATATTGATTTTTGTTGGCTCAGAATAGACATCAGTAGTCTATATACTTCAGTAAAGCATGACCTTTGCCTTAAAACTATCAGCCATTTTTTAAGGAACAAAATTCTGTTTCGACACATTTCTTACATCGGGGTATAGATTTTGCACTGTCCTATAATTACTTTACTTTTAATGGAGAATTCTACTTACAAATTTGAGGAAGTGCTATGGGGCAGCATTTGCCCCCTCTTACGCAAACCTATTTATGGGCCAGTTTGAGGTAAAATACATTCACGATGAGAGTCACAATAATGATCATAATGGTACATACAATTAACTTTTCCCAGCAATACAAATAAATGTATGTGAGATATTCTTTTGAATAGGTATGAATCCATATTTTTTCTGAATTACTCTGTCTTAAACAATAGAAATAGTTGTATGCTATAATATAAACATATACAAATGAAATGTATTGTTTCTATCATACATAGGGAATTGAAATGATTATGAAATTGTTGACAATAATTAATTTTGTTGTGTTGTTTTGTTTCACTACACTTTTCTGTCATTTTGTATTACTTCTTATAGTATGGAATGCTGGCACTTTAATTCAATGTGTGTGTGTCACTTTAAATGTTGTTTAAATGAACACCTGGTGTTAATCACTCTTTCAGACTTGCCCCTATTAGAAGGCCTGCTGTAAGGATGAGGTGCTAGGGACTTTTTGGTTTTCTTCCAGGCTCTTCTTGTCAATAAAATGAGCATATGTTTTAAACTATAATCACCATGAGTATGGAGCTTTATTTCATTAGTTTACTAGCTTGCTGCTTTGCTCCAGCACCACCGAGTCCAGTGTGTACCTTTCCTGGACTTTAAAATTTTCCAGTTTCTGCAGCACCCGGTGTTGAATGGAGACCTTCCATTTGACTACAGACCAAGCCTGACCATTCTTAGCTTCTGACATGATGGTGTCAAGCTACAAGGGGGCAAAGCTTAAGACAATTTCAAGTGTTACCACCACAGTACTGGGAAGCAGGGAATGGTCTCAATGGGTAAAAGGATTTTATTCTAAGTTCCCCACCAACACCACAGGAATGCAAATCATCTTATAGTTCTCATTAGCTCTGTATTTCATATATCAATCATTTACTTCTGAGGAAATATGCATGAAACTAGGAAAGTTACTCCTTGAGGGGTTCATCATGTCCCATTGCTGCTTCCCAACCTGATGTTATTTTCTGCTTGTGACATCACAGTTATTCCCATGGCAACGGACTGTGACATCACAACTCAGAATTATAATTTCAAGTAGGGAATAAACAATAGAGGCAGGTGAGCTCTAAGGGATAATGATCTTGCTTTTGTGGGAATTTCTTCAGAACTATTTATTTATTTATTTGAATTTTGGTAACTGAGTAAGCCCACTGAGACAAAAATGAAACTAAATAATGGAGAGGAGAAATCTGTATTTGATATATGAAATACATGCTTAATTGTGTATAAATATTATGTTATAATGCCTAGAAAAGCATTCCTGATAAAACACCATAATAACCCTCAGAATTCTATAATAACTCAACAACAGGTTATTACAGCAGTTTCCTCCTCACGCTCTCATTTTACTCTATTTGTGCAAGTACAGCACTTGCTCAGGGAGACACTCACTTGCATAAATACAGCTTAGGTTTTCTATCTCTTGAAACCTTACATGAGTTATAATAAAAGAAAATGCCAGTGCAAAGTTTGTTCTGTGAAGATTTTTCACACACTCTTGGTGTGTGATAATCTCATAAACCCATTGAGCATCACTTTTAGGGTTTATGGATTATCACACACTTTGGTTGTATGAAAAATCCTCATAACATACAAATGAACAGGTATTATTCCCTATTTCCAATTATTTTTTTTATTCCAAAGGTGTCATGTGGTCTTTAAGATATTAGTAAATAAATGGCAAAGTATATATATATATATATATATATATATATATATATATATGTAACCTTTTAGAGGTTTCTGCATCTTTTAAAACAGCATTTCTACCCTCATAGCAGAGAGAACAACTAGTATTGTACTGTTTATCTACTGCTACAACAATATGCCAAAGCGGCAGTATTGGTTAGTCAGCAGCATTTTTCATCAAATAGTTTTAAGGAGGCAAACATTTATTTTCTTCATCCTTAGATTTATAATCAGTATCTTTTTCATTTTCTCAGATATTTGAAAACAGATTTTATAACTATGTTTGTAATTAATGATGCATGTCATTCAAGATGGCTGCATGCACAATATTTAAGAGTCTCTTCCATTGGGTATTTTTTTCACAGCAAATACTGGATTTATACTTTGGCTATATTATGATGAAACTTACATATATTTCTGATAGTACATAGCATCCCTTCACACCCAAAAAATACATTTTGTCATGGTCAGCAAAACAAGGGAGAAAGAACTTTCAATAACTTCAAACCACACATGTCACTTCTGGAATAAAAGAAAATTAAATGAAAAATTGGTATGCTGATATTTTGCTAGAAATTCATTATAACTAAAAAGGTAAAATGATAACTAAAATATTGCTGCCTTAAATTATGTGAAACGTACTGTAATGTAATACATGGTAAAGACATGAAACCAGCTGTTTCTATAAATCTTATGCAATGTTTGACTTTTATCTGCAATTTCAGCAGAATACTGAAAAACAAATTATATTAGTGCCAATGAGGAAAGAAACTGGGCCAGAGATGGGCTATTTTAGCATGCACCAGCCAAATTAAACAGAGGAGTAGGTAGATTTATTATATGCACTAACACCACTGATTATGTTTGCATTAACAAGAATTCAAGATAAAATGTTTACCCTAAGTCACTGGCACAGATTGAAATCACTTGCAGCTGTTTTCCATGTGGGAAAAAACATATTTTTAAAAGTAACTGATGTCTTTTGTAAAAATTTAGTCTATTTGTTTTGTACTGCTAATTTCACCCTAGTTCATAGTGTTGGCCCATCCATCTTGTCTACTATGGCCTAGCATAGCCATTTTCTAATGAATCTGAATATGTTATTCAGTACCATTCTGCCTAAGAAGACAAATAATATGCTAGTTTTATAATCTGACAGTTTTGTGGGCCTTCTGGCTATATCCTAATAGGCAATTGTTATATAAAGGATAAAGACTGGTAATGTCATCAAATTCAACAAAAGGCTGGATAAGCCATTGGGCCAAATTGTAAAGTTGCTTATACACCTCCAGCTTCACTGGATGTAACAATCACTGAGTTCTGATCACAGACTCCCATGTTTTATGAGTTAACTTACATGTTTAGGAGAAAATATGCTTACGGTCATATCTGAAAAAAGTCCAGTGGACCGGGGTTCCAACCCATTTAAAAATAGATAACTAGCCAGCAGGTAGCACAGCAGGTAGAGCCACCACTTGCTACTATGGCAACCTGAGTTCTAGAAAGGACCCAGGTTGCTTAAGTCAGCCTTGAAGGGATAATCAGCATCCCAAAGGACAACTTTCCCATCACAGAGAGAGAGAGAGAGAAGAAGATGACCTTCACTCCTCAAATGCCACCCAGTGAAGAGTGGATGACCACACAACACAGACATTCACAAGGGAGGGGCCACTGTCTGTTTCAGTTTCAGTTTAGTTTAGTTTATTTATTATACTGGAAAGGCATGTGAGCCAAAGTTGCCCATTTTCACAAACATCCAGTTTCGGACAAACAAAACAGTTAGGAAGGAATATTGTTTAACCTCTCCTGATTAAACAATTTCCCTTTCTAACTGTTTTGTTTGTCTTAAACTGGGAGCTTGTAAAAATGGGCAACTTTTGCTCATATGCCTTTCCAGTATAATAAATAAACTGAACTAAACTGAAGCTGAAACAGACAGTGGCCCCTCCCTTGAAAATGTCTGTGTTGTGTGGTCATCCACTTTTTACAAACAAAACACTTAGGGGTACAGTATACAAAGAAATGCAATAGAGGAGAACAATAATGAGTTACAAAAATTTCAGACAAAACAAACAATCCAAGTAAGTGCATGTGCTGAGACTAAAATAAAATGGCAATTAAATTGAGGCATACATCTTGCTTCAGACAAGGGTATATGGGGTAACAAAAGTGATCAGGCAGGTGGAAAAGAGGAAGATGGTAGAATGCTGTTGCATTAGTAGGTGAATAGGTTGAGCTACCAGTGTGGGACATTCAGGACTTAGGGCAATTACAAGTAAAGGAATAGTAAAGGCGTTTCCAAAGGGTGTGCTTAAAAGAAGAGGAAGAGGGACACTGGATTAAGGAAGGAAGGGGATTGTTGAAAAGTTTGGTGCCCTTGTAAGAGAGGGTGTTTTGGTCTTGGGAGGTCCAACAGAAAGGGAGGGAGAAGAAGAGGGTGGAGGACTGTCTTGTGGTCCAGGAGGGGGCCTACTTAGGGAAGAGATAAGAGATGCTGTTAGGAAGGCATCCAAGGGTACATTTGTGGGAAAAGTCAGAAAAAGTCAGTGTCTCATGCTATTGTACTGTGTACTGTCATGTACACAAATGTGTCATTATATGCCAGTGCCCTTGCAGTATAAAAACTGGAGGAAAAGCTTCTCTCTGCCAAATGATGGCCTAGCTCCTTGCAGGTCTTGAATTGCTTTGTGGACACACTCATGGCAACTGGATCTAGACCTTGTCAGTGAAGTGCCACTTCCAGATAACCCATCATGGAAGATATGCCATGGAAAAAAGAAGGCTGCGATACATTCCCAGAGATGGCAGATGATGGGTAGGGGTAGTGGGCCAGCAGGTAATAAGTTGGTGGCAGGAGAAAAAGGACCTTCATTTAAAAAAAAAATATATATATATCTAGTACATGTGATAAATGCAGTATACTGTAACAAACATTTAGTCATTTAAAAGAATCTAGACCAAGTTTTATGTAAAGTATTACATATGGTATGGTTAACTCAATGTTTATTTTTAGTTCCAGTCAAGGATGTATCTGCTGCTGAGCTAGTAAAAGTGGAAGAGAGTTTGTCTGGAGTAACCAAAGATGTAAGCTGTTTTCTGAAGTTTTTAACTTAATATAACTGATCTGAAAATTACCTGTGTGTGTGTCCTTTGAACAACTTCTAAAGGTCTGTTATTCTATAGTTAGGTGATTTGTAAACAGGATTAGTGCTAAAGGTGTTGGTTTTATTTTAGAAAAGTTTGTTCCAGATGCTGTTGATTTTGGCATGGACAGCTGAGCTGTGAGGTCCCTGATGCTCATTTTCATCAGAGCATCAATCTGCTTAAGAAGTTCAATCTTTTGTGACAACGGGATGCCAGGGTGCTTAGACATCTCTTTTTCTTTCACAGAGTGTGTCTTTCACAAGGCGAAGCACTTAAGTAGCTGCACGGAAATAACTTAACTGCCTAATTGACAGCTTGAGAACATGTTAATTGACCTAGTTAATCACACTTGTGCTGGCCGTGCTTGCCAGTCTACCAGGTCTGCATTAAGGGGAGAATTTAATACAGAACAAATAGGCCATGGTTTTGATTTTTGAAAACTGTCCGTGGTACCCGATTGCCCGCGTTAGCCATGTCTGAGCAAAGTGGCTTGGCCTGTAGTACTTTTGGAGATCAAATTGAGATGTTTCAGGCACTGGTACTTGAACATAGATTATCAATTTGAATGACTTTTAATGTTATGTATGATGTGAATTATTAGATCTGTAGGAAAAAATACTAAGGCCTATATATTCAAAGGGGATGCACCCAGTGCAACTGAGTTGCACCGGCGTCTCCATGAAATGTGTCCATGGGCCATGTTCAAAAGGAAGTGATGTGCCATGCTATTTTAGATGCACCGTAGTGTAAAGATAATGTATGCGGTGCATACGGAGGGGGTGTTACCATGCAAATGCAGCACATCTGGATATTCAGCCTAGATGTGAGGCTCAGCTGCCCGTACATCTCAGAGATGTGTTGCACAAAGTTAGGCATGGAAGAAACATGCCTAACTCCTAGCCATCCACAGATGGGCAGCTGTACTGCACAGAGCAACACAGTAGCTTCCAACCCCTGAGTGGCTAGCCTCCCCATCCCTGAACATAGAAGAAACTGAAACAATCCCTCATATCCCTGGTAGTCTTGTGGCCCCTCTCCCTGTCCTGTACCCTATTTACAGTGTAATAGAATGTACATCAAATTCCCTGCTAGTCAGGTGGTACCCTTCCCTGATACCCGATAGTGCTGAAATAATTATTTGCTTCCTATCCCTGGTAGTCTAGTGATACCACCCTCCCTTCCCCATACCCAATTGTGCTGAAATAATTATTATTGTCCATCCCTGGTGGTCTAGTGGTATCCACTCCCTTCCGTGATAACTGATCATGCAGAAATAATAAAACAGTCTTTCCCTGGTAGTCTATTGGCACCCCACCCACTCAGCACCCACATCCCACCCCACACCACCCATTCCATCAGTGGGAATGAATTGGCAGGCAGCACAGCCCACCCACATGTGCCACAAAGCTGCTGTCCACCAACTCTACTGTGAACCAAATCAGCATGCCGTACCTACTACAATCCTATTGGTCGACACTGTCGACCAATGGGCTTCCAGTGTGTACTGTAAGCTTTCATTCACAATGTTGACTTTGTGAATGAAAGCTGACAGTACACACTGAAAGCCAATTTGTCAAAAGTGTCAACCAATAGGATTGTAGTAGGTACAGTACACTGTCATTCATAACAGTTCAGTTGTCGGGCAGCCGTGGTGGCATGCAGGTGGGATGTGTTGCCTGCATACTCCTTGCCACTGATGTGATGGGGGTGCAGGATGAGATGTGGGTGCTGAGTGGATGGGGGGCCGTTAGACGACCAGGAAAAGACTGATTTATTATTTTGGAGCAATCAGGTATTGGGGAAGTGTGGTGGGTACCACTAGACTACCAGGGATGGGGAAAATATTTATTTCAGCATGATCGAGTGTCAGAGAAGGAAGGGGGGTCACTAGACTACCAGGGAAGGAGCAATTCATTATTTTATTTGTGATTGGGGTACAGGGAAGGGAGGTCTACTAGACTACCAGGGACTATAGCATGACATCCTACTTGCAGGGTGACTGGCGAATGCCAGGCACATCCTTGCACAGGATATGCAAATGAAGCCATAATAATAATAATAATAATAATAAAACTTAATTTATACTGCGTCTTTCTCAAATTCAAGGTGCCTTACAATAATTACAGATAAAATAAATAAAACATCAATCTGAGCTCATAACATCACATTAGTCAATTAAAAATAGATCTTAGACCATAAATAGGTCTTCAAGGCCTTTTTAAATTCCTCCACGGATGCACATTGAAGAAGTGGATGGGGTAGAGAATTCCAGAGGGTAGGGACAGCATACATAAAAGCACAAGCCCCTGAAGATTTTAAAAAACCCTTGGAATCTATAGCAACCTCTTGTCTGTCGAGCGGAGAGATCGCTTAGGTCTGTAGGGAACGAGAAGCTCTTTCAAGTAGTCATGGCCCTGTCCGTGTAGGGCTTTGTAAGTCAAAAGACCAACTTTAAAGGTGATCCGCCACTGTATTGGCAGCCAGTGCAGATCACACAGAACCGGAGAAATATGACAGGCATGAGACGTGCCCATCAATAACTGGGCCGCAGCATTCTGCACCAGCTACAAGCAGCGAATATCAACCCCAGGATGCCCTAGATAATGGAAGTTGCAATAATCAAGATGTGAGGTCACAAAAGCATGGATCAGTGTAGGCAGATCACTGGGTGGAACAAGGTGCTTAATCTTGGTGATGTTCCTAAGATGATAAAAGGAAAGTTTGACAACTGCTGACACCTGCAAATGCAGTGTCAGCTCATTGTTAAAAATAACCCCCGAGTTCTGCACCTGTTCAGAGGTAGTGTGATGGACAACCCCCAGAAATAAACCTGAGGGTAAACCAGCTCATGTCCCCTCTACTCTGAGACCCAGGTCAACAACCATTACCTCAGTCTTCTCCGAATTCAACTTCAGCTAGCTTGAATTCATCCAGCACTGGATTTCAGTGAGGCAGCTATTAAAAACTGAGAGACCTCTATCCTGGTCAGGTGCAAAAGATAGGTAGAGCTGGGTATCATCTGCATAGCAATGAAACATCAGCCCATACTTTCTTACAATGTCTCCGAGGGGCAACATATACACTGCGAACAACATGGGGGACAGCACCGAGCCCTGGGGAACCCCACATGACAGAGAGACTGGGCAGGAAGAATTAATCCCAGACACCACTCTCTGGGTTCTGTCAGTGACAAAAGATCTAAACCAACTGAGGAATGTACCTGACAGGCCACAGATGAACTCCAGGCCCTCGAGAAGTACCCCATGGTCCACAGTGTCAAAAGCTGAAGAGAGATCTAGAAGAACAAAGATGGAAGGGCTCTTTGATCTCTAGCCATCAGGAGATCATTGAGCACCTGATTAGCCATAAAGACACACAAACAGCCCCATTTGCACCTTGCATGGCTAATGGACCATTTGCATTTCTGGGTGTGAATATCTGGAATTTCCACCTGTCATATCTCCAGGATGTGCTGTGCAGTCCCATTCCAGGTATTCAGACCTGACAGGGAGATGCACCGGCACATCCTCAGCGGCCTCCATTTGTGCCACCCAAACATTTGCTGTATTCAAATGGGATGTGCCATTGTACATCTCATTTGAATATATCAATTTTGCACTCTGGTGCAATTCAGTTGCATGGAGAAACCTCTTGTGTCCTTTCTGGGCACAATCTGAATATCTGGGCATAAGAGTATTGTTTAAGCATGTTGAATTGTTTGGGCAGAATCCTACATTTCCCAACAAATTTAGTCCTGTATAGAGACACTGTGGTAATATCTCTGGTACATTTATTCTAACTTGCTAGAGTCCCTACCATCACTATACATACTTGTCTGATTGCTTCGGACATGCCATTCTCATGTGCGTGGTTCTTTCTTTAGCATGAGTTTAACATTTCAGACATTTGCCTTGTAGAAAGTGGGTTCTCATTCTTATTCTTATTCATGTAATAGAATACAGTCACATTACAAATGAGCAGTTTTTTTGGACCAGTTAAGCAAAACATAATTAATAATATTTTGTCCCCATCCAGCCTTAAGCCTACACTCTGAGGGACCAAAATATCTCCAATTGTAACTTCTTTAACTTGTCTCATTACTCTTCAGAAACATTGCTAATTTTTTCTTGAACAGGAGAGAGCTGTTATTAGCTATCTCACTCACTCATGCAGAGAAAATGGAATTGTGCTTTGGATTAGCAGTAGGAATAGTCCATGATAAGAATTCAACCTTCTCCCATCCTACAGTACATGTTTTCCATGTACTATGAATACAGATAGAACAATGTATAATGAGTTATATGTTATGGTGGTGTAACACCATTGAGGGGTTCCATGGCATCATACACCTTGAGGGCAAAGCTTGGGAGATGCTTGACGTCATGGAACTCAGAGATGTTGTTACAGCTGCAGTAACATATGGATTATCATGTGTAATTTGTTGTAGTAAATAGTTTCAGTCTTATCAGGAGCGGGTGCAAGTTTTATTTATTACACAGCTTCGGTTAATGTTCATCAGTCTAACTTCCTTTGCAGCACCATGGCAACAACATATGCGTGCACCAGCAGTTAGTTAGAAAACCATCGGTAGTCAAGGAGACTTCCAATCGTCAGTGTCAGCTGCATGTCATTCACGTTGGGTGGCTGCCATGGTTACTATCTTGCCACAGTTCTTTCCACAGATCATAAAGATTTTGTTTTATTTAAAAAAGAACATGATTTTAAAACTAAGGACTACTGAGTACATGTAGGTGTTTTTTTAATGAGTGTGACTGTTACTGCTTGCCTTCCCCTCCACACACACACACACACACACTTGCTACAAGGAAGTATTTTTTTATTTGTTTTATTTATTCAAGTTTCTAAAACAATCTTTGAGCCAAGGTTCTTTTACAAAGGTTCCACGTCAGAGACAGATAACAGGCATACTTGCATAAAGTGATGGTACAGAACAAATAGACATTGGTGTACGATAGACATAGTAAAAATCCATAAATCTTTATGATTGCTAATAGTAGAGACCTAGCAGAATGGCTTGGAGCAATAAGGTTAAAAGAGGTGCAGAAAAGGTGTAGAAGGGGCCCCTGAAGGCTGAAAGCACAAGGGCAAAAGCAGAGATCAGACAACTGTGTAGTCCTCTCCATGTGAGGGGGGGAGCAGGAAGCAGCCCCTGGCCACAAACCAGAGGCTTTGTCGAGGTGCCTGGGTGAGGGTAGAGGGGTGGGGCAGCAGCAAGTGTGAGATGAAGGGTGGGCTGGAGGGAGGCAGTGCAGTGAAATGAAGGTAATACATCGGGGGGGACAAGGCTGTGAAGTGACTGTTGTAAATCCCTGGTTACAAGATGTTGGCATCTCAGTCCCTAGGAAAACAGTCACACACAGTGTGGGAGGTTAGGTAGTGCTTGAGGCTGGATTTAAAGTTAAGGAGGCTGGAGGAATTATAAATGTCCTCAGGAATCTCATTTAGCCATAGTGGGGCTCTGTAGGAGAATGAGCACTGGCTGAATACTTTATGCCAGAATGGTACCACCAGTGCACCCTGTGTCCTCCTGCTGGTGCTGTACTCAGAGCCAGACATTGTGAAGATGTCAGCTACACACCAGGCTATCTTCCCTAACAAAGCATTTTTTGCCTAGGAGGTCGGTTTGGAGTTTGATCCTGCACTCTAGTGGCTGGAGGTTGGCTTGCTCATATTGTGAGCAAGCATGTGTTAGTCGATAGGCATTCAGGATGAGCCTGCAGGCCTTGCTGAGTGCAGTATGTGCTCTCTTGAGTACTGTATCCATGGCTACAATGTATACTACCAGGCCATAGTCAATGGTTGATAGGATGGTGCTTGAGGCTGAGAGGCAGAAGGCTGATAGAGTGAGGTATTTCCTATGCCTGTGAAGCACTCCCAGCTTGGCGTTCGCTGCCTTGACTGTTAGGTCAACATGCTGGTCAAAGGATAGGGTGTTATCCAGAGTGACCCCCAGGTACTTAAAGGAGTGTACCTATTCCAGGGGTGCTGAGTCTTTGTTGGAGGTTGCAGTGGAGGGGAATCTTTTCTTGAGCTGTGTACTTGATAGGAGCATGTTCTTATTCTTTTTGTAGTTGAGCAGAAGTTTGTGCTCATAGAACCAGTCCACTACTTTGCTGAAGGAGTGCTGAAGTGCCGATTGTAGAGACTCAGTTCATGTGTTGCTGTTGAGGGTGACCACATTAGCTGCATACAAGATTATTTAGGAGTCACTGGCTTTTGGATAGTTATTTAACAATAAGCTGAAGAGAAGAGGTCCCAGGACAGACCCCTGGGGGACATGCAGCAAGACTTCCCTGGGCCCTGAGACTGTTTGACCTATCTTTACCCACTGAGATCTGTGAGACAGTTAGTCCTGGAACCATCTCATTGCATTGGCAGCCACTCCCAGATTCTGTAGCTGGGCCAATAGGAGGGTGTGGTTTATGGTGTCAAAGGTTTTCGTTAAGTCAATGAACACCTACCTTCATCCATAGCATGATGCACATAGTCAGTGTATTCCACCAAAGCAGTGGTAGTGCTGTGTCCTTGCCTGAAACCTTGTTGATTGGGGCATTGCAGATGATATTTGTTTTGGCATTCAGTGAGTTGATCTGCTACAATCTTCTCTAGGGCCTTGGATGGGAGGGAGAGGACTGAGATTGGTCTGTAGTTAGAAATATTGGTTCTCTCTCTGATTTTGTATACTGAAGTGACCAGTGCCTGCTTCCAGACTGCTGGAAATTTTGCCAAGGTCAGAGATTTGTTAAAGAGTTTAGTAATCGGTACATGAGCACATCAGGAGTGTAAGATACCAGCTTCATGTCGAATCCTTCACTTCCCATTCTGGTCTTGCCAAACACTTTATTTACATAGAATGCTGCTTCCTTGACAATTACTTTCTTGAGGTAAAAGTCTGAGTGAGCGTTTTTGACTGAGTTGTGATAGAAGGGTTCCTTGGTGGGGTGTAGGTAGTGAGTGGGGAGGACTTTTCTTAGATCAGTGAAGGCGGAGTTGAAGGACTACATGATGAGGAGTGGGTCCGAGGTTGGGGAGCCACTAATGTTGAGTAATCAGGGGTGCTTCTTTTCATCTTTTCCTATGAGATGTTTTAAGTTCTACCAGAACCTTTTACTGTTACCCCAGCTTCTTTCCACCAGTTTCTTGTGGTGGTCAGCTTTGGCCTTCTGTATTAGTTGCGTGCAGTGGTTTCTAGTGGTCCTGTACAGCTGAAAGTCATGATTGTTTCTGGTGGCCCTGGCTTTCGACCAAAGGTTATCCCTTTCCTTCAACTTGGCAAGGAGCTCACCTGTAATCCAACCGTTGATAGTTCCACAAACGTTTCTCCTTTTTATTG
Source organism: Neoceratodus forsteri (assembly GCA_016271365.2). Taxonomy (NCBI): domain Eukaryota; kingdom Metazoa; phylum Chordata; order Ceratodontiformes; family Ceratodontidae; genus Neoceratodus; species Neoceratodus forsteri. The sequence goes on along the minus strand of CM028136.1, from coordinate 114,681,065 downwards.
GTGCAAAGAGGTAGCAAATGTTGTTGATGCTATCAGTGAAGTATTTTAGGGCCAGGTACAGGTCTGATATGCAGTCAATGGGTGACCAGTCATGGAGAGAGAGGGTGGTTTTAAGTGCCCCTAGCTGATATTTCTTCAGGACCTTGCTTTCAGTTATGACGGGGAGAGTTGTTTTTGTGTTTGTTAGACCGCCTGAGGGTGATAGGGGAGTGGTTGCTCAGGGTATCTGGGTGCACTATGACCTCCGAGACACAGAAGGGGGAGTTGGTGAGGATCCAATTGAGTAGAGTGCTGCTGCCTGTTCTGTGGTTCCTTCTGGTGGGCTCTAACACCAGTTGTGTTAGGTATGCTCTTGCCACTGTGTCCTTATTGGGGGTAGAGTCAGTACTGTCCCAAATTATGTTGAAGTCCCCTGTTATTATCACTTCAGTGTCCTTAGGTAGTGCAGCCATAGCATCCAGGACCTTTGGGAGGCCATTCCTTGCATTTTTGGAGGGCAGGTATACCGAGGTAATAGTAAACAACTTTCCCTGCTGGTTGACCTGTACTTTCATTACTAAAAGCTCATGGTCAGCAGCCATCCTGGATATTTATTTATTTTATTTAGTTATTTAAATGTTTTACCAGGAGGACATGCTGAGCAGACTACCGCTCGATTCCAGATGTGTCCTGGGGAGGGTGCAGGAGATGGGAGGATACATACAAATTCAAAGTACAGTTATTTTGTGAGACCCATGCAGTGGAAAGAGTCCCTGGTGTAGATGAGACAGCCCACTCCCTTCTTGCCTTTCCTGTCAATCCTGTATACTTGGTAGCCTGTTAGTGCTACTTCTTTTATCTTTTATTGTGCCAGTCAGCCATGTCTCTGTGAGGCAGATGATGTCTGGACTGTGCAGGGCCAATTAGGTCTGGAATTGCATGAGCTTGGCAGTAAGGCTACAAATATTCATGGCTGCAATTTTTAGGCCCTTGGTTTTATTCCACAATGTCCAGTTGGGAATGGTGGATTAGGATTGGGGTGAACATTCCCTGATAGGAGGAGGAGCAGTAGGAGAAGTTTCCTTGCCATGAGTTGGATGGTTACTGTGGTACATGTTTTGCATTTCCTTGTCTTTCCTTTGAATGGCTAATTTATTTTCAGTGGAGCAGATGTAGGAGGAGGCAGTCTAAAGGTGCCATTGTGTGCCTTGGAGTCATACTCTCTAGGTGTCATCGCATGAAAGGGTTGCTACTAGTTGACCCCTCTGAGTAGGTTGCCCCTGGCTGTTATAGCCAGCTGCCTGTACTGAGGCAGTGCTGAGGAGAGGCTGATGAGGGGGTGGTACAATTATGTGCTCCAGGGCCAACTGCAGTAATAGGACAGGTGATAAGTAGAATTAGGGGTATTAGTGTGCATCCCATTTTGGTCCCTCAACAGATGAGGGACGGGTGTGGGTTGCATTTGCAAGTATTGAAACTGAGGGACATGCATGTCCCTTTAAGGCTTTTGCAGTGGGAGGACCGTGTGATGGTGCTGCTAGCAGTGGGCAGAGTTATTGCGTATTTAATAGAGGTTGGGCTGGGGAGGGTTTGTGGGACAAATTACTTTACTGGCTGTAGGAGCGGTGCTGAGGAGCCAGAGGAGAGGAAGTATGACATTAGCATTGCAGTATTTCAAATGAGTGAAATTATTAATTAAATTCATTTTTGTTTTTCCCCCTTTACAGAGCACTTTTACTCTCACAGAACAGCTACATGTGCTGCAGTTTGTAAGGTTCTAAGTCATAATAGCAGCAATCTGATGTCAGATCAATGCTATTACAATTTAGAACCTTATAGAACACTATTCTAATGGGGCAAGAATGAAACCATACGTTACAATGTATTACAGTATATCAACAGCTTAATCTGGTTCAATTTCAGTTGGTTACCATCTCTACCCCCCCACCCTGGGTCACCCCTGAAAAGGACCTCTAGTCTCAGTGGGCCTACCTGGTCAACAAAATTCAATAAATAAATAAATATTAAACTTTAATATGACTATCTTTTTGCACACTACTGGTCTATTTTCCTTTCTGACTCATTACATCTTTCTACAGATTACTTATTTCAAACTTGACTCTCCAGCTTAGTTCAGTGTAAGTTTATTTGATCAACAAAAATGTGATTACAAAACTTTACAAAAGATAGAGAATAAAATATGCGGTGGTGTGTGTAACAAGATTTTACACACACTTGAGGGGTTGGATGGCATATCCAGGCATCCAACCCCGAGGGTGTGTGTAAAATTCGAGTTTACACACAGCACCCCATATTTTATTTTATATAATTGCTAGATTAGACTTTTTCGTCACAGCCAATTATATAAAATAAATGGTCTGGTGTGGCTGCGGTCTGGATGATGTTTAGCCGAGTCCTCAGTCACTTAGCAGCAGTTTACTTTTTCTTGTTTCGTTGTCCCCTTTACGGTGTGATTTTTGTTAGGAATTATTTTTTTTTTTAAATAGTTACTTACCGCCTAGAGATAGTGGCAGTGGTGCGGTTTTGACCGACGAAGAAATCTGGTGGCGAGCGGTGAAAACCTGGAAGAGCTGTAGGTTGTGCCTGCGCATAGTGAGGGAAACCGTGTGCGTGTTTGCTGTTATAAACGCTCCTTTATAACGTCAAATTATGCCATGGTTTCCCTATGGGAAAAAGCCTAACCCAGTTATTATTATGCTATTACACATAAGAGATGCACATTTTAAAACACATAGCTTAAGCATTAAATCAGTCTCTTTTAAACACAGTTACAATACAGTTTATGAAGTTGTAAAAGACCTTGGGGTAGAAAACATTTTGAAAACTGTATTGCACTTTGCTAGTCCAGTATCCAGGATGTAAACTGGACTTTCCCAGTTTCAGGTCTGATCACTCGTTAGAGGTGGGTGAAATTAGCAGATTCTGAATTTGTGAAATTTTTAAGAACTTTCACGAATTTTCATGTCATTTTTCAGAAATCTGGTATTGTAATATTCATGTGAATATTTTTGAAAATATTTATATGCATACAGTTTCGCCACCTTTGGAGCTAGATAATTGAAAATGTATGTGCATGTTTTCTTGTAAGAGTCATAGAAACTGCTTAATAGAGAAGTACTGGTTATGTAAATTATAAGTTTTAGCCATGACCTGCCTCTCAGCACGATTTCCTTGGCTCGCTACTGAACCCAGGTCATCAGTTGGGCAGCATGATGATCTGATTCTAGGCCATGTGTGTTCCCTTAAAACCTAATATTTAGGGTCAATGAACCTAACAACATTGATGATATTCCATTCCCTAACTTTAAGCTTATAGGGGCCTAAAAATCATCAGTTTATATAATTGTGAAATGCAATTTTAAAATGTCCAAACATTTGGAGGCTTGTAACTCAGGCACCTTTAAATCTAGAGGTCTCAAACTTGGCACACATATGAACAGAAACTGTTAATGTCAGCATACCAAATTTGGTGTAATGTGGACAAACACTTTTAGCTGACATAGTTATTAACTTTTATTTAAAAATGTCTGAAAGTTTGGAGGCTTATTACTCAGTCGTTTGTAAAGATAGAGATCTGAAACTTGGTGCACATCTGTATAGGCACAGCAACATCATCACTCCAAATACGGTGACATTTGGACACACTGGGTCTGATTCCAGAAGGTATGTTGCAAGTCACTGCCAAAAGTGACTTGCGACATATGCCGGTGTGACATGAGCCCTGTGCCCAATTCCAGTATGGGCAGGGTTCTTGCCACTATGTTCTGTGAGTTGCAGCACCCCCAGTGGTGCATCACAGGAAGGGTGCACCTGAACAGGGTGCTGCAAGCTGCAGAGTTGCCCACTGACAGGGTGCAGCCACCACCACCCCAACCCCACACTCAGAAACAAGCATGCAATCCCCTTTGGGCCAGACGGGGAGTTGGCAGCAGTTCACCAGCCCGGAATGGCGGGGGTGGCACCACACCCCATTACCAGGAATCTGGCCAGGATGACCCCGGTATTGCCAGGGACTGAGGTCTGGTGGGATGGTCCTATTATGCATTTGTGGGGGGTCTGCAGCAGTCTGCAGGAAAAGGACTGGGTTGGGGGCATCAGGTTCCTGGGCATGGCAGCCGGCAGAGTACATACGCCAGCACATTGCTGATCCAACCCTACATTGACAGAGGTCTGCCCCGGAGCCTTTTGGAATTGCAATTTCAGGTTGTGGCAGCCTCGCTTTCAGAATAGGGTGCATGTGCTGCCATAACCCCCCCTTCCACCATGCCGCTGGGCAAACTGGTGGAGCAGGTCCACCTGGATGCAGACAGCCTGGGACATGTTCCAGGCTGCATCTTGTAATTCCAAATGTTGGAACCCATGATGCAATGTGCTAGTTGTACCATATGTTTTGGCACAAGACATGTTGCGCTATGTGTTTCCATTCCAGAATTGGGCCCACATTTTTTTAATTAGATGAAAATAAATGAAATCACAATTTTGGCAAAATTTTACAAAATCTTTGCAGAAATTCCTTGAAATTTCATGGAAGCAAAATCAACATTTGATCAGAATTCTGGTGGTGGAAGATAAATTTCACTCAGCCCTATTACCTACATAGGATGTGACGTTGTGTAACCAGTAATCACTTATGAAAATGAAGACTGACTTTTAGTGTATTGCAAATAATTTGAATCAGATTGATATTTAGTAGAATACATCATACGTTACTGATAATGGTACATGTGCAATTCAAAGAGAGTATGTATATTTTCAAGAAAATGAATATTTACTGGCTAGAAGATTCAGTGCATTCAATTATCTTTAGCTAGGACAGTTGCACACTTCATGTGCCTCACTATTCATGAACTCATTTTGTATCATCCAATTACAAATACACTGTTAAACAGGTTATTTTGACAGCAGATTTAATGTTAAGTGTTATATTGTGGTAAAATGGATACAAATATATAATCCAGTTAGATATCTGTTTATGGCTGCATACCGGAGCTATGCAATGTATTGCTATTACATAGTAGAGAGAGGAGACTCTGGAAGCACATGCCAGATACCTTGACTGTGTCCTTCCACAATGGAGTTGAATCACATGTGGTACTCTCCATTTAAGTGCAGTGCTATTCCTCCCCCCTTCCGGCACACTATTTTCCTGCTTTGTGCTCACTTCCAGTTCACTTCTAGGTTCAGAACTAGCACTTGTTTTCATCCCTGTTATATATGTAATAATGTTTTACTGGTATCTAGTGGCACCCCCACCCTTCTATCACCATCACCAGTATATAGTAATGTTTCCCTGCTGTTTACTGGCACCCCCTCCCCACACCATCAGATCACCATCCCTGTCATAAGGTTTCCCTGGTGTCTAGTGGCTCCCCCTGCCATCTGATCACTGTCCCCATTATACAGTACTGTTTCCCTGAATTCTAGTGGCATTGCTCACCCTCCAATTGCCATTCTTGTAATATAATAATGTTTCCCTGGTTTCTAATGGCACCCCCACCCTCTCATCACCGTCCCTTATATACAGTACAGTCTCCCAGGTGTCTAGTGGGAACTGCCACTCTCCAATCACCATCCCAATTGTATAATACTGTTTCCCTGGTGTGTAGTGGCACTCCATCATCTGATCACTGTTCCCATTGTACAGCATTGTTTCCATGGTGTCTAGTAGTACCCAACACCCTCCAATCACCATCTTCTTGTGTAGTAATGTTTCCCTGGTGTCTAGTGGCACCCCCCCATCCTCCAATCTCTTTCCCTGTATTAATTTTCACAATGTCAGCTCAGCTGTAAAAAAGAAAACCATGCCTTGAATTTTTTTGTCTATAAACCTGTAAAAAAAAGGATGCCCTTGCCAATCTGACCCACGCCACCCTGATCTCTCACTAACCAGTCACCACACCCATGCACCCTCACTCACCTGAATATGTCCATTAGCAGTGATCCACTCTCTTATTGAAGACACCTCTTGCTTCTGGGACCAGTGACTGTATTATGTGAAACAAATGTAAGTGTTGTTCAATGCATTTCACTGGGGTTTTGAACTTTGATGTATGACTTTGCCAGCTTTGCATATTTTGCTGACACATTTTTAACATGGCCTTTTGAGGCTCCACCTCATGACCAATGGTGGTGGACTTATGCACATAAGGCCCAAAAAGTGATTTTGTGGTCACTTGGCAGAATCACCTTTTGGGCAGGATTTGAAAATGTTCACCTCCTTTGATAATAAGGTGGAGTCATAAGAAGGCTACAGTGGACTAAACAATGATGAAGCACAGTAATTTGCAGTAATGATATCACAAAATCCTGCATGACAAAAGAGCTTAATTGGCATTGACTTACAATGGTCCCTAGAGTAAACTGCAGAATTCACGATATTCTGGAGCATTTCTGCATTGCATCCTTGCTATCACATCTGTATGCTGAAAATATGGGGTCAAAATATGTAAAAATGACAAAAGTTACAAGCGTACGTTGAAATGTTTCTATGCTTGCTCATATCTTCAGTAATTTTAAATATCTGACCAAAACTTTTCAGCATAGCCATTTTTTCAAAACTATCTCATTAATTTGACAACTGCCATGTTTCAAATTCTGAACAAAATGTGTTTTCACACCTGTGGGTAGGAATGACATTTCAGTTGCACAGAATAACATTTTATCAGGGATTTGAAAACTTTCATCTATGGGGTTCATGAGATGGGGTAATGAGAAGGCTATGCTGAAAATGATGTGTACAAATACAGTAAAATTTCCAGCTTATGACTGAACACTGCAGTATTTCAATGTTTACTAATAAGTTTTCTATATTTCAACATTTTGATTCCAAACTTTCAACATATCCATTTGCACACATCACCTCATAAATATGACAGGTGTCATTTTTTACATCCTGGACAAGACGTCATTTCACAATTGTGGTGCAAAATGACATTTCGACCAATAGTACATATCATATTTATTAGGCCAGTCATAAAATTACTATCTTGAAAATGTTGGGGTCAAAATAAAAAAAGAAATAAGTGAATTTGTCAAGACTGAATGTTTGAACAGTTAATGTTTAAAGAGTGAATGTATGAAGACTGAATCTGTGAAGAGTGACTGTGTAAAGATTCAATTTTTGAAGAGTGGATGTGTACTGAATGTGTGAAGAGTGACTATGTACTGAATGTATGAATGGTGAATGTGCATTAAATATATGATGAATCAATGTGTAACAACTGAATGTGCCAGGCCCTGCACTTCTGTGGGCAGACAGAGTCTTCACATATCACACAGCCCAAAGTGCCCTGCACATCTGCACTGGAAAACAAAGCACCATGTTTGTTTGACCAGTTCTACTTGTTACACTTATATATTGCAGGTGTTGAAACTGGAATAATCTAATGGATATGTAACATATTTGATATAATGAAACTGAAATAGGGGTTTCTTTCTGTATTATGGAACCTCTCTGTAAATGAGCTTTTAGCTCAATTGAGCAAATCCTGATTCATAAGTTGTTTTTTTTTTATGAATAACATATTTTACTACTACTACTTGTTCATGCATTGATGGATTCTTCAACATTTCTTGTTTATGAAGCAGACTATCACTTTTTACAGCTGCATCAGTGCCATCATTTTGCAGCCATATTGGCTCTACACAGAATTTGTTTTGTCTTGGTTGAGCTTCTGTGTAGGATTGAGGTTACCACAATCAAGCTATAGTCACAGCCAAAGACATGGTCAGATATTTGATGAAATTTCTGTGATATTTCTAAAGAAACCTTGTACTTTCTGCAGTTCCATAGTAGGGGCAGCAGAGAGAAACTTTTTAGAAATATCGCAAAATATCTGGAAATATCTGCCCATGTCTATAACTACTACTATACAGTAATCTTGGAACAACTGAACTCTTCCCCTTTATTTGATGGTAATGGCAGGTAGTAGCTAGTACGTGTTATCAACATTGAATGATATGCTTTGTGGTAAGCCTTACAGCAATGTTTACCCTGCAGTAAGCCATGCTGGTATATTATATTATATGACCTCCCTGCCTCTCTGGTTCTATGATAAATAAACTAATCCTATAGATCAGTAAAAGTGTGATGTCAGAAAAAATTATTATTTTAAAATAGGTATTATTTGCTTAGAGAGCAAAGTTTTAATAGACATGTGCTGCTGCATGTAACTTGGTATATACTTTTAAATGAATTTGGAAGATGAAGTTAGCTTTTGTAAATGGCAAAGGACTGATTGTACTAGAAACTGAACACTTGCATTCATCCATAGGGCTGGTATAATGTGGTTGGGCATAGTGCAGTCTTTACGTCTCCACATTATCATTGTACATCTTTTTTTTATATAACATTTATTTTTGAGCAGTTAAGTTTAAATAAATAAAAACCAATATTTCTACATAACATAATAAGCATTGGTGCTGCCAAGTTTGTATTGTACAATCATACCAAGAAAAGATAAACAAAAGTACTATCTGTAAATGTTTAGGGTAAAGTACACAGATTATGGTGATCAAAGATATATATAACAAACATCATTTTATTAAAAGAGTGTATTAGATTTAACCATATCAAGTAGTCTACTTCATCAGTTTCTGATTTTAATAGTAAAATCAATTAATAGCCCAAACATTAAGTTGATAATTTTCAAGCTAGAGGTGCAGCCACACATTTATAGTTTGCATCACTATATGTAAGTTTATTTTATGATATTTTCCATTAAAATTATACAATGTAGTCATAGTTAAATCCAAAATTAAATCTTAATAATTGAAAAAAGTGTTCTATTCCATTTTTGGTAATATCCATATAGACTTTTCATATGTATTTTATGTTTTTTTACTCCATATCTTCCAAATCTGGAATTTCAATATCCGTCTCTTCTTCTTGTGTATACTTCCTTTCTTTCTTTATATTTTCTTTCCCATAATAAAAGATCTGAGCTGCTCTGGCTTAAAGAACAGGATCTTGTCATGCCCACATAAGACCAAACATTTTGCATTAAAGAAAACATTTAAATGTGGCTTCTATGTCCTCAAGATCATCCTTACAGGAACAAAACTATTTACATCAAACAGTTTAGCTGGGGCTATATCTGGAAAATGTATAAAGTTGGATCTTTAAATTTTAAAGCCCACTTTTCTTGCAATAGCCACAACTAGATCACTATCAGTGCCATAGGCCAATAAAAAAGATACCTTTAAAAATAGCTGCAAAATTGTGAGTCCTATCAAAAATAGTAGTTGAGTCTGGAGAGAGTACCTAAAAGCTAACATTTTGAGTTTCCTCTTCTGCTTGTGATTTACTTGTTGGAGATTCAAGGTTTTATTTGTTTTGATAGTAACATTCTCTTGTGGGCTTGCTCATAGACATCTGAAAGGCTCTGGCAATATGTGATAAGTTCTCAGTGTGAAGCTTTAGCCAAAAATGAAAAATATCTTTGATGAGATCACTAAGTGTAGGAAACCCCATGTCATATAAATGAGGGACCCCAATCAGTTGTAGAATTTTATAATACATTCAGTTTTCCATAATTTCCACTTTTTCTTTGCAGGGCAATTATTGCTTTAACATTAGTAATTGCCTAGGCTTTATTTGCTAGGATCTTGTTTTTGTTAGTCTGAACCTTATTCTTTAGTCCAGTATGTGACTCTGGTATTATTTGCACCTCGGCATTTACTTTTTTATATTTGAGTCATCACTTTCTATGCATGAGATTAATAGGCCATGTTTCTATCAAAGTTCTGAAGAAATTGATCTAGATCAGAAAGAAATAAAGATGTCTCACTCAAGCAGCTAGACTGGCATAAAGGAAGGAAAGGGATGGTTGGCAAAGGGGACAGGAAGGAGGGTAGGAATGAGATTTAAAAACAAATAGATGCTGGTGTTAATCACCTGTATTGGTGCCTCTAATAATTAGTAAGTGAATACATAGGGTACTGCAAAAAGTGTAAACATTTGACTTAAAAAACATCATTGATCACTGTGGAACTGTTGTGGGCATATAAAAGTTTACCCATAAACTACTTGGGAAAGCCTTAATCACAACAGTAATATGGGTTACCATAAGAAAAACAACAGGTACCACAGCAACAGGAGTGACATCATCAACTGAGGACAGTACAGAGGGTGATGCCACATACTGTGAGACATTGAAATGAAAGTCAAGTCTTATACTGTCAATAAACACAACTCGTTTTGTCTTTGAAAGAGCTTACATTAAGGATTTAGAAGAGGACTTTACTACACTGTCCATCCTCTCCCCTTTCCCCACCCTTCCTTTTCCATCCATTTTGTAACTTTTGGTATTTTAACTTTGTGATGTTAGTGTTAAAATATGTTTGCACTATATATCACCATGATTGTTTATATGTAATGCACATTATTGATATATATTTAAATTATATTTTTATATGTATCAGAATGATACAGTATCACTTTGACTAGAAATTAGGTACACTCTCTGCTGGTGACACTGTACCTTAAGAAAGTGCAAGTGAGTCAGGTGGAAAATGTATGGCATGGTGTGTAAGTGTCAGAGCTTCCTGCTGTGTGAAGTTACTTAAGTTTCCTGGTCACCCCGAAAAAGGGACGTCTAGGCCCAGTGGCTTACTGGGTCAATAAATATCAACAAACAAACACACAAACTTATGAATAAACAAAATTATTTTCATCTGCAACCAATTTATGGTGGTTCTGAATCTAGTGGCAGTGAGCCAAGCTAAAAGACAGTGGGCCAGATTGTCAAAGGGCTGAGAATGCTGTAACCCCTGGGTGTGCCAGACATATGGGACATGGGGATTGCAGCATTCTCCTAGCTGGTAATTGAGATTATCTACCCCCTGCACCAACTGCCACAAGTTAGGCCAACTTTTTCTGGTCTAGATTGTGGCAATCCCAGGTACCCATTTTATGCTGCTTGCACCAAATATTTGATGAAAACCACCATAAAGTGTGTAAAGTGTCATAACTGTTCCCAACCTAACAATATTGTGTGCAGTTTGCAGCAAAGGTATTGGCACAGCTGTGCCAACAAAAGGGTTTGATGCAGGGCTTGATGGGTAACAAGTTAGGACAACTTTTTCTGACCTAGATTGCGGTAATCCCAGGTACCCATTTTATGGGGCTTTTACCAAATATTTGGCACAAGCCACCATAAAGTGGGTAAAGTGTTGTAACTGTGCCCAGTCTACTAAAATCAGGTGCAGTTTCCAGCAATGGTGTTGATGCAGCTGTGCCAACAAAAGGGTTTAATACTATGCTTTGAATATCTGGCCCAGAAGGTTTATTTTACCTGATGCTAAAAAGAGCCAGTGTATCCCCAAATAACTGGATGGTTATTTGCAGTTCTAATCTATAGACAGAGTTATTTAGACTACAGAAGCCAGATTTGGCATTACTCTTAAATAAAGCAGGAAGAAAGTATCTCTGGAAGTATATAGAGAAAAGCAATATGTGTATTATTCAGTCATGATGTAGAAGCTTAGAAACATAAAACCTTTTGGCAGAAAAGAGACCAATGGTCCCTCAAAACTGACAATGTTACCCTACCTAACTTCCAGACATAGTGTCCTGAGGGGTTTGTTCCCCTCAGCTCTAGGTTGTAATGGCAATCGTGGAATAGCAATCACCATTTGGGCACATGCACATTGCCCAAAATGAATTATGGCAGTGTACACTCGCAGAAAACTGCAAGGCAGTGACCGGAGTTACATGTATGTGGGGAGCTGCACCCCCCACACCCCCCATGTGGCTTCATCTCCACACACCCACACTTAAGGATTCTCAACTCCAGGGAGGTGCATGTTGGGAGAGATGTAATTCTTTAAAAAAAACAACACTGCCTGCTGTCACAAAAAAAAACACGCCACTCCAGACCTGAACCCTGCACCCTGTACCCCCCAACTGACCACCCTCCCCACCATGCTAGCCGATCAGCTCAGCAGCTGCCTGCCAAACTCCCTCCCACATGCCTCCCCTCCCCTTTATCTCCCCCCCATGCATGTGCATGCATGTACATGCACATACACTTCCTCATGCCATTCCTCGCCAACCCAGGTATCTGGTCACTACCGTGCCAGGTAGCCCTGAACACAGTTGCTGTAATTGAGTTGTCATTTTCATAAGTGCTCAATTGCAGTCACTTTGTTCACTGGATACTTTCCCCCTCTGCCCCCAAACCAACAACCCTCCCAAGATCACCTCAGCATGACAATGAGCCCTCTTGCTCTGTCCCAGTCATGTTTAAATCCATTTAGTGTACCTTTTCCCACCCCTTATGCCAGAAATTTGTTTCATGGCTCTACCACCTTCTCAGTGAATCAGAAATTCCTTTCCTCTATCCCTACTTTTCCAATGTTTAACCTCCATTTTTATCGTCATGTGACTACCTCCCTATTTTTAACAGAGGTCATCATTTTAACCAGGATTATACACTTGAAAACGTATATATAGCTTTTATAATCTCTGATCAGATGGTTTCTGCTTCTGCTTTTTTCCACGGGCTCAGTACACTCATCTGTACTTAGCCAAGGCAGGACAGCAGGAGCAACAAACAAAAGATCACAACTGATATAACCTCAAACATACTGTACATTGCAGGCTATTGAATCTTCCACTTCTGCCTACTGCTCTGATGACATCTGCAGGGGATTCTGGAATTTGTAGGAACAGAAGATCTCAGCCTGTAAGTAAGCAAAATGAATCTGTTACAGTGTAATATACTGCAATAAAAAGAAAGTAAATCAAAATGTTTTTGTGCACAAAGTGCATAGTGGCACCAGCCCAACACTTGAGTGTGGGACTCTTTGTGATGACTGTTCCTTTTTAAATTGTTGATTAGTAAAGTGTAGTATCCATAAGCAGTGGATTATTGTTCTATGGTTTAGGTAAGCCATGGATTTGTTTTCAGTGCACTATGGTGTGTAAACCATGGAAAGCATCTTCACTTCACTCCATGGGCAGATTTTTGCATTTGACACATTTCTAGTAGTAACACACTTGTTTCTGGGGCTGAAAGATCAGAAGGTCATTAGTTCTAGCCCCACACCATGTATGAGTTGGTAATAACAATAACTGACACTGTTTTGAATCATGGGAGGGGATATAATAAGAGGGGGATGCTACAATGTTGAGGTGCCCTCTTTTCAATGAGATGCTATACTAAGGTCCCTTCTGCCCCTCTCTAGTCACTGTACAGGAGGAACATAAAGATCCAATGGCATTTATTGAGAAAGAGTAGAGGAGCTACACCAGTGCCATGGCCAACATTCCCCCTGTCAATAAACAGCTTAGTTTATGCCACCCACCAGGATGACCTAGAAATATACTGTCACAGCTCAGTCTACATTTCTTGGTCAAAAAATACAATGTGAAAAACTTAAAATACAATACCTGGATCAAATATTATTTTCTATAGCTTCATCTATCTGAATGAAGTCTTCCTCTTGAGCAAGAATGGTACCCTGAATTCAGTCACCTCCATCTCCCTTCTTAATACTGACCTCACCTTTGCTTACTCTCCCTAGAACCTTATATCTTTCCTTGACACTGAAATCTCCTTTTTCTCCTCATATCTCTAGTGTTTGAAAGTCTGCATATTATCATTTCCATAACATTTCCCTTATTTATCACTTCTGATTCAGCCACTGCAGAGCTACTCGTCCGTGCTTTTGTGTCCCTTGTCTCAGTTACTGCAACTCCATTTTTGTCAACCTAAACCTCCATTGTAAGGTTTCAATCTGTTCTGAATGCTGCTACTCCCCTCCTCACGTTGCAACAAGGTGTGATCACACCACTGCTGTTCTTTGAGACCTCCATTGTCTCCTTATTACTTTCAGGATCCAATTCAAACTTTCCCTCCTTATCTTTAAATAAGCAAAAAGTCAGGGCAGGGTGTGTGTTACTGATGAATAATGACACACCTCAGAAAGTGAGGCATGAGGAAATGCCAAGAGATGTATACACCAAAGAGGTCTCATCATCCCACAACAATGCAGACCCTTGTGTGTCTTATTGCAATTATAAAATGTTTTTTCTGATTTCTTAAACTGGGTGATGAGGTTCAGAAAGTTAACAATTTCTCTCTTTTGGTGATGTGCTAGAGCAATGCACAGTCATGTGATCATATCTGACCAATCACACGTTTTGGTTTCTCTTATCCATTTTATCACATCCTCCCTAGCTCTCCACCTGACTGTAGCTCTGATCTTGTGCCCTGCTACTGTTCTTCTCTATCCCTTCAATCCTCTGCTGCATTCTTTTTCTACGTTCCTTCCAACAACATATCCACTGCCAGCAGCAGAGTCTTTTCTGTGTTGCTTATTTTTTCTTCTGTGCTTCATCTCTCTTTTGCCTTCTCTCTCTCTCTCACACACACACACACACACACATGATCTGACTCTCAATCTCCCCTCTATCTCAGTTACCCACACTGTGCTGATCTAATGAATGTTGCAAGCATTCATGGCCATGCATAAAACCAAATTCATCTTTTTTACTTAAATGAATGGACAATACGCAGCATTTAAATTGCCTGATCTTAATGTCGCCTTCTCTGACATGTATAGATAATGGAATAGAAGCTTACTGGAAATATGACTGTAATTTATTGCTGAAGAGCATTGCAAAATGTGTTGCTGTGATTCCTCTACCATTATGTTTTCTTAGTTCCCTTTTATAGCCTACATGTTCATCTAACTCTGTTTATCTTCAGAGCACTTTAAAGACTTATGTTCAATGTGAAACATATTCTTGAATAACTTAGTCACTTATTTTTTAAGTACAGTATACCTCAAAAATATATATTCAAGCAAAATGTATTAGTTAAAATATATAAAACTACAGTGATCTGCAAGATTTCTGAGAGGACCAGACAATCACATAATTTGTTCACTGAATTTGTACAATTTATTAATTATCTCTTTAGTTGATCATATGATATCTTCCACAATGAAACATACAGACTTTGCCATCTAAGCAAGTGAAAAGATGACTAAGTAGACAGTAAATACCTAACTAGACAATAAAAATACTATCTACAAACAACATAGTGAAACAAAAATATGCACACATTAGTGAATATGGTGGATTAATTGTAACCACCCATAAATTTCAGTAAGCCCAAAGGACAAAAGATATGAAAGCATACCAGTAACTCATCTGTAGTCGTAAACAATTGTATTACTTTTAACTCAGAAATTGTATGTTACCAAAGAGATAAAGGAGCAAGCAATCTAGATCTTGAGGTTTCATTGATGGGGTAATGGAAGATATAATGAGTCATTACTGGCTTATTAACCAAATGATATGGCTTTGTAACTTGGGCATTAGTATAGAAATTATCATATGAATATCTATTGTATTGCATCAAAAACTGTTTGGTAAGATACTATAGAGGACAAGTTTTGGTACAACATTATCCTGTTGTCAACAATATTTGGGGGTTCAGTTTGCAGTGTCATAAACCTTACTTCTTTCACAAGCCCTATCCTAATCCATCTTTTTACAGTGCAGCTCATCTAAATGTATATCCTTGGGACCAGCAAAAAGCATGCGTTTAAGAGGGTTATGCATTTATCAGATCTTGAATTCTTTTAATGGTGAGCACAACTTGCACAATGTGCAAGGGGGCTGGGTAGGGAAAATAAATATGATTCAGAAGAAATGTGAGGAAGAATTTCTTCACAAAAAATGGGTGGTGGACAGGTGAAAGACCTTACCTGAGGAAGTGGTGGGGGCTGAAATAATCATAGGATTTAAGAATGCATGGGAAATACATAAGAGTATCCTGGAGGTCAGGGGTATGGGGCAACAGACTTCTAGAAAAACTTAAAGTGATCTTACAAGCTCAAACAGGCAGACTAAGTTGGCCATAGGCCCTTATCTGCCAACAGTATCTTTGTATTTATGTATCACTAGCACTTAAGTGTTTCTTTGGATGGGATAAAGTGATTAGTGACATGGTGTGGTATTCTTTGGTCTGATTCCTGTGTGAGGGAGGGTGCTTTTGGGATTCATGTAAAGTGCTTCTCTGACATTCTTTTGGTTTCTTTACTTTGATTTCAGTGTGAGGAAGGGGGCTTCTGTAACTTGGGTTTGATGATTAAAAGGCTGAAGTAGATGATTAACACCTCCTTTTAAATAGAGCAGCCCATTTATAGACAATTAATTAATTATTCATAGATTCATAGACATGTGTCGCAGAAAAGGACCCTCCTGGCCCATCAAGTCTGTCCATTACCCCCCTACTTGTCCCTCCCCCTCCAAGATCCCCCTCCCCCTGACAATCCCTTGTCTTTCTCCCAGGCCATCATGAAACCCTCCCCTGAACTGGCCACCACCACCTCCTCTGGTAGTCCATTCCAGGGCTTAACCACCTCTCTGTGAAGTAATACTTCCTAATGTTTCCATTAAACCTTCCCCCCTCCAATCTTGATCCATGGCCCCTAGTTCTTGTATCTCCCTTCCCTGTAAACAGGCTCTCGCCCACTTTCTTGATCCCCTTCACATGCTTGGATGTTTCAATCATGTCCTTTCTCTCCCTTCTTGTCTCCAGAGGATACGAATCCACGTCCTTCAACCTCTCCTCATATGACTTCCCCCTTAGGCCATGCACCATTATAGTGGCCCTTCTCTGCACCCTTTCTATGCTAGCTATGTCTTTTTGTAGATGAGGCCTCCAGAGCTGTACCCCATATTTTAAGTGTGGCTTAACCATGGAGCTGTAGAGTGGCATCAGCACCTCCCTCCTTCTGCTGGTTATCCCCCTCCTTATGCATGTCAGCATCCTGTTAGCTTTGCCCACTGCTTTACTGCACTGGGTCCCCACCCGAAGGTCATCCATGATTATAACTCCTAGATCCTTCTCCTGCTTGGTTGCAGCCATTATTTCTCCCCCTAGTGTGTATGTGGCATTTGGATTCCTCCTCCCCAAGTGCATCACTGTGCATTTACTGGCATTGAACTTTCACTGCCACCTTTCTGACCACTCTTCCAGCAATTTTAGATCTGTTTTCATTGCCTAAACCCCCCCCCCAGGTTTCCACCCTGTTACTGAGTTTTGTATCATCCATAAAAAGGCAGACTATCCCCTGAACCCCCTCTGCTATGTTGCTGACATAGACGTTAAACAGAATGGGCCCCAACACAGACCCCTGGGGACCTCACTCATAATGCTTGTCCCCCTAGAGTACACCCCATTGACCAGCACCAGCTGGCTTCTACCCATCAGCCAGCTCTCCATCCATCTTGTTATTTTCTGCTCCACCCCCAGACTCCCCAACTTATTGACCAGTCTTTTGTGGGGCACCATACTGAAGACTTTCCAGAAGTCTAGGTAGGCTACATCCACTGAACCACCCTGATCAACCACCCTTGTCACCTCATCAAAGAATTTGATCAGGTTCATCTGACATGACTGATCTTGAGTGAAGCCGTGCAGATGGACATCTTGTAGACCCTCATCCTCCAGATAGCTGACCACCCTTTGCTTCTATATTGTCTCCATTACTTTTCCCACCACCAATGTGAGACTGACTGGTTAATAATTGCCTGCCTTTTCCCTGCTGCCTCCCTAATGGATTGGTACCACATCTGCCTTTTTCCAGTCCTGCAGCACTCACCCCATATCCAGGGATCAGCTAAATAGCCCCCCCCTTGAGTGATTCTGCCATTATACCCCTTAACTCCTTGAGCACCCAAAGGTGTAGACCATCCAGGCCCATGGCCTTGTTCACCCTCAGCTTACTGAAATCCTCCTTTACCTCTTCTGCACTAATTGTGCTAGGATCCACCCCCCTTTCCCTTTTCCCTCAGTGCTGGTCCTCTTCCTTCCCCCTCTGTTGTAAAAACTGAGCTGACTTATCCATTGAACGCACCTGCTTTCTCAAAACTTCCTTCCACTTGCTGTCCTCCCTCCCTCTTAATCCTTACTATCCCCTGCCCTACCTTCTTCCTTTCCCCATGTACAAAAAAAAAATCTTGTCCCCCCATTTGGCCTACCTAGCAATTCTCTCTTCTGCTTCTGGTTTAGCCATCCTATTCCTCTGCCCTGCCACCCTCTTCTTCATTTTGTAAGTTTCCCTATCCTCCCACCCCGTGCCCTTCTTTATTTCCTGAAAGCCCTTTGCTTCTCTCCAATTGTCTCCCTCACCTCCCTACTGAACCACAGTGGCCCTCCTCCTTCTTTTGTTCTTCCTCACCTTTTTTACACATTGGTCTGTCACTTTAAGGAGCCCCCTTGATCTTTTTCCAAAGTTTCTCTGCCCCTCTCTCCATCCCCTTCCACTCCCCTACTTCTTACCAGAATATCTCCCTCATCCTGGGGAAATCTGCTCCCTGACGTCTAGGATCTTAGTGGTTGTTTGACTAGCCTCATACCCTGTTCTGACCTTGAAGCCCTGTGCTGTGGTTATGAACATATGAACATACAACATTTGCTAGCAGATAAAGGCCTAGAGGGCTATCAAGTCTGCTTGAATGTGCAGCTAGCACCCCTTATTCTGCAGCTGCCCCCGGCTGGTTAGATAGCTGGTTGTTATCTTCCAGGCTAGCACCCACCTTCCTTTCCTCCACACTATCTTTATTAGTTTGGACCATGTCAAGTAACTTTCCCTCCCTTGTGGGCTCCCTGACCAACTGTTGCAGGAAAGCACCCTGTAGTGACCTTAGAATCTCCCCACTTCTAGCCAACCTTGCTGATGGGATAGCCCAGTCTATATCTGTGTGGTTCATGTCTTCCACCAGTAGAATTTCCCCCTTCTAAGCCATTCTTTGAACCTCCTGCAGCATCTGCATGTCTATTTCTTTGCCCTACTTAGGTGGTCTGTATACCACCCCTAGTCTTAATACTGCCCACCCTTCCTCTCTAGCATGACCCATATGCTTTCTACCTTTCCCTGCTCTTCCATTCCTTCCATGACCTTGATTCCCTTCCTTATCTATAGCACCACTCCTCCCCCTTTCCTACCAATCCCATCCCTCCTGAACAGTCTGTACCCTGGGACCCCTACATCCCAGCCATGGTGCTCAGACCACCAGGCCTCAGTCAAAGCTATAATATATAATCTCTCCCCCCTCCATTAATGCTTCCAAATCTGCCATCTTATTCCCCAGGCTTCTGGCATTTGTGGAGAGCCCCTTCTACCAATTTCACCATCCCCCTACCCCAACCATGTTTTTGCTTAACCTTCCCTTCCTGTCCTGGGAGGCTGAATACCCCCCCCAACACTCCTGTCTTTTGGTGTGTCATTTGGTGAACTATTTCCCCTCTCCCCCCATGTTCAGTTTAAACCATATGTTTGCTCAATGAATTCTTTCAGTTTGATTCTCAGGACTGCCTTTCCCTCCCCATTTAGGTGCAGCCTGTCCTAGGCATTTAAGCTTTTGTCATTCCATGTTGTCCCCCAGTCCCCCACTAACCCATACCCCCATTGCCTACATCATCCCTCTAGCTATCTGTTAAAATCCCTGATACTTTGTTTCTTTTCAGTGCTCGCTTTAGGCATAGGCAATACTTCTGAGAAAGTGATAGATCAGAAACCAAGGCTGCTACAAAATCTAGCAAGTGCTATGAATCTCACCTGTACTTCCAACAGGCTAGGCCCTTCCAAATCATTTGTCCTCAGGTGGAAAATCAGGTGTGTTTTCTCATCCTGTGTTTTGCTCCATGAAGGAATGTGGTGGATTATCTCTGATGCTGTCATACCTGGCAAGCACTCCACCCAAACCAGACAACCCCCTGCACCCCTTCCCCAATTAGTAAGGCATCTATAGACAGTGTCAGTAAAATTGGGCTAATCAGTCCACACTTGAACAACAAGACTGAGGGAAAAAACATGCATTTAAAAGGGATCCTTGTATGCACTCAACAGGTCTGTTCTACATAGGAAGTATAGAGGAAAAATCAGGACTTGAAAATTCTATGTGTTTCTGGGGGATATGCATTTATCAGGTATGCATTTTAGTGGGATCAGTAGCACCCCTACAGTTAATTCTGAATATAGTGCACAGTGTTAATCCCCTAACATTGCACCTTAATAATTTTGGCAGTGTTTGACAAAATAGCCCAAAGATTTAAATGCACAGTCAAGCTGGTATAGTATCTAGACATGGCAAGTTTGTGATGGCACCTTGTGTAACTTTTGAGATCTGGATACCCCTTATTTTGTAAAAGAGTAATTTTTTTCCCTATTCTTAATACACATTTTTTTGCTCTCATGTACAACATAGAGGGTACCAATTTTTTTCATGAAACTTTTAGGTTAGAAGTGGTCTGTGCAGATGTAGTGCATTTTCAAGGTTTCATGAAAAAATGAATGATTCAAGAGTTATAAGGATTTGAATTACCCTCTAATATGAATAGTAAAATACACCAAGTGCGAGGGCTTATTTTTTATGATTTACTTGCTGTGTAAAATGATTTACCTGTAAGGAAGACAAAAACAACATTCCAATGATGATGACCACCATCTTTGTTTGTTAACTAAAAACAATGAGAATACATAAAATTGATGTATTTTCAGAACAACAAACACCCAAACCTAGGTAAATGGGACCCATTTAGCTAGATTTTGGAAAATATGCCTGGAAATATAATTTCTGGGCATCCAAAAATCCTGGGTGCCCAGCTAAATAAGAGGAGCCATTCACCCGCATTCTCAGTGTGAGAACAATGGAACATTATTGAGATCTGCAACTGCAGATAGAGGTGTGCTGCTGACTTGTGTGCCAGCAGTAAGCAAGCAATGTCTCTCTCTCTGTCTGTCTCTCTCTCTCTCTCTCTCACTCATATCTATCTATCTATCTATCTATCTTTCTATCTATCTATCTTTCTGTCTAGAATATTTTGTATTCTCTCCCCTGTCCCCTGTCAGATCAGTCAGCCCTCACTCATTCTTCCCTGAGATATTTTGTCTTCCAAGCAGATCGGTGTGTGCCCACTCCCTGGTAATGCTTGTTCACCTTATCCTCCACCTTGAGTGCCCCACGTCCCAATGTTTGATTGTTAAAATCATTTAGATTAAGTGGCCTGGGGTTCACATCCTTGGTACCACTTTGCTGTAACCTCCTCCTCCAAGTTGCTGCCTCCCCACAAAAAAATATAGCTGGCAGCACCAGGGTGCCATCCCCGGTGCCACTGAACACGATTCTGATACTGGGGTGCTCAATCCCCAGTTGAGCAATTTCATCTAGTTAAATAATAAAACCATTCCTTGTTGATCTTTATTTTCTTAAGTTAAACCTGAAATGTTGAAAATGGTCCATCACTGATCTGCCCCATTGAACCCCTACTCAAACCACACTCTGGCCCCCTACGCAACATCCACCATCTACAGCTGCCCACATCTTTCATTCACCTTAAACTGTCTCACATCATAGATGCACTCTCCAGTTGAAAAAAAAAAATACTTGCTGCTGTAACTGGGGACTGCAATATAAGGAACTATGGTAAATCCAGTTTAATATATTTCAGTGGGTATGAACTTGTAAATTTCTCATTTTTAATATTTTTACAACAAATTTTCAAGATGGCCTTTTTTGGCCCCGCCTCATGAATAATGGCAATGGAACTTTACAAATCTGTCCAAAAGATGATTTCACATCTCTGCAAAAATTCACCTTTTAAGTAGGAATTTAAAATATTTACCTACTGGATTCATGAAGTGTGGTCATAAGAAGATTATACTGCAAATTGGTTGCAAAATATGGTAAAACGACCAAATTACGTGTGAACATTGAAATATGATTCCACTAACCCTAACTGGTGCATTAACACAGTTTTTTTTTTTTTGCAAAGAGTAATTTAAAAAAGGTAGGAAAACAGGTTAAATACTTAAAAAGATCATTATCATTTAGATAAAACCAAAGGGGAAAAGTGATACTAGTATGGTGTTCTAGCCATCTAATTTTCCCTGTCTTAGAATGCTCTGCTCTCTAAAGACTAGAATGGTATGGTGTATTGTATAGTTCTATTTAAAATAATGCCTTTCAGTGATAATTGTGGTATTGACATGTCCGTGACTATGATGACAATGATATTGGAGAGGTACGTTAGTGTGCTTTGTCAGTATGAAGTGAAAGGGGGACAGGTAAATGCAGAAAAAAATGCATTTGTATACTCAGGACTCATGTCAGAGTCCCATTATAGACTCTTTCCTTTTACTGCATGACAGATATCTGGATATGCATAACAGATAACTACAGCCTACTTTACTTTCAGAAGGACACAACATAATTCAAGTTTCACTGGTGTTCCAGTTGACCCATCTGATAGAGGCAAAGCATCTGTACCACTTACCCTTGAAAACTGAAATATGCATTGTTTTCCATCTCTTTATTTTTGTGATGGCCATAGTTAATACTAATTTAGAGAGTGTAATAGCAACTGACCCTTGAATCTGTTATATTGCTTGACAATAATTTTGTAGCAGATGCGCACATTTTGTGCTTCCATTTGACTGCAGCACCATCTCTCCAACCTGCTCTTCTTATGAAACCATGCCATCCTGAGGTAAGAGAGCAATTCCGTCTCCATAGTTGTTTTCAGTCTGAGGTTTTTCTGAGTAATAGCCATTGCTCATGACAGTTGGCTGATAGAGGTGGGCTAAGTGGCTGAAATTCACTCCTCGAAGCAATTTGTGGAATAATGCGGAATCCACAAACTAATCCATAACACAAAGTGGAGTACTTTGCATTATTATGAGGAATGAGAAGTCATTGATAACAAAGACTTCACATTACTCCACCTTCCCCCAACCACTTCTGCACCAATTTTAAGGCGAAGTGTATAGAAATCAATGTACTTCACATCACTTCACCTTGTTATTGAGCTCCAAGGCAAATTTTGTAGTGATTCGTGGGATTGCAGGTCACATGGGCTCTAGACTGATCTGCACAGCCTTAGTTCTGTGTAGTGTGTGTGTAGTGATAGCTGGAGTCAGTTTCCTCTCAGAGCTCTGTGATTCAAATCCTCTAAAAGCTGTTAAAAAAGCCTTTTAGAGCTATTTTTTTTTGTTCAAAGTTTAGTACAATCAATTGTAGGAAACCTTCCTGTGCTCATAACATTGAGTGTTTATTGTTTGTGTGTGGATTTTGAATGTTAATTTAGAACATTCAGTCTGTGTACTGACAGACACTTGATGTGTGCATTGAGGGAGGGGCGTATCTGTGGTGAAGGTAAGTTAAAACTGTGAGAAAAAGGAGGTCTTTCTGTTTTGGTTATATTTTTCTTGTATAACTGTTAATGTCCACACAGTAATATTTTCAGTAATTATTTTAATTTTTTTTTGCCGATTGTTGTGGTATAGCAGTGCATAATTTCAGGTTGTATAAAAGATTTGATTATGTTACTGAAGTTTTCAATTTGCTATGCATTATTTGTAGTGTGTGTGTGAGTGTGTGTGCAACAAGTGCCCTCAAATCAGACACATTTTAGTGTGCCACAGAGTAATTGCAGCAGTGTGAATCTGCTATCCACTGCACTTGCATGATTTTGCACTGCTTTGTGGTATCTTTGTTTTGGACTGTTGCTGCAGTGCACTGTAACCCCCTCCCCAACTGGCAAAAGGTATTCTTTTCCAGATTGGATTGTGACTTGTGAACACTGGTTAAGAAGTTTTTGTGACTTTGCATCTGCATTTCTTCTTGATTGTGCAGTGAAATCTTATTCTGTTTGTGCTTTTGCATCTGTTTAGTGTCCAGTCTCTATCTGCAATCCATAGCTGTTGTTTTATTTTGGCTTCACATCCACCGGCCCAGACTGAAAGTTTAGAAATCTAAATTTGTTTAGAATTTTCTTGGTGATCCCCCAAAATGACTGCAAATTGATGTGCAAGCAAAGCTGTTTCTGGCCATGGCACTGCTGCCAGTGGCAAGATTGTCCATGTGTTTGGTAGTACACAGAGGTGCATAGCTGATGTCAGTAAAGGGATTTCTCCATCAATGATTTTTACAGTGCAGTCTGTAGCTTCTCTCATAGTTGGAGGAGATGATGCTGTCCCACCTGCCGGTATTAGTGCAGTTTCTGCTGGCATGAGTATTGCTGACTCAAGTTCCACTTCTGACCAGTTCACCACTTCAGAAAATACAGTTGAGTCTAAAGCTGTGACTGACAGTGTAGATGATGTCTACTCCCCATTAACATCCCCATGCTAGTTAAACATGATTCTGATCATGGCAACGATAACTCACAATGTCACATTTCTTCTAACGCTGTTGAGATCATGCCTTTGCCATCTAATGATTCAAAGTGTGGCACAAAAATATCTGGGTGATGATGATGATGATACTGCTGTGGCTGGAACATGTTCTCCACAGGACAGCTTCCAAGCTGAAAATGTGGATGCGGATGATGTTGATGACTATGATAATGATGATGTCAGTGACCCCTGTTAGGATCTGGAGAAAAATAAAGTCAAGGTGGCTATGTCTGGATCTATTGGTGTTAAATTCCTCCATCCCAAAAAAAAGTTATGATTTAGTGGTTCCTGTTGATGAGAATGATGATGACCCAGTAATAATCATAGGAAATTATGGTGGCCAGTTGGAGTCCAAGTGTGTACAGCCTGAAAAGTCATTTAGCACACCCTCCCCATTTCAGGGGTTGAAAAAATGGAGTCCAATAAGCAACATCATGGTAGGTAGGTAGGTAAAATTTTATTTATACAGAAAATTATGCCATTAGGGATTCGAGAATCCCTGTTTACAAGGCATCCCTGTATGTGTACAATATAAATATACATAATACACAAAACACACCATAAGAATACAATAACATACAATTAAATACATACAAACATTTCATTTATAAATACATCCATTCATCATATGTTCAATACAAACTTCACCTGTTACACAAACATTTAAAAAGCAGCTCTTTTTTTACTGCTGCCTTATATTCTGATAATGACAGGCTTGAGTCCCTAAGGGGGGGGGGGCTATTCCAACTCTTCGACACTTTATACTGAAGAGTCATTGTGCTATATCTATTTTTGATTTTTGGAGTAAGATATACTTTCGCTCCTGAATTTCGTAAGTTTAATCCATGTTCTGTTTTTTTTAAATTATGCAATAAATGATTTTCTGATTTATTCTTATGTAAACCTTTTATTTAAGTTAACCAAGAAACCTCTGCCCTCTGTTCTAAAGAGTTCCATCCCAACGTTAAATACATATCACAATGATGAGTATCGAAGTCACATCTTAACACAAATCTAGCTAATTTATTATATAAAACATCCAGATTGTGTTCTTGTTTTTTTGAAGTGTGTCTATAGATATGGGAACCATAATCAATCCCGGGGAGAAGTAGTTGGTTTACTATACTCAGTCGCATTTCCCTTGTTAAACAATTCGATATCCGTCTCATAACCCTTAATT
The DNA here is from genome assembly GCA_016271365.2 of Neoceratodus forsteri. Classification (NCBI taxonomy): domain Eukaryota; kingdom Metazoa; phylum Chordata; order Ceratodontiformes; family Ceratodontidae; genus Neoceratodus; species Neoceratodus forsteri. The sequence continues at coordinate 114,655,687 of CM028136.1, read as the reverse complement.
TAGAGTTAATTTTTTTTATAAGTTCAGTCACATGTTGGTTAAAGTTCAATTCCTGATCAATTATGACCCCCAGATATTTATAGTGCTGGGTTTGCTCTAATATTTTCCCATCCTGTGTCCTAATTGTCAGGTTTATATCCACACTATCCTTCTTCTCTGTACCGAAGTACATAGTCTGTTTTTTTTATTGTTAATCAATAAACCAAGATTTGTAAAATATTTTTGCATATTTAGAAAATCACCCTGTAATTTTTGTTCCAATTCACCCACATTTTTACCAGATGTAATCAAGACAGTATCATCCGCGTACAATCTAATTTGTGAATTTTTAATAACTCTAGGTAAATTATTCAAATATACTAAAAACAAAAGGGGGACCAGGATCAACCCCTGGGGTACCCCCCTAGTGACCGTACCCAAACTAGAGCTGTATCCATTTACTATTACAAACTGAGTTCTATCCTCTACATAAGATGTAAACCAACCACATGATTCATCATCCACTCCCAGACATCTTAACTTCTCGATCAAGACATGGTGATTTACTAGATCAAATGCCTTAGATAGGTCCACATATACTGCACCCACCGATCTCCCCTCCACCAGAGGGGTGGCAACTAAGTCCAAAAGATTGGTGAGTGCAGTAGCTGTGGACCTACCCTGTCTGAAGCCTGACTGAAAAGGGGTAATTTTTTGATATTTCTCCAAATATGTAATTAGTTGTCCGTGTACAAGCTGCTCCAGTAATTTTGAAACTGTTGACAACAATGCTATTGGGCGATAGTTTGAAGTGTCTAGTGAATCCCCCCCCCTTATAAATTGGAATTATTTTGGCCTTCTTCCATAATGCAGGATACAATCCTTCCCTAAGGCTCCAATTAAAAAGATCCCTTAGAACTGGGGATATCACTTGGGCAGCTTCTTTTAATAACCTGTTTTATATTTTGTCAGAGCCACAAGCTTTATTTATATTTAAATTTCTTATTAATTTACATACTTCGGATGTGGTCACTATTTTAAAATGGAACTTTGGTGTCTGGCAATTTTCAGAGTCAGTTTTTTGATCCACAAGCTGAACTTTTCCCAAATGGGTTTCAATTCCTACTTTTAAATCTGGGAGCTCAATAAAATAATTATTTAAATGCTCTGCAACTTTATCAGCTTCTAATATTTTCCCATTATATTTCAATTTTATCTCATGGACATGTTAAAAGTAGGGGATCAGAATCCCTTGTTTGGTATTTTTTTGTTCAAGATGCAAATGATGAGTCAGTTGCAATCTGCCAGGTTTGCCATCCATGTGTGAGTCGAGGTAAAAAGAGAGTCATCTGGGCATGGGGGGCCAGCATACACATATTAAAACAGGGACATAGCACTGTGGAATCAGCACCAGATGGCAGCTAATGCCTTTGTGGGGCATTCACCCTCATCATCAACCTTACTGAGCATGTTATCCACTTCCATGAGTGTAAGACCAAGAAGGAATGTCTGCAGAAGTGATGAAATGACACCAGAGGATTACTACAGGCATGATGAGGGGGAGGATTATAAATTAGAAATCTTGTCAAGTGGTTGTCAAAGTAGCAATGATAGTGATGGTGGTCAATGCAGTATGTCTAGTGCAAGTGGTACATTAATCCCTGTATGTAAAAAGTAGAAAATATCTTCATTTGTGGACTCGTCACCTGTGCACCCCTCTTCATCAGACATCAACCCCCCACCCCCTGCCACTCGCAGAGCAAAGCCACTTGTCACACCCCATGCAAAATGTGTAAGTCAGTCCAGTTTGGAGAGTGTTTTTGCCCATAACGTCCTGCCTGCCTGAAGCATTTGACCTACACTGTGTAAGCCATGTGATATGTGGGCTGCTTGTGGATTCTCACTCTGCCTTAAAGTGGAATAAGGTGGAGTGCACAACACAAAGTCATAATTACAATGTGAAGTGGCGAAGTGATAGTTTAAAATGGGCACTTCGTGTAGTGGAATACTAATGAGTGAGAGTGTTCAGCGCAGAGCGACAAGATCAGTGTTTGTATTCAAAAATCTGTCTTACAAGGAGAGACTAACTAAACTTAAATTATATTCCTTATATTATAGAAGACTAAGAGGAGACCTATGTATGATGTTTAGAATATCACAAGATGCTACATTAAGAGAATATCTAAAAATGTCATATAGAACAGGCTGGTCTAGCGCTCATAAGCATTGCATGCAATTAGAATTGCCTAAATGGAATACTAATCTAAGGAAGCACTGGTTCACTGCAAGGGTGGTGTCTGCATGGAATTACTTGCCGATAAATGTGGTGGGGAGTTCTAGTATGGACATGTTCAAGTCTAGACTTGACGAGCATCTATATGACAAGACTACTACGTTTTAAAACACCAAATGGCGAGCATTATGGACAAAAGTCCCAACGCTTGACTTGACTTATGAAACTTATGAAATGCGAAATGGCCACTTCGCATCAACTTCACAGGCAGAAATTTACTTTGCTGCATCTCTATTGGCGGCTTTGAGCTCTATGAGTGAAATACCACCAACTGGAAAGTGGTGGACAGATATGCTGGGAGTTACATTAGGAGTTAGTAGATATACAGAAGGCAGGTATGCACATTATGGTACATCTCCCACCAAGCAGCTCATTTAGTTACTGTAAATTTAGCAAATGATTGTCTAGTTTATTTTTAAAAATATTATAAGAGTTGACTTCCACCACCTCTCTGGGGAGAGAGTTCCACAAGGGTACTATCCTTTGGGTGTAGAAAGATCTTCTGCTGTCTCTTTTAAGAAAAATCTGTATTAACTGGTGGAAATTACTTCTGAGAGAGAAGTCCTTATGATTTTCTATTAGTCTAAGATTTGCCATTAGCTGTTCATCCCTATATATTATGAACATCTGTAGTAAATCCCCTCTGTTCCTCCTACATTCAAGTGTATAAAGATTTAATTCAGTGAGTCACTCAGATAAACTCATTCAGGTGTGGGGGATTTCAAAGAGATTGTTCTGAGCTGCTGCTAGGGCTTTCAAAAGCAGACCTTCATCCAGTTCCATTGGAACAGCTCCACCGTTCAAGTTAGTAGATGGCCTAACAGTTCAGTACACCTGTCCAAAACTTGACTAATTTGCATGAGAAAAATTATGCACATTGCATTTGCATCTTTTTTTAGGTGAATTGTCAAAAATGATCACTATCCCAAAGAGACGGATTGTTCAAAAATAGGGCACCCAACACTGAACACATGCAGGTGAATATGTATGCAGGTGGATCATGCATTTCCAGCTCCACCCAAGTGATTTAATTATCTGACCCAATGTCCTTAAAGGCTGACATGGATTTTAACTACTACTAGGGCTGTGGCTGAGGAAGCAGAGGCTTTGAAGCAGTGCCTCATGTAATACTATTCAACAAATGCTCCTATAAAAATTGGAAACTCTTCAAGGGAATAAACTTTGAATACAGGAGGAGTCAATAGAGATATGCAGAACTTGATGACAAGCTGGTATATAACAAGTCTTGAAATAAGATCTGATAAGCCTCCCTAATGGCTCACTGGAAAGCAATTCATAGTGTCATGCTGATAACCTGGGTTTGAATCACAAAGTCCAGTTTTCACTCATAGAAACATGGAAACAAAGAAATTGTTGGCAGATAAGGACCAATAGGCTCATCTTGTCTTCTCAAAAGCCTACCTTTTTGTGGCCTTGGACCCTACTTGGTCAATGGCTGTCTTCTTTCCTTTCCCCCTAAGGGTTTCTTTATGCTTGTTCCATGCATGTTCCAACCCTCCCACTGTGTTTGCTCCCACCACCACCACCTGTAGCAGATTTTTCCATGTGTCCACCACCCTTTCCATGAAGAAAAACTTTCTCACATTCTCCATTGCCCTACCCCCTTCCAATCTCATATCATGGCCCCTCGTTCTTGTACTTCTATATTGAAAGAAGTCACCCCTCTGCACCTTGTTTATGCCCTTAAGGTACTTGAAGGTCTCTATCATGTCTCCCCATGTTCTCTTTTCCTCCCAAGTACATATTTACATACTTCAGTCTCTCCTCATATGATTTCTGGTACAAACCATGTACCATCTTTGTTGACCTTTTCCGGAATGCCTCCACCCTGTCTATGTCCTTTCGAAGATGTGGCCTCCAGAACTGTACACAGTATTCCCAGTGAGGCCTCACCAGTTTGTTTTTTTTATAGCAGCATCACCACCACCTCCCTCCTTCTGCTAGTGCTACCTCTGCCTATGCACCTGAGCATGCCACTGGCCTTCACTGCAGCCTTTGTACACTACTTAGACACCTTTAGGTTGTCAGAAATGATAATCCCCATATCACTTGCTTCCTTGGTGTCTGTCAGCAACTCCCCCCCATCCTGTAGCTCTCCTCTGAGTTCCTGAATTCCAGGTGCATTATTTTCCACTTTTTGGAATTGAACCTTGGCTGCCACACCTCAGATCAGTTGTTCAGTTTTCTTAGGTCCTGACTCATTTTCTCCACCCCCTCTGAAGTATCTACCCTGTTGCAGATCTTGGTATCATCTACAAACAGGCTGACCTTTCCTTCCAGCTCGTCTGCTACAGCATGTCACTGATGTACACCTTAAACAGTACTGGCCCAAGGACTGACCTCTGAGGTACCCCACTTGCTATCCACCACTTCTCAGATTGGATCCCATTTACCACCACCCTCTGCCTCCAGTCTGTTAGCCAGTTTCTAACCCAGTTTATCACTTTTTGACCCATGCCCAGACTACCCATCTTGTTTACCAGCCCTTTATGTGGGACAGTGTTGAAGGCCTTGCTGAAATCAAGGTAGGCCACATCCACCACTCCCCCCAGATTCACATCCTTTATAACCCAGTCAAAAAAATCTATCAGATTCATTTGACACAACCTCCATGCCTTGAATCCATGCTGCCTTGGGTCTTGGGCACCACTGGGTTCCAAGTACCCCACTATTCTTTCTATAAGCAGTGCCTTCATGATTTTACCTACTACTGACATTAGGCTGACTGTCCCATAGTTTCCTGCCTCCTCCCTGCTACCATTTTTTGTGAAGAGGGACTACATATGCCCTCCTGCAGTCCTCAGCATCCACCCCTGTTTTGAGTGACTCTGTGAACAGGGTCGCCAGTAGAGCTGCTAATTTCCTCCAAAGTTCCTTTAATATTCTCACATGTATACCATCTGGCCCCATTGCTTTGTCCACCTTCAGTTTTGCAAGTTCCTCCAGGAATCTCTTCACTGGAAATGGACTGGTGTTGCCCACCTTCATATCTGTTGCCCAACTGTGGTCCCTCTCCCTCCGCTTCTTCAGTGAATACTGAGCAAAGTATTTATTCAGTATTTCTGACTTTTCCCACTCTTCCTCCTTGCACACCCCCTCCTCCTCCTCTATGAGCATTGCAATCGCTCTCCTGGTTTTACTTCTAAAGAATATATAGTCCCCATTCCTTACTGTCTGTGCTAATTTTTTCTCTGTCCTCACCTTTGCAGTCCTAAAAGCCTTCCCTGCCTCTCTTACACACTTTAGGCACACCTCCATCCATGTCTTCTTCCTTTTGAGTATTCTTATGTTTCCTGAAACCCACCCTTTTGGCCCTTATCTTCTCTGCCACATCTTTAGAGAACCATAGTGGTTTTCTCTGTCTCTTGCCTTTGGTTATCACCCTCATGCATTGTTTTTTTACCTCCCCTATGGCTCCTTTTATGTGTTTCCACTGGGCTTCAACCCCTCTTCCTACTTCCTTGTCAGTGCATCTTTGATGCACCTCCCCATCTTAACAAAGTCTGCCCTCCTGAAATCCAAGATCCTTGCATTTGTGTGACTGGACTGTGCCCCTATCCCCAAGCTAAACCACAATATGTGGTGGTCGTAGGACCCCAGTTGACCTTCTACCCTGACTTCTATGATTTTGTCACTGTTTGTAAGTAGTAGGTTCAGAATTGCCCTGTTCCTGGTGGGATCAAGCACTAGCTGCATGAGGCCTGCCTCCTGTAAGGAATACAAGATGTCTCTGCACCTGTTTGAGACAGCAGCTGGCAGAGGCTGTGCTAAGCAATAATTTTATTGTTCTGCTGAGTGGTAGTGCTGAGAAATAATTTTAGATTTTAGGTTTGCCATGACCAAAACCAATTGTAGGACTAATTAATTCTTCTGCTAAGATATCGATGACACACTGTTGAGTCCTGAGAAGGACAAAATACTTACCTGTGTCTTCTGTTCTCAGCTTTTGCAGATTGTGTGAGAGACTTCTCTGCACCATGAACTCCTGCTTAAAGCACAAAGGGCCAGATATTTAAATGGGTTGCACCTGCGCAAGTCCAAAATTGCTCCATTCTGTGATATTCGGCAGGAGGCAGTTGCTCCACTGAAAACATGCTGAGCAACAGCACAATGCAAATGAATGCATGCTGAACTGGAGGGGGAGGAACCATGCATAAACTGCACAGCCCGATATTCAGCTGGGCTGTGCAGAGTTGTCTGGCATAACCCCAACCTGCACCTGCACAACTTTGAGCCAAAAAAGGATCAAGTCGAGGGCCACCCACAGGTGAGCTGCTGCATTGCAGGGCAACACAGCTGCCACCTGTGGCTGGCCCTCAACCCCTCCCTGTGTCCCCTGCAGCCGATCATGGGCAAAGGTGTAAAATCCCACCACCACCCCACTGGCCGATCACGGGCATAGCTTTAATTCCCCCACCACCAGCCCTATCACAGGCAGCAAAGTGTCTCCCCCCCGAACATATCCCTGGTGGTCCAGTGGACCAAGAAGCCCGATCGTGGGCTGCAGTAGTTAAACACACACACCCTCCCACCTCCTGAATATATTCCTGGTGGTCCAGTGGATCGATAATCCCGATCGTGGGATGGAGTAGTAACCCCCCCCACCTCCGGAATATATCCCTGGTGGTCCAGTGGACTGATAATCCCGATCACAGGATGGAGGTGTAAACCTCCCCAACACATCCCTGGTGATCTAGTGTCCCCCCCGCCCCACTCACCCATGAAGCCCCACCACCCTGCTCCCCCACACAGCATCCACCCACCTGCCGCCCGCCGACTGACTGTCCGGTATGGGCTGCATGCCCGTGGCTCTTGCTCTGCACCAATGGTACGCTGTTTGATCGATCAGTCAGCGAAATGATGAAATGTTCGAGCAGTGGGATGCTGCGGCGGGGAGGCGGGTGGTGAGGCTCGTGGGTGGGTGGGCGGGGACACTAGGTCCAAGGGATGTGTTGAGGTTTACACCTCCATCCCACGATCGGATTATCAGTCCACTGGACCACCAGGGATATATTCAGGAGGTGGGGGGTTTACTACTCCATCCCGCGATCGGGATTATTGGTCCACTGGACCACCAGGGATATATTCAGGAGGTGGGGGTGTGTGTGTTTAACTACTGCAGCCCACGATCGGGCTTATCAGTCCACTGGACCACCAGGGATATGTTGGGGGGGGACACTTTGCTGCCCGCGATCAGGCTAGTGGGAGTGGGAATTAAAGCTATGCCCGCGATTGGGCCAGTGGGGGTGGTGGTGGGGATTTTACACTCATTGGCCCATGATCAGGCTGCAGGGGGCATCAGTCCCCGATGGCTACTGCCTGGCAGGGTGCCAGGCGCAAGTCCTTGGGGATCAGCACACCTGCATGCTAATGGCATGCAAATGTGGCCATAATCAGATGCAAATGGCCCCCCCTGCACCTTGCATGAATTATGGCCCCATTTGCATGTCACCTTTGAATACGAGTTTTGCATGGCACAATGGTACTGCGCCACTGCAAGTTGAATGCTCCACTCTGACCACTTGCGGTGGCACAAGTTCCACTGCACCATGCACAGTGGCTGTGGCCGGGGGGGTGATATTCAAAGGAGTTGCTCAAGGGCATAACTCCTTTGAATATCGCTCTGGCCATATCCCTGCACAACTATTTTGTGCAGCGCAAGGGCTTGCTCCACAAAATAACGCAGTTTGAAATATCTGGCCCAAATAGTATAAATTTGTTTATGGTAATTAGTATATACCTCCCATAATGTCTTGCATTCTAGGGGTATGTTTAATTTTGTATTTATTTGAAAACTGGGTCTGTAGCAAATGCCCTTCCTGGGTAATCCTTGCCTCAGTGTATTTCTTCTGAGGTCCTTCATCTTTTGAACTATTTTAAATGCCTCCTATTATGGGGAGGGTGGACTGCTGCCATTGCAAGATTCCCCTTGGTAGATCAGGGATAGAAGTACTTTTGTCATTCTAAACCACATATGTGATTTCAGCTAATCAGAGCTCAGAGTCACACATCTTATCCTGCATAGAGTTGTCTCTTTCAGGAACATCAAGTACTGTAACTGTCCCCTCTATTTCAGCACAAAGGTGACAGCCACTTCATATCACTGAGATAACTTGCAGAGAAGAGTTCTGAAGTCAATTCCCACAGAAATGGAAGTCAGTATTAGTCACACCGATCTTTAAGAGCGAAAAAATGGAATGTACAGCACAAGGTAATTATAGACCTATCTCAATCCTCCCGCCGTTCTTAAAAGCACTTGAAAGAATTTTTGTTGATCAACTGGTGGATTACTTAGAAAAGTACCAAATTCAATGCCTGCAGCAACAAGGCTTCCACAAAGGCCACAGTACCACCACTGCTCTACTCAAGTTCACTGGCTATATCTACAATGCTCTGGATCTGGGCGACTTTGTTGGTGCTGCTTTCATTCATCTAACAAAAGCATTTGACATGGTTAACCACATCCTTCTTGCTGAACAACGCTTATTTATATGCCTCTCAAGTGATACCATGGCCTGGTTCAAGAGTTATCTTTCAAACCACTCACAGTAAGTCAAGATTGACAACACTCTATCTAAAAGCAGACCTATGTGCTCTGGTGTTCCCCAAGACTCAATCTTGGGTCTACTTATGTTTAGCATATTCCTCAACAGACTCCCGTTTACCTGTCAATGTCAAATTCTACTTTATGCAGACAATTCAGTCCTGTTTCCAAGTGGCCCTGACCCAGAGCAACTTGAGAGGAAGCTACAAGAAAGTTTCTCAGATGCAGAATGATGGTTTGGTGAGCAAAAACTCACCCTTAACTACAAGAAATCTAGGGATTTCGATGGACAGCAACATGTCTTACTCACACTACATAGACAACACTGCTAAGGCAGTCAACAGGTGAATTAGCATGCTACGTAGACATACTGTAAACTAATTCCCTCCCAGGAGGCCCTCAGTTTGGCCAGCCATAGATCAGTAATCCCGCTCATTGTTCATGGAATCATAATCTATGGTTCAGCAATGACTATGGCCTTCTGCTGTATTATAGTAGCTTTAAACAAAGCATGCCGGCTGGCTGCCAGTCCCCAAGGCTAACCCACACCTGTGAGTTGTATGAACAAGCAAACTGACTTCAGTTCGATGCCAGACTCAGGTACCAAACCTGTCTTCTGGACAAAAAGATTAGGCAAGACATGGCTCCTGCTAGGGTGTTGAAGCTTCTTACCCCTTATGAACTCTGTTGCTTCACCAGGAACACTGACAGTATCATCTTCAAGGTTCCTCACTGCCATACCTCATTAGGTCAGAGGGCCTTTACTCACCATGCACTATCGTGGTTGAATGCCCTGCCCCATGACATGTCTTCTGTAACATCAACAGGTACTTTTAAACAAAAACTTATGAAGCATCTGTTCTCTAAGGCCTGTGGTGACTGCTCACCCTAACACCGTGTGACTCTCAACCATGACTCCCCAGCCTACCCTACCCAGGTTATTCCACCTCTTGGTCCACTGGCCCTGTTCCATCTCTCGATGTGGTCCGCTGGACTGAAATTCACTTTTCTAAACCTACAGACTTACCTGCTCTCTCCACACTGTCCCTCTTCATTTGAGCCTTGCTCTGACTGAATCTCAAACTCTGCTGCCCATATCTCTACCTTCCCTGTCCACTCCTTGAATTTATTTGGCATATTTGTACATAGCTTGTGTTGTTGTTTTCTTTCTTGGGAATGTAGTCCTAAAATGTATAGCACTGTATGTATTGTCCTTGTATGTACCGATTACCTGTGTATCCAACTCCTGTTACTTTTTTTTTCCTATTTTATCTGATGTGGAACCTATGTACTGAGCTTGTTCTCAAAGGTGTTAATCTGAGATCACAGTAAATAAATGAATAAATGAAGGAGGTCATATCAGGCTCACATTTTAGTTAGGGATAGTGTATCCAGATGATTTTTAAAAGCACAGAGAAATTCAGATGCTATGTCAGTGATAATGACTACTACCATTATCTTCTGATGAAGTGGTGTTTGAACCCATGCAGACCACCACCAATTTGGCCCTTGAAAAATCTCCCACAGCAGGAGCAAAATGCCTTCAGGTGAATTGGTGGTGGTCTGCAAGGGGTGGTTATCACTGGCTTTTATATATATTTTTCATGTGTGGATAAGAACAATAAATATGGGCAGGCCCAGTGGCACTGAAGGTTGAGGCACTGGACACCACACCTCACACCATGCCAGCAACCCAGGTTTGGGAGCGAGCTTGGGCCACTGGAGGTAGGTGGGGGGGAGAGGATTGAGCATCCTGAGGACTGCTCTCTTCTTCTGTGGTGGGTTCTGGGTATCCCCTGCCTGGTGGCAACTCCTGGTGGCAGCCTGGAAGTGCAACACCATAGGTGGGGACAGCCAATGGGGATGTGGTGATGGCAAGCATCTGTGGGAGAGGGTGGGAGCATCCCATTGTGTGCTGAAGCCATTCCATGTCTGTGCCAGTGGGAGGAACAAAAATGAAAATGGCCCTATCCCTGGTAGATGAAAGTGGGTTCAGGGGTGCTGCACCCAGGCCCATAGTCGGACCCTCTATGCCTGTCTAAGGTGCTCTGATGACCTCTCCACTCTATCAGATTATAGATAGAGCACCAGTAGGAGTCAGTGGTCCCTCCCCGGGGGACTCAGATTCATGGGGTTGGACAGTCCAGGTGAAGGTGGAGATGGGCACCCATTAGCAGCAACAGTGGACTTCAGGTGGGTGGAAGAAAGCAGCATCGAGCAACCACATCAGTGAGAGAGTCTGGGAGATAGAGAGTAGAAGAATAAAAAGATTTGACAAAAAAAAAATATTTTTTTTCTGCTGCACATGCAATAGTTTGAGCTCCTTTTACTGACCAAGGGTTGAGATTGTGAAGCTTTTCTCTTATCACCACATAACAGCCCATATTCTGAAGTGTCTTATTGCAGTTCTAAAATGGATAAACTGAGGAAATAAAATACATTTTTTTTAATTAAAATAAGGCATGTTTTTTGTTAAAAGTAATGAATACAACTAGTCACTCTCCACTGGTCAGTTGTCTGTCTGGCTACACATTCAATACATGGGATTTTCTTTGTTATGGAATACAGAAACTCTGACTTCTGTAGAATTCTACTGGCGGAATGTACACCTCTCCTTCACATGAACAAATCCAGCATAAAAGCTCACTAATGAGAGACTGAATGTTATTTCTACAAGGTAATAAACAAAGATTTTGCCAGCAGGTGAGGCTAGTAGAAGGAATAGGGTTAGAAAAGAAATTACAGAAAATACGACTGTAAGTAGTATAGTACTTCATTTTAATTTTTTAAATGCAGGTATGTACATATGTAGCAAGGAGATTATAAAGAAAAAGAACATTAAATCATTATTTTTAATTTTACACTGAGGTTTGGTTTTAGGTGCCTGGCTGACTTTTCTAGTGAGTAAAGGTGGCAGTCATTTTTGCAATGGAGATTAAGATATTTTAAAAGCATTGTTATGTTGGTGTGCTGTGTTCTGATTGCCAGCACTTTTTTAACCATTGGTTGTGGCTTCACAATACACGGTTGCTGACTAATCAGGATATAATGGTTTCCAACCTGTTTCAGAATATGCAGCATTCTGTTTCAGGGGCAAGGGAGGAGAATTTGATTTTCTTCACAAAAGAATAAAAAAAACATAAAACATGCTATGTCATATTAGTTAACTTGATTGTTCATAGAAGTGTGATGATGACTGATCCTTTCTTCCTGCAAATTCCAAAAAAAAAAAGAGAAATATATCCAGATATAAAACTGATGGAAACAATGGTGACACTCAGGTTGATCATGGAGTCAAACTCTCTCTGTCCAGTTGCAACATCCAAAGCTTTGGGTCCCCTGACATCCCCTTGATTGGAAAAGATTCAGCACTTAGTCCCACCTTGAGGGTTATGTCTGAAACAGTATGTAAATGCAGTGGGTAGCTACAGTCCACTATTGATTACTTGAGCAGGTGTGGGATACAAGGCTTGAAAAGCAAGGTGACTAAGATCTTGTTTCAGTGGCTTAGGAGGGGGACCAAAACAAAAACATAACACCTAAATATCTAGTCCAGGAAGATTTCCTTTTCTTTTTTTTAAATTAGCACAAAGAAAATGACACAAGAGTTTGAGCAACACTCTGTAACTGTTAATATTGTACCTGATCAGCAAAGCCAGTGAAAATATGAGAAACAAACAACAGAAACACATTGATTGTTTGAATGAATTTTGGGAGTGTGATAAAATAGTACCAGTCCTCAGCAATGGATCTTTATGGTTTTTGTAGGATGTGTTAGTAAAAAAAAAAAAATTCCTTAAGAAATATATTGGCAATGGTGTTCATTTTCAAGATGAAGAAACGTGTGTGCTGTTGAAAGAAATAAGTCCTCTTACACATTGCCACCAAGATACACAGCAAAAGATCTCTAGACACAATACCTTTTATACTTAGTGGTTAACAGTCAATCAGTTTAAAAACAATACAGAAGTAATTGACAATATCAATAATGCAGCTGCCACTTCTAGAATTGTGTCCATTTCATTGATAGTGTACTGGCAGCTAATGGCACGAGTGAAGCATGTGACCAGGAAGGTGGTGCAGTCTGAACCACTGATGATGCAAAGGCCATCTTTGATTCAGTCCGCTCTGCCCCTTCTCTCCTGGTCATGTGCCTTTCCTTCAAACTTTTTATACACTCAGTGGAGTTTGTGTGCTACAAGAGGAAAAACACAGGGTTATCTTAGATTTTGACTGCTGTTGCCTCCTAAAATCATGGATTGGGGTCAGGTTGGGGCACTCATAAATGATGCCATTTTGGGAATTGGGAGCCAGGATTTTGAGGGAGTACAAATAAAAAGACACCATTAAAACCTGGTGTAATGCCAGGAGGAGCCCACATAGAGTTTTGCATATTTGTAATTTGTAGGAGAATAGAAAAGGGGGAAAGGAGGGCATGGAATAACTGATTTGGGTGGAAATGTTAAGGGACAGGGGCAAGTCCTGGTGACCTCGGCAACCTTGTGAGGGATTAAGTTTGTTTGTTTGCCTTTTTGGCCCCTGAATTCTAAACATCCAGTGTCTCAGGGTGCAAATCTGAACACTTGCCAAGTACAGTGGAGCCCACTTATAAGAACATCGGTTAGTGGAACATCCCGGTTATAAGAACATTACTCTGATGTCCCGATTTTCCCCCATGTATTCCTATGCAGTGATAGCCCGCTTATAGTAACATTCAGTCCAGTTAAAAGAACATATATTTTCAGCCTCTGTGCCTGATCTGATAGCTGTCAGTGACTGAAACAAACCGTGTCACTGACTTAGCTCATCCATCTCAGCTCAGGCAATTAACGTGGTTAACACATTCCCTGGTATGCGGCTAGGTGTTAATAGGGAATGATTAACTGCAGCATTCTGAGCAAAATTTTTGCATTTGTTCACCTTATAAATGTGCTGCCTATCTATTGATTCCTAATCCCTTTCATCATGATGCAGTAACGGTGAAAAGTCATGGCTAAACAGGCTAACACCCCTGAAAGGAAAGCAGAGAACAGCACTTACCTTATTGCAGAAGCTATCTATAATTGAATGCCTTAGCAGCCCTTCATCCAGACGGAGTGATATAGTGAAGGAGTTTGGTGTGAATGTTTACACAATTTCAAAAATCATCAGCAATAAGGACCAGCTGATTGCTGACTTTGAGCGAGGGTTGAACAAGGACAGTAAACGAAAAGAACTGGCAAGGATGAGCTAGTTGAAAATGCTTTGCTTAGGTGGTTCAGCGCTTGTCGCACAGTAGATGCACCTATCAGTGGTCCTATTCTGCTAAGTAAGGCACAACAACTTGCCGATGGAATGGGTCTCAGCTTCACAGCCACAAACGGATGGCTCTGCCGATGGAAAGAACGCCATGGGATACAGTTCAAAAGATGCCATGGCAAAAAACAAGATGCTGATACAGAAGGAGCATTGTCCTGGAAAGACACTGTGCTGCCAATGATTCTAAATGATTTTCGGGAAAGTGACATTTTTAATGCAGATGAAATGGGAATCTATTTCCGTGCTGTTCCTGATGGGACTCTAGCTTTCTGCATGGATACTGCAGCCAGGGGCAAGAAAAGTAAAGAAAGAATCTCTGCTTTAGTCTGCGCCAACATGACCGGGGATGAGAAATTACCACTGCTCTTAATTGGCAAATCCAAAAAGCCACGATGTTTTAGAGGGATAGATGTCAGTTCCTTACCAGTTGAATATGAAGCGAATTCAAATGCCTGGATGACTGGGCAGATTTTTACTGAGTGGGCAACTCGCCTTAATGCCAGAATGAGGAGAAAGAAATGAAAAATCTGTCTAATCCTTGATAACTGTAGTGCCCACCCCAATGTAACTCTGAGTCACACTCGTTTTGTTTTTTTGCCTCCTAACACAGCAGCACTTATCCAACCGATGGACCAAGGTGTCATTAAAAATCTAAAGCAGCACTATTGTAAGAAAGTGGTTGAAAAACTGTTGGTGGCAATTGATGGAGGTAGGGCAACCAGGCCGAGTGATCTTGCTCGTGAAATTAATATCCTCAACTGCATACAGATGATCGATGCAGCCTGGAAGAAAGTGAAACAAGAAACAGTCCAGAATTGTTTTTTAAAAGCAGGGTTTACTGTGTGTACTCCTGTGGCACCTACAGAGCAAGAGGCTAGTGTTGAAGAGACAGTGGATGCACTAGGGCTCACTCGGGAGGAATTTGACACCTATGTTCGGTGCGACGATGGGATTGAAACTACAGGTTCAATCACCGAGGCAGAAATAACCCGTGACATCCTCACAATGAAAGAAGAGCCATCGGATGATGAGGACTCAACAGATGTAGACGTCCTTGATACATGTGCAAATATTGATATTAAATCTAGCATGGCACAGATACGGCAGTACAATTTGAGTAAACCGTCAGCCGATCTGGCATCTTTTTATGCTCTAGACTCATATCTAGATGAGTTAACTCTAAAAAATGCCAGACAGCTAAAGATAACAGATTATTTTAGCAAATAAAGTTTTATATCAGTATTCCAGTACTGTATTGCATGTTTATTTCTAACAGCATCACTACATCTTGTTGCAGGAATCGAAAATTGCATGAGATTTTATCGCTATAACGGTAGCCCGTCTATAAGAACAGCCCGCTTATAAGAACAATTTTCTTTGGCAAATAGGGTGTTCTTATAAGCGGGCTCCACTTTATTCAACTATTCAAAAAAGTGTATCTGCTCACCTCTAACTTACAGTATTGTACCTCCAGTGCATGGCATTACTCTATAATGCATTGCAATTAAACTAATCTACCATTCATAAGATAGCACACACGAGAGAAAGAGAGGATATACTGTATAGGCAGAACATGTATAAGTAATAGCCTACCTGTAATTCAGTGACTGAAATCAACAAGTAAAAAAGCATGTTTGCCATCTACTCCAGTGACTCTAACAATTAATGGTAATTTATTTCTAGAAATTACTGTTCCAGATATAACTTATTTCAGCATTTTCTGGATCTGCTAATGATGTTTTTTTTTTTGTAATATAATCAACTTCTAATCAAGAGATTTTTTACTCTTCTAAATGTGCCATGAAAGGACAACTCACATAACATCTTAAAATGTATACAAATGATTAGCTCTGCAGCTTAAAGCAATGCTTTTGAAATAATGCTATTTTAATTGTTGTAATCTATTAAGTGTTTCTTCTATTTTAAAGCAATTGTAGATGATGAAAAAGGAATCATTAAGCACTAGACAATTAAATAAAAGCACATTAAAATTGCAGAGTACATAAGGAAAAAAATTACAACCTTAATTGGAGAAAAGTCAAAAATAAGGATAGCCTCAGTTGGCTTTAGTTGTCCCTTCCATACAGAACATGATAAGGCCAAATAGAAGATATATATACTATATTATACAATAGTGCAGGTTCTAAGTAAGTAATGAACACATATATCACACAGTACATTATACACTGGACATACATATGTAGTGGGGGCAGCAATCCATGATGATGGCTTTGGCAATAGTGAGACATTAAGAAACATAGTGCTAGACATTTCCCTTCCATTTACTTTCACTTCTTTTTGAGGCTTGCCTGACTATTTGGTTTATTTTATTTAATTTTATTTTTCAACCCTATTTTTGCTGATTGGTTTAGCTGGTGTACATATCTGCCTTCTGGATCCCACTCATATTCACCCCATGTGCTGTCCCGATTGAATATCACCTCACCACCATAAGATCATGGCTTGCCACCCATGGTGGGGCTCCCCCACTGCAATCTGGAGGGGGGAGACAGCGATGCTATTCTGGCAGGTAGTGGCTCACAAGACAGCAGAGGTGATGCTGGAAGGGGTCCCTGACATCATTCTGTACATCAAAGGGGTTTTCTATATTATAGTTACCCCATCATAGAGGTGGACATGCAATGACATCAGTGCACAGTCAGGAGCATCCCCACTCCTGATGTGCAGATGTCTGCTGCCTCCACCAATCCCCAGCTACAGCATTGTCCCCCTGCACCCACAGCCAGCTGGTACCAGGTAAATATGCTGCTGCTATAAAAGAACTGCAAGAACAGCTCTGTGTAAAGTTCAAAACCATTTAGAGTGACAGGGGCATAATAGTAATAGTGAATTACCACTATGCCTGTCACTGTGTGCTGAAATGAGGAAGGGATCAAGTTGCCCTTGGTGTGGTGCCTGGTCGAGCTGCTACCATGGTGGAGTGGCTAAAACACCAGCACATGGTAGCTTTGGAGACCTGAGGACCTTGAAACCATTTTTTTGTTAAATTAATAAATCGCCCCCAAGTTTCTTCCCATCCCTGAAGTCCACACCCCCTTGGAGTTGAATATATTAAGTCTGGGTGGTGTGGGGGTGAAGCTTCCCATTTTGGGGGGGTGTGGGGGTGGAGCCACCAGCAAAACCAAGAATCTCCAAAGTCACCATGCAAGTTTTCATTGTGTGGGTGACATTTTGTGTTGGTCGGTGTTTTGACTGACTATATTTTGCCTTTTGGCATTTTGCTTTCAGCGTTGTGTGCCACACTATTTTTGTATGTGGTGTATTGAACCCATGCCCAGCCAGCCCTCTAATGGCAGTACTGTTTCCCATTTTAAGAGCTAGTATTTTATTTATTTATTTTATAAGAGTTTCACTAGAAAAGGCAAACTGAGCTACAATCGCTCATTTCCAGATGTGTCCTGGGAAGAGGGGGAATGGGAAGTACAAAATATTACTTTAAAAACTATATAATGAGGACACAAATACAACAACATCATACACTGTTTAATAATAATTATGCTCAGATAAAATACAGGTAGATGAATGTGCACAAGCTTGACTCTTATGAAATGCATTATGACAATTGGAAAAGAGACAGGAAGAGAAAGTAAGGTCTAGGAGAAAGATCAAGAGTGGCAGTGGAGAAAGATGGGGTGGGAGTTTTTAGAAACAGGAGAGGTACTCCTTTGACCTTCAGAGGTGAAAATCCATTGAGAGTAAGCAAAGTCCATATATTGTTATTGTCATGTAAGGACAATGTGAAGGGAAGTAATGGATTGACAGAACATTTGTCCCTCTAGATATTAGGTAATAAGTAGTGGAAGGAGCATGATTGGAGGAGTAGGTGCTAAAATAAATTGTGGGTAGGAGAGCAAGTTTAGTAAGTAGATGAAATAGCAAGGGCAGAAGTAGAGCTTAAAGGAATTTGAGGGGGTAGGTCAGGTGCAGTTGCCAGTGGGGGAAATGAAGCTATGAAGAAGGGAAGAAAGTGAACTAAGGGATGGGGCAGATTGGATGGCTAAAGAAAAGGAGTTCCAGAGTTTAGGGAAGTGGTAAGAGAAAGCAGACTGCCCTGAGGCAGAAGACCAGTATCCAGTGAGAAGGGTGCTCACTATTGAGCGCACACCAAAAAGGGCAACTCAATAGCGGCACCTTATGAGATGGCTACTGGATGGGGTGGGTGACTGCAGTTACAGCGACATACTGTTGATATATACATGCACTCATGGGGGGGAGGGAGCACAGTGGAAGGGAAGGGTGGGTTTGTGTGGTGTGTTGCAATGATGGGCTGCTAAGCTGCCCCATGGTGTGGAGGGCGGGTTACAGGCTTCAGCTTGGAGGGTGCCAGGTTTGGGTCCAGGCGTGCATACATTTTGTTGCGCTCAACCCAAGTTTTTAATTGTATTGAATTTGCACCCCCCTCTGGAGTTGAGAATCTTTTAGTCAGAGGGTGTGGGGTGCAGCCCAGCACATGAACATAAAAATGTAAGTCCCTGGCACCTTTTTCTGGCATCTGGGGTGCACATTGTAAATAGATTTTTGCCAATGTAATTCACCATAATAATGGCGATCACCTTGTGCGATCACTGTTATCATAGAACCCAGACGACCTAGTATGGGAGAGCCAGGATTCAGCAGTCATAGTTATGAAGGGAGTAGGTGGTAGGAGTGGAAGTGGAGAGAACAGAGGAGAGGTACGAAAGGAGCATGTCAAGCCTGTATTTCCCAGCAAAGGAGGTGCAGTGAGCAAGGCATCTGGCATCAAGAGATGAGAAAGGGAGGGAGGGAGGTATAGAGGTCACAGTGGTGTATATTGGGTGGACAGTCCAGTGCAAACTGGCAGAAGGAGAGGAAAAGGGTATTCAGTCTGGTTAGGGTGGACTTAGGGACTGTACCATAAACTGCATCACCGCAGTCAAAAATTGGGAGAATAATTTTCTGGACAATTTCCTGGAGGGCCATTAAGAGGATGCAGCCACAATGTCTGAACAGAGCACCAAGGTTATGGTGTAGTTTTTGTGGATGGTGTCCACGTGCCCAGAAAAGTCCAGGTGATGGTCTAGCCAGAGCCCAAGGTTTTTGAAGGAGGTGATATCCTCGATCGTTGGCCCATCGAGGGTACAGAAGGATGGTATGGCAGACAACCTTGAGAGCCTTTGCCTGGTGGCAAATGTCATAGAGACTTTCTTTTTGGCATTAAGAGGCACCTGATTTGAGTGAAACCAGGACTGGACTTTATCAAAGTCTAGTTGGAGTCTAATCACCACATCAGAGAGGGAGGAATCGGATGTATACAGAACAGCATCATCCACATACATGTGCATAGATGCAGAGGCACAGGAAGCAGGAAGATCATTTAGGAAGCTCAAAAAAAGTAACAGGCCTAGTACTGACCCTTAGGGGACACTGTTGTTGATGAGGAGAGGGGGGGTAGAGTTGCCTATTATGACTGACTAATTCCTACCCACTAGATTGAAATGGAACCAGTCAGAGGTTGGGATGGAAAGTCCTGCTGCTGCATGCTTATTGAGAAGAAGGGTGTGGGATATGGTGTCGAGGCAGTAAAAATAGAGTCAGTAAGCCAGAGAAGGGAGGTGGAGGTGGAGTGGGACTTATGATAACCAGGCAGGAAAGGGGTGTAAAAGGAAAATGAGTCACGGAAGGAAGAGACCTGGGACAGTACAAGGTACTCTTGAAGTCTGACAATGATAAGGAGTAGGGAGATAGAGTGCTAGTTTCCTGAATTGGAGGAGTCTCCACCTTTGGGGTAAGGTATAACTGTGGCAAGCTTCAATGCAATAGGCACAAATTCTAGAGATAAAGAGAGGTTTCATAGAAAGGAGAGTGGGAGGGTGATGATGGGGGTGGAGAGAGGAAGGAGCTTAGGGTCAAGCCCATCAGGGCTTTTACCTTTGTGAGGGTTGAGGAGAGGAGAGCGTTTAGCATATCTGGCATCATGACAGTAGAGATTGAGAAAGTGCTGGATAATGGGAGAGAGCATGTGGCTTGTGGAGTAGGAACGGATGAGGGGAGGAAGGAAGGAAGGAAGGAAGGAAGGAAGGAAGGAAGGAAGGAAGGAAGGAAGGAAGGAAGGAAGGAAGGAGAGGTGGTAAAAAAAATGTTGAACTCAGAAGACACAGAGAAAGGGTAGAAATTGTGGTATCTCATCTTGAGGACAGGAACTGGGGACTGGGCAGAGGGGGAGAACAGAACTTAAAGGGGCAGTTAATATTGTCCTGTAAGGTTGATGAAAAATACTCAGCCTTGGCAAGTCTCATGGCACTGGTGCAGGCTTTTCAGAGGGCATGGTACTTATTTAAATCTTCATGGTAGCTGGAGGCCTTGTACGTCTTCCAAGTAAGGTCATGTACACGTTGACAGGCCAGTAATTCAACTGACACCTAGGGGAGATAGGATCCTCGTACCTTGGTTTTCTTGAAGGTAGCATATTTCTCCCAGATTTTTAGCAATGTGGTCTTAAAGTAACTGAGGGAAGAATCAACAGAGGAGTCAATGGCCGTTGGAGACCAATTAGAGGAGGCTAAGTCCTCATGCAGGGAGGACAAGTCTAATGACCTAAAGGAACGGATCATGATAATGTTAGTGGGGATTTGGGGTGGAGAATTTTGCACACACAGTAAATCACATGGTAGCACTTAAAACAAGAGACAGAAAATGTTATTTAATTTGCAAAACTTGGAAATTGTTACTTTTTAATTATGGAGTATTTTTCCTTTTTGTTTTGCTAATTAGGTTTTCTGCCTGATAACATTAAGTGTGATACATATAACAGCGTTCTGCCTGGAAGCTGACATATCTAGTGCTATTCATCTTCATGTCTCATCAGCATTGTTACCTTACTCTGTGTGACATTACTAGTGACCACTCTAGCAGAAGGTGATTGACTCTTCCTGGTCAGGAGTAATGTTGCAGTCAGGGAAGGTCACAGTACTGATAAAGTATGAAGGGGAATAGAAGCTCTACATGTTAGCTTTCAAGAAGAGTGCTTTTCTTCACATCACACCATTTAGTGCCTAGTAAAGTCTTCAAACTAACAAAATGGAAAAGAAAAAGTACATTTGATGCAAAAAGAAACAGATTACTACTTATAACAGCACAATTTTAGGCAGTGTACTGACTGTTTAATTTATGTTGGGTGTCCCCCTCTAGATTCAAAGCTTCGTTTGCTATTTTTCTCTCCATTGTATCAATTTGTACCCATGCAATGTGATAATGTTAATTTGCTGTGTCACTCACTATAGTATTAGGATATAACAGTAAACAGTAAACAACATCATACAGATTTGCATTACTGAACAACTCAGCCATATTGAATCATACCATAAAATGTGCAGTGCCATCACCATTTTAAAGAGGACAGGAAATAATTTCTATTTTTTTAATCTTTGGCAACCAGGTATGACCCACTGGGTACACGTTTATTTATTTATTAAATTTTGGATTTACACTTTTGAGTCAATGGCTCTTTTACGAAGGTTCCATGTCAGTATACAAAGATACAGTAGGTAGTGCAAACTGTGTAAGATTAGCAGGCAAGTAGTTTGGGAATACAATTACAGTACAGGGTAACATAACGACTTGACTAGATTCCAGGTAGTATAGTTAACAGTTAGAACACCAATGCAAAGCATACATATAATAATAATGGATCACACCAAACAATATTTACAGATTTGTAATACAGCCAGAGCAGCATTGTCAAAGTGAAAGGAAGAGTGAAATTGAGTTGCCTCAGGCTTAGGTTGGAGGATATATCAGGGTAGGCTAGGCCTGTGGGAGGGCTGATGGATGAGTGGGTGAAGATGAGGGGGAGTGAGATCTGCAAGAAGAGGGAGAGAGGAATAGACAGCAGTGACAGGTAGAATTAGGAAAATGGGAAGAGAGAATGGGTGAAAGAGGGTAACTTGGAGAGAGGTAGAAGAGGGTAGGGGTGGGAGATAAGGATCGTCGGACTGTACAACAGTAAGTGGGCAGACAGACAGAAAAGGGAGAGGGAAAGGGGAGGTGATGGTGGGTAAGAGAGAGTGGGTAGTGGCCAGGCTAGGGAGAGAGAAAGGGGTACCGAGGTGGTTGGGGAAGGAGATTGTGGGGGTGAAACAGTGGTGGGTATAGTAGAGAGGTAGAGGAATTAAGAGAAACAGTCACAGATGGCACTGGACACAAGCGTTTGACAAAGATTGTGTTTGAATGAGAAGAGGGCATCTAAATGGGTAATGTCGCAGCCCAGGGAGTTAAACATCTAAGGGGCTCTACCTGCAGAAGACCTCTGGCCTTGGGAGGTGTGACAGTGGGGGACAGATAGTGCATAGCTATCAGAGCTAGGTTGTGTTTAAGGGATGACCCAGGAGCACTGGGGAGGTTAAGTGACTTATTCAGAGTCACGCAGTGTACAAGTGGAGATTGTGGGAATCAAAACCCAGGTATGCTAGATGTGCCAAGCCCATTCATAGCTTTTTAACCTATAGGCTATATTGTCAGACATCTAATTTGCAGTTGTTTACAATGTTCACATTTGCAGAAATAATTCCTGTGTTATTTTGCTATGTTTCCATTCAAATAATTCTGTCACCCCCGAAAAAGGGACTTTTAGTCTCTCTGGGCCCACATAGAAAACAAAATTCAATTAATAAATAAATAAATACATTAATAACTATTTGTAAGCCAAAATCACTCATATGTAACTGTATCTCTCTAAAAAGTGATGCAAGAATGTATTTTGCATTATTTTGCTTTAATTGTCTGTTATAGTTATTTGCATAGAACCAGTGATCTGTAGATTTAAATATCCCAGGATTTGTGTACAGAACTTTGAGCATCGTATTCATAGGACAATAGATCACGCTAAACATTCTGTCCGCAAACCGTGACATAATGAAAACTCCAAATTACTGAGTCCATGAAAACAGCTATGCAGAATTGAGTCCATTAAAAGAAAACAATTGAAACTACAGTCTTTCACATTAGTGTTTATTCAGGAACAGTAAAATGTTAGATCTTAATCATATGAAACGTACAAACATAGACTCTGATGGTGGCTAAGTACTGCTTGGCCCACCTAGTCTGCCCATTTCCCTACCTAACAGATAAGCTGAAGATCCTAGTTAACCAACAGCCTACTTCCTCCTACCCCCCACTAGAATTGCCTTATGTCTGTCCCATGCATTCTTGAATTCCCCCACTGTTTTTGACTCTATGACCTCCTCAGGAAGGCTGCTCCATGCATCAACAACCCTCTCTGTGAATAAATACTTTCTCACATTCACCGTCCATCTTCAAATTGTGCCCCCTTGTTCTTGCACATTTCTTTTTCTGGAAGATGCTACTGTCTTGGACTTTGTTGATTCCCTTGAGTTATTTGAACATTTCTATCATGTCCCCCCTCTCCCTCCTTTCCTCAAGGCTCTACATCATTAGCTCCTTTAGTCTTCCTTCATGTGTCTTCTGGTGCAGACCTTGCACCCTTTTGGTTGCCCTCCTCTGGACAGCCTCTACCCTGTCTATGCATTTGCAGAGATGGGGTCTCCAGAACTGTACACAGTACTCCAGAAGTGGTCTTACCAACTGTCTGTACAGAGGGACAACAACTTCCAGTTTTCTACTGTTGATGCCTCTCCCTATGCATCCCAGTATCACCCCAGCCCACCTTGCTGCCTTCTCACATTGCTGGCCCAAATTTAGGTCATCTGATATGACTACCCCCATGTCTCTTTCCATTTTTGTTGTTGTCAGTATCTCTTCCCCCCATTGTATAGTCTTCCCCTGGGCTTTTGTTTCCAAGGTGCATTACTTTGCATTGAATCTAAGCTGCCATATATTTGACCATTCCTCCAACCTTGCCAAGTCACTTTTCATCCTTTCCACCCCACTTTTCATATCAACCTTGTTGCAGATCTTTGTGTCACCTGCAAAGAGACATTCTTTTCCTTCCAGTCCCTCTGCACTGTCACTTATAAAGACATTGAAGAAGACCGGCCCCAGTACTGAACCCCACGGTACCCCACTAGAAATCCCCCTTTCTTCACTGTGGACTCCATTTACTATTACCCTCTGTGTCCTGTTGTCCAGACAGTGTTTTATCCAGGCTACCACCCTGGGACCCACTCCCAGGCTGGCTAATTTGTTTATTAATCTTTTATGTGTGATTGTTTCAAATGCCTCGCTAAAGTCTAGGTAGGCCATGTCCACAGCCCCTCCTTGGTCTACTACTTTGGTTACCCAGTCAAAGAAATCAATTAGATCTGTCTGACATGACTTTCCTGCTATGAATCCATGGTGCCTTGGCTCCTGTGCCCCACTGGCCTCTAGGTACTCAACAATTATTTCCTTCAGAAGTGATTCCATTATTTTCCCTACTATTGAGGTCAAACTGACAGGTCTGTAGTTTCCTGCCTCTGTCTTGCTCCCACTTTTGTGAAGGGGAATCACATCCATCCTCCTCCTCCAGTCCCCAGGTACCACACCATCCTCTCATGATTTATTACAAAGGGTATTCAGTGGTGTTACTAGTTCTTCCCTTAGTTCTTTTAGAATTCTGGGGTGAATCCCATCAGCCCCCATTGCTTTATCCAGCTTCAGTTTTAAGAGTTCTTCGAACCCTTTCTTCTGCGAAAGGATAAATATCAACTCTCCTTTTCAGAGTGCTTCTA
Source organism: Neoceratodus forsteri (assembly GCA_016271365.2). Taxonomy (NCBI): domain Eukaryota; kingdom Metazoa; phylum Chordata; order Ceratodontiformes; family Ceratodontidae; genus Neoceratodus; species Neoceratodus forsteri. The sequence goes on along the minus strand of CM028136.1, from coordinate 114,630,885 downwards.
TTGACTGGATTAGGTCTCTCCCCCGCTCTTCCATTGTTAATACTGAGCAGAAGTATTTGTTCAGTATCCCTGCTTTTTTCACTGTCGCTCTCTGCTAAACCACCTTCCTCTTTGTTCAGCCTCAGTATCCCTGCCTTAGTCTTTCTTTGCTCCCTAATGTACCTATAAAAGGTTTTATCTCCCTTCTTAACTGAGTTGGCTAACTTTTCCTTGGTTTGGGTCTTTGCTATTCTGACTGCCTTCCCCGATTCCTTCTGCTTTAACTGGTACAGTTCTCTGTCCTGCTCTGCTCCTTCTGGGTTTCCTTATACTTCCTGAATGCTATCTTTTTCTCCCTAACCTTCCTCACCACTTCTTTGAGAACCATAGTGTTTTTTTCCTTTCATTTTGATTTGTTTATTTGCTTCACACAAAGGTGCGTTGCCTCTGTAATGGTGGTTTTGATGTTTCCCCATTGTTGTTCCACCCCTCCTTCTTGCCTGTTTGCTAGTGCTTTTCTGAGTCATTCTCCCATTTTGAAAAAATCAGCCCTCCTGAAGTCCAGTACCTTCTCTTTTGTATAGCTTGACTCTACAGCTAAGTTTATCATGAACCACACTCTTTGGTGGCCACTTGTTCCCAGATGGCTACCCACTTCAAGATCAGAGAGGCTCTCTCCATCTCCACTTGAGAGTATCAGGTCTAAGATTGTTCCCTCCTGAGTGGGTTTCAAAACTAGCTGTCTGAGGCATGCCCCCTGTAGGGTATGGAGAATTGCCCTGCTCTTGGATGTGGTTGCAGCAAAGGTGCTCCAGTTAACATCTGGCATATTCAGGTCCCCCATCAGCAATATCTCCCCTTTCTCTGCCATCCTAAGGATGCCTTCTATCATTTCCTTGTCCATTTCCTCCCCTGAAACAGTGGTCTTTATACAACCCCGGTGCGGATTGTGGTCCCCTTCCCCACTATGGAGTGCTGTAAGTGTTCGTGGATGTGAACTTGTCTGACATTCTCCTTCTGTTTCCCTCCCACGCATATCTCCCTGATTCTGCATTGCATCCATGTCTCCATTTGGGGGCAGCCTATGCCAGGCCAACAAACCACACCTCCATGGGAGAGGAGAGGAGAACAGTCCCTCAGACACTCTATCCTCTCCTTCCCCATTTGATCCCCATTGACCCGAGTCCATTCCCAAACTCAGGTCACTGGCATTGGAAAAGGTAAGGCGCATGGCACCTCAGCCCTCTTCACTACTGTGCTGACCTAATGTATCTAATAAATCTTATAGACAATGCAAAGGTCCTATTATTATCTGTTGTTTACATTTTAGAATTTTGAAATATTATATTTTGTAACTGTCTTTTTAGTTTTTTTTAATTTTCATTCTGAAACATTCTATGATACAATTTGCATGAATGGCAGTATAGAAAATAAAATGTAATTAGTTTTATTGTATTAAAATGAAAAAAAAAGCAATGAGTGCAGGAGTCCCTCACAGTCCCAAGTTATTTCAGCCTTCGGTTCCCTCTTGGATATATTTGACCAAAAAAAGTCCAGATTAAAAAGCATTTACCTCTACGTACCCCTATACTGTTTAAACTAAAATGCATGTAAAATCCAAAAGGAATCATTCTTGAGATAAGAATGCATGCATTACTCTGTTTTTTTTTTTTTTTTTTTGAAGTCATGCTCATCCTTACTACAGAGAGATTTTAAAATGCTGGCACTGCCAAAGCAACCAGGAGCAAATGTAAAAGTACTTTTGTTAAACCCACTAGAAAACTGAAGATATTACTATATGCATTCTACCATGCTATGTTTGACCTAATTCTAGTTAAGCATCCCCATTTAAAACAAAGGGTGCTCAATGAGTGATATGTAGTTTCAGTTACTAACAGAAGAGCCATACAGTTAGGGTTGCACTGCTATTAGAATCCTTAAGAGTGTGATGGCCTTTTAGACCAGTGGTAGTGTTACTGCTTGCTGTGCAGTGAGTGCCCAGATTCAGGAACCAGCCAGGGATCTCAGGGGCTGGCTGGCAGGAGGAGTACTGGGCTTCCCATAGGATGCTCTCTTCTAGAAGGGGCAGCATTCTAATCTGCAGAATCACCACCTGAGTGATCACATGTGGTAGTGCAGATAGAGGAGCATGAGATAGGCAGGACACAGCTAGGTTCTGGAGTGCAGCCATGTCACTGTGTATACCTGTGCACCATGGAGCCCTCAACAGCTATGTTCTTGTGGTTTGGGAGAAACAACATGGATAAACCCCAGAGCACAGCAACATGGCACCCATGTACTTGGGCCTCATCTCTATGACTTGCCCAGTCCTCCAAACTTGTGCACCGGAGGGGGAAACGTTCCTGCTAAACCCACAATGGAATCCACAATAGTACAGAATGCCCTGTGTTCACCATGAACACATGTAAGTGCTCAAGAAGGAAACATATGTGATTGGGTGGTCACCAGGCAGAGGTGGGCAGAACCACTGACCAGCAGGATAAAAAAAGAAAAACAATCTTGAGTGTTTAAAAAAAATCCAATCGAGTTAATTTTATTTTTTTCATACTCACTTTGAAATGCCCTCCATCTCAGTGAACCATTCAGTGGAAAAGACTGTTGTACATCATATGCATAACGTGCTACAGTCTGTGAATCATGCCAGTTTAAACAACAGCAATCTCAGAGCCTTATAGCATTGAAATATTTCAATAGCAGTGGCCTGAAGTTGGGAGAGGATGAAGTAATGAAAAACTTAAAGCTGCAGTGCATTATAGCAATAACAATTTTGACCCACAATAAACATTTTTATTGTATTTTAAATTCCCTTTATCGCCTGACTTGTATGATACACTTTTACCACATTTTAAGTCTCTTGTACTACTTTTATTTACAGTTGAAACAATAAAAGGAGTGCTCCTCTTAATATAATTTGGAATAGGTTTTCATCAGTATTCTCTGCTGCTTTTGCACACCCAGGCTTTAAGATGACTTTTTTTGTGGCTGTAATGAACTAACATTGTCCCTCAGGGCTTCACCTTGGGCCCATTCCTATCAGGCCTATTCATAAATCAACAGCCTGATGCTTGTCAGGCAACCAACAAACTCCTCTATGCTGATGATTCAGTCTTCTATTCCAAACATCCTGACCTTGATAACCATCTGCCACTACTCAAAGTAACTTTAGATCACTTCAAAGCGGGTTCTCCACAACAAACTTGTCCTGAATTACAAAACAAACAAACAAAGATCATGCTCTTCTCTAGCCTCCCCCCCAGAAGAAGAAAATTCTACCCTTTCTCATAAGAAATAGTTAGGGACATAATGTTGAACATGTGGAGATCTTCAAATACCTTGGAGTAATTCTGGATGACAACTTATCTTTTGCCCCTCATGTTGACAGGATGGTGGCCATTTATAACAGAAGACTGGGTGTCCTGTACTGTAACCAGAACAGACTGAGTAAGGGATGCTAGATGTCTTACTATGGCCATCCCCATTCTACCAGTTTTACAGTAGGTTATGGCCTTCCTGTCTATGCAGCTGCCTGGGAATCAATGCTAAACAGAGTAAAGCTGATATGTAATAAGATGTCTTGCTTTGCACTTGGTGCAGATAATCACACCCATAGTTATACCCTTTACACACTCACTATTTGGCTACCTTTATTAAGCAGAATAAAGCTTCAAACCTATTTGTTAGCCAGAAAGGTTCTCTTGGGCCTAACATTCCCTTCTTTAACAGATTGCTTCTGCACCATCTCCAACCTATATAAAACCTGGAACATGACTGACCAGGAATGCCCTTAAACCTCCTTTCCAGCATACCCAGCTGGTCAAGAGCTCATATACTGCCAGGGCCACTAACTGGTTAAACAAATTGCCTGACACACTGCTGAATCTCCCTATGTCTAACCAGTTTAAGTTATCTTTGTGATCTGCCTTTGCAGTTCATTGCAGCTGTATCCATTAAACAGCTTTATTTGGTTTCACTCTGTGCATAACATGACTTTTTTACAAAGATCTGTATGAGTTAAATAAAAACTATATGTAACTATTGTGCCTTGAGTCTTTGAGCCTGGCTTGACTGCATTTCATCTGGAACTGCTCATTGTACTGTAAAGTTTTTTGTAACTATGCATTTGACATGAAACATTTGTAAATGAGCACATTTACTCAAAGGTAATCTCCAAGGTTTTCAGTAAATACATACATACACAAATAAATACATAAATAAATAAAAAACAAGCAGCAGATACTGTTTCCTGGCCTTATAGGTAGTAGGTGTACAAAAACAGCTGAGAATGCTGATGAAAACCTGGTTTAGGCCATATTAAAAGGAGTGCTACTTTTATTATTTCAATTTTTTTTCAGTTAATGCTTTTTATTACATTACATTACAATAACATACAAATACTTGGTAAGAACAATGCAGTTATTCAAAGTCTTACAATTCTCCCTTCCTCCACTACTGGTAGAATCTTGCACCTGTCTGTGATTTTAGTTGTAAGAAGATGAAACAAGTTCTGGCCAGAGCTGATAAGCCTGTAGCCGAGGTCATGGAAGAGGGGCTGGAGAAACTGAGACACAGAACTGCTTGCAGCCACACCAAGAATGTGCAAGCCGAGATGCAATATCTTATTTTCAATGGAGTCCTGCTTTTATCCATTTTTATGCTGTACAGCATTTACTCAGGATAGAGCACCTGACTGACAAAATGGCATGAAATTATAATACTGCGTATCCCCCTAATGAATTATGTGGCTGATGTTAAGTCCTCCATGCCTTTTCCTGTAGTTAGCAGTGTGCTACCTATTTTGAAGAATGCAACATAGTAACATAGTAGTTGACAGCAGATAAGGACCACTAGGCCCACCTAGTCTGCACATATTTCCTGCCTGCATCAGTGGCTGTTGACCGTATTTGGTCATTGGCGTTTGCCTCTCTTCTTCACATCTATGGTTCCCTTTTCTCCACATCTAGGGTTCCCTTATGTCTGTCAAGAGAGTGAGAGGAAGAACATGGAGATGGTAATTGAACAGACTGGCAGATGGGGAAGAAAGAGACCAAAAGCAAAAAGAAAGTCAGAAAGTTTTATAAACCAACAGCCATCAAATTCAATCTCTGACAAATTGAGGATTAAATGATTAAATGAAAATTGTCTATAATAATTCGTCCTACCCCATCGAATAGTAATTTGTATTTTATAAAAGGCGGCATTGCTAATGTAATGCCAACTATAGAGTGACTTATTTTTGTTGGTGCATTATATACCAGAACAACAAGAAGACCAGTGTAAGCAACTCCACCATGGGACAAAAATTAATGACTTCACATTGTATCCTTTGAGTGCTGAATGAGGATAGATGGGGTCTAGTGGGTGGCTGGGTGTGAGGACCTTAACTGAATTGGGGTGGAGTGGGCCTTTGTCTTGTGTGTGGGTGGGTGCTGCTTGATTGGAATCTCAGAGAGGACAGAAAAGATACGTCTTGCAGTGAGGTTACTAAACTGCAATCCGGAGTAAGACTAGTACTACCAGCTCAGATCCCAATTTTCAAGTGGATATTTTATTGAAAAATAAATGTGTGTGTATATGTAGCTTGTCTCCCACTTCAAACAAAAGATATATGGTCCTAGCAGTTTGTTCTTGAGCATTGTTCTTTTTTAGTGTAAATCATAGTTATCTACTCTTTGGCTATTGACTGAATTTATTTCTGGTTCAGGATACCCTATTTATAATTCCCTCATATAGTTTTTATTTAATACTACAGTCTGAACAGTATTTCTATTATATTGGAAATGTAAATATTTCTCTGGCTATGGAAAAAACTTTTTCTGATTATAAGCACAATTTTCAAACTTCAGTCCATTTTGGATAGAGGTTTAAACTTTAAATATTGTAGCAACATGTGAGTAGCATTAGCTATTTAACATAGCACTTTCAGCCTAACTGTTGCTTTTGAAATCTGAGCAGAGCTTCAGAAAAGTTAGGCTGAAAGTGCTATGTTGAAAAGCTAGTGTTACCTACATATTGCTATTCAAAACTTTAAGCCTCTACCCAAAATGGACTGCTGTTCAAAAATCAAATGTCTATAATCAGAGAAAGTTTGTTTCATAGCCAGAGAAATCTTTACATTTCTAATATAATAGAAATGGGAATCTGGGTAAATGTTTAGAAACAGAAAATTCTTCAAATTTTTTTGATGCAAGGAGGAACTGAAAAAAAGCATATTAATGCTACTGCAGTCAAATTTGCTAAAATGTCATTCAGATCCAGTGCTTAATAATGTGTATAATATCACTGTCACATTTTGGAAGAACTGCAACAATGTGTTCTTCTTTATGCAAGACATTACCAAAAAGTGCAAGCCCAAAATTTGCACAGATGGCAACTGTTTCCCCATAGTTACACTTGTCCTCTGTCTGGGTTGTTTAGTCCATCTTCATCACTGGAACAACTACTGTATTAGGAAACCTTTTTTTTTAAGGTTTTTTTTTTATCTTTTGTACATTTCCAGAATGCCTGCAGTGGGATTCTCCTCTCCTCAGCCTCTCCTCTCCTGGCATGCAAACTGTTCCTTTTTGGCTAGCCACCTGGTTCCCCATTTTTACTATTTTAGTTTGTATTTCTTTTTGGTTCCCTATTTTGTTGTTTTGTGTTTTTATGCCTTGACACCTTCTGTAAATATTCAGTGCTGTTCTCATTGTCATTATGTTATTCATAAATCATAATGTCTAGGTAATTTTATTTCAGATCCTTCTAAGACACTGACATTCATAAAGCAGTGACATTATCAAATAACTCTGCCTGTATCAACACATTGAATACTATCATGGTTACAAGCCAGTTAAACTGTGTCATAGTGACTGACAACCATCATCCCTTACCATCATCACCCCCTCAGTCACAGGACTCTGAGACTCATAATTTATTTTTAACTTATAGACAAAAAAAAACTTATAGGGGGGAATGAGAGGACAGACAGAGCAACTTGCTGTAAAGCAGCATACTACAAAGGGAGGCTGATGAGGTAAGTCAGCAAAAGCTGGGCAGAGGAGACTGGAAAGACTGACCTGAGAGAGGCAGGCAGACTGAGGAGAGCCCAGGAGAAGTAGAGGAAGGCAGCAACAGATAGTGAGTGAGCGGCAAGCCAAAGCTGGCAACAGCACACTTAACACAGACACAACTGGTACAAGTGTGTGATGCAAGTTTACAATCTAGGTGAAGAGCACAATAAAGAATAACACTTAATCCCACAATAGATCAGGTTAGTATTTGCCTTTTCTGCAATTCATAGGTGAGGGTTTAGTCTTTACTGCTTGAGCGCAAATAAACATGTTTTGCACAGGCTTGCTCTCAGAAGTTCAATAAAGTTTACAGCCAGTGCAGGACAACTTTTAGGGCAGCCACCCCAGCTGTATATTCCAAGAAGTGCTGTCCCCTGGTACAAAGCAGTTCAGTTTGATATCAGCTTGTTTATAGAATACCTCCAAGACCCGATGTCCAGTTCAGACCACTTAAAGCAGCATGCTAAAATCAGATTCAGTTTTTGCCATATTGGTCCTTGTAAGAACAGATCCAGAAGCAAATGGTTTGATACACTTTATTGAACCAATAAAGATGTTCAAAAAAGAACAAAGTGCTTAAGCTTTCAAACTAACAAAGTCCTTTCTCAGAAGCTTATGACAGTTATTCAGAAACTCACATACTATTAACACCCAGATAACACATAAAAAACAGAAAGAGTTTTCATTGGTTTAAAATACGCTTATAAACTTTTAATGAAGTTAGAAACAGTTGAGCTAGACATCACTAGTTTGCTATTAGCTGAGATGCATTCAAGGTCAAATGTCATTTGAATAAGATAATAACCTACAGAGCAAAATGTTCAACTATCATAAATTCTAAATGTCTCAGCATGTACAGTGAATAAAGTCTTAATGAACCACTGAATTTGAGTCTCACTTAAGTACATGTTAAAATGTGATATTATTGTATGTTAAAAGCAAAGCTATATAACCAAAATTTTCCAGAGAAATTGACAGAACAGTAGAATGTGAAACACAGGTACCAAGAGAACTACTACTTCAGTATAAGGAAATGACATCTACCAACAGAATACCTTTAGTAGTCACATATCATCCTTCCCTTGAACTTTTACTTAAGATTATTAAGGACCTCCACCCAATATTTAGTGAGGATGAGACCCTAAATTGAATTTTTCAAGAACTACCACCACTATTTTTTAAACAGTCACCTAATTTAGCCAACCTGATTATTTGGATTAAACTTGGACCAGAACAGAATACAATGACACTAAATGGTACACAAACCTGTAATCAACTCAGATGTAAGACTTGTGAGCTCATTTCCATTTCTGACTGTGTGATTACATCACAAAAGAGACAATTCAGGGTATGGGGGAATTATACATGTGCATCACGGAATGTTGTTTATTTCATTCAGTACAAGAGATGTCCACAGACAGGGTATATTGGGAGAGACAAGACAACCTTTCCACACAAGAATGAACTCACACAGACATACCATTAATATGAAGATGACTGAAAAACAAGTGGGACAACACTTTTCTCAGCCTAACCACTCAATCTCAGATATGTCAGTAATGTTCTTAAAAGGAAATTTCAAAAGCACACAGCAGAGATGGGCTTCTGAGATCAGGCTTATTTTACTTCTCAATATGGTAGAAGATAGCATGGACATTGATTTTGGGTTTATGGCACATTATATGACTTAAACATCCACAGACCTTTACTTCAAAGGATGGACATGTAATGTGACTTCAGCATGTATTTGTTTTTGTTTTAGTATTTATAGTGTCTCTTTTAACTGGTTATCAACATGTTGGTTCCTCACCAGAGGACTGTGTGTGTGGGGGGGGTGGGTATTTTTTTTGTGTGGGGGGTTATGTGGATGTGGTGGGTAAGGGGTTGTTATTACACTGAGATAAGCTTATATTCAGGTACATGACATAATGGTGTTACAGTGTGTTATGACTCTTAGTTCACATACATAATGAATGTTCATTTCCTTCTAACTGATAATCTTCCCTGGGGGATGGGGTGGGGTTAATTCCATTATATTTTTTATTCAGATTCCTTAGACTGTTACTGTTCATACAGTAGTTTTATTATATATTGTCACATTTTTGAACTCTGAACATATTGGGATGCATGATCTCATTTGCTTGGGGGTCTTTGAAAGATTAAATTACATTGTCAAATATTGTAGTGATTGGTGTAAATGATGGTTTGCTAGGACTCTTGGCTTGCATACATAGGGAATATGTACTTCCTTCTAATTAGTTATCTTCCCCTGAGGGGTGAGTGGAGAATTTATTCCATTGTGGTTCTATTCAGATTCCTTGGACCATTACTGTAAATACAGTAGTTTGACTATATACTATCACATTTTTGAACTCTGAACATATTAGGACACCTGGTCTCATTTTCTTGGGAGTCCTTGACTGGTTAAATTCCATTGAGTAAATATTGCAGTGATTGGTGTAAATGATGATGTGTTAGGATGCTTAGCTCACATACATAGTGAATATACACTTTCTTCTAACTAGTTATCTACCCATAGGATGGAAGGGTTTAATTCCATTGGGGTTTTTATTCAGAGTCATTAGACTGTCTCTGTATATATAGTAGTTTGATTATATACTGACACATTATTGAACTCTGAACATATCAGGATGCATGGTCTCATTTACTTGGGGGCCCTTGAGAGTTTTTTTTTTCAATTTGTCACTTATACTGACAATTGATATTACCTTGTATAAAATCCTGTTACAACACTGCAGGTTTTAAGGTTTATGGAATATAACTGGTCAAATGTATAGTTAGAAAAATGTCTCCAGATATGTTTTAAACTGTTTAGTGGTGTGCAACAGATGCTCACACCAGGTTAACTTTATTTTAAACCCTCTTAATGCCATATATAGAAAATTTTGGTTATATAGTTTTGTTTGTTTTTAACATACAATAATATCACATTTTAACATGTACTTAAGTGAGCATTGAATCCAATGGTTCATTAAGACTGTATTCACTGCACATGCTGAGACATTTAGAATTTATTATAGTTGAACAACATTCTGCTCTGTAGATTGTTATCTTATTCAAATTACATTTGACCTTGAAGGCATCTCAGCTAATAGCAAACTGGTGAGGTTGGGTTCAACTGTTTCTAACTTCAGTGATGGTTTAAATGAGTATTTTAAACCAATGAGCATTCTTTCTGTTTTGTTATGTATGATCTGGGTGTTAATAGCATGTGAGTTTCTGAATAACTGCCATAAGCTTCCGAGGAAGGACTTAATCAGTCTGAAAGCTTAAGCACTTTATTATTTTTGTAACATCTATGTTGGTCTAATAAAAGGTATCAAACCATTTGCTTCTGGATGCCATAATCAGAAGATAAATGATTATATTAGCCTTGATAATGATGAGCTTGAAATGGGTGTTGATTAGGGACTTTATTTCTAGGGTCAAACTGTGTATGGGGGGGCACCTGAAAAGTTGGTGCAGGTGTCCACCTGCAAAAGAAGCTGGTATGGTACCCAGGGGCAACACACTGAAATCAGCATTACACTTCAGTAGGGTACACATTCCCTGTTTTGACATTTTATCTGTACTTGCAGTAATCTAAACTCTCATTTCATTAAAAAATTGTTGATATGTGAAAAGGTTATTAGTGTTTGGAATGTGGAGAGGATACAAGTTGAGTGGTGACTCACTAGGAAATTTCCATGAAAATACAGATATTCAGGTGGGCCAGTCCAACATTGTTATCTCCAATCTGCCCCCACATAGTAGGGCTATCGCTCTACCCCTCAGACCTGCTCTACACTATCCCACATGGAACAGTTGCTGCCCAGGTGTAAACTGAGACTTCAAAGTAGAAATTCTCAATGCTACATGATGCAAATCTTAATCTAATCATGATGCTACATCTAATCATCAAACATGTATAAATAAAAGTACTACAGTTTCCACAATGTTTTGATATTTTGTCTCTGTGTTTGATGTCACTCTTTTGCCACCATATTTTAAGTATTAGTATCTTGCATTCCAGAGACAGGTTAAAGAGCAGTTGAGCCTCCAGAACTCTGAAAACATAATATTTAGAAACAGTTCTGTTTATATTTCATAGTACTTCCCATTTCTCCTCCACACTATTTATTAGTGAGGTGGTGTGCATGAAAACAGGATATGTATTCCTTGCACCATCTTTTTCTAAAGGAATAATACCTAACAGGGAGGGTGTTATGCTGGGATAACATCGTGCCTTGGGAGGTTGGGCCCAAGGGTGCAGGCCGAGGGCATCCAACACCCAAGAAGGGATGTTATCCCTGCATAACACCCAACCTGGAGGGCATTATTCCTATTATACAATGGCTTTTTGTTATATACAGAATAAAAAAAATCATTTTAAAGTATGTTTTTGTTTGTGTGGAAAACACTTTTGATTCTTAAGAGAAGATGCTGATAATGCAAATGTGAATGCAAACAATGCAAATGCAAAGGCAAACAATCAGCTGGGATGTAATGCCAGGGTAACATATCTGCTGTGGTGGCCAACTGACCAATCAGAAGCAAGGATTCTTTCTTGCCATTTTATAATGCTGATTATTTGTCATCTGAGGTAATAATACTCTGCTTGTGACATCACCTCATTCTCATGGCAACAGACTGTGATAGCACAAAAGAGTACTATGGATTATATTCTGGAATGAGCTTCTGCCTCAAATGAACTCAAAGGATAAAGATCGTTTGTGCAAATGTTCTCAGTAATAAATAATGGAGAGGAGGCATCTGTGGAAGATATATGAAATGCAACCTGAACCATAAATATTTTGTATTGCAAATTGCTCTATTGTGTGCTACAATTTTTTTACAAGAGCATTAAAAGCTATTTGAGAGGTATAACTACTGGTTTATTTTTACAATTTTTGATAACATAACCAAATTGCAGTTCAGACCCATAATTTTTAAAAATCCTTTGATTTCCTCTGTCTCCCACATGCATCTTTGAGCTTCCTGAAGGGTGCTTCCTTACCGGAACACTCATTCTTGAAGGCTAGTTGCTGACTTATCTAAAGAGTCAAAATATGTCAGTAGAAAATAAATAAAATGAGTTGAAATAATTTGAAATTATACTGGATATTATTCTGATTGATTTCTTTGGGCTCTTTTGGGTCATCCAGTGATTCAGAATAAGCTACAACTTTTCAGGATTAGCATGAAAGTACTTCACTTGTATATTATGTATTTAAAAGGATTGCTGCCCTGGATTATATAGTGGCAATGACATTTCCTGTATTCTGATTAGTCAGTTTGTACCTGAGACAGTGATGTTATTACACAATAACATCACTGTATTGATTTATTGGCTGATTTGTTGGATGTTGTCTCTTCAGAAACACAAAAAATCTACTAAAAACAGTTTTCATTTTTTTTTTATTTTTTATAACATTGAGCCATTGTATAACTGCAATAAGGCCCTCCAAGGTGTGTGTTATTGTGTAATAACATCACTCCTGAGGTGGTGGAAGCACCCTAGGAGTGATGTTATTACACGATAACACACACCTTGTTGTGCCTTATTGCTTAACTAAGGCATAGCCCTGTAGGCACCAGGCCCATAAGGCAAAAATAACACATACAGGCGATTTACAAGAAGTTAGTAATTTGGATATAACACTGATACTATGATTGGTTAGGCAATACTACACACACAGAAAAGAATATTTAAAATATATATATATATATATCAAAGAGCATCTACTTTATTTGCTTCAAAATTTAACAATTATTGAAGATTCCTGAAGCTGTAGTGTAGAAATAATGATCCTTATTTCTCTCTTAAGATTTCATTTCCCAGATTAAAGTGTACTACTTATTTGTTAATCTGCCCGACTGATGTCTTCATGTGTGAACTATAAGGGCGCCAATGGCCCACGGCAGGTGCTCACTTTTAAAGCCAGTCTACTTTCAAGTATGTACGCTAGGGGCCATCTGCAAATGGATGTTCTGTGTCTGTTAAATGGGTCCTGCTGTGTTCATGGCACTTTTTACCCAGGATTGCCCATCTGAGATGCAACCAGTCTTGTCTCCAGTTGGGTGCTGCTTCTAATAATTTGTGCACAGGAACACTGGGAGGTTAAGTTACTTGCTCAAGGACATGCAGTGAGTATTTGGCTCCAACAGGGTTTAAACTTGTAATCTCTCAGTTCCAAAGCAGGTACCTTAGCCACTAGACTGCACTATCTATTAAATTTTTGACTTGTCACTAGAAAATAATAATAAAAAAAAAACATGCTGCTGGGCAGGTTATCCAATTGTAAATGCTACAGCATCTGCCAAATTCACTGAACATCTCCATCTAGTCCCTGCTTTTTTTGTGATTCACTAAAACTTAATGCAGCTCCCATCCACCTCTGGTTAACAGCTCATAGCTTTGTAATTCTTAAGGACAATTTAGTGCAGCACTTCATTAAGTGCTATTCTAAAGACAGGCTATAGTGTGTTAGATTTAAGCCCATATTGCAAGACGACCCATTAAATGTGAAAAAGAGGTTAAGCAATTGTGTTATTTGATAACGTAAGACTTACAATGTGGTCGCTGGGATTAAATATTTTACACAGTTCAATTTGATGTCAGACTATACATAGTAAGCATGTTGTTGTTCAGAAAGAAGGCAAAGCATGCAGGAGTCCTTTTTGAAAGCAATAGGACTGCAGGGCTAAGCCCACTGCAGTCCTAATTAGCTGTATATGAGATTCACAAATGCAGATTCTGGAAACAGTCACCATAGAAAAGTTTGTTATTCCATAAAATCACTTAGAAGCTTACAAAAAATATTTTTCATTAAAAAAAACTCCTGAATTCATGATAGGAACTGCTTCCACACAGTTCATACTTGTTGTAATATTGTTCTTGTTTCATCAATATGCAGTTTAAAGTCTGCATCAAAATTTGCACTGCTCATGTTTAAATTAAGCTTAACATCTGCTTTTACTTATATGGAATCTCTAAAAACAATCTGGATGGACCTCTGGTCTTTTTCTGACATGATTGTCTATGTTTCTATGTAGTTTTGGGTAACAATGAAGTCATATCAGTAGTGCAGCAAATTTGGTAGTTGCATATTGGTGAGTAGTACTACATAGAAGAGGTCCTGGTAACTGCTTCGGAAGAGGAGAAGGACTTTGGAGTGGTAATTGCTATTGACCTGAAACACACCTCTCAATGCAAGGAGGCATTGGCAATGGCTGACAGGATGCTGGAGTGCATTGCAAGGTGATTCAGTAGTAGGTGGAGCAAGGTTATTTTACCATTGTATAGGTCATTGGTGAGACTGCATATAGAATATGGAGTGAGATACTGGCATCCATACCTTAAGAAGGACAGCAGCATGCTGGACGGGGTCCAGAGGAGACCAGCTAAGATGATCAAGAGGCAACAGGATAGGTACTATGACGAGAGGCTGGGAGCTCTATGGATGAACTCCCTGGAAGAAAGGAAGCAGAGAGAGAGATAGGGAAAGGAAATGGAAAGGGGAAATTGTTTAACCAGGAAAGGCACGCTAAGCTGAAGCTTGTTTCCAGGTGCAAACTGGGAGCACAAGGAAGTTAAGTGACTTGCTCAGGGTCACACAGTATGTAAGTGGGGGCTGTGAGTTTCAAACCCCGGTCTGGTCTGCTGGATGTCACCAGATTTGCAGCTCAGAGCCTTAAACCACTGCGCTATACCGATATGAAAGTGACCTTCAAGTACATGAAGGGAGTAAACAGAGTGGAAAGGGGGTGTCTCTTTAAAAGGAGTGACAACACCACCACTAGGGGACACAACTTAAAAACTGATGGGGTGAAGATTCAGAAGGGATGTAAGGAAACATTTCTATACAGAGAGGGTGGTGACCACCTGGAATGAGCTACCTGAGGAGGTGATAGCAGCAAAGATGGTGGGAGCGTTCAAGGAGGGCCTAAGACAAACACAGAGGGAACCCTAGGGACCAACGAAGGGGGGAGGGAGGGTTGAAGGGGAAGGGTCATTGGTGTGAGTTTTAAGCCCTGGACTCTGCATCCTATGCTGAGCAGATGTGATAGACCAGGTGGCTTTCTTCTGCTTTCCATATGTTCGTATGTACAAGACATTTTATTTGTTTAATACAAAGATTCAAGCTAGTGTCTCACAGTAGCAGTGAACATATATAATCACAGTGCAGTTTTATCTAGAAAGGAGGGAAATATTTGTTCATCTACTGTGAGGGAGAACTGTCACCTGGAACCAGCAACAGAACCCAGTCTGGTACAAGAACCAGATGCTGATGCAAGGGTTCAAAGAACACAACAATATTAAAATTCATTTCAGAGGTATCTTATAAATGATATCTGAAATATGTTTGCAAAACCCAAGTGGTTTTATTGTAAAATAAAAATAAACTAGAAAACAAGCATAAGCTGTGTATAAAAATTGTTCACAGTTTCATAGCAAAAATATTTCTTAGAGACGCCACAATAACGTCATTATCCTGTTTTCCCAGATAAGCACTATTCAGGTTCTCTTTGTCTAGACGAAGCATTGTCTTTGCATACTTCTTCTAGGCTAAGCAGTTTTCTTTATATCTAACAGAAAACACTTTTAGTCTGAAATTGGAAAACCTTTATTAATTTATTGATTGAGTAATCAGAATTACAACCTTTGACATCAAGACACACATTTGTCTCTATTTCTATTACAATTATTCAAAACTATATCCTAACAAACATAATTCAAAGCCTCTGCACATTTGTTGCACAGTATTCCCAAAGAGTGGTCTTTGTTGGCCATGAGGCCTACTGCCACTAGTAAGTTACATCTGAGACTATCAATGTGAGAATCTACTGAGCATAACCAAACAATGTCTTACAACTTTGAGGACTCTGTCAATGGGTCTGGCCTATATCAGCTGGACACTCAACAGCCTCTCCCTAGGAATATGTCACAAGGATCTCTTCAAGGGGTGAGGATTCTTGGATTTTATAGTCTAACTGAAGTGTGTCTTTTAAAGAAAGTACCGATCACATCAAAGTTTCCAGACTTGTTGCTATTTTCCTGCCTATCAGAGTGGTGCAAATGAGCATTAAAAGTTTTGTCAGTTAGGGCTAGCAGGTGTAAAGGTGTGGTTACAGAGATTCATCTTTTTGTGCTACCAGGTGTAAAAATATTGTTACAGAGATTTCTCTTTTAGAGCTAGCAAGTTTACAAACATTGCTAAGCCAAAAGACTATAATATTTTCAGAAATATTTATATGATGTTACGCAAATTTTTTTCAGTTTGGTATTGTTTGTATCATTCAAAAATAAGGGGAAAAATGCCTTGGGGCCTTGTTAGGCTATCAAAGTCTCTTTGTACAGTGGCTTTTCCTGGATTATTCAAGGTCCCTGGGAGGTGGCTTTCCCAGTATCATTCAAACTGCAAGCTTTATATTACCTACAGGTATGCCTTAGCTGGTTTTGTGTAGAATGCATTTGCCTGGCCTACCTGTATTCAGGCTCAGGTCATGCAAAAAGATTCCCCTGGTATCAGAACCTATTTAAGATAGGCCATAGAGGAAAAGATAATCCATTTTACTCATATAGACCTCATATGTCTTTCACTATAGGACTCACCGTGGAGACAGGGGGGATCAGAAATTGTGGGTGGATTCTGTCAGGAACTGACCAAACAGATACTGCTGAATTGGGGTAGTTCCAAGATAAAATGGCACCTCATCACAGTCCAAACATTGACAGTAATGACATAACAGGAAATGAGTGGATGACATAAATGAGGTGGGAAAAATGGGGGGCAGGGTCACATCAAACTTCAACCTTATAGTGGATGCAATAGATCTTTTTGGTGACTTTGTTGTTCAGGGAGAGACAGTTTGTGAAGCAGACAAGGTAATGGTTTCAGATATTATATAGAAACATAGAAATTGCTGGGAGATAAGGACCGCCAGGCTCAATAGTCTGCCCATAAGCCCTATCCTTGTTTGCATTCTCTGACCCTATCTGGTCAGTCATTTTTCATCACTTCTTCCCACCTGCTTGTGCCTGTCCCAGGCATGTTTAAACCCCCCACTGTACGCTCCAGTCTCCTCTTGTAGCAGATATTCCACATGTCCACCACCCACTCTGTGAAGAAAAACTTCCTCACATTTCCTCTTAACCTGTCCCCCTCCAATTTCATACCATGCCCCTTGTTCTTGTACTCCTTCTACATTGGAATAAGTCTCCCACCTGCACCTTGTGTATGCCCTTGAAGTACTTGAAAGTTTCTATCATGCCCCCCACTCCCTTCTTTCCACCAGTGAGTACATATTGAAGTCCTTTCATCTCTCCTCATATGTTTTGTGGTGCAGGCCCTGTATCATCTTGGTCACTCTTCTTTGGACTGACTCCACCCCTATTGATGTCCTTTCGAAGATGTGGCCTCCAGAACTGCACACAGTACTCTAAGCAAGGCCTCACTAGTGTTTTATACAACGGCATCACCACCTCCCACCTTCTGTTAGTGATTTCTTTGCCTATGTATACCAGCATGCCACTTGCCCTCCCCACAGCCATGGTGCTCTGCTTTGACATCTTTAGGTTAACTGAAATGATAACCCCCCAGGTCCCTTTCCTCCTTGGTGATTGTCAGCACATCACCCTCCCCCCACACTTTTTCTTTCTCCATGGTTCCCTCTTCCCAGGTGAATTATTTTCCACTTCTTTGCATTGAATCTCAGTTGCCACACCTCAAACAATTTTCAAGCTTCTCCAGGTTCCTCCTCATTTTCTCCACCCCTTCTGGAGTATTCACCCTGTTGCAGATCTTGGTGTCATCTGCAAATAGGCAGACCTTTACCCTTCAGCTCTTCCTCAATGTCACTAATGAAAACATTAACAGGACTAGTCCAAGGAAGATCCCTGACGTACCCTGGTCACCCACCTCTCCTCAGAATGGATCCCGTTTACCACCATCCTTTGTCTCCTGTCCCATTAGCCAGTTTTTAACCCAGTCTACCAACTTGTGCCCCACGCCCAGACTACCCATCTTGTTTTGAAGCCTTTTATGTGGGACAGTGTCAAAGGCTTTGCTTAAATTGAAGTAGGTGATGTCCACCCCCCCGATTTATTTCCTTTGTCACCCAATAAGCAAACATCTATAAGATTCATTTGACATGACCATCCCACTGTGAATCCATGCTGTCTTGGATCCTGGACACTGTTTGCTTCTAGGTGTGCCAGTATTCTTTCTTTCAGCAGTGCTTCCATGATCTTTCCCACCACTCAGGAGAGGCTGACTGGCCTGTAAATCCCTGCCTCCACTCTACTTCCACTTTTATGTAGAGGGACTGCATGTGCCTTCCACCAGTCCTCCAGAACCACTCCTGTGTTTAGTGACTCTGTGAACAATGCTGCAAGAGGCACTGCTAGTACCCTTCACAGCTCCTTTAATATCCTTAGGTGTATGTCATCTGGACCCATAGCTTTGTCCACCTTCAGTTTTCTGGGCTCTTCAAGGACTCCCTAAACTGTGAATGGACTGACATCCCCCTCCCCCCCGAGCATCTGTTTCCTAGCTGTGGTCCCTGTCCTTCCCCTTCTTCAGTGAATACTAAACAAAAGTATTTATTCAGTATTTTTGCCTTCTTTGTGTTGCGCTCCTTACACTCTCCTTCATCCCATTTGAGCCTTACCATCCCTCCCCTGGTTTTTCTTCTTTCACTGAAGTACCTAAATAATGTTTTGTCCCCTTTCATTACTGTCTGTGCTAATTTCTCCTCAATCTGTGCCTTTGTGCTCCTGATATCATTCCCCACTTTCCTTTGACACTCCAAAAATACCACCCTGTATTCCTCTCATTGGGTCTTCTTATACTCCCTGAAACTAACTCTTTTAGCCCTTACTTTGTCAGTTACCTCTTTTGAGAAAGAACATATGAACACAAGAAATTTGCCAGCAGATAAAGGACTAGAGGTCTACTAAGTCTGCTCAGATGTGCAGCTAGCACCCCTTATTCTGCAGCTGCCCACTTGTACCATTCCTCTCCATTAACCCTCCCCCTTGTCCTATCTCATCCCCTTTCGAAGCAGTCAACTGTTCTATTGGAGACCACTTCTGCAGGTAATGCATTCCACCCAGCTACCACCCTCTCTGTAAAAAAGTGTCTCCTCATCTCCCTCCTGAATCTTCTCCCCTCCAGTCTCATATCATGGCCCCTGGTGTCCTTCCCCTCCCTTACTTTGAACAGCCCCTCTGTACCTGTCTTGTTTATTTCTTTCATGTACTTAAAGGTTTCAGTCATGTCCCTCCTGTCCCACCTCTCCTCCAGCGAGATCATGTTCAACTCCCTCAGCCTCCTCTAGCATGATAAGTCCCCCAGCCCCTTGATCATCTTTGTCACCCCGCACTGCACCACCTCCAGTAACTTAATGTCCCTCCTCAGATACAGGCGCCAGTACTCTGCATGCAGTACTCCAGGTGTGGTCTAACTAATGACCTATACAGTAGCAGAATCACCTATTCTCTCCTTGAGCCGATACACCTTGCAATGCAACCCAGCATTTTGTTGGCCTTTGCAGCTGCCTTCCTACATTGTGCTGAGTTGTTCATTGACCCTATAATGAACACGTCCAGATCCTTCTCCTCCTCTGCTTGGGCTAGCTGCACTCCCCTCAGCTGGTAACTCCTCCTTGGGTTTTTTACCCCAAAATGCAGCACCTTGCACTTTTTGGCATTAAACCCCAGTAGTCAGGTGTCTGACGAGATTTCAAGCTTTGCCAGATCATCCTGCAACCCCTGCCATCCCCCTAGGTCATCCACCACCACTCCAATCTTGGTATCATCAGCAAACAGACTGAACTTGCTCTTGATGTCCAATGATGTGTTTGCAGTGAATATCCGAAACAACACTGGTCCCAACATCAAGCCCTGTGGAACACCGCTCCTCACTACCCTTGGATGTGAGAGCTCCCACCCACCACCACCCTCTGTTGCCTTCCCTGAAGCCAGTTCCCTACCCATCTCACCAGCTTTGCACCCACCACTGTGCCTTCTAACTTACTTCCCAGCCTCCCATGTGGCACAGAGTCGAATGCCTTACTGATGTCCAGATACAGGACATCCACTGCATGGCCCCTGTCCAGTTGCCTAGTTACCCAGTCATAGAACTCCACCAGGTTGGTTTGTCAGAATCTGCCATCTATGAAGCCATGCTGTCTGCTGTCCTGTAGTCCTTTGGCCCCTAGGAGGGCCACCAACCACTCCTTCAGGATAGTCTTCATCTGCTTACCCAAGATGGATGTGAGGCTCACCAGTCTGTAGTTTCCCAGTTCATCCTTGGGGCCACTCTTGTGGAGGGGCACCACATGAGCCATTCTCCAATCCTGAGGTAGACACCCTGAGTGTAGTGAGGCATTAAATAAGTCTGCTAAAGGTCCCGCAAGAACCTCTGCCAGCTCCTTCATAACCCTGGGGTGGATACCATTTGGGCCTGGTGCCTTGTCCAGCCTAAGTGTCTTCAAACCCTCCTGAGCTCTGCCCTCCATGAGTTCCACATCTGTCACCCCCCCCCATTTCTGCCATTCTTTCCAGCTTGGGTATCAACCCCTTCTTCTTCTTCTTAGTAAATACTGAGCAGAAGTAATCATTTAGCTCTTCTGCCTTATCACACCCTGCTTCCACCCAACCCCCTTCCTTCTTAATCCTTACCATGTGGTCCTTACAGCTCCTCTTCTCCCTGATATATCTAAAGAAGTAATTCTCCCCCTTCTTAATGCCTTGTGCCAGCCTAAGCTCCTTAGATGCCTTGGCTCCCCTTACTGCCCTTGTCACCTCATTCAATTCCATCAGGTACTCCTCCCTGTTTTTTTGTACCTCCTAAAGGCAGCTCTTTTCCATCACCTCCTTGCTCAACCAGCTTGGTTTCTTAGCCCTAGCTTTCTTGCTCTGGGTCTTGCAGCAGGTGTTGGTTGCCTCCACTCTCACCAGCTTTATGAGCTCCCACCTCTGGTTAGCACCCATACTAGGTTGAATTCTGGCCAGGTACCCTTTTACCACTTCCCCCGTCTTCCCAAAGTTGGCCCTCCTGAAGTCCAGCATTCTTGTGCCAGATTCCACTCCTTTCTTGCCCATATCCAATGTGAGCCATACTGAGTGGTGGTCACTCCCTGACAGTGGTTCTTCCACCTTAAGTTCTCTCCCAAACTCCCCATTTGCCAGCACAAGATCAAGGGTATTCCCTAACCTGGTTTGTTCACTGACCATTTGCAGCAGGAAGCTGTCCTGAAAGGCATCCAGCAGTACCTGCTCCCTTCCATTCTTGGTTGTTGGGGTACTCCAGTCCATTCCTGGCCTGTTGAAGTCCCCCACAATCACCACACTACCCTTCTCCCAGGTCCTCCTGATCTGTCCCACTAGTTCCCTGTCTAACTCCTCCATCTGAGAGGGCGGCCTGTACCATAGTAGTTTCCTCTTTCCCTTTCCTTTGTACACCTGAACCATAGTAGTTTCCTCTTTCCCTTTCCTTTGTACACCAACCTGATGCATTGGTTTGTCACTTCCACTATGACATATTTTAGTTTCCCCTCCTGCTCCTCCAACCCCCACCTGTGCCCTTCTCCAGGGTCACTTTGATACATCTACCCATGTCAGCACTGTCCGCCCTCCTGAAATCTAGTACCTCTGCCTTTGTGTGACTAGCTTGTGTCTCTATTCCCATGCTAAACAACACTATGTGGTGGTTGCTTGATCCCAACTAACCTTCCACCTGGACATCTATGACTCTGTCCCCATTTGTCAGTATGATATCCAAAATTGCCCTGTCCTGGTGGGGTCAGTCACTAGCTGTCTGAGGCCTGTTCCCTGTAGGAAATCCAGGATGTCATGGCTCTTGGCTGATGCAGCTGCTAGGATTATCCAAATCACCCTTCAATAATACTTCACCTTTTGTTGCCATCTTGTGAATTTGATCCACTAGATCTCTATCCCTTTCCTCCTCCTGCTCTCGAGGTCTGTAAATTACTCCTGTGTGGATTGCTATGCCATTTATTTGTTCAAGGGTGTCACACAGTGTCTCAGCTTCCCCATCTACCTTGCACCTTTGTTGCTTTTATGCCTTCTCTTATGTACAGCCCCCCCTTTACTCCCCTGTCCCTCCTGAATAGACCATACTCTGAAACATTTGTGTCCCAGTCATGATTAGCATTGAACCAGGTCTCAGTTATTGTTGTTATGTCCAGGTCAGCCTCTACAAACAAGGCCTTCAGTTCAGGGACTTTATTCCCCAGGCTGTGGGCATTTGTAACCATGACCTTTCATGATTTTCTGCCTGCCCCCTTCTATTCTATTTGTTCTCTTGCTTCTTTTCCCCAACCCCTATCTTGTTTCCATGTTGCCATCCAATCACTACCTTTTCCTTTGTAATGATACTGTCTTTAGAAATGGGTGAAGTGGCCCCAATTCACTCCACGAAGTGATTTGCGGAGTGAAGGCGAATTCACGGAATGCTCCGCAATGTGAAGCAGAGTACTTCGTGTTATGATGGATAACATGAAATCCATTGAAAACAATTACTTTGCATTACTCCGCCTTCCCAAACCACTACTCCATCAATTGTTAAGGTGAAGTATATTGAAAACAATGTACTTCGCCTCACTTCATCTTGTTTTTAAGCTCCAAAGGCAAATTTTGCAGTGATGCATAAGATTTCAGGTAATATGGGCTCTAGATTGTTCTGCACAGCCTCAGTTTGGGGTAGTGTGTATAGGAAGCTGTAGGAGATAATCTTCTCTGAGAGCTCTCCGTGATTCAAACCTTGTAAAAGCTGTTAAAAAGCCTTTTTGACTCATTTTTTTTTGCTGAAACACTAGTTCATCGATTATAGGAAACCCTCCTGTGCTCATATCATTGAGCATTTATTGTTTGTGTGTGGATTTTGAATGTTAATGTACAACATTCAGTCTGTGTACTGAGAGACAGTGAAAGTGTGCTTTGGGGGAGGGGCGAATGTGTGGTGTAGGTAGATTAACATGAAGAAAAAGACAGTGCTTTCTGATTTGATGATAGTTTTCTTGTATAACTGTGTTAATGTACACACAGTAATATTTTCAATAATTCTTGCCATTTTTTGCTGATTGTTGTGATGCAGCAGTGTATAATTTGAGTTTGTTTAAAATATGTGGTTATATTACTGAAGTTTTCAATTTGCTACTCATCACTGTACTTAGTGTTTGTGTGAGTATGTGTATGATGCGTGTCATCAAACCAGACACCTTTTATTGTGCCACATAATAATTTCAGCAATGTGAACATGCTATCCTCTGCAGCTGTATGATTTTTTTACTTCTTTGTGGTATCTTTACTGGTACTAGTACTAATGACTGTTACTGCAGCAGTGCAGTGCACTGCCCCCCCCCGCAGTCCACCCCCATCGGCAAAGCTATTCTTTTCCAGATTTGAATTTCTGATGTTGAGCACTGCTTAGGTGTTGTGCCTTTCCGTCTGCATCTCTTCAGTGTGCAGTGCAATCTTAATCTGTCTGTGCATTTGCATCTGTTTAGGGCCCAATCTCCATCTGTAACTTAAGTCACAGTTGTTTCTTTGGCTTCCCTTCAGAGTACTGGACAGGTGTGGCACATAATTCTGCATTAACATTGTACTCATTAATATGCATTTTTAAGTCAGGACCATCATCACGAGTCACTCATGATACAAATCACGTTCTTCATCACTACGGTCACAAATGCAGTCACAAATCATGATTCACGATCACGTCATGAATCACAACATTAATTTTTTTACTGGTTACTTGGATGTATTGTAAGCATGTTTTTTAGTATCTCTCCAGGCTTTACCACCCCATCATTGTGCTCATTAATAAGTGTTTTTAAGTCGGGGAGTTTGTGTTACAGCTCATCGGGGAAGTACATCCATAGGCATTCATGTTCCTTCCCATACAGCATGTAAGTTACAGTACTGTAAGTAGTGGTGGGTGAAGTGGCCCCAATTTGCTCCATGAAGTGATTCACTGAGTAACATGGAATCCGTGGTGAACTCCACAATGTATTTTACTTCATAATGAGGAATGCAAAGTCCATTGAAACCAATGACTTTGCGTTATTCCACCTTCCTCAAACTACTTCTCCACCAATTTTAAGGTGCAGTGTATGAAATCAATGTAATTCGCCTAACTTCACCCTGTAATTGAGCTCCAAATGAAATTCTTCAGTTATTCATGGGATTGCAGGTCACATGGGCTCTAGATTGTTCAGCACAGCCTCAGTTCTGGCCAGGGTAGTGTGTGTGCAGTGGTAGCTGGAGACAGTTTGTTCTGAGCTCTGCAATTCAAAACCTCTAAAAGCTGTTTAAAATGCCTTTTTGAGTAATATTTTTTGCTCAAAATTTAGTACATCAATTGTAGGAAACCCTACTGTGCTCACATCATCAAGTGTTTGTTGTTGTGTGTGGATTTTGAATGTTAATTTAAAACAGTCAGTCTGTGTACTGTGAAGTGTGCCTTGGGGTGGGCGTATTTGTGGTGTAGGTAGATTAATTGGGAGAAAAAGGCAATCTTTCTGTTTTGGTTATATTTTTCTTGCATAACTGTGTTAATGTACACACAATAATATTTTCAGTAATTCTTGACATTTTTTTTGCCGATTGTTGTGGTGCAGCTGTGTACAATTTGTCTGTTTAAAACATTTGGTTATATTACTAAAGGTTTTCCATTTGCTATGCATTACTTGAGTGTGCCTGTGAGTGTGTGTGTGTGATGCGTGCCATTAAATCAGACACCTGTTATTGTGTTACAGAGTAATTGCACAGTGAGAACCTGCTATCAGGAGTGTAGCCAGACAATATACAAATGTACACCAGAACTGTTTTTGTTGCCTCATTTGGCACAATAAATACAACTTTTGTATCTTATGACAATGGTTGTTGCCATGCATGGGTAAATACAAATGCCATGCATTGCTCCCTGAGACACCCACATACCAGCCCAAAGTTTGTAAAGTTGTATTTTCCTTGGGATGCATAGACAGTATTAGTGACCAGTCCTTCTAGTTTTGACTCTTGTGAATAAAATTACAGAAAGGTTAAGCATTTTCTTTGTTAGTTTTCATGGAAAAAGGCAGAAATTCAGAGCCTATTTGCTACCCCCCTTAAATAAAATTGCACGCCATGAAGTTCTTGGAGTATGCCTGCCTACACCCATGCCTGCTATCCACCACACCTGCATGAATTTGTTATACTGCTTTGTGGTATCTTTGCTGGTAGTGGATTGTTACTGCCGTGCACTAATCCCCCAAATGGCAAAATGTATTCCTTTCCAGATTTGGATTTGTGAAATGTGAGCACTGGTTAGGTGTTGTTGTGCCTTTTTGTGTGCATCCCTTGAGTGTGCAGCGTAATCTTAATCTGTCTGTGCATTTGCATGGCACCATTAATTCTGGGAGACTGCATTTCATGTTACGCTCTCATTTCACTTCGTCAGTACTGGGGAATTTTCTGGACACAAGACAGCAGCATTTTGGGGATGCACATCAATTCTGGTGACTCTGTGTGTGACCTGACCACTGTGCGCATGACTGAGTGCACCATTAATTCTGGGAGACTTTGCATTTCATGTTACACTCCCATTTCACTTCATCAGCACTGGGGAGTTTTCTGGACATAAGACAGTAGCACCTTGGGGATTCACATTCATTCTGGTGACTGTGTGGGTGGGATGCTGCCAATATTGTTGTCACTCTGCCTTAATTTGCGTTTAAGGCATAATGACTATACAAAGTAATAATAAGGCAAATTGAGCCTTTCCTATGGGGCACTCCACTTAGCGAAGTGCCAACGCGAAGTGGCCACTTCATGTTCACTTCTCTGGGGGATTTTAAATTTGCTGAATCTCTAACTGTCATCTCGAGAGTGGGTGTATTACTGCCAGACAAATCATCATGGACAATATGTAGCGGACTACTGGTCATGAGGACTTAAAGGCACCAGACAATATGCAGATATTTTAATGCATTCAGGAACAACAAAGGGCGAATTGAAATTGTCAAAAAACAGACAAATAGTTGCACCACACAAAAGCAGTTTCCAGTCTATCTGGGTGAAGCTCTTGTCCTCCCTCCTTAGTGCAGCTCCTCCCCTTGCAGGGTGAGGGTCTAGGGTCCTTACTCATTATACTCGTGCAGCTACCTTGTAGCTTGCTGTAGTTCCTATTTAGGCTACTGCATTGTACAAGTGCATCCATTTGTTCTCACTGTTGAGAGTACTGTTCAGTCAGCCACTTTGGGTTTACCCTGCATATCTGTAACCTTACTTCTCCTTTGTTTTACTCTGCAATTTACGGTAGCTGAGGATAGCTGGATCACCATGCTTCAGTGCAACCAACAGTGCTTTAACAGTTCTGTTTATACCTGCTTTCTCTGCCACCCCAGCTACCTCTCCTAGTCACCCTTTCATTTTAGTAATGTTGTCCACTTGTCATCCCATCTCTACCCCCCCACCAAACCCCTACCCCTTCCCTTTCCTACTGTCATGCAGTTCAACACTCGCAGCCTCCTCCCCAAAATCCCCTCAAATTTCAAATTGTGGATTAAAATTCCTCACCCTCCTCTCATGAAATTCTGGTTCATAAACTCTCTTTAGTTATATTTCTGCCATTTATCTCTGTCCTGGCTTCAAATCAGACTCCATGAGTAGCACAGAGTGTAATCAGTAGCACAGGCACTGGAAAGCAGTACAAAATAGGGTTGCAATGTTACATAGAAACATAGAAACATAGAATTTGATGGCAGATAAGGACCACTTGGCCAACCTAGTCTGCCCATTTTCCCTACCTAACAGATAAGTTGCGGATCCTAGTTAACCAACAGCTTCCTCCCTCCTACCCCCCACTAGGACTGCCTTATGTCTGTCCCATGCAGTCTTGAATTCCCCCACTGTTCTTGACTCCACGACCTCCTCAGGGAGGCTGTCCCAAGCATCCACAACCCTCTCCATGAAAAAATACTTCCTCACATTACCTCTGAGCCATCCCCCATCTATGTTCAAATTGTGCCACTTTGTTCTTGCATATCTCTTTTTCTGAAAGATGCTACCCTCTTGGACTTTGTTGATTCCCTTGAGGCACTTGAAAGTTTCTATCATGTCCCCTCTATCCCTTCTTTCCTCAAGGCTATACATATTAAGCTCCTTAAATCTTTCTTCATATGTCTTCTGGTGCAGACCCTGCACATTTTGGTTGCCATCCTCTGGACAGCCTCCACTCTGCCTATATCTTTGCGGAAATGGGGTCTCCAGAACTGCACACAGTACTCCAGGTGGGGTCTCACCAACTGTCTGTACAGAGGGATAACCACTTCTTGTTTTCTACTATTGATGCCTCTCCCTATGCATCCCAGTATCCTCCCATCCTTTCATACTTCTTTCTTTCATTACTTGCCCACCTTTAGATCATCTGATATAATTACCCCCAGGTTCCTTTCCGTTTTTAGTGTTGTCAGTATCTCACCCCCCATTTTGTACTCTTCCCCTGGGTTTTTGTTTCCCAGGTGCATTACCTTGCACTTCTTTGCATTGAATCTGAGCTGCCATACATTTGACTATTCCTCCAACCTTGCCAAGTCCCTTCTCATCCTTTCCACTCCATCTTGTTTATCAAGGTGTTACTAAGGTTTTTCATAGCAGGCTAATCCTTAAAATGTATGCCGAAATGTCCACAGCCTAAACTTTATTGACGGAATCTCTTTTTGACATACAGACTGCGCCGTCTTACCTGCACCAATTAACACCACAGTGTTTTGTCCATATGCCAGTCATCCCTATCTGTAACCTACATTCTTGTGCCACATTTTTGGCTACATTCATATTTGAGTTTTCTTTCCTGTCTACAACAACCATGTTGTCATAATGAAGGAGGTATTCATGGCATAGTGTGAAATCTTGCAAATGAGGGTAGGATCACTAGTGTAGCAAGACATTTCATAGGAGAGGGACTATCATTACTATGACATCTGCATTTAGCCTCAACAGTTGCTACTAGTAGCCGCTGTTGTTGGTACATAGTGAGTTTAAGATTGTCACCTGGGATTCCTAGCAGGAAAAGCACCAGAGCTAGGGGGATTGAGGTGCTCAATACCAAGGTAAAGTAGGGTAATATGGCATCCAGTCTCAGATGCTCTGATTGCCTAACAATAAATGAAATATATTAATAAAACAACAATTAAATAAAAACACTAAGTCATTTAAGAGCAAGAATCCCAGCCAAAACTTAGTTTAAAGAACTGTGATTTTTTCGGATATTTTAAAATCAGCCAGTAAAGGAGCTCCATTCACTTCCTGGGGAAGGGTGTTCCAGAGAATAGGAGCTGCAACATCAAATTACTTCAGCCAAGATTGAGGAACAGACAAGAGTCCTTTCTCCATTGAGCAGAGGGTGTGACCAGGAGTGTATAAAACACAGGAGGTCTTTCAGGTAGCCCAGACCCAGACCATGCAGGACCAGCTGTGTCAACAAGCATGCCTTGAAGCTAATGCACCATTGAACTAGCAGCCAGCATAGAGTGTGGAAAACGGGCATGATATGCTTGAACTGGGAAGTCCCAACAACCAGCCTTAACAATGCTTTCTGAACTAGCTACAAGTGATGCATCAGCCTTGTGGATAACCAAGGTAAATAGCATTATAGTAATCCAACCTAGATGTGACTAAGGCAAGTACCAGTGTTTCCAGATCAGTCAGTTCAAGACAGAGCTTGAGCCAGGTGATGCTGTGCTTATGGTAAAAGCCACTATGGACAATGGCCAATGCCTGAAACTCCAGGGTCAACCTGGAATCTACAATGACCCTCACATTCTTCACCCTATCTGCAGAAGGAAGGACAATGCCATCCAACAAAGGAAGAACAACACCATCAGTGCATAATCCTATTCGGGATCAGCAAGCTTATAGAGTCCAGACAGGAATCTGTTGGGAGTTGGGGATGGGTTTTAGGCAGGTAGCATGATCAATGGCCTTTTCTGAGGTGCTAACTTCCCAAGACAGAGGAAAGGATAAGGAAACCTGTGCCAGGAGCTTCAACAAATGGTTGAAGGAATGGTGCAAAGAGGAGAGGTTCAGCTATATTGAAGATTGGGGTTCCACCTTGAGGGATAGTGGCCTATACTGGGGAGATGTCCTGCATACATCCAAGAGAGGAACCAGAGTCCTTAATGAATGGTTTAAATGTTACATTGATGGACATTTGAACTAGCCAAGGGGGGGGTGGAAGGAAATGGGGATACATAAACTGTCCCCCCCCAAACTGAAGTAAAGAGTAGGGAAATACCTAAGGGAAATAAATCCCCAATGGTGCCCAATAAAAAAGGAAACAAAGTGGTAGAAATGAAGAAAGATGGGGCTAAGCACAGAGGTGATAAGGAGTGATGGCAAAAGGGGATGGGGATGCTGACAAACAGGGTGATAGCACATTCTGGAAGGCCATGTGTACAAATGCTCAAAACCTGGGAAACAAAATCCTGGGTAGAGGCAATTGTGGGAGAGGCTGACTCCTGACTTTGTCAACACACGATTCATTGTGCACTGAGAACCAAGGATCAAGTTATAGCCATACCAGGCCACACTCTATTCAGAAAGGACAGGGTGGGAAAGAAGGGGAGAGACCCTTTATATGAGGAATAGCATAAAGGTTGCTAAGATACAAGGAAATCAGGAAGGGGTGAAGGTACTGTGGGTCATGGTATAAACAGGGAAGGGAGCCTCTATTCACATTGGCATGTTCTACAGACCTTCAACAACATGGGGAGATTGGATAAAGTTCTAGTGGAAGCCATTCTAAAGATGGCAAATGAGGGAGAGTTGCTGCTGGTGGGGTACTTCAATCTGCTGGATGCAGATTGGAGCATCCCAACCCCAGCTACAGCAAGGAGCAGGGACATCTTGGACTCCCTGCAGGAGGCATTCCTCAGGCAACTAGTAAAAGAGCCCACTCATGAGGGGGCAGCACTGGACTTTGCACTCACCAATGGGGACAGTGTTGCAGATGTCACAGTTGGTTGCCACCTGGAAACCAGTGATCATCATACAATGTGATTCAATGTAAGTACTGTAGCAGGATCAAATCACATAAAGGGGAGGGTTTTGGACTTCAGGACAGCCAAATTTAAAAAGAAGGGGGAATGTGTCAGGGTGCCTTGGTTGGGGGGCCTTAGGGGGAGTGGAAGAATGGCGGGAAAATCTAAAAGGAGGAACAGAGAAGGAACAAACCTCTATGTCAAACAAGTAAGCAAAAGCAGGAGGAAAAAGAGACTGCTATGGTTCTCAAATGAGGTGGCCAGGATTAGAAAGGCAAAAACATTAGCATTCAGTATGTATAAGGAGGCACAGAGAGAGGACGATAGAGAGGTACTGTATTTCAGAAGAAACAGATGGAGACAGGGAAAGCAACTATGAGTGTAAAGGTGCAGACAGAGGAGAACATAGCCTAGCCAGTGCAGAAAGGAGACAAGGTGTTTTTCTGGTATGTAAGTGAAAAGAGAAACACCAGGAGAGGGACTGTAAGGCCTTGGAAAGAAGGAGGGAAATGTGTTGAGTAGGACCAGAAAAAAGTGGACATCTTGAACAAATATTTTTGTTCAGTGTTCACAGAGGAAAGGGGAAGGAGAGGGATCACAGATAAGGGCCAGGAGCATTGAAGGAAGAGAGGTAGACAATAGTCCATTTATAGAGGAGAGGGTTCAGAGGGTACTTGCAAATCTGAAAGTGAATAAGGCAATGGGGCCAGAAGTGGTGCATCCTATGATATTGATGGACTTCAGGGAGGTGTTGGCTGCATCTCTGACAGTCCTGTTCAGTCACTCACTGGAGATGGGAGTGGTTCCAGAAGACTGGAGGAGGACAGATGTAGTCCCACTTCACAAAAGTGGAATGACAGACGAGGCTGGCAACTGCAAGCCAATCTGACTGACTTCAGTGTTTGGGAAAGTAATGGAAACACTACTCAAGGAGATGATTATGGAATATTTGGAATCCAGTGGCCTTCAGGATCCGAAGCAGCATGGATTCACTGGGGGAAGATCATGTCAAACAAACCTTATAGATTTCTTTGACTGGGTGATTAGTGAATTGGATAAGGGTGGAGTGGTGAATGTGGACTGTCTAGATTTCGGTAAGACATTCAACACCATTCAACATAGGAGACTCAATCACCATCAAATATTTATTGTTGATCAGTTATAAACCATTACAACGCTATCCAAAAAAAGAGACATATAATACAATACAGAATGCTTGAAAAAAAAGCATCACCATTATATGCCTGATAAATGCATGCTGAACTACTCTCTCTCATACAGTATAATTTCCTATATACCTTCCAATGGTAATTCAGTCATAATCTTTAATCCGATAAGATGGAACACCCTAGGCCTTAGTCTACAAATCACGATGCAGATCCTCCTCATGTGGCTACAGTTCTTTAGGTTAGTTATAAATACATCAATTTAGTCCCACATGAGACCTACAGTATTTATAAACAGGCCATATATAGCCAAGGACCATTAATAATTACAAAATGCAATTTTACCATAGAAGGTCAAACGCCAGGTTCATCCAAAAGTAATAGACACAAAAACACACTGGGAGATATCCCACATTTTTCAGATCTTGATAGATTGATTCACACATTGAAATAGGCTGACCTGAACTGTTAAATAACTGCCATTGACTGTAATTACTGGATGAAGTTTCTAAAGCAGACTTTTCAGGGAATTAATCTGATATAATAATTTCCTCACTTACAAATAAGCTTACCATATCAATAAGCAAAACATTAATAAAGAATTAGCTTCTCACCAGGAATTTAAAATATACGTACGATCTTTAGCTAACAGTACACATTTCTTAATATACTTATTGCAGTGCTCCTTATGAACTTAAACTGGCAATAATTTATGTATTTCTTTTTTAAAAAGACATACATCTAGCACAATCAACATCAATTCACCAGCACTGTAGTTTTTATAAAAGAATTCAATACATAAGTTATTAAAAGAAATTTAAGAAATCACCATTCTTGGGTTAATTTGTAAATGGGCTATTAATTACTCAACGTCCATGACATTGTTCCTTAAATAAAACAATTCAGCTGTGAAGCTTTGCAAACAAATTCTTGTCAGGAGCCCCAAATTTCATAGCCATAATTACAGACTCAGTAAACAGGTCCTCTAAACAAGTCATCGAGTTCAGCTCCATGTAAGGAGTCCTGTGAATTAGCACAGAATTTTGAGCACAAAAAAATTATTTAATCAGTTGAATGCAGCTATGCTCCAAAAAGGAGTCCCACAAGGCAGAGCCAATTACATGTAAATGGGTAGAACATAAGATTTGTGTATTTCATTTTACCTCCAGAAAAGAGCAGAGTCCTCACAATGGTTCATTAGTGACACCCACTTAGGATGCTTTATTCAAGATATCCACAAGTTTTTAGAGCTTTCACAGGTTCAAGAGGCAGACATTTTAATATCTTAATGTTCATTCTCTGTCTGGATATTCCAGGGAACAAACTTTAGTCTGTAGGATGCTCAGCATTCCTCCTTCACAGCCCATGTCTCTTACATTCACTCATATAGCATTATTTTAGTATATTAGGCATCTTGAATGCTCCACCTCAGGTACACCTAAAAATACACAAAAAGCGATCCTCTAAGTGCAGTAATTCAGAAATGGCATGAAAATTAACCCAACTCCCCACCCTTGGCAACAAGCAGCATACCTGTTTAAAATGAAGAACAAGCCTATCTGCTCCCACACTGCTTAATCAACTATGCAATTCTTCTCTGGCTCTCCCCCCCAGCCTGACTCCCAATATCATCATGCTGCAGGAGGAAGATTTTAATGGTTCTCCCAACTCACCAAAAGTCACTTTTGGGGGGAACAAAACATTGTCTCAGCTCCAGCCTTCAAGTAAGGGGTCACTAATTCAGATGCTGGTTAGTTTACTCATGGTGTACAGCTCCACACCATTCTAACAGCCAAAAAAGGAAGAGTTACCTCCTCAAAGTTTTACAAGTTTTACAATACTTGCAGAGCTCCCGGAGGAAAATGACAGAAGCCTAACAGGTCCTCCTACAATACTAACACAGTGAATGCTCCTCCAACAGAAGTCACTGCCTCAGAGCACTCACATCCTGCTCTGGCAAATTTGTACTGCAACAAAAACGTCAAGCACCAACCAAGCGCTCAGACCAGAACACCAAGGAGCAAGAGGGCAAAAAACAGCAATAGTGGAGAAAACATAATGCTTATTAAAATTAAGTTTAATTTATGAATTCTGATAAAAAAATGACTTGCAGGAGGTTTTTAAGAAAATCCTGTTAAAATCACTTCTGGAACAGAGGCTCAGGGAGTGGAGCAGTGTTGTGGCCCTCTTGCTGTTCCACCTCCACATAGGAGACTTGTAAACAAGCTGGGAAGCCTAGGAGTGGGTCCTAAGGTTGTAAACTGGATGAGAAATTGCATCGGGGACAGGAGACAGAGGGTGGTGGTAAACGTAGTTTCCTCTGAGGAGAGAGGGTGATAAGCGGGGTGTCACAGGGATCAGAACTGGCTCATTTCTCTGTAATGTCTTTATTAGAGATATTTCAGAGACAAGGAGGGAAGCTATGCCTCTTTGCAGATGACACTAAAATCTGTAATACAGTAGACATTCCTTGGGGGTGGAAAAAAGTAATAGTGATCTAGGAAAATTAGAAAAGTGGCAAGGGCATGGCAGCTAGATTTCATTGTGAAGAAGTGCAAAATCATGCACTTGGGGGACAGAAACCCAGATGTGGAGTACAATATTGGGGGGGTAGTATTATCCATCATCAAACATGAAAGGGACCTGGTAGAAATCATATGTGATGACCTAAAGGTGGCCAGACAGTGTGACAAGGCAATGGGAAGATCTAGTGGGAAACAAGCTAGGGTGCCTGGAGGGGTATCATCAGAGGAAAGAGAGTGGCTGTGCTACCACTGTATAGATCACTGGAGAGACCTCACCTAAGGTACCGTGTCCAGTTCTGGAGATCATATCTCCACAGTTTGCACAGAAATGCTTTTAGAAATTCCACAGAATTTAAAAAGAAATTCCATAAAGTATTTCAGAAGTGAAACTGACATTCTGCAGCAATTTCAGTAGTGGAATTTTGCATTCCAGACAGCCCTACTGGAAGCTGAAAAAAGTTCCATATATCTACCCTTAATGTAAGCCAAGGTAGCACAGGGAGTGCAGTATAGACAGCTGAGTGAATGAGTTCCTAACTGTAGCATTTCTTCTACATCTGTTTGATAGATCTGGAGAAAAGTCCTAGAACATATGGATGGTATGGCTGTCCCATTTAAGGAGGCCATGTTTTCATGCCAGACAGAGAATATTCTCCTTTACAGGGCACCAAAGAAATCTCACAACACAAGCCAAGGTTGCTCACTCTGTCGAGGTTTGAGGGCAAGAGAATGATGTGCCCTCTCTTGTTCCAGAGGGGAGCAGCTAGGGGCATTTAACATGAGTGGGATGGCATTCTGCAGGAAAGATATATCCTGACCATCTACACCTTCTGGAAAACCAAGCAGTTTCATATTATTTCTCCTGACACCGTTTTCTATAACATTAACCTTTTGTAGGAGGTGTTTTATCTGGTGGTCATTCTTCCTTTCTTTCCTTATAGTTGAGGCATAACACA
Source organism: Neoceratodus forsteri (assembly GCA_016271365.2). NCBI lineage: Eukaryota > Metazoa > Chordata > Ceratodontiformes > Ceratodontidae > Neoceratodus > Neoceratodus forsteri. Next base: position 114,596,140 of record CM028136.1, on the reverse strand, counting down.
TTATTTGGCCTCTAATGGTAGTTTTATACATCTTCCATGAGCGTACACTACTCTCCCCTGTATCGTTTATTTTGAAAAATGTTGTGGTCTTCCACAACAGCCAGAAAATAAATGTTTGTTCTGGAGGAGAGAGAACAACTGCTAGATGGTTGATTGTTGTGCATGCTCCCACATAATGTCTAGTTGGATCAGGGCATGTTCCATGATCAGGAAGTGTGTGATAGTGGTTGCCACAATTTTTTTAATGACCTCTGCTGATGACAGCCACAATTCAATATTTCTGTAAGACCCATGGACTGTTGAGAAACATGTGTAGTTGTGCTTCCTTGGGTGGGATTTGTGTCATTGTGTCACACATCTGTATGCCCCTGGTCAGTGAGCTAGAATGAGACAGCCTGTGTGGCCTTACTATGTGGTTCATCTCTTGCTTGGATTCTGTCCAGGTAAGAAACTAGGGTGAGAGTAAAATCCCCTTCAATTATCATGGGAACATTTTTTAAAGTGCAGCACATTATATGCAAACTCATGGAAGAAGAAAGTGAGTCAGAGTTTGGCACATATAGATTGTCATTGCTCAGGGGGCTTGCATGGGTATCAGAATGCCCCAGCATCCATCTTCTCACTGTGTCTGAAGCACTGTTCATAACTTTCCAAATGAGGGACACACAAGAATGGAGATCATCTTCTTTGTGACTTCTGGTGTACTGAGGGTTTTAATGCTGACTCATTCTTGCTTGATTTTCTGGGACTTGGGATGTAGTAATTTGGTCTCTTACAGGAGAGTGATTTGGGACCAGTGCCTCTTTTAGTAGGATAGCACATTTTTATGTTTTTATAGGTGACTTCAGATCCCTGATGTTCCAGGTATTCATATGTAGATCAGCCATACTGTAGTTGAGGGATGAAAGTGCTCTGATCCAAGTGGTTGGTAATCATGCAAACAGAGACTGACCCCTGGGAATTGGGGGAAGCATAGAGAGTCTTTATAGCATCAGTATCAGAGAAAGAAAGTGTAGAAATCCCCTCAAATGGTGTTTGTGTACTCCTAATGACAGTCATTAATATACTGGTCATCTGATAAATATGGTAACCATACTGAAGCAGATGGAAGAAATATGCAGTTATATAGAATTACCCATATTTATTTTTTATTTATTTAGTTAGTTAGTTTTTGTTGACCAGGATGGAGAACTAGACAATTTTTTTGCCTATTTTCAGCCTCACCCCAGGGGAGGGAGGGGGATACAGATGGATGCCAACTGAAATTGAACCAGATTTTTATGCTGTTGGTGGTATTTTTAGTGAATCGGGGAAAATTTGGCCAGGGCATGGGGAAAATTCCCCTATTGTCCAGTGGGTTGAGCTCTGGCCATCTGACTCAGGATGGTCACTCCTGAGGAACCTCATTGTGAGATGGATGTGGAAGAGACAGAGAAGTAGGCCTCCTCCTCTGTTTTTGGTATTCAAGAGGCCATAGACACAGCAACAGTAGTGGCAATGTTCTCTGAAGGTGAAGACGAACTGTCAGTAGTTAATCTGGCATCTATGGGTGATAGCGTTGATGCGGTACAGTTGTCAAAGTGAACGGTAACACTTGAGGAAGTCATGCCAGTGATACTACAGGATAATGCAGTACAGCTCCAGAAGTTGTGGGTGGAAAGAAAAAAGTACATGGAGAAAGCCCAGGAACAAGAGGTACATTTGGGTATGCTGGAGGGGAGTGCCTTGCATGAAACCATGGTTTCTGGAGCCACTACAACTGTTGCCTTGCCAGACAATGCAGCATTGACTCCAGCAGAAACTGAGAAGGCACTTCCAGTATAGAATGGACAAGTAAAAAGCCTTGAGAGGGAAATGTGGCTGGCAGTAAAGACAGCGTTCAGGCTGTGTGCCCTGAGCTGCAAATTTTCCCTCAAGACTGTTGCAGTGAGCAAATAAATATGGAAAATATGTATGCTGGAAGGGGGAAGTGATGGGCATTGCAAACAATATACAGGCTGTGGGTCATAAGCCATGACCCGCCCCCCAACTGGTTTGAGTAGGACTTTGAGCACTGACATGCCCAGCACATCAACCAGAGGGGGAAAAGTGGCTGGCAGTAGAAGCAGCATTCAGGCTGTGTGCCCTGAGCCATGACCCCCCCTCAAGGCATGTTAAGTGAGCCTCCAGTTCAGGGAACTTCCCAAGCAATCAACAGAGGGGGAAATGTAGCTGGCAATGGAAACAGCAAGCAGGCTGTGTGCCAAGAACCACACCCCCCCTCCAGATCCTCACAGTGGGTCAGAAAAACACCCTGAGCAGTGTTCAGAATTGGTTGGCAGGGAGAGAGCAGATGGCAGTTTAAGCAGCAATCCAGCTGTGTGCCCAGAGCTGCAACAGTCCCGTACTGACCCTTCTGGTGGAGCAAAGACAAAAGGAAGGCTGGGAGCAGGTTGACAAACTGCTAAAAGTGCAGGCCATATTTCTAAATCCTTAAACACAGTACAGCAAGAGCAGGAATGTACTTTTCCACAAAACAAAGCCAAGCATGGGTGGAGTAAGGAACTAGGTATTGGCAGGTGTCCTATCCAAAACTCCCTCGGAACACTGACATAGAGTCTGGAAACTGATCTCTGATTCAAGCACTAGAGGATGCAGGGACCTACTGATAGTTGGGTTACAGACCCCACTGACCTTTCCTATCAAAGTACGACTACCAGACTTCCAAAAAACTCTACAACATACATGAATACATGCATGAGCTCCAATAGCCTCAGGGATAACTCACCAAGGTTGCAGCCTACAAATGTGGATTCTAATATAGTTAATAATGATGGACTTGTTGATAATACTAATGTTTCATGTCTGGATGACGTCACTGTTGTGAACAAGAAAAATAATGAAATTTCAAAAATAGATAAAGGGCCTATTAGGTTGGGACCTGCAGAAGATATATTACAGGATTCAGGGAGACAAGAGGGTTTAGTGCCAATGTTTAGATTAGTGGATTTGTTCAAAAATACAGGAGAACCAGCCCCTAGGAGAAATGCTGTCCATTTCTTATATAAGGGAGGATTAGATAAATTGCCTGATAGGCTGCATGTAGCCAGAACCCTACTTAAAGGCTCTATGAAATTTGTTTTCTCCAAAATCTTTACATTGATCAATCTGGGTAATTCAAACTTTGACATTAGTTTTAAAAATGTGTCAAGTTTGGATAGGTTTTGGGCCCACTATACTGCACAAAAAAATAACCCACTTTGGACCCCGTTTTTAGCTGTCCTTCTCACTAAACCATTAGTTAAAAATGTCACAGTCATGTTTTAAAATGAAGGAATTAACATAGAAGACATTCTATTCTGGTTAAGAGAGAGATGTGAGGTTTTAGGGAAACCCACTCCTTCAATGGATAGTGAGCAGATATGGGATGGAGGGTGGAGGATAAAGGTGAAGTCAATTTGAAGAAATACAGAGCTTGTTCATCTGCCAAGCACGTTTTATCTAGGAAAGGACCAGGGTTCTCTTTTTATGCTGGACAACCTTGATCCTGCTTCAAATGTGGATCACGGGCCCACCTGAGTTCAGCATGTGACACTGCCATGTGTAGCCACTGCCTGGAATATGGCCCTAAGGCAGCACAGTGTCTGAATTTATTCAAGTGCAGCTTAGAGTGCACTGGCCATGCTTATGGATGTTATCCCTGGACCTTGCATTATAAGGAGGACTGTCCTTCACACGAAGGATTAATCAATATAGCCCAGCAGCAACTGGCCAAAAACATAGCTGAGCAAGACAACAGAAGAGGGCAGGACATCATAAGGCAGAGGAGGCACCTAGAAGTGCAGACAAAGGTATAGAACTAGAAAAAAGTCATGGATATTCAGGGCCTAGTAGAAGGATCCACTAGTAGTCCCCCCTGAAGGAGAATAGAACCAGTTATGCCCAAAACTCTCATAAGAGGGACAGATCCAGATTCAGTAGAAATGCTCACACCCTCACCCCCCTCCCACCAATATTGACAAACCTTTTCAGGTAGTGGATCAAAAGAAGCAGCCCATCCAGGGAAGCCACCATCTACTAAACAACAGAGGGAGACAGGCAGTAAGCAATCCCTGGCAACTTGGAAAAAGGGCAACAGATATGTGGCACTACATAGCGACCCTACAGAAGGGGAGTCAGGTGAGGAGGACACAGACACCTCATCAATTGCCTCCACCACAGACACGGGGGGTGATTTCATAGCCAAATGGACTAGGCAGAGAGAAGCCTTTCTAAGACACCATAGGAGACTCACCTTCCTTTCTCTTCATTATTGAATGGCTTCTGTCTCTATTTTTACACTTAATGTCAATAGCATTAAAAGTAAGAGTAAAAGTTCTGGGATGCTACTTTTATTACAGGGAAAAATATATATATGTTTTTTGCCTTCAAGATAGTAGGCTTAAAACACATGGTGAATTACAACAAGCCTCTAGTCTCTGGTCATCAGGTCCCTCCTTTTGGACTATAGGTGATGAGACATATGATGGGGTGGGAATTTTATTTAAAAAATCCATTCTTGCAGGTGTCTCGACTATTAGATATCCACCCAGGCAGAGCCTTATTATTAGACTTTTCCTATCATTCTGAAAGATGCCATATAATATGTACGTAAACTCCCCAAACTAAGACACAGAGAGTGTCATGTTTCAAGGACGTACAACCATATTTACACACCTCTCGCTTCTTGCTGTGGGCAGGAGACTTTAATTGTAGTGTGCAGTAATCTGATAGAGGGTTACATACCTCAAAAATGTTTTGTGACTTTAATGCCCTGCTGAACATAATTTCCTAAGCAGGACTGAAAGATGCATATAGGAGCATCAGCCATGCTGGAGGTTACATTAACCACAGAGGAACATTAAAAACATGGATAGATTATGTATTTGTAACCACTGTTAACCATATTAAAATCATAAGTAAAAGCTAGTGAATTCTCTGATCAAATGGCCATTAGTACACAAATCACATGGGATAACACCCTCTTTTGCAAAAAAAAAAATGGATGACAGCTAAATGAGTCCCTCCTAGAAGATCCAGTAGTACAGAAAAGGTGGAAGCAGGAATGGTCAGCTAGATTATCTGTAGCAGAATTTTATAATAATCCAGTAGAATGATGGGAAGACACAAAATGGTCTTGGCAATCACTATTTCAGAAGAGGGTTAGGCATAAGGCTATCAAGGAATACTGGGGATATCTTAAATTACAGCAACAATTACAACATCTGATATCTCAAATGGAAATCACACAATTCAATTACAGTGCACAGATAGGCATAATAAGAAAACAGGCATATGAGTTACAATATGATCAAGCAAAATCTCTCACTCAAGAATTATGTTTTGGAACTAACATAAAGAAAGGATCCATGGATCTTTTCAAAGAATGTAAAGCTAGAGTAGAGAGTAGAATCATCACTGAATTATACACTACCACAGGCCACAAAGCCATGGCTCCCCAAGACCTATTACAAGTAGTGGAGCAACATATAGAAACTCTATTGCAGGAAGATGGTACACCTTTAATTGAACAGGATCAATAGATTTACCACAAGTAAGTATGCAGGATGCACAGGAACTTATGAAAGAAATTATGGTAGAGGAAATTGAGCATGCTATAGGACACTTTAAAGTAGACTCGGCCCTTGGTTCTGACAGTCTGGGAGCAGGCCTTTATAAGAAATTCCTGACAGAATTAGCCCCAGCACTTAAGAGTCTATATAACTATATATTACATACTGGACAATATGCAGACTTTATGAATACTGCATTATTAGTTTTGACACATAAAAAAGGCCCAACGTAGACAATAATAATTAGAGACTCTTGAGTTTGCTAAATACAGATTAGAAAATTTTAAGTAAAATCCTATTAGATAGGTTATCAGTAGTAGCAAAATATTTAATTAGTACCTCACAGACTTGTTCTGTACCAGACAGGAAGCACTACAACAATTTAATAACCCTAAGGGAGTTATTTTGCATAGGGGAACAAGGTGGTTCACAAGGATATGTGCTGGGGCTCAATCAGGAAAAGGCATTTGATAAGTTGTCACATGGTTTCCTGTTTCATGCACTGCAAGCCTTTGGTATCCCAGCTATATTTATGGGATGGATAAAGAACATGTATCTAAAGGCACAGATGATCCCTAATGTAAGCGGATGGCTGAGAAAGAAAATCCAGGTACAGAGAGGCGTCTAGCAGGGATGTCCTTTGAGTCCTTTATTATATGTCTCCGGAATAGATTTATTCATACAAGATATTTTAAAAAATACTGGAATTCATGGGTTAACAGTAGGGCCAGATGTCCAGCCAATTAAAAATATTGGCTTATGTGGATGATCTAGTGATCTTAGCACCTGACACATGTGAGGATGCACTCTCCAAGATCTTAACAAATTTTTCAGAGTATTCAGGGTCAAAAATAAACCTACATAAAAGTAGGGGAGTGACCCTGAGAAATGTCCCACTTACAGAGAGACAGTATTGCAGGCATAAAAGTTTCACAAGACCCAAAACAGATACTAGCGGTAACATTTGGCCAAGAAAGTTCTGCACTATTTAATTGGGAGATGTATATGAACAGGGCAGATGGGATGGTAGCAGGGTGGAAGGGGCAACAAATTTCCAAAAAGAAAAGGGTCACCCTAATCAAATCTCTACTGGTCCCTGTCTTTTTGTATCTTAGTTATGTGTTTCTTCCTCCACAAGAAGTTTGGACAAGATTGTATAACATTTTAGTTAATGCCTTCTAGAGATTCTAGTTGAACCCAATAAAAAGACAATACACATATAGACCAATTATAGAAGGGGGGCTTAATATGGTGCACACAATTGCCTTTTTCTTTAGTCTTTTTGTTAGTTATAATTTGGGGACTATACTGAAATCAGGGAATAAAATACGGAAACCATTGGTGTGGAAGTGGGTTGCACCCTGCTTTATAGCATGGCAATAGGCAAAGCCGAGACTATAAGGTAAAACAGAATTTGTTCCACAATATGTATATGATAGTCTGAAAAATGTCATAAAATGGGGGCTTGCTCCCTCCCAGTTTGAAACCATGGATAGGAAAACTATTTATAAAGAAATAGTCCATAATGAATGTCAAACAGCAGTTGCATTCCCATCCTGTCCAGAGAATAGATTATAACCCATGCTACTGCAGCTCAATAACCCAAGATTACCTGCCTTTATCTGGGACTGCATGTGGCTGGGCAACTATGGGAGGCTTAGCATTAAAAACAACACTTAGCACAAGCAACTTTAGGACAGATATTGCCCTAGGGCTACTTGCACACAGGTACAAGAGACACAACAACATTTATTTTTAGAAAGCCCATATGCGGCTCACTTTTGGACCTTCTTAGCTTCCCAATGGAAGCAGCCCAGGTTCAAAGCATTGACATACATTGATCTAATGTATGGAGTGCCTCCAAGCCCTTAGGGTAAATATCATGCCGACACAGTGTACGTTACCCTGGCAATAATTAGATATTACATATGGCAGGCTTGGTGCATGTGGGTATTACAATATAAAATGGTCACATATTGCAATAGGGTAGACACTCCAGAGCTGTCTGTGGAAAAATGACTAGAGAGCTAAAAAAGCTTGAGTAGTGATCAAGAGTGTAGCAACTAAGTTTCAATGTGAGAAAATGCAAAATCATGCATTTGGGGCACAGAAACCCGGGGCTGAGTACATAATTGGTTGATTGGTACTGATGACCACCAAACAGGAAAGATGCTTAGGGATAATCATATCTGATGACCTAATGGTGATCAAAAAGTGGCACAAGGAAGTGAGAAGAGCTAGGGGGATGTTAGGGTGCATAGCGAGGGGTATCAGCAGCAGAATGAGGTCGATGGTGATACCACTGTATAGATCAATCACTGGTGAGATCTCACCTAGAGTACTGTGTCCAGTTCTGGATACCATATCTTTAGAAGGATATAGACAGGGTAGAGGCAGTCCAGAGGAGGTCAACCAAAATGGTGTAGGGTCTGCATCAAAGGCCCCATGAGGAGAGACTAAGGGGCCTCAACATGTACACACTGGAGGAAAGGAGGGAGAGGAAGGATATTATAGAGACTTTCAAATATGTCATGGGTATAAATAAGGTTCATGAGGAAAGCATTTTTCAGAAAAAAAGATGCCCCAAAAAATAGGGTCATGTTATCAAGCTGGAGTTGGAGAGGCTCAGGGGATAAGTGAAGAAGTACGTCTTCACAGAAAGAATGGTGTGTGTGGAACAGCCTCCCAGCAGAGGTGGTGGGGAAAAAAACTGTAATGTGTTCAAGAATGCATGGGATAGGCATAAGGGAATCTTAGTGGTAAGGAAAATGGGGGTAAAGCCAAACATCAAGTAGGGTCTGCAGTGTTACAGTAGATAGAGAACATGGGAAGACTAGGTGGGCCAAGCAGTCCTTATATGCATCAAATTATATGTTTCTCTGTTTCTATTAGACACACAGGGCCAATGCAATCTAATAAAATCCATGGCAGATTCAGGGGAGCAAGAGTCAGTAGAACTTTTTTTTCCAAAGATGGAGTTGGACTGGGTATCACAGTGAAAAAGAGACATCAATTTGATGAAGTAGATGCCTAGACTCAGAGAAAGCCCCTTTACTGAAAGGTCAGGTCCTTGGAGAGGTCCTGAGATATCAGCACTGTGATTGCAGTGATCCAAGTCCCTGGGCTTTTTACACAATATTCTCCATCACTTGAAACTGGAGGAATTTTGTGAGGTCTGGTCTGGGTTTCTCACCCTTACATGGTGCTGGTGCTAGCAAGCTGTAGGCCAGCTCAAAGTCAAAACAGGGGTTCCGGGGGCAGATTCAACAGGCCAGGCAGGGCATGGCAGAGGAACACTATGGTGTTTCTGAGTTCTACATTATCAAAGAATTCCACGAATGGGAAATGGTTTCAGCAGTCTTGATTTTCAAGGACGTTCTCTTTCTCTTGCAGTTGATGACATATTTTCATTTGCTCTCAAAGATGGACCTGAAGATCATTTACTTTTATTTCATTTGACTGGTTTCTGTTTTCGGTGACTACCAGCAGATTGGAGATTTTACTGATGGTAGCCACATTAGCATCTGATTTTAACTGCAGGTTTTTCATTTAATTTAAGAGCTGTTGGAATAATTATACAGATAATTCAACTGATAGAGTAGTGACCACCACCCTGAGTTGATTAGCATAGTCTGAAACTGAATTAAAGAGTACTGAGGATGCACTGTAAGTACCCAATGCTTTAAAAATATATCAGCATGATCATCACATTACCAGGTGTGTTTAAAGTTTTATTAGGTACTTATGGAGGGTGTGGGAAGATTAGGACTGTCGAAGTGAAGTGGAGGAAATCTAGTCAGTCATCTTGTACAAAGTTAGGCCATGCCCAGGGTGAAATTTCTGAAATTAGACACATAGATAGATAGATAGATAGATAGATAGATAGATAGATAAATGGATAGACAGATAGAAAAAAACACATGGACAGACAGATAGAGGGTGAGACAGAGAGAGAGAGAGAGAGAGAGAGAGAGATACATGCCCTTTTGTTTGTGGCAGTCAGAGAGTGTGTGGATATTTGTGCCATTTCATGAGTGGAGCCCAGTCTTTAAAGGGGAGCACAGTCTGTGAAGTGTGGCACAACACTGGAAGGAGGTTGCTGAGAGATGGCACTTAAAGGAAAGTAGCTGCACAGTTAGAAGGTGTGGGATGCATTTTTGGTTTTCACACTGAAATGCTGAGATGGGGAGGATGATGCCAAACTTCTCTGGAATACTGTCCCTGAAAATAAAAAAAAGTAATTTTCTGATAGTGATGTCAAAGTTGCATTGGGGTTCAGTGTTTCTGGTTTCAAAATATGCTTTTTTGCCAGATAATGAGGGTTTATCCTCCTGATGGTTCAGAACCCATTCCTTAAGTGGTCATCTTTGTTTCTGGCTGGTCACTCCCCCTTATTATTTCAATTGTGAAAAAAGTAGTAAGGCAGAATCAAATTGGGGAAAGAGGACTACCACACAAGTCAAGAGATACAGGGCAATCTAAAATAGAATAGAAAGAAAAACAGGTCACAATTGTTACTGCTATCATGCACTGCTGCTTTAAATCACACTCTAACCTCTTAGCTAATGGGAATTTTCCTTTAGCTGAATGTCTTAAGCATCTGCCTTTGGGAAACAAAGTCTGTGGATTGATTCCAAGCTGTATCTCTTCCTGATTGCTGTATCTCTTCCTGATTCAATGTTTAGGAAGGGACAAACATATCAATGACTACATTAAAACACAGAAATGTTAAAAAAGAAATATTTTAAATAGAAAGAAATTTGGTTTTATAGGCATCCTTTCTACAAACTGTATTCCGAAGAACATTATTCTCCAGAAGATGTAGGGGGAAAGAATGTTCCTGCCCTCTAGGTACATAGGGAAAGTCAAAAAGCAATGAGATTAATGTGAGAGAGTGCACTTTAGTTCAGTTTTATTGATAAATGTATGTAAAAATATTTATCATAACATGCTCCTCCATTATAGACAAAATTATTAAAAATTCCACAGAGCCAAGTCAATACTCTAGCCAATCATAGAGCTGTTTTAAAGGTTCTATCACTTATTAAAGCTTATAAATAGCCTTTAGGCAAATTTGCCACTGCATAAAAATGAGCATTGTAGTCACAAAAAAGAATTGCATCCAGTTACTCTTTGCATGCATGATTCATCTAGTAAAGTCATCTGGGGCCACCAAGGAAATATGCACTTTTTGCATTCTCCTAATAGTTTATGACATTCAAAAATAATGTGTTCTATTGACAATCTGTGCATACCATCACAATCACAAATTTTAACTGTTCTATGCAATCTCCATAATGTGACACTATCCATATTGTTGCACAAAATATATGTTACAATTTGCAGTACACCATTCTTTGTTTAGCATTTTTGGCAAACATTATTTAATTTTTTTATACATCTTTATATTTGTAGTATCTGCCAGTGTCCCACATTCTGGAAAACAAGCTATCTGAAGGATGCTGAAATGCTTCCTGACAGAATATATTAACATTTGAAGTGCTATACTCATCCCAAATATCTATTAATCCTAATGTTCTAATGTCTTTGAAACACCATTTAAAAGTCAAAATCACAGAGAGCGATTTCAATTTTTTTGTGCATCCTTCCAACACATGGACAGAGAGAGAGAGAGAGAGAGAGAGAGAGAGAGAGACAAAGACAGAGTGTGTGTGTGTGAGAGAGAGAGAGAGAGAGAGAGAGAGAGAGAGAGAGAGAAGGCATTTTACACAGAGAGGTTTATTGACTTTTTCAGGGTCACATTGTGAGTATGTGGTGGTTTGGTTGCAAAGAGTTTGTTAGTTGTCAAACTATATATATATATATAAATATATATATATACACATATATACACACACATATACATATATACATACACATATATATCTGCAGAAATGCATTTCTGACATCCTTAGATTGATCCTCAGTATATTTTTGAATTTCCTAAATATTTTTAAAAAACAGATTTTATAGCTATCATTGTAATTCATGACTTAAGCCACTAAAGATGGCCACCCCTGGTAATTTTTTAAAAATATCTCCAGGTTCGGTTACCTGTTAAATGTGCATACTAGATTCATACTGTGGATGCATTAGGGTGGTGCTATCATGTGCTTCATATGGTAAACAGCACAGCACTGTACCAAGATATTACATTTTATTGGTGAGCATGGCACAGGAGCAAGACCCTCAAACAACTTCAGAATCTCATATTTTAGTTTAAGAATGAAAGTAAATAAAGAGAAAAATCTGTACTTTCATGTTTTTGCCAAAATAAATAAATAAATAAATCTGGAAAAGAAAACAGATTGTGGTGATTAACAAATACTGCTACTTTGAAATCTTTGTCCCCAGTTTCACAACTTAGCTCTCTCTCTCTCTCTCTCCACCAGGCAGAACTGTCTATTCAAATTAGGGAATGAGATAGACTTAAGTTATTGCTAGAAAAATTTACTTTCAAGTTGTAGTTATTGTGCATTGTCTACATTGACTAAATGACTCAATTAGAGGCTGACTGTTGACATCCTATTTGGTCACTGGCAGAGCAAACTGTAGAAGTTAGAGCTTCCTTTTATTCATGCCTCAAAACATCTAAAACACATCCAAGACCTGCCAAACATTACTTCTCAATATAGAAAAAAATGCATACAGCAATTGGCTTGAAGCCCTTGATTGAAAGTGCACTTTGAAAGTCAATAGACCTGGTACTGAAAAGGTGAGTGTTGTTCTAACAGACTTTGCTTTGTATTAATGGGACTTTGTGCATTGAATTTGGGTTAGCATGGCAGGTGCCATATTCAGAGCCATAGCTAGCACTACCCAAACCTGTTAGCACATAAGCATACCAATGTCCATGCATGCATGCAGATGAGATAGGAGGCAGGTATAAGGGAGCTCTGAAAAAATTGGCAGGTTTAGGAAAGTAGCAACATACTGTCTGAGCAGTGTTAGTTAACTTCCAAAAATGTATTTTTCACAATATACACATTACACCATTCAAGGAGATGTAGCGGGATTTAAAAAGGCTCTAGAGATGATCTATGGTTTGACAGTTGAAATTTAAGGCCTAAAATGCAGGGTCATAAACAAAGGGAAAAAATAAATGGGACAGAGTACTGGATGGATGGGGTTAAACTGAACATTATGGCAGAGTAAAGGGACCTGGGAGTCAACATTAGTGACTCCATTAAAGAATCATGCCAGTGTGACAAGGCCTTTTGTAAGGCTAATAGGAAGCCTGGGTACATTGGAAGGGGGATTTGGAAAGGGCAGTGTATGTGATCTATTTGGACTTCCACAAAGCCTTCAACAATGTACCACAGAGGAGACTGTTAAAGAAACTGGGTAGTCTAGGGGTGGGAGACAAAGTTGTTAATTTGGTAAAAGACTGGTTAATGGATAGGTGGAACAAGATGGTGGTAAACAACAATCACTCTAATCAGGGCAGAGTGATCAGTGGTGTGCCACATAATTCAGTAGTGGGGCTGGTGCTGTTCATCCTCTTCATAAGTGACTATGAAGAAGAGCTTGAAAGGAAGGTATGCCTTTTTGCAGGTGACATCAATATCTGTAACAGGACAGATTACACAGGGAATAGGTGGAGAAAATGAGAAGGGACCTTAGAAAACTTGAGGAGAATTCAAAAGTATGGCAGCTGGGGTTTAGTGGCAAAAAATATAAAATCATGTGACTGGTGCATAGAAATCCAGTGTCTGAGTATAAAATGGTGGGAAGTACTTCTGGTCATTAAGAAGGAAGGGGGCCTAGGGGTTATAATATTTGATGACCATAAATCACAGGGTTTGATGACAAAACAGTGGACAGTGCCAATGGAATGCTTGGGTGCATAGGAAGAGATATCACAAGCAGAAAGAAGAAGGTAATATTTCCATTAGTGATACCAAGCCTGCAATATCGCATAGAGTTCTGGAAGTAGCATCTCAGAAGAAAAAACATGAATTGGGTAGAGGCAGTCTAGAAAACGTCAACTAAAATAATACATGGGTTACATGAGAAAATGCATGATGTGAGACTAAAGGATCTCAATATGTACACCCTGGAGGAAAGGAGGGAGAGAGAGGTGACATAATAAAGATCTACAAGTACCTCATGGGAGCTATCAGAATACAAATGGGGAGACTGCTTTAAATGAAAAGTGTAACAAAACAAGGGGGCGTGAAATGAAGCTAGATGGGGGACTTTTAGAGAGATGCGATAAATTACCAATTCACTGACAAGCTTGGGATGGTGAAATGCAGGGTAACCAAGATGATTCAGTACCAAAAGGACAGGTCTTATGAAAACCATTTTAAGGCACTAAACGTCTAATCAATGGAGGCCAAGTGGGGAGGGGTAGATATGATAGAGTCCTCTGAGTTCCTGAAAGGTATAAACAAGGTGAACTGCAGAGAACTATTTAGCTGGAGTATTTAGTAGTGTTGTATGGCATGCAGAATTCCTCTGGTGAAATTAGCATGGAATGATCATTCCACTGGAAAAACTTCCACTGGAATTTCACTGGTTCTTCTGCAGAATTCTGCCTGCTGTGATCCAAATAATATTTTTCGTGAAACAGCATTTTTTCTGCGGAAAATCATTCTCCAACCATTTCTATGGACAACATTGAAATCCATGGCATTAAATTCTGCAGAAATGCTGTAGAAAACCCATTCTACATTTTTCTGCCACGTAATTCTGCCATTCTGTTTCTGATGAAATTCAGCAGAATTTCACAAATTCTGCTAAATTTCATTGTGCTAGAATTTGAAGATTCTGCACAGCACTAGTATTTAGCTGGGTACAAAGTCAAAAATCTAAGTTTATGAGTGAAAACGGGTGAGGGAATGTTTAAGAGGGATGTGAGGAAGTTCTGTTTTGTGGAAAGGGATGTGGAGCCATGGAACAGTCTGTCAGTGAAGGTGGGGTTACCAAGACAGTAAATGGTTTCAAGCATGGCTGGGACAGATTGTAGGGTTTATCAGTTGCACAGGTCTGTAGCAGTAGAGAGTGAACTAGGGAGGTGGACTGGGAGGAATAAAACACGGCATGAACAATTGGTCCTGGGGCAGATAGGGAACTCTGGGCAGGCTAAATGGACCTTTGATCTTTTTCTGCTTTCATCATTTATCTTTCTATGTTGCTATGCTTAAAGACAAAGAAATGCACATTAGGATTTTACATTTACAAAGGATGTAATTCCAATCCATAGACCAAAATAATATATTTAGTTATCTAGAAAAACAAGGAAAGAGAAAATATAGAAAAAAAAAACATTATATTTAGTCAGAGGCTTACATGTTGTTCTGTCTTAAAATTTTATATATTTCTATGATGGGATTTTAATATGAAATAATTTATATTTTCTTGGTGTTGTGATTGTTCTGCTCAGTAGCAGTACTTGCTTCTAACAGGTCCTGTTCTAGTTAATAGATGAAGCCTCTGACTGAAGCTCAAATTGCTGGCTGAGCAAGAATTCCACCAAGTGGTCAGGTTAAAATAAAGTACTGTTAGAGCCACAGATACTTATGGTAACCTTCAAGGGGGATCATAGAGTGAAAGAAGGACCAAGTTAAATTATTACATCTCTTATATCTAGAAATCTTTTGTGGCACTGCTGGGTTGCCAGTGAAAAACATGAAAATCGTGTACCTCTGAAAAGTAAATGTGTTTTTAATGAAGGCTAAATTAAAGCTCAGGTTGTAATCTATCTTGAACCTGAACTGAACAATGATTCAATGGGTGGCTTAAGATCAAACAAGAGAAACTTTTGCTAGGAGATGTGGTTTAATTATGAGAGGCTAGCTATTTCTCAGGCAGGTCTCTTGTGTCCTTTAGGATAGTTTTCAGAAAGTCTCAAAGAGTTGAATAATTAGAGTGCATAAATATGGGAATACTCACCAACCTTAATTTTTGCTATCAATGAGGTTTTTCCAGTGCCTTCAATTTGTGACTTAATGCAATCTGATCAAGCAGCTCTGCAGAGGTAAAAGTGTGACTATTTTCATAGATATCAAGCCATTTTATTATATTGGTTATTTCATCTTTGTTCTCTTGACTGCTGTTTCTACTGAAGCTGAGAGTGCACAAAGTGTCTCCATTATAGCATCCAATTTTACAATCCCACTCCACACATTCTACAGGGTGCAAGCAAGATGACTGTCCAAAGTTCCTCCTTTGTTCCTGGGTTTGGAGTAGAAGTCAAGTTTGAGATTCATGTTTGAAGACAATGGCAAACACTGTTGTTCAATTGGTGTTAAAAGAAAATATTTGTATAAATCCATGTCAAGATGTAATGGCTCCAGAGGTTGTTTGTTGTTTAGCCATAAGTGTTTCAGTTTGCTGTTTGGGATCAGAATATACACCATCTGACTCTGTTGGGGGATCAACAGGCTTTGCTACAACCCCAGCCTGCATTAATTAACTGCCTAGGCTGGATGAACAAGCTTCAAACCAATTTTCTAAATGACTTTAACATACAAATGAGCTATCCTCTACAGAAGAAAGTCTAGCTCTTTAGTTTCTTTTTTCCCTTTGTTCACTTGACAGGGTAGACAAATGTGCCATGAAAGATATTTTTTGCATCTCTGAAGATGATTACACTGATACTAATTGTCCTGCTGATTGGGGGTCATGAAAGCTAAATTTCACATGTAGAATGCTGGTGAGAATATTGATTACACTACCATACATTTTTAAAAATGCTGGCAATCAGTAATGTGTGGCATTTGTACTGTAAACTAAAAGCTACTGAACCAAATTTCTACAGCTTTATCATATTCTAGAATCCATTGACATTGGGTATAGAAGCCAAATTTCAGGTCTATTTCTTCAATAGCAGAGAAGTTAAAACCATCCACATTTTTAGAATGGTTTCACAAACAATAATTCAAAATATGAACCACTGCAACATAAAAAAAAACTGAACAAAATCTCTCCATATTTAGTAGTTTCTATGACGTGTTCTTGAAAGTCACACGTTACAGTAATTTACAGATATCTACAGTAGCTCAATGGGTGGCTGATTTATAAGCAAACAACTACTTTTACAATATTCTATAACAAATAAAATGCACGACTTTGAACCCATATGAGTTTAATACTATACATCAAAATATCATGTTTTTTAATATGCCATTTGAGCAGCAAACAAGAAAGGAGTCATTTCAAAGATCTATAGATGAACAGATGGCTGAGTTATGACAAATAAACACATTTGCAAGTTTTGCAAAATTCTATGAAATTGTATAGAATTGTGCAGAACTGCATGACATTTCACTGATATTCCATAAAACTGGAATGTGCTAATTTCACATAGCCCTAAAGTTATAAATAATTTTGAAATGTTTAAATTTCAAAGATATACCTCTTCTGCTAGGGTTTTCTACAGACCTAAAAGATGTCTGGCCAATAGGTGGAGCAGTAACATTGTTGTTGCTAATGAAGTTGGCAACCTAGGTTTAGGAATAAGCCCTGGATAATTGGGTCCTGTTGGGGAGAAGAGTAGGAGGATTAAGCATCCCAGAATGTGGATAGTGCACCCTGCCGGTATACTGCCACCTAAGAGTGTTGAGTTGTCATCAGACTTGGGTAATGCAGCCATGCAAGGATTCCTAATGGGTAGTGGTCTAGGGCTTAGGATAGAAATTAAGGTGGAAAAACCCTAGTAGCTCTGTAGAAAGAAGGTTGCATTTTCAGGTCCCATCACGCTGACTGCTTGCCACCTTCTACACAAGTCAAGCATCTGGGGGAACTCCTCGACCCCAAAGAATCTACCACAGAAAGTGGCCCAGCAATCCCCTGGAAAGACAGGAAAGAAGCAGACAAGATTGTTAGTGGGGCTGAAAGGTAACTAGGGTTGACAGCAGTACCTTTGTCAGAAAAATAAAGAAAAATATAAAAAAACACTGAAAGAAAAAAATTCACAAGTAACACATTTTCAGACATCAGAGATCCATGCTACAGCTACTGAAAGTCCCCCACTGTTACACTTCACAGGGACAATGCTCTTTTGCTTAGCGAGTGCCACTCTGGTTCAATGGCCTCAGCCCCACCATCTCCTATGCCCTGACAATTGGTATGTTTAAAACTAGGCTCCGGGACTATCTCACTACCAACAGCTCCTGTGATTGCCCAACTTAACCTTGTTTCTCCACTTCTCTGCCTGATCTAGTGGCGCCGGTCCCCTCCTACTGGATTCTACCCTCACATCTTGGTGTACCCAATGCTGCACTTTTCACCTCTCCCACCCTACCTACATTCCTTCTTCCCCTCCCTTCCCCCTCCCCTCTTCTCTCTCCCTATGACTCTGGCACTTCTTATCTCTTGTCTGTTTTCTCTGACAAATGCCACTGTCTGCCTTGCTTACAATGTTACCCTTGAATTGTATTAATCTGTAATCTGTTTGCAATGTCCACATTGTTGTAATGTCTGTCTTGATGTTACCCATAATTTGTATTTTTCTAACGTGGAACCTTTGTAAAAGAGCCTTGGCTCAAAGATATTTGTAGTCCTAGACTTGATAAATAAATAAAAAATAAATAAATAGACATTGAAAGTCTTAGTTTTCATGACTCGTTAAACCTGCTTTTGTGACCATCAACCTCAGTTTTATGAGACACGACCTCCAATTTCAAAAATAGTAACATCTAGACTACTTTGTAAGTTGGAACATTAGGTAAAACAAGATAAAACTTTGCACAGTGAAAACAACAAAATCTGTTGCAAGTTAAGTTTGAAACTTGTGTGTTATATTGTGTGGGGTCAAAAGTCAAATTTATTTAAAAAACATGTATAAAAACAAAGTTTGTCACATGTTAAAACATAACTAGAAAAATATATATGTTATCTGTAATATAAACAAACACATATATTTAAACATTCGAAACATTTCTAACTAGACATGGCACCTCTGTCTAATTATGCAGCTTTTCATGTGCAAAATTTATGACAACAGGAAGCCGTATCACAAAAGCTGACTTACTAGATCTTAATATCCCCCAACGAAACAGACATCATTTTAACTATAGCGTTCTTTGCCCATGATTGGGCCGTACATTAATCTCTGCTCTTGATTTTTATATGTTGCATTAGTGTATGTGAGGTGTAAGATTGATTCTTCAAGTGTGTTTAAACAATATTTTAAAATACAGTATTAATGAAATTAGATTCTTGAGTATCACAATGGCAGACCCTCTGTTTGCTATTCATGACCCTGCTTTTGTGACATACTGGCCAAAGGTTGTGAGCTATAACTTCTACTTTTGTGGCAGTCCCAAAATGAGAAAAACTGAGATGGTTTAATAGAGGGCAAGCACAAAGTCTGTTACAGTGCTGGGGTGATGTGTGTGGTGCAGCTGCTTCAAGAGTGACCTGCATGGACACTGTCTCAGTCCCCTAGGGGTCTATGGCAATGTGTGAATGAAGATCCGCCAGCTTCATTATAGGCCAACAGGGCCACTTGCAAAGGCCACTTCAGAGCCTGGACTTTGTGTGTGATGATTCAGCTGCTTTGTGAGTGCTTGCCCCAACACCGACCCCACCCAGACACACATACATTGTCTGAGCCTGGTGTTCCTTGGCCTCTGGTCTCACAACATATGAGTGTAGTGTTGTAGTGTTCACAATGGGGTGAAACAGTACTTTCTGTGCTACTACATATTATTTTTTTTATGATGAGAAAACATATGTTTGAAATGTGACTTGTTCTTTTGCATTTAATTAAGTGGGGTTCACCTGGGTGGTCAAAGGGATAGGTGGAGTTATGCGTTAAAAAACACAACTTCACATTTCCCTACTTTTGTCACTTTAATAATATTTATTTATTTAACATTTGGTAACTTGGAAAGGTGCACTGAACTGATGCTCATTTCCAGGTATGACCTGGTGGGGGGAGGGGGGTCAGACAGTACTGACGTAAAGGCACTGCAATCATCTGTAGTGCAGGAATGCAAAGTATAAAGTGCAAAGTGCAAAACTTATAGGCAGACCAAGTGGGGACCCTAATCAAGAAGCCCCACATGGGATAAAAACAGTATGCCATTATACACTGAATACAGTAAATGGCATGATGATTCAATACATGGAAACACTGGCTAAAGCATGATGTGGTGCAAAAATTATTCAAGTACTGAATAGGGAGCAGACTGAGGGCCTGGAACATAGTTAGCATAGCTTTAGGGAGTCATAGGCAGGTGAGGGGACAAAAGAAACAGTACAAAAAAG
This sequence comes from Neoceratodus forsteri, assembly GCA_016271365.2. Classification (NCBI taxonomy): domain Eukaryota; kingdom Metazoa; phylum Chordata; order Ceratodontiformes; family Ceratodontidae; genus Neoceratodus; species Neoceratodus forsteri. The sequence goes on along the minus strand of CM028136.1, from coordinate 114,576,329 downwards.
AATGGCAGTTTCAATAGGACAAGTAACAGGAACAGGGGAGCAGGAAGATACCTTAGCTGGTTCCAGAGGAAGTGTGGATGTTAGGAGATGGCAGCTTCCTCAATACAAGATCAAGGTTGGGGAGTAGAGAAGATGCAGGAATCCCTGTAGCATAAAGAGTAGGAAGAGGAGGGGGCAGGGAAAGGAGTGTGGAGAGGTAGGAGGTAAGAGAGACAAACCAGTATTTGGCAATAAAGGTGGAGCAGTGGAACTGGCAATGGCAACGTGAGGGTAGTGGGAGGATGGCATGGGAGGATAGAGGGAGCAATGGTGAGTATACAGTGCAGAGTATAATAGCAAAATGAGAGAAGGATTTACAGAGGGTGTCCAATCTTGCAAGGAAATGGAAGGGAGCTATGCTACAGACGACATCTGCATAGTCAAAAATTGGGAGAACCATTTTGGTTACCAGCTCCCAGTAGACCAGAGGTGAGAGGCAGTCCTTGTTGTGGTAAAGGTGACAAGCTTGGGATGGAGTCTGGCATTAACGCCATCAATGTGGGCTGAGAAGTTAAGCCTAAGCCCTATGTTGTTCATGAATGTAGTTTTTTTTTTTTTTTTCCAATACAGCTGCCTGTGTATGCCTGCTTTTCCATCTATCTGTCTGTCTAGCTGCCATCTAGAAGTAGTATCTCTTTCTTAGAAATACTGCTTGTATGGGAAAAGGGAAGAATCAGACACAGGATCAGAACACAGAGGGTCTTAGTTAATGAAGCGCAATCGGGGGAGGGCAAGTGACCAGTGGTGTGCCACAGGCATCAGTATTAGGCCCCATCCTCTTCAACATTTTCATCAGTGACATCGCTGGTGAGTTGGAGGAGAAAGTATGCCTGTTTCCGGATGATACAAAACACTGCAACAGGGTGGACACCTGAGAGGGAGTCTTGAAGATGGAAAAGGATCTGAATAAGCTGGAAGGATGGTCCAAAAACTGGCAATTGAAGTTCAGTGCCAAAAAATGCAAGGTCATGCATCTGTGTAAAAGAAACCCCAGGAAGGAATACATGCTGCTAGGACACAGCTTAAAGTAACACAGGTGAAGATGGATCTTGGTGTAATCATTACAGATGACCTTAGGACGAGCAGGCAATGTGAAAGGGCAGTGAAGAAAGCAAACGGTATCCTCGGATGCATTGGAAGGATATTAACTAGCAGAAAAAGAGAGTTGATAATGCCACTCTACAGATCACTGGTCAGGCCGCACATGAAATATTGCATCCAGTTTTGGAGGCCACGCCTAAAGAAGGATATCAACAGACTGGAGGAGGTGCAGAGAAGGGCTACAAAGATGGTGCAGGGTTTGCACCAGGAGCTATATGAAACCAGACTGGCTGACTTACAGCTGTACTCACTTGAACAGAGAAGAGATAGGGAGGACATGATCAAAACATTTAAGTATATGAAGGGAATGAACACAGTGTGGAAGGAAAACCTGTTTCAGATTAAATCAGAATCATACAAGAGGCCACAATTTACAACTGGCAGGAGGTAAATTTAGGGGAAACATCAGGAAGTATTTTTTTTTCTGAGAGGGTGGTCGACCCTTGGAATAGCCTACTGCAAGAGGTAGTAGACTCAAAAAAATGTAAGGGAATTCAAACTTGCATGGGATAAACACTACATGCAAAAAAAAAGAAATAGTCTAAAAGGAGGGGGATAGGTATTCTGGGCAAACTAGATAGATCAAGAGGTCCCCTTCTGCCAGCAGATTCATATGTTCTTATGTCAGTTTTGCAATAACTATGTCAATGCACTTACTAGGGTTAAAATGCACAAAGTAGAGAAATCAAAAACTGATGAAAATGACTCTGGAGACTTGCAGTTTCTGTGGTGTGCTTTTCTTTGTGATTTGAATGATCAAACATGTACTACTGATATTATCCTGACTGCCCACATGGTCACCTTAGCCTACCTGGTCACCCACCATGGAATCCTTTCTATTGTATGTACCAGGGTGGCAGTGATGGTGAGGAAGGTGTGGTATGAGTATTAGAGGGTGGGGGAGGGTTAGACATGGCTGCATGGGGGGGTGGATGGCATGAGGACTAGGGGAATACATTGTCTTTGACTGCACATTTGAGAATTCCCTGCAGCTGTTATTAAAGGAGGGCTGCAGCAGTGGGAGATTCAATAGTCTGCAGTACATGTTACAGCTTTTATATGATCCACTTATATATTTTCCAGTTCTGCTATTCTCCCAGCACTATGTACAGTTTACTTGGACTGTACATAGTGCAGGGAGGAAAGCAGAACCAGCAAACAAAAGTTCAGAGCTTGTAAAAAGTCTAACATGGATTGCAGGTTATTGAATCTCATGCTACTGCAGCCCTCCTCTGATATCAGCTGCAGGGAATTCTCAGACTTGTAGTTACAGAAAATTCCAGCTTGCAAGTCATCAGAGCAATTTGATACAGTCAACAATACTACAGTAAACAGTTGGTAAAAAATGGTGTTGCACACAAAGTGCAAATTAACACTTGTCCCACACTTGGGTGTGGGGCTCTTGGCACTAACCTCATCTTTAACATGTTTTTTTTCCTGCAATTAATATACTGTATTTATAGATAGAAATGTGATAGCCGTGATAGTCCTGTCAACAATGTATCATTGTTATTTACTGCATTTCCTGAATTTTATCTATTTGTGCAGCACCTTGATATTTGAAAGGTGCTATATTAAATAAAGTTTATTTTATTATATATATATATATATATATATATATATATATATATATATATAAATAAATATGTATGTTGTGGGTGATATATTTTACTGGACTAACAAAATTATTTCTGAGACTAGCTTTCAGGAGATAAAACTCCCTTCTTCAGGTCTGCTGACCAGAAGAATGGAGTTTTATGTCTCAAAAGTTAGTCTCAGAAATAATTTTGTTAGTCCAATAAAAGATATTACCAGCAACATAGTTGCTGTTTTTTTTCTCTATATTATTTACAGGTAGAAATTATAGAGGCATGGTACAGTTCCAGTAGTAATTTTTGGCTGCTTATAGATCAAACACTGGTTAATCTAGGAACTTACAAAGCAGCAGTGAGAGTCATTGTGTTAGAATGTGAAGACCTTGAAAGTTTGAAAAACAAATCGACCAGCTGTTCTGTAAGCTAGAAAGTGTGTGTGAAGTACAATACATAAAATTATCCAAATTCAGGTAATTTATCACTTTTCAAGAATGGAAAACCTTAAAGAACTGAAACAAGAAACATTCAGGGTCATTAAATCAGATCACTGAAGAGTGCCTTTTGTGATTATAATTGTTTTAAAAACCCTAACATGTGCAACATGGTAGATGTTTGTAATAAATTTCCTTATTGTTTAATAGATAGCCATAGGACCTCAAAGCTTGCTACAAGAAGTATGAGTTGATTGCAATTGCCTCTCATGAAACAGCTGCATAATGATCCACACTAACGCCAGACCTGCAACTTGTTCCACAAGAGACCCTGTGGGCCATTCATGAAGTAGCTGCATATTGACACTCAGTGCACCAGACCGCAATTGGCAAAAGCAGTACCCACCCCAACTCATTTTGGTTTCATGACATATGTGTCTAGACTTTCTTCAGGGTGCCTAAGTTGCCATCCCAACTGATGACCACATAAATTGCACGTTGTAAATGTGACTCAAAATGTGGTTTGAATGTTCGATCCCCAAACCATGAAAAACAAGCATTTGTCAATGCAGAATGTTTGTTGCAGGTATTAGCATTGGAATTGCAGGAGTTAGACAGATGCAGAATAGGAATGGCAGTGAAGTATTGAACTTCACGTGAACCCCGCCTCCATCCTGTAGAAATGGACAGGCACTGGGGTATGATTTTGGGTCATCTCCCATGACGGTCATGCCATGCCACCTCACCCTATTCTGCAGACTGCAACACATGTTGAGGTGTGCCTTAGGGTGTTTAACTTTACAGTCACCCCATTCCATAAGGACATATGGTGAAATGGATGCAGCATAGGAGAATGGGGTGAAGTCTGGGGCGGAAAAGTCCAAGGCACACCTTGATGCCTGTCAGTGACTGGGGGGTGGGGATGGGATGGCATGAGCAGTACAGTTGGCAATCCAAAGGCACACCCTGATGCCTGCCAATCTGTACAGAGTAGGATGTTATGGTTAGAAACCCTAATGACTCGGGCATGTTTTGGTATTTCCAGGACAAATTTTCAACATGGCCTTTTTGTGATCCCACCTCATGAAAGCATTTGGGACCTCTTCTCATGAAGAGTGGCAGTGTGATTTTGTCAATATGTCCCGAACACTGAGTTCCAACAGTGACAGTGCAATCCTGAGCCACATGTATGAAAACACAGATCGGGCAGAATGTGAAGAATGACAGCTGTAGCATCCATAGGGAGGTGAGAAGAGATGCCAATGTTGAAAGCCTGTAGTGGGAATATTAGAAATGCTTGCACTTCTGAGTATACGTGGAAACTGTGCAACGCATGCGCGTAACACAGTCATTTTATGGACTTTTGCCACCAAATTTTGAACATAGGCATTTTAGGACCTCTGCTCATGGAAAGTGTCTCTGTGATTTTCTTAAAGTATCCCAAACACTGATTTCCCACAGCAACTACGCTATTCTCCACTGGAACTGCAAAAACACATTACGGCCAGGATGTAAAAAATGACAGCTGTACTGTTCGTAAGGAGGGCCAGAAAAATGGCAATGTTGAAAATGTGGAGTGAAAATATTGCAAATGTGCGAAGTTTCGAGCATGTGGGGAGACTGCACAACATAAGCTCGTAACACAGTCTTTTTATGGACTTTCATCACCAAATTTTGAACATAGGCATTTTAGGACCTCTGCTAATGAACAGTGCCACTGTGATTTCAGCAATATGTCCCAAACACAGATTTCTCACAGTGACCGTGTTATTCTGTACCGGAAGTGCAAAAACACATTTTGGCCAGGATGTGAAAAATGACAACTGTACTGTTCATAAGGAGGTGTGGAAATATGGCAGTGTTGAAAATCTGGAGTGAAAATATTGCAATTTCACGAAGTTATGAGTGTGTGTGTAGCAACTGAGCAATGCACGCTCATAAAACAGTAATTTCTTGGATTTTTCCCACCAAATTTGCAAAATAGACTTTTAGAGAGACAACCTCATGAACACCGGCACTGTCGTTTTGTTAATCAGTCCCAAAAGATGATTCCACACAGTGACTGTGAAATCAACTTTCAGGATGGAATAACGCAATGACATTGACTGAATTCATGAGGAGGGGTCCAATAACCCCATGTTGAAAATTTGGTGCCAAAATTCCCACAAATGCCAGAGATATGCACAAAAGTTGAAAAACCCCAATTTATGCCATTATACAGCTTACCGGCATTTCCTCAGTTTGCGGTTGGCTTTGAAGAGCACAGACATGTTCCCGGTCCACCGAAGATAGTCGCGCTGGGTTCTGAAGGTAAGTATGGGGTGAGGGGAGGTGTGGGGAGGCAGGGTGCATAGAAGGTGGGAAGGGGCACCTGGACTCAATCAGGGACCGTTTTTCTTTACAGGAAAATAAATCATTGTGGGATTTTTTTTTACAGGGACATTTGGCATGCTGGGGTGGGCTCCCAGCATGCCAACCTAGTGTTTGTTGGAGGCAACTGTAGCCATGGGGATTGGCACCCCCATCAGCATATGGGGGGGTGCAATAGTCGGGGATTGGGCATTCCCCGGCACAAACCTATGTTTTGTGTGTGTGGGAGGGGCATTATGCTGATGGGGAGGGCTTCCCATCAGAAAATTAATTGTGGATGTGGGACATTATGCCGATGTGGTGGGGCCCCCGTTGGCAAATGAAACTCAGATGGGGACTGACACCAGTGGGGATTGGGGCCCCCATCAGCAAACAAAGACTGTTTGGGGCACATGATGCTGAGGGGATTGGGCACCCCTCGGCATAGGGCTGCATAATACTGCTTTGAAACATGGCGGCAAGCCACCCGCCATGTTCACAAACAGAATTATGCTACCTAAAGTTCCGCCCTGCAATGATGTGTCACTCTCTCATTGCGTCAGAATGACTGGCGCTGCAATGACGAGGCAGGCCCTGATTGCTGTGATGAAAACGTTTGTACTTGGTGGCACTTTTGGAGACCAGTGTCATCGGCACACTGGGCCTCCATTGGTCCACCAGTGCCAAGCCCCCAGATGCAGTGCCTACCTTGGCTATAACAGTGCCATGCCTCCACAACCTGCTTCTCTCCTAAGCTGTTGCATAATGTTTCTTGAGCATGTGCGTAAGCAAACATAAAAATGACAGGAACACACTGGAAAACTAAAAAAAAATCTACAGACTCAAACAAAATGCCAGTTCTTGCCAAAGTATTTTCCTGATATTCAATAGATTCAGATATTATGCAGTCTTTTTTCTAAGTTGAAAGTATGTTGCACAAGACAAAGGGGTGTTCATAAAGTGATTGTCCCTCCTCATTTTGACATAGAGTTGTAACTTTTAATACATAATTTGTTTTGGCAGGAATTTCCCCAACAAATTCTGTATTACACATTACAAACTTGTAGTTGTCCCCCATGTAGTTTTAATTGGTAATTTATGCAGAGTACTCCACATAAATTAATTGTCCCCTCTTCATTTTTAAACAAAGTTGTAACTTTTAGTACAGAATTTGTTTTGGCAAGAATTTTCCTAATGAATTCTGTAATACACATTAGAAACTTGAAGTTGCCCCTCATGGAGTTTTAATTGTTAATTTATGCAGAGTATTCCACATACATTAATGAATAAAACTACATTGGGGATGAGTTCCCAATGTTTAATACATAATTCATTAGGGAAATTCCTGCAAAACAAATTCTGTATTAGAAGTTACAACTTTTGCAGAACATTTAGAGATCATTGGTTGAACTCCCGGTGGCACTATTTGTCTAGTATGCACCCCCTCAGTATTTATTATGCTATTTCTCTGCATAGACAGAGCAGCTCTTAGTCTAATATGTCCACTTATCATTTATCATTTGCATCACTTTTGACCTATTCTTCTAACTCACTGTACTGGCTTTTGTTTTAATGCTACTACTACTACCAATACCATAAAACTTGTGCAGCCAGCAAGTGCCAGTGAAGTTAAGAAGCTGCATTATTTTCTGCCCATACCATATGGAACTGCATCACTCACTTCAGAACCATGAACACGATGTCACTAACCTGATGAAAAGGTGGACTGTACCGGGGGACAATGCCCAAGAAGGTGCTCTTTTAGTTTGCAGTGGCCAGAGTCCAGGAAGCTCAGTTACAACTGTGAGATTGGGGAAGGGGGGGCACAGACAGAAGACATGGAGGACAGCAGTACCAGCATGGACCTTGCAGCAGTGGACCATGGGACTCGATTTGAGAATTGTAATCCTCGGGAGGGATGGATCACTAGTAGCAGCAGTACTGTGCAGCAGCACACTGCAGGCCAGGGGCAATGGTAAATGTCAGAGGCTCTGAGCAATCTATAGAATAGCAGCAGGTAGAGTACTGGATGCTAGTAATCAGCAGCAGCAGATTATGGTATGGAACTGGAGTGGAGCTGGTGAGCAGCTACAGACACGAAAACTTCAATAACTTAAACAATTGATGGATCGTACATATGCCCCGATAGCCAGCACTTGCAAAGGGGTAACTGAACTTTTCCTGTTATTAGCAGCAGTGGCAGCGTGGATGGTAGGATAGCAAACTGGCAGACTCAAGCAGCTTCTTACAAGAAGCAGTGAAGCAGAAAGTGACCAAAATGAATATTTACAAAAGGCTTACCTAAGGCAGTCTTAGTTACACCACCACCTTAGGAGAGACTGGTACAGCATGCCAGCGGCAGGAATCTTAAAACAGCATTCCCAAGGTAGAATCCATTATTGATTGGTACAGGTCCACTAGCCATACTGTGTGCATGAGATACACACATGAAAGGTAGATGTTGGACCAATCAGTAAAGGTAAATTGGATCATAAATCTGCTGGCTATCACTCCAGACTCAATTGAGGCAAGTTTCACTGCTATGGCCAGTGCCAATTTGCTGCTGGACTTAAATTTATGGCATACAGAGATATTGCTGCCATGCAAGGTATGTCAGAATCTTTTTCTTTTTACAATCCTAGCTTCACAGTTACATGGCCAAGGAGGAAAGAGCCTGAACTACTGGGGCTAAAACCCATTGAAAAAATAGGATCCAGAGCCAAATCACCAGCCTGGCAGCATAGATTCATTCTTATACAGGTGCTGGGGTTTCTTGATGAGGTACTGAGGCAGAGCCCCAGCAGACTCTGACATAATTCCACTGCTGGTTACACCACACAAGGCACATCCCTGCAATGATGGATTGCCCCCTCATTGCAGCAGCCAAATCGTTTCAAGTTGGTGGCATGCTTACAAAACTAGTGTTACCAGCAGTGTGTGCTCGCATTGGTGACACACAGCCAAGCCCACAAAAGCAGTGGTAGCATTGGCCGCAACAGTGTTGCACCTCCACAACCCACTTCTCTCCTAAGCAGCCACATGTTTCTTGTGCATGGGCACAAGCAAACATAAAAATGAGTAGGCGGTGAGTTTCCCTAGATTGCTGTTTGAAACATTGCCAGGTTTTGAACAGAGTGACAGAAAAAGAAATCTATGATTGTGTGAACTGATTTCATGGGAGAAAATAGATACCATTTCTATGTCACTAAAAGAAGTCTCACCTAAGAGTTTATGCACCTATAGCCATCCATTGCTTGACATTTGAACAGAGCTATACCTGGGAACTAATTAAGCGACTGTGGAACACAGACAACTAATGTATGACTGCACTGATGCTTTTACAGTTGTAAAATATCTAAAACACACCAAAAATTGCCCCATTATAAGTTAATGTCAATAATTAGGAACCATGGTAAGATTTAAACAATTTAGCAACAAGCAGGCTCACAAAAGAGCTCATTAAAGATTAAAATTCCACTCTGTGCTCTGATTTTCAGCTTGTGGTTTTCTTATGTTGGAATCTAGTTTAAATAAACAGTCTTGTTCACTATGTTTTAAAACACTGAAGGCTTGAACTATGATAAATGTATCATGAATTATGTGCATGCAGAAAGAGTAAAACATGCTACATAACTTTTAGATATCACAATTACAATTCAGTTACTGGTTTTCGGAATGGTAGAAATGTTCGTAAAAAATAGAGACAGCAGTGCATACAACTTGAGCCAGCTGCAGCTGTGTAGGTTTGAAACTAACTTCAAATAATTCTGTTAGTTGGGGACACAACATAATGTAATTTCAAACTTTCACTTAATATTAAAGCATGTATTGGAATCACAGGAAAAGGCCATTTTGGAATATTTTAGAGCACTGTATCAAGAAAAAGTAATAACATTATATGTTGTTCTTTAACAGAATTTTAGTTCTGATAGCTCTGACAGTGGAGTTGTGCGCACTGCTGTTTTTTATTTCTTTGTAGAGTCTTAAAGATATAGTACACTTTTCAAAAGATTGTATATGTTACTTGTAGAAGCTGAACCTGCTGTATCATGAGAAAATAAAGAATGTTGAATATTTTCTGACCTGTAATCTGGCAGCCAGGCCACAGAGGTCAGTTAAGAGCCCTAGCAAGATTCAGAATTTTTTTTATTTCATTGTTTAACCAGGTATAGCACACTAAGCTGAAAGCTTTTTTACAGGGGCAACCTGGGAGCACAAGTAGGTTAAGTGACTTGCTCAGGGTCACACAGTATGCAAGTGGAAGCTGTGGGATTCAAACCCAGGTCTAGGTCTGCTGGATATCACCAGATTTGCAGTTCAGAGCCTTAGACCAGTGCACTATACTGCCTCAACAAGATTCAGAATTTAACAAGCATGCTCATCAGATAGCTCATTAAGTATTCAAACAGCAGTCTGTGTTCTGTTTTAGGACGTGTGCTTGTCTTATGCAGTTAGAAACATAACAAGCTAAAGACTCCATTACACTAGTGACAGAAAGTACTATCAGCATTATAAAATTCATAAACTGGAATTAGGTCTTACTAACAATTAAGTAAATTGCCATTTTGAAATGGAATTATAACTTTAAAATGACCATCCTATCACAAAATGAGCATTGTCAGCATAAGCATTACCTGTATCATCCATTGCTTAAAGTTTGAAGAGAGTGTCTACCGATAACTGGGCTGACAGGACACAGACAATTAATGTAAGACTACTGTGATGCTTTCACTTTTACAGTATCTAAAACACTCCAAAAAGCCCCAAGATAAGTTGTGGTCAATAATAGGGAACCATTGTAAGATGCAGAACTTTTAGCAACAAGCACAAATATAAAAGAGCTCATTAAGGATTCAAACAACATTGTGTTTTGATTTACAGCCTGTGCTTTGCTTGTTTCCTGCAGGATCCAGACAAGAGGAAAAGCCATACACCTTTATAGCCTAAAATGAAGAATCACTCCAGGCTCCTAGATAAACAAGCAGTAAACCAGTTCCCCTAAAGCCCAAAATGAATGGACACAAAGGTCTGAATGCAGGATAAAGAAATACTACAAGAATTCAGAGTTTCTGAAGCTCTTGCAACCAATTAAACAGACAGACAACATGTATTCATTTGTTTGCATTTATTAAAAAAATGCAGTTGTAAGGCCACATCACAGTAGTTTTATCTGTATAAGAACCAAATATAACTGTTACTGAATCAACATCAAATAAACAGTAATGTGTACGGCAGCTGCAGGTTTTCATGCTTTTGGATTTAAAACATCAACATAAACTGTGAAGTTTGTAATTCAATATAACATACATGTAAAACTTTTAATTCTCCTTATTCTCAACTTACTCTGAACTTACTGAAGCAATGCTTAGGAAGCTGTATCTACAGGTTAGTTTGGTCTTAGGGAAGTTCAAACATTTTGAAGCCTGATAATATTTGTGAGTAAAAACATATTTAAGAAACATTGCAAGCAGAATTTGTTTCTTAAAAATATCATAGCATGATTGACATTTGAATGTGAGAATTTTCAAATATTTTTATCCAGACTTCCTTCCCTCCTGGACATCTGAAGAAGTGTTGAATTATTACAGCAGTGCATTACCCTGCATTCAGACCTTTGTGTTCAGGAACTGATTTTGCTGTTTGCAAGGACATAGCATAACATTACTCCCTAACTGCGATCACCTGCCAGCTTTATCACCACTATTTGATGTTTTGTATCCATGAAGCATGAACACCTAAAGCTGCTGCTACACATTACTGTTTATGTGGCCTTGATTCAGTAAAAGTAATTTTCAGTTCTTACATAAATAAAACTACTATAATGTGGTCTGTTATCACAATTCACTCCAAAAGCCATATACTGGCAACAGTCAGTTCATCCTTTATCCCACATCTCCTGCAACACATCCAGGTACTTTCAGACAGCTAGCCTTATCTCAAAGTTAGTGAGAATGGAGGGTGGGGGGTTTGAGGGGTAGGAGTGGATGCCATGATGGAAATAATGTTCAGTTCATGTGGAGTTTTTAGTTTAAAACAGAGCCGCATGGTTCACTTCATGTATCTGGTTAGGATGCAATCATTTGGAAGTCGATAGGCATACGGTTACATACATGTTATTAATGAAGCATGGCAAAAGTTGTAAGCAGTTATGCTACCGGAGAAGATAACAATTATGTTCCTGTGACAAGTAATTTGTCACTGAGGTTTTTTTCAGCTTGTTTTGTTTAGTTGTTTATTTTATCAGCTGTACATACATAAGTATATGATATCAAGTATTTCAAGTTGACTGTTTATAACTGCGAAGCACTGCAATACTGACATTTGGCTGGGACTCCTTTGTAGCTCATACAAATGGATAGATTATTTCTTTTATTTAGTTCACTATGGATTTTAAACTGTTGTCTGTTTGCTGTCCCTGTATATATTGCTAGTATACCTTACTATGTGGTACACCTCCTGTAAGGCACCCAGAGCCTATGGGATTGGGCACCATATAAACAGTTACTTACTTACTAGTTTGAATTTATAATGTGCTAATTTTGCCAAACCATTTTTTATTTATTTATAGTGTACTCGTTGGTGAACCAGTGTTCCCAAATTTACTTGTAATTAATGTGTAATAAGTTAGCAATGAGTACATGATTAAATGTTATTGGGCCATTACTAAGGCAGTTTTATTTCCCTTAACAGATGTTTCACATATGCTGCTGTAGTTTATTGTTAATATTCATGGTATGAATCCATGCTTCAGTTTGTTTTCTGATAGCAGCAGAGAGCTTGAAATTATAATGTGTCATGTGAATCATTTAGCATTTACAAAAAGAGGATTACTCTTTTGTGGGGAAATGTGCTAAAGTTCTACAGATCAGGTTATTTCCCTTGTCATAAAAATAAACGTGTTTATTGAATAATTTAGCTACTGTATGCAGTTGTCCTTCCATTAATTATGACTAACTGATCTAGTCCTTGAAAAACCTTTGTTTAAATCAATCTTACGTGGGTGACATAAACCAGACTGGCAGATGAGATCTTCAGATTGTTCTCAAAGCTCTGTCCTTTCTGGGTAATGGAACTATAGTTGTCTACTGCCTGTGCCTCACTTTCATCAGAGCTGTTCTGAGTGCCAGCCTTTTGTGCCACACTCAGACTTCCGCACACACATCTTACCAGCCCTTATAAATGAAAATTTGATTCCTGAACTGTAACTACAGTAATTGCCAAAATGCCTTTAATGAAGGTCCCACTTGTTCTAGTCTAGGTAGGACAGATTTGGGCTAGCTAACAGTATGAATTGAAATATCTTGAAAGTTCATTGGCTGAAGCCATATCCGACCCTTGATGAAGTCCTAGTCTAGCACCATGCATCAGAATTCTTTACTAACATCAGCTGTATGCCAACGCCTCTGAGCTATTTTACAATCAAAACGATGCACCTCATGAGATATTATTTCACCTAGTTGCTTCCTCTCCCCCCCCACACACATACACATTGAAAGAATGCAGCTTTTTCTTTTTAAAATATATTTCCCCTTGAAACTTCTCCACCAGCACCACCACACTGCTAAAAGCCACCCTCCTCTGTCCATCGTATTCATCAGGTGATTGCTGCAGACCAAATGCTTACTTGGTTAACATGAAAAGGCTATTGGTGTTATGCAGAGTCCTTTTAAGAGTTGCAATTTCTGAGAAGCACTTGAGCATAATACAGACCTGTTTTGTACAATAAGAGTGGCTATTTAATGTTAAGCAGGTGAGCAGGCAGCTGACACCAGAATATTGTCAACAATGATAAAGAAATTATAGTTCCCTAATTTCAACACGGTAATGGGAGCTGGGAGCTGGGCACTGTGGTGGTGGCAGGTAAGATTTTGACAGTTTGATGGTGGGGTGGTGAAAAGAGCTTTTAAAATGAGATGGTGAGATACTTAGCAGGGTTGGGTCTAGCCCTTCTCAGTATGGCTCCCACCGAAGGCAGATTAGAAAGGAAAAAGAATAGAAGATAGTAAGAAGCATGTAGATTTTTAAAACTTTCAAGACTGATATTTGGGTGACTCTTTACTGCAAACTGTCATGCTGCATATAGTGTAGATTTTGTAAAGTATTTCTCTCAGACCAGGAATGAGGGGTGGACCGGGCAGACAGCATGCAGGGGGGGGTTAACAAGCACAGCACCATTCTCCTAATTATCTCTGGGCTGCACAACTACTAAATGTCACACTGGCATCAACTCATAATTAATGTAAAATCACACACAATCAAAAAATAAGGCTCCATTGCAAGTCTGAAATCGACTACTGCAGCCATACACTGACACCACCCAAGTTCTATGCATTTTTAATTTTATTGGAAACACAAACACTCAAAGCAGGTTGAACTGTGCGGTAGGACAGCACCCCAAGTTATTTAACATTGCAATTTTGTTTTGTATCTCCTGCAAAAACAACCACTCAAAGCAGGTTCAGCTGTCAGGCAGGACATTACCCTGTGTTGTTTCCCTGAAAACCTAAAACTCAAAGCCGGTTCAACAGAGAGTAAAGTTGAAAAGTAGGTACAACAGGAGTGTGTGACATGGGTAAAATACGCGATCGCGATCACAATCGCAAAACAGTTTTTTGTTTTTAAAAGATCCATGGTAGAAGCAGGTTTAACAGTAAGGCATGAATAGATCAAGTGAGTACATACCTATGCCATCCTGCTCTTCACTCCTTTCGAGTTGTTCTGAGCATGTGACATGCAGGTAAAAAGCTCAATCAGGATAGCAATACAGTATTTTACAAATATCCGCATTTGAAGCACAATTACTAATTCAACAGGCAGTAACTAACTAGGCTGGTGATGTTCTCTGTGACACAAGGAGCAGTAAATTGACAATGCAGAACATAGTCACCATTGAATTTCTTTAAGTGACAGGTGACTTTCAATGTGTTTTTGCATTCAAAATAAAATCTCTTGGGGACTGAAAAGCACCTTGCTGGCCTCAAGTTGCCCACCACTGATTTCTGTGCATTTCGGTTGCTGGAACAGGAATGGAGGGAGTGGGGTGAATAGCATGCAGTGGGAGGGAGCAGGAGGGTTTCTTTTCATTTCGGGGATGGGAACGGATGGAGCGGGTGGATAGCTTGCAGTGGGAGGGAGCAGGAGGGTTTCTTTTCATTTCAGGGGACAGAAACAGAGGGAGTGGGGTGCATAGCATTCAGTGGGAGGGAGTGGGATGGCTTCTTTTCATTTCAGGTGGGATGGGGAGTGGGGCAGACAGCATGCAGTGGGAGGGTGCAGGAGGGTTCATTTTCATTTCAGGGGATAGGAATGGAGGGAACAGGGTGGATAGCATGCAGTGGGAGGGAGCAGGAGGGTTTCTTTTCATTTCAGGGGATGGGAACAGAGGTAGTGCAGTTGATAGCATGCAATGGGAGGGAGCGGAAAAGTTCCTTGAAGTCCAGGATGGGAACAGAGGGAGCGGGGTGGACATTTTGCAGAGGAAGGGAGCGGGAGGGTTGGTGCTGGGTCGGGAAGTGGGGCAGACAGCACTGCAGTGGGAAGGTATACTTGCACTCCTGTTGCCACAATGGAGGGAGTGGTGTGTACAGAAATGTATTGGCAGGCAAGGCATGCCCTGCAATAATGAGGCGCTCCCTCATTGCGGCGACTAGTTTCTTTCAGGCATGCCCTGAAATGATGGGGTACTCACTCATTGCAGCTGCTAATTTCTTTCAAGTTGGTGGCACACTTGCTGAACTAGTGTCAGCAGCAGCGTGCCACCGCATTGCATAATGAGGGCCAAGCCCGCAAATGCAGTGGCGATATTAGCCGCCACAGTGCCACACCTCCACAACCCGCTTCTCTCCTAAGCTGCTACATGTTTCTTGCACATGCGCACAAACAAACATAAAAAGTACTCACTTACTTGAGATACTGAAGGTGCCTCTTAACTATGTGCAAGCTCAGCAGTAATAAAATGTGATACTTTAAAATATACTATGTAGCATGGCTGCCAACACCTCAGTGTCTGACCTTACTTTTGGCTATAAGCTTCCTCAGAGGTGACACCCACCAGAATCTCCCTGCATAAATACAATAATTTAATTGCAAGCATTATTTAATAATTAGCACAGGTGGCACCAAAGTTGCAACAAATAAGAGCATAGCACCATTCAGTTAATTAAAATGAAGTGAATTAAAAAAGTGCTTCCCAGTTCCATCAGTCAAAGGTGGAAATATATCATTATGTATTCTAGACCTGAAACACATACAACACATAGAATAATATACATACATATACAATCTGTCCCAGGTGTCTGCCAATACAAAATGTGTGAAAGAAATGAGAGTACAGATTATTTCTGAGTCTCACTGCACCAGATCTGTGGCAGTCTTTGGGGCATAATTATATTAATCATTAAAATGTTCTCTAAAAGCACATCTGAAAATCAACATGTATAGGATACTCTTTTATTGTATTCATTATTACAAAGTGCTAAATATTTTATGTGTCTATAATGCAGAGCAACTGCTAATTGTCAGTTACTGGAAGATTCAGACTAGCACAATTTACAAGACAATGCCACAAGAGGTTTTTTTCCAACCCAAGTCATAATAGGAGGTCATTTAGCCTTCAAAGGGTCAGGCACTTTGAAATTTGGCTAGGAAATGGGGAGAGGAAGGGACCAGGGCAATTGCATAATCAATTGTTCCATTTTCAAAACATGAGGTCAGTCACACTGCAAAACATCAAAAGTGCTGTAATATCTAAAATGATTAAATTTACAAAGTGCTTCCATGAGAAGTGTTGTTTCAAATAGGGGACTTACTGTACATCATGGCAATTACATTTATAACCACAGAAGAATCTATTTCATCACTATAATGGAAGGTCAGTCACACTGAAAAAAGGTCAGATTGCTGTAAAATCCAAACTTATTCGATATTCAAATTACTACCACTAATGGGAGGTCAATCATACTGCAAAAGGTCAAGTTGCTATAAAATCCAAACTGATTTGATTTTCAAAGCACTAATACAGGAGTTGCTGTTACAAACAGGGGGCTTACTGTACAAGTTACAATGGAATGGCATTCTGCCTACGAGAAGTCAAACAGATTTAAGTTGGTTAGAAAGAGGATGTGGCAATATTCATATATCAACACATAATATTCTGATCCATCCCAACCAAAATTAACATAAAAGGAGGTCAGTGGCACAGCAAAAGGTCAAGCAATTAGAAGTACATTGCTTTATTGAAATGGGATGAATGTATGTCTAAATCAGACTATGTCAAAGGGTTAAGTCAAGGATTTCTTAAAGCAGCATTATACAAAATTTGTGTTTAGAGCCAGGGGATCCAAAGCACCCAGGGTGTATATCCAATACTGTTCACATTTCTTCAGATAAGTATCAAAGTCTCCATCCCTTGAGTTTATCCGTACTTTTCTATGCCCCTTGCAGACACTTTGTGCTGCTCTCAGTCGGAATATTCATTTACATGTTTAGACACTGCATATTTTCAGTTATCATTTCTGACAGCACCATAGTGCTCAGCAAGATTAACATTTCAATTTCCTTTTAGCTTGCTCCACATAATGGGCACCACTCTCACAACTTAGTTGGTAAACTACACCCTCAGTATCACAATTTATAAAGTACTTGGGGCCTGATTCTAGTATAGTTACTCTTGGTGTAACAGCACTTGCACCATGTAGAATGGCACATGTAGCAACTGACGCCAGCAGTTGCGACATGCGCAATTCTACAAAGTGGCCTGTGACATGGCGCAGGCCACTTGCTCCAAACATCAGTTACAATCCCAGTTGCACCATAAACCCCCTGTGACATGGTGCTAGGGGGTTTACGGCAGCATTTGTGCCCCATTCCAGAACGGCAGCAACAAAGTCCCCAATGTTGGGGGTTTCTACAAGAACCACTGGAGGTGAACCAGGAACATAAGTTACCCCAGCATTTAGCTGGTGTAACATATGGCTGCCACCCCCATGGGTCCTGTAGACCCACCTGCAGACATGACAACATGTCCACCCACCATGCCAGCATACCCCAGTGAGGTCCCACAGGATTATCCATACCCCTATCCCCTGAAACTCCTATTGGCACTAGCCCCACAGAGTGGCACTGCCATCCCCCAAACCATGCCCTGAACTGCAGTCGCTGGCTGCATTTGTGGCAATTACCCTTCCCTGGTAGTCTAGTGGCCCCCCGATCAGTATAAATTAAATAAAGTGCCCCAAATCTTGAGACAGGGAGAGTACCTAGGGATTGGCGAGAGGCACATGGCGAGAGGCACATGTGGTGACAATCCATAAAGGGGGGGGTCGAGGGAAGTACCAGGTAACTATAGACCCATCAGTTTGACCTCAGTGGTGGTAAAATTAATGGAGAGTTTACTAAAGGAACGATTGGGGGTGTACTTGGAGGAGGTGGGAGGTCTGGATAGTCAGCAACATGGGTTTGTGCCAGGTAGATCACATCAAACCAATCTTCTGGAGTTCTACAAATGGGTAACATCAGAACTGGACAGGGGAAAGCCTGTGGATGTATTATTCTCAGACTTCAGCAAGGCATTTGACTCTGTCCCCCACAATGGTCTGGTGGAGAAACTGATGGGGTTGGGAGTAGGCCCTTTGATGGTCAGATGGATTGAAAACTGGCTAGCTGGACTCAATCAGAGAGTAGTGGTTGGTGGGGAGCTCTCGAACCCTAGAAAGGCCAGTAGTGAGGTACCGCAGGGCTCGGTCCTGGGTCTGATTCTGCTTACATATCGGACATCAGGGAGGGTACAGGGTGTGAAATGAGTCTCTTCGCTGATGACTCCAAGATGGGAGCAGTAGTTGAGGGGGAAGAGGGGTGGTTGGCCCTGCAAGGGGACCTGAACACTCTGGAAAACTGTGCTCACACATGGAAATTAAATTTCAATATCACCAAGTGCAAGGTGTTACATCTTGGGCAGGGAAACCCTAAACACAGGTACACCCTGGAAGGGGAGGCGCTGGAGGCCTCAATAGGGGAAAAAAGCCTAGGGATCATGGTGGATGCATGTATGAATAACTCTGAGCAGTGCAAGAGAGTGGCTAGCAAGGCAAACAGGATGTTGGAATGCATTGTAAGGGGAATCACCTCTAGGAGCAGGGAAGTGATTCTGCCGCTGTAAAATGGACTGGTTAGACCACACCTTGAGTACTGTGTACAGTACTGGAGACCACACTTGAAGAGGGACATACAGCTCCTGGAGAGGGTAGAGAGGAGGGCAACTAAGATGATATGAGGAACAGGAGATTTGACGTATGAGGACAGACTTGAGGAGCTATGCCTGTTTTCATTGGAGGAGAGGAGAGACGGGGGGACATGATTGAGGTCTTCAAGTACCTCAAGGGAATAAATAGGGTAAACAAGGAGGGGATCTTTAGACTAAAGCAGAGAGGTATCACCAGAGAGCATGGTTTGAAGTTGTAAGGTGGAAGGGTGAGGGGGGGAAGAGGAGGAGGTTTTTCATTGAGAGGGTGGTGGACCCTTGGAATGTGCTGCCTGGCGAGCTGATTCAGAGATCCACAGTGGAGGGCTTCAAGAGAGGGTGGGACAGACACAGAAAGTGGATGTATCAGATGATGGCCTGGCCCAGGGGGGTGGGGATGGATGATAGGGGTTTCTGGAACACAAGGGGGGGGAGGGCCTCGGCACCCAACTAGGGATCTGAGGTTTGAGCAAACTCAATAGACCGTAAGGCCTAATCTGCTGTCAATTAGTATGTTAGTAAGTCCCTGGTAGTCTAGCAGCCCCCATGATCTGTATAAAATAAATAATGTCCTCCATATCCCTGGTAGTCTAGCAGACCCCCTGATCTGTATAAAATAAATAATATTCTACATATCTCTGGTAGTCTAGTGGCCCCCCCATCTGTATAAAATAAATAATGTTCACAATATCCCTGGTAGTCTAACGGCCCCCTGATCTGAATAAAATAAATAATGTTTTCCATATCCCTGGTAGTCTAGCGTCACCCCCCCATCTGTATAAAATAAATAATGTTCACCATATCCCTGTTAGTCTAGCGGACCCCCTGATCTGTATAAAATAAATAATGTGTTCCATATCCCTGGTAGTCTAGCGGTCCCCCCGATCTGTATAACATAAATAACATACTCCATATCTCTGGTAGTTTAGTGGCACCCCACCCTCCCCAACCAGCCATGCCAGTTCCCCCAGCAGCCCCCAACCCGTCCCCAGCCAGCAACTGGCACAGCGCTCCTCTCACCTCCATGGCCAGCCACCGACTGACTGCCATAGGAGCACTTACTGTAAAGATGCACTCAGAAATTAATTTCTGAGCACATCTTTGCAGTAGCACTCCTACTGCACTAATCAGTGGCAGGCCATGGAGGTGAGAAGTGGGCTTTGCCAGTCGTCGGCTGGGGATGGGTGGGGGGTGCTGGGTGGACTGGCACGGCTGGGTGGAGGTCCAGTAGACTACCAGGGATACAGAGTACATTATTTATTTTATACAGATCAGGGGGGCTGCTAGACTACCAGGGATATGACTATTTATTTTATACAGATTGGGGGGGCCGCTAGACTACCAGGGAATGGGTGATATGTATATATTTAATGGTGATGGGGGGGCATTAGACTACCAGGGCTTCCCTGGGTATATGCTGCATTTGTGGCTGGTGACTTGGGGTTGCGGCATGGGTGGGGGGGTAGACCATGCTGCCAAGCTGTTGCGGCTTGTCACATGCTCGCCAGGCACAGTTTGACATACCTGGCCACATGTTACAAGTTGCAGGACTTAGCTGCGATGACCCTGCCCCTTGTAGAATAGGGTGCAGGGTCATTGTCGCAATTGCGGGTGGCACAAGTTACATTTGGCAGCAACTTGAGCCACCCTTCTAGAATCGGGGCCCTAATCTTATCCTCTCTTCCATTTTTGGGATTCTCAAAACATGATCCCATTGTAATGTTTTGGCACAGCTGACACCTGCCACATTTGGGACTACCATTTGGGGGAGCAACCAAGTCTAACAGCTGGATTCTGCTTACAAAGAATTAACTTAATCAGTGTGTGTCTTTTAAAAACTACAAAAATTACAAAATTTAAAAATTCAAAAAAACCAAGACCATGCTATTCACCTTGTCAAGTAACAAACACTCTACTCACCAACTTCACATTCTTAACAGTCAGAACTCTCCCCTTGAAATGGTCCAAATGTTTAAATACCCCTGTACCTGGGAGTGACACTAGACGGCATCTTATCATTTAGCCAACATATTGACTCATTCGTAAAGTCATGCAATGCAAAACTGGGACTGCTGTACAGACATCGTCGATGTCTTACTGCTGAAGCACTAAAAATTGCAGTAAACAGCGCAGTGCTCTCAGTGATCGACTGTGGTCTAGCAGTTATGGGGCTGCCTCCCAATCCTCACTAAAACATATCAGAACAGTGCTTAACAAAGCATTTCATCTAGTCCTAGGCGTACCTCGCCTCACCCATACCTGTGAGCTATAATCTCAGATGGGGTGGCTCAACTGTGATTGTCATATTCAGTATCAAGTTTGCCTTCTCAGCAAAAAATCTACTCTTGAACTTACTACTCCAGGACTGCAAAGCCTCCTTAGCTGGCCTAACACCACAAGATGCATCAGGGGGGTAAACAGTTTGACCCTAAGTGTCCCTTTCCACTGAACCATGCAAGGTTAACAGTCCTATAAGTACCGGGCACCACTATGGCTCAATGCATTTGACATAGTATTACAAAAGAAGTAAAGCTAGCACCTTTTAAATCTAAACTTTGTATGGCAGTAGCCTCAAACAGCAACTGCAATTGTGGGACCTGATCCCCCCCCATCTACTCCCCTTCTCATCAGTCTTCCACCTTCCTACTTGCCCTCTAATCTTGCTCCTCTCCCCTCCCTACTTTATGTTCTACCCCCAGCTCTCCTCTTCCATTACCTCTTATTTCCCTCTTTCTCTCCTCCACCCCTGCTGTTCTGCATCCCAGTGACACTCCTATTTCCCTAACCCCCTCTCCTCTCCCTGCCCTGTGTACCTCCTCCCTGTTTCCTTCCCTTTGTTTCCCCCTCTTCCTCCCACCCCATCCCCTCCCTGCCCCGGCTTTCCCCATGCTCTCCCATCCTCCCAGCCCTGCTCTGTCCATAATCATTCCTTTGACCCCTACCTTTGCCCTCTTCATCCCCTCTCTCCCTCTCCCCCATTTTCTAATTTCCCTGACCCCTCCCCATCTCCCTCATTTTTCTATTGTTATCCTTCTCTCCCATTTTTACTTTTGTTCACCTCCCCCTCTCACCCTGGTAAGTCAATCCCCCTATAGGCTTCAGGGTCTCTGCCTTGTCACTTCTCACCCTGGTAATATGGGCCTCCCTGCTCTCTATTCTTATTAGCACTTCAGACAATAGAACTGATGCTTTAACATGTTCCAGCAACCTAGATAAGTGTTTTCATAGCATACCTAATTTTAGTTCTGATGCTCACCATGTTTCCTGAAACATCTTATATTGCTAACTGCCTTATTTTCTTAACTGGGCCAAGGGACCTTGTCCTGGTTATACTACTGTGTGATAACTGACCCCAAAGCAGCTGTCTATATCTGCAAAAGTGCATAATTTTACCAACTCAACCTGTTCTAGCATTTTCTGCTCAGTATTTTGTACTTCTCATTTGATACTTTTACTGGATCTAACATTGCTTTACTGTAAACTGAACATGTGATGATTGTGTATATGTAACCTCTGTATTTTGAATTTGTACATATGTGATAGCTATGATGTAGAACCTTTGTAAAAGAGTCTTTGACTCAAAGTACTTTCCTAGATAATAAATAAATAAATAAATAAATGAATGAATGAATGAATGACCTGGCCATCTGCAGGACACTCTTATGGGTTTCTCAGCTAGTGGAAACAAAGCACTATAATCTCTGTTTTTCTGTATTATGCTGGCTACTCTGTATGCCTGGTCACTAAATGTAGTTATAAAGATTAACTGTTGCCAGATTTCTCTCTTTCCTCTTTATTTTTGTAGTTACAATTTCTGTTCCTTACTAGAAACCTCTTGTCTTATTTTTCCAATCATAATGTTGTTGTACTAGAAACCTCTTGTCTCGCCATTACAATCATAATGTCATTGTACCCCCTTGTTTTTTTAAATCTTACTGATAAGTCATTTGTTGTCTGTTCATGCCTCTAGTCAGAGCTATAATTCTTCTGAACACTGATAAATTGGTCTTTGGGGCTGTTGTTTATTGCATGACAAGGATGACAAGTGGATGCAATGAGGAGGCTATTCCAGTCGTTGGATTTCCTGAAAAGGTTAGTTGCAATAGTGCCATCTTCAGTCTTTTCTATTTCCAGATCTAAAAAGCTAATACACCTGGTATTAACATTAGTCTTAAACTGCAAGTGAGGGATTTCTGTTTTCCAGGTATTGGATAAATGGTTGCAATTCATCCTTTGATTCTATGCCAACAACCAACACACCATTGATAAACCACACATCCAAAAGCTGGATGTATGGGATCATGTCTGGGTTGTATACCACATTGCTCTCCCACTTCCCCAGTAGAGATAGGCATAGCTGGGTGTGAAAGTTGCCCGCATTGCTGTCCCTTTAACTTGAAGATAATGTTTGTTTAAAAACATGATGGTATTACACTCCCAAGTCCTTCTGGCCAATTCCATCAAAAATTGTTGTTTGTTTAAATTCATGCTTAGGTCCTGACTCAAACAGTATTCAAGGACTTTGAGACTGACCTCATGGGGCACATTCATGTACTATGCCTCCACATCTAATGTTACCAAAATCTAGTTTTGGTCAGGTTGCATTTCCCCCACCATCTGTAATACCCATGTGGTATCTTCAATATAAGATCTTAACTGTTGTACAGGTTCATGTATATGAGCATCAATATATCTGGATCATGGCAAACTTAATGAGCCTATTCCTGATATGATATGCTCCCTAGGGATTCCAGAAGTTTTTATGAACCCTTTGGGAGGGTATAGGTAGTGGCTTTAACTGGGTTGGAGGTTTGTAAGTTCATAAATTCCTGTAAAGAAATAACATTATTAACAAGGACTTTATTAAGACATGCATCAATTCTGGATTTAAAAATCTCAGATTAAAATACAACTTCTTTCAGAAGTTGGAATCTGCCAGTTGCCAGTTGATTTCCTTTATTTCTTTGTCTGTATCTTGAACAACAATACTGCCCCCCGTTCACCTGTTTGATTGCAATGAAATGATTAACCATATGTTTTTGAAGTGCTGTTTTCTCATTATTAGTTAAATTACCATACTTGGTTTCAAATTTTGTGTCAAACACTCTTTCACAGATACAAACAAATGTTTCCATTGCCTCTGCCCAAGAAGGGCAAACAATGAGTTTGGTCTAAAAGAGCTTGATGATTCATGTACTCAGATATCCATGTACTGCACTGGCCCATCTGGATTCTCAGAACCCTCACTCACTAAAGCCTCTCTATTGGGCATGGTAATAGATCCAGTCACATTTGATGAAAAGCTCTCACCTAGAGCATTTTCATGGTTCTCAGAATTCTGGCATTAGAGGGTGGATTTGTTGTACAATCATGCTTAAAGTAGTCTACATTTAGGCAGGTTGTGGGCACATTTTTGAATGTCAACAGTTGTTGCAAACCCATCAATAAATATAGTCAGGGCAAAACTAAAGCTTTTCTGTAGAACCTTTTTTTTTATTATCTGGCATCAGTTTATATTGTGAGGTTTTGATAATGTTCAGAGTCTCATTTCATCCCCCCCCCCCGGTCTGACTCTTTTGATTCTGCTGGTGTTTTTCTTATCTGCTCGTGTTGCTGCTTCCAATGTTCCCTTTTGCCCCTCCTTGTCTTCTTCCTCTTTTGTTGTAATATCCTCTCAGGGTCTGTTGTCATTCCCACTGTGGCTGGCAGATGTCATATGTCCTGTGTGGTGTGGAAGGTCCTTGCTCTATAAAATCCTCTCCAGTGGAATCACTGCCACCTTCACCTTTACTAGCCCTCATGCTGTAATCAATGGGTCTACTCCCAGTGTGTTTTTTGAGGATTGATTTTGGGTGGGCAGTATTAGTGCCCAGAGTGTTGCTGTTGTCTTTCTTCCATTCAAAAATATGTCACGATTCATAATTCCTCTAGTCTCACACAAATTTGTTCTGTTTTATTACATTTATTTTTAGGTCAAATTTCCTTAATGTATCTTTAAGTTGAGGGTTTAGTCTGTCAAATTCTTCAGACCTTTCAATAGTGAGGATCAAGTTCTGTTTTTCTTGCAGTTCAGTTGTCACCTATATTTGTATTTATTTAGAATCTTCCAATATTAGTTTAACTAACTTAAGGGATTCCTTTTGTAAACTATAACACCAATTTTTAGTAAAGTGTTCCCTCTCTCTTCTTGAGTCTGGCCATTTAATGAGTCACAGGCCCCTAGGTACTGTCTCTACTGATAAATAATCCACCAGGTTTGCATTCTGGCAGTAAAGGTATCTAGTTCTAATTGCTACTCTCTTGAGTTCATCAAATGTGGTCTGTAATGAGGCTGGGGCAGTATCATTATTAGCAGCTGCAGTTGCTCCTCCATTGATTAAGAAAGGGTTCACATCATCCTTATTTTCAAAAAGAGTTGTCACAAAATTAAGGGGCTTGTTACTGACAACCATCATAGGTGTATCCATTATATGACTCACACTAGTGCTTAGGGTTCTCAGATGTGGACGGGGTTAAAACTTAAAAAAATTAGGCCACAACAAGCAAAAAAGTGCTTCTTTGTCCGAAGTGCCATGTCTCCAAAAGTTAAATCAGCACATGAGGAGACAGCACTCAATCTCTAGCTAGAAAACCACAAAACAAAAGTACACGTACTTACCCTTTCAAGATAATGAAGGTGGCTGTTTATTATGTGCAGACTGAGCAGTGACACAAAATGGGATGCATTTAAATATGCTGTCAAATGGCTGTCAGCACCCCGATGTCTAACCTTACATTTCGCTTTAAGCTTCGTCAAAAGTGTCACTGACCAGAGTCCCCCTGCTTAAATAAAATAATTCAATTGCAAATATTATTTAATAATAAGCACAGGTGCCACCAGGATTGCAACAAACATAGAGAATAGCAACTATTAATTAAAAAGAAGTGAATTAAAAAAGTGCTTCTCAGTTCCATCAATCCAAGGTGGAAATCCATCACTGCACATTCTAGACCTGAAACACACAAAACACATATAATCAATTTGGAAACATATTAAAAGCTGTCCTAGGTGTCTATCAATACAAAATATGCAAAATAAATGAGGGTTCAGGCCAGGAACATTGTGGAAAAATAATGCGGGAAAAAGAACTCAGAAGGAACATCGCGAACACAAACATCGCTGTGGACACAATAAAGCCCAGCAACAATGCCGCAAAGTGAAAACCCATGCACAGCAATACAGCAGCCAAAGTGACCGCTTGCACAAGGAACCATGTGGTGAGAAATAGCCAACACTAATCACACCATGATACCACCAGCAGGGTGGCAGGCACAAACAGGTACGCCCAACATAGCGCAAGGTGTGCTGCACGGCAGCATCCTGGAGCCATGGAAAGGAACACCACTACCCGCCCACACATGGGACAGCACAGGTACCATGGCCACCTGCATTGCTCCCCCTTCCTCCATGCCAGTCACTTCCACACACTGGTACCCTGCACTGCCATGAGTGGTGCAGGGTGTACACCTCAGTCTGGGTCCCACACCATGCAGCTACTACCGTGTGGCATGGTGGTCTTGCCGCTGTTCAGAGTCCACCTATCCACCACCACTCCTCATTGCCCTGTGGCCACATCATCCTGTTCTGTGTGGGGGTCATTCCACATGTAGGCATCTGTGCCTGGTGCCACCCATGGTGGGAGTTCTGTGCTATGCACACCCCACTGGTGGCTGGCTCCTGTTGTCCTCCCTCATTGTGCTCCCCTGTGCTGTGCATGGGCACCAGTGCCTTCAGCTGTACTGTGCCAGTCAGGATGTGTGTGCAGTGGGCAGTGTTTGCCCCTGTAGTTTGTTGGCCAGCACTGTAATGTCCTGCATTGTCTTGTACCAATGGCATTGTGGGTGGCGGTGTATTAGTCGCTTTATTTCCATCCATGATGTTTTGTCATGCGATACTCCTTGCCTGAAGCAGAAATGAGAGTACAGAAGACTTTTGAGTCTCACTGCATCAGCTCTCTGGCAGTCACTGGAACAGAATTACATTAATTCATAAAAGTTTCTTTCAAAGTGCATCTGGATATCACAATGTTTAGATACTCTTTTACTGTATTCCTTAGCACGGAGCACTAAATATTTTATTTATCTATAATGCAGACCATTAGCTAACTGTCGGTTACTGGAAGATTCAAACTAACACAGTTTACAAGATGCTGCCATTAGAGGTTCCATTTCAACTCAAGATGTAATAGAAGGTCATTTGGTCAGCAAAAGGTCAGGCTATTTAAAATTTGGCTAGGACATGGGGAGGAGGAAGGAACTGTGGCAACTGCATAATATACCGTTCCATTTCCAAAATAAAACATGATTCACACTGCAATACATCAAACTGCTATAAGATCTAAACTGATTCAATTTATAAACTGCTGCAATAAGAAGTGTTGTTTTAAACAAGGGACTTTTTGTACATCATGGCAATTGCATTCATAACCACATAATAATCTGTTTTATCACTATAATGGGAGGTCAGTCACACTGCAGAAAGATCAAATTGCTGTAAATCCAAACTGATTTGATTTTCAGAGTACAATCACTAATGGGAGGCCAATCACATTATAAAAGGTCAAATCACTATAAAATCCAAACTGATTCAATTTTCAAGGTACTAACATGGAAGTTGCTGTTACAGGCAGGGAGTTTATTATACAAGTGACAACAAGATACCATTTTGCCTTTGAGAAATCAAACAGATTAAAATTGGCTAGAAAGAGGATGTGGCAATATCCTTAAATCAACACATAATATTCTGATCCATCCCACCAAAATCACCATACTGGCATATCAATGGTACTGCAAAAAGGTCAAGTAATTAGAAGTTCTTTGGATTATTGAAATAAGATGGTTGTGTATCTATATCAGACTATGTCAGAGGGTTAAATGAAGGGCTTTTATAAAGATGGGGTTATACACAATTTGTCATTAAGGCCAGGGAATTCTAAGTGCCCTGGGAGTATATTCAATACTGTTCACATTTATTCCGATACAGTAAGCATCAAGAGGCACTTTTACACACAGGCGAGTACAACGGAATGGCCGTTACCGGTGTGCCACAGTTGTACTCTGTTCCGTTTGTGGTTCACTTTACACGCAGAGGGTAATCCGGCAACACCCCCATCTCCATTTTCAGTATTTGTGTTTAGGCTCCCCCATGCAGTGTGGTGCTCTATGGCGGTGTTTTTACTGCTATCGGAATGGCTGTTTTACACAGCCAGATGAAACGGATCACAAAGGGACAAACCGAGGTAGGAAGATATTGCGGTTCAGGTGAATGTTCATCAGTGTAACAGAACAGATGTATTTTACACACAGGGGATGTAACGGTATACTGTTTCCATAACATAACAGTCATTCCGTTGGTGTTTTTTCATACCTTTCTTATGCCTCTTGCAGAAACCTTGTGCTGCTCTCAGTTGGGAAATTCATTTACAAGTTTAGCCATTGCATATGCTTGATTACTATTCTGATAGTACCATAGTGCTTTGCAAGCCAAATTTTCACTTTCCTTTTAGTTTTCCCAATATAAAAGGCATCACACCCACAGCATATTAGGTAAACTACACCCTCTGTATCACAACTGATGAAGGACTGAATCTTAACATCCATCAGTTTTTATTGATTCTTAAAACATGGTCCCTTTGTAAAGTTTCAGCATGTGTGGCACCTGCCTCTTCTGTGACTACCATGGGGGGGGATGTCTTACAGCTACTGTAGGTGCTGGTTGTAAAGAATTAAACAGCGTCCATTGTAAATTTCTTGCCCATGATAAACAGTGCACCAAACTATCATTTGCCCATCTGTAGGACATTATTATGGGTTTGCCATCTACTGGAGCCAAATCACTATCACCTCTGAGTATCTCTGTTTTTTTCTGCATTATGCCCACTCCTCTGTGTAAAACAACATTGACTAGTATTAAGTCATTAGAGATATTTGCAGCTGGATGTTGTTTCAAGAGTCTAAACATCTTAGTCATTAAAGGAAATTGATGAATTCATGACCATCCAAGAAAAATATAACAGAGGCGGTAATACACATATCCCAGTTCAGTGGGTTTGTGGATTTTACGATGGTGAGTGATCTATAGAATTCTTAACATTTGTGGAAAGAAGGGACGTTATAATTCTTCTAACCATAATAATAAAATATAAAAATGCTAGATTGGAGATACACAGTGACCAATGGACCGCGTATTATGGCATACCAGTTATTCCACACAAGAATAATTTTGCTGACCCACTAACTGGTGCACACACATACACACACACACACTATTGAAAGTTAGTAGGTGAGAGCAAAAAAAGCCATTCACAACTATGAACAGAACTCAAACTCTAATGGTGCCATCTTTTTTGGATTCATTTAAGTGGTTTGAAAGATGGTGATGTTCCACTACCGAGGCTTTTCATAACATACGTATGCATATCACACTATACCAAAAAGCAACAAATTCTGATCAGAGCCAACACAGCTGTTAATCTATTAATCTGATAAGGGATAGAGAATTAATGTGTGGATTGGATTGTATGAGGTCTTCCTTGGGGTTATCAATTTTAATGCTTACTCTTCCCGTAAGCAAACATGAAGCTAAGACTAATTCTGTTGGCAAAATATGGTAAGACATACTTCTCTAACTCTGAAAAGTATATCACTATGAAGCATTTACTTGGAGCTGTATGTTGTACTTAGGACAGAAAGTCATGAGTTGGGGGTTGCAAAGAGGGAATCCACTCAGCTTTGTGGTGTCTACTTTTGGGAAGGAACATGTATAACATGCATTAGGATGTTGAGTGTGTGGATTCATTGTGTTTGCCATGTATAATTCTAGGTGGCTTGTCATTGCTATTGTGGTGGTTCATAAAAGGGTACCACAGCAAATATGCAGTGGAAATTATTAAAATGGCTAATATAACAAGCAGCTAAATTTCCTGAAGTAATATACATGACATTTTATTTTCCAATTAAAATGGTAAGGGTTCACTACCTTTTGAGATCAGGCAGCTTGACATTCTGTTATGTGTTTTGGAACCTACAGTGCCCCCCATACTATAAGTTATAACTTAAGTGTTCTGTAAAGTTAATGTTTTGGATTGTCCTCAGGCTAGAAGCATGATGCTAAGGATATACCTGGATAGAATTTGTTTATGGCATATAAATTGCTTAAAGACCATTTGTCGGTGAACAAACCCCAAACATGTAATTGCAATACTGTATTATACTAGAAGAAAACATAATGATTTCCATGGAGGTGAGGCAGCAAAGGGCACTGGATAGTGTGAATAGATTTGACCTGTACCTTGTACTGAAGCATTGCAGATTTAGAAGTAGTAACATACTTGTGAGGACAATTATACTAATCATGATGAATTACAGTACCTACACTTGTAGAAAATAAGATAATAGGCATCTGGGTGTGCGGAGTCCTGTAAATGTTTATTTGTGGAAGTTTTTTCCACAGTCATGTGCAAAAAACGGGTACCTTTTGTTGCATACATATTAAACACTGTATTAAATTATCAAGTTATCTCAAAAGTGTGTTTAATATTTTTGTGTAGTATAACACTTCTAAATTAATGGCTATTGTTCATTTATTGTTTTTTTTATTTCATTTTTCTACAGCATCTGTCAGAGTGCATTACAGCATGATTAAATGAACAGAGCAAATTTGAAAAGAGCAAAATGCTAGAAGAAACAGTAATACCAAAATCAGATTAATCATATAAAACCACAATAGTTAGTTACCACTTAAAATATGTATGCTGATGCCACATTAAACAACTGCAGATTCAAAATCTCCCCTGTATATGTGTGTGTATATGTGTGTGTGTGTGTGTGTGTGTGTGTGTGTGTGTGTGTGCGTGTGTTTGTGTGTGTTTTGTGTGCACAATATAGCAATAAACCTAGATGAGTAATACTCACTGTAAAATAAATCTATTCATGGTTTACTCACAGAAAATAAAGTGACATTTGTTTGACAAGCATTTTTTTAAATAGCAAATTATATTGAACTTTTTTGAAAAATGGAGTCTGTGATTGAATTATCTTGTTATTACCTTTTGCTGTTGAACAGTGAAAGTGAAATCTGGGCTCAAACACTTTGCAGTGTGGATGTATTCCGCTCCCGCCTAACAACACAGTGGGGCAGGATGGGATGTAGGAGGCAAGGGGGAAGAAAAAACACAGTTCAGCAAATGCAGAAAACCTGGATAGTTAGAATTAACACATAAAATATGTATGGTGATGGCACATCAAACAGCTGCAGATTCAAATCTCCCCTGTAACTGTGTGTGTGTTTTAGAGGAGAGAGAGAGAGAGAGAGAGATGAGAGAAACAGGGGGACAGAGAGAGAGAGAGCGAGAGAGAGAGATGTGTGTGTATGTGTGTGTGCGCGTGCGCATGTGTGTGTTTGTGAGCGCACTACAGTACTGAACCAATATAAGGAATATTCACTATAAAATAAATCTATTAGTGGCTAACTCACAGAAAATATAGTGACACTTATTTGGCAAGGACTTTTTTTAATTTTTAAATAGCTTACTATATTAAACTTTTTGGAAAAAAGGAAGGAACCTGTGACTGAATTACCTTGCCATTGCCATAAACTATGAAATCTGAGCACAAACACATTGCAGTGCAGATGGATTCCACTCCCTGCTAACAACACAGCTGGGAGAAGGAGGGGATGGGAGAAAATATGCTTTAGCAAATGCAGAAAACAAGGATTTGATTTCATTCCACTCACTTGCAAAAACAAAGCTGTGCTGCATTAGGAATTCAGACTCCTTTTTCAGATGATAGCAAGGCTCCAGCCATGCAGCTATACACATTACAGAGCAGAACAATGATGGCAATGAATTTCAAGATGATAATGAGCCTTCTTTATAAGTACACCAATTTGTTTATCACATCTTTTAACACATTAATGTTAATTTTGGAAAAATAATTATTGAAAACAAATTGGAGTTTTTAGGCCTAGATCCCACATGTATGAGGGGGCTATGCCACCCCAAATCTCCCTTCTTACCACAGCCAACAATCAGGAAACACCATTCCAGAGCAGAGGGAGGTT
Organism: Neoceratodus forsteri; assembly: GCA_016271365.2. Lineage (NCBI taxonomy): Eukaryota > Metazoa > Chordata > Ceratodontiformes > Ceratodontidae > Neoceratodus > Neoceratodus forsteri. The sequence goes on along the minus strand of CM028136.1, from coordinate 114,544,475 downwards.
TGGGGAGCATAGCTCTACATCCATGAAAACATAGACCTAATTATAGTGCATTTATAATGGGGGCTCAACCCCTTACCCCCTCTAATTTCCACTCCTGCCCCCAAAACCCACAAACCAGCTGTAAATATGTTCTACTTTTTTGACATATCAAGGGTGACTTTAACTATGTTTCTGAAAGGTTTTCTCCCTTTTCTTTTCTTTTCTTTTCTTTTCTTTTCTTTTCACCCTCAGAAACTAATTTTCAGTTTGGATCACATTCGAAATCTTATTTCAAGTACAGAAGATGACTTTTTCTGAATAAATCATGTCTTCCTATGTATTTGTTGCTGTAAATAGTTAAAAATCTAAATATTTGTTGCTGTAATCAGTTCATTCATTTTACTTAATAAATATTTTTTGCTATTTTTGGTAGATATTAGTGTTTTTTTCATCTCCTCTTTATATTCTTGTGAGCCAAAACAGTAATGAAAATGGCATTGTATCAGGTTGTATCAAGTTGTTGCCAAATAGCCACATAAACATCTGTAAGAACTTGTTAAGAAAGCAGTAGTGGAGCAGCTGGAGCGGGGTTGCAATAGTGTGAAAGCATGATGGGAACATGCCTAAGAGTGTGTAGAGAGCATCAGGATACGGTGATGTGGCACAGAGCATAGTGTATTTGTCAGATTAGTGTACATTATGTGGATATAGAGTCCTCCACTAGCACAATTTCCAGGTGCATCCTAGGGGGTGGGTTACATTGACCTGTTTTGCTGACAAGGAATGTTGGCCATGACACCATGGAAACTCCCCTACTTTGTCTGCAGGAGTGCTGTCACTTCCTGTGGACAGGATGGAGTCCAGTGTTGGTTGAACAGAGGAAGAAGCAGGAACTGTCTTAGGAGAGACACCACTGGATATGGAAAACATGTCTAATGGACTGAGTAAGGACTTAGAAGCCATGGAAGCATCTAATATTGGAGAGAACAATATACCGGTAGTTCCTAACAATCCTGAGAATCCTGCAACAGTGATTTATTTTGATGCAGCAGGCTTATCTCCAGGCAAAATGGAAATAACAATGCAGACTGTTGAAGTCTCCAGTGGAATGATGGATACACAACAGACAAAACAAATACAAGCAGCAACAATACAAGAATTACTAAAGATGGAGGAGGAAAAGTACTTGCAGAAGCGAAGAGAATTATCAGCAGTGCTAGCAGGAATCCAGACAGATGTGGCAGCTGTGGTCCAGCTTGACAACCAAACCAAGGCTGGAGGTACACCCATAGCAATACAATTGACAAACGAAGTGGCACCACAGACAGCAGAAAAAGCACAGATAATTTTCCAATCAGAAGGGCTTGACCAGGAAAAGGCCATGGTGTTTTCATTTTTGGCAACGGATAAAAAAGGACAACTGGACAGAAAGAAGAAAAAAGCCATGCCAAGCAAATTTTCATGGACTGACACACCCATAGATGACTCAGCTCCTTGATCAGAGGAAAAATCATTGCAAGCTGCAAGATGGGTGCGTGTTCCAGATACTCAGAACTAGAATTTTGAATTTTCTCCCATCAAAATCCCCAGGATAAGCTTATGCAACACTAACTCTGAAACAACAGCTGTTTTTGCAGACTGTAATATTAATCAAGTACTGTAACTGAACCGAATATTGACTCTGGGGAAGTGCACTCCCCACTAGCTTTACCAACAGAACTAGAATTAACACAGAATCCAGTACTGGCACCTATTGTGACTTCTGCTCCTGTTTCATTACAAACTGCAGAAAATATTGATAATGAAGAAATGTTAAATGACTTTTTTGATGTCTCTGACATCCCTCACACAATCTCTGATGATGTTAAGAACCCCCAATGCAAATTGATAGAGCTAATGTTTTAAACTACAAGAATGTGAATGTTTTTTTAACCAGGCAGAATTCAAGGCCTTATGCCTCTTTATTTCACCAGCCAGTGTACCCTGCAAAATGGCATTGTGCCGTTTGACTTATTTACAATGGGGGTTTAGAAACATTCCCGGACAGGGTATTTGTAGGGAAAATGCTACTGAAGAAAACATGCATTTTAATGTAATAGAATTATATGCATTGATTCATGTGCCTGGGAAAGCATCTAAATTCTGGGCCAAATACAATCAAGTGAGGAATACTCCACTATGGGCCCACTTTGAGGTAATCCCACTGACCAAGCCTGCATATAAAATTATCACAGTTTTATTCCGTAATGAAGAAGTCAGTGTTATGGATCTAACATACTGGTTAAAGCAACTCTGTACTGTGTTAGGCCATCCTGAGGACATATTTGACTCAGAGGGTATTTGAGCTGGGGGATGGAGGGCCCGAGTCATCCTCAAATCAAACAACATAGGACTACAGCACCCCCCAAACTGATTTTTTGGGGGTCAGGATGGGGAGTTCTTTTTTACCTCAGCCAGCCAAAAACTTATAAGTGTGGGCAGCCAGGACATATCAGTAGTGCTTGTGATCAGCTTAGATGTACCCTCTGTCATACCCTAGAATACACCAGCAGTCACTGTAAAAATGAAGTTTTCTGCAACCTCTGTGGAGGGAAGTGACACACATATACAACATGCCTGGATTCTGCCCACAGTGCTACTACTGCCACCGATGCTGAAGAACAGAGGTTATTAGTAACCCTAACATGGAGGGAGCATAATAAAGCTAGTTTTGACCCTGAGACTGTAATATCCCCTCCCCGGCAGAAAGAAATGCAAGGCACAGGCAGAGGGGAAAGGCCTGGGAGCACCAGCAAGACCTCAGACACCAAGGACAGTGACCCCTCCTCAGTAGTGCTGGACAGTGCATCTATTACAGAAGATCAGGCAAACAAGCAACCTGGACAGTGCATAGTCCCCCTACCCCAGGCTAAACAGCATCAGGATGATAATGATTCTATGCCTCCTCCCCACTAGTGCAACAAGGTGACCTAGGCTCAAAAATGGCAACTACACGAAGGCAGGCATGGTTCCAACCAGCCCCCAAAGTGCCCCAAATTTCTCCCACACCTGTCTACAACAGATTTCAGCCTTTAACTAAAGCAGATGCATTAGATAATGACTCTGAGGCATCATCTGTAGAATTCAGCCAACATGACAGGCAGTCTGAAACAGACTTTAGTGACACGGAAGGAACCAAAAAACATAATTATAAAAGGAGGAAGAAAATGGGTGTAAAGAAACAAGGGAAAAATCATCAGGAGGGAAACCTAAACCACCATGAGGCCATCAGAATGCATCTAACCATAATAAATCTCTATGCAGCAGCTCTTGATCTTATCAACCACCAATGTAAATAGTATCAAAAACAATGTAAAGTGAGGGGCAGTGTTCCATCATCTGAAAGCAAGTGAAACTTCAGGATACTAGACTGCATACAGCCCTAGACAATCAAAAAGTTACTAAGGAATGGGGAACTGGGGGGGGTCACTTACTGGTCAATAGGATCTGAACTATGCTCAGTGGTTGGAATCTTATTTCACAACTAAAGATAGCCAACTTATTTTTGGGGAGAGTTTTAATATTAGACACCATAATTCATGAAACCTATTACTGCATTATTAATATATATGCACCACAATCAAAAGCAGAACACACAACTATCTTTAAACAAATTAACCCCTATCTCCACTCAGCCCAAGCAGCCATTTGGAGTGGAGAGTATAATTGCAGCCTTAGTAAAAAGCATAGAGGTAAGCAGACAACCATGACTAAAATATTCTGTGATATGTCTCCTGAATACAACTATCCAGACAGCAAACCTAAACTATGCTTATTATTCACATACTGGATGCACAGATGCAACCTTTTATAAAGGTAATTTATCTACAAGAATAGATTTCTATATTTTTTTCTTTTGAGTGATCTTTTTACCTTCCTCCTACACACTCCGGCGTCTGCCTCTCCTTCGGGCCCCCTAGTGCTCTATGCCCCCAGCAATCCTCTTCTGGAGCTCTCTCTCACACACACACACATTGCAGCCATTCCCCTGAGTTGGCCTGGCATATTCCATCACCTGGCAGGTCCCCCTCCTCTGAGGGGGGAAGGCACCAGGTGGCAAGGAAGCCCAGTACACTATTTTTCATGGTCTGGGGGTACTGCTGTGTTGGAGAAGGCTCCCAGAGGTTCCACGGAGCATGGAGAACAGTGGCCATCATCCAGTGGCACTGAAGCTGTTTTTCTGGCTTCATTTAGTCCCTCCTGCACTGCTATGTGTAGTACCCCGGTCTCCACCAAGGGCTACGACAGAGTGGAGCTACCTCCCAGCCCTCCCCAGGAGAGAAGAGCAGTTCTTTCAGATGCTTGATCCTCTCCTTCCCCCTGCCAGCCCCTGGCACCCAAATCTGTTCCTGAACCCAGGTCGCCGGCATGGTTCAAGGTGTGGCATCCAGCACCTCAGCCCTCTGCACCACTGAGCCAGCTATAGATTTCTTTTTTATATCTAAAACCCTCTTCATTCAAATGGTGTTCACCAACACAGTAGAATATTCAGACTATAAGATTCTAAAAATTAAAATATGTCTCTCAGATACCCCACATGGGCCAGGATTCTGGAAAATAAACTCTTCCTTACGACAAAATGTTATCTACTTGTTGATATGCAGAAAATCTTTATTCGATATATATGAGAACCCTGCCCAATGGTGGTCTGATACTAAATATGAACTGAGGAAATTATTAATAGCATACAACGTACAAAATAGAAATGGAGAATAACATGATTATTTAAAAAAACAGGCAATAGATACAACACTTGTTAACCCTGGCCCAATTCACAAACCATAACGTTACAGACCAAATCAGAAATATTAAGGACCAAATATCACAATATCCTTATAAACAAACAGCAACTCTAAAAATGAAGCAGCAACATAGTACAGGAGGAAAATTTGAGAGAATTTTCCCCCTTTTGAGCTGCCAGGAGAGGACCAGAAAGAAAAAAATGACAGCAGTATGTGACTTTCAGGGCACACTTCAAAGCTCAGTTAATCAAATTCCGATAACTGTTTCAGATTATGCAGCAGCCCTCTTTAAGGAAAAATGAACTGGTAGAAATAAATTATCACATTTTTTTTAAAGAAGTTTGAGATCCCAAAGAGACCACCAGATTTAATAGAGTCACTAACAAAGCCCATTGATCATGTTGAAGTGGAAGCGGCAATTTCATCTTCTGCCTCTGGCAAAGCACCAGGGAAAGATGGCCGAAATTCAGAACTTTATCAATTAATTGGTTCTGAAATTTCTACAGAATTAGCCCATGTCTTTAACTATCTTCTCAACAATCAGGCCATCTCCTTGGAAATGGCATCTGGAATCCTTATTCTGTTATTTAAAAAGGGAGATAAAACTCACTTAGTTAACTGGAGGCCTATCAGCCTCTTAATAGTGATTTTAAAATATTGGCAAAAATGTTGAATGAAAGGCTGTTTAAAACAGCTGAACATCTGATTTCACCACCACAATCATGTATGGTACCAGATGGGCTATTACTGATCAGCTAATCCTGTTAAGGGAAATTTTGGAAAGAAATAACGTGACAGACCTGTAAGGATATGTCTTATCGCTTGACCAATGACAAGCATTTGACAATGTAAACCATTCATTTCTTAGGTACACATTGGCTCAGTATGGAATTCACCAGGGTTTTATTTCATGGCTACAAGCCCCTATACAAACCAGCTATGGTAACTCCTCTAGTTAATGGTCATCTTGGTCTTCTAGTCCCTGTAACCAAGGGGATGAGACAGGGCTGCCCACAATGCCCTTTATTATATGTGTTTGGTATAGACCCTCTCCTCAGACACTTAAACTCAGCAAAAGATTTCAATTCAATAACACTTAACCAGCAACTTATACCATAACATAGAAACATAGAAACATAGAAGTTGAGGCAGATAAGGACCGCAAGGCCCATCCAGTCTGCCCATTTCTTTTTCTACCTTATAAATGTGCCATCGGCCTTTGCTCTGTCAGTGACCTATCTATTCATAGTCATTTGTATTGCTCCCTTATGCCTATCCCATGCCTGTTTGAAGCCCTGCACTGTATTCATAGCCATCACTTCTTGTGGTAAGCTATTCCATGCATCTACCACCCTTTCTGTGAAAAGAATTCCTCACATTCCCCTTAATCAGCCTCCCTCTATTCTCATGCTGTGTCCTCTTGTCCTGCTATTTTCTTATATTTAAACATGTTAGACTCTTTCACCTTGTTTATGCCCTTAAGGTGTTTAAATGTCTCGATCATATCACCTCTCTCCCTCCTTTGCTCAAGGGTATACATATTGAGCTCCGTTAATCTGTCCTCATATGTCTTCTGATGCAGTCCCTGCACCATTTGGTTGCCCTTCTCTGGACTGCCTCAATTTGGTTAATGTCCTTGTGAAGGTGTGGCCTCCAATACTGCATGCAGTACTCAGATGGGGCCTAACCAATGTCTTGTACAAGAGGGTGTACCTCCCTCTTACGACTTGTGATACCCCTACTAATACACCCTAACACCCCTAGCCTTACCTACTGCTTTAGAGGTCTGCTTGGATGATTTTAGGTCATCAGTGATGATGACGCCAAGTCTCTTTCTTCCTTTGTGACTGCTAGCAACTCCTCCCAGCCTATAAGTGGCTTCAGGGTTTCTCTTCCCTATGTGCATGATTTTGCACTTCTTTGCATTAAATCCCAGTTGCCACTCTTCTGACCATTTTGCTAGTTTATCCAGATCTCTTCTCATTCTGCCCACCCCATCTGGATCATCTACTCTGTTGCAGATCTTGGTGTCATCTGCAAACAGACAAGCCTTACCCTCTAGTCCATCTGCGAGGTCACTAATGAAGATGTTGAATAGGACTGGCCCCAGGACTGATCCCTGAGGTACCCCACTTGTGACTTGCATCTCTTCTGACTGTATACCATATACCACCACTCTCTGTTTCTGCCAGTCAACCAGTTTGCCACCCAGTTGACCAACTTCTGACCCACCCGAGCCTACCTAGCTTATTTATCAATCTTCTATGTGGAACAGTGTCAAAAGCTTTGCTGAAGTCAAGGTGAGCGACATCACTGCTCCCTTGGTCCACCACTCTGGTTACCCAGTCAAAGAATCTATGAGATTAGTTTGACAGGATCTTCCTTTGTAAACCCATGCTGTCTTGGATCCTGTGCCCTATGGATTCCAGGTGTTGCACTATCCTTTCCTTAAGGAGTGCCTCCATAATCTTGCCCACTACTGAGGTAAGACGGCCGGTCTGTAGTTCCCGCCTCCTCCCTGCTACCACTCTTGTGGAGGCGGGATCACATGAGCCTTCTCCAGTCTTCTGGGACCTCTCCTGTGCTCAGAGACTCACTAAACAATTCTGCTAATGGCTCTGCTAGTTCCTCCTTTAGCTCCTTAAGTACCCTGGGATGAATGCCATCAGGTCCCATTGCCTTATCCACCTGAGCTTAGCAAGCTCTTGTAGGACCCTTTCTTTTGTGAAGGGAGTAGTGCTCACCTCCCTCCCCCTGTGTCCATGATGCTGAGCTGTGGGCCCTGCCCTACCTTCTCTTCAGTAAATACTGAGCAAAAGTATCTATTTAGGATAGATGCCTTTACAGGGTCCTCCTCCTCACATGCTCCCTTTTCTCCATTAAGCTTAGCAATACCCCCTCTGGACTTTCTCCTTTCACTAATGTATCTATAGAAAGTCTTGTCACCTTATTTTACTGTTCGTGCTAGTGTTTCCTCAGTTTGGGTCTTTGCCTGCCTTACTGCCTTACCTGCTTCCCTTAGGGCAGTTTGGTATGCCTCCCTATCTTCATAGGGCAGTTTGGTATGCCTCCCTATCTTCATCCCGCTGTGTTCCCTTATATTTCCTGAAGGACAGCCTTTTGGCTCTGACCTTTTTCTGCTACTGTATTTGAGAACCAAAGTGGTTTCCTTCTTCTTTTGCACTTCCTTTTTCTGTCTAACACAATGGGATGTTGCTTCAAGTATTGTATCCTTAATGCTTGCCCACTTTGCCTGTACCTCCTCACCTGTGTTTCTTTTTGCCAGGGCTAGCTTAACTCTGTTGGCCATCTTATCAAAGTCAGCTCCTCTGAAGTCCCATATTTTTGCCTTGGAATGGGATGATTTAGATGTTGTAGCCAAATTGAACCATACCATGTGATGGTCACTGGCCCCCAGGTGACCTTCTACCTGGAGATCTGTGATCCCTTCTTTGTTAGTACTAGATCTAGGATAGCCCTGTCTCTTGTGGGTTGCTGTACCAGTTGTTTGAGGCCCTCCGCCTGCAGGGGAATCCACTATGAGTCTAGTTCTGGCATACAAAACATTAGCATATACAAATTGCTTGGTACTATTATTATTAAAAAAAAACAGTTCTCAGCTGATGAATCCATTAAATCATGCACTGAATATGGAGCTTGCTCAGGGACAATGCTAAACACAAACAAATGCATTTGGAAAGTATTAGGTGGACAATTAACAACCCAAACCTAGATTGCAGACATCAGGCTTAGCTTTCAAAATACTAGGGATAATGTTTGGTTCTGAACAAATAGGCATTTTAAATTGGGAACTTAAACTTCAAATAGCCACACAAATAGTACAAAAGTGGAACCACTGGGGCACGAGTAAGCACAAGAGAATATTACTTATAAAAAAACTATTTACTGCCAGTCTTTCTATTTATTAGCAACATTTTCCATCCACCCAAAACAAAAGAAACTGCCCTCTATAGTCCTTTCTTTCAGGCCTTTTGGGGAAGCAGGCTGAACCCCATTTGAAGAAATATTTTATATCTTCCCCTAGAAAAGGGGGGGCAAAGAATGGTTAATCCTGTTCTTTTTTTCTTTTGCCAGTTTTGATTCACAAATATAAAACCTCTACTTGTCAATACAAACACATATTGGGGAGAATTTGTAAATACAACTATCTCCATGAAGTTCCCGTTATGGGATAGAGGTCAGCTGAGGGTGGTGAAGGTCCAGAGTAATGTACCTCCTATATTAGAGAAGTATTTGTAAAGTTTAAAAGTTGGAAAATTACCAGTTCAGCAGTGGTTAGACAAAATAAAAAGCAAATATATGCTAAAGTGATAGAAAGCCATTTTTCGGAAGAACAGTTATTTCCCAACTGTCCAGAGGAATATGATACACCTCTAAAAAACTTAGATCTGTGAAGAGGATTCCACAGAAATTCAAAGATGTACAATGGCTTTGTTGCCATGAACATCTTAACATTAAGGCAAACCAATAGCACAAGGGGGTGGAAGAAAGAATATGCTCTCAGCCCACCTGTAGTAACCAGACAGAAACTTTAGAACATTTATGTTTTACCTGTTTGTATATGGTCAGTTTCTGGCATTGGTATCACAGAAGGTGGAAGAAAAACTATTTTCTAAAGTTTCATATCCAGTATTAATATATGGGGCCTGTACAGCAGAATGGAAAAGATGGGATACAGGCACATTACATATTATTTTTGCAGTGTTTAAATGGTACATATGGAATGCAAGGAGTGTGTTTACCCTCCAGCAAAAATAAATTAGTAATACCAACATTCTTGGGAAAGTATTAAAAGAATTAAAAGGAATATAACACACTGAAGCAAAAATTGTGACCCAACAGGTATTAAGTGCACAGTGGAGAAACCTACTATGGATTACTGATAATGATGTACCTATAACCTGAATGTGCTTTAAATGAAGTGTAGAATGTGGATTATCTTTATCGTCTTATTTTGTAACCTTTTCAGCTTTATTTATATTTTTATTCACTTATATTTTGTATGATTTCACCAATACAAATTCCCCTACTCTCCTTCAGGGAACCCTTTTCTCTTTCAGGTGTTTGGTCAAAATGGTAGGAACCAGTAATGGTGGCGAGGAAGGTGCTTCTGAGGTAAAGGGGACAGCCTCCTCCCCTGCCCGCTATTATGACATGGAACCAATGTAATCAGAAGTTGCTTATGTGATGAAATACACAATCATTCTCAGTGTCTATTGGCTATGCATAACAGAGCAGACAAACCTTACTAGAGTGATCTATTGAATATTACACAAAAAACTAAACACAGAAGTAGCAGAAAGGGAAAAACATGAAACAAAATGAATCTCTCCACTCCCAAATGAGTCAGATTTGGAACATCTGATGGAAACAAAAGATACAGTAGTACCCAAAAGTGCAATTAATCCACATGATATGGACACACTGCATTATATGGACACACCTCCAAATACAGAAGTGTCCCTGGAAAGAAAAACCCCAGGACAATCAATCCCTATAGTGACGCTGGTGGAGGAACAGCAGAGCGAAGTCATCAATTGTAAACAGAATAATTCTCCTCCTATAGTCCACACATATCATGGGAAAGATTTCTATTTTCCTGCAGAGGCTACTAATGGCCAGATGGAAACAGAAATAATGTCTCCCCCCCCAGTTCACAATGGTTATGAGGAGGAAAAGAACACTGAAACATCATAGCCCCAAAAACAAATTTCCTAAAACTGTGGAGGAAGTTACACATCAAATAAATTTCAGGCCCTCTCTTCTGGAAAAGATTAGGGAGCCTACAAGGGGGTGATGGCTTCAGAGGCCTCTTCCCCTGCATCCTCCACTTTATCTTCACAACACATAGCCTCATCAGAAATGGAGGAAGCACTCCCAAAAACAGGAGATCAAGATGCTGGACAAAAGTCAATATGAAGCAGAAGAAGGGACAGATTTGATTTAAATATTTTCTTAGCCCTTTAATCCTTATCTTTTTTTTTAATATAATGAGACCCACTACTACAGTAGCAATAGCCACACTGTATATTAATAGCATTCTGAATAGGAAAATATGTACCCCCGTCTTTTCCAATTTGAAGGATTCTCCTTATGATGGCTTTCTTTTGTAGGACAGTAAATAAAGCAACAAAAAAGAAGAGCTGAGGAAATATATCGAACAGAAATAGGAGGATAACTGAGATACACATGACAGATCTTTTATGAGGTGGAGAGGGCAGTGGGGCTATTGTCATGGCAAATCTGAAAACAGGCTGCTAGTAGGGTAATTTTAAACATTAAAGCCCTCAGAAGGGGGAATATAGAACCCCCCCCCCAAAAAAAGATTGCAGATATACAGTATTTGCCATACTATCAAATACTATGTGTAGAGCAAAGGGGTCTGACACACTCACTGGAGATACAACAGTACTTAAATAAGATCCACCAGCCTTCTCAGACTCCTCATATTCAAGAGAGCCTTGAGGCACCATTAAAAGAGGTGGAATTGAAGAAGACAATCAAGCATTTGAAAAACAGGAAGAGTCATGCTGTAGATGAACTATCATCTGAATTTTACAACACCTTTAAGGAAGGTCTCACGCCTGAATTTCTTGCTCTGTGCAGAATGGTGCATGAGGGATGGAGGAGGGGCGCCCTTTATAAGGAGTAGGGTATAGATCTTGGTGATACCAAAGCCTGAAAAAATCCCACCTTGTGTGAGTCATACAGATCTATATCCCTTCTCTCTTTTGACCTCAAGATTTTTACTTTACTATTAGCTCACAGGGTGCAGGAGGTGATTGGCAATCTAGTCAACCTGGAACAAAAAGATAATTCGTCAAGGGGTGGAAACTGCATGACAATATGTGGTGCCTCCTTGATGTTCTGCATGCCAAAAAGTCAACAAAAATTATCCAACAAGCAATATCAATGGATGTGTAGAAGGCTTTGGACTAGAGCTGGGTGAATTTTATCTTGTGCATCTGTATTTGGGCAAAACTACAGTTTTGCTTCTATAAAATGTAATGAAATTTTGCCAAACATTTCATAAAGTTTCATCAGAATTTCAATTTCAGTTATTTCTATCTATTTAAAAAGTGTTTGTCCAAGCTGCACCAAATTTGGTATGAGGCCATGGTCATGTCTTGGACTTAGTATTCTCTCTGGGGCTTGAGATGGCTGACCTCAAGACTGGTCCGGTTGTATGGTCAGATCATTGAACAGTACAGATCTCATTCTGGGCTCCCCCATTAGTCTCTCCTCTGCAGAGCTGGTCTGCTACCACCCGTAAAGGGGGTTATCCCCAGAGGGACTATTGGTGGTAATGGATTTCTCAGATGTGAGTGCTGCCAGTGGGGCCAGCTCAAGTGATTCACAGTTGCTGGCGGCCTATAAAAGGGCTGTTGCCTTGATGCTTGAGTCTGTCACACTGGTCTGCATACAATCCAGATCTTCTCACTGGAGATCTCCCTGAGTTGATGGAAAGCTCAAGGAGATGAAGACCAGAGGTCAGAGGTTGAAGCTTCGTTGGTGTAGATCATGGTCTGAGGAGGGCAGGCTGGGTCTGAGAACTCACTATGGTGAGTATGAGAGATCAATCTCCCATAAGATGGCAGATTTTCCTGCACAGGGTGGAACAGACCAGATGAACTTATTTGCACTGTAGACAGTCTACTTCACCTGGCCTGCCTGCAGAAGTAGTTTCAGCTGCTAAGGTAATACATAGTAGGAGATATCATACAGGAATTACAATGACAGTATACAATTTTCATGGAGGAGGGCAATTGAACACATCACATTTACAGAGTACAACAGTGTTAGATTTAGGACAGGAGCCATATTGGGTGCATACAAGTGATACAGTGTAGGATAGGGTACAGGGTTACAGTCTCCCTTTGAGCAACACATAGACACAGTTAATCAGTGATAATTTTTATCCATTGGTACAGGAGCAGGGACTAGGGTTAAGGAGGTGATTGCTTAGTCCCTTCTGTAATGTGCCTAGGGAGGGTGCAGCCTGTAGGTGGCTGGGCAGATTATTCCATAGTGTGGGTGCTGTGTGGGCAAAGTATTTACTGCCAGCTCCCAAGCATGCACTGGGGATTTCCAGGAGTTTTTGCTTGAGGAGTGGAGTGGCCTGCTAGTATGCTTTGGGGCAAGTAGCCCAATTAACCCATTCAGAGGTTGGACATCTAGGATCTTGTAGAGCCAGCATAGTAGGGGGTACTGGAGCCTGTTGTTCAGGGTAGACCAGTTGATCGAGGCAAGGGCTACACAGTGGTGGGTCCTCAGGTGGGTTTTTGTGGCAAAGCATGCAATTTTGTGGTACAGTGTTTGCAGTCGGCTCTGGTCAAGTTTTGCTATGCCGAGTAGGGTTGGGGCAGCATAGGTTAGGGTGGGGAGGAGAATGCTCTGTGCAATTTCAGAGGGGCTGTTCCCTAGCACCTTGAAAGAGGTACTGGGGAAGCCCATCTTGAAGCAACCATCCCTTGACCATGACATTTTGGCAAATTATGGATCAGTCTCTAACCTTCCTTTTTTGGGTAAGGTTATCGAGAACATAGTGTCTCTGCAGATTGAGGCACACCTCACAGCCTTTGACAGCTATGAGCCTATCCAGTAGGGATTTTGGTACAGGTATAGAATGAAACTGTATCAGACAAAGTGCATAATAATCTCCACAGGGTTAAAAATAGAGGAGAATGGTCAATTCTTTTCCTCCTCAATCTCTCTTCAGTGTTTGATAATGTAGACCATGTGCTGTTGTTGAATCATCTAAGGCAGCTGAGGACTCACCAGTACTGTCATCAACTTGTTTGAGTACTTTCTTACAGGCAGGAAACAGATGGTTGTGAAGGGGAGCTTCTCCTCTCCACCCACAGTCATTGTTCTGTGGAGCTCCGAAAGGCTCGATCCTCTCACCCATACTGTTTGCAGTGTGCATGCTGTCCCTTGGTGAGATCATTAGATGTTACAATGTGCAGTTTCACTGCTATGCAGATGATACTCATCTGTATTGCTCCAGGGACACGTGATGCACTGGCAATGCTGAATAAATGTCTGGCCAGTACCCTCTAACTGGTTGAGGCTCAATCCAGATATAATGGAGGTACTTGTGATTAAGCCTGGTTGCCAGAAGGATGTGGTTCCTGTGGTGACAGGAATAGGCTTGATACTTGATCTAGTCCCCCTTACAGTGTCCACAAGGATGAAAAGTCTGGGTGTTGTCCTAGACGATGGATTCACATTTGAGGCTCAGGCATTGTCTGTTGTCTGGATGTTTTTTTTACCACTTAAAGAATATTACCTGGATAAAAGCCTTTATTCCCCCAATAATTTGTCCTCACTAGTGCATGTTTTTGTGAAGTCCACACTTAACAATTGCAATGCTCTCTAGCTTTAGGTTAATGGAGGGTTCTGCAACACCTATGACTGTTGCAGAATGTGGTGGCCAGGTTGCTGATGGGCCTTCCAAGGTCTTGTCATGTGACCCCATCCTGTGTGATCTGTAGTGGCTGCTGGTGAGGTGGAGGATCACCTCAAGGTGGGTCTACTCACCTACAAGGCCCTATACTGATTGTGCCCTGGCTACCCGAGAAACCTCCTGACTCCTGCCTGTTCCTTGCACTCTCTCTGCTCCTCTGATGAGGGCTTTCTAATGGTTCACAACACCCAGCTTAAAACCTCAGGAGATTGTTCTTTCGAGGTGGCAGTGCCAGCCCTGTGGAACTTGCTTCCAGGGTCATTGAGGTAAACTCCTTCATTGGAAGTATTTAAATGGGGTCTGAAGGTGCATTCATTTAGAGATGCACTCAGATGTTGTGATTTTCTACTTCTTATTAGCCTAGCTACTGTAATTATGTTATGCTGTATTTCATTATGTCTTTTAATCCGTTATTTATAACTCCATTTTAATTCTTGCCTATATCCTGTACAGCACCCTGAGCATCGGGAAAGGGCACTTAAGAAATAAAGACTTACTTACTTACTTTCTAGGCCTATACAGAAGTATACCAAATGTAAGATCTCTATCTGTAAAGGTGACTGAGTTATAAACCGCAAAATATATTTAAAATGTAATTTCACAGTTATGTAAACTGCAGAAGTTTCAGCCCCTATAATTTTAAAACTAGAGAAAGGAATATCACCAATTTTATTAGGTTAGTTGACCCTAAATATTAGGCTTTGTGGCCACCCCATAGGCCCACAGCAGATTATTGTGCTGTCATGCTGATGGCCCAGGTTCAAAAGTGAATTTGGGAAGTCACATCAGGAGGCAGGTCAGGATCGAAGCAGCTGTCATGTGGCAGTGTATCTCAGCTGGAGAGGGTTGGTGGCAAGTTCCACCAACACAGCAACCTTTGCAGCTTGGCCAGTTAGCTTGCTCCTACCTCAGGGGAAGCTGTGGCTGTGTGAGGCTGACAGAGGCACCATTTCCACCATGGGAGAAGGGAGGGAACATTTTTTTAAAGAAAAACCCCATAGTCAACTGAGTGATGGCTGGGTTCAATCTGATCAGGTTATATCTCTGTGAACAGGGTAAATCTCTGAGACATGAGCTGCTGGTCGGGAGAAAAAAAAAACAATATGGAAAAAAAGAGGCTGTGTATGCCAACTCTCCAATCTCTTGCTCAAAGGCCATTCAAGTTATAAGCAGCCAAAGATTTCAAAGTAATATCAGTAATTAAAGTTGAATTTTACTAGCTTTTGTAAAATTGTGAAATGTTGAGATACTTTTTTCAAGGCCATGTCCATACATTTTGCCCAGTCATGCACTTGAGTTGCCATTGTAGAGAAAGATAAAGGCTGGGTAAAGTGGCAATAAGGTAACATTAATAGGAGGCATCATAGTAAAAGAATAGTAGTACTTAGTGTCAGGTCACTATCTTGAGTGAGGAACCATGAAGAATAGTCATGGACATCACTGCGCATTAGCTTAAATTGTTGCAGTATGCCAGATAACCACTAGAGCTCACTGACTTGTGAACACCCATGCACATGCAGCATTGTTTCTATACATTGCCACCTGATGACTCTTAAACAACCCTGAAGATAACAATGCATAGTTTTACTATTTGAAAACAGTGGCACAAAATGATGCAAGCTTACAACTAGTTGTGACTTTGGTCATTGTGACAGAAGTACCTCGATATCTTTAGTAATGTTGGAGCATGATGCTGGGCATCACTTTCACAGGAGGGTTGGAGGGGTATTGTAAGGACATAATGCTAGTGCAGGTAATGTGATTCAGTGGTGCTAAGTACTTTGTGAAAGTTAAATTCAACAAGTGGATTTTTAGTGTCATTACTTATTATGTGTCAATGAATTTTAGAGCAAATTTTGCCAATGTGCAGTTTCTAAAGTATTCACAATAAATCTGAACCTACTAAACCACTTTAAGCCAGCGTTATTTGATTTTGGGATATATTTACTTTATAATAACTTGGGAGTATTTACTCCCATAGAGAAACCTGTTGGTCATTCACCGTTATAACCTGCAAGTTATAATGGCGAACACGGTATGGGTTTCTCTCGAAATGAGCATGCTCAGCCATTGCATCTTTGCTCCTCAGTGCTGTCTGCTATTCCCCAGCTCCAAACAGTTCACTGCACTCGGAGTCAGCAGTGGTAAGTTATTTTTAAAACACTTGCCAACATTTGTTTACATCAGCTGAGTAAGAGGGGAAACTTAATGGGAAAAAAATAGCTATTGTTTTTACCACGAGCCACAGACTGCACTGAAACCCAACCTGTCCTCAGCTCTGTAGAAATATTGTTATTTTATATAGTCGGTGTGGTGAGAAAATGCTTCCCAGCAGTTATATAAAATAAAAGGTAGGGCGGTGTGTAAAACTCGATTTTACACAAACCCTTGGCATGGGATGCTTCTCATAAACCCCTTGGGCTTTGTCCTCAGTGTTTATGTAGCATCCCACACCTCATGTGTGTGTAAAATTTTGTAACACACACACCACCCCATCCTTTATTCTCTATGTTATGCATACCACATTTTGAGTTTAAACCTGCAGCAGCAGTGCAGCTATAAACACACAAATATTTTTGAATATTGTCACACAATTTAACAAAAAAATAAATTGTAAAATTTTGAACTCCTCTCTTTTGCAGATTATATGACTCTTCCAACAAAGTATGTATATAACTGTTCTATTATTAGCTCCAAAGGTGGCAAAGTTGTAAGCATAGAAATCATTTCAAAAATGTTCACATGATTAAAAAATGCCAGACTTTGAGTCTCTATAACATCTGTGATGCTCATCCAAATGTGAAACTTGGCATCCTGTTAGGACCTCTTCTCATTAATACACATGCCATACTTCAGATCTCTTGTTATAAAATAGACCAAGTTATGATCAATTAAACAATTTAAGAACATTCTACAACATTTTGTGGAATTTTGTAAAAATTCTGCAAAATCAGAATTTGTTAATTCCTCCCAGCCCAACATTTGGCTGGGTTGACTGTGCCTTCCTTTTTTGAACCCTGGATATCATGGAATCTGGCAGAAGCTTTATGCAGTGCCTCTCTTCATCATACACTTCCCAAGAGATCATGGTCAGAGTCAGTGGAGTAATGTCACAGAGATTTCCCCTAGGCAGGGGAACTAGACAGGGCTGTCCCCTCTCCCCCATCCTCTTTCCCTTGAGCATAGACTACCCAAAGACTGGAGGACAGCAGATGTAGTCCACTTATACAAAAGTGGGAACAAAGAGGAAGCAGGGAACTACAGACCAGTCAGCCTCACCTCAGTAGTGGGGAAGATCATGGAAGCACTACTGAAGGAGAGATTGGTGGAACATCTGGTTGTCAATGGACTACAGGACCCAAGGTAGCATGGTTTCACCAGGGGGAGGTCATGTCAGACCAACCTCATTGAATTTTTTGACTGGGTGACTAGGGAGGTGGATCAGGGGAGGGCAGTGGACATGGCCTATCTGGACTTCAGCAAGGCCTTTGACACTGTGCCACATAGAAGACTATTACACAAACTGAGGAATATGGGTGTGGGCAGGACAGTAGTGTGGTGGGTAGGTAACTGGCTGGGTGGCAGGACACAGAGGGTGGTGGTAAATGGCTGTCACTCCACAGAGGAAAGAGTGACCAGTGGGGTACCACAGGGATCAGTGCTGGGACCAGTCCTATTCAACATCTTCATCAGTGACATTGCGCAGGACCTAGAAGGCAGAATTTCACTGTTCGCTGATGACACAAAGCTCTGTAACAGAGTAGACACACCAGAGGGTGTAGACAGAATGAGAAGGGACCTGCAGAAACTTGAAGAATGGTCAGAGATTTGGCAGTTGAAATTCAATGCAAAGAAGTGCAAGATAATGCATATGGGGCACAACAATCCTGGCACAATATATCAGTTGGGGGTGAGGATACAGCATGCACCAAGCAGGAAATGGATCTTGGGTTGTCATCTCTGATGACCTCAAGGTAGGAAACAGTGTGACAAGGCATCAGGTAAAAGCAAATAGGATGCTGGGATGTATAGGCAGGGCATCACCAGCAGGAAAAGGGGTCATAATTCCACTATACAAGACACTAGTGAGGCCCCACCTGGAGTACAGTGTACAGTTCTGGAGACCATACCTACATAAGGACATAGACAGGGTGGAGAAGGTTCAGAGGAGGGCAACAAAGATGGTGCATGGATTGCATCACAAGTCCTATGAAGACAGGTTGAAGGAACTGAACATGTACTCCCTGGAGGAGAGGAGGAGAGGGATATGATAGAGACATACAAGTATCTTACAGGAGGAACAGGGTGCAGGAAAACACTATTTTTAAGTGAAAAAGATGTTCCAGGACTAGAGGGCATGGGATGAAGTTGGAGGGAGGATGATTCAGAGGAAACATGAGAAAGAATTTCTTCACAGAACGGGTGGTGGACAAATGGAACACCCTGCCAGAGGAAGTGGTGGGGGCTGAAACAATCACAGGATTTAAGAATGCATGGGATAGACATAAAGGAATTCTGGAGGTCAGGGGTAAGGGGCAACAGACTTCTAGGAAAACAAACTGAACTTACAAGCTCAAATGGGCAGACTGGGTGGGCCATAGGCCCTTATCTGCCGACACTGTCTATGTATCATAGAATCCCTGTTAGCTGTAGTGAGCTCAAACAGTGCAATTCAGGGTATCACAGTGGTGGACTCTGCCACTGCCTTTTGGTGGTATACCCCTCCAATAGTGACATTTCGACAGTGACCAACACTACAGCGACTACAGTGCCAGGTCACTGTAGTGTCAGCGCTGGACCCTAGGACTGTATTCAGCAGGGTCTTGCACCCCCTCCCTTAGTCAGATCTGACTCAGAGTTGATTATATTTAACGGGGGGTGTGCAGTCACAGCCCCCCCATGTGGGGGGTTCTGGAGGTGAAGCCACCAGAAGAAAACATGTTTGTCAGTGAGAAACTGTATGCCAACCACAAATGCGGTCAGCATGATGGTTTTGCTCTATGGTCACTTGACAAAACTTTTGGCGATGACCAGTCATGGATCCCCCCTTTTGGTTATGCACAGAGCAGCCCTGCAGCAGTCTCATAGCTCTTCCAGCATTTTTCCTATTGTTCCTGATGGCCATGAGCCTGAGACTTGCTTGTTGGGCTGCATCAATGTGAATGTTGTGCTTTGATTATTCAGCAGCAGCAGGATGTGGCACAAGACAGAAAACAACACCGGTGAACCCAGAAAAGCAGGGTATGCCAGGACAGTGAATGCTACCCTAAGATGTGGTGCAACTTGGCTTTACACGGCAAGTAAGGTAATCTTCTAGTTGCTCTGCAGTGCAGAACAGATTGTGTAAAAGGGCCTATAGACTACTACTGGCAAATGAGCTATCATTGTTTTCTAAATAGTAAAAGAACTTTAAAAACCTGTCCTAAACAACCGACTGAAAAGCACTTTCCTCTACCTATCCACCCACACTGTCACTTTAACTATTGAATAAAATACATTTTCTATATCTAGGTGTTTTTTATCTATTCTGTTTCAATTATCCCTGCAACCAGGAGAGGATATTCTCCAATCTGGCTAAAAATATCATATTTCAGTTTATCTGCAGTGTTTGCTTTTTATGATAATCAAGGGTGTAGGCAATCATATTCACTGTATACAGTTGTGTACAGTTTTATTTCATACCTGTCCCAAACCATTTGCCTTTTTGTTACCATTGTGTGGAATTACAGTAAAATTTGAGATTCACACAATTGATAATCAATCAATCAATCAATCAATGAAAATCTTTATTTTACCAGGCGAACATCATTGAGCAATGCTCATTTTCAAGATGGACCTGGGCAGAACGTATAGACATAATTTACATTGGATAAAAGCAATGAGTAAAATAGTATAGGATTTCAGAGACTAAATGATACAATCAGCCAGACTAGACAAGATATTTACAGCATATAAACATTTCATTGGTCAATGCCAGGCTGAATGATGCAATCAGCAGGACTAGACATAAAATTTACGGTGTATAAACATTTCAGTGGTCAAAACCAGGCTGGATGGTGCAATCAGGAGGGCTAGACATAATATTTACTGTGTATAGACATTTCAGAGTCAGTATGCTGGTTGAGATAGCTGTTCTCAAACATAAGCATACAGCCCTAAAGCTAATAGAGGAGGGAGGAGGGAAGATGGTACAACACCGGATGATAGGACATAGACCGGTGGAGGTGGGCACTAGGACAGTTTTCTAGAGCATGAGCTAGGAAGGGGTACCCAATGGGAGAGAGAAAGATGAGAAACTTAAAGTGCTGGTTCAGAAGATCAGGTTTTCAGAGCAAATAATTGATAAGTAATCGGGGTGAGGGGCCAGGTAGTACTATGGTCTATGGTCTTGGAGAGAGATTTGGTGCTAAGCACATAAGCCAAGTTAGGATGGAGATCAATCACTGGGTAGATAGAGAATACTGGTAAGTGCTAGGGGTGTGGGAGAGGAAGATAAAAAAAGTATAATAAGCATTTTGACACCAGTTCACCATAGCAGGAGCAGGTTCATGCTATACAAAGACACTGTTCTTATTTGCTGGAGAAGAATCGCACTCACTGTCCAAAGGATTTTTGGAAAATAATTAATACATTGCTGAAAGGACCGGGAAATAATTTTTCCAGTCCTGTGTGTATAGATGGACAGTTGAGCCCAGCATCACAATTGATAACCAATCGGTTCAATGACTACCTCAGCAAAATGGGGCTTTTAGATATTTTAAGCCCACCTGTTACCTTTAGGGCTGATCGGGAGGAACATCATGGGTCTACAGAACCCTTTCTTTTTGCCTTAATATCAGTTGAGTTAGTCATTAAAGAACTTTCTAATATGGATAAATCGAAGGCCATCAGATTAGATGGGATACTTACCAAAATGTTAAAATATGCATCACCAATCATAGCCTATCCCTTAACTTATATGTTTTTCCTGTCCCTGACTATAGGAGAGTTTCCTATGGCTTGGAAAAAACTCAAAGGTAATTCACATTTTTAAGGGGGGGCATAGGTCTGTGATGAGTAATTATCATTCTGTATTCCTCCTGTCTCAGACATCCAATATTTTTGAAAAATTGGTGGTGGCCCAATTCAGGGAACATCTGGATTCTAAATGTCTGATTAATAATATGCAATCAGGCTTTCATAAATATCACAGTACCACATCAGCCCTGGTTAAGTTAATTGGGGATATTCAGGTGGCCCTGGACAGGAAGACCTAGGTGGGTGCCTTATTTATAGATCTATCCAAGGCATTAAAATCCTTGGACCATGGTGTCCTTCTGTCCAGGGCAGCATAATTGTGGGTTTTAGGTACTGCACAGAGAGTGCAAGCATCATACCTCACAGGGAGATCTCAGATGGTCTCCCTTGGTGAGTAGACATCTGACTTCTTGCCTGTTGGATTTGGGTCCTCCTGGGTGCAATCTTAGGTTCACGCTTATTTAATATATATATATATATATATATATATATATATATATATATATATATATATATATATATATATATATATATAACTGGCTGAGCTTTTCTGATCCCTCAGTATTATTTCATCTTTATGCAGATGATACTGTTATTTATACTTCAGATCTTACATTGGAGGACATGCAGAGGAAATTTCAAAATGCCTTCAATGAGTTACAGATCTTGATCCAAAACAGTTAGTTACTTTTGAATGACAAAAAGACAGAGCCCAGGGTGTGTAGAACAATGACTCATAAACAGGAGGGGTTGGACCTGAGTTTGGTTATCCTTGGGGGGGTCTCTGATCCAGTAGGCACAAAGTTAAAAGTATTTAGGTTTATGGGTGGATGAATTTCTCAGTTGAAATACCCACATTGGAAATTTAATTAAGAATGTGGGCAAAAAACTGGGAGCATTATATAGAGTCTGACCATTATTGAACTTAGAGGCAAGGAAAAGGGTAGTAAACTCAATGATTATTTTCATGTTTGACTATGAAGATATACTTTACCACAGGGGAAACAATGATTATCTTAGGAAATTGGAAGTCTGTTATGGCAGCCTTGCTAGATACATACTGGGAGCACCCCGTTTAACTCACAAGTGCAATTTATATAATCAACTGGGCTGGCAATATCTGGATGAAAGAAGCCAGGTGCATCTATTGACCTTTATTTATAAGGGCTTCTTGGGCAAATTCCCAGAGTATATCTCAATAAATCTGAGATATAGAAAGAAGCCTGATGTCCTCAGATCATTATGTGCCCCAGATGTGGTGGTACCCAGATGTAACTTAGGAGGCAGTATAGCACAATGGTTTAAGGCTCTGAGCTGCAAATCTGGTGATATCCAGCAGACCAGACCTGGGTTTGAATCCCACAGCTTCCACTTGCATACTGTGTGACACTGAGCAAGTCACTTAACTTCCTTGTGTTCCCAGGTCGCTCCTGTAAAAAAGTTTTCAGCTTAGTGTGCTACTCCTGGTTAAACAACTAAAAAAAAAACAAACTTGGAAATAGGATGCCAGCCAATTCTGTACAGGGCACTTTATTTGTGGAACAAAATTCTAGCACATCTAAGAATGGGTTCTGTGAATAATATTCGGTCCAATTTAAAGTCTTGGACAAGAAAGGAGTCTAAAAATATAAGAGCATGCTGTGTACAGTGTGATTAAAACAAAGTGGGTTGTACAGATTTGAAAATAATGTTAAAATTACAAGGGCCCCAAATTTGGGGGCGTATAACATCTATTGAATTGTGTAACATCCATTGAACTGTATAGCTGTTGCCTACCCCAAGTAAGTTAGGGCTTGGTTCTGTCACATAAGATATGTTAATTTTTGATATACTGTTTTATTTTATTTGATTGTAATATGTATTCTATTAAACTTGTGTATTCTGAGATATTCATCTGTACTGTGGATCTCATTGAAAATGAGTTTTACTCAATCGAGTTAATCCCATTTCATATGAAATATGAATAAAAAATATTTTACTACTACTACTACATTATCATTCTAATCTGGAGTATCTGAGTTCATGAAGGCCACTAAGTAGGGTCTTTATTTAGCCTTCTATTGTTTAGGGGATATAGATATATGCGCACACCATTTTTAGTCATTGGATGAGTTATCTGACAACAGTTTGATTTGTTTGTGATGGGGCAGCAGCTGGAGGGGATATGTACATTTTCTTCATGCAGGGCGCAGCAGTTGGACAGTGTGTATACAACATGGGATTTTCTGGCTACATCCCTGATGACAATAAACATGGAAAAGTGGATACCATTGAAATAAGTAGTGATTTATTCACAGAAATTAACAAATTTAAACCAAACATTACTCCACTATTTTGTGTATAAGTCGTTTACACCTTACTTCAGTGGCAACTCAATGCAGTTTTTGAAGCATGCTGCACTTTTCTGTGTTTTTGCTTCCCTGGTTTCAGTGTGTGCACCTTTATTGGATCAGTGAATGTGCAACACATTTGTGTGTTTTTAACATGTATGACCTCCAGAATGGTGAAGATATGAGTGTGGTATATCGAGTTCAAAGTGTACAGATAAACATGCATGTGATATTTTTAGCCAGTTAATAGTATATATTATTTATATGATGGCAGTATCTCTCTAGCAAGGTAGGTCTTAATGCTTAACTCCTAGTGTTTTATAGAAAAATATATTTTAAAACCTTGATTCTGGATTTTTTCCCCTTTCTAAAAATTAATCAGTCCTCTGTTGACATACATATTCAAATGAGCACATTCTAATTAGTGAAGTAGTCCAAACATTCAAAATATGTCCTGATATAAAATGGGCAATGAAATCCCTATGTTCTGTTTGACTGAGACTTGGACCTAGCCATTGCCTAAAGACAGCACTACTGATCGTTAAAAACAAGTCCCTGCCAACTGGGGCAACACACAGAATTCATAAGCCACTTGCTTCCTAATCTCCATCACATACATGGCTGCAGCCTTTACTTATATATAGAAACCCTCAATTAGGCCATAAAAATAAAAGTCCATTAAATTAAGTCAATAATATAATGCTATTTTCACTCAAGAGCCCCTACTTATATACATACACACATTTAGAAAATCAAGTACTATTCAGAGTTTCCATTGCTAGTGTTTCATTGATGACCATGAAGAATCCCTCTCCTATCCCCACCAGTTTGCTACAGAACTCCTTGCTCCTCACCTAGCAACAGATAAAATTGAGGTTCTGGCTCCATTTGAGGCCTGTGTGTGTGTATCTCTGTGTTAATGCTAGTGGAACTCTGAAGAATTTTGAATTCATGTATTCCATGTTACCTTTCCGTGTGTGTGAGGGGGGAGGGGGAAGCATTCTAGCATTGGAATAATGCAGAACTTTGAATTCTTCTATTTCATGGTAAACAGACACACAGTGTACTGAATATGAAGAAAGACAGATGATTGAAAGGTGAAAAACATCTGTAGAGGGACTATTTTACATTATTTGGCAACATTTTATTATAATCTTTGTGGGATTGAAAACTTTTAGAGTGTTTTTTTTTTAAAGTTGCCTTTGGGGTAGGCAAGGATTCTGAAATGGAGTCATTAGAAAGGGTATCTCTCCATGTTTCTCTTTTGATGGAGATTCTCTCCCCTCTCTTAACCCCCCCTTTTCTTTGTTTATTCTTTTGATGGTGTTTTCTTCCTTGTCTCCCCCTTCTTCAGGATGTAATTCTAAGACTGAACTAAGGTTTTTTCCTTTTTTTGCTAGGTTAACTAAAAGTTACTATCTTAAACCCTACAAGGAAAGTAAACTGTTTGTAAGTCTTAAGCATTTGCTGCCATGTTGGGGTGGGTTGAGGGGGGATTGGGTGTTTTTTTTTCTTTCCTTTCCTTTTGTCAATGTCATATACAAATGTTGGCTTCCATGTTTTGATTACGGGGTTTGTTTTGTTTGTATGGTTTTGTACTACTTGTCTGAAAACCAAAAATAAAGTCATTTACAAAGTTGCCTGTGGGCCCATTTTATAAAAGCAATAAAGCACTTTAGGGATGTTGGTTGTACTAGGTTTATCCTACTGTCTGGGGCTGAAGGCACTCAGCATTGCTGTGTGCCTTACAATGCCCGTGACCATGGGGTAAACCTAGTACAACCAACACCTTGTCATGACTTTTTGTTTAAATAAGGAATTAAACTCTGATGGGTTGTAGAATGTAATTATGCTTCTGATGTAAAAATATCCATTGTGGTGACCATGGAGTAGAAATAAATTATTTTCACTGCAAAAGCATCATCAATGAAAATAAATTTATGCATCTCAGCATTTTTATTCTGTTGTTGAATAAAATGTAATATTTAGTCATTGACATAAAAACTCTCCAAATAACATTATGATAGCATGCAGGCTGTTGAGGTATCAGATTTATTTTCACAGTTTGCATGTTATTGGCATGATATTTTCATAGTTTGTATGTGATTATGATATACTTTAATGCATGAGAGAATGGTTCTGATAATGCTTGATGATGTCACACTGGTCATTTTCTAGATTGAAAAGCACCTGGAGTGAAAGACAAAACAGCTACACAACCAACACTTATTTGAGCCTGGATCTCTTATGTCTCTCAGTTCCAAGCCTCTTCTCTAGCCACTACATCAATTTACCTCTGCGTAGCCACCATTCTCTTAACAACTGCATTTTATATGGATTCTGGCATTTTACTGCAATTTTTTTCTGAAAACATAACAATTTCCATTTTGCAAAAAAACAAATTTCAAATTTTCAGACAGTTTAGCATCCTAGCATAACAGTGGCTAGACATCACTGAGGCAGGGATGGGGTTCTCTCTGACTCTGCTTCCATCTAATTCCCAAGATGGCAAAGGTGTGGGTTTACTAATGGTCAGTTGCCTATTTTTCTCTTTTTTTCTCTCCTTGCTGAAGTCACTACCATGACTTTACAATGCTTTGCCTGCATTACACTGTCAATGATGGCTGACTTTTGATTGTTTATGCTACACTTTTAGTCTACATCTATTTATTTTATAATAGTGATCAATGCTGTGATTTTTTTGTAAATAATGACATACAATATTTGGTGATGTTTGATGCACATATTATTCTCTAGTCACACTACTAACACTGATCACTCTCTCTACTTAGAAACATAGAACCATAGAAGCTGATGGCAGATAAGGACCGCAAGACCCATCCAGTCTGCCTATTTTTATTTCTACCTTATGAATGTGCCATCAACCTTTGCTCTGTCAATGGATTATCTATTCATACTCATCTGTATTGCTCCATTATGCCTATCCCATGACTGTTTGAAGCCCTGCACTGTATTCATATCCACTACTTCCTGAGGTAGGCCATTCCATGCATCAACCACCCTTTCTGTAAAAAAGAACTTCCTCACATTACTCCTTAATCAGCCTCCCTCTAATCTCATGATGTGTCCTCCTGTCCTGCTATTTTTCTTATATTGAAACATGTTAGACTCTTTCCCCTTGTTAATGCCCTTAAGGTGTTTGAATGTTTCAATCATGTCACCTCTCTCCCTCCTTTGCTCTAGGGTATACATATTGAGCTCCATTAATCTGTCCTCATATGTTTTCTGATGCAGTCCTGCACCATTTTGTTTGCCCTTCTCTGGACTGCCTCAATTTGGTTAACGTCCTTGTGAAGGTGTGGCTCCCAGTACTGTACGCAGTACTCCAGATGGGGCCCCCCCAGTGTCTTGTAAAGAGGGATCATTAACTCCCTCTTATGACATATGATACCCCTACTAATACACACCAACATCCCCTTAGCCTTATCTACTGCTTCAGTGGTCTGCTTGGATGATTTCAGGTCATCTGTGATGATGATAATGCCCAAGTCTCCTTCTTCCTTAAGACTGCCAGCAACTCCCCTCCCAGACTATAAGTAGCTTCAGGGTTTCTCTTCCCTATGAGCATGACCTTGAACTTCTTTGTGTTAAACCCCGGTTGCCACTTTCTTACCATTTTTCCAGTTTATCCAGAACTCTTTTCATTCTGCCCACTCATTGTGGATCATCTATTCTGTTGAAGATCTTTGTGTCATCTGCAAACAGGCAAACCTTACCCTCCAGTCCATCTGCAATGTCACTAATGAAGATACTGAAGAGGACTGGCCCCCAGAACTGATTCCTGAGGTACCCCACTTATGACTTGCATCTCTTCTGACTGCATACTGCTTAACACCACTCTCTGTTTTCTGCCTGTCAACCAGTTTGCCACCCAGTTGACCAACTTATTACCCACCCTGAGCCTACCCAGTTTATTAATCAATCTTCTATGTTGAACAATATTGAAAGCTTTGCTGAAGTCAAGGTAGGCGACATCAACTTTTCCTCTTTGGTACACCACTATGGTTACCCAGTCAAAGAAATCTATGAGATTAATTTGACAGGACCTTCCTGTTGTAAACCCATACTGCCTTGGATCCTGTGCTCCTACGGATTCCAGGTGTTACACTATCCTTTCGTTAAGGAGTGCCTCCATAATCTTGCCTACTACTGAGGTAAGACTGACTGGTCTGTATTTCCCTGCCTCCTCCCTGCTACCACTCATGTGGAGCGGGATCACATGAGCCCTTCTCCAGTCTTCTGGGATGTCTCCTGGGCTCAGTGACTCCATAAACAGTTCTGATAATGGCTATGCTAGTTCCACCCTTAGCTCCTTTGGTACCCTGGGATGTATGCCATCAGGTCCCATTGCCTTGTCCACCATGAGCTTATCGAGCTCTTGTAGGACCCTTTCTTTTGTGAAGGGACTAGTGCACACCTCCTTCCCCACCCCGTGTCCATGGTGCTGAGCTGTGGGCCCTACCTTACCTTCTCTTCAGTAAATACTGAGCAGAAATATCTATTTAAGATGGATTCTTTTGCATGGTTCTCTTCCTCCTCACAAGCCGCCTTATCTCCTTTGATTTTAGCAATAACCTCTCTGGACTTTCTCCTTTTGCTAATATATCTATAGAAAGTCTTGTCACCTTCTTTTATTGTTCATGCTAGTGTTTCTTCTGTTTGGGCATTTGCCTGCCTTACTGCCTTCCCTGCTTCCCTTAGGGAAGTTTGGTATGCCACCCTATATTCATCCCGCTGCATTCCCTTACATTTCCTGAAGGCCAGCCTTTTTGGCTCTGTCTTTCTCTGCTACTATTTTTGGGAATCAAAGTGGCTTCCTTCTTCTTTTGCACTTCCTTTTCTCTCTAACACAATGGGAAGTTGGTTCAAGTATTGCCTCCTTAATGCTTTTCCACTTTGCCTATACCCCCTCACCTGTATTTCTTTTTGCCAGGGCTAGCTTAACTCTGTTGGCCATCTTATCAAAGTCAGCTCCTCTGAAGTCCCATATTTTTGCCTTGGAATGGGATGATTTAGTTCTAGTGGCCAAACTGAACCATACCATGTGATGGTCACTGGCCCCCAGGTGACCTTCTACCTGGAGATCTGTGATCCTTTCCCTGTTAGTCACTACTAGATCTAGGATAACCCGGTCTCTTGTGGGTTGTTGTACCAGTTGTTTGAGGCCCTCTTCCTGAAGTGAATCCACTATGTGTCTAGTTCTGGCAGGTGTCCCTGCTGGTATTGACCAATCTGTATCTGGCATGTTGAAGTCTCCCATTATCAGAAACTCCCCTTTAGCTGTCATGTTTTGTATATCTTCTAACAGCAATGTATCTATGTCCTCCCCCTGGTCTGGAGGCCTATAGACAACCCAATTTTGTATGACTGTCCCATTTCCTGTTGGCAGGGTGACCCACAGTTCTTCTGGTTCCTTATGTGTATTCTGAATTTCTGTAGTTTTGATATTTTCATTGACATAAAGGGCCACTCCACTCCCACTTTTTGCACCTCAGTCTCTTCTGAACAGTTCATAGCCAGGTACTGAAGTCTCCCAAGTGTGGTTACGGTTAACCACATCTCATTAATGGCTACTATGTCCAGTTTAGCATCTGTAATTATTGCCTGCAGGTCTGCAGTCTTGTTTCCCAGACTGCGAGCATTTGTGTACATGGTTTTCCACTGGCCAGATTTCGGTGTGTTAGTTGTTGGGCGAGGTCTGGCATTTCCCTGTACATTGTATGGAGATCCAGACCTTTTTCCTTACCTGGTGATGCACATGAACTACAAACATGCTGAACTCCTGTTTGACCACTAGCTGATGTAACCCAGTAGGGCTGAGGTGGGAGGGGTGTTCTTCCCATTCAATGTATCGATGCTGCACCCCTCTCCCCATTTGGTAGTTTAAATATGCTGCAAGGACATCAACCTTCTGCCCCAATACACTGACTCCCTCCTTAGTTAGATGCAGTCCATTGAATTTAAAGAACTTTCACTCCCAAAACTGTTGCCAGTTACCTTCAAATTTGTGTCCTTTTTCCTGGTACCAGCCCTAGAACCGCATGTTTCACTCCCCTATCTCCCATTCTCTGATCCTCTGTCCATCTGCCCCCCCTCTCGCAGACTGGCAGGAACTCAGAAAAGGAGATGCTGGATGAAATGGATGATAATCTGTCACCCAGCCTGGTCAGGTATCTCCACAACTGACCAGCTGGTGAGAGCATTAGTTCCTATGTGTACCAGGATGTCAATGTTTTCCCCTACTTCCTGTACAATTTTAATAATGCGGTCAGTGTCTCCATGCTGATGTACCTGGGAGACATCTTTCCATTATCTCTGGCTAGAGATAGGTATCAACTCCCCGAATCATGGAGTCTCCTATGATCAGAAGTTTTTTGGATTTCCTTTTTGCTTTTTTGTCTTAGTTCCTGGTTTGAGTGAGTTTTGTTGTGCTAGCTCCTGTGCTGCAGTGTCCTGTTCTGCAGTGTACTCTGCCCCTTTGTTTGATTTCAGAGATAGAGGCAGATACCTGTTTGTAGTTTTTATATGGTTTGTGGAGCAGATATGTTGGAGAGCACCGAGTGATTGGGCACCTGATGTGCCCCTCCTAACCACCTTCCAACCTCCTGGACCAAATACCCTCTGCGGTTAAGGTGCTTCTGTTTGACGTTGGGGAAATGGCGGGCAGTTATTATAGTATGTTTCCTCCTGAACATGCGATTTGAGGTGCCCAATCTCTGCCCATACTGTCTGGAGCTGAGCCCTTAGATCTTCAGTAGCCCAGCATGTGCTGTAGGACAGTGTCCTAAATCCTGTATAACTGCCCTTTTGAAAAGTGTCCCAGAGTATCTGCAATTAATATCCATTCCAGATAAGTTACTGGGTTTATAACCTGGTCAGAGTAATCAGAAGGAAGAAAATGAAAGCAAAAGTTTGATTTTGAGTTTTGTTTGTTTGTTTTTGTATAACTTATTATAACAAGTTAAATTTCTTGTGCCCCTGTAAATGAGCTCACTGTGGGGATACCTCTCTGATCTGCCCCTTCCTGCTTTGCTACAGGAAATGTCATGACTGTGTTACCCTATAAAAGGAGTGTAGTGTGGGGTGGTTGGGGATGGGGGTGGGTGGAAAGGCCCTTCCTCTGCTGATAAAGAAGAACCACGGACAAAAGAAACAAGAAGGTAAGAGCAGAAGCAATCAGCCAGCAACAAATGCAGTAGCTCTGAAAGCTTGTCCTAATGATAGCTAAAATGGTAAAACCTGTAAAGCACCAACTGTAATAATTTCACAGAAGATATACCCTGTAAGAAACACTTTGCTACAGAGAAAAATAAAGCAGTAACAGAAGATATACCTTGCAAAAGACAATTTGAATCAGAAGATTACAGCAGTAATCTGTAAGCACACACCTCTAGGCACACACTGTAATAATGCAGCAGAAGGTATACCCAGCAACAAAAATTTGAATCAGAGAAAAATAAAGCACCAAAATGTTAGCAACAAACAGTAACAATCATAGAAACATAGAAGTTGATGGCAGATAAGGACCGCAAGGCCCATCCAGTGTGTTCATTTCTTTTTCTACCTTATAAATGTGCCATAGGCCTTTACTCTGTCAATGGCCTATCTATTCATACTCATCTTCATTGCTTCATTATGCCTATCCCATGCCTGATTGAAGCCCTGCACTGTATTCATATCTACCACTTCCTGAGGGAGGCCACTGCATGCATCCACCACCATTTCTGCAAAAAATAACTTCCTCACATTACCCCTCAGTTGGCCTCCCTCTAATCTCATGCTGTGTCCTTTTGTCCTGCTGTTTTTCAGATATTGAAACATTTTAGACTCTTTCACCTTTTTAATGCCCTTAAGGTGTTTGAATGTTTCAATCATACTGTATCACCTCTCTCCCTCTTTTGCTCTAGGGTATAAATATTGAGTTCAGTTAATCTGTCCTCATATGTTTTCTGATGTAGTCCCTGCACCATTGTGGTTGCCCTTCTCTGGATTGCCTCAATTTGGTTAATGTCCTTGTGAAGGTGTGGCCTCTAGTACTGCACACAGTACTCCAGATGGGGCCTAACCAGTGTCTTGTAAAGAGGGATTATTACCTCCTTCTTATGACTTGTGATACCCCTACTAATACACCCCGACATCACCCTAGCCTTCCCTACTGCTTTAGTGCTTGGATGCTTGGATGATTTCAAGTCATCTGTGATGATGATGCCCAAGTCTCTTTCTTCCCTTATGACTGCCAGCAACTCCCGTTCCAGCCTATTGGTGGCTTCAGTGTTTCTCTTCCCTATGTGCATGATCTTGCACTTCTTTGTGTTAAACCCCAGTTGCCACTCTTCCAACCATTCTGCCAGTTTATCCAGATCTCTTTTCATTCTACCCACCCCATCTGGATCATCTACTCTGTTGCAGATCTTTGTGTCATCTGCAAACAGACAAACCTTACCCTCCAGTCCATCTGCAATGTCACTGATGAAGATATTGAAGAGGACTGCCCCCAGGACTGATCCCTGAGGTACCCCACTTGTGACTTGCATCTCTTCTGACTGTATACCATTTACCACCACTCACTGTTTTCTGCCCGTCAACCAGTTTGCCACCCAGTTGACCAACTTCTGACCCACCCTGAGCCTACACAGTTTATTAATCAATCATCTATGTGGAACAGTATCGAAAGCTTTGCTGAAGTCAAGGTAGGTGACATCAACTGCTCCCCCTTGGTCCACCACTTTGGTTACCCAGTCAAAGAAATCTATGAGATTAGTTTGACAAGACCTTCCTTTTGTAAACTCATGCTGTCTTGGATCTTGTGCTCCTATAGATTCCAGATGTTGCACTATCCTTTCCTTCAGGAGTATCTCCATAATATTGCCCACTACTGAGGTAAGACTGACTGGTCTGTAGTTCCCCACCTCCTCCCTGCTACCACTCTTGTGAAGCAGGATCACATGAGCCCTTCTCCAGTCTTCTGGGGCCTCGCCTGTGTTCAGAGACTGACTAAACGGTTCAGATAATGGCTCTGCTAGTTCCACCCTTAGCTCCTTTAGTACCCTGGGATGTATGCCATCAGGTCCCATTGACTTGTCCACCCTGAGCTTATCAAGCTCTTGGAGGACTTTTTCTTTTGTGAAGGGTCTAGTGCACACCTCCCTCCTCCCTGTGTCCATGGTGCTGAGCTGTGGGCCCTGCCCTACCTTCTCTTCAGTAAATACTGAGCAGAAGTATCTGTTTAGGATAGATGCTTTTACATGGTCCTCCTCCTCCTCCTCACATGCCCACTTATCTCCTTTGATGTTAGTATTACCCCCTCTGGACTTTCTCCTTTCATTAATGTATCTATAGAAAGTCTTGTCACCTTCTTTTATTGTTTGTGCTAGTGTTTCCCTGGTTTAGGCCTTTGTCTGCCTTACTACCTTCCCTGCTTTCCTTAGGGATATGTGGTATGCCTCCCTATCTTCATCCCACTGCATTCACTTATATTTCCTGAAGGCCAGCCTTTTGGCTCTGATCTTTTCTGCTACTGTTTTTGAGAACTGAAGTGGTTTCCTTCTTCTTTTGCACTTCCTTTTCTCTCTAACACAATGGGATTTTGCTTCAAGTATTGCATCCTTAATGCTTGCCCACTTTGCCTGTACCCCTCACATGTATTTCTTTTTATCACTGCTAGCTTAACTCTGTTGGCCATTTTATCAATCCCTGTGAGTACAAAAGAAAATAATAACACACAGAAAATCTGCCAAGCCAAAAGAAGCCTTAATCCTTTTTCTTGCTTAGGTAAGGTTCTTTGATCCATCCTTACAAGCAACCCAGAAGAAAAGAGCTTGGGTGAATCTAGACGCCTTTGCACAAAAATGATATATATATATATATATATATATATATATATATATATATATATATATATATATTATATATATATATAGATATATATATATATATATATATATATATATATATATATATATATATATATATATATTCTTTGAAAAAACTGCATTAATGCAACAGTTAGGGTTGTACCACAGGGACAAAAGTGAAGAAATCAGTGTTAGGGTTGAAAACCCTAACTCTGCATTCCCCCCTACCCCAAGCACCACCTCACACATACATACATGCAAGTAGGGGAAGGACCAAGGCAACACAACCAATCACACACAACCAGCAGGAGGTGTATATCTGTGTTACTGTAGGAAGTGGAGAAATTCAACTTCAGATATCATACATTATTTACAATGTTGTTCTATGAGGTTAGTTCACCTAAAGGTGAACCAAGCTAGCAGTAGCAAAAACGGTGCACCTCGCTTTTTTTTCAACATATGGGTGGCAAAAGGCATCAAGGGTGCTGCAATGTTAGTCTATGGCAAATTGCTCAATTTCTGAATAGTGTAACATTGTCATCCTTAAGTATTTTAGCACCAAAGCAGGAAAAGGCACATCTGTGGGACCAGGGCTTGCCACCCTGCAAATTTCAGCCCAAAGAACCCAACCGTTTTCTTGCAAGATAATGGCAAAGATGTGCAGTCATCAGGAGTATACTTTCACAAAATGCTTTTCAAACATGAAAGTGTCACAAACGGAAGACAGGAAAGTGTCACATTTGCGAAAGCATGTAAAGTAGTGTTGCAAAGTATTGCCGCAAACACGAAAGTGTCACACATAGAAGACACAACAGTGTCACATTTGCAAAAGCATGTAAAATAGTGTCACAAAATACTGTCGCAAACATGAAAGTGTCACAAATGCATAGCACGACACTGTTGCATTTGTGAAAGTGATTTTTGAAAGTATTTCAGGGAATGTGCAAAATCCTGTTTTGGATCTTGAGAAACACCAAATACCTTATGTGTAGTCTGTGTTATGTGTTGGAGGCAGCATGTGGCCCAACATGCCCAGTTGTCCATAGTGGTATGTGTTTTGCAGTGCATGGAAAGTCTGGGATCAGAGTTAGCAGTCATGACCCCATGCCACAGCCCAACATCTGTTGGTGTGAGGAAGATGGGCATGTGGTTTTGTGGTTTAGATAGTTGTATGTTATTTCTGTTACCTGCTGCTGGTTGTGTGTGATTGATTGTGTTGCCTTGGTCCTTCCCCTACTTGCATGTATGTGTGTGTGTGGTGGGGTTGGGGGGAATTCGGAGTTAGGGTTTTCAATCCTAACACCAAATTTCCTCACTTTTGTAGCTGCAGAACAACCCTAACTGTTGCATTAACGCATTTTTCGCAAACAATTTCCTTACTTTTTGAAAAAGCAAAGGTAAGTACACTGTCGCACAAGTTCATGGGAGGGGCCCCACACTCCCACCAACTTGACATTTCTCCATAGCATCACAATATAAGTAGTGAATCACATGTATTGGGGGGACAGCCCTGCACTACCACCACATTACCCATCACTGCATAACAATATACATGTGCCATACCTTTTGTGCTGTCCTATACCTTATAATGGGATCTTCCTGCACACCCCAAAATGTGCTCACCATAGTTTTCATAAGGCACATGAATAGTTTCCCATTAACTATAATGAGCATGCACCACAATTTAGCAACCAGAACTGCCAGTGGCCTGAAGATTCTCACAGTCGAAGATCTATGATTAATCTTTCTATATTCCAAATTCCAGGCAAATTGGACACACGGTTCAAAAGTTATTGAAGTGGTATGAACCAAATTTCCATTTGTAGAGTGGCATAACTCTGCACCTCTTTAAGTCTTACACCAAACCCCTGCAAGGCACATCCTGGATATGAGGGCTATCTACCTTATAAATTGCAAGCCAAAAGCAGCATGCCTAATTAAATGGGAAAAACATCAACTACATAAGTCAATATCTCCCCAACAGATTAATTTTGCAGTACCTAAACAACATAATTCATAGCTGCAGGACATCCCCTCAACACCCTACAAATTTCAAGTAAAAAGACCAAACCATTTATGAGATATTCAATTTTGAAGTCTATGTACCTTTAAGAATTCTTTGGTTACAAGAATCAGCCACAACTGCCTCTAAATGGTGGACCTCACTGCCAAAAAGTCTTTGACCATGAAGAGGACAATTTCAATGGTAATAACTATGGAACTGAACAATATTTTTTCACCATATTCCTTGAAGAAAGGGCTGTCTACATCCCAAGTTTCAGCACAATCAACCATACAATGGCTGCACAGCACCACAGGCAACACTGTGCACAAAAGTAGCAAAAACTGAATTTTTGTCACTTCACTGCGCAAAAACTGTATGTCCAACTGAAATGAAAATGTGCATTATACATAGTGAATAGTATGTGGTGGTGGGAGCATGGAGCCCTTTGGGCCCGACGCTCCCACCATGCTCTCCATCTGCATAATAACTGTGAAAGTCACGCTAATGCTAACAGTAGCAGTAAGTGGTGACTGGAGTAAAGTGCTAATGGTGGCTGTGACATCAGCACAAATGTGGACACAGGTGCAAGTGCTGACTGTTGATGTGCCTCGAGTAGATGCAGATGCAGATGGTGGCATGAGCGGTGAACACAGGTGCAATGGTGATAGTGATGGTGGGCACAAGATGCAGGCGTGAGAGCAGGTGGTGATAGTGGCAGATGATGTGACCTACAGGCGCTGGCGGTGACAGTTGACATGAGCATGGTGATGCCAGCCAGTGGTAGACTGGCACAGGCTGGGCTACAGCGTGCCAGGCGGTGGATGCTTGAGCACAAGGTTACCCAGGCACAAGGCAGAGAGGCGGTGGCGGTGAGGCGCAAGAATGAGCAGTGTGCTGAGTCGTGTTAGATGCAGGCACAGGCATGAGTGCGGGTGAGTGCAGGACACCAGGCTAGCACGAGTAGAAGGTAAGGGTGGAGGTCGCGGTGCAACGGTGGGTGCAGGAATGTAGTGCTGGCACTGGAGTGGGTGAGTGCTGGTGGTGAGTACAGGCATTAAAATTAACTGTGGCACTGCTGTTAACAGAGTGCAAGGTGGAGGCAGTGGCGTAACACTAACATTGATGCAAGCATAGTAGCAAATGCAGATGGGAATGCAAATGAGCAAATGCAAATGCAAATGGTAATGGTGATGCAAACAGAAATGCTAATGCAAACGTTAATGGAAATGCAAGCACAAATGTAAACGCTAATGGTAATGCTAACCGTAACACTAACGTTGATGGAAATGTAAAGCGAAGCGGTAAAGGAAACACTAAAGGAGATGCAAACGTAAATGCAAACACAAATGGTTATGCAAACGTAATTGCAAATGTAAAGTAATGGTGACACAAACAGAGAAGCAAATGATAACGGAAACACAAGCACAAACGTAAATGCAAACAGTAACGTTAACCATAACACTAACATTGATGGAAACACAAAGTGAAGCGGTAATGGTAATGGTGATACAAATGTAAACAGAAATGCAAATGGTAATGCAAACGGTAACAGTAACTGTAACAGTGAAGCAACCGTAACCACTAACACAAACGTTAACAGAAATGGAAATGCAAAGGTAAATGCAAAAGGTAACACTAAATGTAACACTAACATTGATAGAAATGCAAAGCGAAGTGGTAATGGTAACGGTGATGCAAATGTAAACACTAACGCAAATGCAAATGCAAATGCAAACACAAATGCAAATGGTAATGGTAACACTAACGGTGATGCAAATGGAAACGCTAACGCAAATGATAATGGAAACGTAAGTGAAAACGCTAATGGTAAGGGAAATGGAAATGCAACTGGTAATGCGAACAGTAATGAAAACATAAACAGTTATGATAACGCAAACAGAAACACAAATGCAAGCGCAAACAGTGACACACACGATGATGCAATCGGAAACACTAACGAAAATGGTAATGGAATCGCAAATGATAATGGTAACACAAATGCAGATGCAAATGGTAATGGTAATGCCAACAGTGATGCAAATGTTCACAGTAATGCAAAAGGTAATGCAAACACAAGCGCAAACAGAAAAGCAAATGTTAATGCACATGGTGACACAAACAGAAATGCTAATGCAAATGGTAACAGAAATGTGAGCGAAAACAAAAACTCAAAGGCTAACAGTAACATTAACGCAAATGCACAGGCTTTGTGTCCCATAAAGGTGCATTCAGAAGCACAGTGAATACAAAGAATGTGGGCATAATAATGGCCCTCGGACCAGAAAATGAGCACTTGGAATACTAAATGGCTTATATCTCAGGAACCGTACGACATAGAAAAAAATTAAAATCTCATATTATTTATGACTTTCCAGGCTAGTTTTGTATTTTGCACCCCAATGGGAGACTAAGCATTTTTGCAATGAATAGTCTGTATCTTGAATCATTTTTGAGATACGGACTCGAAAGGCGGGAAGGACTCCGTAATGTTACCCTATGGGAAAAATTGTCAACTTTGGAGTGCTGTAACTTTGCAGCCCAGTAATATTTTGGCTCCAAACCACAAAAAGACACATCTGTGGGATGCTGACTTTCTTCCCTGCAAATTTCAGCACAAAAGACCAAACTGTTGTTTTGCAGCAGGGTGGTAAATTCCTATTGTCTTGGCCATACTTTCACAAATTACTGTAGCAAATTTTGACACTTTTGCAAAAAAAAATCACAAAAGTGTCACATTTGCGAAAGTACTGTGCGACACTACTTTTTACAAAAATTTTAAAAACATATTTCTGGGGTGTTTTACTGCCCAAAAAAGACATGGCTAGCACCCTCAGAACTTGACCAGGTGAACACAACAAGAATTGTGTCCTTAGAGGGTCACAAATTTAAATGGCAAGTATTTTTCTGTGCTGTAACTGAAAACAAAATGGCTGATTTCCAAAATTAAAAGGGTAATTTGCGACAGTAAAAACTGCATTTGCAACAGTGTTGCACTTGTTAACTTTTCCTATGGACTATAATGGGAAACCGTTTTTTTTAATAACTTTTGAACTGTTTAATATTTTTTCACGAAATCTTCGAAAATCACATTGGGGAGCCTGACTGCATGTTCCCTGAAGATTTTGGACCGATCGCATAAACCGTGCAGGCTGTAGGTGTGAGCAAATAAAAGTGCAAAAATCTATAATTTATAAATTTTTTGGTGCACTGTAGCACCACAACTGTACATCCAACCATAACGAAACTTGCTAGGTCCAGAGATCTATGGTACCAGACTAAGCATTCCAAATTTCAGGCGAATCCATCATATGGTTTCAGAATTATTAAGGTGCAAAATTTGAGATTTAACCTTAAATGGGGTACTCAACCTTAAGTATAGTGGCACTACTGTGCCACTATAATAAATATGTATATACATATATATATACACACACACACACACACATACTTTGGAACTGTTCAATGGATTTGCATGAAATTTAGAAAGCATAATGTCTAGAGTTAGGTGTCTTGACCTGCCAGCCTTCTTGGGAATCAGTTCCATGGTTTTTGAGATACAGAGTGCTTAAAAAACAGAAAAATAAGTGTTTTTTTTTACATTTCTTTGTCCACCTGGATCTCAGAAATGGCTTTAGACTGTGGTCTGAATTTTTCAGGATAGAAAGCCTTTGCCTCCCAGATGTGTCTTTTACAGGTTTGGTGAAAAAATATGAATATGTTCAAAAGTTATAAGACTTTACAGTTTCCCATTACAGCCTATGGGAAAAAATATATAATCTGAAAGTAAAAGCAGATAAACAGCTCCAAAAAATGGTTTCTTTGCAACTTCATAGCAAAAAAGTTAGGAAATTTGGGCTGAAATGTGCAGGGTGGCAAGCCCTTGCCTCGCAGATGTTCCTTTTGCTGGTTCATTGATGAAATGGATACCAGTTCCATAGTTACAGCACTCCAAAGTTGCTAATTTTACTAGAGAATAACATTGTGGTGGTCATGGCATCTTCCAGCAGCTATATCTCAGAAATGGTTCGAGATATGGATTTTTCACTAAGCATAGTGTAATACACCTTTAGTATGGATATGAGTAACGTTATACTTTCTCAAAAAGAAGGGAAATTTTGGCAGCTCAGGAAAAGGGATTTGGCTCACAAAATGGGATTTTGACAGCTCACAAAAAGGGATTTTTACATTTTCTGTTTCTTTCCCACTTCACTGCAAAGATACAGTTAAGGCTTTTGGCCTCAAATTTGCAGGGTACAAAGGGGTTGCCCCAGAGATGTGACTTATGCTGATTTGGTGAAAACATTTACATCAGTTCCATAGCTATAATATTCCAAAATTTAGAAACTTTCTGCCGGATATCCTGGTGTTAAGCATGCGGGTAGGTGGCCATGTCATGAATACAACTGCAAAATAATTTTTTCCAAAATTGCTATGGTTATTGAGATATTGCCACATTTGCAGTACAAGGATTACTAGGAATGTCTGTAGGCCAGCACTTTGTTTCTGTACTTATAGACAGGTGGACATGCAGGGCCTGTAGGGCCTGCAGTCCCACATATGCATACCATTCATGTAAACTGGGAGCATAGGGCCCTCCTGCACTATACCTCTACTCTTATTGGTGGATGGGAGTGCAGGGCCCAGAAGACCCATGCTCCCACCTATGGATACCATTATGCAAAACTGGTAGCACACAGCACTACTGTGCCATTCATCTAGGCTTATGTGTAGGTGGGAGCACTGGGCCAAGAGGGCCCGTGCTCCCACCCATGGATACCATTTTTGCAAAACTGGGATCACAGAGCCTTCCAGTGATATGTCTTTATGTTTATGGGCAGATGGGAGTGCAGAGTCCAGAGGGCCCATGCTCCCACATACAATATGGATATAAGTAACATTTCACTTTCTCAAAAAGAAGGGAAATTTTGACAGCTCATGAAAAGGGATTTGGCTCACAAAATGGGATTTTGCCATCTCAAGAAAAGGAATTTTTAACATTTTCTGTTTCTTTCCCATTTCACTGCAAAGAAACTGTTAGGATGTTCAGATTCAAGTTTGCAGGATACAAAGGAGTTGCCCAAGAAATGTGGCTTATGCTAGTTTAGTGCAAAAAATTACATAAGTTCCATAGTTACAAAATTCCAAAATTTAGAAATTTCCTGTTGGATATCATTATGGCAGCACTTTGTGCATTAATAGCTTCACAGCTGTTCTTGAAATTTACATTAAATTAGGAAGGTTCCCTCAATGATACATGGTCTCTTGATATGCCAGTTTTCAATTTTATTGGCACCTCTGGAGATATACAGTCCCAAAATGTGTACATCCCTATTTTTTGCCAAATTCTTTCTTCAATTGTTTCACATTGCACATTATTAACTTTACAGCTGTTCTAGCAATTTACAACAAATGTGGCATGTAGCCTCAAAGACTAATGATCTTTTGATATACCAACTTTCATTTTAAATTGAGAGTGCACATTTGGAGATCTGCAGTCCCTAATTGTGTACATCCCCATTGTTTGTCAAATTTTTTCTTCAACTGCTTCAATTTGTGCAATAATAACTTTGCAGCTGTTCTTGCACTTTATATGAAATTTGGTATGTACCCTTATAGACTGATGATCTCTTGATATGCCAACTTTCATTTTGATTGGGAATAAACTTCTTGAGATATGCGGTCTCAAATTATGTACATCGCCTTTTTTTTTGTCAAATTCTTTTGTTTCACCTTTTGCACTTTAATAACTTCATAGCTTTTCTGGTGATTCGCATGACATTTGGCAAGTACCCTCAAAGACTAATGGTGTACTGACATGCCAAGTTTTATTTTGATTCTTTGTGCAGCTCTGGAAAAATGCA
This sequence comes from Neoceratodus forsteri, assembly GCA_016271365.2. Lineage (NCBI taxonomy): Eukaryota > Metazoa > Chordata > Ceratodontiformes > Ceratodontidae > Neoceratodus > Neoceratodus forsteri. The sequence continues at coordinate 114,503,140 of CM028136.1, read as the reverse complement.
GTCCCAAAATGAGTACATCACCATCTGTTGTCAAATTATTTCTTCACTTTTATGTTATGCTTAATAGTCTGTGCTTCAATAACTTTGAACAAGTTCAGGTGATATGCATGAAATTTGCCATGCCCCATCATGAAGCAGACATCTCATGAAGTTATAAGTTTCATTTCAGTTGCATGTGAGGGCATGGAGATATAGTGTCCCAAAATGTGGAAATCACCACGTTTTAATTATATATTATACTGGCACAGTAGTTGGCACTATGTTAAACCTGAAGTAATGAACATTAATAACTTTGGAACTGTTCAATGGATTTGCATGAACTTTGGCATGCATAATGTCTAGTGGTAGGTCTCTTGACCTGGCTTACTTTGTGGGAATCCGTTGTGTGGTTTCTGAATTATAGAGGGCTGACAAAACAGAAACATCTGGTTTTTTTTTACATTTATTTGTCTACCTGGATCTCAGGAATGGCTTTAGGTTGTGGTCTGACATTTTCAGGGTAGGAAGACTATGACTCACAGATGTGTCTTTTGAAGGTTTGGTGATAAAATATTAATCAGTTCAAAAGTTTTTAAACTTTACAGTTTCCAATTATATCCTATGGGGAAAAAACAACATGATCTGAAAGTGAAAGCATGTGAACAGCCCCGAAAACCAATTAATTTGACACTTCATTGCAGGAAAATGATTAGGATGTTTGGGCTGAAATTTGCAGGATGGGAAGCCCTTACTCTGCAGAGGTGCCTTTTGCTGCTTTGGTGAATAAATGGACACCAGTTCCATAGTTACAGCACTCTGAACATGTGAATTTTCCCATAGGATACCACTGTGGTAGTTGTGGTGTCTTTCAGTGGCTATATCTCGAAAATGGTTTGAGATACATATTTTTCACTAAGCTCAACATAGTACACCTTTAAATATGTATGAAGCTGGACAGGTCATGAATACAACTGTGAAGGAATTTTTCCAAAGTTGCCATAGTTACTGAGATATTGCCACATTTGTACTACAAGGGTTACTTGGAATGTCTCTAGGCCTGCACTATGTGTCTGTACTTATGGGTAGGTGGAAGTGCAGAGCACAGAGTGCCTGTGCTCCCACCTATGCATACCATTTATGCTAAACTGGGAGAATAGGGCCCTTCTGCACTATACCTCTACACTTATCAGTGGGAGGGAGCACAGGGTCCAAAGGGCTTGTGCTCCCACCGATGGATACCATTATACAGAACTGGGAGCACAAGGCACTACTATACCATGTCTCTAGGCTTAAATGTAGTGGGACTGCAGGGCCCAGAGGGCCCATACTCTCAGCTATGGATATAATGTTGCAAAACTGGTAGCACAGGGCCCTCCTGCGACATGTCTCCATGTTTATGGCAGATGGGAGCGCAAGGCCCAGGGGGTCCACGATCCCAAATACAGTATGGATATGAGTAACATTACACTTTTTCAAAAACAAAGGACATTTTGACAGCTCGTGAAGTGGGATTTGACTCATAAAATAGGATTTTGACAGCTCACAAAAAGGGATTTTTAAAGTTTTCTGTTTCTTTCCCTCTTCACTGCAAAGAAACAGTTAGGACCTTTGGCCTCAAATTTACAGGGTACAAAGGTGTTGCCCCAAAGATGTGACTTATGCTTGTTTGGTGAAAACATTTACATCAGTTCTGTACTTATAACATTCCAAAATTTAGAACTTTCCTGTTGGATATCATTATGGCAGCACTTTGTGCATTAATAATTTCAAAGCAGTTATTGCAATTTACATCAAATTTGGAACGTGCCCTCAAAGATAAATGATATCTTCATATGCTAAGTTTCAGTTTTATTGGGAGTGCACCTCTGGAGATATACAGTCCCAAAATGTGTACATCCCCATTTTTTGTCAAATTCTTTCTTTGATTGTTTCATTTTGTACATTATTAACTTTACAGCTCTTCTTGAAATTTACATCAAATGCGGCATGTACCCTCAAAGACTAATGGTCTCTGGATACAACAAGTTTAATTTTGATTGAGTGTGCACATCTGGAGATATGCAGGCCCTAAATGTCTACATCCCCATTTTTTGTCAAATTCCTTCTTCCATTATTTCTCTTTGTGCATTAATATCTTCTTAGCTGTTCTTGTAGTTTACATGAAATTTGGCATGTACCCTTATAGTCTAATGGTCTCCTTTTTATGCCAACTTTCAGTTTGATTGGAATTGCACGTCTTGAGATATGCAGTCCCAAAATGTGTACACCACCATTTTTCTTTGTCACTGATTCTTTGTTTCACATTTTTCACTTTAATAACTTCACAGATTTTCTGGTAATTTGCATGATATTTAGCAAGCACCCTCAAGGACTAATGGTCTCTTAACATGCCAGGTTTCATTTTGATTGGGTGTACACCTCTAGAGAAATGCAGTCCCAAAATGTGTAGATCACAATTTGCTGTCAAATTTTGTCTTCACTTTTATGTTAAGCTTAATAGTTTCTGCTTCACTAACTGAAAAGGTTCAGGTGATATGCATGAAATTTGCCATGCCCCATAAAGAAGCAGACATTTCATGAAGTTGTAAGTTTTGTTTCAGTTGCATATGAGGGCATGGAGATACAGTGTCCCAAAATGTGTAAATCACCATTTTTGTACACCTCACTTTCCTACATGCAGGTTATACTATTTGACAACTAGATATCACCAAAACACTAAATTTCTCACTTGCTGCTCCCTCACCTCCACAACATTTGGAATTTTGATCTGAAATTTTCAGGGTAGAAAGAGCTTGCCCCACAGAACATGCCAGCAATGGTTTGGTGAAAAAAATATTAATCAGTTCCAGAGTTATTCAATTTTGAAATTTTGGGTTCCGGGATGATCAGTTCAGGTTTTTTTGGATAGATGCACAGTGGAAAAAGGGGATTTGGGCACACAAAAAGGATTGTGAAAAGAGATTTTTAAATGCCTCTTCATGAGAAAAAAAATCATTTTCCATGAGTCACCATCCTGTTTTTCATTTTTGACACAAATAAAACGTTATAATTTGCCCCGGGGATGTCTTCTGTAGATATCCAAGTATGGGTTTTGCTCAGGGGATGTCCTCTGCAAACCCATGCCTTTGGTTTAGATTAGTGTTCTTAAAATACGGTACTTTTAAAGTTTAAAAATCCCTTATCATGAATCACTTCTGATCCCTTTTCATGAGCTGTCAAAATCCAGCGACTGCCAATATGTAGAGCTGCAGAAAATAAACACATTGCCAGAAATGCTAATGCTGAGTTGGGAACTTTGCACTTCACTTAGTGTTCAAGGTTTCCCTGAAATCACACAATTTCTCAAGATGAAGTTTATTTTTTAGAAAAAAGGCTTTTACATGAAAAAAACAAGCTCACCCATGTTTTCCCACTGACCATCCTTCTCTTACCACCCCAACAATTTAAAGGCATTTTTCCTACTCCCCTACCCTCTAGCACCATATCTCCATTCTCTTTCCAGTCCCAGAAAAGTTAAGTGAAAAGTTTCATATGTTAGAGAAAAACATTTCCTACCTGCCCCAATGGTGCCAAAATCTTTCTCTACTCACCTGACACAGTAGAATTCTACAAAATGGACCACTACCCCACAACCTGTTGGCAACCCCACTCACTCCAAAACTAAAGGATATTGTCCAAAACAGTTTCAAGTCACATGGTACAGTAATTGGCCCAGTTCACCCTTTACATTGGCTAGCAGATGTGTTTGGAATTAAACTAGCCTTGTAATGACCCAATTGGAAACAATACAATGATCACTAGAAACATTCCTAACTTCATTCAGAAGATGGCATTCAGATGATGCACCATGAGACGGGCTTGATTGTGGACAGTATCCTTTGAACTGGGGTTTGAGTGGGAGGTGGTGGTGAGCCAGGAATGGGATATTTGCTTCATAGCTTCTGCAACTGTTGCCCCTACTTCAAAAGTGATACTGAATATTTTCTATGAAATTCTGGTGAAGGCAGATATATTGGTTGTACACATTTTGTTATTAATGTAGCAACATTGTATGTCACACCATTATTGAAATGATGTCATCTTCTTGATCATTTGTATATGTGTGTGTGTGTGTGTGTGTGTGTGTGTGTGTGTGTGTGTGTGTGTGAATGCTGTGAATAATTCATTTGTAGGGAACCATTAGATATACCATGGCACTAAGGACTCCAGAAATAACTTTCATAGTTGTGCTGAGGAGCATGGTTGCTTGTCTCTGGGCTGACTTGGCTAGGATTTGGGGAACCTCCTCCACCACCCAGGGACCACCAAGTCTAACAATGCTACCTCAAAAGATTCCTGGAAGGAGGAGGAGCAGCTGTACTACAGTGGACTCTGGGAGGGTGAAGGAGGTGGGACAGAAGCACATTCCCTCAACCAGTAATGCCATGCAACTCCTTCGCCAGTCTGGCAGGGCAGGACTGTCTCATTGAGGCACCCAAGTTAGTGATCAGGGAGGATGTGGGGGTCCTGCATAATGGAGACCCTGAGGAGGGTGGCAGAGGAACCCAGTAGAGAAGGATCAACTTCTGGTGGGTCACTCCATATTGAGAGGGATAGATTTAGGAACAGGAATGGAGGGGGAGAGGGAGGTTAGGTGCCTACCAGGCATCACGGTTTGGAGGAATGGAAAGAGGATCCTTTGGATCACTAGGGTAGCATAATAGGAGGGAGAGCTGGATGTCATTGTCCACCTGGGGACAAACGACCTGGCTAGGGGCAGGAAGAGGTTTATACAGGAGGAGTTCAGGGAGTGGGGCAGAGTCTTAGGCAGGATGCAAGTTCAGTAACCTTTTATGAGGTGCTGCCTCTCTATGACAGGGGTAAGGATAGGATACTCCATACCAGGAGCTTCAACCAGTAGTTGAGGAAATAATGCAGGTATGAGGGTTTAGGTTAAATTGGGGACAGGGGTCATACATGGAGGGATAAAAGCCTGTACAGGGGAGATAGCCTACATCCATCTGGGAGGGGGTCCATGGTCCTCAGTGAACAGCTTAAATATTATTGGCAAACATTTAAACTAGCTTGGGGGGTGGAAGAAAGCAGTGAAATATAAACTGCACCTCCACAAACTGGAGTAGTCAGAATGGTGAACCTTAAGGAAGACAAATCCCCAAGGGTACATAATAGAAAGAAAAATGATAAGGAGAAAAGACAAAAGGGAAAACCAGAAGCTAGCAAGGAGGTTGGTACTAGAAGATGGAAGGCCATGTGTGCCACCGTCGAAGTCTGGGGAATACAATTGTGGACTTAGAAGCCATTATGGCAGAAGCTTACCTTGACATTGTCACCACTACAGAGTCATGGTGCACTGAGAACCATGACTGGGATAAAGCCATACCAGGCTGTACTCTGTTCAGGAAGGGCAGAGTGGGAATAAAAGGGGTCAAAATTGCTCTTTATGTGAAGGATAGCATAAAAATGATGGAGGTACAGGGAATACAGTACAGGCAGAGATGACGGTACTGTGGGTCACCCTAGAGAAGGGGAATGGAGCCCAATATGCAGGGACATGATCTACAGACCTCTAACTTGGGGAGGGGTTTGGAAATGGTTCTGGAGGAAGCCATCCAAAAGAAGGTAAATAAGGGATAGGTGCTGCTGATGGTGGACTTCAGTCTGCAGTCTGTAAATTGGAGCATCCCTGCTGCAGTTTCAATATGGAGCCGGGATATCCTGGACTCCCTGCAGGGAGTATTCCTCAGACAACTAGTTAGGGAGCCCACTCATGAGGGGGAAATACTGGACCTTGTACTAACTAATTGGAACAGTGTTGTAGATGTCATGGTGGGTGGCCACCTGGGGACCAGTGATCATCGTACTGAGTGGTTGAATATAAATACTGAAGCAGAGTCAAACAACACAAGGACAAGGGTTCTGGACTTCAGGAGGACAAATTTTAAAAAGATGGGAGAATGCTCCAGAGATGCCCTGGCAGAAGTGGGGGATTTGATGGAGTGGAGGAACTTTGAGCAAAACTAAAATGGGGCATAGGAAAAAGCAACAAACCCCTGCATCAGGCTAGTAAGTAAAAGCAAGAGGAAATAAGACCACTATGGTTCTCAAAAGTGGTGGTTGGGAAGGTAAGGGCAAAAAAAGTTAGCATTCAAGAGATATAAGAAGACACAGAAAGAGGAGGATCAGGAGCTGCAGCTGCAGAAACAGAAGAAGGCAGGTGAAATTGTTTAGGAGTTCAAAGGACAAACAGAGAACAAAGTAGCCCCAAATGTTAAGAAATGAGGCAAGGTGTTTTTTAGGTAGATAAGTGAAATGAGAAAGATCAGGGGAGGGATGGTAAGACTAACAAACTCTGGTAAGAGCCAATATGGCTATGGAGCACTTTTAGGAGTGGCAAGAGTGGTGAACAGAATATGCTGTGCTCTCGCTACACTGGAGTCAGCCATAATACTATAGCAATTACAGTACTGCTTATGAATGATACTCGCACATGTGCAGTTTGCCCTGGAGTCAGCCTTGCACAACATGGCGGTGCTGACATAACCTCGTGTAATGACCCAGTCCCCTTTGGTTACTAGAAGCCCATTAGTACTAGTCTTAGGCAGGTAGGAAAAGGCAGCTGGTGGGGAGGTTACTATGGACTTTCTACATAATGACATCATTGTTTACTCGACTAGCCTGAGAGAAGAATGATTATGTCATTTAGAGCTCTCACAGCAGCATAACCATTTTAGAGTCAGCTGCTCAAGCTTAAAATGTTCATCAGTAAGTTCAAGTGTGGCAGTTAGACTGGCAGAAGGACTGCCACTGGGGCTCTGTTAAAGGGAGCCGTAGAATTTCTCAGTCTAGTTTGGTAATATCTTCAGTTTGCCTGCAGGACTCTTTAGTTTCACTCCAGGGGGTGTGAAGGGGTATTGCAATATTTGTGCATCCAAGGGGCAATCCCCTGAAGTTCCTGAAGTTCACAGCTGCCTTAAGGAAGAACACTGAGTAGAATCTGACAGCTACCAGAGAAAGAAAAGTGCCTTTTGTTCTTTGCATGACTGAGAGGAAGGAACAACTAATCAGTGAGTACAGAATGTGAGACTGTTCTCTGAGGGAATTGTCTGAGGTGTGTGTGCCCTAGATAACACTACATCACACCAGTCAGGACCCCTTTCAACACAACTGTGCTGAATTTAAAGTTAAAGTTGAAAGTCTTTAGCAATTCATTGGGGTTTGAAGACTCATTTGTTGTAACCCTGAAGGAATGGCAGAGGCTGTTTGGGGCAAAGGGTGAGGAACACCGTCGGTAGTTTTGGCAGGACTAAGTGGTTCATAGATGAGCACCAGTTTTTCCCGGGCAACAAACATGCACCAGGAGGATTTTAAAGTGTGTGGCACAACCCAAAACCCACAACCCACAGATATACACTTTGGAAAAGAGATAGAGATGTCTTTGTGGAAAACAGTACTGCCTAGCAAAGTGTCCTGCAAAACAGAGTGTGCCTGTATTGCAATGATAGACATTTGGTGGACCACCCTTGCTTTAAGTAAGATCTGTAAATAAAGCCATACTACAAAATCTCAGTTACTGCTTTGGACATTCTGCTTATTGCTTCTAGTGTGAAAGTTATTGGGGCTCCTCAGCAGTTAGGTCTAACATATGCCTAGCATCCTCTACCCAGGATGTGGTTGTAAATAAAAAGGTCCATTTTGGTATATGCCCCCATCCCCCATCTTCTAGATAATGATGCTGGTATATACTCCAAAGCTAGGGGTGATGCCATGAATGTAGCTCTGTCAACATAAAATTGTATGCCATGTAGTTGTCAGTAGTTCTTTTAAGGGGGGTGCCAGCTAGCAGGTGGTGTGAGGGTTACATACATATGCACGATACTCGTGCATGCACAGTTTACATCTGTGCTACCATATTGCACATGATGTCCGTCATGTCCACACTTGCATAAAGGAAAAGTAATGCACCAGGAAGTGGGTATGTTTAAGTAGCCGGCAGAGGGGAAGGGCTGCCTAAACAGAATCACTGCAAACTATGCTGGAGTACTAGGGCAGAACATTAGACAGCAGTCCAGTTACATGCTTCCACAGTGCTCTTTGACAAATCTGATGATGGCCTAACATCTGTGGAGCTTGGCCCACACAACTGTAAAAATCAGACTCAGGAGGAGACTATTAATAAACTAGAGATCTGATCCCTGATTTGTTCATCACAGTCACTTTCTCATACTTTTCTAAGCAGTAATTTCTGGTAAATGTGTCTTAACCATATTGATCTCAGTGCTGGTAGACTACTTCCAGTTTTCCCCTGATTGCATTAGGAGAAGGTAGTAGCAGTCTTAAAGTGATTGCTGCAGTGTTGGCATGCTATGATGAAAATGGTCCCAATGCTCTTCTGCACAGTTTAGAAATGATCTGTTGAGTTAAATGGGACATGAATTGATTACTTATTTGCAGCTGTTTAAAATGTCTCTGTTATTATAAATTATATTCATACTTCTAAAGGGTCTCTATTTTAACTGTGCCTGAATAAAAGCCGAAGCTATCAGTTGTGTTTTGTTTTGGTTTTAGATTTATAGAACTGTTATTTAATACAACAGCAGATTAGGTACATATAGACACATGTTGATACATGTTGATACATGGACATATTAGGATAACAGTATCTCAATTACAAGGGAGTCTGTGTTAGGTTTCGGTTTTGACTGTACACATACACTAGTCACTTGTTACAGAATTGCAGATATATCATGTTTAAGATAGTTTAAGTTTGACTATTCATGAGTAATATGGACTTATTGTACACAGAGTTTAAAAAAAATGTTTCCGAACAGTACGCCGTGTAAAATTTGACTGTTACCACTGTGTGAAACAGCTGGTGAATACTTAACTTACAGTAGGGCAGCTTGTCTTCTAATCTATTTTTTACTTAACACATATATATTTTCATATTTATAAGACTTTTAACATTATTTACTGTGGATTGCTTAAAGAGTTACTGACACCTCAAAGAAAACGTTGAAAAACATAATAATTCTGTTTGTATTCCATATTTATTCTAGATTTCTCCTCCCCATTATTTATTGCTGAGAAAATGTGCATGAATGCATGATATTTATCCCTCACAGTTACATTAAAGTTAATCTGCCTCTATAGCTTATGCCCTACTTCAAGTCATAATCCTCTGTTGTGACATCACATTCTGTTGCCATAAGAGTAACTGTGATGTCACTAGCAGTGTATTATGACCTCAGTTAGGGACACAGCAATAGAAATAGATGAACTCTTCAGGAGCAAAAAGCATGTTTTCATGCAAATGACCTCATCAATAAATAATGGGGAGGAGGAATAAAGAACTAATATGAAATTAAAGCTGAACTTTATCTAATATTATGTTTTGTTAAAGTTCTCTTGAAAGTGTCAGCTGTTTTTTAAGCTTATTTTTCCTTGTGTTTTTAATCAGTGTCATTTATTAATGCTAGCACAGACACACACAGGGGGTTTTAAAATGAAGCTTCAGTTGGTTTATAGCTTGTGTCAGGGAGTGAATTTTCAAGTCAGTGAAATATGACTTTGGGATAGTTTTCTTTTGATGGAACTAATCCTGTCTTGGTGAAGTAATTTGCAAAGCTGAGGCTATTTAGAAGTACAATAGGAGTTATGCTAAACAAATGTAAATATCTCTAAAAGAATACAACGTACAGATAATAAACCTGTATGGAAGTTGTTCAGGACAGTAAGACCTTTTAAATGAGCCTATTCTTTAAGCTGCACAACTTATATTTTTTAAACTATGTCCATCTGATTACCTCAAATTTCATTGTTCATAGGAGTTATGCCAATCAAATACACATATCTCGAAAAGTATATGAGTTATGCATAAACCATCAGCATAAAGTTGTTCATGTCAAAACAACCTTTCAAATGGGCCTATTCATTAAGGTGCAGTAATTATATTTTTTTAAACTATGGACATTTGATTACCTGCATTTTCATTGTTCATCACAATTTTCACCTTCTGGATGGCTATATTTAAAAACATCTAATGAATTCAGATTAGTAACTACCCTCATTTGAAAGATCATTTTGTCCTGAACAACTTTCATTTTGGATGTATATTGGTTACTTGTATACTTTCTGAGATAGTTACATTTGTTTGGCATGACTCCTGCTGCGTTCACTCAGAAAAGAAAAAAATTGGTTTGTTTGGAAGACCATATTTTACAAATTATAAAGAATTCAGACTAGTGACTACCCTCATGAGAAAGTTTTTTTTTCCCTGAACAACTTTCATAGTGGTTGCTTTTGTGCACTTTGAATAGTTTTAAAGATATGGTGTTTAGATTTGTTTGGAAGGTGTGCACATTTGCTATCAGAGAAAAACAGCTTGGAGTTCTGTGTCCATCATTCTAATTAAACAGAAAGAAGATAGTGTTTCTTTAACTGCCATGGAGATTTGCAGAATGGAAGGATACACTGAAAACTCCTAAAAGATGTGTTCCACGGAAACACCTTTTTAAAGTGAAAGCAGGATGACTGTAGGTTTCGCCCACAGCCATAAAAAGAGAAGAGGGGGATTGTATGGATGTGGTCAAAGAAAAAGCAGACATATTGAGCTACTACTTTTGTTCAGTGTGCTCTGAAAAACTGGAAGGTGAGGGGCCACAGAAATGGGACAGAAGCATCAAAGGAAGGGAGGTGGATATGTCCATTTACAGAGGAGAAAGTTCTGAAGGAACTCACAAATCTGAAAGTGGATAAGGCAAAGTGGCCATATGGAGTCCATCCAAGAATACTGAGGGAACTCAGGGAGGTGCAGGCTGTACCTCTGATGGTCCTGTTCAACTAGGGGTGGTTGAAAGAGTGGATTTCTGCTATTGCAGAAGTTCCACAAAATTTTGAAAATTTTGTTGAATTTTCCGCTCTTTCACCTGTGGCGAAATTTTGAATTTTTACCAAATAACTGCAGATTTCCTACTAGTACTGTGGCATTTAATTACGAACTGCAGGCTTTGTACATGACATGCTGAAATAAAGTCTCTTGCTTAGTATTTTGCCATATATCATGTAATCATCCATGGTTTGCACTACTTCTGTGTTTTTTTTCCCCCGCAGTTTAATACATAGGCCACAGAACTGAACACTGACACTGATCAGCTTTGTGGATTTTTTTCCTGCATTTTAATACATTCACCCACATTTCTTACATTTATTCTGCAGTTTTTGGCAGAATTTCTGTGAAAGTTGGCAAAATGAATTCCGAACTTTCGCAGAAGTGAAAATCCGACTTCCGTAGAAATTCTGCCGGTGGCATTTTTTTTTTCGCACACCCCTATGTTCAGCTTCTCACTGGATACAGAAGTGGTTCTGGGGGACTGGAGGAGGGCAGATGTAGTCCCACTTCACAAAAGTGGTGGTAGGGAATAGGGTGGCAGATATAGGCCAGTCAGCCTGACTTTGGTGGAAGGGAAACTATTGTAATCACTACTGAAGGAAAGGATAGTAAAATACCTTGAATCCAGTGGTTTACAGTACCCAAGACAGCACAGATTCATGGGAGGGGGTCTTGTCAACAAATCTAGTTATTTCTTTGACTGGGTATCCATGGAATAGGATCAAGGTGGAGCAGTGGGTGTGACCTACCTAGATTTGAGCAAGGCCTTCAACACCATTCCACATAGGAGATAGTAAGCAAGCTGGGTAGCCTAGGAGTGGTACCAAAGGTGGTACACTAGGAAAGAAATTGGCTAAGGGATAGGAAACAGAAGGTGGTGGTAAACAGAGTTCACTACAAGGAAAGGAAAGTGACCAGCAGAGTATCACAGGAATCTTTACTGGGACCAGTACTCATTAATGTCTTTATTAGCAATATTACAGTTGGGCTGGATGGGAAGGTCTGCCTGTTCATGGAAGACACTAAATTCTGCAACAGAGTAGACACTCAGTGGAACCTGGCTTCAATGCAAAAGAGTATAAAATCATGTATTTGGGGCTCAGAAACCCAGGGAAGAGGAACAATTGGGAGGAGAGGTATTGTTGACCACAAAACAGGAAGAAGACCTGGGGATTATAATATCTGATGACCTAAAGGTGGCTAAGCAGTGTCGCAAGGTAGTCATAAGAGCTAGTGGGATTCTAGGGTGCATAGGAAGGGGTGTCACCAATAGAAAAAGGGAGGCGGTATTACCCCTGTATAGATCACTGGTGAGACCTCACCTTGAGTATTGTGTCCAGGTCTGGAGACCTCATCTCTAGAAGGATATTGTAAGAGTGGAAGTGTCCAGAGAAGGACAGCCAAAATAGTTCATGGTCTACATCAAAAGCCCTATGAGAAAAGACTGAAGGAACTCAATATGTATACATTGGAGGAATGGAGGAAAAGGAGGGATATGATAGACACTTTCTAATACCTCACAGGTATAAATAAGGTTCAAGAGGGAAGCATTTTTTCAGAAAAAAGATGCTAAAGGACAAGGGGTCATGCTATGAAGCTGGAGGAGGTAGACTTAGGAGAGATGTGAGAAAGTATTTTTTTCCATGGAGAGGGTGATGGATGCCTGGAACAGCCTCACAGCAGAGAAGGTGTGGGCAAAAACTGTAACATGGTACATGAAAGCATTGGATAGGCATAAAGGAACCTTAGAGATGAAAAAGAGGGGAGGATAAACTGGAGAACAAGTAGGGTCTGTGATGATACAGTAGGTAGGGAAAAACAGGCAGACCAGGTGGGCTAGGCAGTCCTTATGTGCCATCAAATTATATGTTTGTATTTGTAATTAACAAGCAAATATTCAGGAAATATATAGTACTTCTTATTTTACAGTGTCTTAAACAGTCTCTTGGCTGTCCCCATCTACTTTCACAATTGTTGTTGGTGGCATTACAGTCTTTTCTGATTTGAAGCATCGTGATGTCATAAACAAAGACCAGGAGTGAAAAAAATGCAAAATACAGACGCAACAACTGAAAAACCTGTTGCAAACTTAAGCAGTGCTAAACACAACCTTCTTTTACTTTGCAGAGAGTTTGGACGGTGGAAAGTGAATAACCTGTCTGTTGAAAGGAGGGATTTTCTAGGCTCACCTTTGCCCCTTGCACCAGAATTCATCAGGAATATACGACTACTTGGACGCAGGCCCACTCTTCAGCAGATCACAGAGAACCTTATTAAGAAATATGGAACCCATTTCCTCCTGTCAGCTACTTTGGGAGGTATTATCAGTGTTGGAATTAGAACTCTATGAAACTGTTGTTTGCATAAAAAGTTTGTTTAGTTTTTATGTCACACATTGCAAAACTTTGCAGAATGTATTAAAAAGGCCTGCAACATTTTTGGTTTAACCTGTTTGTTTACTTGATTGACTGTGGAAAAAATGAATTTTGGTTTTGTCTCCATGCTGTGGAGATAGTTTACTAAGTGTATGAAATGTGGAAACATTTTTCCAAAGATGTTCTACATTTTGCAAAATTTTCCACATTCCTCCCAATTTGAAAGCATTATGCAGTGCTGAAAAATCTACATGAATTGTGAAAATTCCATGATCTTTCCTCATTTCACAGAACATGAATTCTGTATAGTATATACCATTTACTCATTGCAGATAATGCTTAGATTTTTGTGTTGCAGAAACAATATTTCTATATTACAGTATTTGAGGTGAAGAAAACATGATTTAAATTCCACATTTCCTTTACTTATTCACTTTTAACATCCCATTCCATGTGCATGTTTAACTAAAAAAAATAAAGTTTTAGCAGTTGAATAGCAGACTAAAATTATAAATATCTTCATTGTTGATAAGAAGAGCTCAGCTTGCCTTTGCGTATTATGTTCCCAAATATTGTAACTCCTTGTCTTCTACTGCAATGTGGGATCCCACTCACCTGCTTTTTATCAGTGTTCTTAATGAAGTCCTGATCTTCTCTAGTACATGATCCTGTAACTTAAAGGAAACCTACACACTACATGCTCATATCTTGTAAATTGTATGTGTGTACTTGTCACCAAACAACTCTTTCCACATAGCTGTTAGGGATATAAATAATTGCTTTATACTAGTCCCTGTGATGGTGGTCTCCATTTTCTGGTTGTTGAAATCTCATTGCCCTGAGAGCTACATTAGCATTAGCAGGTGAGAAAATGAAGTCTCAGCACCCTTCAGATTCTATAGTATTCCTGTCTGCCTACTCAGAATTCAAAAAAACAAGTTGCAGCAAGTGTGAAATTCTATATTTTAAATTCAGTTAGCTTTGCAAACTGCCCAAGTTGTAATGCAGTGTTTTTCCTTTAAATGGAGACTGTCAGCCACCCCCCTAATTTTCAAGCTATATACTAGAGCTGCCCTTTTGGCATGATAGTGAGTTAAAAATCCACACATGCCATAGGATTTTCTTTGTACTCACATTTATTGTTATTTTTTTGATGTTGTGGAGTCAAACTGAAAACTCAAATGGTCCACCTTAAATAGCATTGGCCACTGCTCCCACATGTTCCCAAGGATGATACTGCACCAAGTCGCTGGTTAACTTGTTCATGGCAGGTTTTAATTTTTTTGTAGTATGCAAATAAGTATGGTGCCTGCCATTATAATGTATTCTGATGTAGGAATTAATATTATTATTTAAAAATGTGAAGTCTACCCTTTTTAATCCTCTGGTTGAAAATTCCGTCTGTGACTCTGGGCATGTACATTAGGATTGATGCTAATACACATGCTCAGAGTCACAGATGAAATTTTCAACCAGAGGATTAAAGAGATTGGACTGTGTGTTTTCAAATGATAATACTCCTTCCAGTCAAACTTTCCATGAATGAGTTCACCCATGGCTCGACATTGAATTATCTGTGGGGACATGTGGGAACAGAGGCTGGTGCTCTCCAGGTCGGACCATTTGAGTTTTCAGTTTGACTCCACAGCATCAAAAAATAACATTACATGCAACAATTCTGTGACGTGTATATTTATTACTCCCTGTCATGCGAAAAGCACAGCTGCTATCATACAACTTAAAATTTAGGGGAATGGTTGGCAGCGCCCATTTAAATTATGATATAAATGAAATCTGTAACATCATGTTCTCATATGCAAATGCAGCTTTCATCAACAATGGGATTTCATCAAGCATAAAATGGAGATGCCAAGGATAGTTACAGCAGACTGGTATGAACAGTGAAAACAAACTACAGCAAAAATGTATTTTTCCAACAACTACAGGAAAAGAGTTGTCTGTTGACCTGAAAATAAAATGCAATTTACAAGATATGTGGGCATAGTTTTCCTTTAATTCAATTTTACTACTTCTGCCATTTGTAGCATGAACTTATATTGCACTGTGGACTTTGGGCTAGATATTCAAAAGTGCACCTTTAACATGTGCAATGGGATGTGCAGCGCAATCTAGGTGTGCCACAGGAAAGAAAAGCAATATTCAGAAGGTGTGCCACAGAAATGCGCCTGTGCAAATCGCACTTAATATAGCACAATGCACCATTGAGCAAACAGACATGAGCCAGAGCAACCTGAACTGTGCTGGAGTAAGACTGCATGCTGAATATAGCAGGTGAAGCAAGGAACCTCATGCACAAGGGAACACAGACAGGTCTGCGCAAGGGCACAGGAGCATGGAAGTGGATGCAGGGGAGAACCACAAGGAGACAATGGGCATTAGGCACAGAACAGGCGCAGAGCTCAATGGCCATGGACAATGCATTGAGCCCCACAAAGACCCTGGGAGCCAATGTGACAGCGCACGCAACACCCATGAAACAGATGGCTGTAGGGACTGAGCAACCCACAACCACAGCCCAAACAGCCAACAAGAGATAGGCAGCCACCACAGCCACTGTGTGAAAGCACCATGCATGTACAGTGTGCCACAGCCACACTGCCACACAGGCACAGGGTGTCATGCCACACAAGCCACACAGACACACGGACACAGGACAAAGCACCACAGAGCACAGCAGCACAGGGAAGGGAAAAACACAGCTGGTGGTGTACTGTCATGTACATAGAAATAGGGGCACATGTCAACATAGCATACACAGGGGAGGGACACAGCCCACATCCATGTAACAGTGACACACAGGAATGTGACACACAGGCCACTGGGCACCCACCACACCCACAGTGCAGGGATACCTCTGGCAAAGATAGGTACCCTTCAGACCACAGCAATGTACAACATCAGCACAGATCAGCACCAAGTATGCAATGGAGAGACAGAAACACATGAGCAAATGGTAGAAAACAGTTTAATACAACATGTAACATAATGAAAAACAACTATTACATAACAGCCAACATGGCAAAAAGAAGAAAGGGTAGTGGTACATAAAGCAGTGCAGAGGTTAGTGGGGTATCGAATGGTACAGGGTTTAGATTGTGTAGGGAGAGCAATGGAAAACAACAAAACAGTCCAAGTGTGATGGGGTGTATGGGAGGTAAACAAGGGGAAACAAAGGGTAGCATCCAGAATCTATTGCCACAGCCAGTGGATGGTCATCCTCACCAACTGCACCTCGACTACCAGCTCCCGTGTTGCCACCAGCTGCCTCCTGCTCAGGATAATGTACAGTGCCATCCAGGAAAGCATCCTCAGTGTGAGTCACTGTAGTTGCAGGATACCGCCACCCAGGACACTGACACCCCGGTGTCCACTCCCTGGCCCTGGACGACCTATGTAAGAGAAACACGGAACAGTCACTAAGTGACAGGTACCACACAGCAAATGCTAACCACCCCCCACCCAGGTCTGTGTGTGCATGGGACAGCAGCGGTGCCCTCCCATGGATGCCACTGCCAACAGCACGTGCACAGCAGACAGCCATAGCAGCCCAGGTCACCAGCCCACATTCGTACTCTGTGGCACACTATGGAGTGCCATGCACCTTGTCCTGTGCACAGGCACCCCGCAGAGAGGGACCGATGCACCCATGGGCAACACAAGAGCTGGCCAGCAGCAGCATGAGCACACCATGGGACACACACAGACGCCACCAGTGACACCAACAGGATATCACCACACAGAAGCCATGCCTATAATGGGACCACTTCAACCTGCTGACCAACACAGGCTGCAGTGACAGTGCACCAACACACAACACAGCCCTGCATGGCAGCATTGCCCTGCTATATGTACTGGCCCCCATCCCATACCCACCAAATAATGGTTGATGCAGACTGTACACACTCATCTGGCACCCGTCCCGCTGGCCCAGCCACAGCACCATCGACAGGATGCCATCCCAGCATAGTGGCCTCTACCCTGGCCCTCCTGTGCACCTCTGGCCCTGTGAAGGAAACACATACAGGAAGCACCATAAGTGGCATGCCATCAATAGGACAGGACAGTGCACAGCTGCCTGCATGCATGGCAGCTGCAGTAATGCGCATCGTACATGCACCAAAAGTGCTCCTTCAAATTGGTCGGGTGCATTAATATTGTGCATAACACTGTCCATTGCGCATGGAGCAATTCTGCAATATTCAGCCGGTTTATGCAAATAGCCTCATGAGCCATTGCCAGGCTCAAGTGTTCACATTAGCATCTCATTACTGGTTGCTCACAGCCTCATTTGCATGAGATGAGCCAAACATTCAACACCAAACAGCACTGGTCACTGACAGGTATTGCAATCTTTCAGGTAAGACTGTTCACATTGTGAAATTACACTGTCTTTGCACTGCTGGGATCCAGTGCTGCACTGTGACAGAGACTGCAACTATGCTGCTCATTGGTGCACCATTACTGTTCAGAGGACACAGCATATCAGATTCTGAAAGGGAACTGAGGAGCACGTGCCTACCAGGAAGCGCAAGCTGAACATCACTAAAGATGACAAGCAGGTCCTATTTGAGGCCTACTTGGAGAGGGAGGACCTACTGAGTGTGGCCACAGTGACCACATACGACCAGGCCCATGGGTGGGATGAGGTGACAATGTACGTAAACACTCATAGCAGCCACAACCACAGTGCACAGGTGTACAAGAAAAAGATGGGCATGGACAGGAGGCGCATTGAGTAGAAAATAACCACCATCAGGGCATCTTGCAGTAGGATGGGTGGTGGCCCATCAACAGAACCCATCCTGTCAGTGGGGAGGAGCTTGTGGCAGCCACCATCAGCCGAGCAGCCATTGAGGGTGTCCTGAAGGGGAGGGTTCCAGACAGGAGGCAGACTGTCACAGCACTATGAGTATGACAGCATAGAAACATAGAAACATAGATTCTGACGGCAGATAAGGACCGCTAGGCCCATCTAGTCTGCCCATTTCCCTACCTACAGGATAGGCCACAGATCCTAGTTAACCAACAGCCTATTTCTTCCTACCCCCCACAAGAATTGCCTTATGTCTGTCCCATGCATTCTTGAATTCTCCCACAGTTATAGACCCCACAACCTCCTCGGGAAGGCTGTTCCATGCATCCACTACCCTCTCTGTGAAATAATACTTCCTCACATTGCCCCCGAACCACCCTCCTTCTATCTTTAAATTGTGTCCCTTGTTCTTGCAAGTCTCTTTTGTGAAAGATGCTACCTCTTGGACTTTGTTGATTCCACTGAGGTACTTAAAAGTTTCTATCATGTCCCCACTCTCCCTTCTTTCCTCAAGGGTATACATATTAAGCTCTTTTAGTCTCTCCTCATACGGCTTCTCTTGCAGACCCTGCACCATTTTAGTTGCCCTCCTCTGGACTGCCTCTATCCTGTCTATGTCCTTGCGGAGATGGGGTCTCCAGAACTGGACACAGAACTCCAGATGGGGTCTCACCAACTGTCTGTACAGAGGGATAACAACTTTCTGTTTTCTGCTGATGATGCCTCTCCCTATACATCACAGTATACCCCAGCCCTCCCTACTGCCTTCTCACATTGCTCGCTAACCTTAAGGTCATCTGATATGATTACCCCCAGGTCCCTTCCTTTTTGTTGTTGTTACTACCTCCCCACCCATTGTGTATTCTTCCCCTGGGTTCTTGTTTCCCAGGTGCATTATTTTGCACTTCTTTGCATTGAATCCTAGCTGCCATACTTCTGACCATTCCTCCAACCTTGCCAAGTCCCTTTTCATCCTTTCCACGCCTCCTTGTGTATCAACCCTGTTGCAGATCTTTGTGTCATCTGCAAAAAGGCATACTTTTCCTTCCAGTCCCTCTGCAATGTCACTGATGAAGACATTAAAAAGGACTGGACCCAATACTGAACCCTGCGGTACCCCACTAGTAACCCCTTTCTTCAGAGTGGACTCCATTTACAATTACCTTCTGTTTCCTGTTGTCCAGCCAATGTTTTACCCAGGCTACCACCCTGGGTCCCACTCCCAGGCTGGTTAATTTGACTATTAATCTTTTGTGTGGGACTGTGTCAAATGCCTTGCTTAAGTCTAGGTAGGCCATGTCCACAGCCCTCCCTGGTCTACTACTTTGGTCACCCAGTCAAAGAAATCTATTAGATTCGGCCTGACATGACCTTCCCGCGTGAACCCATGCTGCCTTGAGTCCTGTGCTCCACTGGCCTCTAGGTACTGACTATTCTTTCCTTCAGAAGTGACTCCATCACTTTCCCTACCACAGAGGTCAGACTGACAGGTCTGTAGTTTCCTGCCTCTGTCTTGGACCCACTTTTGTGAAGGGGAATCACATCTGCCTTCCTCCAGTCCTCGGGTACTGCACCATCCTCCCATGATTTATTAAAAAGAGTAGCCAGTGGTTTCACTAGTTCCTCCCTTAATTCTTTTAGAATTCTGGGGTGAATTTCATCAGGACCCATTGCTTTGTCCACCTTCAGTTTTAGGAGTTCTTGCAGAACCCTTTCTTCTGTGAAAGGACTGGGATCGACCCCTCTATCAAGAGTGCTTCTGTTAATTGGATTAGGCACTTCCCCCTCCTCTTTTGTGAATACTGAGCAGAAATATTCGTTCAGTATTCCTGCTTTTTCACTGTCCCCCTCTGCCCACCCACCGTTCATTCTATTCAGCCTCACTATCAATCCCTTTGTCTTTCTACGCTCGCTGATGTACCTATAAAAGGTTTTATCCCCCTTCTAAACTGAGTTGGCTATCTTTTCCTCAGTTTGGGCCTTTGCTATTCTGACTTCCCTCCCTGCTTCCTTCTTGCTTAACTGGTACAGCTCTCTGTCCTGCTTCTTCTGTGTTTCCTTATACTTCCGGAATGCTATCTTTTTCTTCCTGACTTTCAGAGGGGTTAGGGGGCAGCCTGTGCATGCCACCAGTGTGCCTAGCACACTGCAGGTGTGCAGCTACTCTGAACCCAATGTTGCATGCTGTAGTGCATGACATGCATGACCACACTGTGCATGCACCCCATCCACTGTGTGCAGTGTGTCAGCAGTATGGGGCATGTGATGTTAGGGATGTGCGGGGTCCAGTGGGTGCATGTCACCCTACACGCCTTATGGCTGTGTGGGCACTGGGGTGTGTGCTGGTGCCTGCATGGAAACAGTGGTCACATTCAGCGGCATGACACACTGCACAAGGCATGCACATGGGGGGTTGTATGGGGGGGGGAATACCTGCCAGATGTGTGTTACTGCATCACAATGCTGTGTGTCTGCACATGTGGAGCCACATGTCCTGTGCCACACATGTGGCATGGCAGATATGTCATGCAGTGCTGCAACTATGGATGCTGGTGTTGTCTTGTATGCCTTGGTGCACATGCAGATACTGCACATTACACAAGATTACATGCAGTGCAACAATGTCACTGTTAACAACACCCATTCTGTCTTACAGTTCCATCACACCTCAGGGGTGCAGTGTAGGATGAGACTGACAATGTGGCTCATGATAATTCTGTGCCATCCACTTCAGCCAGCATTGTGGCCATAGACAGGGTGCATTGTACTGGCATGGTACTGGTGGTGTTCCTTGGACTGGGGGATGATGATCCAATGGCCAATCTCCTTCTCCCCGACAACCTACCAGTGCTTGTACCAGCAACACAGGATGATGACCTCACCCTGATCCTGGGCAGCACCTGTATCATCACATCACCCCAGGGACAGGCATTGACACAGGTAGCAGCAGGCAGCACAGGTGGCATGGCGAACACACAGCCCCCCCATACCCGCTCAATGGTACGTGGTGCTGCTGGTGTGGGATGGGGATGGGGAGCTGGTGTGGTCACTGGTGCCACAGGGCAGTTCCAGAAGACTGCTTACATGCTGCAGTGGCCTGCAGGGGACACTGTGCAGCACTACCCAGGGGCCACTGTTGGAGCATGCAATCAGTCCACATGCGCGGACCCCTGTGCAGTGTTACCAGTCAAGTGATGTTGCATTGTATGCCACCACCCCTTCAGTCTGTCAGCAGCAGCAGCACCATGATACGTCCAGTGCTGACAGACTGGATGATCACACCAGGCTGCTGCGGGATTCTGTGGGCAACCAGGCTACACTGGGGGCAGATATATGTGTGCTGCAGGTTGAGGTGTGTCACCTGGTTGAGCGAGGGGACATTGTATGAGCTCAGCTGATTGGTGAGATCTGGCAACTGCGAGAGGCTATGACTGTATCGCTGTATCGCATAGCTGGGACCATTGCTGCTGGCTTTGCATCACTGGCATCCAATGGGTGCAGCAGGGCATGCAGGACACCCTGTAGCACTATGTCTACACCACAGACTCAGCATCTGGTGACCCCAGCAAGGCTGACGCCAGCCACTACCATGTCCAACCCTAACACACTCGGTAATAGTCTGTTTGCAGGTCTGTACATACTGGTGAGGACCTAGTCATGTTCTCAGGCCTCTACCCCCATGAATGTGTTGCTGACATGGCCAGTGGCTGTTGAACAGCCTGTGCCTGCCACACAGTCAGGGCATGACCACCTACGTGACTGTGGCAGTTGTAGTTCCTCACGGTAGTCTTGACAGATGCACTGCCCAGTCCTGTTCCCTGCTGATGCTGCCAGCTGCGCACATATCTGAGCATGGCCTTGTTTGCACACTGTGGCATACGTGTGGCCTGGGTCACATCTAGCATGAGTGCAGGCAGTTCCGCTATACCATGTGGCATGGGTGTGATGAGTCCAGCACTGTGTTGGCATTGCCTGTGTGCTGGCACTAAACCTTTGATCCATGCCACAGCCTGCTGTACCACTGTGTGTGTCTTCCTCTCCCTGACTGCACCTTTCTGAGTGTCCCACCTGGTGCCATGTTCCCTACTGTGCACCCTGTGGTGGTACAGCTGCATGTGCCTGCCTGTGTTCATCCAGATGTGTGTACGGCACATGGAACATGGGTGCTTGCATCTGTGTTGCTCCAATAGGGTATGGGCATGGGTGTGCAAGCCTGCATGTCCACCAATGTATGTAGTGTATGAGCCTGTGTCCCTGCAGGCATCTGTGTGTGTTCGTGTGTGTCTGTGTGTGTGTGTGTGTGTGTGTGTGTGTGTGTGTGTTGTGTAGTGCATGCACAGCTGCCATATGGTACTCACCTGAGGTTCCTGAAGTTCTCCTCGACAATGGTGTCTGTGTGCCTCCTGGCCTGGGCTGCCAGTCTGGGGTCCCTCCTCCCCATGGGTGGCTGCACACGCCCTTTCAGCTGATCTTCCTCATCATCATTGGTGCTGTTGCCCTCATGCACCTGGACAGCTATCCCACAGTCAATGGTCATGTTGTACAGCATACGACAGGCCAGGAATAGGCCACAGGCTTTCACAGGGCTGTACTGTAGGGCACCACCAGATCTATCTAGGTAACAGAATAAAATCTTGAGCATGCCAAACACATGCTCTATGATTATTGCATGTGGTGATATGTTGCCTCGTTGTAACACTCCTCTGCATCATTGGATGTTCACCAGATGGGAGTGAGCAACCAGAGCTAGAGGGGATATGCACTGTCACCTGTGGGTGGACCTGTCATTGCCTGTTTCCACCCCCACCCCCACCAGTTCACACTGTCACCACCTGCCACCCTGTGTGCCCTGGCCAATGCCTCCCATGCACGGCTGCTGTGCCACCACTTATGCCTCGCCATCTGTGTTCTTCATGCCCGAGCACCTCTGTCCATGGTCCATTGCACTGTTGCCACTTTCCTTTCCTGTCCTGCCCCCTAGCCTATCATTGTCCTCGTTCCCCATCTCCCCACACTGCAGGTGTGTGGTGTACTGCACAGCCACTGTTGTATTTCCTCCCAGGCTCTGCTCACCCTCTAGGTGACCTGTGAGGATCACCCCACTCTCAAAACACAGGCACGGGATGGACTTTTGCCATATACATGCATCATATGTACTCCCAGGGTGTGTGGTGCACACATTGATGATGTGCCCTGTGGCATTGCACACCACCTGGCAGTTGATCATGTGGTTGCCCTTTCTGTTGTTGTATAGTGCACCTTCTGGGCCAGGTGGTGCCATGTATGGCCACATGGGTGCAGTCAATGGCCCCTATCATGTTTGGCATGCTTGCCACCCTGTGGAATTCCTGCATGTTTCCTGTACACTCTGCCTGAGTGCTTGGGAATGTTATGTACTCCAAAGCATGTGGCAGCAGAGTGTTGAGGACCTGGGTGTGGAGGCAGGATATAGCTGACTGTGATATACCAGTGGGTGTGCACCCACTGGTGTCTAGAAGGTGCCCGTGGTGAGCAAGAACATTACTGCTGTCAGCTTGGTCATCCACTGGCATGGCATGACTCCTTCTGGTGGGTGCCTGTAGCTCATCATGGCACAGCTCACATAGCTGCCTCAGTATTGCCCTGTTCAAATGGTACTGACCCACTATCTCAGTGACCCCACAGTCCTCAAATGTGAACCAGGCATGGTACTGTCTGTGTTGGGCATACTGCCGATGGGCCCTGTCTCAGCCATGTTGCCATTCCTCCCTCCCTCCTTCTTCTCACCCCCCCCTCATCACCTTCCCCATTACGAATGGCGCTGCATCCATGGCTATTGCTCCCCTGGTTGAGTTGTTGCAGTTTGTGTGGTTGAGTCTCCTTTATGTATGTTCAACTTTGTGTGGTGAATTCTGTGGGTTGCTCCACAGTTGCACCATATTTTTCAGCTGAATATGCCATTGAACAGCTCATTCATGGTCACACCCTGTGGTACTTGTGCAGCATACATTACTGTTGTGCAGCAGCACAAAGAGAATTGCACTGCACATTCATGCTGTTTGAATATGGCTCCGGGGTGCAGTTCTGTGATTGCACTGGCACAATTCAGTTGCGCAATGCGCAGCTCCTTTGACTAACTAGCCCTTTATGTATTGCTGCTTTCTCTAGTTCTTGTGACTGAGGATGTCACCATATTTTCTCTCTATTATATCTAGTGTGGTCGTGCTTGTACTACAGTTGCTACTATGCTTATTGTGCTCTGCTTTTTGTTATAATTGCCAATTTCATCAACTCCAATCATGTTACCCTGGCTTGTGTTGTCACCTTAGCATTGTTTTGTATTACCACATTGTTACCACTGTTTTCATTGTATTATTCTCTTCCAGGCTGTGTCTGAAGTCACCTTTATGCCTAGTATACTTAACTGGTGACAAAAAAATACACATATGCAACAGAGAGTAACAGGGCATTATACATTAAACCACTGCATGTAAATATTGTTAGCAGTACTTAAACAGAAAAACATGTGGATTAAGGTTTGTTTCTGATAGGTGTTATGACAGTGCAATGATCATTTGAAATTTGAAATGTACAGTATGTTGTTTTATTTTTACTGGTATCAGTACTAGCTTTACTGTACAAATTGGTTCTGATTTAAAAAAAATGTTCACTTTTACCATTAGGCTGTGCTAGTGTGCTTTTTCGCTGCTGCTCACTTCTTGATCTCTCAGGCCCACAACATTCTGATGATACAATTTTAATTTTTCACTCCTATTATTTCTACCTCAGTCTTTCACAAGTTGTAGGAAAAAAAAGATAACTATTTTTTGCTACATATTAATTCTCTATACCAAAGGGTACAATCTACTTGTTTTAAGCATCAGAAAAACCTTCGCTAGGACTAAAATGGCATGCTTATTCCCATGGAATGATGAGGTTTGGAGAACAAAGGGCAGAGGCAGCAGTGAAAACAATACAGTAAATTGGTATGCATAAGCAATAATCCACAACAGTACTGGATGAGGGTGGTTAGGTTGGCCACAATATTTGAGGAAAGGGACATAGAAATCATCATTGATGACACCCTCAGATAATATAACCAGTGCTGTGAAGCACACAGCAAGACAACAGTGGTAGAGAGAAGCTTTGAGAGAGGATATGACAGCAAGAGAAAGGAGTTAATGTTGCCCCTGCATAGGTCATGGGTGAAGCTTCACCTGGAGTACTGTGGCAAGTTCTGGAGACTGCACCTGACAAAAGGCAGGTATTAGCTAGAGTCTGTGTGTGAAGAGACACCAAGATGATCCAGGGCCAAAAGGACAAATCTTATGGGGACTAGCTTAAAGCCTTTAACATGTAGTTGCTGGATGTGAGAAGGAAGACACTGACATGATAAAAACATACAGTCCATAAGGGTGATTAATAGAGTGAAATGTGCTCACCTATTCAACAGGAACAGTAGTGCAGTCACTAGAGGACTGAGATAGAGGCTAGTCAGTGGAAACTTCAGGTGAGAAGGGCAGATGTATTTTTTCAATGAAAGGGTGGTGGAGCTGTGGAACAGAGATTACTGGCATAAGTCATGGAGGCAGGGACTATAAATGTTTTTTTACATGGCTAGGACAGGTTTAAAGTGCTAATAGGTCCAGACGAAGTTAAGGATTGGGGTGGAAATGTGGATTGGTGGTGAGAGGGAGGGTTTGTTGTAGAAAACCCTTTCAGGACATTAGGCTAGGGGAGGGGCAATAGGTAGGAAACTCTTTATGGGCAGACTGGTGGATCTTTAGGGCTAGATTTTCAAAGACCCACATCCGTTTATCAGACGGGGGCACGCAGCATCTGCCCACACAGCTAGACCACCAAAAATATAGTCTTATTTCTGAGCATGATTACCTTGACTTGCTCACTGAAAATGACACATGTCAGAACTGTATGCATCCATCATTTTTTTGCCATCAACTGCAGCGATTATTGCAAATGCATCAAGATGTTGAAAACATGATGCAGACATCCTGACACATTTGTCTGGAAGCAGCACACATCAAAGATTTGGACACAAGTGCCACGTCCAGACTTTTGAAAATCCCAAACATAACCTTTATCTGCTGGCAGCATCTATATCTGTATGTTTCTAATCGGGTGTGAATTAAACCCTCTTGATGCATGGTCATGTGACATGTTTCAGTCAGTCAAATTTTGTGGATTTTATAATGCCATTTTACATTGTAACATAATTGCTTTTAAATGAAAAGAATGCTGTTATAAGTGAACATCTGTACTGAAATATATAACGTACATATCATATTTCCATTTCTCTTTAAAGTTCATGAAAACAAGTGCTGCAGACATTACGTCATGGAGTTGTCATTCTAAAGCACATAGGAAATATAAAATTAACAGTTGGGTTATTTTTAGTACTGAGGAGTATTGATAACAAATGAAATAATATTGAAGTGATGCACTCAATTGTGTTTTTGTCACTGCTTTCTCTGCCCTGAGCTTCTGGATCACAACATTCTGTGGGAAACAACATGAGGTCATTTTAGTCTCAGCACAGTTTTCCTCCTTCTAAAAATGGGTAGATTGATTCCTCTGGAATGTGGGTAATAACAGACAACAGGGTATTTATTGGTTTGGCTTTGTAGGCAGTACTCTTGTGTGTGCTGAAGCTCAAAGCTGAGTGATAGGAGAAGAGGAGAATTAGAGCTAAAATGGTATTACTTTAAAGGAACACTACACCCTCTCATATTGAATATTTTATCTGCTTACTTATCACAGTTTACCTCCATTTCTGTAGCTGTTTTGGATATAACCTGTTACCTTAGTTTACGTTCTCTAGTAAAGAAGCACTTGTGGTCAAAGTTATTTTTCTAGTACCTATAAAACAGAAATAAAAACTAGTAGAAGTCAACTGTAAATATCTTATGTGACTCTATTTTCAGATTATTGAAATCTTATATGGTCCTGAGATCTGCATTAGCAGTGACAGCATGATGTCAAAGTATCTATTTACACCATATATATCTCTATGCTGCAAGGACAAATAACAAGGAAAACTCTCTGGAAACACACAAACTGTATTTCATTTAGAAGAAAAAAACTCTGCATTAACTCTTTTGAAGCTAAATAAATGTAAATGTGGTATTTCACATCTTAGCAGCATCTTGCTTTTTGCACTCTAAGTAAGCAGACAGGCATACTATAGCGTCTAATGGGTGCTGACTGTCCTTCATAATCAGGGACAGTAAAGAGGTATCCCTAACAGCTACAAGAAAAGAGATAATGGTAAGGAAAAAATCATATTTACATAATATGAGACTGTTGTGCTCCTTTACTTTAATGTACATTTCCCAGAATAGTAGTTAACAATATTGTAAACCAGCCATTGATACTTAATAAGATGTTAATTGCGCCTTAATAAGCAGTAATGTGCTTTTTATGTAGATTGAGCACAACGCAAGAAACATATTGGGACAGCTTTCTGAGAAGCAGGCTGTGGAGGCACAGCACTGTTGTGGCCAATGCCCCCACAACCTGCAAAGACTTGTCCCACTTCTCCCAATGCCATTGCAAGCTGCTGGTGACAACAGTTTGGAACGTTGCCACCAAGTTGTGAGAATTTCTCCACTGCAATCAGGGGCCGCCTCGTCACTGCAGCGTCAGCCATCCGCTGCAATGAGGGAGCGACCCGTCATTGCAGGGCAGGATGTAGAAGCCTTGATATTGTTAGTGAACATGGTGGTGGCTTGCCGCCGTGTTCACAAACAATATCACCCCCCCACCTTGTTTATTTGCTGATGAGGGCCCCAATCCCTGTCGGCTTCAGAGCCCTGTTTTTTCTGTTGCCGATGGGGGAACCCACTTCCCATTGGCATTCTGTAAACCCCCCACTTTTATTCCAGCCAACGGGTGCCCAATCCCCATTGGCATAATAATACCCCTTTGTGTGCCGATGGGGTGCCTTAACCCCATCGACTACTGCTGCCCCAAAGTCTCTGGTGGCACACTTGGAGCCCACCCCAGCGTGCCACATGCCCCTGTAAAGGTAAAAACTGTCCCACAATGTCTTTTTATTTTTTTTTTCTCATGCAAGAAAGGAAACGGTCCCTCGTAGTCTCCCAGCCCCCTACCCGCAACCTGCACCCACCCACTGTGCATACTGCCTCGCCACACCCCCTTCACCTCATACTTACCTCCGGAGCTCGGCGCAAGGATCTTCGCTTGACTGGGAACATGTCTGTACTCTTCAAAGCTGACCGCGAAATGAGGAAATGCCGGTAAGCTGTATAATGTAATAAATAGGGTTTTTTTCAACTTTAGTGCATATCTCAGGCATTTTTGGGAATTTTTTCACCAAATTTTCAACATGGGGTTTTTGAGACCCCTTCTTATGAATTCTTGAACTGTCATGACGTTATTCAGCCCCAAAAGGTGATTTTGTGGTCACTGCACGGAATCACCTTTTGGGGCCAATAAATGAAACGACAGTGCCAGTGTTCATGAGGTGGACTCTCAAAAAGACTATACTGCACATTTGGTGGGAAAAATCAAAAAAATGACTGTCTTACGAGCTTGCGTTGCACAGTTGCTACGCACGCTCATAACTTTGCGAATTTGCAATATTTTCACACCAGATTTTAAACATTGGCATTATTTCACACCTCCTTGTGAACAGTATAGCTGTCATTGTTCACATCCTGGCCGAAATGTGTTTTCGCACTTCTGGTGCAGAATAGCACAGTCGCTGTGGGAAATCAGTGTTCAGGAGAGATTAAGAAAATGACAGTGGCACTGTTCATGAGCAGAGGTCCTAAAATGCCTATTGTGAAAATTTGGTGATAATACTCCATAAAATGACTGTGTTAAAAGTGTGCGTTGCGGAGTTTGCATGCATGCTTGTAACTTCACAAATTTATAATATTTTCATTCCAGATTTTCAACATTGCCATTGTTCTGCACCTCCTTATGAACAGTACAGCTGTCATTTTTCACATCCTGGCTGAAATGTGTTTTCGCAGTTCCAGCGCAGAAAAGCATGGTTGCTGTGGAAAATCCATGTTTGGGACACATTATGAAAATGACAGTAACACTGTTCACTAGCAGAGGTCCTAAAATGCCTATGTTGAAAATTTGGTGACGGAAGTCCATAAAATGAGTGTGTTACAAATGTGCATTGCGCAGTTTCCACGCACGCTCGTGCCTTTGCAACTTTGCAATATTTTCACTCCAGATTTTCAGCATTGCCATTTTGCCACACCTCCTTATGAACAGTACAGCTGTTATTTTTCACATCCTGGCTGAAACATGTTTTTGCTCTTCCGGTGCACAATAGCGCGGTCGCTGTGGGAAATCAGTGCTTGGGGCATATTAAGAAAATCACACTGACACTGTTCATGAGCAGAGGTCCTAAAATGCCTATCTTGAAACTTTTGTGATGAAACTCCATAAAATGACTGTGTCACGAGTGTGTGTTGTGCAGGTTCCACGCACCCTTGTAAGTTTGCAAATTAGAAATATTTTCATGCCAGATTTTCAACACTGGCATTTGTTCACACCTCCTTATGAACAGTACAGCTGTCATTTTGACATCCTGGCCAAAATATGTTTCCATGCTTCCGGCACAGAATACCGCAGTCGCTGTCGGAAATCAGTGTTTGGGACAGATTAGCATCGAGCGACTGGGGGGGGAGTGACCGAGCTCAACTGAGCTCTGTCAGGATTGCTGCAGATTTCTTTGTGGGCAGGAAAAGGTGACAATGCAGGCAGGAGTTCAGTACAAAAAGCAGCCTGCAGCGGTGGGAGAAACAGAATGAGCGAGTGACAGAGGGGGAATGAGTGAGGCCAATGGAGCTTTGTTGAGACTGCTTCAGATTTCTTTGTGGGCAGAAAAAGATGCCGACAGAGGCAGTAGCCCAGTACAAAAGGGCAGCATGCAGCGCCAGGAGAAACAGAATGAGTGAGTGAGACAGGGGGAGTGAGCGACCTCAACGGAGCTCTGTCAGGACAGCTGCAGATTTCTTTGAGGGCAGGAAAAGGTGCCAATGCAGGCAGGAGCCCAGTACAAAAGGACAGCCTGCAGCGCCAGCAGAAACAGAATGAGTGAGTGAGAGAGGGGTAGTGAGCGAGCTCAATGGAAGTGAACCATGACTGCTGCAGATTTCTTTGTGGGCAGGAAAAAGCGGCAATGCAGGCAGGAGCCCAATACAAAAGGACAACCTGCAGTGCCGGCAGAAATGAAATGAGCGAGTTAGGGAGGTGGACTGAGTGAGCACAACAGAGCTCTGTTGGGACTGGTGCAGATTTCTTTGTGGGCAGAAAAAGGCAGCAATGCACGAAGGGGCCCAGTATAAAAGGGCAGCCTGCAGCAGTGGGAGAAACAGAACGAATGAATGAGAGAGGGGGAGTGAGTGAGCGAGGTCAATGGAGCTGTATCGTGACTGCTGCAGGTTTGTTTGTGGGCAGAAAAGGGTAGCAGTGCAGGCCGGTGCCCAGTACAAAAGGGCAGTCTGCAGCGCAAGGAGAAACAGAATTAGTGAGTGAGACAGGGGGAGTGAGCGACCTCAATGGAGCTCTGTCGAGACAGCTGTGGATCTCATTGTGGACAGGAAAAGGTGCCAACATAGGCAGGAGCCCATTACAAAAGGGCAGCCTACAGTGCTGGTAGAAACAGAATGAGCGAGTGAGAGGGGGGAGTGAGTGAGCTCAACGGACTGCTATGGATTTCTTAGTGGGCAGGAAAAGGCGGCAACATAGGCAGGAGCCCAGTACAAAAGGCCAGCCTGTGGCTCAGGCAGAAATGGAATGAGCGAGTGAGAGAGGGGGAGAGAGCCACCTCAACGGAGCTGTGTCAGGACTGCTGCACGTCTTTGTTGGCAGACAAAGCCAGCAATGCAGGCAGGAACCCAGTACAAAAGGGTATCCTGCAGCAGCGGCAGACACAGAATGAGTGAGTGAGGAAGGAGGAGTGAGTGAGCTCAGTGTAGCTCTTTTGGGACTGGTGCGGATTTCTTTGTGGGCAGAAAAAGGCAGCAATGCACGCAGGGGCCCAGTACAAAAGTGCAGCCTGCAGCAGCGGAAGAAACAGAATGAATGAGTGAGAAAGGGGGAGAGAGGGAACAGGCTCAATGGAGCTCTATCATGACTGCTGCAGATTTCTTTGTGGCCAGAAGAAGGCGGCAACGCAGGCAGGAGCCCAGTACAAAAGGGCAGCCTGCAGCACTGACAGAAATGGAATGAGCGAGTGAAAGAGGGGGAGGGAGCAAGCCCAAAGGAGCTCTGTTGGGACTGCTGCAGATTTCTTTGTGGGCAGAAAAAGGCACAAACAGAGGCAGGAGACCACTACAAAATGGCAACCTGCAGTGCCAGCAGAAACACAATGAGTGAATGAGACAGGCGAAGTGAGCGACCTCACCAGAGCTCTGTCAGGACAGCTGTGGATTTCTTTGTGGGCAGAAAAAGGTACCAATGCAGGCAGAAGCCCAGTACCAAAGGGCAGCCTGCAATGCTGGGAGAAACACAATGAGCGAGTGAGAGAGGGGGAGTGAGCTAGCTCAATGGAGCTCTATCGTGACTGCTGGGAGTTTCTTTGTGGGCAGAAAAAGGTGGCAACACAAGCATGCCTACAAACTACAGATGTATAGAGCAAAACAAGGCTGAGGAGACCTTCCCTTTAACCATGAATTAATTGTTCATAAACATCAACAACATTTTATTAGATGTCCATTTGCTATTTAAAATTTAGTGATGCTCTGATGGCGAATCCTTAGTACTGCTGTTATATGGATTATTAGACTTTGAACCCAACAGTTGGGACTTTTACACATGTTATAGGAAATCCATTAGCCAGTTGACCAATGAGTACTGATAATGTCCTAGTGTTAACTAAAGCAAATGATTGATTTACTTTATTGGAACATTTACTAGTATTCACTACACATCCATCCATTCTTTCATACTCTTAACAGCATTTGTCACTTAAAATGTAGCACTAGTTCGATTAAGAACCTTCACTACTTTTTTTTTCTATGTGGGAGACAGAGGTTAGCATTTAACCTTAAACCATTGTAGTATTTTTTTTAATCATCTGATTTTTTTTGCAGTGTTTATGAAAGAGTGACTCCATTGTAAATCCATCTTTGTCTATTATCAAATAAACTAAACTTAACCTATAGGATGCTTACTTAATGTTTAAGAAATCTAGTATTTGGGTGGGCCACATTATATTACTGTATTAAGAGACAAAGACCTGCTTATCTGAACAGTACATTATAATTATTTAACCTTTGTTTACAACAAAAAGGAAGTCTCAATAATATTGCTTATGTCCAGCCTTGTCATAGAGGGACTCAGAGGTGAATCAGCTGAAATTAAACTAGATAAAGCTGTTCAATAAAATGAATCAATGGTAAAAAAGTAAAACAAAGTTGTCATAACTAATTTGCCACCAGTCACTTGCTATGAGACTAGAGGATTTCATCTAGTGTAGATAAATGTCCAAAGTGTTGCATGCACGCCCTGGTCTTCCATATGACAGCAAGTAAACAGCTGCACATGAAACACAATATATTAACTCCTCTATGCAGAACACAGTGCAAAGTGAAACTACTTCACATGGCCTTTCACATCATGCACTGTGTAGCAAAGTGTCAGCTTTGTCAGATGAAGACTACACAAAGTGTCACTTTGACTAAGACGTGGCACTTCTTGGAGGGCTTTTACTTTTTCTTTTAATTACCTTCGATACAATCTTGAAGACCCCTATTTGTATTAGCCTCTGCCTCCCACCCAGGCCTACACAGTTTGAAATTAATGACCCCATTCACTGCAACAGAATCCACCAGCCCTGGAAGTGGCGGAAAGAACAAGGAGCATTCCATCTCTGTTCTCTCACCAAATCAGAAACCCAATACCAGCCTCATCCCCTCCAAGCCAACAGTCAAAACAGACAGACACCTTCCTCATATACCCACCCATTACAGCACTCATACACTGTTCACCCCATGCAATGATGACCTCAAGGGAAGGATATCCTACAGATTGATGGGATGGTGATCAGCACAGAACCCTCCTTTCAACCCACAGGCCAGCAAACCAACATATGAATCAATGGAAGGTAGTCTGTGTTCATGGTAAACAGCTGATTTTCCTTTCAGTACCTGCTGCTTCCCATTCATTGTGATGGCTGAAGGCCAAGTGGGTGAGAGAAGGGTCTGTGCTAGTCACAGTTCCTTCATTCTTTGAAGTATCCTTTTCTTTGAGGGCATGTGGATATTGGGCATGAGAGGTGCATTGGTGCTGCAGGTTGGGGTGGAAGGGGGTGACTGTCTTTTCTGGCTGGTGGTTGGGTGTGGAAGTTAGGATTGGGTCTGCAATCAGTTGTGACAAGGCTTCTTGTTCTTTCTGTCAGTGTTGAGTCTGGTCAAGGAAGGGTGGTGTGGGAGCTGCTGCAGTGGGTGGGTTGTTATGAGCAAACCAGGAAGAACTTGGGGGCGGGGTTTAGATGTTTTCAAAGGGTGTGTGTGGAAAGGATCCTTTTTCAAGTGACAACTTCACCACAGTTATGGATAGCTTGAGGTTTGGTACTTCGCTATCAATTTAACAGTGAAGTTTTAATTTACTACAGTCCTTCAACTAATATTGAATGCAGATGATCAGATCATAACTACAAATTAAATGTATGATTATTGAAACATCTTTCGTTGTTTATTAAAGATTAATGTGTGGTTTAATAAGTAAATGATATTGGATTTCTTATAATCCTTTTAATAATCTAAAAGGTTTGGTTCAAATATTGGTTTCCCTAATTAGGTAATCAGTAATGGTAGAAGAGCAGGACATCACTACTTTTTAAATGACAAGAGCACATGTATTCAATGTTTCTGGATGCTTATTACACATCAATTCCTTATTTCATTTTGAATTGCAAATATACTTCCATTACACACTGTCAACCCCCTTAGACATCAGTATGTCTTTAGTTTGAAAAAAAAAAGATCACATTCTGTGGTGATTGCTGATGTAGCTGCTATTAGATTTTGATTCCTTTTTGAAGTTTTGAAGTGAAAACCAGACTACCCACCCTACTAGTGTCATCACACAAATATGTGTTTGTTTGCATTCCCTTGATCAATTCCCACTGTATCTTTCCTGGACTTGGGAACACCACTAGCACAGTCTAGCTAGTCATGATGTGCTGGTAGATGAGGAGACTACTACAGCATGAGTGACTGCACTGTTTGGGGTGTTCCTAATGATCAGGATATAAGCAGTAACAGTAGATCAATAATTTGAAACAAAATAAAGTTGGGTATACTTACACCATTAGCGTGTTTTTCAGTTCTACTAAAAAATGAAGCAGATAAAACAACCAGCAATATCAATCAATTTTAGTGAAGGTAAGCAATCAGAAAATGTGGGTTTTCAAGTAGAATTAATATGATGCAAAATAGGTTGACTGTTTCCCTTTAAGTTTCCTGTAAAGCATGTTTCAATACAGTGAAGAAAGCATTTGTATTAGTGATCACTACTAACTTTTTAGTACTGTAGCCATTAGCTACCTAGAGACTGAATGTAATATAACCTTACTAAAAGTCCATAGCATTGGGCACAAACCCTAGTATCTTATATGGTAACAAAGGGTAGTAATGTTAGAACAGCAGGACATCACTACTTTTTAAATGACAAGAGCACATGTATTCAGTGTTTCTGGATGCTTATTAGAGATTAAGATAATTGTTTAATAAATATTTCACATAATTACGGTAACTATCAGTTACATCTGTATTAAAAGCTTATAGCTTCCAACCATTAGCCAATCTGCAGTGTCAACAATTGCAGGACTTTTGATGCCAGAAAGCTGATGGACACAGATGACTGGATATATGGAGATTAACCTGACATAAAGTACAGATGTATAATATTAAATAATTTATAGAATGGGAGATTTGGGCTATGATGGTGGTAGGGTTGGGCAAGTGAAAAGGAAAGAGGGGAGACAGGAACAAAGAACTACGTGGAAGTAAAGAGATAAGGAGAGAAGTAATATGAGAGCAAAGAATGAATGGAAAAGTATAAGTTGCAAGATTTAAAGTCAGTTTATCACTTAAGGGAAAACATTGAAAAGCATAATAATAAAACACATTTTGTTTTATATGTTATACATTATTTTCAATTGTTTGTATTCCTGTCCTTTTTATTACTGATTGCTAAAGTATGTTCATTTACATGGAGGCAGGGTACTTTCCCTTTACCATTGTTCTACTCCTGTTGTTTTATTCTTTGCTGAAATTGCAGTCTTC
This sequence comes from Neoceratodus forsteri, assembly GCA_016271365.2. Taxonomy (NCBI): domain Eukaryota; kingdom Metazoa; phylum Chordata; order Ceratodontiformes; family Ceratodontidae; genus Neoceratodus; species Neoceratodus forsteri. The sequence goes on along the minus strand of CM028136.1, from coordinate 114,467,788 downwards.
TGTTTGTGACATCATAGTCACTTCTACAGCAACAAGCTGGGATGTCACAGAGGACTGGGATATCAGCAGTGGATTAAGAAGGCAAACAGAAGTAGTCTAGGGGGTCTTGCTTCTCTGCAAATTTACTTTGTAATGTTGAAAAAGGGGAGAAGACATGTAGACAGTATATACAATAAAACTAACTTAGTCTTAGTATTATAGGGGATAGTGAAAGGGAACATTGTTTAACCAGGAGTAGCATACTAAGCAAAATCGTGTTTCCAGATACGACCTGGAAGCACAAGGAAATTAAATGACTTGCTCAGGATCATACAGTATGCACCTAGACAGCTGTTGGATTCAATCCCAGTTATCCAGATCTGCAGCTCAGAGCCTTAACCCACTATGCTATACTGCCTCCCAATCTCTCAAATGGTCTCAGTATTATGTTTTAATAATCTTATATAAAGTGCCAGATTACTGTCAAACATGAAAAGGGAGTTGTAGGAATAGGAAATACAGAAATATAGAAAATGACAGCAGAAAAAGACCATTGGTCCATCCAGTCTGCACATTAATTTTAACAAACTCAAGACTTATTGTCCATACAAAGATTTAATCCATACTATCCACCCCATGCTCTCTGCCCTACTGCTACCACCGTGAGCAACCACTGAGCTCATCACTCTGTCCCAGTCTTGTCTATGGAATCCATAACTACAGGAATGAGTGACAGGAGGATCTTGTTTCTCAAATAATGGAGGTGGTAGGAAATGATTGCTTGCCCAACTGAAGATTTTGAATGATAAAGAGAGGAGTGAGAGTCAGAGGAGCAAAGGGAATTGAATGTAACAATTTCTTGATACTGTACCTATCAAAATCCAATTGACTTGTGGCTAATGACTACTGAAAAGGCTTTAACAACAACTAATAAAATACTTTTGTTTACTTAGCCAACTGTTAGTCATTATTAATATCAATAAATATGTTATTAATCATGCATTTAATTTGTAGATGTTGCTTAATTATTTACCTTTAATACCCTTTGCTTCAATGTGTCAAACCAGTTTTTGCACCTAATTATTCAAACTTCTGCCCACTTTGCATGCAATCTAGTAGTTTTCTTGAATCTTCTTGAATATTCTGCTTTGGGGTCCCCCGTTATAGTCCATCTACTGCGTAGGTGGTCCAATACTGACCTTTGAGAGGGCTAGAACCTGATGCACTAATGCTGATACTCAACACCTTGGAAATGTTAGCAGCATGTGCTGGGGGTTCTGAGGCTGCAGGGTTGGCCTATCATATGGACATAACTGGGGCACTCAACATTCTAGCTCCAGTCTGTGTACACACCCTGGTATTGCACCTCTGCTTGCCATGGTTTGATAATGAGCTGAGAATGCTTAAATCCAGGGGACAGAGATTGAAGCAGTGTTGGAGGAAGTCATGGTCCATGGAGGACAAATTCATTCTGATTTCCCATTGTGAGGAATATCAGAAGGCAATCTCTCAGAAAAAAGGCAGATTTTCTGCCAAAGGAGATTGCTGCTGGGCATAATCAACTGGCTCAGTTCCTTTGGACTGTGGACAGGCTGCTCCACCCAGCTGGTCTGGAACCTGCAAGAGATATGCAAGGAGTTTGCTTGGTTCTTCTCAGATAGGGTATCCTCCATCAGGGCCAACATTACTCCAGCAGGGCCTCATGTTCCCAGCAATGGTCTTCTTCTAGGCCAGGAATGTAGGAGGTGTTCTTGGGGTGAATTTTGGCCAGTAATGGTGCAAGAGGCCTGCAGGATCTTCTTGAAACTGTGGCCAACTTGCTGCAGTCTGGACCTGGGCCCAACACAACCCTTAGTGAGTTGTGTTGTCCAACTGGGCCTAGTGTTTGCCAAAATCATCCATTGTTCTCTGCAGGAGTGGTTGCTTCCAGAACAGTAAAGCATGCTTTGGTATGACCATTGCTGAAAAAAACACCTTTGGACCTGGATGTTTTGGTGAATAAATGTCCAGCCTCTAACCTTTCCTTTTTAGGTTAGGTTATCAAGAAAGTGGTTGCACTACAGCTTGAGGAACACTTGGAGGTTTTTAACATCAACAGTCCATTCTAGTTATATTTCAAAGCTAAGCATAGCATGGAGACAGTTCTGGTCAGGGTGCTTAATGACCTGCCCAGAGTGAGGGAAATAGGACAGCAATCAATTCTTGTCCTCCTTGATCTGTCTGTAGCGTTTGACACCATGAACCATGGCACACTTATGGACTGGCTCAGATAGTATGCCGGACTCACCGGCACTGTGATCCACTGGAGAGAAAGACCTTTGTATGGGATAGAACCCAGAGGGTATTTCTGGGAAATTATTCCTTGAACCCAAGAGTTCTGTCCTGTGTTGTGCCCCAGGGCTCAGTCCTTTTTCCAATGCTATTCAGAGTGTACATGCTTCCCCTGGGCATAGTCATCAGACAATTCAGGCTGGGGTTTCATTGCTATGCAGATGATACCCAGCTCTATCTGTCTTTTCTGCCTTGGACTCAGGTTGCCATCGATGTGTTTAGCAAGTGCCTAGCAGAGATACAGACCTGGATGGCTTCAAGATGGCTGAGACTGAACCCTAAGAAGACTGAGGTATTAATGGTTGAGTTGGGTCAGAGAGGGGGATTAGTAGTTGATGCTGGAATTACTGAGCTTCATCTCATTGGCTTTGCTCTGCTAGCCTGTCCCAGGGTGGAGAACCTAAGAGTAATGCTGAATGATGGCCTGACAATGGAGGCCCAGGTGTTGGCAGTTGTCCAGACTGACTTTTTTTATCTTTGGAACATCCACCAGATCCCTGACCCCCCCCCAAGACTTGGCTTCACTGATCCATGCATTTATGACCTGAAGACTGGACTAATGTAATATTCTGCACATTGGGGACAGTGGAGGTGTGCTCTGACACCAACAGCTGCTGGAGAGTACAGCTGCCCAGTCTCTTACAGGCTTTTCTAGATCTAGCCACTTTTTCCAGATCTGCGTGATCTGCACTGGCTGCCAGTGAAGTGGCATATCTCATTTAAATTAGGTTTGTTAACTTATAAGGTCTAGCAGAGACTGGTCCTTGCCTGCTTAAGTGAGCTCCTGCACCCATACACCCCAGTTAGGCAACTCTGATCCTCAGGTGAGGGCCTACTTATGGTCCCCAGGGCAAGATTAAAAATTTCAGATGACCATAGTAGAAGTAGTAGAGTTAGTAGAGTAGACCAGGCCTTTCGAGTAGTGGGCCCGGTGCTCTGGAACTCTTTGCCTGGGTCCTTGAGGGAGGCCCCATTGGTGGATACTTTCAAGAAGAGCTAAAAACACATTTGTTTCAGCAGGCCTTTGGTGAACATACGTAATTTCTTCAGCACATCTAGCTATAGTCATTTTAAATGAGTTTCAGTGCTTTGCTTTTATGTGGTTTTATAGATTTTGTATTGTGTTTTATCTTATGTATAAATTCCTACTGTATTGTTGTGTGTATATTTTCTTATGTTATATTTTATTGTAATGGTACCCTGGGCCTCTTGGGAAAGGTGCAATATATAAATAAACTCTACTACTTCTACTATGTGACTATCAAAAAGTAATAATGGGATCATTACTCTACTTAATCTCTTATTCTTAATTAAGAAATATTTTGTAATGGAGATCTACAGTATTTGGAACCTACAAGCTATGTTTTCCTTGTAAAAGCTATCCAGTTCTATAATTGTTCCATCTTCATGGACCTTTTTGTTAACTGAATGAGTTTTATGTTTGACAGACTGGTGATAATTATTATTTTAGAATTTTATGATGTAGTGTGTGTTCCTTTAAATCTCCAAAGTTCTATAGTAGAGCATGAATGTATTGTGCTAACCATATAATAGGACAACTAAGGGTATAAACTTCATCATACTGTCATGCATTGCTGCATACCTCCCATGTATAAGTGAGAAAAATCCACACACTTCACTAATAGAAGTGAATATGGAATAATAATAGAACTGGATTAGCATTTCAAACATATCTTTTACAGAAAAGACAGTGACGCAAGTTAAAGGCAGTTCTCCTTTAAGCATGCATTTGGTATTTAAAATATAATGATGACCACCTATCCTCTAGCTACAGGACACACAGATTGGGCAAGTATCCATAATGCTGTGCGCAATCTTCCATCTGCCACATTGCACAAAACAGTACTGAAGGTCCTTCATGCAGCCATCACTATATTTTTATTGATATGTGCAGTTATTGAAATATTTCTGGATTCTCATTAGCAGGTAATAGCTGTTTACAAAAAATGAAAACAACACATTTACATTAATTGCCACCTGCAACTTTTCTCTAGGAACTGGCAACTTGGCTACTGGATTTCATGTAATCTGGTTACAAGCAGAAAACAAGTATTAAACCCTGACCTCCTTCATAGCAGCAAAGGGTGCTACAAGTACACCATCAAGGCACTTATATTTTATATGGCAAATTCAGTTCAATTAAAACATTTCAAGGTTAATCAATTATTCAGTTGGGGAAAATACTTTATTTTATATACATTTCTTTAATGTGACCCTCTGAAATTGCTGTAATCTCATATTCTGTATTGTAACTAATGCTGCAACCTTGAATTTCCGTATCATACCACATCTGTTATTCTTTGTTATGTGTCTCCAAATTGCCTACCTGTACCCTGTAACCTCCTGGGTCGGGCCTGAAAATAATCACTGTGTGTCTAGTGCCCTTACCCAATTAACAAAAACTAAATAAAAATAAATAAATAAAATAAATTTATAATTGTCAGTTACATCCATGTTTAAAGATTTATGCTGCAGCCTAAACCCAAAAAACCTTATATTTAATGAAAATAGTTGTTTCCCCATATGTGTAATAAATATAGATTATGGCTTCTTAAGTTAATGCAATACCATGTTTTCAGACTCAGAGACCGTGTTAGTGTACTTCCCATTTGAGGTTGGCACCAACAGGCTGAGTTATAGATTATACGGTTGATGTGTGGACCTAGTTATTTTTTTGTCTAAAAACTACAGTACAAATCACATTAAACTGTTCCACCAACTCACTGGTAGAGCATTTTTTTTTTGGTGATGCTACTGCAGTGGCAACTCAAACTGTTGAAGCTTTCAACTGTTTTCCAACCATCCTTCATTGCCTATTCAATTCACTTGTAACTGTTTAGTGAAATGGCAGCAGCTGTTTTGCAGTGTTTATGCAATGCATTTTCATGGCATTGTTTATAAATATCACAGCATTCCTTAACAGTTGTCTAGTCTGTCTTCTGAAATTAAACTCATAAGCACTCAGCTGAAAATAAAGCTTATAGTACATAACAGCTAATTGTAAACCAATACTAACCTTTTATTAATTCATTGAAATAAACACTGCACAGATTAGGAAACTCATTGAACAATGCTACACCAGTGAGTTGAGGGAACAGTTTAATGTGACTTGTACTGTATTTTACTCTTTCCTCATAACCTTTTGTGTGAACTGTGATGTAGTTCCATATTTTATAATATGATTCTGAAAATGGATTTAAAAATAACTATATGACTTGTAGTTTTTTTTTTCGTTGTTTGTAACAAATATCTGGGAAAATGTCACTGAGGAGAGCAGGGAGTGTATTACAAGTCCAGCAAATAAAATGATTGAGAATCAATGAATGACTCATCACTTGACCATACGTGGAAGTAAAGATCCGAAAGGGTAACTGGCATCTATTGTGTCAAAGTTAATGATCAGTCTCTAACCCTTTATTACTATCTCTTGGAATGTCCTTTACCTCAAAAACCATAATGATGAAAGTTCACCTATCCAAGTAAATTACTAAATTATATGGCAGTAAGTGTTGGACAGTGGGAGCAAAATCTTTTTTTTCACTGCATGCCTTTTGATCAGGGAAATTGCAACTGTTATATTCTCAAAGAGTATGACCCACTTTTGGCTGAGGTGTTTAGATTCTTGGAAACCATAAGCTGCTTGTGTGCAGAGAATGACTGAGAAGTTGCCTTTCAGAGACACAAGAGGGAATTTGGCTCTTCAGGTCTCTGGCATCAGTCTGTAATTTCACAGTACACATAAATTGCATGATTTTGGCAAAATAATTTTCAGGAGGCAAGTTTTAGCTGTAAGTACAGATGTCTGGGTCAGAGCTATCAATCTTACAGCAATTCACTAAGCAAGGTGTTGGTGCAGCCTTCATTTTCTGGAATGTTGCCCTGGCATCGGTGTCATGGACATTACTCTCTATCAACATTCATTTCATCATATTCAGGCAGGTTATGTCATGCACATGCTACACCTTGGCAGACAGAATTCATTTGCAGTTTTGAAATCATAACTCTTAAATAAGTTAAGCGAGAAGGGCAGCATTAAAACAATTATCTTTAGACTGATTTCCTAACGTATTTAAAAATTATTAGTCCACTGAATTAGTACATACTATGCAAACACCACAAGAGCCCACTTTATGTTTCTGAGGGGGGCCAAGCAATTAGTCATTGGATGCCCTTGAATATATCTTAGCTCTTATTATTTGGGCATTATGCATAATTTGAAGGTTGTGTAGTCCAGTGATGCCCCTTGTGTAGTCTTTCATCAGTACACAGGGAATGAAATGCATAAATTAACACAATGAAATTTAAAACTATGATGAACTTCACATTTTCTGTCTGGATCAGGGTCCACCATGAGCAGCACCCCTCCCTCCCATTGACTGATAGGACATAGGGTGCTTATAGCCATCCCTGAACATCTCTCCTTAAAATTGACAGTTTTCACTATTTGATAACTGCGAATGATGGAATCCTGTCAAATAAACTCTATAAAGAAAACACATTATTTTAAGACTAGGTATTTTAGCTTTGCTTGTTAAAGTTCTATGTTGAGAACATTTCTAATTTGATCATGCAGTGGTTGTTACCGCTTTTGCTAACTGTGACTGAAAGAAAAGACTATATTAGTATAACACATATTTACATTAGAATTTAAAGACATGACGCATTGAATTCTATATCTGTATCCCTTATTTAAGTATCATCAGCATATTTGCACATAGGCTCAGAGGTTTGTTTGTTTTTTCAGTCAAGCAATAAGTGTTTTCTAGATTCCCAGTAATGTTTAAAGAGAACTGGGGATCTGCACCTGCTAAAGGCTAAAGTGTAACTTTCTTTACTCCACCTATGCAAACAAGCCTAGGACTCCAGGGATTTCTGTGCAGCCCAATACTTTTTGTACGGTAGTGATAAGAGGTAAAAGACACACTGCTGTGTCAGAATTTGTACAAAAATATAAATGAGTCCAAACAATCTTACATGCTGTCCAGCACACAGATGACCCTATTCCATCAGTAAATAACCTGAGAGAGGTACAGTATATGAGAACGAGGTGATTGTCAGGCTAGACAACCTGAAGGCACACCCTATGCCTAATCTGCAAAGAGACAAGACAGGTGAAACAGTAATTTTTTTATGTTGCTGCCTGCAGAGTGAGGGTGGGGTGTTAGGGTTGGAAATCCTAATGCCACATTTCCATACATTTGCTGCTTTAACCCTAACTTGTGCATTAATGAAGTTTTTTGCAAATAATTTCCTTAGTTTTTTAGATAGTATAATTGTATCTTCAGTTGTCTGTGAGATAGTAGGACCCACTGAGCCATACACTTCCATTTGTAGCAAAACAGGAACAACATTGTCAGCGTAGCCTTCCTATTACTCCACCTCATGAACCCTGTAATGAAAATTTTGAAATCCCTACCAAAACATGATTCTGCACCACCACAATGCAATTGCACACCACAGGTGAGAAAACACAGTTTGGCCAGGGTTTGAACAATGAGAGCTGTCACATTCATGAGGTGATATAAAAAGATGGTTCTGTTGAAAATTTAGGGTCAAAATATTTAAAATTGCCAAAGTTACGAGCAACGGTAGCAACATTTCAATGTATGCATATAACGTTGCAATTTTTACATATTTTTTCCCCAAATTTTCAACATAGCCTTCTTATGACCCCACGTTATGATCAAGGTTGGTGAAAATGTTCAAATCCTGCCCAAAAAGTGAGTTCACAATTGACCACAAAATCATCTTTGGGGACAGATTTCTGTAATTCCACCCTCATTGTTCATTAGGTGGGATCTCAAAAATGAGATGTTGAAAATCTGGTGTCAAAATATGCAAAAATTAAAAAGTTATGCAGTAAAGTTGAAAACCCATTTAAAATTCATTGAACTGCATTCATCTTAGTTTCTCGTATTACAGCTGGTAGTTCTAGCAGGAAGACATGTTTTCCATTGAAGAGTGCATCTTCACTCCGGGACCTCTTCCAGGGACACTTGTATTGCTAGAATGGATCAGCAGTTGGGGGAGGGCACTCTAGACTACCAGGGGCATTTTCTTTTATTATGAATGGGATGGTGATCGGGGGAGGGATCACTTGACTACCAGGGGCATTTATTTTATTCTCAAGGGGATGGCACTCGTTGATCAGGGGAGGGCCTGCTAGACTATTTGTGGCATTTTCTTTTATTATGAATGGGACTGCAATCAGCTATCAGGAGAGAGGAGGGACAACTAGACTACCAGGGACATTTTTTTTTTATTCTGAATGGGATGGTGATTAGCAATCAGGGGAGAGAAGGGACCATTACATTACCAGTAACATATTTTTTATTATGAATAGGGATGGTGATCAGTGATGGGGGGGACCACTAGACCACCAGGTAAGGTATGTTTCAGTAATATGGGTATTGGGCAGTGTGGGTCCACTAGACCACCAGGAAAGGTATATTTTAATTATATGGGGATCAGGCAATGAAGAGGTTCAATAGACCACCAAGGAACCATTACTGTAATGCTATGGAATCGAAGTGGGGACTGCTAGACCACCAGACAACCATTACTGTAATGCTATAGGATCAGGTGGGGGGGCCTCTAGACCAACAGGGAACCATTGTTTAATATTATGGAGACTGGGCAGGGGGGCCACTAGGCCACCATGGACCTAATGATTTTACTAAAAGGGGTGATCGGGTCTGAGGAGTGGAGACCACAGCACATTGGTGCAGGTTGCTCAACACACCCAGAGGGCAGATTTCTAAGTACCCTTAGATCAGCCCTGGCTGGTCTAATAATACTTAGCAATTTGCCTTCTAGGAGTGTTTTGAGAATCCTGAATTAGGGGATATGGCTGCCTGCATCTTCTGCAAGTCCCTTAGCACCATGCTGCAGCCTAGTTTGTGCCACAAGAACAGTGCAAGCCCCTTTTGGTGGAAGCAGCCTGCCTTTGAGAATCGCTCATGGTACATCTTTTGGTGCAAGGGGCACTTTTTGCCATTCTTTGTGAAGCAATCCTCTTATGCTGTTCCAGGAGCTTTGAGAATCAGGCCTGATTTCTTCAGTCAGGCCACTTGATGTTCTGTTTATATAACATGTGTTTTGGGCACCCCCAACACAACCCCCCACATCCTCCTGTCAACACAATCCCCCACATTGAGGTGACTTAGACATGTTGCACTGCTTTATACCAGATATGTTCTGCCCCCGGAACACAACCCTCCATATCTCACCCAACACAACATATGAGATAATTACCAATAATGCACTTCAGGGTGTGTGTTGTGCTGGGATAACATCATGCCTGGGGTGATTAGGCACGAGGCTGCAGGCTGAGTGTGACTAATCGCCCCAGAAGTGGTGTTATCCCAGCACAACACACACCCTGGAGTGCATTATTGCTATTATATAATAGATCATTATAATTAAAAATAGAAGAAAAAAAGAAAATTCTGAGAGTTTTACAGTATATTTTGGAGTGTGGAAGTATACTTGTTTAAAAAAAGTTCACATTTCTTTCTTTCTTTCTTTGTCAACTAGGTGTTGCTGATGTTTATCATTAGGTTTCTTTTTTTTTTAGCTCCTCTTCATCTGTTGGTATCTTCTGTCCTGCCCCCCCAGCTATCCGCATAGTTCAGTTTTTCGGAAATAAATTTTTCTGGTTCTGCCACGTAGCCTGGGATGACTAAGCAAAAGTCTTCTCCAATGGAGGAGGGCAGTGAGTCGAGATTTATTGTGTCACACAGGTAGGAGAAGTTGGTGCTGCTAGTGAATAGGAAATGTAAACTTTTTTATTTTTTTTCTCAGAGGAGGTACAGGGGATGATCCTTTCTGTTTAGTCACGATTTCTTGCAGTCGTGGGAATGGACAGTACTGTCCCCAAACAGTGCCGCTCACAACCCCGTCCCCCTCACTCTTTGGATCTGTCACCTAGTGCCACTGCTGTAAGGATTAGGATTTATGAAGAGGAAAGGAGGTAGGGAGTTTGTTTTGTGCCTGATTTTACTTGTTGCTTTTCACAAACAAACAAGGCAAAAGTGATTTTAAGACAAAGTGAGTGAGCAAGTGAGCATTTCAGGCATGTGGTGATTCTATATGCGCTTGCTTGCTTGTTCGTTGATTTTGACAGCAGGATAGGTGTTTTAACTGCCATTTGAACTGCCTCTTGATGGGTTTTGAATATTGAAACATTAATTTTGGAGATTTCAGGGAAAGTCTGTTTCTTCATTTGGGCTGCTTTTTCTGTTAGGTACACTGACGTCGGATGCCTATCACCAGTCACAGAAATGGGCTATCCAGCAGGGCTCAGCGTAGTTATTCCAGGAATGGTTGATGTGGTCATCTCTGGACTAAGACTAGGGCCATGATGTTGTAGTGGGATAACATCATGGCTGCAGTCCCAGACTGACCAATCACAGACCATCATTCTTTCTTGCCATTGTATAATATAATTTAAAAAACTTGATCCTGCCACTTTTAGACTGTCTCATGGAAGAAGCACTTTCACTTTTTATCCTCTAATATAGTGTGACAAAGTGCCGTCAATACTGGTAAATGATATGCTGGCAGAGATTTAAAATAAAGCACCCTTTCTTGAAAAAGTTAGAAAATGGTGGTTCTTATCATGACTTTCCTTAGCTTTGTTTAGTAAAAGCTGCCGCGGGTACTGCTGACTGTAGAGAGATGAGAATGAGTGAGTCAGCAGCTTCAGAAAAGTTGACCCAAGCCCGAGAGACTGCTGATATAGCAACACATGTTCACGCTTAAGTCTACTTTTCTGAAGCCTCCGACTTGCTCGCTCTCATCTATCTACAGTCAACAGCTCTGGTGGTAGCTTCTTTTAAACAAAGCTAAGGAAACGTATGATAAGAAACACAGTGTTCTAACTTTTTGAAGAGAGAGTGCCTTATTTTAAATCTCTGCCAGTGTGTCATTTACCAGCATTGACAGCTCTCAGTCATACTACATTAAAGATTAAAAAGTGAAAGTGCTTCCTTCATGAGAGATTCTGAAAGTGTCACGATCAACCAGATAAGTCTGAGTATGATGTATAGAAACATGAGTTTATCAGTATGATGTATAGGAACATGGAGATAACAGTGATATCTCAACTGTCTGCCTCAGATAGTACTTTCTATCTCTGTCGATGTCTCAGAACATATGTTGTACAAATCTATATTATTCCTTAGAAGACTAATAAAGGATAAATCCATTGTTTTTCCTAGTACAGATACCTGTTCAGGCTCCAAAGGGTTCAGGTGCAGTCTCACCTGTATATTAGGATTGAGGAGGCACTTTAATGTTAAACCTCAGTATGTGTACCTTAATAACTTTGGCCCTGTTCAATTGATTTACATTAAATTTTGAAAGCACAGCCTCTGTGCCAGGATATCTTATTGCTGAAACTTTCACATAGATCGGTTTAGTGGGGGCAAAGTTACAGAGGTGCAAAAATGTAAAAGTCTCCATTTTTAAGACTTTTTTTGCCAATTAATAACTGAAAAAAAATAAGGGTCTGAAACCTGAAACTTTCAGGTTTGATAGAGTTTGGCACCAGGTACATGCTTGTTTGGTTTTTTACCTCTCACAGTGCACTAGTTTTTAAATTATTTAAGAAAACATCTGTTTTTGAGAATGCGGAGTACAAAAAAATCAGCATTTTATGGTCAGCTGTTTTTTTTGTGAAAACGTGATATCCTGTTTTTGTATTTCATTATGTGTGTCATATGATATACTGTTGTGTGTCGTACAGCACAATACCACAGTATATGATACGGCACACATACTGGGGAAAATGTTTTTCCTTTTTGTGACAACAACTGGTTGCATTGCACTATACTATATAGCTGTCATTTACTAACAAACAACAGCTGTGTCATATAATGCAACTAGCTGTTGTCATGACTCATATGTCAGGGTCGAGGCTACTGTCATTATAGCCCCACCATCCTGACTGTGCTGAGCACTGACAAACTGTTATCTGCACACCAGGGGCCCCAGTCCCCAGTTGCAGCCTGTCTGTCTGTCTGTCTAGCTATCTTTCTCTCTGTCTTTCTATCTACTGTATATATCTCTTTCTTTCTATCTACTCTATCTATCTATCTTTTTTAGTTTTTTATATCATCTGACAATGGGATGCCCACTCTCAGTGTCAGATGTCCATTCAGTCCATTTTTTAAATATTTGCTGATGTATTTGCAAGTCCCCCTAGTAGTGTGATACACTGGGGAGCCCACTCTCATTGTCCTGAATAAGTTTAGTTATTTTCTGGGTTCCTGCAAAAAATAAATAAATAAATAAATAAATAAATAAATAATTCCAGCAATGTCTGTTTTTTTAACCTGAACAAAAAGAAAACTGTCCCTCGTCATTCCCCTCCCTCCATCCTGACTCTCCCACTGAGTTCCCACCACACACACACCCCTTACCCTATACTTATCATCAGAGGCTGTATACTGTCATCTTCTGTGAACCAAGACACATCTGCAGTCTTTAAAGATGAACTGTGAACTGAGGAATAAAGTAAGTGCTGAATAATGTATTTAAATGGCATTTTGAACTTATGTTCATAACTTTGCCATTTTAAGGAATTTGTTCACCAAATTTTCAACGTGGCCTTTCTGGGATCCCATCTTATGAACGCTTGCACTGTCATTTTGTTATTCAGGCCTGGAAAGTGATTTTGCGGTCACTGTATGAAATCACCTTTTGGGATTGAATAACAAAATGTTCGCACCAGCGTTCATGATGTGAGGGGTCCAAATAGACTTTATTGAAAATTTGGTGAAAAAATTCCCAAGAAATGGCAGAGTTTTCCATGTTCACTGAAATTGTTCTATGCACGTGCATAACTTTGGTAATTTTCCATATTTTGACCAAATTTTCAACATAGCAATTTTTTCACACCATCTCATGAGCAGTACAGTTGCCATTTCTCACATCCTGTCCAAAATGTGTTTTCACAGCTGTGGTGCAGAATGGCATTTCATACTAACATACTAAAATGCCAGCAGAATAGGCCTAATGGTCTTTCATGTCTGCTTGTTTGGGAAGCCCCCACCCTGGGAACTGACCATGCTGCCCCCCTCTCCCTCTCTGGCTTCTGCCTTCCCAGTCCTGGATATTCTCACTGCTCTGGTTTTTGCTTCCAGAACCCTTCCCCCTGTACCTGTTCCACCCCCTCTTGAGCCCCTCCACTGTTTATGCCTCCACCAGCCCCCTGGTCAGTGCATTCCATGGATCCATCACCCTCTCAGTGAAGTAGCACATCCTTCTTTCTTCCCTGAATCTCCCCCCTCCAGCTTCCACCCATGCCCTGTAGTTGCCTCCCCTCCTTCCTTCGGAGCACCCTGACTGCTCCTCCCCTATTTACCCCTTTCATGTACCTGAAGACCTCTATCATGTCCCCCTGGGCCCTTCTCTCTTCCAATGTATACATATTTAGCTCTTTGAGCCTCTCCCCATAGGTCCTATCCCCCAAGCTTTGGTTGCCCTCCTCTGGACCCTCTCCTGGAGTTCGATGTCCATCTTTATATGTGGCCTCCAAAACTGCACTCAGTACTCGAGGTGCGGCCTCACCAAGTAATTATACAGTGGGAGTATCACTTCCCTCCTTCTGGAGGTGAGCCCTCTAGCGATGCATCCGAGCATCCTGTTGGCCTTTGCTGCTTCCCTCTTAAAAGTCTCCAAGTTGTTCATCTTGACATCCACCACCACCTCCAGGTCCCTCTCAGCCATCGAGACTTGTAGCATTCCCCCACCTAGGGTGTACACTTGGCCCAGGTTTCTGGCTCCCAGGTGCAGTACCTTGCATTTTCCTGCATTGAAACTCAGCTTCTGCTTTCTAGACCACCTTTCCAGAGCCTCCAGGTCTCCCTGTAGGGCCACCCTCCCCTCCTCCCCATCCACCACTGCCCCCAGTTTGAGTCATCCACAAAGTGACTCATCTCACTCCTGATACCCTTCCTTATGTCAGAGATGTAGGCGTTGAACAGGAGGGGCCTAAGGACCAATCCCTGGGGGACTCCACTAATGAACCTCCTTGAGGATGAGACTATCCCTCCAACCACGACCCTCTGGGTCCAGTTCTGGAGCCAATTCCTATCCATCTGATCATCTGGATCCCCACCCCTATTTCTGCCAGATTATCCAACAGGCCCCCATGAGGAACAGAGTGAAATGCTTGCTGAAGTCAAGAAAAAAGACATCCACTGGTCTACCCAGAATCGGGGCACTCCCCACCCAGTCATAGAACTCCACAAGGTTTGTCTGATATGAATTCCCCCTGGATGAATCCATGCTGTCTATTGTCCAGGCACCCCAACTTTTCCAGGTCCTCCCCTAGCCTCTCCTTGACAATGCCCTCCATCACCTTGCCCACCACCGATGTCAGGCTGATGGGCCTGTAGTTCCCTGCCACCTCCCTTGATCATCCATTGTGGATAGGCACTATATGCACCACCTTCCAGTCCTGGGGCACCTACCCTGTCCTCAGAGAGATGCTGAAGAGCTCTGCCAGGGGTTTCACCAGGACATCCACCAGTTCCTACAGCACTCTGAGATGTAATTTATCTGGCCCTACTTTCTCCATCTTAAGGGACCTGAGGGCTTCCCTCACTCTCTCTGCCATGATTTCCACTTCTGCTAGCTTGTCCCCTTGCTTTGTCTTCCCCCCAAATGCTAGTGATGCCCCCCTCCCCAGACCTGCCAATCGGCAAGGGTCCCCCCCTCCTCAGTTTCACCATCTCCTCCCATGTATGATGCACCCCCCCATTTTCCTTGGTGAAAACTGAGGTAAAGCATTAATTTAGTACCTCAGCCTGCTCCCCCGGGTCTTGTGCCCATCCCTCCCCTGTTTTAATCCTGCTAATCTGTCCCTTCACCCTTTGTTTTTACCCAATGGGCCGGATATTCAAACTGCGCCCAAAATGTGCTCAACAGCAGAAGCAAGCACAAATCAATTGCGCATATGCTCAACAGATGCGATATTCAAACATGGAGCAGAACAAAGTGCGCAAGCAGCCAACGTCTGAATATCGCACAAACTGAGCCATAGCGCAACCAGGAAGGAGAAGCTGAGCAGAAAAGTTGCGCTATAGCGCAACCAGGGCAGCCCAGCTGAGCAGTCCAGAGGTGCCATAGCGCAAGCAGAGCCCCCCTCCGCAGAGCAATGGAACTGCACATCCAGGGAGGCAGGCTGGGGCCCACCACAGCCATGCCACACATGGGCACAGGAACACACTGCAGAACCAACAAGACACCTGCACACCCCAAGCACAACATCACTGGGGCTGGGACGGATGATCCACTGGCCCCTGGGGACAAGCCAACAAGCACAGCAGGGCCATGACGCCCCAGCACAACCACTGGCAGGCTGAGACTGCCACACACAGGATGAACCACAGTGCACATCAGCCCCCGCAGCGACAGGACACCCTGCACCGTGACCCCAAGACACCACCATGTGCAGTGACTGGCACTGCAGGAAACACCATGCATCCCACCCGCACACATCAACCCCGTGTAGCAGAGAAGCATATAAGCCAGACCCACCCTGTGCACCCAGCAGTGGGCGGCAGCAGATGGCAAGACCAACAGAAAGACACTGCCACACTAGAAACACCTCCCCATGCACACACACACATACACACACACACACACACACACACACGACCATACCACCCCAGATGACATGCACACCACTGCAACTGAGCAACCATAGCCAGCTGCAAATCAGAGACCAACACAGTATTCATATCAAAATATCAATGTATTATAAAAATGTAAATGACAAAACCAACAAGAGAACTATTTACAGGAGGGGGTAGGGGTACAAGGTAAGGGTGGGCAAGGGGTAGGGATGAACAACTTGGAGAGGGAAGGGAGGGTGGGATGGATGGGTGAAGTGGGAAGGGGAATCTGGCTTAAGGCCTAGCAGGCCGGTCCTCCTCCGCCTGGTGCAACAGTGGTTGGCTCCGCCTCCTCCTGAGGCCATGGTGCTGGATGCTTGCCAGTATAGCCGTGTTGTCTGATGACACTTGGTGGATCCGCTGCAAGGCACGCTCAATGCGGCGTAGCACAGTCAGGCCTAGGAAAACGGGAACACAGTCAATGGCTGTGACTGACCACAACCCTGAACACCACCCAACCTGCAAGCCATATAGCCCAATGTCCCGCACCTGTGATGGTATGCACCCACCCACAGTGGACATGCACATGGCCAGCCCAACCAGGTGGCACCAGCTATGTGCACCACTGCACACACACACTGGCCATGTACATCACAGCGCAAACAAGGCTGTCAAGTGACGTGGCAACGTGGTGCGATGCCAGTCCCACAGTCATGTGCCCAGTGCATGCATGGACCACCAGTGACACATACACAGACGTGCTGTGACAATGGACAGTGATGAATGTCGCCTGTGTCATGCATGGTTGTGTTGTGCATGGCTGGTGGTCATGCCCCCCCAGCATGCAATAGCATCCATGAAGTAATGATACTCACACTCCTCAAGCAGCTGTGTCTGCTGCTGCTGCTGCTGCTGCTGCTGGGGTGCACCACCCACAGCACCACCGACCGGCACCGGGGCCCTGGCACGGCCCTCCTCACCCTGTGCCTGCATCCTCTCCGCCTGTCCTGTGGGAGACAAATGTTGAGAAAAACATCAGTGTGACTCCAAAGCAGACTGCCCCCTGCCCCAGTGAGAGTGCCTGCCCACACAGCCAGACCCATGCATCTCACAACTGCACACACTGACACAGCCAACCATGGCAGAGCCATTAGCTATGCACAGCCACCAATACACACTCACACCCCTACAGAGAATACAGGTGCATAGATGGTACACCCACCTGGCCTAGGCACCACGCCCCTCCTGGCATGTGACTGTAGCCGCTCATGAAGCTCAGGATCCCTCCTGTGGAGGTCACTGTACTGGTGCCGGCACTGCTCAACTGACCGGCGCCGCCCAGTGATCCTCACCAGGTCATTGGCCACTTGCAACCAGACCTGTGTTCTAGCCATGGTGAGGGACTCCTCACCATACAGTGCCCCATAGTGGGGCTCTACCAACCACCAGGTTGGCCACCTCCACCGAGCTCCATTGCACCGCCTCCGCATGCCATGCTTCCAGGTTAACAGCAGGCAATATGGTGCCCCGCAGCGCGGTAACCCCACATGGAACTGTTGCGCAATAGAACACCATAGGTTGCAATCGCGCTGTTCGTACAGTGCCGTTAGTCCATATAGCGCTGTCACTAGACAGCGCAATAGTGCCGTACACATGGCAGCCGAATAGTGCAAGGGGGTAAAGGTTAGGCACCTGTTCATGGGTCAATAACGCAAGGCCACGCACAGTGCTATCTGACGTCTATGCATCCTGCGCAACCGACCACCTGCGTGACAGTGCCACAGTGTACTATTGCACAGTAGTGCCACAGCGCCATATAGTGCCCAGTGCTGTAGCGCCACTGGCACAATGGTGGCCATGGCCTAAATTGCCGATCGCGCACAGCACGTCAGCAGTGTGGCAGACGTCCGCGTAAGCTACCTGGGCATGCGCAATGCAGTGTACCGCACAGTCACAGATCTGCGCCATTGGCTCAGCCGGCTCAAACGACTTGCGCAAAGCGCAACGGCGCGATATTCAGATGACACATGCAAATCATCTGATCAGCCATTCAAAGGCACAGTAGTGAGATTAGCATGTCATTAAAGTTGCACAACACCTCATTTACATGCATTGTGCTATAAATAGGCGACATTGTGCTGCGCTGGCCAGATTTGGTTACTGCAGGTGAGAGGTGAGTTGCATGCTGTGTGATGTTCTGGACAATGGTCATGGGAAAATGCTGTAGACTGCACAGTGACAGGTGTCCACTTCCCCCCATACAGATCGCCATGACCGAGCAGAGACAAGGTGAGGGTGAGGATGGTGGGTGTAGGAGGAGGCCCAACTTTACCACAGCAGAGACAGAGGCCCTCTTCCAGGCCTACCTGGAGGAGGAGGCACTACTGGGTGGACAGCGGGGCACCCCTCAGTCCCGTAAGGCTGCATTGGAGGGGGTAGCTCGGGCCGTGAACCTGCACGGAAGCCACCAGCGCTCCGTGCAGGAATGCAAGAAGAAGATGGGGACAGACCGCAGGAGGGTGAAGGAGAAGGTGGCAGCCTTCAGGGAGGCATGTGCTGGCACTGGCGGGGGCCAGCCAGCGGTGTTGGAGCTGACCCAGGCTGAGGACAGACTGGCTGCATCAATGCAGTGGAGCGCTATTGAGGGTGTACCAGGAGGTGGATTCCAGACAGGTGGAAGCCCATCACTGCACGGTATGACATGGTGGTGGTGTTGGGGGGGAAGGTTGTTCACATGCACTCCCATGTACTCTCTTTCTGTTACAGATCCTGTTCATCCTCAGGAGACGGTGGTGGTGGGTCCAGGCAGTGATGATGACCTGCTGGACATGGAGGAGGGTCCATCCACCTCTAGTCACCAGCCAGCATGCACTGCAGCAGCATGCACGGCCGCCAACTCTGGTGTCAGTGATCTGGTGTGGGGTGCACAGCCTGTGTCTCAGCAGTCTGGCATAATGCATACGCCAGCATGCTGTGACTGTGGCTGTAGACATACCTGCACCATTGATGATGCAAGGACTGCAATGGGCAGTATATGTGTGTGTCCCATGCCAGACACACAGCAGGCCAGCACGGCGCCCTCTGGGCCTTTCTGGTTCCAACTTGTGTACCAGCATGTCGGCACAGTCCCAGGTTGTGCCTGTCAGCACCGTGGGGCAGCACCGTGGCTGTGCAGGTGTCTGGCACTTGCTGCGCCACAACGGTGGAACGAGGGACCCTGGGCACTGCGTTGAGGGCAGCAGCAGCAGTCACCCACCACGCCTGGGGGTACAGTGTCAAGAGGTGGCACATGTCCGCCGCCCTTGATCCACCATTTCTGGTCCTGGTGAACAGCGCCCACCCTCAAGGGGTGTTGTGCATCAGGACCTTCCACACCCTGGGGACAGGATGCCGCTAGCACAGTACCCATTGGATGAGAAACCCGCCTGCTGCAGGAATCAGTACAGCAGCAGAGGCGGGTTGCAATGTCCGTGGAGGCACTGTCTGTGGCTGTGGAGTGGCACAGCAGGGAGTGTGCTCTGGACCGTGCAGAGATGGTTCGTATGTGGACGGATGTGACCGCCGCCATTGACAGGCTGACCCAGGCAATGGTCTCTGTCGTGGATGCATTGGGCATACAGTCAGGTGCCCCTGTACCGCACACCCCACACAGTTCACTCTCCACTCCCCATTCCTGGTGTCGTGTGACACCAGGCCTGTCGATGCCAGGTTCTGCTGTGGGCATCCCGAGCACCCCTGGTGCAGGTTTGTTTGGCATGCTGCAGACCCCAGTGCGGGCATGGTCGCGTTCATGTAGTGGGACCCCTGGTGGTCCAACAGTGCCACCCCATGTGGCCCCTGCTCAGCCTGCCAGGGCTGTTGGGTCATGGTGGGGCCACCCACACATCCGCAGTGGCCGTGGGACAGTGCTACATGACTGACCTGTCTCCCAGTGCGGGCCCTGTCTGGTGCTGCCCTGTGTACAATGTGTGTCATGGTGGGCAGTGCACTGCTGGGTGCTCTGCTCAACACACCGACACACAGACCACCTGCACACCCTCCCAACTGCTGTCCACAGATGCGCGTGCATGATGATGCCTGCATTGTACTGTACACCAAGGTGCAAGGGTGCCCAGCATCTGACACACATACTTGGACAGTACAGGTGGTGGGGGTGGTCGGTGGTTCTGTGTGTTAGCAATGTCGGTTCTGCTGTGCTGTGCATCTGCCCATGTACGCTCTGTGCCTGGTGTGTGTGTGTCCATATGAGTGTTCACCCCTCCCTGATGGTATGTTTGTATGCCTGGACCCTTCCACTCCCCTGGCCATCATACACCTCTGGTGTGTTACCCTGTGTGCCTGTGGTTTGCGCCTGGACAGTGTTGGTTGCACATGGCCCCTTGACTTACCTGTGTCATGCATAGTGGTCCTCTGTGATGGTGTCCCGGTGCAGCTGGGCCTGGCGGATCAGTCGGGGGTTCCGCCATCCTAGGGGGGGCTGCTCATCACCATCAACACTGGCGCCACTGGCGTCCCCATCGCTGCCCCCTTCTTCAACCTGTAGGGCTATCCCACAGTCTTTGGCCATGTTGTGCAGGATGCAACAGGCCAGGAATATCCCACAGGCCTTTTGGGGGCTGTACTGTAGGGCACTACCGGAGGTGTCTAGGCATCAGAAGCATGCCTTGAGCATCCCAAACACCCGCTCTATGATGTTGTGTGTGGTGGCATGTGCCTCATTATAGCGTTGCTGCGATGGGGTCATGGGGCGCCGGTACGGTGTAAGCAGCCAGGGACGGAGTGAGTACCCGCTGTCACCTGTGTGGAGATAGTGGAGATCAGTGTCATGTTCAGGTCCATTTTGCCCATATCCCTGTGTGCCACTACCATGGTACCTGTGGCATTCCCACCGTTGCCCCAAGTTTGCATTCATACATGCGTACTCACCCACTAGATGTCCTGTGGGGATGTCCCCACTCTCGAATCGATGGCACAGTGCGGACTGATGCCATATGGGCAGACTAGATGGGCCTAGCGGTCCTTATCTGCCGTCAAAGTCTATATGAAGGCATCATGTGCTCCGCCAGGGTGTGTGACACAGACATTGATTATACGCCCAGTGTCATCACACACCACCTGGCAGTTGACACTGGGGTATCCCTTTCGGTTCATATACGCTGCACCATCGGGGCCAGGTGGCATGTGAATGGCCACATGGGTGCAGTCTGTGGCCCCTAGCATGCCAGGCATACGTGCTACCCTGTGGAACTCCGCATGTTTGCTGTATGCTCCTGCTGCGGTGCTGGGAAATGGATGTGTTCACAGCATGTGGCAGCAGTGCGCTGAGGAATTGGGTGAGGATGCATGACGTGGCCGACTGTGTGATGCCTGTGGTGTCCCCTGTCGGCCTCTGGAAGGTGCCCATGGTGAGCAGGCACATGCAGGCTGTCACCTTGGTCTCCACTGACAGAGCGTGACTCCGTCGTGAGGCTGCCTGCAACACATCACTGCACAGCTCACAGAGCCGCCTCAGTATTGCCCTGTTCAGGTGGTACCGGCCCACATCTCTGCATCTGTGTACAGCTCATAGCTGATGCGGCACGGTACTGCCTGTTGGGGCATACCACGATGGCCCTTTCCACGGCCTCGGCCCCTCTGCAGCTTGCATTCTCACCCCTCATTACAGCTTCCATGTGGAAGCTGGCACTGTCCATCTCCCTGGCTTCTGACCCCCCCCCGGCTGGTGTTGCTGTGTTACCCCAGCTGTCCTGACCGCTACTTCCACTGCATCAGGCACCCCCCGCTGGCCTCTGCAGCCTATGGCCCACGCTTGCCTTGCCTGCCCTAGCCTGTCACTGTCTCTCTGTCTGTCTCTCTCTCTACCCCACTTGGCATCCTTGTAGCGTTCTTGCGCCGCTTCCTTGAGCCTTTTTATTTTGGTTCATTTCCGCTGGTGCGCAATTTCAGGCAGTTCCGCACTTGTGCACTGCGCATGTGTTTTAATATCGCATTGCGCTCTTTATGCATGGATCCACCCCCGTCAGTTGCTGATGCCTTTCTTTTTCATTGCGCTGTTGCTCAGCATGTTTTCGGTGGTGCAACTGCCTCCTGCTGAATATCACAAAATGGCGCACTTTTGGACTTGCGCATGCGCAACCCTATTGCGCATGGCACAACCCTTTTGAATATCCGGCCCCATGTATCTAAATACAGATTTGAAAAGTTTCATCTACAGGGTTTATGAGGTGGGGTCATAAGAAGACTATGTTGAAAATGTGGTATAAAAATTTAAAAAAACAAAGAATTTATTAAGTAACTTTTTCTTCCAGGAATGTCTGCTGCACCTCTGGGGAACACACTGCCTTACAGTGCCAGTGAGCTGAGTTCAAGCATGAACTCATTAAGCCAGTTTACTGGGACAAGGCTGATGGGGAAGATGCTGCAGCATACAGCACCAGCCCCAGCCTAGGTATGGATGGAGCAGTGTTTTGGTGCAGATGCCACACCCTGTGGTGGGTCAAGGAACCTCACCCACAAGGTATTGACATGTCTACTGGGGCATGCTGGGCCTATGCACTGGGGTCAGGATTGTCTCCAATAGTGTTCTTATCTCATTTAAGGATACAGTTCCACTATCAGAAAAAGAAGGGAAATTCTTTGCAAAAAAATACATTTCTATGCTGTGCACATGCTTATTCATTGACATCTCCATAGGCTGTCAGCTGTTGAGGAGAGTAGAGAACTGTGCTGGTCACCTGTTCTGTTTCAGGGTGTGGGGGGAGTTGAGAGAGACACTACTTGCTGGGGTGGGGATGCAGGGGGCTACTAGACAACCAGGGAATAAATTAAAAAAAAACTACATAATGGGGATCAGGGATAGGGCAGGACTGGGAGGGAGGTTCACTAGACCATCTGAGCAAAAAATATTTTACTATGGGGGGATAGGAATGGGGGTACATTTCTGATGCCTATTGACTAGCTACTATTGGACATGGGTGGGTGATCGGGTGGGGGAGGGGCCACTAGCCACCAAGATTGTTTTCTTTTAAATACATGTTAGGTGGCAGATAATCGGGTGGAGGGAGGGACCATTAGCCACTCGGGTTCTACTGTGTGGGGCAATGTCAAAAACAGTCCAAAATTTTGCCCCAGTCATTTGGAGGTTTGCTGATCTGCCACAGGTGGAAGCTCAGAATCTTCTGCAAAAGTTGCCAAATTCTGTTAAAGTTCCATTAAGGCAGAAATGGTTACTTTTGCACACCTTTACAAGTCATGAAATAAGTTTTTAAAATGAATAAAAGAAACATTTGTTGGTCATTTTTCCAAAAAGTATTTTCAGAATTCTTCTGTCGGGGTTGGGAGGGGGGTCCCAATTAGCAAGATTTGTGTGTTGATGTCTCTGCAGGATCTCATTTTCATGGGTTTTCAAACATATTTTTTTAAATAGTGGTCACATGAACAAGCATTTGTCAATGCTGAAAGTTCGCTTTTGGTATTGCTTTGTACATGCCTCCCATGTTTTTCTGTGTATATTCCTCTGCCATGCATTTTAAGACATCACTCTCAACACAAGTTTCTTATGTTCTTCCAGCACTGGTTTACTTCATTAGAAAAACAAGCATTTGTCAATGCAGAATGTTTCTTGCTTGTATTGGCATTGGTAGTGCAGGAGTTACAGAGATGCATAATAGGAATGGCAGCGAAGTACTGAAGTAATGTCAAACCCCACCTCCATGCTGCAGAGACTGACAGGTATTGGGGGTGTGCATTTCGGTAATCGTCCATAACACTCACACCATTCTATGGCACCCCACCCTGCAGACACTGACCGGTGTTGTACTGTGCCTTAAGGTCTTTGGGCCTTATGCTCACCCCATTCCATAAGGAAATAAGCTTAGATGGGTACAGTATAGGAGAACGGGGTAAATGTTAGGGCTGAACACCCCATGGCACACCTTGATGCCTGTCAGTTGCTGCAGGGTGGGGTTGGGTGTGGAATAGGGTGAGCATTATTGCAGATGACTCCAAGTCACACCCCTGACACCTGTCAGTCTGTACAGGGTGGGTTTTACAATTGGAAACCCTAATGACCTGGGTGTTTGTTGATATTTTTGCTCCAAATTTTAAACATGTGCTTTTCATGACCCCACCACATGAACAGTCGCAGTACCATTTCATTGCTCAAACTCAAAAGGTGATTTCATACAGCAAGTGTGCCATCTGGCATCACAGGTGCGAAAACACATTTCAGGCAGGATGTGAAAAATGACAGCTATACTGTTCATGAGAAGGTGTGAAGAAATGGCAATGTTGAAAATCTGGAGTGAAAATATGAAAAAGTGGCCAAGTTACTCATGTGTGTAGAAACTATGCAATGCACGCTTGTAACACAGTCATTTTTTGGAATGTTTTCACCAGATTTTCAACATGGCCCTTTTGGGACTGTCCCTCACGAACAGTGGCACTGGAATTTCATTAATCTGTCATGAAAGTTGATTTTGCACAGCGACCATGCCATTTTGCACCACAGGTGAAAAAACACATTTTGGGAAGGACGCAAAAAATGACAGCTGTACTGTTCATAAGTGTGAAAAAATGGCAATGTTGGATGTTTGGAGTGAAAATCTTAAAAATTGATTATGTTACGAGTGTGTATAGTAACTGTGCAACAGATGCTTGTAACACAGTCATTTGGGGGAGTTTATTCACCAAATTTGCAACAAGGGCTTTTTGGGACCCCACCTCAGGAACAGCGGCACTGTCGTTTCACTAATTCATCTCAAAAGGCGATTCCGTACAGCGACCGTGAAATCACCTTTTGAGACTGAGAAAAAAAATAACAGTGACTAGGTTCATGAGGTGTGGTCTCTAGAACACCATGTTGAAAGTTTGGGACCAATACTGCAGAAAGGAGTTGAAATATCAACCTAAGTTTAACCCCCCATTGATTGTCATTATAGAGCTTATCGTGATTTTCTTCAGTTTGCAGTTGGCTGTCGAAGAGTGCAGACATGTTCCTGGTCCACAGAAGATTGTTGCTTCTGACCTCCAGAGGTAAGTATGGGTGAGGGGGGTGTAGGGAGGTGGGGTGCACAGAGGGAGGGTGTGTTGGGGGAGGAGTGCTGGCTGGAAAGACGAGGGACTGTTTTCTTTTTTTTTTGGTTGAAAAAAAAAGACATCATAGGATTCATAGAATAAATTACTTGGTCAATTAGCATTATCCATATAAGACCAGTACTTTCTAAATTGTATATTGGAAACTCTTATTCCCATGGTAATTGTCCAGTGCATTTTTAAACCTCCCATGGGATACCTCAGATGGCAAAGCATTCCACCTTACTACTACTCACTGGGAGAACCAGCGCTCTTTCTGTCTTTTATTAAAGGGTCCTCTACTCAATTGGAACTGATGTCCTCTATTCATAGTAAGGTTAAAACAAAGTTTCTTTTTATCTGCCTTTTTCACCAGTTGATCTATATTTTACTGAAATATTTTTGCATCATTTATATTAGTTACCAATGCTCCCATTTTTATGTCATCAGCAAATTTTTCCATCCATGCCCCATTTGTGATTGTTAATGATGACACTAGGATGTTGAACAATGTACGCCCCAGTACAGATCTCTGGGAGACTCCACTGGTCACAGGCACATAATCAGACACATGCCCCTTTATAATCACTCTCTGCCTTCTGTTGATTAAACATGCAGAAATCCATTTCACTATACCACCATCTAGATTTATTTCTTGTAAGGCATTTACAACCTTACCATAAGAAACTCTATCAAATGCCTTCTCGTGGGACTGATTCCTTTTTTATAGGAAAAGTATTCATAACATGCATTTTGGCACATTGGGGTGGGTTCCCAGTATGCCAGAGTACTGGAGGGATCAATGCTGACCTGGGGATTGGGCACCCCGAGGTCAGCTGAGAATATAAAGGTGTGAGGGGGGTGCATCTGACACCAGGAGTGGGCATCCCAGTGTCTACATCAGAGGTAGTTTTTGGCACACTGGGTTGGGCTCCCAGTGTGCCACATTAAAGTTTGAGGGGGATGCTGACACGGATTGAGCAGCCCAATGTCAGCAGGTGGGGGGGGCTCCACTAGCATGATCAGGCTTAGAGTGAAAGTTCCTTGATGCACTTTATACTCCCAGCCTATATGGAGCTTAGGCTGTGGCCTACTCTGCATGGGTGGGAGAAAACAAGCAAAAGGAGTCAGAGGGAAGTGGAGGAGGCAGGTTAGGAAAGAGCCTCCTCCCACTTTCCAGGAAGGGACCAGTGGGGTGGCAGAAGGGTGCAGAGATGTCAGCCAGGCTGACTGTGACACAAACAGCTGAGCCTTTTCTGTTCACATGCAGACCACTTCAGGCAAAACAGTTTCATAACCAGCCTGGCTGATGATTGGTGTGATACTGTTGAACCCCTTGAAGAGCACTCTGCATTGTACACACAGTATCTCAAGGAGTTTGACATGCATGCACAAAGTCAAAAAGGAATGTTTTTTCTCACAAAAAAGGGTTGCCCTCATACAAAAAGTAATATTTTTTTGTATGGACCAAATTATTTTTTTTGTTCCAAGCGGCAATCCAAAAAACTGTACTGAGCATGCTCAGTACCAAAACTTCAAATTCTTATAACTGAGGAATGGATTAATATTTTTTTATGAAACCAACAAAAGGCACCACTGTGGTCCAAGCTTTATCCACTATGAAGATGTCAGAGCAAAAAGTCCAAACTGTCTGGGTAATAGGTGACGACAAAAAAAAAAAAAAAAAAACATGATTTTTATTTCACTTTTTTTGATATCTAGATCTTGAAAGACACACATCTGACAGGAACAAAACTTGGCACATCAAGAGACTAACCCCGACCAAGCATGCAAAATTGTATGGAAATCTGTCAAACCGTTGCAAAGCTCTTAAAGTGCAAAGTCTGGGGTGTAACAATTCCAAGTAAATCCAGGTAAATCTAAATAACATAAAGCCTTGCTCAACCTTAACTATAATGGTGCTAATGCACCACTATAATATATCTATGTGTTATACTGACAAGGTAGTGCTAGTATATTAGAGTGGCATACAGTAGGTGTTTCATTAAAAACTGGACATTTTCAGAGGCTTATGTTTCAGCCCTTTTGGACTGAATTGTGGTACGCACCTTTTCAATCCTAGGGTCTCTTAACTCCAAAAATGTCAACAGGCACACTATTGCAATTGTGAGTTATGCCAAAATTAATTATTTTGGAAAAATTTTATACATAAAGTGTTGCTCTCAAATAGCTAGAAAATGGTAAAGAGCTATGATTTGAAACTTACAGTGTTTGTAGTTATATGGGAATAGGTTCTTTTGCATTTTTATAAAGATATAAATTAGCTTTTAAGTTAATTGTAATTTACTGGTCGTGCATGCATGTTAAAAAAATACACAGGCACATTTTTTCCTATACCAAAGTTCTACATGAACACAAACTTTTAGCTGATGTATATTTTGAAATATTTAACACTAAAGGGTAACAGATAAGTGCTTATGAGGGATGGGTACTAGGAAGTAGACAATGTATATTTTTAAATAATTGATGTACCAGTTAGTTATAAATAATTAAATAAACAAAATCCTTGCAGTGGAATCCTTTTGATTTTTTTAAACAAATCAACTTAAATTACAAATAATTTAAATAAGGTTTCCCTAGTTTGTGTTAATTTGTAAAACTTTTCTTGATGTGTCCCTGTCTGCATGTATGTTTGTAAGGAGTTCGTCTTTGGGATTTCTGCTGACACACCTTTTGGGAGGGTTTAATAGTTAATGTTTTTTATCTTATTCAGAAGAAACTTTTAAAATTACTTTTCCTGCAGTCTGCATACATTTTGGATTTGCTTTATGCATAATATAACTTAAGTTATCTGAAAAGTAGCAATTACTGACATTTCTAGTACTTACCCTCCAAATCAAGCTGCTCCCCTTACCCTAGCACAATCCGTAAGCTCCCCAAGTTCAAAAGATTGAATTTGACTAAGATTTGTTGGAAACTGGCTTAGAGACAGGATTTAGAGGGTGGTCTTAATCTGGGCAAGATCAGAAGTGAGGCAGGTGATGAACAACATGCCGCAGGGGTCAGTCCTGTATTCAATGGTTTTCAGTGTGTTCATATGCAATATAACAGAAGGTATATGGGGCATGGCATCACAGAACTGAAAGAAGATCTTGTCAAGTTGAAAAAATGGTCCAGGATCTGGCAACTAAGATTATTTATTTATTGAAAATTGTGCCAGGCAGTAAAGTAGAAATTAGATATGCAGTCTAATTCCAGCTGTAACCTGGGGTAGGGAAGTGCAAAGATGTAGAGGGAACAGCTATTGGAGTGAGAAAATATATGTGCTATGCAGCGTAAGTACAAAAACATAATCTGTACAGCGAAAGAGCATGCAGCAACTAACCAACGTAAGTACTGTACACATATACAAACTGAACAGTAAAAAAAGTTAATTATAAGAAAATATTGGAATTGTAAATATACAGTGGTGGCTGCTCATTGATAATCAAGGCAGTAGTATTTGTTACCCTTGGCATAAGCAAGGAGAGGGCTGAAAGTAGCTTTAGATTGGATGTTGCTGCCTGGATACTGCACAGGCTGGTGATACTGTTTTTGCTTATGTGTGTGTGTGGTGGGGGGGGGGAGGTTACGGTGTGATACCAGCTATAGGAAAATGATTCTT
The DNA here is from genome assembly GCA_016271365.2 of Neoceratodus forsteri. NCBI lineage: Eukaryota > Metazoa > Chordata > Ceratodontiformes > Ceratodontidae > Neoceratodus > Neoceratodus forsteri. Next base: position 114,439,135 of record CM028136.1, on the reverse strand, counting down.
GCTCAGCCTTTCGATTGCTATGGGGAATTAAGATTTACATAGTTGTTGAGACCTTTGTAAACAGGAATGGTGAAAGTTGTGATAATACAGCTGCACAGATACTGGGGAAGAGTTCCAAGCCAGAATGTGTGTACAAAGAAAGGGAGCGATATGAATCAGTCACCTAGATATGGGGATGATCATACCTGTTGACTAAACATGGTACAGTGGTAGATGTGGTTGCACAACTGAGGATGGTGTGACAGAAATTGCAATGGGTGTCTGGTTTGACCAGCTGAGTTTTGCAGGCTGCACAGTGAATTACTTTCTAGAGGCTTGACACACCACTTGCAGCTGGTGCTGAACACTGCAGTCAGGTTCATTGCTGACGTTTCTCATTCCATGCAGGGTTGGATCAAGGCATACACTAACAAGGAAAATGCCTAGGGTCCCTATCAGCAAGGAGGCCACTAGCACTAAGTGGATCATCCAGGCAACAGAAATCATCCTCAGTCAGTCTAACTCGCAATCATTCCTGTATGATACACTTCAGCCTACTTTCTGTAACAAAGCACTGCTGTTCCAGCACCTAGTAACCACCTACTACCAATGCCACTGAGCATGCTGCCTGTCTTAGACCTCTCCCCAGCACTCTAAACTCCTCCTGCACTATACCAGCCCCATCCCTCACCATGTCAATAGTCCACAGTTGGACAACAACATCCAGATCTGCCTGCCATCCTGCTGTCCTAGCAATCCTTAGGATCCACTTCCCATCCCTCTGGACCATAATGCCACACATGCAACTTACCTACCTCTCCCCCTTTTCTATTTCTAGATCTGTCCACCTCACAATCCAGTCCCCCAAAAGAAGTTGCTTCCTCCTCCTCTGGGGACCTCTTTCATCCTCTTTTGGGTCTCCGCTATGGGGGACCCCTTCATCCTCCCTGGCCTCTGCCATGAGTGCCTGTTCCTGGCAGTCCTTCCTCACCAGAGCAGCATAAGAATTGACTGCTTAAAAATGTTCAAACATACAAAGAAGCAAGCAGAAGAAGGCCATTTGGTCCATCCAGTCTTCTCATATTGTAGTCTCCTCAGAATACGCCACTGACACCCTGCCCCCTACCCAGTCCTTCCTACCTCTCCATCTGGCCCCCAAGCCCCATGATTTACCCTTATGCCTATTCCAGCCTCTTTTGAAGCTGCTCATTGACTTTATCAAGACCACTTACTCCTGCAGTGCGTTCCAACTGGCCACCACCCTCTCTGTTAAGAAGTGCTTCCTAACCTCCATCCTAAATACCCCTTCCAGCTTTAGACTGTGTCCCCTCATAGTTCAGCTATCACTCAACTTGAAGAGACCCTCCCTGTCTACTCTATTTATTCTTTTCAAGTACATGAAGGTCTCTATCATGTCCCTGCTCTCTCCCTCCTCTCCTCCAGTGAGTACATCCTTAGGGTCCTAAGCCTCTCTTCATAAGTCCTACCCTGCTGATCCTGCAATCATCTTAATTGCTCTCCTGTGGACTGTCTCCAGCAGGCTAATGTCTTTCTTAAGGTATGGGCACCAGTATCTCACTCCATATTCTAGATGTGGTCTCACCACCAGTTGAAGAATGTGCCTTTGACTCACCACCAACCTACCTGAGCACACCATAGTCCAGTCATTCCTCCACTCTGGCATCCTCTCAGGCAATAATGGCAGACTTGGTGGTCCCTAGATGGGGGAAGAGATCACCTCAATCTTAACCAATTTGGCCTGGAGTCTAGTGACCTCCTTCTTCAACCCGTAGAGGTGTGCACAGATGGGGCAGCACTGAAGTCTCCAGAAGGTCTCTCTGAAAATTGGCATGCCACAGCTTCTTAACTGCATCACATAAATTGCCAGACAGTATTCACATCTTTAATATTTCACATGTGCAAAACACATAATAAATTAATACTTGAACTGCAAACTGCAACATTTTACTAAGTTGAGCCTTTTGCCACTGCTCTGATGCTTTGACTCTCTGAGTCTGACAGAGACACTATGAAAGCTAGTAACTGTGTGTACTGTCTGGCACTTTATGAGGTTGGAACTGCTCATGAATAGAAAATGTTGCCATGGTTTGCACAAGCTAAACACACATCTTCTGTGCAGTATGGCTATTTCCCCAAAGGGTGAGTGCTACATGTTTTGTGTTGGTTTACAAGATCACATTTATTAAATATCTGGTCAAAATATTCAATAGAATTGAGCAAAATACCAGCTGGATAATGACACTGGCCAGTGGATATTTAAGGAAGAAATCATCCACTATCCAAGTATCTCTATTAAGAATTATTTTAAGACACCTGCATGATTAATCTCCATGGAAACAGATGTGGCATACATATTTAGTTATTTATTTAATTGGAAAAACACCTTTGAGCCAGCTAGCTTATTTACAAAGGTTCCTCATCGAATATATGGAATTTACATAGGTTAGGCAGATACAGAGAGCAAGTCCAATAGGTCCTTGTCACAGTGAGTTACATAAAATTCAACTGCAAACAAAACAAAAGAGTGAAAGTTGCAACATTATTAGATATAACATTATATAGTATATGGTTTGATATTATTCTGTATGGAATTCAGCCAGTTCAGAAACCTTGTTGTGCATGGTCTAAAAGTTGTTGTGCACATTCTAAAGATTTTGCTGTGCAAATTCCATCATTAGTTCAGCTTTGTCCCCCTTGCCTCACTCCCACCGCTTTCAGTTGTCCTCAGCTCATTCATAAAACACAGTCCCCCATCGCACTCTCCTGCAGCTTCTGCTTTCATGTTCACAGCAGCACTACTGAATCACACAAAGGTAAACTCAAAAAAAGTCTGAAACCATGCACTATAACAATTAAGATATGGGCGATCATACAAAACTCAGCCTGTGTTCCCATCTCTGGTGAGACTTCTCCTGTTGTGTTCTCAGGGTCCATATACTGTTATCTCAACCCCTCCATGGAAACACTAGCTCACTGTCTATGGTCCCACATACAATATTCCTTATATTGTGGTACATACTACAGTGCCACCTTCCAGGACCAAGCACACTGTGTTACATGTAAGCAATGCCATGATGAGGTGTGTATTGTGTTGATCTATCTGCATGCCAAGGGGCTGTTAGGTACAGTGCACAGTCATTAAATCCAGTTAGGTCAACATAATTCATGTCTCCAAAGTGCCTTATTATGCCTATAAAATGTGTAAATTGAGAACATTTAAAAAGGAAAAGCCAACTTTTTAATAAAAAAGTATTCTGTTTTGTTAAAAGTAACTGTTTATTCATACATGCAATAGATGGAGTGTGTGTTAGTCATGGAATGCAGGAATTCCAAGTTCTGCAGAACTCTACAGACTTAGAGTCTAATTCTCAAAAGCTGGATTTTGGCACAACATGCTGCATCATCAGCAGTGGTGCAAGGGGCACCTTGCATCGAAACATGTAGCTTTTGTGATTCTCACAGGCCCCCTGGGACCCAATGCGAAACACTGGCCCTGTGCCAGGTCTGTGCCAAGGTGCTGTATGTGACGGGGTGCTAGGGGGCTTAAGGCAGATGCAAGCTGCCATATCCCCTAATGTGGAATTCTCTAAACCCTCCCAGAGGGTAAAATTCTAAGAACCATTAGACCAGCCAGGGTCTTAGAAGTGTGTTCTCAGGAGGTTAAACCTATGCCACCCAGAGCCCTCTCTGGGTAGGAGGACTGTGCTGCAGTTCCCCAGGACCTGATCCCTTTTCACTAAAGTTACACACACCACTTGTGGTCTAACGAACCCCCCCTCCCTATCCCCAATCTGGCCCTATGTTAATACACAATTCCCTGGTGGTCTATCAGCCCTGCTCCATATCACCAATCTGCCCATCTGCTTGTATAAAATATATAACTGTTCCTGGTGATCTAGCAGGTTCACCCTCCCATCCCCCAGCTGTCTGTCTAATTAAATACATAACTTTCCCCACACACCTCCAACCCCAGCAGGCAGTGCCCCACCAGCGGGCACCTCCATCCCGGAACCAGCGACTGGTACAGCCTTCCTCAGTCAACCACAGCCAACCACCGACTGAGTGTCAGTGATTGCATACTGTATACAGTATGCACTCATCGACTGTGAGCTCACTGATTGCTGAGGTTGAGGGGTGGGGAGTCCACTAGACTATGAAGAAAAGTTGTATATTTTATGATACAGGCAGATCAGGGATGGGAGGGTAGGTCTTCTAGACCACCAGGGACAGTTACATATTTTATTATATGGGCAGATTGTGGATAGGAAGGGAGGTCTTCTAGACCACCAGGAACAGTTACATATATTATTATATGGGCAGATTGGGTACAGGGAGGGGGTCTGCTAGACAACCAAGGAGGGGATGTAAGTCTATGGATTTATTGTGCTGGTCAATGTCCATGAGCGCAGCTGCCATCAAACCACCCCACAGCTTGTGGCAACCTCACAAATGCACCATCTGTTTGGTGCACAGCCATAGCTGCCACAAGCTGGGGGAACTTTGCCATTGGGAATCTAGCTGATAGAATATTGGGCATAGGGTCCCTGGTGCACCAGCAATCGGCACAGCTTGCACTGACCTTTGAGAATTGAGCCCTTAATGTTTACTCTCCCCACACAAATGCACACAATAGAAGGCCTTGGTAAAGTCAGGGATTCAGTTTTGTTGGTGGCATGGCAAGCAACAAAGATTTCCATTTTAGACAGGTAAAGATGAGAGAGTCCATGGCCAGAAAAGAGGCTCAAAAAATAAAACTTTTAGTGGTATTTCATTTTTGTTTGTATTTTATTTTTCTATGTGTGGAAGGAGAGGAGTAATAACAAAAAAAAACATTGAATCAGTTTTTGTCTCTTTATTTTGAGGGAGTTTTATTTGTGGGACCTAGATTTTTTTGGTTTAGTGAGTAATGGTGGCAATCATGTTTGCAATGGCAATTATGAAATTTTGTAAAAGGCATCAATATTGTTAATGTACTGTGTCATGTTTGACAGCACTTTTTTTACCTGTGCTTTAGACATATGTAGGTTACCAATCAGGATACAGGCTTTTTCCTCCCCATTTTATAATTCACCATTTACTCCACCACAAACTGGAATAATTGCCATTGGATTACAGTGAGTTCCTCCAGTATTCTGTAAGTTATCACAGTAGAAACTGCACCCTTAGTGTCTTGCAAAGATATTATTGAGGTACAAACTACTGTATCTCATTTATACTAGGCATTGAAACAGCAGTGGTAGACAGCATGCAGTGAGATCAAATGTAATAAAAAAACAACCAATACTATTTCAGAAAGTGAATCATTGTTATAAGAGATACAATCTATCACCCGTGAGCATTCTGATAGAGTAGAATCCAACAAAATGAATGGTGTGTTACCTGTATATTTTTCTGGTATTAATGGTATTCCATTCTCAGAACTTAATTACATCTTGGAAATAGTAACTTCCCAATTTTTATTGGCAGGCAAAAGGCCAGAAGTAAAATAAAAAAAATACTGATGTCTATAAAAGAAAGGAGAGGATATGTACTTCTAAAGTTACAACATTATTCCTAAGATGACAATTAATTTGTTTTTGTTTTATTTTATTTTATTTTTTTTGGTGCCATATTAGCTAATGCTTAGCAATTTAAATCACAAATTGTAGAGAGAAATACATAAATAATGTGACCTAGCTTACACCTTTACTGTACTGGATTATACTTATGATAAATGACTGGATTGCAGTAAAAAAAATGGTCTGATTATTTCCCATATATGGTTTAGGTCTAGGATATCAGTGCTTGACCCAACAAAATTCAAAATTCTTTCCAAAACTGGTGACAGGGAGGGTAAAGTTTCCAATCCATGGTGTGGGATGTGGTTGTGCAGACTAAACCTGAATAACACACACTACACTGTTATGAAAGAATGTACTGACCTCTCCCTCATACTGGTGAATTGCAATTAGATCTTTGCAAAGAAAAACTTCCCCTGGTGGAATCTCCGCAAAAGTCAGATTTTCACTTCTACAAAAGTAGATATTCAATTATCAATATTTGCAGACATTCCACCAGCACCCTACAAAGTACAGTATACCATTTTATATTTCCCTGATGTCTAGTGGCATCCCCCCACTGCCTGATGTAAATATATCCAGTGACGCCCCTGCCTGAAATAGAAATAAAATTCTCCGGTGGTTCTGGGTCCCTCCCCACCCAATCACCTACCCCATATATAGCAAACAATCCCTGGTCGCTAGTGATCCCTCACCTCACCTGATCTCCCTCTTGAGGAGGACATCATGCCCAAGTGTCCAGTGAACCCCCACCCCAATCCCTGGTATAGTCAAAAAAAACTTTTCTCCCTGGTGGTCTAGTGAACCCCCCTCCATCTTCCTGATCCCCAATCTGTCCATTCAGATATTCTCTGGTTGTCTAGTGCACCCCCATCCCAGCAGTTAGTGTCTCATCGCTCACTCCCCCATCTCAAACCCGAGTGGATGACTGGCAGACCCCTCCTCTGTCCACCATAGCTAACCACACACTGAGCTGTCAGTGAATGATCACACACTTGTACAAGTGCATGCTTATTTATTGACATCTCAGTGACTGGCAGGCCATGGTGGAGAAAAGGTGGCTGTGCTGGTCAACCGCTCTGGTTTGAGATGGGGTGAGTAGGGTCATGGGATACAACCTGCCAGGGTGGGGGTGCAGTGGGTGCACTAGACCACAGGGAATATCTGAATGCATGGACTGGGAATTGGGGATAGGGAGGGGGGTTCACTAGACCACCAGGGAGAAATATTTATTTTGACTATGTGAGTAATCAGAATGGGGGGTTACACTGGACACCAGGACATGATGTCCATGTCAGGCAGATGATCAGCTGGGGAAGAGATTGCTAGCTACCAGAGATCTTTTTTACATATGGGGTGGGTGATTGAGTTGGGGGGCCAGCTAGCCACCAGGGAAGTATTTTTTTTATATATGTGGTGAATGATCTGGTGGGGGGAGGGACTGCTGGCCATGAGAAAAATATATTGATAAACTGCTAAACCACCTTGAACTCTTTGCCCTCAAGACTGTTTTTTACCCTCTGCTTTAGCTAAGCTGACTTCACCCCTTCTTTATCCCAATGACCTCTAATTGACCCTTTTACATTCCCCTCATCTCCCTGTCACCAACCTCCTCTTTCTACTACCTCTTCTCCACTGCTTACCCAACTTCAACCGTACACCTTTAACCCTATACCCTCCCCATGGAACCTCCTCCCCCCACTCCCCTAACACATATACCTATCTCTCATTTTTTTGGCCTCCAATCCTCACTTTACTGATACAGTTGTGACAATCCCACATCTCTGGGTGCTGGCCTATGGATCCCCATGCAGTCCCTTATTTTTTATAGTTTGTCTATGTGTCATATTTTTATTGTATTGTTTAGTGTTACTTGAACTTGGTTTGAATACTGATGTTATGTGCTCTGTAAAGTCATACTTGTTGTTGTATACCCAATATGCTTGTCGGCCATTGCATTGTTCTCCTTGACATGGAATCTTTGTAAATGTGTTCTGAGCTCAAAGGCTGTATCCAAAAATTAAATAAAGAAATAAAATATTTCTATTTCACGTAGAGCTTCAGGTGGAGAGGGGATGGGAGAGACCATGTTTTTTACTACACAGTATCTGAGGGGAACATGGCAAATAATTTGCCCAACACATTCAGAAGACAGGTGGAGGTTTTGAAACTTCCACAAAAGTAGTGAAATTTTCACAGAAGTTCTGCTTAGGTGGAAATCACAACTTTAGCCCATCTCAATTGCAGTATGTGCTCCAAAAAAATACTGTAGTCTTAGATACCTGATGCAAAAATGGTTTATTCACTCCATATTAAAAGACATATAAAGACATGCAGTTTCCAGCATGGATTCAGATTAAAACAAGCAGACCATGTGGCTATTGTGTGAAATTAAAAAAATGTCACCCAATGAAATATTTTATGTAATCCCCACATTAACCAAAATGTTTTGCAGGTGCGAAATATGAAATCAACCCCACGGCAAAATGCAGAATTTCGCCATCCATGGGCAAAATTCTGCATTTGAAAGCCAGGAGGAACAGCTTGCTATAAAAAAAATAAAAGAAAAGTATTTCCCCCCCTCCTGAAGACCCCACATCCCTGGTGTCTAGTGATCCCATCCCTCTGGCTGATTGCCGGCACGCAATAGGAAGTATTCCCCTTCATCGATATTCAGTCCCATCCCCCATCCACATAATTTGAAATAAACTTAATTCCTCTGGTGTCTAGTGGCCCCACCCACCTTGCCAATCACTGGCAAAATGAAGAATAACTCCCCACCCTGAGATTCACACCTGTCCCCCCTTGTCCGTAAGTGCCATCTTCATGTAATAATATAAAAAAAAAATATTTCCCTGATATCTAGTGGACCCCGTACCCCCCACTCTTTCAGATAGTGCTAACAGTAATCCCACCCAACCCCCCTATCTAGTACCCCCATGTTGGCCACCGGCACAGCCCTCCACTCACCTCCACGGCCGGCAGCCCAACTGAGCTCTTTTGCGAAATGAGCCCGAGTGTGTCCTTTTCAATGAATGAGCGCACATGCTCATCCATTGAAAATGATCCTTTTTGTGGGCACCATACACTCTATAGAACAGTGTATGTCTTCCCAAACAACTCGACAACGCTTCCTCCTTGTGTTTTCTATAACTGCAGAGGGACCTCTCAAGCTTCACTCTCGAGGTCATCAGCCATCATAGAAAACACTTGGGTGAAGAATTGCCTTGTTGTGTATGGGAGGCCATACACTATCCTACATATGATACATACTGTAATACAGAGCATTAAAGAGCACCAGTTTCAGTGCAATCCCCAAGTCCTCACTGTTAGCATATCAGCCAAGGATTTATATATAGCAAGCTTTTAAATATTTACCTACATATTTTTTGTAGGGGAAGAGATCACAAATCCTCATATCAAGGAGCTGCCCCCCTCCCTCTTGGTACCATTCACACACAGCTCCACCCCTGCCCCCCACTAATATATTTGGCTGTGTATGAGTTTGTAGAATTCAGGGGTGTGATGTATTGCTTTTAGTGAGGGGGCAAATTATTAAACTCTATTTTGTTATAGTGTATGAGAGAGTGTTGTTGTGTATAGAAATAGATGACTGGAATCAGTCTCTTGTGCATTAGTAGTGACATCAAACTCCTGTTGTGCTTCACTGAAGACATCATGACTAACGCACAACAACATTGAATCAGTGCTAGCGCTGAAATCTCCTCAGTCATGCCGACCATTGCCAGAGCTGTCGCCTAGTAAGCAGACCTTTAAGTGGATGCCCTGAAAACAGCAACAGATAAGACAAGTTTACGTGTTTCTCTCCGTAGGCCACTTGTTTATTTGAAAAAACAAAGAAGCATTCTTGCTAATCGCAATGCTGCTGTATGTGAGTGCCTTCTCATACACTATAAAAGATTGTGTATGAGCAGTCATACAAAGACAAGGGTATACTTGAAATCTCGAGGTTTCCTTGGTGACAGGAGACCTCTTGAGCTATGGTCTCGAGGTCTACTGTCACCAAGGAAACCTCTCGATGAAAGCATACCCTTGTTGTATATGCCTGCTCATACACAATCCTCTATATGTATCTTAGCATACCACTGGTTTCAAAGCAATGCCTCTGATCAACATACAGCTTTGTTAGATGAGTGGTGGCCTTGATTTAGATTCAATAGCACTTTAATATGTAGAAAAATAAAGTTTACAATTTGCCTCCCCTTTTGAAAACAATACAGTATGCCCCCATGCTCTACAACCTCACATGTCACAAAATGCACAAGTATTCAGGCATAGCTGTGTGTGAACAGTACCATGAAGAAGAAAGGATTGTGTGATCAGCATCTTGATATGAGGGTTTACAATCCTTTCCCCTGTAAAAAATATGCAGGTAAAAATTATGAAAATCAACCTTTATAACTCCTGGGCTGATAACAATGGGGTCATTGAGGATTGTTTTACCATTTAATAAATTGTTCCTCTTTAAGATTGGGATGTGGGGGGAAGGTGGGGGAAGTACATTTATAAAAAAATCCAAATGAAGTCTGTCTTTGTGGGAATGCGGTTATCTGCTTGAACACAGAACAAAGAAGTCTTGGGATTCCAACAATTGCTCAGAGGCCAGGTGCATGCTTTGTTACCTGCCATTTTATTTAGTGATCTTAAAGTGAACTTTTCCTGTATGATCTTTCTGCTAAAGAGCAGAAGAAAGGAGCTCCCTTAATTCAATGATGTTTAATTTTTTTCCCTATTAGCCCCTAAAGGAAAGGAAGGGATTGTAATTTGTCCCTGAGGGGCAGGAAGCAAGATCCATTTCCATTTCCTGACTCTGTGATCCCCCCCTCCAATGTTTTGTGACATTCCTATAGGTAGAACATGGCAACATGCTCTATTCACTTGAACAGAACTTCTTTTTCAAAGTTGGTTTCATGATTTCATATCAGGTACTTGAGCAGAACATCTTTTTCAAAGTTGGTTTCATGATTTCATATCAGGTTTTGATACCGATTAATGCTAAGATTTAATTAACAAGTTTCTTGTACAGTCTATTATGGACTTCTGATTTCTATGACTTGTGTTTGTGTTTCTTGTCTTGTCTTGTCTGCACATACCTAGTGACATTCAATCCCTGCTGTGATTTATAAGCATGAAATGTTTGTGAATAATTTCATGTTATAAATAAAATGCTTAAAAATACCTGTAGTTGTTATACTATATTTATTAACACATACTTTTAGTATACTGTACCTTGGAGAAGGACTTAGTCAGATACTTAGACACTTATTTTGTTGTTGTGATGTCCATGTCACCCACTTCTTAAGAAAAAAATGTTTATTTTAAAGTGTACCTAATGATTAGGAAATTCAGTGGCATCTGTCTTATGCACCAAGATTAATATAGCTGAGCAATAAAATGTGCTGTAAAACTAAACAGATGCATGTGGCAGCTAAACTTTGACATGTCTTGTTTTGGATGCAGTGGTATCCAAGCATAAATTGTGGAATACTTACCAGCAAGTAATGTACTAACTTGTCAATGTGTTAACTTACAACCACATTTTTTAGACTTCCAAATGATTACATTACCTCCACATACACCCAATGAAACAATGATAGAGTTGTAGGATTTAACACATTTTTGGGGGGCATGAATACACTTGGCCTTCCAGTATCAAATTCATACCTGGCTAGAAATTACACTGATTCAGAATATCTGGTAAACATTTTTAGAAATTTAGTTTTTCCTAAGCATTGAAATTTTTGTGCACCTTATCCTGATTACCAGAAGAAGTACAAAGCCATTTAACAACCCACATGATGTTAGAATCTTCTCAGGCAACCAGGATGAAGGATATTCCCTACCCATTTTGTAAAAAGGATAACACTGAGCACAGCAGAACTGCACTCCAAATATACATTATTGCAATTGCACTCACTCACTTGTATCTCTTACTACATTACGTTTGTGGAATTCCATTTGTAATATGGTACAGTACTGATGCCAATTGTATACTGTGGAATGATGATATTGCCACTTTCTTGCCTGCATGAGTACAGTTTGTCAGAACAGAGAAGACAGAGTTGATGATCATCGAACCATGTTGGTCTGAGTCAGCAATGACAAGTGGTAACCTCTTTTTTCCATTATTAAATGGTCACAGTCTTCAAGTTGTGGATGCAGTGGAGGATTTGGACATCATTCTTGATTGCAGGCTTTCATCTGGAAAGCAGGTATCGATGGTAATCAGGAACGTTTTTTGCCATCTTCAGAATATTGCCTGAACTTATCCATATTTGGTGTAAGCTGAACTCGAGATAGCTGTCCATGCCTTTGTCACCTCCAGATGGGATTACTGCAATGCTCTGTACCTAGACCTATCTGGAAACTTCGTGTAGTGACTGCAGTTAGTTCAGAACGCCACAGCCCAGTTAGTGGCAGGAGCTCCTCATAGTGATCACATCACACTGGAGCTGAGGTCTCTGCATTACTTTCCTGTTCATTGGTGTATCGTCTTCAAGATTTGCCTGATAGCATTCAAGGCCCTATGAGGACAGGGCCCAGGCTACCTGAAAGATCTTCTGAAACTATACACTCCCTCTCATACCCTTCGGTCCATAGATGTGGGTTTACTTTTGGTTACCCATTCCCATTTAAAACAGTCTGGAGATAGGGCCTTTAGAACTGCAGCCCCATTACTGTGGAATTCTATCATAGAATCATTACAATCTTGCCAAACTGTGGATACCTTTAAGCACAGATTAAAAACATACTTATTTATGAAGGCCTATTCAGAGTATTAATTAACTCTAGATGTTTTTATTTTATTGTTTTATTTATATTTTAAGGCATTTATTCTGCTGTTCTTTGAACTTTTAAATTTATACCTGTTTGCTTTTATTGTTGTGAAGGGCTCAGAGCTGTTGGAAAGGGCACCACATACATAACATTTGCCTTGCCTTGCCTTGCTTGCTCAGATGATGGTGGACTTGGAAGAGGCACCCAAGGACATTAGACATTATTTGCAGTACCTAAGAAACCCCCCTTACTGCTTAGCAGGGAAGTAGTGATTTCTTTTTAATACTTTACTTATCCATGGAATCATAGGGTGTGATGCTTACACGGCATTATACAAAAGGATGAACAGATGGCAGAACACCTGAGTGAGTACTTTATATCAGTAGTCACACTGAAAAAGGGATAGAGGGATATTGTAGAGTGAAAAGTTATTCAAAGACAAAGCAGAAGAGTAAACTACAGGAAATATATGTAAATATAAAGGAGTTCAAAAAATATTAAGATGATTAATGCAAACACAATGTGAAAGGGCCTAATGGATTGTACTTAAATATCCAGAACGAGCTAGCCATCATACCACTCTGCACTTAGATTCAGTGAGTCCCTCAGAACTACATCCATGCCTCATGACTGGGGAGAAGCACAAATATTGTATTTTTTTAACTGTAGGACAGTCTGTTTAGGTAAGTAGACAGAACTTTCATTGCGGTCATATTTCAAACTAAATTTGTACAGATTTCAATAGAAATAACAAACATTTGGTATCAGCTGGGTAGTCTAAAAGTTGACCAGTACATCAGTACAGAGTCACAATACATGAACAGATTAAAATAGTTACTTATCAAGCATTATGAGTTTGACAGAAATATATAAGGTCAAAACATGAAAAACAATTTTCATTGCTTTTTGGAAAAAAAAAATCCCACCAAAGAATTGCATATGGAAAAACCAGAGAATATTGCACATTTGAACTTTGTTAAAGTGCTTGATACTGTGCCACACCAGCAAATATGTCATAAACTAGAGAAGCTCTATTGCCAGCCACAAGAATGAAGTACTCAACACAGCTTCTGCCAGTGCTATCTTGTAGGATCCTGCAGGAACTCACTTCAATCCAAAGTCAGGTTTTCCAATTTATCATGCAACAACCCGTTACTTCATTATAAATGAGTGTTTCATCCTTGTGGGTGATACGATAGGTATTTCAGGGGTGTGCTGAAATGGGTTAAGCATTGGTTGCAGAATGGGGAACAAAGAGTCAGTATTATGGGTAATCTATCATGAAGGAACTATACAACTAGTAGTGACCCACAGGGACCCATCCTGGAACATACAGTACACTGCTCATTGAATTTATTAGTGACCAAGAAGAGGGCACTAACAGTTAGATTTTCAAGCCTGTTGATGACATCGACATGGGATGGGCAGTTACATTGCAACAGTAGAGGAAATAAATGATGACAGATATGGGGAGGCCTGGGAAGATGGCGGAGAAATGGCAGATGAACTCTAATGTTGGGAAACACAAGGAAATGTACTTGGTAAAGAAGAAGATGAATGCAAGCAACTACCTAAACAATGTAGAAATTATTAACATCAAACAAGAAAAGATCTAGACTATTAATCAGCTGCAACACTAAATGGGAGAAGAAGTGTAGTAGCTAGCAAGGCAAACATAAGCTTGGCATGCTTCATGAGAACATTCAATAACACATCAAGGGACATTATAATGTCCCTTTACAGATATTGGGCAGTGCCCATCATAAGTATGGTGTGCAGATATGGTTCCCATATCAGAGAAAGAATATTGGTGTGATTTTGAAGTACAGGAGTTAGAATGTTCAGAAAATATGGTCTATGATTTAGAATGTTCAGAAAATATGGTCTATGATTATGAGGATTGGCTGACAGACATGGGGTATTTTCCATGTGGAAAACAAAACAAAACCAGAGGTGATATGACAGGGGTTTTGAAATATATGTAAGGGATGCCACTTTAAGATCAAATATAGCTATTTAAGATGCACATGGAGGTCAGAATATATGGCATATCATGTATTTAAATTGAGCAAGACTCAAAGGCAATATCACTGAATGTGAAATGTATAATAAGAATAGTTTTCAATAGTTAGTAGTATCAGTTGATATTATTACAACCTTGAAGTCCAAATTTAACTGATTGAAAAACAGACACATGGGTTTAGTCATCAGAAGAGGATCCCAAGGCCTAACCAGACTGCTATAATTCTACCTACCCTATGTTGAGACAATGGGCCCAAAAGTAACCCCCAGCTCCCTACATGCTCTTTGGGCAATTCTTCATCTTAATGATACCCATGTGCTTGTCCCACACATGCTTCAATCCCATCACTGTCTCTGTCCCACCACCTCCCTAGGCAATCTCTTCCATCTATTTACCACCTGTTCCATAAATAAATACTTCTGCATCTCCATCCTGAATCTTCCCTCCACTAATGTCAATTTGTTCCATCTTGTAACCATTTGTGTGCTTCACCTAAAAAGCTCCCCACACTCCACCCTGTTTATCCAAGGGGGTTATTTAAACATCACAGTTATGCCAAACCACTCTCTTGTTGTCTATGGAGTACATGCTGATGACCTTCAGCTTCTCCTCATAGAGCTTCCCCTGCTGCCCCTGAATCATCTTGGTTGCCCTCCTCTGCTCAGCCTTCATCCTTTCAATGTCCATTATAATGTGAGGAGCTTCAAAGCTGAACACAGTACTCAAGGTAGGGGTGAACCAATGTCTCGTACAGAGGGAGTATAAATGCCCTCCTTTTGTTCATTATTCCTTTCCCTATTCAACCCATCATTCTATGTGCCCTCCCCACTGTCACTGAACTCTGGGATGATATATTCAGGACATCCTTTTCCTCCAAGGCACATGCCATTACCTCTTCACCAGTCCTATACTCTGCTCTGGGGATTTTGTGTCTGATGTTCATGACTTTCCAAGTTTTGGCACTGAATCACAGCTACTAAATTCTGAGTTACTTTTCTAGCTTTTCCAGGTCCCTCCACATGGCCTCCAGTCCCTTCATTGTGTCCACACTGTTGTAGATAGACTTTTCCTTCTAGCCCCATCCCTATGTCTCATGTGAATATATTGAAGAATACAGGTGCAGTACTGACCCCTAGGGCACTCTGCTTATGACTGTAACCCCCCCAAGAATTCTCCATATCGTACTACTCTCTCAGATCGGTTCCCTAACCAATTTCTCACCCTGTCATTTAACATCTGCAATAACCTCCGATGAAGCACTGTGTGAAAGACCGTACAGAAGTCCACATAGGCTACACTGACAGCTCACCCCTGTACACTTAAGTCACCCAGTTAAACAATTCTAATTGATTTTTTTGCCACCTTCCCCTGGTGAACCCATGTTGCTTACTGTCCTGCAGGCCATTAGAAATTCTAAAGAAAAAGGCATTTAGTTGGTTTAAAAGTCTTTTGTTAACAAGGATGAATGGGGGCACATGGTCAGAATGGCACCAGTCTGTATAGCATAGTCAAGAACTACAGGGTAAAAAATGCCATTTATTTTTTTTTAAAACCCCGCACCCCTGTACTAAAAGATCCTAACTCTGGCGTTAGCAGATCATGGAGAAAGAAAAAAATTGTGGGGCGTGAAATATTGTTTCCATGGCCCCTTGTGACAGCACTAAAGTCCCAATTCTGCAAAAATTCAGGGAGACCTGGATTATTCATTTTTTTATTTAAAGGTTTTACCAGGAAGGCATGTTGAGCAGACAACTGCTCAATTCCAGGTGCATCCTGGGGGTATGGGAGAAGGGGGAATTGCAATCAATGATTATACAAACATAATTATAAAATGCACACAAAATCACAGAGTGCTTGCAGTACAGCAGGCAATAAAGCAAGGCATGTGGCAAAACAATATAATGAACAGTTAAACAAATAGATACATAGCATATACATACAATTTCAATTTACAAAAATAGATATATGCATAAAATACGACGACTATTTTCAGTCACATAACTAGAGTTGGTTGGCCCAGTGGCTAAAGAACTATAACAAATTCAAAACATGACACAATGCAGTCTCAAGGAGGAGTAGTCAGGCCAAGGAGCTAGGGCTAAAGCAAACAAGCGCAGGTGGAGGAAAAGTGGGTATTGAGCAGGGAATTGAGATTCTGTTTAATGGAGGCATGCCAAATATCTGCAGGGACAGAGTTCCATTATTTAGGAATACGATATGAAAACGCTGCCTTGCTTGACATGGTGGATATACATGGAATAGTCAGGAGGCATGAATCATTTTTTCACAGTGCATACACCCGGGAAGGGGGGAGTATGGGCTGAGAGGACAGAGGTGAGATACGGAGAGAGGGACTGTGTCCAAAATTTATCTGTGATGCTAGCACAGTGGTAGAGCTGTTGGTCCTGAATTGAAGGGAGGTCTAGGGACCAATACAAGATACAGTGGTGGGTGGTGGGAGGACAGTTAAGGGAAAAAGAGTGGAAGAGAGGGTCCAGTCTGGCAAGGATAGACTCATGGGTGGCACTGTAGACTATGATACCATAGTTGAAAATAGGTAGAATCATCTTCTGCACAATAGCACAGTGAGTCGGTAGTGGAACATAGACACGATAGCTGTACAAAGCACCCAGTTGGGGTGTAGTTTTGTGTGGATGGCATCAATATGTGCAGAGAAGTCCAGGTGCTGGTCAAGCCAGACCCTTAGATATCTGAAGGAGGTGCAAGTCTCAAGGGAAGTCCCATTCAGGGTGTGGAAGATGGGGGTGGAGAGGAGCCATAAAAGTCTCTGCCTGGTGCCGAAGGTCTTAGTGACCATTTTTTTGGCATTGAGAAAGAGCTGATTTAATTGAAACCAGCGCTGAACATCTTCAAAGTCCTGCTGTAGTCTAGTTGCCACATCAGAGGATGAGAGGCTGGATGTATACAGCACTGTATCATCCTCATATATGTGAATGGATGTATGTGGGCAGGCAGTGGGTAGATCTTTGAGGAAGATGGAGAATGAAAGAGGTCCAAGGACTGAGCCTTAAGGTACACCTGTGGTAACAGACAGAGGGGCAGAGATGGTGTTCCAGTTATGACTGATTGGGATCTACCTACCAGGTAGGAGTATAATCAGCTGGTGGCCATGCTAGAGAGCCTGCAAGAGAGAGAGAGAGAGAGCTTGGTTAGGCGAAGTGAGTGAGAGACAGTGTCAAAGGCTTTGGCCAGATCGAAAAAAACAGCTGAGATGATGTGGCCACTGTCCATGCCTTTGAGGATGGAATCTTTGAGTCTTAGGAGAGAGAGGTGGTGGTGGAGTGGGACTTCCTAAAACCAGACTGGTAGGATGTGAAGAAGGAAGAGGAGTCAAGGTATGAGGAGAGCTGAGACAGGACAAGGTGTTCCTGGATTTTAGCTACTATAGGGAGGAGGAAGTCATACAATAGTTCATGGGAACAGAGAGATCACCGCCTTTAGGGAGGGGGATGACTGTGGCATGTTTCCACTCACTTGAGATAGTGTCAAAGGAAAATGAGAGGTTATAGAGTGAAGCTAAGGTAATGGCAATGGCTGGAGCAGATAACTATAGTAATTTGGACTCCAGACCAGTGGGGCATTTGCCCTTGGAGGGATTAAGGGCCATCAAGGCTTTGTAAAGTTCTGGAAAAATTGATCTTAAGGCAAAAGAGGGGACAGGAGGAGGATTTGGGTAGCAGGGGGAGGTAGAAGGGATGTTTGGGTCAGGTGGGTTAGTAGCCAGAAGTGAGAAGGTACATTCTGTAAAGAAGGAATTGAATTGAGAGGCCACCTTGAGTGGGTCTGTGATTGTGGAGCCTCATCTGTTTTGAACAGGGATGAGGGGCTGCAATGAGGGGAAGAAAAGTGACTTAACCATCTTCAAAAATTTAGCTGGTTGGCCTAGGTTGGAATGAAAGCTGTCTAGGAAGTAGTCTTGCCTTATGGATTTATCTGGCACAAGTGTTCCATAGAGCACAATACTTTTGTTTGTGCCTGGGTGTCCCAGAGAGCTTGAAAGTCTTCCAAGCCTGATTGCTATCCCTAAAGAGGGCCAGGATGAACACAGAGATCCATGGCAAGTGGACACCCCACACCCATGCTCATCTGAGTAGGACATGAGAGTGCTAGCCTGTGATAAATCTGGTCTTGATGTACTCCCAGGCAGAGTCAATAGAGGTAGCCAGGGGGATGAAGGACCAGTCTGTGTGAGCCAGATCATCCAGGAGAGAATCAAGGTCCAGTGATTTAAAGGATCTTGTTAGGATGGATTTGGTGGGGGGTGCTTGGGCCTGTGAACCTTCCATACTATGAAGATCATGTGATGGTCACTTCAGGAGTCTGGTAACAGTCTTGAGGTGAGTATCTGGTGTGGGTGGGAGGTAAGTGACCAGTCCAGAAGAGAGTGGTTCAGTGAGTTGTGGTTGAAACATGTGGGCTCAGCAATCAACTGAGAAAGATTTAGTGCTGACACCTGACTTGGCAGTTTGGAACTAGAGCCTGAGGGCCAGTTCTGGTTGAAATCACTGAGGATGTAGAGTTCACCCCCTGAGGCCAGAGATGATAGTGTATGCAGGTGTTCCATGATGGAAGGCATAGTGGAGTCAGGAGGGCAATAGGATTCACCAATAAAAATGGGGCTTGCTTAGGAAGGGAGAGTTTAATTAGTAAAGCATCGATGGTGTGTGCAGACATTGGTAGTGGGAACAGGATAAACTGAATCAAAGAGTCAATATACATGGCTCTGCCACCACCTCTTTTATTTCCTAGATGGTCATGATGTATGAGGGTGTATCCAGGAATAGTGAATTCAGCATCCAGGTTATAAGGTTTCAATCAGGTCTCAGACATAATCACATTGTCAGGTGTTAAGGAGAGAATAATAGGTTGCAGCAGAGTTAATTTGTTTAGCAGGCTGCAGATATTTAGGAGAGCAAGTTTTAGTCCACAAGGGAGTTGAAGGGGGGGGTTGGGACCGGGGAGAGATTGGCCCAGGGATACTTTTACATCCCCTGATAGGAGAAGCAAAAGTGTTATTAGGATTTTGGTTTTGGGCAAGACCCATAGCAGTTTGCAAAACTAGTTTGGTGACTGGGAGGAAGGCCCAGGGGTGAAGTTGGAGTGTTATTTTAGGATAAGTAGTCCATGGTGAAAGGTAGGTGGAAGGACAGATGGACCAGCCAAAAGTGATCAATATTGAGGTTGAGGTAGGAAAGGTGGATTTGGAGTGACTAAGGAGTAGCTATCAGACTGGCCCGGCTGCACATCTATACAGGAGGAGGATGGTAGCGACATCTAGGGAGCTAGCAGCAAAGCTACTGTTATGCAAGGAAGCAGCATTGTACATCTATATGCAGAACTAGATTGGGATTCAGGATTAGTGGCAGCTGCTAGTGGTGGTTGCAGGAGGTCTGCAAATTGTAAATTCAGCTGATAGTTTTTTGCGGCACGTGATCAGATCATGGGTATAAAAGAACTGGTCCACCAAGGGTGGTGGTGGGGGTGGTGGGGCAGCCGACGTGAAGCATCGGCGAGGATAACCAAGCACCGAGATCTGATATTCATCCATTGTGCTACCTTCTTCTGTGTTCTGGTGGTAAGGTGGCAAAGAGAGCTTTTTCAGCATTGGGGAGGGCCAAAGCAGAACTGGCCCTCATGACTGCTAGCTCGGAGGGAGCTGTGGAATGGGTAACAGGGAGTGCTTTTAAAAGCAGGTAAGACAGAGGGAGGGGCTGAGTAGAGAGGGGCACGGGGGCTCTGGAAACAGGAGGGGTACACAACAAGAGAGAATACAGGTGACTGGGTAATAGTAAAGGGAACCCAACTGCAGCTCTACAATTTAAGCAGCTTGCAAATTTAAGCAGCCAGCAAAGCAAATTAAATGGAGTTAAATTAAAGCTATGGAGAGGAGCTGATCACGGATAAGTAAAACTTAGGCAAAACAGCCCTACAGAATGGATTAGCATCAGGGCAGGATTGACTGCCCAGCAAATATAATAATGCAGATTTGACTACCAAGCAAAAGAGAAAACAAAAACAAAAAAATAAAATAACATAAATGTGAGCTGATAGGCAGATAACACATGCAGACTACAAATACATAATCAGATTCTAAACTGGATTCACTACAGTCAAAGAATTAAGAGCACACAGCTTATTCATATGAATAAAAAGTACATTAAACTCTGAATTAAAGCTACCAGCATACTGGTGCAAAACCTGCCTGATCAACCTTCAAATATTCATGCAAAAAAACTATTACTAGTGTTCTGGTGATTAATTTAAAGGAAGAGACAGTTGGAGGGTGCCCAGTTTAAATTTCGGCGCCAAGCGGCGAGATTTGAAATTCAACTGTTGCGCTACCTTTTCCAGTGGCGAGGTGGCAAGGTGGCGAGGAGAGCTCTTTCAGC
Organism: Neoceratodus forsteri; assembly: GCA_016271365.2. Lineage (NCBI taxonomy): Eukaryota > Metazoa > Chordata > Ceratodontiformes > Ceratodontidae > Neoceratodus > Neoceratodus forsteri. Next base: position 114,418,346 of record CM028136.1, on the reverse strand, counting down.
TTTGGGGAGAGCCAAAGCAGACCTGTCCCTCATGACTGCTCACTCAGGGGGAGCTTCTCCTGTGTCCCAGTTGTGAGGAGAGCTCTTGCAGCTTCAGGAAGGGCTGAAGCAGACCTGGCCCTCATGACCACTTTCTTGGGGGGGCTTCTTCTGTGTTCCAGTGGCGAGGTGGTGAGGAGGGCTCTTGCAGCTCTGAGGAGTGCCGAAGTAGACATGGCCCTCATGACCACTCACTCAGAGGGAGCTTCTTTTGTGTCCCAGTGGTTAGGAGAACTCTTGCAGCTGTGGGGAGGGCTGAAGCAGACCTGGCCCTCATGACCACTCACTCGGGGGAAGTTTCTCCTGTGTTCCAGTGGCGAGGAGAGCTCTTGCAGCTTTAGGGAGGGCTGAAGCAGACCAGGCCCTCATGACTGCTTGCTCGATGGATTAGAACCCTGGTCTCCACTGCCTCCAGAATTCTTCTGCCCATGTCCTCTGTCAGTACAATGGACAACAACTAGGGGAGCACTTACTGCCTTGTGCTCATAATCCCTGCTCACTGTCCATGAAAGTGCTGTATACTGTAGATTAGCACTGTGTTTTATGGCACTATTCTTGCAGTGCTATTCTAACCAGTTATGATAAAGGTGTATTCCCAATGAGTTGTTCAGAGGGAGTCACTCAATGTACCAACGACCTTCTTTCCTAAAAATCATTATGCATGTATCCATGTTTGAAAATCTAAGTCTTTATTTTTTTCCGTACAGGTCTTTAGCATTTCTTATAAAATGGAATGGAAACTGGAGCAAAACTCATTGCTGGAAGACCATTACCTGACTGTGGATTAAATCTCCTATTTAATCCACAGTTACGTGGATCGCGTCATGTCATTGGGACTCATTCCCACCTGTAGCAAGTAAAACTGAAAGGAAGTAATTGAGAAATGCCAAAGTGGTAGGCAGCCAGCTCAAGTAGAGAGAAGTGAGTGGAGCACACTGAGCACAACAGCTGGCTGTCCTGTAGCTAGATTCCCCATCTCCCTCACCCCTGAAAAAGCAGAAAGGCAGTCATACAGTTGCTGTGACCAAAACCCCCAGTGAGAGAGACCCACAGTTGTCTCCAGAGCTGCCCCCCCACCCACGACAATGTTAGCTGCCTGTCCCAGTGAAGGAAGGAGACTGCACATCTCTTTTATTCCCATGTTGGGAATGAAACAGAACAAAGTCTGTGCATGCCTGATGTGTTTCGGACTTTAGCAGTTCTTTCAAAGGCTCTGGTAAAGGACTACTAAAGCCCTGAATGCATCAGGCATGTGCATACTTTGTTCTATTTCATTCCCAACATGGGATTATAATAAATATTTATTGGTTTTTCATAAGCTGCAGTGTCTAGAATAATTGGTGTTGTGAATGCCCGGCCTCCAGTTTGTGTTGATCTTGCCTTATTACATAAGCACCTTTATCCCGGTGTGCACCTTTTGTGTGTGAATACTGTTTGTAAAGCACCATCCTTCAGTAGCAATCAAGACAGTCAGTGGGAGTTAGCAAGTGAAGTATCTTAGAGCCGGCTGCTGAACTCAAGGCTTAACCCTGCTGTCTCTTTTTAAACTGCTTGACAAAACAGTACCTCTTCAGTGGTTCCATAAATGTTCATAATGTATGTAAGTCATGCATGTGTAATTTATGTAATGAACATACAAATTTCAGAAATCATATGAACATTCTCTGGCATTTGTATGTTCATAAAATAAGTAACTTATGCATGATTTCTGTGGACTACTTTTCAAGATGGAAGATAAAGAACAGGGTTTTAAATAATTGATTAGCAGTTTTTTTCTTGTGACAATGCTAACTGTACAGAAAGTATTTATATAGGTTTTCTAGAAGTGTTATGTTTGTTAAACACAGTGAGGCAAGTGCAATGCATTTTCACAATGTTTTAGCACTTTTATGGGCAAAACACTAATCAATTTTTAGAGTTAAATAAAACCCTGAAGAACCTCTCTGCACAAGCACTGAGGCAGTGGTTACCCCAAAGGGCATTTGTCTGGGAAGCCAAGTTGCAAAGAAATACAAAACACATATGCCCCCCACAATGCAAAGCATCATGGGCTGCATATGCAAATCATCACAGAATATTATGCTGGTTCAACTCTAAGTTGAAATGGCCTCTCACACAGTTTACAAAGGGCACCAACAGAAGACATAGACATGTGTTTCATCCTACCAGGACTCATCAGTATGCCTTGTCTGTTTGACACGTTAGTAGAATGAACTAGCTACCCATAGATGGTCTATCTGGGTTATGTTGTGGTGAACCCAATTAAAACCCAAAACAATTTAAAAGACAAAGAACCTCTGTGCACAAGCACTGAAGCAATGGTTACCTCAAAGAGCATTTGGCCAGGAAGCCAAGTTTCAAAGAAATACAAAATCACACATGCCCCACAATGCAAAGCATCTTGGGCTGCATATGCAAATCACCACAGAATATAATGCTGGTTCAACTTTAAGCAGAAACGCATGGTGCCAAAAGTCTTCTCACACAGTTTGCAAACGGTGCAACAGAAGACATAGACACGTGTTACGTCCTACCAGGACTCATCAGTGTGCCTCATCTGTTTGACACCCCAGTAGAATGAACCAGCTACCCTATGATGGCCTATCTGGGTTATGTTGTGGTGAACCCAATTAAAACAAAAAATGATTTAAAAGACAAAGAACCTCTGTGCGCAAGCACTGAGGCAATGGTTACCCCAAAGGGCATTTGGCCGGGAAGCCAAGTTTCAAAGAAATACAAACTCACACACGCTCCACAATGCAAAGCATCATGGGCTACATATGCAAAGATGGAAGGATGCCATTTTCCATATGCAAAGGAGAAAAACATTTTTGGATTTTATGTTGTTTGGTAAACATATCCCATGTTATAAGGGCAATAACCCACTCCAGGGTATGGGATTATAAGGATTTAATCCATGCCTGCGGTGATGTGAAGACACTTGATTTGTGGCCTCATGCCTAACAATACACCCCCGGCATGGATTAAATCACTATAACCCCATACCCAGTTGTGGGTTATTGCTTACACAATAAATTTAAATTCAGAACATGTTATGTAACAACCTACAATAGATACTAAAAAAGTTACCTGTTTAATATAAACTATAATCATTTTCCTAGTGTTTTATCAGTCATTTATGTTCCACAGGAAGTAGTTCCATTGAGAACAGTGTTTGTAGCAGGGATCCATCACTCATATTCTTTTCTTTATTATTTTATTATTCCTTTTTCTCCTACTGCCTTCCCTGGTCTTAGCAGCATGCAGCCAGACTCATCACCGATCTGTTTCATGGACTTATTGCTTAAGCACCACTTACCCAGAGCCAAATATTGGCAGGTAACCTGCCAGGTAGGGTCAGGCAATGCCTGCAGGGGATGTTGAGTGAGCTGGGACATTGTCCTCTGTTTTCACCCCTGAAGGACCTACATGCAATGCAAGATGTGTGTTTATGTGTTAATGGACATATGACTGCATTAGCACAGCACCCCCCTCCCCACACACACACGCATACACACATCTGCTGGTCCTGTCAGTGCTGCCAGCCAGCCTATTCTAGGTAACAGGCAAGTGGTGGGACTCAGAATCCCCCTCCTGGAAGGAGGAGAGCTGTCCTTCGGACACTTAATACCCCCTCATCCACCCCGCTCTTGAGTCACCCTGGTCTATTCCAAACCCAGGTCACTTGTGTAGCAGACGGTAAGGTGTCTAGCACCTCAATCAGCCATGCCATTGGCCTGGCATACTCACATTTCTGCTCAACAAAAACATATACAGTACATTCCAAAACTGTGCTTTAATGATCAGACAAAAAGCCTGGTTCTATCTCCTTAATCATTGGCTAATATTTTGCAACTAGATAAAGGGGAATTTTCATTAGCATGCCCTGCTTATCGGAATTGTGATCTCTTCTAAATCATCAAATACCCCCTCTAAACAATAGCTTCTTTGCAAGCAGTGACCAATGATCATCATATAAATGATCACACCAGATCCTGTAACAAATAATAGAAGGCCCTAATATACATGCAAATAACACCTATAAATCAATTTCAGAGGGGTGTACAGGGATCATATCAGGGACCAGGAGCAAATCTGCATCAGTCCTGAGTGCCTTTCTGCTGAACTATAAGGAGACCAAATTTTCAAAAGGATGCCTTCGATACTGTGCCCATGGCAGGCACCTTTAAAACAACAAGGCTATTGTCTTTTATTTTAAATAATTTACCTCTGTTGCCTCATCCTAGCATCCTTCTATAGGGCCACTGAGGAAATCTTTTGAAGAATGTGTGTATTGTAAGACATCCTCTGTAAGACATCCTCCTGATTCAATGTCCTCCTTTAATTTTCATCTGTGAAGACCTATGGGTCTCTACACCAATTGCTCAACCTCTGAGAATAGCAAGGCTGCACATCAGCATCTATAATGTGGGAAAAATAGTTTATCCTTTCTTTTTAGTCAGTATGGTTTGTTCCAAAATGCCACATTTTGTTTTCAGTTGTGTCGTACTTCTACCCAATTATAAAGCTGATTATGCAAAATCACTGAAGTGGTCAAGTGACTTATTCTCAGTCCCATAATGAGTAAGGGCCTGATCCTCAAAGGGCGCATAATTTTTGTGCACCTGTGGTGGTAGCTTTATGAGGACTTCAGGTGTGCACTGTTCATGCTCAGCATATGGCAGGACCTCCACACATCTACAGCCCTGGCATCTGTCACCCTCCATTCACAATTCTGACCAGCAAACCTGAATAAACACTTTGGCAAGATGGGATGGGACTGCATGGATGTGGTTTGACACCACATCCAAAAAGGAATATCAGTGGTGGAAAAGGCCTGCAGAGGTATGTAGTCTATGATACATTACTGGCTATGTGCTCCCTTCTATCCAGTCACAACAGTTGTCTTGGGGCCAGATCAACCCCCCTCTGCTATCACCCAGCTCTGGAAGCTTCCATGGTTTGCACTTTGCAGTACTGGAAGTGGCTGGAGCAATATCAAAATAGTATATCTTTTTAGTGGGGATATGGAAAGTCCTGGAGGGCTGCTGTATCCTATTATCTCTTACACCTTGTGTAGGCAGTTATCACCTGGCAGCCTGTTATATGCATTCAGATGGATGCCTGTGGTCCAGATCAGCACTGCCCCAAGCCTCCTCCTGCCTCCATTTGTGAGTCTACACCAGCAGAGTATGACAGGCAGTTGTGCATGCCACCTGGTGCAGACGGGCATTGCGATATGAACAGCCATGGTCCAGATTGACTCAATTTGAGTGCGTCACAGCATTCATTGAGGATTGGGCCATTTTATTTGCTATGGTATGAATTCATCTTAGGAGTTTCTTTTTTACAGTTCACTACTCCAACCATTTAACAGAAATGAGGGAAAGCCTTGTTTTCCAGACATAAGGGTGTGTATTTCATTAGAAAGACACATCTTAACATGACATGACAGGGAGACCCAGTCTCTCTGTCATGTGGGGCCTCTTAGAGTTTGGTGTTGCCCCCCATGTTGTTTACAGTGTTCATGCTACCCCTCAGAGACATTGTAAGATGGTATGGACTGAGGTTTCATTGTTATGTTGATGATACCCAGCTCTACCTATCTTTTGCACCCAACCAGGATAGAGCTCTCTTGGTTTTTAATAACTGCCTCACTTAAATCCAGGGTTGGATGAATTCAAGCTGGCTGAGGTTGAACTCAGAAAAGACTGAGGTGATGGTATTGGACCTTGGCCACTGGATAGAGGGGTTGGGAGTGGGTCTGCCTTTTGAGATTGTTGCTTGGCGGTTCCTAGCTCCTCACCTCTGAACAGGTGCAAAACCTTTGGGGTGATTTTTGATGATGGGCTGACACTAAGATCACAGGTGTCAGCAGTCGTAAAATCCTCTTTCTACCATCTGAGGAACATCTCCAGGGTTAAGCACCTAGTTCCGTCTGGTGATCTTCCTACCCTGGTCCACGCCTTTGTGACTTTGTGCCTTGATTACTGCAATTCCCTTTATCTAGGGCTACCCGGTAGTTGATATCCACCGCTTGCAGTTGGTGCAGAATTCTGCAGCCCAGTTGTTGACCAGAACTCCCCAGACTTGTCACATCTCCCCAATGCTGCACAAACTGCACTGGCTGCTGGTACAGTGGTGGATCACTTTTAAAGTCAGACATCTGACTTATAAAGCCCTACACAGACAGGGCCCAGGCTACCTGAGAGAGCTTCTGGTTCCTTACTGCCCCAGATGATCACTCCGCTCGGCTGATGAGGAGTTGCTAGATATTCCAAGAGTATCATTAAAATCTTCAGGGGCCCATGCATTCATGTATGTGTCCCCAGCCCTTTGGAATACTCTACCCCACAACCTTCAGGAGTGCATGACCATGGAGGAATTTAAACAGGCACTAAAAACCCACTTGTGGCAACTAACCTATCCTGTTTGATTTTATAGTAGACTGAATCTTATGAGATGCTATATTTAATTGGGTTTTATACTACTTCATTTTATCTTACTGTTAAGGTGCCTTGGATTTTGAAAGGCGCAATATAAATAAAGTATTATTATTTATTATTATTATTATTAAAATGGAAAGCACTATGAAAGTGTTCAATTTGTTTTACCACTGGACATTTTAAGATCAATGGCCTCTATTCACCAACCTATATAGCACAGTACACATCTTATAAGTGCCCTGAGTACAGCCCTATGTGTGAATCACCTGCACATGTCATCTAAGTGGGATGTACAGCCATGTATTTTCCACAGGAAGTTGTTCCATTGAGAGTAGCCTGTGATTCAGGGCACTATAAGGGGCTCCTCATGAACTGGGCAGCAATCTTGCTGTACCACACAATATACAGTGGAGCTGTGACACATGGGTACCCCACTCAAAACCCTGTGGTCCCATCATCTTATGCAGCAATCCCATGATAGCATGCATACCATATACTCCCCAGGCCCACCTTACTGACATGTCTTTCAAAAGGGTTGCCCCTATATGTATATACCTAAAGGGCCTGTCCAACCCCATACCCACATAAGAAACCATTCGACACAGTAGGCTTCAGAATAGTGCAATATTTATATGGAAACAGAAGGGACCAGCAGGGTCAAAGAAACAGCAGCACAAAAAATAAACAGTGCAGCAATATACATGACACACTAATCATAATAACATCACAATGTTATGCATTGCTAATGCTTCATAAGCGGAGGTGTCTCTAATGGTCCATCTGGGGTCAATGGTTAATCACATCTCCCAAATGTGGATGGGGGCCTCTATGCAGACATGAACCCTCAACAAAGTGTCCCGGCATGTCTGTCTGTGTCCTGGATATCACTGATGATGTAGGCCACCCCCTATGGGGTGCACCAGTACCCCTTTATCTGGCTAGAAATAGTATTGGGGGTCTGGCTTGGTGCAGGGATTGCCCCAATAAGTCCATGGCATCCACCACATACCTTGTACTGTTGCCTTTTATGTCTTGGAACAGTATATAGCATTTCAGGATGGTCAACCCTTGTAAACAATGTCCATGAGGGACATGGCAAGCACTAAGGCCTCCAGGAGATGTGGCAGTTTAGTGTCCTTCCCAGTCCATGTTTTACATGGATCTTTTGTACAGCCACCTCATCTTCCCAGACTTCCTGGTTCCATTCAGTCTTGTCCCTGAAAACCTCCTTGATATAAGGATATATGTGCATGGGGTACTTCTGCTTGACCCAACAGCCATCATCCTTTCCATCTGGGACCACTTGAGTATCAGTCATACATGGCCTCATAAGGCTTGTCCTGGCTGCAGCCACTGTGTGTTGTTATACTCAAGCATGTGGGATGTGTCCTTTTCTTTAGCACACTAAGTGGCAGTTATTACTCTTGGTGTATCTGCGGTGTCATGTTTTCCTGACTTTAAGTGACTGTGTTTACTGGCCTGTGATCACCCAGATGGCCCCACAGGAGGAAGCACAACCACAACAGTTGAGGTACAACCATGAGGCAAGACATCTCAGCTGAAGTTGGTGGGGTCACAGGGGTGACTAGGTGGGCTGCTCATTGCTGATGTTTCTGGGAGGTTGCTTCCATGGATGCTCCACTCTGTTGTATGAGACACCCCTCTAAATCTGTTCCGCAGACCCCAGAAGTATCATCTGTGATGTCCATGCCCCTCCATCTGCACTCAGTGGTTTTTATGTCTCAAATGGGGGCAGAGGTAGTGGTACAGGCCTTTGCCTCACAAGAAACCCCCTACTCCATTCCCCAACCTCTAATTCCTCATACTCCCCAATGGGAGCAGCCCTAGATACTGTTGGTTTCAGCTGTGCAGTCCTGGCAGGTATTCGTCATCCCTTGCATAGTTATAGTGTTTTGACATTACAGCCCTTGTGGTGGCACACATTATGGTGCTCATCTACCTGTGGGGAAGGGACTGTGCTTGCCTCTTTCTTCAGTAGCCATTCCAGTGTACCAAGTGGTACTGACACTTCCCATTGGTGTCCACTGTCAATCATTCCAATGTCTTGTGAAACAAGACACACAGATTAGTGTCCAGCTCATCATATACTGTACCATGCCTTTCCACACCTACAGAAAATGTGTAGCTATACTTCAAGTTTAGCTGTTGCTGTGCATCATGTTGCATATATCTACAGTATATTTGTAAATGCACCTTTTCTATTGTTCTGCATACTATGTATCTTTTTTCCATTGTTCAGTATACTGTGTATCTCTCATGTGATCACCTGATAAACAGAGTTACCTGTATAAACCAACCATAGGTCACCTCCATGTGGCACACTGGGTGGGGTGTAAACAGCAGTCCCTTGGTTTCCCTTGCAGATTGATCCCCCTCCCATAATGTGAAGCCATTTCTCTGGACACATTGCTACCAGCCCTATCCCTTACTGTCTTGACAATTCATGGTGTGCAAAGGGTAGTCACTGACAGTCCTCCACTGCAGGCACAGCTTAGTCTCACACATCTGATACACTTGAAGTATTGGGATCACCAGAGGGTTTTGTTCTACTGAGAAAGAGGCCATGCAGGTGGTGACTCTCTGGTTCCTAATCCTGGGCTTCATTCAGCTCCACATTTGTACCAAGGATGTCTGCCTGATCACATGAGTCAGTTGGGTCTTTGTACATGACACCCCCCACCATGGATCAGTGGTCCTATCACAGTCAAAGATCTGGGGTATGTGGTGACAATCTCTGCATACTGATTGGGTAGGGCACACTCCTGGCTATGATTCCCAATTACACCCAATCACAGCCTTTCACTTTCAGTGTGATTCATGTGGTAGTGTTCCTCTCACTCACATGCTGGGTAGGGATCTTGGGCCATGGTAGCCATGGTGGACCAGGTACCATGCCTTGGGCTGGGGTGAATGGGCAACACACAAGACAGTACTGCAGTCTGGTACTGTGACATGCACATAGTGTCATTACACACAGTTACTGTGCACACATCAGACATCTGTCAGCAATAAAGCATGGCTTGTTTCTTCCTATATGTCTCTTACACTGCCAGGGCATGGGCCAGTGGCATGGACATCACATCACTGGGCAGCCACCCATGGACCTGTGTGGTCTGCATCTCTGTTTCCATACCTGCCACTCTGCATGCACATGTGTGCCTGCACATCAGAGTTTTGTATGTCTGTGGTGGTGTGGATAATCATATAGGGAGGGGTCAAGAGGCATACCTGCCTTGACTGGACCTTCCTCTGTCCCACTTTGCACCTCCCAGTGTGCCTCTGTGCACCTCTCTGTCAGCACATGGGGCTACTGGTGAATTGTGCATGTTTTGTGCACCTTCCCGAGTACCCAGTAATGCACTTGCCACTATGTTCCATTCCAGATGATTTAATCTTCATCATACATACTGTATAATGTTTGTTGTTTTCAAAAAAAATTCAGCTTTTAGTGACAGAGGTGAGACCTCTCTGGCATTTGATTTCAAGTACCCTGATTTCTGCCCTTTTTATTTAATGACCATGCCCTCTCAGAAGGTTTCAAAATAGAACAGCCAGTGAATAAATGCTTTGCTGAGACAGTCCTAAACTATTAAGCCAGTAAGGTTGCCTATGATCACATTTATTCCTATTCCTTTATGCTACAGTTGAGAATGTTCTAGACCAAATAAATCAGATAGTTGTCAGCACTGGAAATTCAAGTTCAGGTACATAAAAAAATAATATGACCCATATGAACACTGAACTCAGCCACCTTACATTGCAGAAGGTACTCTACCAAATGAGTTATTACACAAATTCAAACAGGGTTTCACACAAACATTTAAATGTTTTTTTGCTTTCACTGTTCAATTTCTTTCTGTGGATTATGATCCTAAAAGCTGTCAACTGAGATGACAATGTAAGAAGATAGCTAAATTTAAGTAATGTATCGGTAATGGACATTTTCATTTTACTGGAACCCACAGCTGTTGCTGTCTGAGAGTATGTGTCTATGTTACATCTAGAGCAAAACAAATTACATTTTGGCAAGGCTTTACCCTGTTATGAGGCTGTATTTCTAATGCAGAACTCAGCATTATCTGTTTTTGATGACTGGCAACCTGTGAAGTGAGGGCTAGGAAATATTTCCGGTTTTCAGCCTCATCCCATGGTGGGGGGAATACAGGAACTACAGATTAGTGATATTACATTAGGTTAATCTGTTGGTGGATTTGAGAGTGATGTTATATGATTTGTTTATTTAAAATGTGATAAGTCCATGAGCCAAGGCCTGTTTTCATGGGTGACCAGAACATAAAACATATAAAAGAAACAGATAGGTACAGCAATAACAAACTAAATGAACATAGAAGGTTGACCGGCCTCACACCCAATGCAGGGCAAAAGGAAGGGGGTCAGATAAGGAACAGAATAAAAAGGGCAGGTGGATGGGATTGGGTGATGAGATAGGCAGTCCAGGAGGGGATGGGGTACTTGAATCATGGTGGAAGGTTGTGTCTCTAAATGCAAGAAGCCTAGGAAACTAAGTGGCTGAGCTGCATTCACTGACATCAGAGGGAGAAATTGACTTGGTTGCCATCATGGAGATGTGCATCACACTTAATCATGACTTGGAACTTTCTGTCCTTGGAAGCAAGCAGTGTAGGAGGGATGGGGAAGGAAGACGGGAAGAAGTGGCTCTGTAAGTAAGGGAGAGGATGACATGTACAAGGGAGGAGGAGATGGATGGAAGGATAGAGGTGATGTGGATGCAGGTACAATCAACAAAAGGGAAGAAGCTCAGAATAGGTGTGTTGTACAGGTCACCAAACCAAGGTGAGGAATTAGACAGGAACTAGGTTCCAAAATTGTGGAGGTGGCCAGCACTGGGGAGGTAGTGATCATGAAGAACTTCAATCTACCTGTTGTAGATTGGAAGATCCCCGCTACCACCACTGCTAGGATGCAGATGCTTCTGGATGCATTCCAGAGCGAGTTATTGACACAATGTGTCCAGGATCCCACCAGGGGAGGGCCATAATGAACCTGGTTCTGTATAATGGTGTGCATGTCTAGAAGGTAAAGGTTGAAGCACCACTTGTAAGTAATGACCATCACACTGTTAGTTGTATGGTAGATTCATTCACCATAAATATTTGGCTTTGAGACCACCCCATGGCACAGTAGCAGAGTGTCATGCTGCCATGCTGATGACCCAGGTTTGGAAGTCAGCCCAGGAAGTCATGTCAGGAGACAAGCCATGTCTGAGACAGCTGCAGATTGGCAGTTCATCTCAGTCACTAAGGGTTGGCAGTGGTTTCCATCAGCACAGCCACCACTGTAGCTGGCCAGGGGGCTTGCTGCTGCTACAGGGGATGCTGTGGTTGTACAAGGCTGACCTAGTAGCCAACTAAATGATGACTGGGTTCAGCCTGATCAGAGTATATCCCTTTCAACAGGGTATATCCCTGAGAGAATAGCTGCCAGCTGGGACAAAAAAAAAAACAATATAAAAAAAAAGAGCCTGCATGTGTCAGCTCCCTAATCTCTTGCTCAAAGACTGGCAAAGTTATAAAAAGGAAAGGACTGCAAAATATCATCAGTAATTAAAATTGAATTTCATGAACTTTTGTGAAATTGTGGAATGTTGTGATACTTTTGATGAAGCCATGTCCATACATTTTGCCCAGTCATGCACTTGAGTTGCTAATGTAGAGGAAGGTAAGGGCTGGGTAAAATGGCAATAAGGTAGCATTCACAGGAGGCTGTATTGTAAAAGTATAATGATGCCAAGTGTCAGGTCACTATCTTGGGTGACGAACTATGAAGAATAGTCATGGACATCACTTTGCACTATTCTGAATTCTTGCAATATGCCAGATAACCACTAGATCTAACAGGCTTAATGACATGTGGAAGCACATGCACATGCAGCATTGATTCTGCACAAAGCCACCTTCTGACTCTTTAACAATCCTGTATACAGCCACAGCCAAAGACATGGTCAGATATTTCCTGAATTTCTATGATACTTCTAGAGAAATCTACTGCTTTCTGCAGTTCCATAGTAGAGGCAGCAGAGAGAATCTCTTTAGAAATATTATAAAATATCTGGAAATACCTGACCATGTCTTTTGCTACAGCTGTAGTTTTACTATTTGAAAACACTGGCACCTTATCACACCAAGCCTCAATTCTTACAACAAATTATGGCTTAAGCTCTGAATATCTTTAGTCATGATGGAGTATGATGCTGGGCATCTCTATTGGAGGAGTGTTGTAGTAGTATAGAAGGGCCAGAACACTATTGCAGGTAGGGTGATGCAGTAGTGATAAGTACTTTGAGAAAGTTAAATTCCACAAGTGGAATTCTAATGGCATTACCTATTATGTTTCTATGAATTATTGAGCAAATGTTTCTAATTAGTAATTTCTAAACTATCCACAATAAATGTTAACCTCCTAAATCACATTTATCCAGCTTAATTTCACTCCAGGACATATTTACTTTGGTATGCATGTCAAATCTTCAGTGTATACCTGGAATAGCAATGCGGCTATAAACATCCAAATATTTTGCACATTTTCACACAATTTAACAAATAATTTAACTGTCTAATTTTTGAACTCCTGTAATGTAAACAACTTATCTCTCTATTTACCATTTTCTATGACTCTTTCATGAGATGTCCCCACCCCAACTAGACAACTAAATATGCTCAACTTAGTACTGGCATCAGAACAAATAATAACAGACAGCATTGTGGGTCCCCACCTAGCACCAAGTAACCCTAATACAGTCTAGTTTAGTATTATAAAAACAATTATAACTTAATAACTGAAGAAAATAAACTGCTGTTGTACAGCAAAGCAAATATACAGTATATTAAAACTGATCTAAAAGATGTTGATGGGGATATAATTCTGCATGATAAATAAATAGTAACAGTTCTGGGAAGGTTTAAAGAAAGGATATTATACATAGCTCATAAGCATATACCAAAAAGGAAAAAAAATGCAATGGAAACAAAATCAAATGTAAATGACTAACAAAAAGAATTCAACAGTAAATTAACAGAAAGAGCAAAACCTGTAAATTATAGCTAAGAAACAAAAATAATGATACCTGGACAAAATATAAGACCCTACTCAAAAAGACAAAATACACCATTAAACATCAAAGGGAAAATGGAGGAAAAGTAAGCTAAGAATCCAAATATAGGAAATAAGAAAACTTTATACAGTTTTATAAATTTGTTTAAAAAAACTGTAAGTCCAATCTGATGACAAGGCAATAATTGACAACCATAAGAAATGGCAGAAATATTAAACAAATAGTTCAGCTCGGTATATACAGTCAAACAAAATAATGAGAAGTTAAAGCAAAATAAGAAAAAGATCCATTTTACAATTACAATGGAACAAATAATAATCATTAAAACAAAAAAGAAACTAGACCCTTCTTTCAGACCAGACTATAAAAACCTGTAGAATGTTAAAAATAATGTGTGAAGACATGTTACAACCTCTAAAACATATTTTGAACAATCATTAAATAGAGGACAAATAACAACTGAGTGGAGAAAAGCCGATATTATACTGTACCAATTCATAAAAAGGACAAGAATCAAAATGTAAGTAACTACAAACCTATAAGTCTTACATCCATCCCCAGAAAAATGTTAGAAGGGTTCATTATAGGTTGAATAAATAGCCAGATACCAAACTTGGATAACAAACAACATGGTTTTACATCTGGGAGATCCTGCATAACAAGTATGCTATGTTTTTACAAAAAAAGTAAGCAATATATTAAACAATAACATACTGTACCATGTGACATTGTACTGTATATCTAGAACTGAGCACAGGATTTAATTTAGTCCCACACGGGCCATAATCCAGAAAATCATGTCAATAGATATCCATTTAAAATAATAATATGGATTAAAAATTGGCAAAACAAGTGAACCCAGCAAGTTACTATTAACGGTCACACACCAACATACAAAAATGTTACAAGTTGGGTACCTCAGGGATCATATGGCCAGTCACATTTCAAGTTTTCCTAGCAAATTTAACAAACAGTTTAGGTGCATGCTCAGTAAAATCTGATAATGCTAAACTACTTTGTTCCTGCCTGCTTTCAGTACCACTATGGGCCACCAGAGAGCGTCTCTTTACATATATAGCAAAATATCTGGGAATATCTGACCATATCATGGCTGTGACTATAGGTTGTCTAGCACTAAAAGAAAAAGAATGAACAATAACACAAGATGATATAATCAAGTTCAGGAATTGGGAAACAAAATGGCGCATGAAGTTCAGTGTAGACAAAAGTAAGGTAATGTATCTAGGCAGTAAAAATACACAACAGCAATATAATATGTGTGGTACACTATTCCAATGAAACTACAATCAAAATATACCTAGGAATAACTATATGAGATACATCTGAATATTGAAAACAAACTAACAAAGCCATAGCAAAGGCAAGTAAAGTCTTATGGGCAATTAAGAGAAACATTAGCACAAGAAACAGAATATTCTACTACCACTATACAGAGCCTATGTGTGATATCATTTACAGTTTGCAGTCCTGGTCTGGTGTCCATACAATAGAAAACAAAACAAGCATTTGTCAATGCTGAATGTTTGCTTGCTGGCATTGGTATTGGTAGTGTAGGAGTTAGAGAGATGCATAATAGGAATGGCAGTGAAGTATTTAACTGAAGCCAACCCCACCACCACCCTGCAGAGACTGACAGGCATTGGGTTCTGCCATTGGGTCATCAGGCATAATGGCCTTGCCATTTCACCACACCCTACCCTACAGACACTGACAAGTGTCACGGTGTGCCTTGGGGTCTTCGGGTCTTATGCTCACCCCATTCCATAAGGAAATATGTTGATATGGGTGCAGTATAGGAGAATGGGGTGAACTTTGAATCCGAAGAGTCCAAGGCACACCTCAATGCCTGTCACTGGCTGCAGGGTGTGGGTGGGGGTGGAATGGAATGAGCATTACAGATGACATTCAAAGTCACACCCCTGATGCCTGTCATTCTCTAGAGGGTGGGGCGTTATGGTCAGAAATCCTAATGCCCGAGGTGTTCATCGATATTTTCACTCCAAATTTTCAACATGGGGTTTTTGTGACCCTCACCTCATGAACAGTGGAAATATCAGTTCATCAGCTGAAAGCTGATTTTGCACAGCGACTATGCAATTTGGCACTACGGGTGTGAAAACACATTTTGTTCAGGATGTGAAAAATGACAGCTGTACTGTTCATGGGGAGGTATAAAAAATGGCAATGTTGAAAATCTGGAGTGAAAATATAAAAACCTGGGAAGTCACGAGCGTGCATAGAAACTGTGCAACACACACCCATAGTGTAATTAGTGTGGGAATTTTTTACAGCAGATTGTCAACACAGGCATTTTGGAACCTCCGCTCATGAACAGTGTCACTGTGATTTTCTTAATCTGTCCCAAACACTGATTTCCCACAGCAACCACGCATTTCTGTGCTGGAAGTGTGAAAACACATTTTGGCCAGGGTGTGAAAAATGACATCTGTACTGTTCATAAGGAGGTGTGGAAAAATGCCAGTGTTGAAAATCTGGACTGAAAATATTACAAATTTGTGAACTTACGAGGGTGTGTGGAAACTGCGTAATGCACGCCCATAACACAGTCATTTTAGGGACTTTTGTCACCAAATTTTTAATATAGCCATTTTAATACCACTGCTCATGAACAGTGTCACTGTGATTTTCTTAATCTGTCCCGAACATTGATTTCACACACCAACTGTGCCATTGTGCGCTACTTGCACAAAAACACATTTTGGGTGAGATGTGAAAAATGACAGCTATACTGCTCATAAGGAGGTGTGGTAAAATGGCAATGTTGAAAATCTGGAGAGAAAATATTAAAAATTTACAAAATTATGAGCGTGCGTAGGAACTGCTCAGCGCACACTCGTAACAGCCATTTTGGGGAATTTTTTCACCAAATTTTCAACATAGGCCTTGCACATTTAAGTGTGCAAAGTTGATTGACTACCTTGGTAGCTGTTCTATCATACCTGCAGCATCAACAGGATCTGGATTAGGGTGTAATGACACAGAAGTGAGAAGTAACAAAACAGTTAACATTATATTGAGTGTGGAGGGATGGTTCTAATATTTACATTTTCTTTTGCTTCAGGTACCATTAAAAATTCTTTCTGAATTGAGCGGAGAAGTGCCACAGGGTTTTAATGGTCATCCTGAACAGCCACTAGAACAGACTGATGGGACCTCAGTTTAATATCTTTTCTGAAAAATAGTACATCAAGACTCCACAGTGTCCCCCTAACAAAATACAACAGCATTGGTATGGTTACTTAATAAAAAAGGGTAATGTGCTCCCAGTAGGGCTACCAACACCACTTCCCACAGAACCTGGTGCATAAATGCAGTCTTCTACAAAAGAAGACAATTTCAAGCTTGGTGCCTATATCAGTACAATAGTAATGATCCCTTAAATATACAATTACCCCAATGTGTTTCTGTAGAGTGGGGGAATTAAAATTATTTTTAGGCTTTTGCTGGATGCTAACCAATCTGCTAACTTTAAATTTTGTTTACTGCATTCTGCATGGTTGCTTTGTCTTATAAGTGTAACTTTTCAGCTGTATATTCCTATATGTTATGTTCATTCCACTTTATTTTTTCCCCATAGGTATTAAATATCTAATAGAGAGGATTTCATTTAGGGAGTATTTTAATAATTTGGAATGGGTTTATATTGCTTTATTAGGAGTGAAGAAAGTAGTAAATTATAATTTACAACAGTTTGGCATGCTATAAAAATGCAACCAGATTAAAGGATTTTAAATATTGCCATTATTGTTTTTTACTCTCTATTTTGATGTGGCAATAGCAGTGATAATAGTGGAGAGTTGTATTGGCAACAGTAGATTTACCCTGGCTGAGGCATTGTTGAACGGGGGTGCAACTGGTGGATTTTCCATTGGGGACAAATGGATAGCACAGCCAATGAAGACTACTAGGAAAACACAAATGGCTCCATACTGTTTATAGTCTACCTAGGCAGGTTTTTTTCTGTCTCATCACCTAGAGTGTGGGAACTGGGATGTGGTTTGGTCCTGTTCTTGGGATAGGGGGTTCTAAGGTAATAACCTGACATATATAAGGACAAGAGTTGTCCAAAATACCCTTCTTTTAGGACACCTTGATTTGTCCATTTACGGTTTGAACTAATTTTGTCAATAGTGTCTGGGTTTAAATGGTCAAGTAAGTGACCCATTTACCTGCTTATATGACCTAATACTGCTGTTCACTTCCATCCTTGGGAGATTGGATGGTAAATGGCTGTGAGCCGGGTGTTATCCAACTGACATATGCAGCTTACTCAGGAGAGGACTGTTGTTCCCAAATGAGGTAATGATTCTTTTTTTTTATTTTTATTTTTTAAAAACTTCTTTATTGTGTTTTTCTTCCAGTAATCATTAGACAAACATACACATACCCAGGATAACCCCGGGTCCACACCCCAAAACTGAGCGTGGCCACTATGTACACTCCATAACTATGTACATACACAGCTGCATTGCACACCCTCTAACAGCATGTTCAAATCTGCATTTATATTGTAATAACTAGGACAGCCCTTATTGAAGAAATATTTTCATACATCAAAGTCTGCATCCCAAGATGTCCTTTTATGCCTATAGGGCCCTACATCACTTGTAAGATCCTCAGGGTAGTACCCTGCAGCCGTGTCCCAAGGGAAAAGAGAGAGCTCCTTCCCCACCACAATCTGACAGATTCTGTGGCACCTACTATCAAGTGTAACATAGGAGCTTTTAATCTGGGCATATATAATTCCATAAACAAACAGTAATTAAATAAGCCCCCTTTTACTAAGACATCAATCCCCTATCTGCATATTATTAATTACGTACTTCCCGACAGACAGACCCTTGTCTGAGGTATTTTATGCTGCAGGGTATATATTGCCTCTAAAGCCCTCCATCTTTTATCATAAGTTGCCTTTCGTCCACCCGAAGCATTTGCCTTTTAAGTCTAGTCAACATTAACAGCAAATCCCCCACCCATTGGTCATATGCATAAATCAAATCACTTTTCCAATGTCTCAAGACAAATGTTTTAACCAAGGAGGACATTAAAGCAATATGTCCTTTAATAATCATATTAGGGATGTTTGCCATGTCCCCCAGCACACAAATCTTAGGCACAATGAATTCTTTATAATTCATCACTGGGTCCATATTGTGTTTAATTTTCTCCCAAATGGGAGAAACTTTGGAACAGTGCCATAGTACATGGAATAAGTCCCCTGGGTTTGCACTGCACCTAAAGCATAGGTCTGTCTGTCTGAGGCCCCTAGCACATAGCTTAGTAGGGGTATAATATATATTAGAAGCTACAAAAAACTGCATGATCCTGTATTTAGGAATAGGAATATATCTACTACTCCTCCATATTTCCTCCCAATCAGGTCTCTGAGGGTCAATATCTTCTTGCTTGTCCCAGTATGAGATCTTAACAAAGGAGCCCCCACTTAGAAAATCTAGTAGCAATTTATAGATCTTGGACAGGGGGTTTATAGCACAGTTTACCTCCTTAAGGGCATTCCATGTAAATGAATTATCATAAAGTCTATCCCTCCCCTTTTCCATTTTTTGCATCAAATTAGTAAGTTGCATTTTCTTAAAGAAGTTCAGGTTCTTACACTGGTCCGGGAGAACCACATTATCTCCTCTTATAAAGTCCGCCCACCTTGAATTAAGCAAGTGAGTAGCCCATTGTCTTTTAATTATTTGCCTTCCAATAAGCATATTCGAGTTGCCCAAAAGGGGTTGATCCCTAGAAGCTTTTTGGGATTTTCTTTGGTTTGGGGCAAAATTGTCCACCAGGCCAGCATTGCTTTATATATTGGAGTTTGTCTTCCTCCATCCAGTAGCTCTCCTGGATTAAAAAACAATACCGCTTCTGAGGAAAGGCCCATATCCGAAAGGACTTGCTTCTCAACCTGAAGCCAGGTTGGGATATAGTCCCCCTCATTCACTGGCCTACACCACCGACTCATTAACCCAAGTTGCCCAGCTACATAATATACTTGTAAATCCAGAATTTTGAGGTCTCCCATGTTATAAGGTAGTCGTAACACATTTTATTTTCTTCTAGGAGGTTTAGCATTCCACAAAAAGTTAGAAATCAGTTTTTGTATTTTAATAAACCAACACTTAGGGATGATATATGGGGATTAATGTATTGGATATAGGAGTCTAGGCAATAGATTCATTTTAATCAGACTCAATTTTGCTGCCCAAGTTAGAGGGAGTTTATTCCACCTAGTTATATCCGCTGTAATTGTTGATAGAATCTCTCCTAGATTTGCTTCAAGGCCTTCGTTCTCATTAGGTGTGACCCAAATGCCAAGATACTTAAGCTTTCTAGGGGACCGCTTCACTTGGAATGGTTCAAAGTTGGCTTTATAAGTAAATAGAGTAAGAGGGAGAACCTGCGTCTTACTCAGGTTTAACTTGTAGTTTGACACCCTAGAAAAGTTTCAATTATATCTAGGATCCGCTTGAAGCTCTCTGCCAGGTCTTGGAGGTGCAGCAAAATATCATCAGCAAAAACAGATAGTTTCATTTCTGTACCCCCAATAACAATCCCCTGTACACTGGATCCTTTTGAATCGCCCTTAATATGGGTTCCAAGTAAATATTAAATAATATTGGAGAAAGAGGGCATCCCTGCCTGGTCCCATTATCTAAACCAATTTCCTTCGATAAATAGCCATTACATAGAATTCTAGCCGTAGGAGCAGCATATAAATTTTTTATACCCTTAAGAAGACCCTCCGGGAAACCCATACATCCCATGGTAGCAAATAGAAAATCATGAGAGACCCTATCAAAGGCCTTCTCGGCATCAAGCGCAATTACCGCCATAGGCAACTTAGAAGTAGAGGCCTTATGTAATATATGGTGAAGTTTCCGGAGTGCGTCATGAGCTCCTCTACCTGGCATAAACCCCAGCTGCTCTTGGCTAATTAAACCAGGGGAGACTCTCAAAATTCTATTGGCTAGTAACTTTGTCAACAACTTCAAGTCCTGGTTCATCAGGGCAATAGGTCTATAACTATCAGGGAGTTCTTTGGGTTTCTCTGGCTTTGGAATGAGTGTTATATAGGCCTGATAGAGCTGCGGGTGTGGGACCCCATCTTGCATAATATTTGTAAATAAGTCTTTCAACAAGGGCAATATAACTGTAGCATGAGATTTATAGAATTGAGCCGTTAGACCATCAGGTCCCGGTGACTTACCATTCGGAGTGAATTGATCACCTCTAATATTTTGGATTCTGAGATAGGGGCCGCTAGCCACTGGGCTTGTTCTTGGTCCAATCTCGGAAGAGGTATATTTTCCAAGAACCCTTTAATGTCCCCTTCACTAGCCAAGACCCCCCTTTGATAGATCCCCTCAAAATAGGCTGCAAAGGTATCAGCCATTCTCTGGGGCTCTGTTATTATTTCTCCCTGGTATTTTATAAATGAGATTACCCGAGCCGCCTCCCACTCTTTTAATCTATTAGCGAGAAGCCTTCCTGGAGCATCCCCCTTGCATTAGATAATTTGCTTGTACCTTTTCCGACCACTGCTCAAACTTACCATAAAGAATATTTGCCAACTCCTCTCTAAGCTCCTTAAGCTCTAAGTCCAGCCCTTCTGCAGTGCCCTCTAGGGGAGCCAGTGAGTTAATAGCACCCAAAATAAACTCTTCCCTCGCCCTTCTCATACGAGCTCTCCTAGCTATAAATCTCTGGACCATACCCGAATATAAAACTTTACATGTAGGCCATTTTAGTCTGCTATCTGAGAGAGTAGGAAGTTGGGTCTGGATAATTTCCACCAGTACCTGCTCTGATTTAGCTAACATATATTCGTCCAATAATAAGGAATCATCAAACCTCCATCAATATGGTTTCGTTGGGAGAGATTCTATCACCCAGTTTAATTGAACTGGAGAGTGGTCTGATAGAATTCTAGTGTGGGTAATCAATTCCCTTACTCCCTGAATTGCTTCTTTGTTAACCAAAAAGAAATTGATTCTTGAATGGGTTTTGTGCACCCCAGAGTAGAAGGTCATAGCATGCCCCCCCTTACTACAGACCACAATGGGATCAACCAATGCCGCAACTCCCAGAAGTTTAGTCAAAGCTGCCTGTGCCATAGAAGGCGGACGATAAGATGGAGGTTTTTTGTCCACCCTATTATTGAGACAAAGATTCCAATCTCCTGCAAGGATTAGAGGGTGGGTTGGAAGTAGAGCTAAATCAACTTCTATCGAAGCAAAAAAGTCAGGATTGGGTGGTGTAGGAGCATAAATGGAAGCAATTGTTAATACTTTACCCATAATAGCACCCGTAACATAAATCCCTCTGCAGTCTTCTCTAGTTTTAGTTTGTGAAACTATGAACAGGCAATCCAGCCCAATCAGGACAGCCACTCCCCCTGAGGCCTTAGCATTTCCATCTCCTAGAACCTGTCCTACCCATAGCTTTTTGAGAAGACCCAATTCCTCCTTAAGAAGGTGTGTCTCTTGCAAGGCAACAATCTGAGCTCCCAATTGGCGGATGTACTTTAATATCATCATCCTTTTCCTCCACCCTCTGAGGCCTTTAACATTCCAAGTAATAATTTTAATGTTGATCATGCAGTTTTTTTAACACCCCTGACTTCCATACCAACAGAGTCTGCCTGAATAAACATAAAGAACTTTGGGCTCTCTCTTTTCCCATTTACCACAATCCCACCCCCCCGTTCAGTCCCCGATCCTTGGATCATCCTCCTAACTCAATTGGATACGTAAATGAGCTATCCAGTGAGCAAGCCCCTGGACCCTCTAAAGCCCTCATATCACCCTAATAGCTGCCTACATTCCTTTAAGAACAGACCCAGCTTTTCATTCACCCCCTACAGCTTGCTCACATAGTTTTAAGTATTGTCTACCATATTGTATAAAGTTAAAGAGGACTATAATAACATCCTAAACTAGAGTAAATACCTAGAATAAATACCATTCACCCTACACAGCTAAAAGATAATATAACAACCCTTTTTAAAGTCATACATTCATGCCTCGGTGGAGTCATGGACTTAAGATCTAAGCTCCTTAAATCTCAACTTAACATCAAGAACATATTATAAACCTACAGTTCCCATAAGATACATTACAACTGAGCCATGATTTCTCGGATCTGAGTAACAAAAAAAAAAAAAAAAAATCAGCCTCCTCCTAGACCACTGTCTCAGCTAAAGTTAATATAGAAGGAGTACTCAGCAAAGTAGGTGTAACACTCCTCCTTAAACTTTGGAAGGAAATGCTGGAAAAGAAAGAAAAAAAGGGGAGGAAGGAAAGGGAGGGGGGAAGGGGAAGGAGAAGGAGAATATGGGAGGGATAGTAAGAAAGGGTGGAGAAGGGAGGGGGAAAGGGGAGCGTTCTCATTCTTCCACTCTTTTTCTTCCTGTCGCCCTTCTTCTCTTCCTTTTAGTCTTCTTCTCTTCTTCTCTTCTTCTGTCCTTCATGCTCGTTTTCTCCCTCTGAACTAATTATTTAGACCAATACTTCTTTATTGCCCACCAGTCCATTACATATCCTAAACCTTATAAAGAACCACTGCTAAATAGTGTCTTCCTTGCGGATCTTATTCAGGTTTTCGAATTGAACAAGTCTGGGAATTCCAGTCTCAGTCCCTCGGCTGCCTCCTTCGCCATTAAGTACCTCCGATCACCAGATTGTAGTTTCACAACCAAAGTGGCAGGATACTAGATTGTAAACTTCACTCCAGCCAGATAAAGCTTTTTCTTAATGTCCCCATATTCCTTCTGTTTCTCTCAAATCGCTGGTGTTTGGTCCTGAAACATTAACAAGAGCGCACCATTCCACTGTAGATTTTTAAGTGCTTTGGCTCTGCTTAAGACATATGTCTTTTCTTTAAAGTTTAGAAAACGCATGATAATCACCCTCGGTCTGGCCCCTGGTGGAGGTATCTCTCTAAGCGAGCGGTGGGCTGTTTCCAAATTATAAGAATCGCCATATGGTGTGGGGCCTACGAGCTTCAACAACATCTCCTGGATAAAAGTGATACAATCTGCTCCTTCCAATCGCTCTGGTAAACCCACTAAGATTAAATTGTTCCTTCGGCTTCTAGATTCCTGGTTCTCGACCCGATCCTCCAATTTTTTGACTTGCCTATGAAGAGCCACCAGATCCTGCTCCTGAGCAAGAGCTTTACGCTCCTGCGAGGCCACACGCGCTTCCACGACCCCCATTCTTTGGGCCAGAGCTTGTAGGGTAGGTTTAACTGATGAAAAGTCCGCAACTAGTCCCCGAAGCAAGGTTTTAATCTCTGCGATATCTTCCGGTGCTGTCTGAGCTCCTCCTGCATTCTCAGAGCTAGGCCCTGGGTCTTCCAGAACAGGAGATGGGGGTTTTAGGCATTTTGTTGCCGGTGCTCTAGCCTCGAGGCCCTTTGGAGCTTCATACTCCATCTCGGATGTCGCGCCTGGTTCCGTGAGTCACTACAGTAGCGCAAGTGAGCGGCTAGGATTTGAAAGAAAAAAAAGAATTATTTTTGGTTTTTCCCCTCGAAGGTAAGAGGAGACCCTAGGAGGTTAATCTTTCTATTTCAGCTGTCACCACCGAATCTAGGATAGTTTTAGAGAGCAATTAAATCGATAGGGCCCGGGAGCTCTGCTCAATGCTGCCTTCCCCGATCAGCTCATCACGTGATCTCCCCGAGGTAACGATTCTTATTTTTATGGCTGTTGGTGGAGCCTACAGCCATCTTGCTATCTGTAGCTGGAAATTGGAGTATTGTGGAACACACGTTTTGGACTTTTCAATGTATCCTTCCATTCCAACTGAAATAAAATACTCCCTTCTTTCTGTTAAGAATGTTGGAGACATAACTCCAAGCTGCTTATCAGGTGCCATTAGGAAATTGAAACAGCTTGTTAAATATTGGTTACCTATTAAACTGGAGATTTGTTTACCTCCTTCAGAATGCAACAACTTGCACATTTAAATACTTAGCATTTAAACAGCTTCTTCCTACTAGTTTCATTTGGGAATGTATTGTCTTTCAAGAAAGATTTAAACCTCATAAACATCATCCCTTTTCCTGCAAATCTATAATTTACACTGTTTTTTTTAACCTCTAAAGACACTACTATCTGATAAGTACTGTCAGACAAATGCCAGGTCTTCAGTGAACTACCCATACTAAATATGCAGCAATCTGCAGGCATTTTCTACTATGCATTTTGGGAAAAACATATATTGAGCTACAGCAAACACACACACACACATATGCATGCATGCACACACACACACACACACACACACACACACACACACTGTACACACCATTCTTGTTGCCACAGCATTCAAAATAAATAATGCGTTCTAATATGTTATAAAACAAGAAACTGTTTATTTATGTCAGTGAACACAGTGAAGTTCAGTTTAGACTAGATTTCCTTTAAATATTTCTTATCCTATATTTCGTATCCTGGATAGTGCATGGGATTGAAGCTACATCTCATTGTCATAGGGCTCTTCATTTACACATTTTTGCACTGTATTTATTCTGGCTGTTCCAGATTAGATGCAATATCTTGTTTTCAGTGGTGTCATCATTTTACCATTTTGATAATGTATTTCTTCAGGGTAGTCTTGTTCAGGGCCCCCATATTCAAAGGAGAAGCATGGTGCATCCCGGCAGAAAAGGAAGATGTGTCACACAACTCCAGCAATGTGCCACAGTGTGATATTCAAATGTGCGGGATGTACCAGCCACAAGGCAATGGGCCTGGGTGCACACAAATAGCAAGCCATGCAAGTCTAGGGTGCATTCCCATGCATATGCCCATGGTTAGACCTTGAATAGCAGGCCTAACCCAGCCAGCCACCCACAGATAGGCTGAAGAAGTGCACCCAGGTGCATAGCAGCCTGGCAACCCTGGTGGACCAGAGGTACCCTCTCCCATCCCCGATCAATCCAACTCTATCATTGAAGAGCTCCATATTGTTGGGCCCCCTCTGGACCCAATCACACAAGAGGAAACTGTTGGTTCATATCCATAGTATAAAGGACCCCTACCCACCACCTTAGTATGTAGAAACCCCCGCTTCCTCCATACCCAACCTGTTGCAGAGACTGGCACTGCCCTCACACCCTGTCATGGCCAGCCACTGACTGCACTGGACCTGGGCCAGGGACTTGCACTCCAGAATGATGCAAGTGGCTGTACCATGCATTGGGACACTATGTAAGCTTTGGACCCACCAGTGTATGCTGCTGTGTGTATATCAAAGGCAAATGGTAAGAGGGAATTGATATACCTCTAATGCATGCCTTGTCAATGTTGTATCTTTCTGCTGTCATACACCACTGCAGGCCCACACTTTTCCCCATTCCCCTGTGTAACATGCCACCCTTCAGACTCCTGAGGTATCCTGGGTGCCATGGGGTTTGGAATCTTGCAATGCCATTTGCAGTGCATACTTCAGGATATGGGCAGTGCATCCATGGTTCCCCTGATTGTACACACGAATGGGAGGTTGGCTCTAACATGCCTGTTCAAGGACCTGTTTGAGTGGGTAAAACATCATCTGTAACCTGCACTGAGCAGTGCAATGGCACCAGGACAATGGATCCACATGTGAGTGTCTGAGGTTTATGTTATTGCCATCACACAGCTCGTGCCTATGTATGACAAATTCCAGTATCCTACTGCCAGTGCTCCACCACCTAAAAGTAAGATGTAATTTCTTCTGTGAATTATCCAGGCTAAATATATAGCAATTAGCAGGCATATTCTAGGAAAATACATTGTAAAACTGTGTAAATTTTCATATAGAATGCTGATGAAATATGCTTTCAAAGCAAGAAGGAATTTAAAATTAAACACTGTGGTCTGTTGTGTATTCGGACACAGATGTAATATAACTCAGAATTTAGTCACTTATGAGAGTATTAATGAATGTATGCATTGCTTTATTAGCCAAATATGTGATTTATTTTTTAAAACATTTTATAAGGTCAATCTAGAACATGTTTCTAAGATGAATGACTAAACTGGAGAATTTTTAAATTACTGATGCCCCGATTTGTTGTAATATATATAGTAATTTATCTGAGGATTTAATTAAATTTCTTTCTTTCTATATTATGTTTTTAAAATCTTTTAATGTTGTAATGGTTGTATAACCGATCAACAATAAACGTGCTTACTTAGTTGTATATTGTTGTAAGGTGTTATGCCTGAAATGACAATAAACTTTGATATACAAAACATATTGGTAGACAAAATCCTTTGGACATTGCTATAGGCATTAATTTATGAGTTTAGAAATCTTTCCTTAGCACTAAACATTGTCTAGCCAAGCAATAATACCTGGCAGGGTGGGCGGTATTGAGCATAATGAGGCCCAATGGCACAGGCGGAGGGCCTTATAATCCCTGGAAGGTCTGGTATTGCCCATACAGCCCAACCTAGAGGGTATTATTGTGCTTAGAAAATGGGCACTGTAAAAAAAAAAAACAGTTTAATAAAACAAGTTTATAAAAAATTAATTTAAAATAACTTTTATAATAAAATAGTTCCTCCTCCAGTATTGCAATGATTTGTGTGCCTACCTTCCACAGGGATTTTTGTCCAAAAGGAGCCTACTACTGGAGCAGATTGTTATGGTGTTACTCTACATACAGTAAATACACACCTGCAAAGATCAAGTGTCACAGTTGCTTTGTTTAAAAAACTTCACTGTCCTCACCAACTCTCCAACACACTGAGACATGCAGGCTGTGATTTGTTTTATTTTAATTTTTTACTAGTAGTGGTCCATCCCCCCCCCCCACACCCACACACCATTTGCTTTCATGAAGTGCCGATACCACTGCAAGGAAATGATGAGACAAGGGCAGCAACGAGGTACATCTCTCTCTTTTTTTATTAAAAGGTGAAGCTGATATGCTTTTTCCCATTTCTTTTCCTTTGTGAGCAGGAAAAACAGTGACAGAAAGGCAGGCATAGCATGAGGCAAGCCGTGAGAAACGGCCTAGACAATGCTGCTGATTTACTGTATTTATAATGAAAAAAAAATTATTTCTTTGTTTTTTTACTGGTGGTGATTTTAAAAGTTGGAATGGCTGTTTCCTGCTGGTGTGTACTGTGGCAGCTTGTGTCTTCTGAGGTCAGTCTCACTAAGCGAGACAAAAAAATGGCAGCGATTTTAAATTGAAAGGAGGTGTTTTAGCCAATTACAGAGCACGGTTGGCAGTATGATATTTTACTTGGCTGGCATGCCAGGGACTTATTATTTGGAGGGCTCTCACTATAAGTTAATGTACCCCTGGCAGCCAATCAGATTTCTTACATTTTTAAGCCCATTTTCTAAAATACTTTATGGAACAGTATCATATCTCCTGGCACAGATGCACAGTTGATATCATTGATAATATTTGCGGATTACTTACTTTGTTAGGAAATGGGTAACTATTGTATAAGATAAACTACAACAGCGTGTGCAGTCATAAAGGATATATGCACAGCTTTGGTGGTTGTAAGGCACAAGGTATAGCTGACTGTCACAGCCACCTGAAAAGTGTGATGTTCCCATATAACATTACACCCAGGAATATACTCTCTCAATTATAAAATAGACTTTTGTTTGCAAAACAAGTTTAGTTTAAGTAAGGAGTGAATAAGCAATAGTCATGTCATGTCTTTTATGAATGAGGTTACAGGATTTCTATACCTCATTTTATTTTGTTAAACATTTTATTGTCTTACAAACATAAGCAATAGAAACAAACACATGAACAGTACACCGAAATGGTAATCAGTCAATACAGCATTTTAGCAATACCACAAGCAAAACCACACTTCACAAACTGTGTATGCGTAGACAGTGACAGGGGTAGGATAGCACATGGTAGTTACCACTACTCCTGTAGCTGTCAAGGCAGAGTGGAAGAGGAGTGAGGTAGATGAAGGCTAGGTGCCTGGTTAAGCCACTGCCATGATGGAGAGGCTAAGGCACCGGTACAGAAAGCAATGGAGACCTGGAGACCTTGATTCTGGTCTTGGTCTCCCGATATATATACTTTCAATTTTGTCCGTTCACCCTGATTTTTATGTTCTATATGTTTTCCACCCCCCGGTGATATCAGTGTTCAAGGA
This sequence comes from Neoceratodus forsteri, assembly GCA_016271365.2. Classification (NCBI taxonomy): domain Eukaryota; kingdom Metazoa; phylum Chordata; order Ceratodontiformes; family Ceratodontidae; genus Neoceratodus; species Neoceratodus forsteri. The sequence goes on along the minus strand of CM028136.1, from coordinate 114,389,563 downwards.
CTGTTGTGTTTTGCTTGTCCCCTCCCCCCAGGTTCTCCCTATCCCTGAGATCCACCCCCATGTAGTTGGTTATTTAAATATTGGGAGGTGAAGACCCCCACATCAGTGGGGTTGAGGGTGGAGTCCCCAGCAAAAACACAAGTTTTATTTTGTTTCTTCACCGTGGTAGTGATCCTCCATGTGTTTCTGGACCTCTACCATTGGCGTTGTTGTTGTATATGGCATTTTGCTGGGCATTGTTGTTGGCACCATTTTTACTGTACTGTTCTTGACCATGCTGTTCTTTTATTTGGCATCTTGACCTAGTATGCAGAAAATGCATGACAATCAATTAGTCATGTAACAAATCATGATGGGACATTACCACCAGGACAAGAAGATCAAGAGTCCATGTTCTTTAATTTTGTCCATTTCCAAGAGAAGGAGAATGTTCAAGGACAGTGAAGCATGTCACCAACAGCAGTGGCATGAACATGAGGATCCTTCTGACTATAACAGTATGGTAGTGCATAACTGAATTCAATAACAGAATAATCAGACTATTCAATTCACTGTGTGCCAACAAAGTGCATCTGTGGTGTTAAAGGAGGGAAGGCCCTTACTGTGGAAACATCAGTCAGGTAACTAACTATAGAGGTACACCTGGGAGTACAAAAGGGTGTTCACATTAGGAAATGGAATCTAGGTGGGAGTAGAATGGTTCCCAGACTGACTTTATTGGTGGAGTGACCTGGCTGCCAGCTGAGACAGTTTCTCAAAGGAGGCTATTTGGGAGGCAGCAGGCAGTACTTCCTGGAAAGGGGATCCTGTATGTTCCATTGGTTCAGTATGAGCCTCTTGGCCTCTGTACTTGCCATCATGATCTAGCAAAGGTCTCCAGGGGTAAGGCCAACACCCTTACCCTCCAGACTGAACATAAAAGGGATGGAGAGTAAAGTAAAGGTTTCTTCAGGACCTCCAAACAGGGACCGTGCAACTGTTTTCAGACTGGGCAAAGGAGAGGGAACATGGGCAAAGTATATGATAGAAATTTCCCCCTGTGAAGCCACACCTCCAGCAGGTGTCATTTGGAAAGAGATGTAATTCCTGTAGTGTATCTGGGGTTTTGTACCAGGAATGCATTATCATGTTCTGGATGAACCTACTGTGAAAGTCATGCAATGATATGTGTGCATTCTTTAAGCAACAGGCCCGGTCCTCTTCTCCTTCTGTGATGGGTCACTGCAACTACCTTTCCAATGTCTGCTTGACATGCAGTGTTTGGTTCAATAAAGCTTCTCTTATGTGGCTATACTGTACATAGCTCTGGCCAACCCTATAGAGTGGATAGCCTTTGGAGCTTCAGAAATTAGGGAAACACAGCAGGCTGAGAAGAGAGTTCTTTAAGGTTTTTAATAGGGTGCTATATAGCTACAGATTGTGCCTAAAGTCCTGCTTGATGAGGGAGAATTGGGTTTGTAAGGCCTGGAAGCTGTCCAGGGAGGTGTTGCCTTGCAGCAGAATATCTTTTAGGGTGTTCATTCACTGATCTAACCAAGTAGGCCAGTGGATTGTGCCCCTTCCAATTGTAATGGTGGGGTTTTCTCATATGGGAATGAGTACAGGGAGACTCAGTGGATGAAATATATTTTCCTAAGCTAACCCCGGGTGTGTACAGATGTCAGATGGTAGGGTGAAGTTTGACACCTGTTGGAAGGTGGTCATACATTTAGACTGCTGGTAACTGAACTCCTGCTGCCAAAGCTTCCCTGCAAAGTGACTGCGGACATGGATTGGGGTCTTTCATGAACCATTTTAGCATATGGGCTACCATTAGGTAAAACAGTAGCCTTGGAACTAGGGTAGCCCCAATCCTCCCTTATACCACTAGGACTGTAGAGTCATACTACTATAGCTAGGATGTTTCCCTTCCCACAAGAAGTTGCAGATAAGGGAGTCTATCAAAGTAAACCACCTCATGGGTGGGATGCTAACTGGGATATGAGCAATTAGATGAGAAAGTTTTGGGGCAGTTACCATTTTATGCACAGCAATTTCTCCTGCTAGCAAAAGGTGTATTTGCTTTCAGCAATTGTATTCATTATGAAGGTCTGCAAGTATCTATTACACATTGGGGGTAATTTGGATGCCTATTCATGTAATTCCATTGGGTGCCAGCCACAGGCCACAGAAGTGGAAGGTTTAAGACTGATTGACTCACAGATCAGAGGAACTAGTAAATTCATGGTGAGGCTGAAGGAGGTGGGATACAGACTGTGGGGCCTGGCTTATGGTAACCTGAAGGTCATCTGCATAAAGATGAGTATTATACTTTAAGCATCTATCCTAAATAGATACTTTTGCTCAGTATTTACTGAAGAGAAGGTAGGGCAGGGCCCACAGCTCAGCATCATGGACACAGGGGGGAGGGAGGTGAGCACTACTCCCTTCACAAAAGAAAGGGTCCTACAAGAGCTTGCTAAGCTCAGGGTGGATAAGGCAATGGGACCTGATGGCATACATCCCAGGGTACTTAAGGAGCTAAAGGAGGAACTAGCAGAGCCATTAGCAGAATTGTTTAGTGAGTCTCTGAGCACAGGAGAGGTCCCAGAAGACTGGAGAAGGGCTCATGTGATCCCGCTCCACAAGAGTGGTAGCAGGGAGGAGGCGGGGAACTACAGACCGGTCAGTCTTACCTCAGTAGTGGGCAAGATTATGGAGGCACTCCTTAAGGAAAGGATAGTGCAACACCTGGAATCCATAGGGGCACAGGATCCAAGACAGCATGGCTTTACAAAAGGAAGGTCCTGTCAAACTAATCTCATAGATTTCTTTGACTGGGTAACCAGAGTGGTGGACCAAGGGGGAGCAGTTGATGTCGCCTACCTTGACTTCAGCAAAGCTTTTGACACTGTTCCACATAGAAGATTGATAAATAAGCTGGGTAGGCTCGGGGTGGGTCAGAAGTTGGTCAACTGGGTGGCAAACTGGTTGTGGGCAGAAAACAGAGAGTGGTGGTAAATGGTATACAGTCAGAAGAGATGCAAATCACAAGTGGGGTACCTCAGGGATCAGTCCTGGGGCCAGTCCTCTTCAACATCTTCATTAGTGACCTTGCAGATGGACTAGAGGGTAAGGCTTGTCTGTTTGCAGATGACACCAAGATCTGCAACAGAGTAGATGATCCAGATGGGGTGGGCAGAATGAGAAGAGATCTGGATAAACTAGCAGAATGGTCAGAAGAGTGGCAACTGGGATTTAATGCAAAGAAGTGCAAAATCATGCACATAGGGAAGAAACCCTGAAAGCCACCTATAGGCTGGGAGGAGTTGCTAGCAGTCACAAAGGAAGAAAGAGACTTGGGCATCATCATCACTGATGACCTAAAATCATCCAAGCAGACCTCTAAAGCAGTAGGTAAGGCTAGGGGGTGTTAGGGTGTATTAGTAGGGGTATCACAAGTCGTAAGAGGGAGGTAATAATCCTCTGTACAAGACACTGGTTAGGCCCCATCTGAGTACTGCGTGCAGTATTGGAGCCACACCTTCACAAGGACATTAACCAAATTGAGGCAGTCAGAGGAGGCAGCCAAAATGGTGCAGGGACTTCATCAGAAGACATATGAGGACAGATTAATGGAGCTCAATATGTATACCCTTGAGCAAAGGAGGAGAGAGGTGATATGATGGAGGCATTCAAACACCTTAGGGCATAAACAAGGTGAAAAGTCTAACATGTTTAAATATAAGAAAAATAGCAGGACAAGAGGACACAGCATGAGATTAGAGGGAGGCTGATTAAGGGGGAATGTGAGAAAATTATTTTTCACATAAAGGGTGGTGGATGCATGGAATGGCTTACCACAAGAAGTGGTGGCTATGAATACAGTGCAGGGCTTCAAACAGGCATGGGATAGGCATAAGGGAGCAATACAAATGACTATGAATAGATAGGCCACTGACAGAGCAAAGGCCGATGGCACATTTATAAGGTAGAAAAAGAAATGGGCAGACTGGATGGGCCTTGCGGTCCTTATCTGCCGTCAACTTCTATGTTTCTATGTTTCTATACTCTTCTGAGCCAATGTGCACACTGTGAATATGTTGGTGTTGTCAGACTGCAACTGATAGAGACTTGCTAGCCAGCACAAACAAGAGTTGAGAGAGTGGGCAACATTGCCTAGTACCCCTGGAGAGTTTGAAGTGGGAGGAGAGCATTGACTTGGTGAGAACTCTAGCTGAGAGGCAAGTATAAAAGGTAGGGATGTGGTCTAAAAATACTGCACCAAAGCTTATATTGGAGCAGACATTGAAAATCTACCCCACAGTCCACTGGGTAAAAGACTTTTTTTAAACTCAGTTGCAAAGTCAGGGGTTGGAGTTATTGAAGATTGTGAAGCATGCATAATATTTACAGTACCAATGATTGGAGATGGTCCATGTTAAATCTCCCCTTGATGAACCCTACTTGTTCTGGATGCACTAGCATTGAAAGAAGGAGATCTAATCTTAGTGCCATGGCTTTTGCAAAACCTATTCTGTCTGTATTTATTAGGGATATTAGTCTGTAACTGGCTGCCTGCATTGGGACTTTATGCTTTTTAAGGAGGACTGTGATTGTTGCTGACTTGAGGGTGGAGGCCATCTGAGACAGAACTGATGTGCATTCTGTGCAGTGTGCCACTAATTATGGGCCCTAAAAGGTTAACATGTTTATCTGGGAAACTATCTCCACCTGGGGATTTGCTTGAGTGTAATTGTTTGTGAGAGCTAATCGTATTTCTGTCTCTGTAAGAGGTTGGTCTAGATCAGATGCCTGGTAGGGCATGAGTTAAAGTGAGTTGTAACTGGATTAGGAAACTCTTACAAGAGTCCCACTGACACAGTTAGGAGCTGATTTGTAGAAATCAGACATTACCTGGTTAATGGACTTCGTGTTTATTTATGACAGAGCTGGAGAACTGCAGGCTCAGCCTTTCAGGCTGAGAAATTACTCTCTGTGCGAATTTTCAGAATCTCCTTATGCGGAGATGAGTTTGCAGCTGAAGTACAGGAGGACTTATACTTAATTTCTTTTTGATTCAGCATCTTTTCTAGGTTGGATCATTTTTTTCATGTGCTCTCCACCTATGCACTGCAATCCTATGGTCGTTCCCCTAAAGGTGACATTAAATACCTTACCAAAAACCAAAAGTGGGATACAGGAAATTAGATTGTGTGCCGGCTTAAAAAAATAGTAGTTCAGAGGTGTCCCCAGGTGCACTCGGTCATCCAAGAAAAGTGGAGAGGCTGCCTCTCATGAAAACAAACAAAACTCTTCCAAATCTTCTTGTATTTCATAATTTTTATTGCTCAAAGCCCCTTTGAGCAATGAAAGATAGAGAAACACAGAATGATTTGATTGAGTTTTTTTCACGCGTAACACCCCTCATTTTTCCTGAATGGCTTTAAATACTTCCCAAATTATGGCCATCAATGTTTTGCCATTGTCTTTAACAGAAAAGTAGTCTTTGGCTTCTTTCTTAATTCAGGGGTTAAACTTGGGGTAATGCATTAATAGAGGGTCTAATCTCCAAGATGTGGAGCATTGCTGTGGTGGGCTCCAAATCATCTGCAGCTGAAATGGTGTGTGGTCAGAAAGAATAAGGGGAAGAATATGGGTCTCCACTACCTGCTGCGCGAGATGGAGGGAGGTCAGCCAGAAGTCCAGGAAACAATAAGTGTCATGGGGGTCTGAGTAGCAGGAATAGTCCCTCACTCTAGGATGTAACAACTTCCAGATATCTGATAATGCTTGTTCTTGCATATGGAGCCTCAATGCCTGCACTGCCTGTGTATGTTGATCTGTCATACTCTGTCTCAGATCAATTGCTGGTTCAAGAGTGAAATTACATTCACCACCAAGGAGGAGTGGTCCATAATTCAGAGCAAAAAGGGATACCTTATAGGAAAAATCCTGAAAGATTTATGGGGAGTCTGTGTTTTGGCCATAAATAATCACAAAAATTGGAGGCCTAGATGGGGTGTACATAAGGGCAAAAAGTCATCTGCCATCTTTGTTAAATTCTGAGCAGACCATGGTTGAACATAGATTTGTATACCAGAGGCTGGAATCTCTATGCTTTTTCACTTTGCTGAACTACGTAGCTCATGGCTCACCCACTCAACTTTTAGTTTGTCAGCTTCAGAGTCCAGGAGCTTGGCCTGCAGCAAGAAAGCAACTGAGGTATACTGGTGCCAGAGGTGGGCAATCACCTGCCTGCACTTTATTGGGGAATTAACACCTTGCACATTCCATGTCAGGCATGCAATGTTTATCATCATTGGGGGTCTCATCTCAAAAATAGGATGAAGTGAGAGGCTGGAAGTTGAGGGATGGGGAGGGATGGGGAGGAAAGAAACACGGAGCAATCATCTGCAGTCTATCACCTGCTGGGGGCAAGTCATGCACCAACTTAAGGGAGCTGAAGCCTAGAAAGCAGGGTGCCTGACACCATGTGGGGTATCTATCATTCTTTATGGGCACAGAACTGTTGGCATACGACATATTTTACTAGTAGCACAGGAATAAGTATATACAGTAGAAAATAAAAAATAAGTACTATCTACAAAGTGTGCAACCATTGAGAGGTGGGGCAGAAATGGGCAGGGCAGTTAGTATGGTCCCATGCCTTCCAACTCCAACTTGGGGGCATATATCTCAAAATAACAAATCTCCAACCCCCCAGAACCTCTTTCAAATAAAATTGCAATTAAATTACAAAAGCCTCACAACACTCACTTAATATAGCAACAGTACAATTTCTTAACTTGAGGTGTGGTGGGGGGGGGTCCCCTTGGCTTACTGGTAGAGTGTTATGTCCATTAACTCACCAAAAATGAAGAATACTGTGAGCAGGGGTATTGTAGTTTAATAAGGTAATGGTACAAGGAAAGGGCTACTAGGTATACCTCTGATTATTATCACCTTAAGTGATATGGATCTCTTCTGGTTTATTACTCATTAGGGTAAGTATGCCCTAATCTAAGCAATTCCCTTGCCCATTTGCTGCTTCATATTTAGGGGACCATATTATATGGCAGAGAAGAAAAGTTTCTGTGTAGACTCTGAGCTAATGAGCATTGTTTGCTGTGGAGAGGTCCTGGTTACAGAGGCATCCTCAGGGTTAACCCAGCATCATGGGTCCACAAATGATGAAAGCATCCATTACATAAAGTCATTTGAAGAGGGCAGGTCCCGACAGAAGGTCTACAAAGTTTTACCTATTACCCCACACCGCTGTGGCCATCTGTGCCCATACGCACTTCACAATCAGAGGTGGAGAACCAGTGGCTGACGGCTACACTGTAGGAGTCAGTTCTGTGGTGTAAGTGCCACTTCTCCTAAAGATGTCATCTTCTTGTAGTCCTTGGCTGACTGGACACTAAAATAAGTGTGTGCGGTAGAGGACAGGAAGCCAGCCTAGAGTCATAGGCTGCTAAAAAAATGATTTGATGCAAAACAGTTTATCCTAATTGAGGAGGGGAACCTAGATCCTTGGATATGCCAGCAAATAAAATAAACACTTTACTGTGACCAAACCACAGCCCATTTTGTAAGTATGTATATAATTTCATAAACTAAATTTGTTTTCATCCTTTGATTACCTCTCTATTCAGCAAGCTGGACCCCATCTGCTGCCACCCTCCAGCCCTAACACTGGTCATCTCTGAGACATACTTTACCACTTACTCAGAACCATCTTCTGGTGGATAAGTTGTACTCTCTGTGGTTCGCAGCCAGCAAGGGTGCCACTGTAATCCTGCTTGCCAATGGTATGTTCCACCAATTTTTACCCAAAAGGATGCCAGGGTGCAATATCACATGTGCACTTGGGGGTGCATATGCACACACTTGTCATTTAAAGGTAGACTCTCTGCTGAGTGAGCATTTCTGTCATCCTGCAGAAGGCAGTGGAATGTAGTGCCCCCCTACCTCCCTACCCTAAGGATGAGAGCAGTCTCATGGGATGCTCACTGCTATCTCTTGTCCAGCCCTTGAGAAACCTCAGTCCACTGTCCAACCCAGATCACCAGCATAGTGAGCATTAGCCCTACTGCTGCACTACCAAGACAGACCAATTCCAATTTCTTTTAAGACCTGCACTAGAAAAGTTCAGAGAAGTTGAAAGTTGTTGAGACACTTGAGGAAATTTATTGTAACTAATTCTATCCCCTTAATATTACTTACTGTGCAGTAGATCTGGAGGCAGTATAGCACAGTGATTTAAGGCTCTGAGCTGCAAACCTGAAGACCTGGGTTTGAATCCCACAGCCCCTACTTGCATACTGTGTGACCTAGAGCAAATCAGTTAACTTCCTTGTTCTTCCAGGTCGCACCTCTAAACAAGCTTTCAGCTTAGTGTGTCTCTCCTGTTAAAAAAAAGATGTAAGATTTATTAAGATGATGGTTATTTCAACTTTTTGGAATATTCTCATTTTAGTTTAGGGACACATTCACTGAAGATGGTCTGATTGTAGTGTTACATAAGCCTGTGCAGAATGCAGAATTCTACAATTGGAATTGGTGTACAATGGCTATTCCTTTTCTGAATTTCCTTTTAGAATTTATTTTTAAATGAAGCATAATTCAAAAAAGCATGCCTGCGTAAATGATGGACTGATTTCCATAGATCATCTAAATCTTGAAATATTTTCCTGTGCATTCAAAAAAAGAATCTGCAGTTTAACTGTTTTGCATGCAAAATGCCAGAATTCTGCAGAATTTTCCAACATTCCATGGAATTCTGTTCTGTAGGAATTTCAACATTATGCACCACCCTAGTGCTAGCATTAACATCAGGTCAAATTAAATCCTTTTTCTAGAAATTCCTGAAAAGATGTTTGCATATACTTTTTATACACTGATTGTGTGCAATCACTATTATTTGTTTATACCACCACTGGTATCGGTACATATTCCTTTCATGTAATTTATTATTTCTGTGCAGGAGAAGAGTCACTCACTATCTTTGTTGATAAGCGGAAACTGAGCAGAAAATCAGAGGCAAGTGAGTCTAATACCAACACCTCCTCAGTAACTCTGGAGACTCTACATCAGCTGGCAGCTTCATATTTCATTGACAGAGAGACTACCCTTCGGCAGCTACACCACATTCAGATTGCCTCTACAGCCATAAAGGTATGAGCTATAAAATAAACTATTTTTCTCATTTATTTATTTGTAATGTTTGTCTAATGAAGGCACTCTGAAATCTCGTTCAGGTGCATGGAGGTGGGGGTGGGGGTTACATGGATCTGTAATACTGATTATGGAGTGTTTGCAGGACAAAATGCAAAATCTCCTAAACTTATGATAAGAACCACATACATTTTGTTTTCAGTCTGCACTTTGTTCACCTTCATTGCTATTCCCAACACCCGATTCCTGCAGAAGCTCCAGTGTACCACCATATCCTATTCCTCAGACTACCTGACGCCACCTGCCATTCATAGATCCTTGGTTTACCCCCAGCTGGGGTCATGTGGGTGAAATACCCCATCAGCGGTTACTCATCAGGAGGTAATGTGGTGGCATGGTGGGGACCTGGATGTAGTGGGGTGCTTCATATATAAGTGCTGAGGCCATTTAGTCACTGTGTTTGCCCTCAAGACACCAGCTATCATGATGTCCTTTATAAGGAGGCATACCTGTGCATGCTGCTATGCAGCATCAGCCATCCTCTCCCCTCCACCTATGGCACACTTAACTGCAGCTCTACCTGTGTTCATCCAGGTCGAGCTGTTGTACTCCATCACTCCCTGGGTCACTGTGCCAGCAGGCCAGTGCCAAAGGATCCTTTACATCTGCTCAGACAGCCACAAGAGACTAGCAAAAAGGACCTCAGTTTAATGTAACATCTGAAGGGCAGTGCCTCTGTAGTGCAGCACTCCCCTCCCTTGTACTGCACTGTAGTGTTAGTAATGGGTATTTAGTCCTAATTTCCAGCTAGGGGACTAGAACTCATGATATTTCAATCTTCTTCCTCCATAGACAAGAGTGCAACCTGCAAAACCCCTGGCATTTAAACTAATCTTCTGACAGTTCTCATGTTAACTCATGTTCAACTGGTCCCTGGAGGGCTTTAATATTATTAACAAAACAGGGTGCTTTCAATGTTGTTTAAAAGTTTTTGGGGTGATTCTTGAAGCTTACCCAGTCATACTGGCAGATATTGGTATCAGTACAATAAATCAGAATGTGAAACTATATTCTAGGAAAAAAATAATTTATAACAATTTGACATTTCCAAATGAAAAACTAAATAATGATATGCTGTATAAGAATGGTAAATGGTCCACATGAAGAAACAGCCATCACATTTCTATAGATAAAGAAAAACAAAACTATCAGAATACTCAGATTAAGTAGTTTTCTAACAACATGCAAGGAAATAAAATGCGCCAGGCTTCTCTGTCTATAAACTCCTTTGTCTTAGGGAAATATATTACCTTTGTGTACCTTAATTTATTTTTTTTTAGAAATCAAATGTAAGGAGTAGGTTTTCTTCCATTACTTGTGAGTATGAAAGGTTCAATGTGTTTATTAAAGTGGAACTGAGCAGACCCATCATTGCAATTTATCAATACTGAAGCCATTATGGCCTATTATGAAAGTCATATTTTTAGAAAACTGTCCTTCTGTATTATGCAAATCTATAAACAGTGTCAAATAAAAAGTGATATAGAAATTGACAGTTTCCATCATAGCCCTCCCCCCCACAAAAAAAAGATATTGTAGACATGAAGTGGTATGTTTCCATTTTTTCTGGAGATCCACTATGAATTGCTGGATAAATCAGAAAGAACATAATGGGCAGTTGAAAGGATTTCATAGTTTTTGGCTGTAAATCCATTTCATATTAGATTTAGAGTTAAACATTATTAAGTGAGTGCCAGGAGATGATGTGAGCTCTCTTGGCCCACAGAGTTGCCAGGTTCAGGTTCCTTAGAGTTTAAAGTCACTTCCAGGAAGAGTTTTTAAAATGTGCATACTTCACATGATTGGTAGCACCTGGAATCTTTCTTCTAGTCCAAAAGTCGATATTTGCCAATATATGCAGTATATGTGAAACACATCAACATGTTATAAAAATGTTGATAGCATTTTAATGAAGACAGCACAATCTTCATGAATGGAAAAGTTCCACAATCACTATTGATCACCTCAACACTTAAGTTCTAGCCAGAGCAGATAGGGCTGTGAAGAGCTACCAAATGCCAAAGTTCTTTTTTTGTTGGTGTCATATAGTACTGTTCAGTCACAATCATCAAAAACTGCCATGCTGCTGAATCAGTCCTCCTAAATTTATTTTGTCAGTGTAAATGCTGCTGGTGTGTTTGTGTGTGTTTTTGTGTGTGTGTGTGTGTGTGTGTGTGTGTGTGTGTGTGTACGCACACATGTGTGTCAGTGCTTCCAAACCAAGTTTGCCTTTTTCCTGTAACTGCAGGGCAATTTTCCACATTTTCCTGTAGGTCATTATTTCCAATGGAAGCCAAATTTGTCTAACTAATGCAAGTCTATGGGAAGAATTTCCCTGTAGATGGCTCCAAATCCCTGTAAACCAAGTTCCTTTCCATTTAGATAAATTACCTGCAAGCATAGTTGAAGGAGAACTGTGCTGAACCTATGAGAAATGTTTCCTGTAGAAGCTTTTTTTCATATAATGGGTGCCCTTCTGTATCTGCCTATTTTTTGCTGGCCTTTTAGTGAACCTATTGGATATTTGTGGGTTACATACTGCTGCAAAGTGCCATCTAAGAATTGTATGATGTTGTTTATGTCCCCCATGAACCTAAGAATTCTAAATTAGAACACAGATGCATTGTACCAACAATGTAAGTTCTTGACAAGATCATACTGTTCTAAAATGGTCAATGCCAGAAGCACTCACTAAATTTACCAAAAGGCCAGTTAAGATTAAGCAGTAGCAAAATGAGAACTGGTATTTAAAAAAATAGCATCTACTTCTACAAAAATGAATGTTTGCTTAGTCAAGGCAGTTGTCCTTTGAGATATTAACAGCCCAGTCTAAATTGTTCACTATTTACATGGCTGTCAGTATAGCCTAGAGGTTAGAGTAATGAGCTTTGTACGCTCAGCATTCAGATGTGGGTTTGATTCCCACACCCTCCATTTCCATACTGTGTGGCTCTGATTAAGTCACTTAGGGCCAGATATTCAAACCATTGTGCCTAGCACAAAACCATTGCACTGGAATAGCATTGGATTTGTGCAAGGCTGTAATATTCAGAAGCCCTATTAGTGCCGGTGCTGCATGGTAGCACCGATGCTAATAGATAATGGCATGCAGAAGCGGAGTAAGGAGAGCACCCGTGTATGCCAGCAGCATGGCATATTCAAAGGGCTAGCGCCACACTACAGGCATTAGCGTGACCTGCAGAGCAGTGCTAGATACTGCCAAAAGAAAGCTGGTGGTAATGTGATGGTGCCCTCCCCCCCATCGTGGACCCGCTTAGTTGTGAGATAGCATGAAGTGCCCTGGTAGTCTAGTGGTTCCCCCCCAGCATGAATCCTGCCCCTGTTAAATGTCAATAAACATTTATCCCTGGTAGTCTAGTGGTCCCCCAGCATGAATCATGACCCCGTGAAATGAAATACTTTTCCTGGTAGTCTAGTGGTTCCCCACCCCCAGCATAAATCCCAACTCTGTAGAACATAGAATGAACAGTTGTCCCTAGTAGTCTAGTGGTCCCCACACCCAGCATGGATCCGACTCCATGAAACACAGACCAAACAGTTTTCCCTGTTAGGCTAGTGTCCCCACCCCCAACATGAATCCTGACTCCGAGAAAACTGAAATGCACAGTTTTCCTGGTAGTCTAGTGGTCCCCCACCCCAGCACAAATCCTGACTCCTTGAAAACTGACCAGCTCCTTCCTCCTCACCACTCATGGCTGACTGTGCTTTTGTTGCTGAAAATGAATCGCTGTGTGGGTGGTGAGGAGGGCAGAGCTGGTTGCCTGCTCACTTTGCCAAATGTCAGTGGCATGAGTGAGGAGGCTTCACTGCAGGGTGGGTGTGTGTGTGTGTGGGAGGGGGGACCACTGAGCTACCAGGGAAAACTGTGTATATTTCAGTTTTCAAGGAGTCGGGATTTGTGCTGGGGTTGGGAGGACCACTAGACTACCAGGGAAAAATGTGTATTTCAGTTTTCATGGAGTCAGGATTCATGCTGGGGTGTGGGGGGACCACTAGACTACCAGGGAAAACTGTGTCTTTCAGTTTTCACGGAGTCGAGATTCATGCTGGGGGGTGGAGGGGACCACTAGACTACCATGGAAAACTGTGTATTTCAGTTTTCACGGAGTCGGGATTCGTGCTGGGGTAGGGGGACCACTAGGCTACCAGGGAAAATGGTTTAGTCCATGTTTCACGGTGTCGGTATTCATGCTGGTGGGTGGGGGAGCACTAGACTACCAGGGAAACATATTATTTATTATTTAAACTGCGGGTTGGGATACATGCTGGGGAAGACCACGGGACTACCAGGGAGTGGAACCAACACAGGTGGGAACATGGGCCATGATGGCTGAGAAGGGCTGCCTGCCCCAGCATGTCTGCCCAGGTCCCTGTTTACAGGATGGCTGCGCTGCACAGCCCAGTGACCCTACAGCTGACATCCCCCTTCCCCCAGCAGGTTTGCCTTATGCCTGTCCCATGCATACTTGTGTTCCACCCACACCTGCTGTGGGCTGCCCATGTTGATGTGGGGTGTGGCATCATGCAGGGCATGTGTGGCCACCTGTAGTGTGTGTGTGTATCTATCTATATATATATATATATATATATATATGTATATATATTCATGTGTCTCTGTATCTATCTATAGTTATAGATCGCTGCAGATCTACATATTTCTCTATATATATCTATGTATAAATATAAATATATATATGTCATTTTACTACTTGCAGTGCTGCATAGGTATGTTGTACGCACTGCTTGTACCTGCCAGCACATAGTTCTTGCTGTTTCCAGCCTGTGCTTCTGTTCCAACCAACAGGGGATGCTGTGGGCATGCCTTGGCCTGCAGCATCCAGCCTGTACTTCCATTCTGACCAAAAGGTGGAGCTTTGTGCTCCATGCAGTAGCACCGGGAAAACTGCATGGTAATGTATGCTAAGCAGCACTTAATGATATGCAAATGTACCTGTTTGCCCACGGATTACCTAAGTAGGCTCATTTGCGTGGGAGCTTTGAATATAGCTCCCGTTTGCCCTGGGCTAACCAGTTTGCACTGGGCTAATGTGTTAGCACTGTGCAATTGGGTTAGCCCCAGGCAAACCTTACTTTAGCATAGCACAGTTCTGCAGTGCGTGGCTTACATTGTTGTTTGCAGACTCATACCTCTCAACTGTCCCTGATTTTACTTCAAAATATTATTTTTATTTAGTTTTTATTTAGTTTTTGTTTACTGGGTAGGTGCACTAGCCAGAAAGACTATTTTCAGGCAAGACCCGGGAGGGTACAGAGACAAACTTCAAGAACAATGATACATAGTGCAAAGTACAGGAACAATATGATACATAGTACAAATTACATATCAGCAGCAATGTGACAAAGTATTGAGGTAGTTAGGCCAGAAATAAGCATTTAAGTTACTCTGTCCCTCCTACAAATTGTGTTTCCATGACCAAACATTGGGGGTTGTAAGCATAACATAATGTCAGACATTAATAAACTGAGGTCCCATCTGCCTGGATTGGTGGTAGTTCAGGTGGATGTTAAAGATCCCATGGCACTTATCGAAAAGAGCAGGGGAATTTCCCCGGTGTCCTGGCCAAATTTCCCTCATTCACTTAAAATACCACCAACAGGTTAATCTGGTTCAATGTCAGCTGGCATTCATCTGTATCCCCCTCCCCCGGGTCATGCCTGAAAATAGGCAGGATTTGTCTAGCGCACGTACCAGGTCAACGAAAACTAAAAAAAATAAAAAAATTTTTACAGACATGTTCTTCCTTAGAAAATGCATTTTACACTACACCACTTATTCTACCAGCTTCCTGAGAGGATATCACCAATTGTTAAGGTGTGTCCCTGATTTTAAACCTTTGTCCCTGATATTTTTAAGTTTTGTCCCTGATTTATGAGGCAGGGGATTGAGAGGTGTGCTTGCAGCAGATGTGAGACATCTCTGTGCAATCACACACAATGTTCTCCACCTGCAACACTGGCTTGCTACAGAGCCTAATGAGCTGCAGTTGTGGTTTGCACTTCCCTGTTGCTATATTCAGTGCTCTCTTATTCCCAGGATATTTTTGCCCTGCACTCCCAGACCAATTTGCCCGGCTTCCTTAGACTGCTATATTCAGCAGGATTAGCACCGGGCTATTTCCGTTTGAATATAGCTTGCTTTGTGCTCTGGGCTAAGTTTGCTCACCAGGCAGTGCTAATTTAGCCCCGAGGCAAAGTTTTGAATATCTGGCCCCTAATCTCCCCAGTGTTCCTGTGTCATTCCTAGAAACATCTATGCCTAGTTGGCCTTACCTGGTTACCAAAGGAAAAAATATATGAATTTGTTAAATTACATTTATAAACTGTAAACAAACATTAAACAACAGTACACAGGTTCCAGATCCATGCAATAACCAACCTCCCTCCCAACTTACTACTCTATCCCTCTCTGTAAATCTGATATTTTTTTTTTCTTTTGCTTTAGTTTTGAAACTCTCTGTCTGGAAGATGGAAACATAACATGTTTACATTGACCTTCTGTTGTGCAGGAGGGAATGCTGACTCAAACAGTGTAGCTGAGCCTCAGACCATAAATCCTAGATAAGAGATGAGCAGTCTGTGTCACATGGCCCATCCCAAAGCAGGATTGTACACACACACACACACACACACACACACACACACACACACGCACATATGCACACTTACATAAAAGCACATTCCACTTGACACATCTGACTCCAGAAACAGCAAACAAGTATGAAGCACGTCTTTTGTTCTTGGGGTGCCTGGGCAGCTGGACTTAATTAACTCTGTCAGTCTAGTTTATGCTTACTTTTTTGTTTCTTTGTTTAAAGGGCAAGATCCTTCAGGCCAAAAAAAGTGATGGGGCTACAGCACCCCACCGCCATGCAGTTCATATGTGTGCCCATAGGGATGAAATAACTCACAGACTGCAGGTCCACTGTCTGTAATCTGACACTGCAGAGTACAGACATCATATAATGAGTTAACCCCTAGGTTGCTAAAAGAAATAGAATACATCTATTAGACTGAGCTGAACAAATGATAGAAACAGTAGTTTAATAAGTTTATTTTGTTAATAACCTGAGAAGTTCTGAGACACACTACAGTAGCATTCCCCTTCCCTTCAAATGCCTTTAACATAGAGCAGCAAATAGCAAAAATCAGAGGGGGAGTGCAGTACTTTGCAGCTGTGGAGGAATACTTCCAAATGTCTAAAAAGGGAGTTCCTCAAAAAGCCGTTTTAGAGTTATAGTCTAATCAATGACAGAAGGACTGTAGGCTCTGCTCACAGCCTTAAAATGAATCCTGTTACTATACTTTTACAACATGTTTTAATAGTTTATAAAATAACAACTTTATAAAACACTGAGGTTTAAATAATTAGGAGACTGATCACTAGAACTGTATCCTTAATGTAGTGTTGGCCAAATAAATCAGAAAAATACCAACTGTAAATAACAAAATGTTGTCAAAACACTGTGGCAGATCTGAGAGACTTTCTATTACTCAAACACAGTTTCCATTGCTAGTATGTGCTACCAATAAACACTTTTTTATTTAGCCTTTGTTTAACAGGAAAGTGCACTAGACCAAAGAAATGCCTATTTTCAGGCATGACCTAGGAGATTTACAATAGGACGTAGTGACAAATAAATCAAAATATACAGTCAAAAATATACAGTTTCAGCAGAATGTACAGAAAGGTACAAAAAGTTCCTAAAACAGTTGCCAAAAGAAAATAATAATAATAATAATAATAATAATTTTTATTTATAGGGTGCCATTTGATTGTCAAGGCACCGTACATAATAACAATTAAAACAGTTAACATCATTAAAAAAAGGCAGTAGTAAGGTACAAATAACCAAAATACAGACAATAAGGTAATATCCATGAATAGATTACAGCAAAAGAAAACAAGACAACTATTGTTCATAAAATAAATAAAGGAAGCAGCCTATATTTTAAATGTCCTGAGATCTTTCTTTAAAGATCTAGTAGTGCCAAAACAGCAGGCAAAACATATTAGTAATTTTTAAAAGTAGTCCCATATTACTTTTTATTTCTGAAGTATTTTTCTTTTTCATTTTCCTCATTAGATTTTTTTCTATCTAATAGAATTAGGTGGGATGTGAAATGCAGTGCTTTACCTGGAAACAAACATATCTATTTCTAATCCTTGCACTACATCATCAGCATGTTACTTCACTCATTTTTACATCACAAGCCTGCTGCATGATTGATAACATGTATCAAAAATTACAAATCAAGCAGAAGGAGATGGGCTCTTCTTGGTTATTAGTGATTTCACAGTAAGTGTGGTCACAATGCTGAGTATGTATAGGAAGGAATAGAACTGACTATGTCAGTATCCAGACAGAGTTCTTCTTCAAACACCACACTTAGTACAGTCAGGTAGCAAATCCTCTAACTGGCAAAACAGAAAAAAAATTCTTGTACAAGAAATAATGGCTAACTACTGTACTTCAAAAGTTACAAATATTTCCAGAGAGTACAGTAGCAATTTACTGTTATTTAAACCATTATTTCTTCTCATTAAAATAAGTCGGCATACAGTATACTGTAGTTGTAATAGACAGCACAGTCATGGTGTGTTTGATTTCTCTTGCAACTAAGAAAGGTGATGCCAATCTCTGTGGTCTGTACAGAACCCAGAAATGTCAAAGTATAAAAGAAATAACCCTGTTGTAATGTATTCTTCAGTGTCTCATGGGGTGTACAGAGAATTTTGGACTGATTTGGTGAAAGAAAACACAGTAATGAAATGTTTATACTCAATCCAATACGATCTGCCAGAAGGTGCTATTTCCTTCAGAGAAAGCAATTAACATTTTTATCAGGTCCTGCATCCTCCAATAAAATCTTTTTTTTTTTTTTTTTAGAAAAGGGTATTCTGTCAGTCGTATCTCAAAATGCTTTCTTGTCAGGCTTCATGCTTTAATTTCTAGGAATAAGTGAGGAGTTAGTCCACTGCTCCACGCTGATAACAAAGCTATTGCTTCAATGTTAAAGCCATCTATGTAAAAACATGTTATTTTTCATCTTATACTTCTTTTGTTTTCAATTACCATTGCTCTGAGAAGTCTATGTACCCTGGAGCCCTATTGAGCACAGTTTATACACAATCTACAGTATATGCCACTTTCACCATTACTCTCAGTTGAGAAAAATTTACATAAATGTATGCAAATCTACTGTTGGATAGGTCCCCAGAAGTTGCTGTTGGATTTAAATTTACAGAGAAAACATAGTTGCAAAA
Source organism: Neoceratodus forsteri (assembly GCA_016271365.2). Classification (NCBI taxonomy): domain Eukaryota; kingdom Metazoa; phylum Chordata; order Ceratodontiformes; family Ceratodontidae; genus Neoceratodus; species Neoceratodus forsteri. The sequence continues at coordinate 114,371,037 of CM028136.1, read as the reverse complement.
GCAAGTATAATAGAATGAATATTCGATACATAAAATATTTATGAATATCTCAAGATATGACAGTGAGAGTCAAAGGTTATTAGATCATTTTAGCAATTACCTAAGAACATGGATCCTTAGAGACCATTGGGGAAAGATTGCTTATAAAAGCGATATGCTACTGTACATGAGCAGTGAAACACATACTGTTTTTACCTTATATAGGTCTATCGGACCTTGCTAAATTAGAGGTCAGAGATAAATCTGAAAAAAATGTATTTAGCTGATGGTGTGTGTGTGTGTGGGTGGGTGTGTGTGTGTTTAAAACATGTGATTGGACACATTTCTCAAAAGAGTTTTTTTTTTGCCTAAGGCAAAAATCCCTTTAGAAAATGAGGTTCCAAATGAATAACAACAAAATGAAATTCTTAAGCAGAAAAGTATGCAGCTCATGAAATGGAAAGCATACTTAGAGAAATAAAAGATGGGTTGTACTAATCTGATTCCTCACCATGTACTAACTGCACAGTATGTATTTATTAAGAATATTCAGGTAGTGCAACTTACTCTGCCTTCAATTATTGCATATGAGAAGGTTCTATGACAATAGGTTAGGTATTCACATGTACTATAAATGTATCATATTATGCTACTTACAGTTTATTAGACGTTTAACACACAAAAAAGTTGCAACATACTGTACTGTAGATTGAAAAAATATCTGCAATGAATATGGGTAAATAATACAATAAATACTTAGCAATGGGTAATGATAAAGGGCTCTGTTAACATTTCAAGAGGAGAGAAAATACAAAACAGAAAGTTTAATATACAGTCTTTTAAACAAACAAAGTCACATAGAGCTTTACAAGCCAAAAACAGTTTAAGTACTTACTAGGCATCAACGAGAATTAACTGAGATTGGAAGGAAGCTAAGAAAAGATCAGTAAGGGTAAACACGGTGGGGCAGTGAAAAGAGGTTAAGAACAGATAGGCTTATAGCCTTGATGAAGTTCGCATGCTGAGTAAGTGACAACAGTGAGATTTAGGCTTCAGTCTACAGGTTCACAGCACTGTGCTTTAAGAACCAGGTAACACTGTCTCCCATGGGTAGTGTTTCAAGGTTAAGGGGATTGTTGATGCTGTGACAACAACAAGCCTTATTTATGAACCAGGGCATGTTCTGAACTGCCATAGTCTGTGATCTGCTGTGGGAGCTCTTTATTGCACTCACAGAGTTATTTGAACAGCTTCCTTCTGCATTTTGTAGGGTTAGAGTGAAATGCAAAGCAAAGATTTTTGTAGCAGAATTTCACACCAGTTGGAATGTCATGGTTGGCATAGACCTCTGTAGCTATACTGTGCATTACAGCTAGCTAGCTAGCTAGACAGATAGTCAGACAGGCAGAGATGCATGGATAGACAGACAGATAGAGAGATAAAGAGATAGACAAATGCAGGTAAATAGACAGTAGATAGATAGATAGATAGATAGATAGATAGATAGATAGATAGATAGAATGAATGATCTTTAAATACACCTTTCTAAAACTAAGACACAGTACATGATCATAGAATAACAGAACCGATTAAAAAGAGTAAGAAAATACAGAACACTTACATAAATAACAAACTCTGGTCAGAGCCAATACGGCTGCAAAAGGATGGGATTTATTCAGCCAAAAGAGTGAGAGGCTGCTTCATACCTGAGGAACGCTAAATAATTCATTGATGTGTGAACAGGTGCAGAAGTGCAAGCTGCTTTGGGCTGTGTGCTATGGGAAGACTGTCCACCTACAGAATTGCAGGGCCTGGCACATTTACTCTTTACATATTCATTAGTCACACATTCAGTACACATTCCATCTTCACATATTCACCCTTTACACATTCTGTACACATTCACTCATCACACATTCACTCTTTACACTTTCACTCATCACACATTCAGCACACATTCACTCTTCACAGATTCAGTCTTCATACATTCATTCTTTACACAATATTAAACAGGCAAGGAAATCCCTGTGTTCTAATTGGCTGAGACTTGGTTCTCGCCATGGCAGTAAGAAAGTACCACCAATGGCTAAAACATGTCCCTGCCAACCAGGGCAACTCACAGAACTCATAAGCCACCCATTTCCTTATTTCCATCACAAACATGACTGCAGCCTTTACTCATATACAAAAACCTTCAACTAGGCCCTACAAATAAAAGTCCATTAAATTAAGTAAAGTAAATAAATAATGTAATGTTATTTACACTCATGTACACACATACACAAATTAAAAACATCAGGTACTATTCAGAGTTTCAATTACTGGTGTTTCTTCGATGACCATGAAAAATCCCCCTCCTATCCCTAACACTTTGCCAGAGAACTCCATTCTCCTTATCTGGCAACATATACAATTGAGTTCTGGCTTCACTTCCGGCCTGTGTGTGTTTCTTTGTTTGCATGCCAGCTGAACTCTGAAGAATTCAGAATCCATGTATTCCATGTTACCATTGTGTGTGTGTGTGTGGGGGGGGGGGCATTCTACTACTGGAATAATACACAGCTTTGAATTCTCATATTGCCTGGTAAACAATCACACAATGCATTGTATGTGAAGGACAGATGAATGACAAATTAAAAACTTCTGTGGAGGGACTATTTTACATTATTTAGCAACATTTTAATATATTTTTGTGACTTTGAAAACCTTTAAAATGTTATTTTTTTAAAAGTTGCCCATTGGTCCATTTTATAGAAGCAAAAAGACATGGCTGGGAGTTGGTAGTACTGAGATACCCATACACCCATAGGCTGAAGGCACTGATGCCTCATGCTTCACTACTCCTCTGGGTGTGCAGGTATCTCAGTACTACCAACACCCAACCATGTCTTATTCCTTACTTAACTGTTCACACATTCTGTCTTGACACATTCACTTGTTTTTTTACGATAGTCATTTTATGACTGCCCCTAGAAACATGACATATAGCATTTATAGTGTCTTGGCTGAAATTTCATTTTTTACCACAAGTGTAAAAAGACTCTCGTCCAAGATGTAAAAAATTACATTGTCATGTTTATGAGGCAGTGTGAGAAAATTAATATGTTGAAAGTTTGCAGTCAAAATATTGAAAATTAGCAAACTTATGAGTGAATGTAGAAATACAGGAATGTTCAGCCATGAGCTGGACATTTTACTGTATTTGTACACCAAATTTTTAGCATAGCCTTGTTTTACCCCACCTTATGAACTCTGTAGGTAAAGGTTTCCAAATCCCCCCTGAAATGTGACCCCCCAACTAAAATGTCATTTAATGCCACAGGGATAAAACACATTTTGGCCAGAATTTGAAAAATGACAGCTGTCACATTCATAATGTGGTGTGAAAAAATAGTTATGCTGAAAATGTGTGGTCAAAATAGTTAAAATTACTGAGTTATGATCAAGCATAGAAAATTTCAATGTATGCTTGTAACTTTGTCATTTTTACACAGTTTGACCCCCGATTTTAAACATAGCCTTCTTACAACCCCATCTCTCGAACAACAGTGGTGAAACATTTCAAATGCTGCCCAAACGATGATTTCACAATGCATCCACAAAATCACCTTTCAAGCCCTGAAGTGCCAAGGTCCTCCACCACTGGTCATGAGGCGAGGTCCCCAAAATGCCATGTTAAAAATTTGGGGTCAAAATATGGAAAAATGGAAATGTTATGCATCAATGTACAAAACCATGTTGAAATATATTGAACCACGCTTGCCTTAGTTTCTCATAGAAACATAGAAACATATAATTTGATGGCAGATAAGGACCACTTGGCCCACCCAGTCTGCCCATTTCCCTACCTATTGGATAAGCTGCAGATCCTAGTTAACCAGCAGCCTACTTCTTCCTACCCCACCCTCTAGATTGGCCTTATGACTGTCCCATGCATGCTTGAATTCCACCACTGTTTTTGACTCTACAACCTCCTCCAGAAGGCCATTCCATGCATCCACAACCATCTCTGTGAAAAAATACTTCCTTAAATTACCTCTGAGCCACCCCCCCATCTTCAACTTGTGTCCCCTTGTTCTTATGCACTCTTTTTGAAATATGCTACCTCTTGGACTTTGTTGATTCCTTGAGGTACTTGAAAGTTTCTATCATGTCCCCCCTCCCTCCTTTCCCCAAGGCCATACATATTAAGCTCCTTTAGTCTCTCTTCATATGTCTTCGGTGCAGACCTGCACCATTTAAGTTGCCCTCCTCTGGACAGCTTCCATCCTGTCTATGTCTTTGCGGAGATTGGGTCTCCAGAACTGTACTCAGTACTCCAGATGGGGTCTGACCAGCTGTCTGTACAGAGGGATAATAACTTCCTGTTTTCTACTGGTGATGCCTCTCCCTATGCATCCCAGTATCCCCCCAGCCCTCCTTGCTGCCTTCTCACATTGCTTGCCCACCCTCAGGTCATCTGCTATGACTACCCCCAGGTCCCTTTCCATTTTTTTTGTTGTTAGTATCTCACCCCCCATTGTGTACTCTTCCCCTGGGTTTTTGTTTCCCAGGTGCATTACCTTGCACTTCTTAGCATTGAATCTAAGCTGCCATACATATGACCATTCCTCTAACCTTGCCAAGTCCCTTCTCATCCTTTCCACCCCACGTTGTGCAGCAACTCTGTTGCAGATCTTTGTGTCATCTGCAAAGAGACAGACTTTTCCTTCCAGTCCCTCTACAATGTCGCTTATAAAGACATTGAAGAGGGCTGGTCCTAATACTGAACCCTGCGGTACCCCACTAGTAACCCCCCTTTCTTCAGAGTGGACTCCATTTACTATTACTCTCTGTGTCCTATTCTCCAGCCAATTCTTTACCCAGGCTGTCATCTTGGGACCCACTCCCAGGTTGGCTAACTTGTATATTAATCTTTGTGTGGGACTGAGTCAAATGCCTTGCTAAAGTCTAGGTAGGCCATGTCCACAGCCCCTCCTGATCAACTACTTTGGTCACCCAGTCAAAGAAATTTATCAGATTCATCTGCATGACCTTCCTGCTGTGAATCCATGCTGCCTTGGGTCCTGTGCCCCTCTGGCCTCTAGATACTCGACAATTCTTTTCCTTCAGAAATGATTCCATCATTTTCCTATCACTGAGGTTAAACTAAAAGGTCTGTAGTTTCCTGCTTCTGCCTTGCTCCCACTTTTGTGAAGGGGAATCACATCTGCCCTCCTCCAGTCCTCGGTTACCACTCCATCCTCCCATGATTTGTTAAAGAGGTTAGTCAGTGGTGTCACTAGTTCTGCCCTTAATTCTTTTAGAATTCTGGGATGAATCCCATCAGGCCCCATTGCTTTGTCCACCTTCAGTTTTAAGAGTTCTTTCAGAACCCTTTCTTCTGTAAATGGGCTGGTATCAACGTCTGCATCCAGAGTGTTTCTACTGTTTGTTTTAGGTACCTCCCCCTCTTCATTTGTAAATACTGAGCAAAAATATTTGTTTAGTATCTCTGCCTTTTCACAGTCTCCTCTGCCCACCCTCCCTCCCCTTTATTAAGCCTCACTATCCCTCCCTTGGTCTTCCTTCGCTCCCTGATGTACCTGTAAAGGTGTTATCCCCCTTCTTAACTGAGTTGGCTATCTTTTCCTCAGTTTGGGCCTTTGCTGTTCTGACTGCCTTCCCAGCTTCCTTTTGCTTCAGTTGATACAGTTCTCTGTCCTGCTCCTTCTGTGATTCCTTGTACTTATTGAATGCTTTCTTTTTCTCTTGAACCTTCACTGCCACTTCCTTTGAGAACCATAGTGGTTTCTTACATTGTTTTGTTTTGTTTATTTGCTTCACACAAAGGCTCATTACCTCTGTGATGGCAGTTTTTATTATTCCCCATTGTTCTTCCACCCCTCCTTCCTGCCCATTTGCTAGTGCATTCCTTAGGCACTCATCCATTTTGGCAAAGTCAGCCCTCCTAAAGTCCAGTACTTTTGCCTTTGTATGGCTTGACTCTATTGCTGTGTTTATTGTGAACCATACTGTTCGATGGTCGCTAGTTCCCAGATGGCTACCCACTTCTACATCTGTGATCCTCTCTCCATCTCCATTTCAGAGAACCAGGTCTAAGATTGCTCCCTCTTGAGTGGGCTCCAATACTAGCTGTCTAAGGCATGCCCCCTGTAGGGCATCTAGAATAACCCCACTCTTCGAAGTGGCTGCTGCAACTGCACTCCAGTTAACATCTGGCATATTCAGATCACCCATCAGCAATATCTCCCTTTTCTGCCATTCTAAGTATACTTTCTATCATTTTCTTGTCCATTTCCTCCCCCTGAGAAGGGGGTCTGTATAAAACCCCAATGCGGATTGTGGTGCCATTGCCTGTCTCCAAATTTACCCACAGTGCTTCTTCTCCTCCCTGTTTACCCTTTTGTTCTGTTGCTTTTATTCCTTCCCTTATGTAAAGAGCTACTCCTCCTCCTCATTTACCCTCCCTGTCCCTCCTATAGATAGTGTATCCTGGTATGTTTACATCCCAGTCATGGTTTTGTGTGTACCATGTTTCTGTGACTGCCACAATATCCAGATGTTCCTCCTCCATCGAGACCACTAATTCAGAAAGCTTGTTACCCAGACTACAGGCATTGGTAGTCATTGCTCTCCATTTTTTGATGGCTTTACCTTCGGTTTTAGCATCCCCCACTGACCTTTCTACCTTGATCTTTTTCTCATTAAGTACCCTGTTTTGTAGGGAGAGGCTGGGATTTTTCTGCTGCTTATCAGTGCCTCCCCCTTTGACTAGTTTAAAAGCTTGTCAATGAAGCATTTAAACCAATTGCTCAAAAGACTTGTTCCCTTCCTGGACAGATGCAGACCATCCTGCCAGTATAGGCTGGTGTCCCTCCAGGTAGAACCCCAGTCCCCAATGAAGCCAAACCCCTGTGCTCCACACCATTTTTTCAACCATTCATTAAACTGCATGGTGCAAAGTACCCTCGCCTCCCCCATGCCATAGACAGGCAGCACCTCTGAGAAGGATACTGTGTGTGTGAAACTTGTCTTAGGCCCCTCCCCAGCTCTACAAAGTCCTCCTGCACTGCTCTAATCTCGTGATGAGCCAAGTCATTTGTCCCTAGGTGGACAATGATGTCCAGCTCAGACTCCCATGCAGATGTTCTCGTGATCCTGAGGATGCGCTTCCTGTCCCTCCAAGCCATGGCACCAATCAGGCACCTTACTTCAGTTTTCCCTGCTCCCCCAAGTTATATCCACCTAATAATTGAGTCCCCCACCAGGAGCTGCTTCCTTTCCCTGTGGTGTCCTCTGCCTCCTTCCTGTGGGCCTCCCTTGTGACAGTTGTCCTCAGCCTCCTTAGTCTCCTCTGTGGGTGCATCCATAGGGGAGCTATGCTCCCCCAGAATGGTGTATAGATTGTGGAGTGGAACAACTGCCTGGGTGTGCCTCTGTTCAACCATCCTCACCCTCCCTAAGCCCATTGTGGTCCAACTGATGTGCTTTCTTCGCAACCTCTGGGGTAGTGGTGGTGGATCTGGTGCTCCCTGGATAGGGGAGGTTCCCTTCCTACTGTCCAGTGTGGCCTGGGGGAAGGTTCCCTTACTAATGTCCAGTGTGGCCTGAAGATTGGCAACTTCCTCTCTCAGGGCAGAGAGTTGTCTGCAAATAGGGCAGCATCTCAGCCTCCAGAAATACTCCTGGAAGACTGCTGCCCCACAGCCATTACATTGCACTACTCCCCACATGTTTATCTACTTTTTTTTTGGTGTGTGTGTGTGTGTGTGTGTGTGTGTGTGTGTGTGTGTGTGTGTGTGCGTACATGTGTGATTGGTTTGTTATGTAGAAATATATATATTATACAATGTGTATGCTTATATTGTCAGTGCAGTGTGCTAGAGATGATATGACAGTGATATACACCTTGCACTCTTGAGGAAATGATGTCAGAACCCCAGGTATAAAGGAACTATTTCCAGGGGTGGGTAGGGTGAGGGATGGGAAGTGGTTGGGCCTAAACTGTGGCCTCATGAAACAATCAGCTAAAAGCTCTGACTCACCGCTGTGATGAGTGCCTTCCTGTCAGCAAGATGCCCTACACAACAATTTGACAGAGAAAATACCCTGCTAATCAAACAGAGAAAAATCCAGACATCCAAGTCAGACACAGGTAAACCTCCCCAGCCCCCAAAACAGCTTGGTGGTTTGTTAGCCACAAAGGAAAATCAAATATGCAGTTATTTCAACCCTTCTGAAGATGCTCACAAGATAAGCAGTTTGGAAAAACCCCTTCCTGAATTAAAAACTAAAATAATTAAACACAAAGCAATACCAATGTAAGACTGTAAAGTAAGGAAAACTTCCCTCAGATGTAAGCAAGAGAGAGATTTGTTGCAGATATCTAGTCCAATATAGTATATCCCATGCAGCTTCTCAGTTGTTTCGAAGCACACCCAGTTACACAACTTGGAAGAAGACGGACTTATGTCTGAAACAGGATCACACCAGTAGTTTATTGTAATTGATCAATGCTGGAATGTTCAAGCCAGAACAATTGGCTGTGATGCAGGTCTCCCTGACTTGTGAAGACAATTTCCCCCACCTCAGGCTATGTCTGGCATCCAATTACAAACTGCAGCCTTTGCTATTTTAAAATACACAGCCACCATGAGTAAATATTGCAAAATATATTGATGCAGACTGTCACAGAATACTAGTAGACAGTCCAGTTAGCCACAAAGGAAAATCAAATATGCAGTTATGTCAACCTTTCTGAAGATGCTCACAAGATAAGCAGTTTTGAAAACCCCCTTCCTGAATTCTCATATCACAATTGCCAGTTCCAGCAGCAAGGTTTGTCTTCAATCAGAGATTTACCGTGGGACATGTTCAGGTACGTGAGGGTGTGTAGGGGTGGTGACTGCTGCGTCAGGTTGTCAGGGGTAAGTTTGGTGAGGGACCTTTTTTTACAGGTTTAAAAATGAAAAAAAAAACATTGAGGGATGGTTTTCTTTTTTACAGCTGACATTGTGAAAATTAATATGGATATGGCAATCAGATGATGGGGGTACAACTTTGCACCAGGGAAACATTACTATACAATAGGGATGGTGATCAGAGGGTAGCAGTGTCATTAGACACCAAGGAGACATTACTATACAACAGGATGGTGATCAGATGGTGGGGGTGCCACTAGGCATCTGGGAAACATTACTATACAATGGGGACAGTGATCAGATGGTGGGGGAGTGCCACTAGACACCAGAAAACAGTATTGTACAATGGGTATGGTGACCTGAGGGTGGGAGATTCTCCTAAACACCAGGGAAGCAGTATTTTATAATAGGTACAGTGATTAGTGGGCAGGGAATGCCACTAGACACAAGGGAAACATTACTATATAACAGGGATGGTGACTTGAGGGTGGAGTGCCACTAAATAACAGAAACATTGCATATATAATGGGAATGGCTATTGGAAGGTAGTGGAGTGCCACTAGAAACCAAAGAAACATTATTACACAATTAATGTTGTGGAAAACAAGTGCTAGCTCCAAACATGGAAGTGAACACTAAGTGAATGTGGAGCAGGAAAATAGTGCATCTGGGGTTGGGGGTAGGAACAGCACTGTAGTCAAACTGAGAGGACTGCATGTGCTTCAACTTCACAGTGGAAGGACACAGTGGAGGTATCTGGTCACGTTTCTTCAGAGTCCCCTCTCTCTACTATATAATAGCAATACATCTCATAGCTCTGCTATTCAAATGTAAAAATTACAAAATTGCTCAACAAAAATTAAATACATTGGGTGGGATATTCAAAAGGGTTGTGCATGGCGAAACAGGGTTGCACCATGTATAACCCACCAAAATGCCCCGGCGCGATATTCAAAGGGACATGTTGCACAGTGCAACTCATTCACAATTCGAGACTGTGTAGTACAGTATGGTCTGCATGGCCATTGGCCCAAGCAGTGGACCAAATACATACAACCCTACTGTATGCTGTCAGTCAGTGGGCAGCTGAGTAGCTTGCAAGTGGGGAGCTGCCACCCGCCATTGACTGGGAGGGTGCAGGGTGGCAGGGTACTCAATGGGCAGGTGGGGAGGGTGGTACCACTGGACCACCAGGGTGTCCTATGGTCATTCCACCTGTGATCAGGCACTGGGAGGGTTTCCACTGGACCACCAGGGAGTTTTAACTCAACCCATGTTCGGCTAATGGGGATCGGTCCACTGGACCACCAGGGAGATATTACTCTTAAGCCTACGATCAGGCAATGGTTAGCGGTCCACTGAACCACCAGGGTTTAACATTACACATGCCGTGCTCAGGCAAATGGGAATGGGGCCTGCCTAGATGCAGTAAGACATTGGTCCCCGATGGCTGCAGCCTGGCAGGGTGCCAGGAGAAAGTCACCAGGGATTGGTGCACTGCATGCAAATGGGGCCATAATGAAATGCAAATGGCCCCATTTGCACCTAGCATGCATAATGGGCTCATTTGTATGCTCAGTGCTGAATATTGCGGTTTATGCACCTAGCACAACCGCACTTGCACTGGCGCATACCCCTGCTCCCCTCCTGCCACTTCACTGGCTCAGTGCCACTACACCGTGCGCAGTACGTGCACCCTCAGTGCCATATTCAATGGGGGTGAGCCATGGTGCAGTACCATTGAATATCACCTGGTACATTCCCTGGCTCATCCCAGTCATGCTGCACCCAGGCTTGAGCCCCTGCCTGGCACAGTCTGAATATCCCATCCACTGTCTATAAAATCAATAAATTGATTGCCATACTAACATCTATAAAATATTAAAACATAATTACAACACATAAATCAGGTAACTGGAGAAGACTGGAAAAAAAGTATTTGTTTTAATTCATTTTTAAAACTGCTGACTGAGGGAACAGTCTGAATGTCTGGAGGAAGGTTGTTCCACAATTAAAGAGAAGAAACAAGTAAAGTCCTGTTGCCTGGCAATTTCAAAAGGGATTTGTGAACAGCCAAAAGCCAAGAGTCTTCAGATCAGTAAGACACATCCATCTGGATTGCAAGAAACTCCTTAAGGTAGTGAGGTCCTAATCTGTACATCACCTTACAGTTCAGTAACAGGATTTTAAATTTGATCCATCATGTAACTAATAAGCAGTAAAAAAAAACCACAGCACAGTACTGATATGTACACATCTCCTAGTGGAGGATACTAGCTTAGCAACAGCATTTTGTGCTAGTATAGATGACAGACCAGATCACCTAAATGTCCATGATAGAACACATTACAGTAGTCCAGATGGAAGATACAAAATGCATGTACTAATGTGGGTAGATCATCTAAATCCATCTTTTGGATGAGACGTTAAATGGAGGTCCCATCTGCCTGTTCTGGTGGTAGTTCAGGTGGATGTTAAAAATCCCATGGCACTTCTCAAAAAGAGATGGGAAATTTCTTCGGTGCCCTGGCCAAATTTATCCCATTGACTGAAAATACCACTAACAGCTTAATCTGGTTCAATGTCAGTTGGCATCCACCTGTATAACTCTCTCTGGACAAGGTGAAAAATAGGCAGTATTGCCTAGTCTTCCTTTCAGGGTCAACAAAAACTAACTAAATAAATAAATCAAGGTAGAGCCACATCCCAGTTTTTAACACAATGAAAGTTACACTGTACCACATCTGTCACCTGCATAATCAGAGGCAATTCAGAGTCAAGCGTGAACCCTAGGTTGTGGATAACCTGCCCATCCATAAATCTCACACAATCAATTGTTGAGAGGCCCAGGTTATCCCAAAATGGAAAATCTAAGATACAGTACTTTGTCCCACCAGAATTAATTTGGTTTTGCCAGGATCAGTTTTAACTAACTACGAGCCATTTACAAACTGATATCAGATAGAGCTTTCTTATGCACAGCATCTGGGAAACTCAGTGTGGGTCTAAACAAAATATATAGTTGGGCATATTTGGCATAGCAATGAAAACACAACCTATACTTCTGGATCCCTTTTCCAAGAAGATGTACACATACTATGAATAACAACAGTGATGGAAATGGAGCCCTGTGAGGTGCTACATTCAGTGTCATCAGTGTCATCGGGGAAGCTCACATTTCCACATACAGCTGATGGCTAGAGATTGTCTGAGGATGTGAACCAGTGAATCACACCCACAACTACACCAGCAGTCTTTCTCATATACTCCAAACTTTTATATGTTCAATCATAACAGAGACTGAGGCAAATCCAGCAGCTCCAGGAAAACAAAACCTATGTCATCGTTTGCAAGGATATCATTCAAAACCCTCACCAAGACTATCTTAGTGAAATGCAGAGGAGGAAAACAAAATTGGAAAGTCTTGTAAATGTCAAATTCCTCCAGGTGTCCTCCTAGCCATGCCACCACAACATTCTTAATAGCTTTGCACAAAAAGTGCAGTTTAGAGATAGGTCACATATTTGAGAGATCCTCAGGATTTAAGGTTGCTTTCTTCCCGAGTGGTTGCACCACTGCCTCCTTCAAAGCAGATGGAAATAATTCCACCATTAGAAAGATATTAATGGATGGGAGCAGGGTCAGCAGCTGGCAGAAAAAGTCACACTATAGAGGAGCTCAGTGCCTAAAGCCTTACAACTTTAAAAAAAAATGCATTTTTTTGTGATTCCAAAATAAATTCCATATACAGAATACGACTCATGTTGACTTTCTGCATCAAAAGAGCTAACTTTTATAAAAATGAAAATGGTGAAGCCTCACCAAGCTGTCTCATATTACAGTGGGAAATGAAAAGCAGGAAACAGCTGATATGGGTGGCCACGAGGCAATAGGAGCTGGGAGCCTACCAATGCAGACGTTCTCAAGACCATCAAAGAATAGCACAGAAAAGTAGTGTAACTCTCAGTCAAATTTACAGCTCTGGAACTAAGGATTAATTCCATTTCAGAGAGAGCAAAGTATGTAGAAAAATCATCATAGCAGAAAACTACAGTAGTTACAGGAATTGTTGCAGACAATAAACTGACAGATTGCATCTAGAGCACCTAGGAAATGGTACTAGGATGTGCAATGTAAGAATTCTTAGCATACTCAAGGGAGTAGAAGAACTGGACCTAATCAAGTTCCTGATTAAAGTAAAACTTCAGTTAAATGGTTTATTACTAAAAACCTACACAGTGACATCCAGAAGCAGACCACAGACTGCTGACCACCCACGCATGATGCTCACGGTCATGAAAGAGAACCATGTAAAAGACTAATTTTTGAGTGCTGCACAGGGTAAAGGAGCATTGCATCTGGATGACAGGAGTGCTGTATGTTTCTTCCCAAACTTAGTTTTGCTACAAGGCAAAGAAGATGCCTTTGATTCAGAAGCATGACTCTTGGAATAACATATACTGTACACTACAGTTCAAGCAAGACGTCCTATCTTATATGGAGAAAATGTTCTTATACAGAGACCACTCGCAAGCTGATAAAAGTCTCAGACTGATAAACGCAGACTTTGTAAGCTGTGTAAATGAATGTGATTCTGAATGGAGTGGCTGAAAACCTTCTGTCCTCTTCTAAAGTCATCACAAGCTTTCTGAATATTTTGAAAAATAATACATGAAATCAGATCTGCTCCAGGGATGCAGTGCACCACACTAAACAGTCACAAGAAAGAAATGAAAAATGATGAAGCATGCACATCTATCACAAAACAAAAATGAATACAGCGATGGAGTGTTCACAACAGATAGTGCTTTAATGGTCAGCAGTGGTACATAGATACATAGAAATTGTTGGCAGATAAGGACAGATAGGCCCATCTAGTCTGCCCATCAACCCTAAACTTGTATGCAGTCACTGATCCTAAATGAGCAATGGCTTTTCATCACTCCTGTCCCACCCAATGTTCCCTTGTGCCTGTCCCAGGCATGCTTAATCCCCTCCACTGTGCTTGCCCCTACTACCTCTCTGTGTAGAAAAACATTCTCACATTACCTCCTAATCTACCACCTCCAATTTCATATTGTGTCACCTTATTCTGATATATTTTCTACATTGGAAAAGATCCCCCACCTGTACATTGTTTATACCCTTGAGGTACACAAACGTTTCTATCATGTCCCCCTTTTCTCTCCTTTCCTCCAGTGAGTACATATTGAGGACTCTTAGTCTCTCCTCATATGTTTTGTGATGCAAGCCATGCACCATCTTTGTCACCCTTCTCTGGATAGCCTCCACCCTGTCTATGTCCTTACACATGTCTGGTCTCCAGTACTGCACACAGTACTCCAGGTGAGGCCTTACCAGTGTTTTATACAATGGCATACACGTCTTCTGTCTCCTGCTAGTTATGCTTCTGTCTATGCACCCCAGCATGCCACTGGCCCTCCCTGCAGCCTTTTTGCACTGCTTTGATACCTTCAGGTCATCAGATATCAGATATGATAACCCCTAGGTCCCTTTCCTTTTTGGTGACACAAGTATTTCACCTTGTAGCTTTTAAGAGTTTACTGGTGGCCACTGTCTACTTGCTTTTATATCCAATTAGAACATGGCACTGGGTGAGTATAGCATGGACTAAACTGTGCATGAAGAACCGTGCAGTCAGTAGCTCATATGGTATGACAGCAACAGGGGTATATGAGTGATATGACTGTGTTGCTATCCCCAGTCGCTCTGTACCAAAGAGGAAGTAGATATAACCACTGCCAGTCAGGTGCTTGGTTGAGCCACTCCTGTGGTGGAGCAGCTAGAGCGACCAACCCAGCAGTAGATGAGGGGGAAGACCAGGGTTTGAAACCCTGCTCTGGAAATTTTTGCATTCTGACTGTGCATCCACAACATAGTGCCGCAGTCATCTTTTTAACTTGCCCCACTTTCCACACCCTATGGAGTTGATTATATTTATTCCAGGAGTGGTGAAGCCCCCCTTGCAGGGGTGTGTGGGGGTGGAGCCCTCATAAAAAACAAACTGAATCGGATGTGCAGTGTTCGTATGTAGATGGCATTATGTGCCACTGCTGCATTGCCACAAGTTGTTTCCTGTGCACAGGAGTGACTTGTGCAGTTTCATCTGCAACATCATGACCCTGTGCCTAAGAAAATGGAGGGGGGGACCAGTGATATTGCTGGTGTATATTTAAAGACAGAGTACTGATTTGTGCAAAATAAAATACTGAGTAAAAGTGCAGAGGTGCAATAGTGCAACATTTCTGTTTGTGCAAAGGTGAAATAAAGTGCAGGTGTCAATCTTCACAAACTGCCATTTAAATACTCAGTTTCTAGAAAAATAGATGACAAGAAATAGTTAATATTTGCAATAATGCACAATAGTTAATAATGGCAATGATGCACAATAATCACATTACTCACATATTTTTTGATCTTATATGTTCTGATTTCAGAAATATCTTATGTCCATACATAAGCCAGTTACAAAAATGCTGTTAAATCAAATCTGCAATTTAAACTGGGCGGCATGATGAACTTGGAGTGGAAGATCCAAAATAACTTCTCTCCTAGACAGTAGTCCAGCCAAGTCACCATACCTGCAACTGATGACAAACTTTTCAATCCACTGATAGCTGAAGTTATGCTTGGTTCTATTTGAGAAGGCATGCACAAGATGTGTTGCAGCATATTCAAGGTTGTCACAGCTGGAGAATCCAGAACAATAGTTTCAGCATGAGGGGATCTCCAGCTGGACCTTTCTTCCCAAGTCCACATACATACTGCCTACAAATGCCAGTGTGGCTATTTTTTCTCAACACATTTGAGAAGGATCTGGACTCATTAGTCAACAGTGACTTGACCCATTGCAGTTATTAACTATGCATGTCAGTGCTGACCATTAAAGCACTATCTTCTGAATACTCCATTTGTGTATTCATTTGTGTTTTGTGCTAGATGTGCATTCTGCATGGTTTTTGTTTATTTTTTATAACTACCCAAGACTAAAATATGTTATAAAAGACAGTATGATAGCAATAATGTAGACTTAATGTATGTTACTGTGTGATTGCAGGACTTGATAAGGCTTGTTAAAAGTCATGGGGCAGGTGCTGTTGTTTAAATAAAATTAATCACCACAGGGTGAGATTTCAGTAGGATCTTACTGCTCAAGGGTAGCCAAAGGCAATAAGATGGCTGCTACCTCATGTCCTTATTGAACACGCTAAATGTGCAGTCCTCCCAGACCCACAGCATGAAGCCAAGATTCAACACTGAAAACGCCATACTTAGGTACTGTTCTATATTTTGCAGATATAATCCTACTCAAAATGTTTTACATTTGAATGTTTGCAAATTATCAGTGTATTAGGTGTCTGATACTGCTGATAGACTGTGTGTTTTTTGAAAAGATAATTAAACTATTACAATATTATAACTATCAGAAAACCATGACAGTTTAAACAGTTGGCTATAAGAGACTCTGCTACAGTATGTAGATTTGTGAATCAGTCTAAAAGAAATAATATTTTGCCTTGCTCACATGGACTTTCAACATCACCAAGAGTGACATTCCACTGAGCTGGATGCACAGATTTGAAGTTATTGGGACCTATAGCAATGTGGGTCTAAGACAATTGGTGCACTGGCCAATTTGTTTAGATTATCAATGGCATGAGTTTATTTACTCTACAAGTTAGCTACAGGTCCTCCACTAGTGGTACCTCTAGAAGAAGAGTAATTGTTATACTGATATCTGAATTAAAGTATTTTTTTAGACTCAGAACCAAATGTGTCTCAAATGTACTTTGTGTATTTAAAAATACAATGAAATAAATTTGAAAAAAAAAGAAATGCATTTGTTATCTCCACATAGATGTGTACCAGCTTCTCCCCTATGGCTTTTACCATGCTAGAACAGTCCCAAGCGAACTTAGTTTCAGCCATCTCCAAGACAAGACCACTAAAATAATAACTAGCAACAGTGGAGGCTATCTAAAGCCTAACATCCACTATTGTAGTTGAAAACAAATAGAATTTGAAAATATCTGTCTTGCACGGGGTCTCCGGACTTTGTGAGAGTCTTTCTGGGTTGAGGATTAAATCCACTACCCTAAACAGAGTTACAGACCTATTTTATTCAGCTGCATTGATGCTAGAGAAACAAATTCTTCTTGTTGTATCTATTATTGCCTCCTGGTACAGTATCACTGATAATTAGACACCAGGAAAAACTTGCCAGATTCTAAGCCAGATTACCTCCATTTGTGTTCTAACCTCTGAGCCTGTGTATTTTTTCATAAAGCTTTTTACTACTCAGGTGAAGCCCTGCACCTGTCCCCACATCCCCCTGGCTAGCATCCACCTCCCCTCAACCTACCTGTAGTGAGATTAGCATAGATGTCCACTATTGCAGGGTTGGAAAGGGAGGGCTGTCCCCCCCTAGAGTCTGCATCCAGAGTTTTTCCAGACATCTAGATGGTTACATGGGTCTGGGGAGGTGTGCAGGCAGTTGGTCACCTTCAGATCTCTTTTTCCATTTTCTCCCATGAGCCTCTGCTGTAGAGGCACATAAGGATATGTGTGTGGAGGTGTATATGTTCTGTAGAAAGGTTACCTCTCCTTTCAAGCCTCTTGGTGCCTCCACTGCCACAGTGATTCCTCCCACTGGCTGTCATAGGCCAAGATTACTGACCACCCCACCTATCCCACTCTATAACCCTTGGCAACCTGTGCTCATTGCTGAATACAAGTTGCCTGTTTGAAATGAGGTAAGGTGTTCAAAGCCTTAGCCCTTCACATCACTGGGCTGGCTTACCTTGTGTTTTTTAAAAGATTGAGGTCCACAGTATGCTATGGGGCACTCCTTGTTATGTATGCCATGTGTCTACATACTGACACTAGTGATAAGATGCAGACAGGATAGTTCTGTTGTACACTTCTACAGCCACAGTGACACTAATAGTGGAGTCAGCCATTAAGCAAGAGATGTTTACTGTCTGCCAAAAAATATTGGTACTGAATCTACCCTTGTCTTTACTGTGGACTATCTCATCAGGAGCTGAAAAAGGATGAGGAACCAACAGGTTGCAAGATCTGACTGCAGGTCCTCTCCAAACAGAAATGCCCCTAAGCACAGTTGGTTCAATGATGCAGGTTCCAGAATATGCAAACAAACAAGCAACAAAAAAAGGAGCCTTAACTCATAAGGCAACAAAAATAGATGTATTTAATCAAAATCTTTGTCACAGAGGAATAGCTCAGGAAACACAGGCATACCATGAGAAGTTATAAAGCTTGCTTTTGTATTAATATTAACAACAATAACATGAGAACAAGAAATTAAAAAAATGTACAGGATAGCTCTTCACACTGGCAGTTCAAAAAAGTTCAACATCTGAGAGTCACTTTTCAATTTAAATTTCAGTCTGCCTCCAAACAAAGCATTGCTTTCTTTATATAAGATGTCTGCCTTGAGTTAAATTATGTGTCCTGGTCTTGTAAGCTTAACCTCCTGTCATAAAACAATGCAAAATATATTTTTTTTGTCCTTCCTGTGATCAGCTTGAAGAGTACATGCAGTCTTCCTAATAGGTGCATTCAATTTTAACATTCTGTTCCAGAGCTAATTTCCTGCTGAAAATTCTGATAACAAGCTTGTGAAGGATTAGTAGGTTTCTCAAGGTCAACCCATTGTGTTCAAACTGCTAACATCTCTAACAAACCCAAGTAGCTGTCTGTAATCATTTCATCAATATAATTGTATACACTTGCATACAAAGACATCACAGTACCTCATAAAGATGCACATAATGACAGAGAAGCACAGGGAGAAAATAAGAATTGAAACAGCAAGTGAAGAATAGGAGATAAGAGGGGGACATTGTGGGACCATTGGAGTGGCCAATTTCTAGGTGTCACAAGGAAAATGTGATTTCACAATCAGACAGGCAAGAGACAGACAAGTTGCAGAACAGGCGAGGGGAAAACTAGATCCCTGCTTTTAACTCTCTTTGTAACAAATGGGACAGGGTTTCAATCAACTGTTACAATAATGTAGTGCAAAGCTGCATGATTTGGCAACCCTCTGCACAAAATCCAATATGTATTGAGAAACACTGCTCCTGCATCAGAGGTAGAAGCCCATGTGTAAAACCTGCTTATTTATAGTGCAAACTTTTCCCTGAATTCAACAAATCACTTAAATGGTTCATTACTTGGCTGCACAATTATATGCATACATGCATGTTCACTAATGGGAACAATGCCTCTTCATTTAGTAGAGATTCAATAAAATATTAGCCCTTGAAATACAAATTCCAACATTTAAAGGAAATTGTATAAAATGCAAGTTGAGAACAATGTCCTAATGAAATACACTTAAAGAGCTGCTGATGTCTCAAAGAAAACTTGAAAAACATGATATTTAGGTACAATTCAGCTTGCATTCCATACATATTCTTAGATTTATCCTCCCCATTGTTTATTTCTGAGGCAATCTACATAAATGCATGATCTTTATACCTTAAAGTTCATCTGCCTCTTTAGCTTACTCCCCACTTCAAGTCATAATCCTGTGTTGACATCACAATCTGTTGCTATGGGAGTAACTGTGATGTGACAAAGAGTGCATTATAATCTCCGGTTGGAGAAAGCAACAAGAATACATGAACTCTTCAGGAGCAAAGATCATGTTTTCATGTGAAATACATCATAAATAAATAATAGGGAGGAAGAATACAGAACTAATGTTACATACAAGCTTAAATGTGTCTAAATATTATGTTTTGCTAAAGTTCTGAAGGCATCAGCTGCTCTTTAAAGATATACAGGCTTATACAAAACACATCACTTTTTTTAATATCCATGAAAAATATTGAAGGCTTGAATATAAGAGAACCTTGATAATGAAACAGCATGCTTCAAAAATATTTTGACAAATAGTATGGAAAAAAGAATGAAGTCCAAGAACAAGGGCTACCACAAAATAATCTTAAAAAGCTAAAATGTCCCAAATTAAAGTTGCAAGCCAAAAAATAAATAAATGCAGAGTAGAGCAAGAGTACATTTGAGAGAGTGCACTATTGGTTATGTTGTGATAGAAACTTTCACAAAGACCATATAATAAATTCAATGCTAATAATTACTGGTATCTAAAAAAAGTCCACGATGATCAAGAGGGCATCAATAATGTGAACAAGAAACTTATTACTGAAATCTATAACTAGATGAGAGGGGTTTTAAAATGCACTCTATAACATAGGTAATCACTCCAAGAATGGTTCTAAATCCATAATGCCATTAAGCCAATTTGGTAATAGGGTATTGCTTTGTAAACTCTACCACGACTCTCATTTCAGCAATTTCTGGAGTCTGCCACCACCTTGAAGCAGTCTAGGTACAAATTCTTAAGAGTGAAAGCAATGTTTCTCTTAATGGTGATGACTGTATGCATTACCCAGGATCCAGGGAACATAAATATGGGAGATTGTCAGAAGGTTTAGCAAAATATTTTAAAGGAGGAAAATTAACATTAGTACAAAAAATATTCACTTTGAAGAACTACATCATTACTTTATTGCAAATTCAGGCAATCAGAATTATTATAATCAACACTTATATTCCACCAGAAAAATCTAACTACTTTCAGCATAATTGCTGGCAACAGTTAAGCACATTATTATCAGACATAAAGCTGAATTATCCAGAAGTGAACATTTTATTAGTAGGTGATGTGAATGCCTGAATCAGTGTTTTTAATGGATTATTAGACAATATAACATTGGCCCTGATGAATACCATCCCCAATCCCATCATGCCTACCAGACAGATGAAAGGTAAAAAAAATATATAACAAAGCAGGTCTAGTTCTGATTGAAATTTTAAGAGAAAATACTTTATATCCACTTAATGGAAAACTGAAGGGAGACTTATAGGGCAACTGCACCTGTATTAATTCAACAGGTATCTCCCTCCTAGTCTATGCTTTCTGGTTGGGATCTATTACAGCATGTTCTCAATAAGTCACACCTACTAGATCTGGAAACAACCATTTTTTGTCCTCTTAAAAGGTCTCAGCATGGGACAAATTAGAAAAGCAGTCCCAGAAATTCTATATTTTATTTATTTATTTCATGTTTTGGAAACAACCTTTGACTCCAGGACTCTTTTACAAAGGTCCCACATCAAACAAACAAAGATAACATGATAAAGACATAGTGGGCCCGATTCTTAAATGGGACTGCATTCAGTGCAAGCTGCGGCAAACAGCAGCCTGCACTGATGCTCCATACGCCAGGGACCCTGCACTGGATTAAGGTACAGGAGGGATCCCGGCATTTAAGTCCCCACACTTGTGCTATTCTGTCCCTTGTGGCAAAAATCTGTCATATGGGAGGTGTCTATCACAAGCCTAGTGCGGCACAGGAAACTATGTCTACTGTACATATGTGCACAGTGACTGCCACCAGTCTCAGACACTGTGCCCATATGTACAATATGGTGCAGATGCAGACCACAGTCAGTGGTTGTCTGGGCACCAAGGGGTGGGTTCCACTAGACTACCAGGTAGTGGTCACTGCCATGATTGGGCACATGCCCATACCACATGCAGGTGGCTGGGCAGCATCAGGGATGGGGTGGTGGCATTGGGGATGGGTGACAGGACCTGGCAGGATGGGGCATCATCAGCAAACCTGACAGCAACCACAGGATAGAGTAGCACATAGGCTGACTGCCCCAGTGGAACATATTCTAAGTCCCACTACACCTCCTCTGGCTGGTCTAAGGGCACTTTAGAATATCCCCCACTGGGTGCTGTCTATGAATAGCAAGCTGCAGCTTGCATCAGCGCAGTCCACCTAGAGCTGTGTCACAGCATTGTGCAGGGCACACGCTGGCGCAGGACCCTGTTTGTGACAGGCAGCCTTCGGTTGATGCAGGCCACCTTCGTGAATTGCATGGAGGCAGCCCTGGATGCAAGGTGCACCTTGCACCATCTCTGTTTGGTGCAAGCACCTTGCATCAGAAACAGGACTTTGAGAACTGGGCCCATTAAGTTCACTGAACATTTTGTTGAGTGAACTTAATAAGTATACTGAAATAATATCAAATAAAAGTCTTATCTGGGAACATACATAAGAAGAAGATATTAAGATTGCAATCTATGAGATGTTGACTAAAGAGGATTGGGAGATCCTAGGAAAAGCAAATGGGAACCTGGTATGGCAAACGGTTTTTAATCTTTTTGAGTAATTAAAAGTAAAATTTACAAGCAATATAAACAAAAGATCAAAAGGGAAAAGATTATTGGATGGTTTGATGCAGAGTGCTTTGATTACAATTCGTGCCTCACAGCAAGGATTAGAAGCATTAAACTTAATAAAGATAGGAGGAATTTTAAAATTTTAAATACAGAAAAAAAATACAGATGCTTCCTGGTACAGAAAAAATACAATACCATCAAACCCAGTGGATGAAAATGTTGAAGGCAATTGATGATAGAGATGATAAGGCCTTCTGGGCACTAGTGGCCAAAGGAACAAACAACTACAAGTAAAAAATAGATACATATATTTCTGAAACCCAATAGGTTATTTTTTTTACAGATGTTTTCTTTGACCCTAGTTCCCGGGCTCCTCACTTGCTGACAGTGTTTTCAAAACCAGTGAATCCATGAAGAATAGTACATTAACTTTAATCAATAAAAAAGAGGTATACTTAGCAATTAAAACTCTACAACTAAACAAGGTGACAGGCTCTGATCTTATTCCTGCAGAAGTGTAGAAGTGTAGCACTACACTATGATGCAATATTTTGACTATTCTCTTTAATAGATGCATCCTGGAAAATGCCATGCCACCAACTTGGAAATTATACCTATACCAAAAAAAAAGGAAATTTAACTCACCCTTCCATGTACAGGCCGATTAATCTACTAGATGTTAATCTGAAAAACATTTCCAAAATAATACTGGATAGACTAAGAACAAAGATTGACCTTTCTGATGGTTTGAGTGAACATCAGGCTGGTTTCAGACAGAGGTACTCTAGTATTGACACCAAAGAAGTATGTTACAATAAGGAAGCAGAAACTGTTTGTGGTTATGTGGATTTTTTGTCAGCCTTCAATACTATCTCAAGAAAAACACTTTGGGCTAGTGTTGTGCGAAACTGGAATATTTCACAGAGCGAAACATTTCACTTAATTAACGCATTATGCAAAATATTTTGCTTGACGAAATGTAAAATGTTGCCCATGGTTGTGAGCAAAATTTCACCCCAAGCCGGTGAAATTTTGCCTATGGGTGAAATTTCACCACTGTGGGTGAAATTATGCCACTTCTGGTGGAATTATGCCACTCGCGAGCAAAATTTCACCTCCCGTGGGCAAAATTTTGCAATCTATGTTAGACTGGTGGACTGCTGAAATTGCAGGCAAAATTTCACTGAAATTACACAAAATATTTTGCGCGGTGAAATTTAATTTTGCTGCATCTCTACTTTGGACCCCTATGATACAAAGAGGCATAGACTCATCTTTAATCTGGATAATATATAACTTGTATGAAGATACTTGGCAAGGTATGCCTGGACATCTGTCAAATATATTCCCCATCAACAAGGGAGTCTGACATGGATGTGTCCTTGCCCCCACTCTGTTTTGTCTTTACATAGAGTAACTCTTAATAGAGATGGTCTATCTTAAATCTGATTCAACAAAGATTCTTGAATTCCTCTCTCCAGCATTCACATATGCTGATGATATCATTCTCCTGTCCTTAACAAAAAAAAATAAATATAATTTTTTTAAATTTATTAGATTTAAAAGTTAAGGAAATAAAACTAAAAATTAATTCTGAAAAAACAGGTGATGGTCTTTGGTAACAAAGACAATATGGGGAAATGGGCAACACGGAAACATAGACTTTGACAGAAGATAAGGATGACTTGGCCCACCCAGTCTGCCCATTTCCCTACCTATTGGATAAGCTGCAGATCCTAACTAACCAATAGCCTACTTCTTCTTCCTACCCCCAACCTGAATTGCCTTATGTCTGTCCCATGCATTCTTGAATTCCCCCACTGTTTTTGACCCCTGCCCTCCTCAGGAAGGCCATTCCATGCATCCACCACCCTTTTCATGAAAAAAATGTTTCTTCACATTGCCCTTGAATCATCACCCCTCTAGCTTCGAATTGTGTCCCCTTGTTCTTGCACATCTCTTTTTCTGAAAGATGCTACCTTTTTGGACTTTGTTGATTCCCTTGAAAGTTTCTATCATGTCTCCCCTCTCCCTTCTTTCCTCAAGGGTATACATGTTAAGCTCCTTTAGTCTCTCTTTGTATGGCTTCTGGTGCAGACCCTGCACCATTTTAGTTACCCTCCTCAGAACTGCCTCCATCCTAAGTCCTTGTGGAGATGGGGTCTCCAGAACTGCATGCAGTACTCCAGACGGGGTCTCACTAACTGTCTGTACAGCGGGATGACAACTTCTTGTTTTCTACTGGTGATGCCTCTTCCTATACATCCCAGTATCCCTCCAGACCTAGAAGTAGGCAAAGGCAGATTACAGGTGACAGATTCATATGTTTATTTAGGAATTATATTTTCATCCAATGGACTATGGTCAAAACACAGTGAAAAAAAACATTTCATTGGCAATAAAATAAACTCAAACTCTGGAAAAATGTAATTATCTCTATGGTAGGCTATCAGTCAAGTCACTTACTCATGCAAACAAATCAAAATATCTATCACAATGCTCTATGGGGCTGAAATCTGGGATATTATAAACAAGGATAAAATGATGATTCCAATATTCAAACTACTTAGAAAAGCCCTGGCTGTTGTACACGCTTCCCCAGCAGTGTACTTGAGATCTGAACTTGGCCTGGACAAAATCAATGCTGTTATAGACTACAAAAAGTTCAACTACTGGTTACAAATAACAAGACTTTCTCCTAACAGACTGCCAGATAGGTGCCTAGAAAAGAAGAAGAACTGGAAGAGACTAGGCTGTGGAATGGACCACTGTACAAGAAAATATTAGATCTGTTAAAAAATATGACTTACAATTTCTGGAGAACTACTTGAAGAGAAACATAACATTTAGTATTCATTACAAAAAATATATGAAAAATGAAGTTAAAAACTATTGGATTAATAATGATTTACAGAAAATTCAATCCTCCAGATTCTGACCATGGTTTGCAAATAACAATTATTCCTATGGCTATAAGCATTACTTACTGAACATGTTTTAATTGATCCTTTACTTAGGAAAATATATGTCAAATGCAAATTTGAACTTTTTGAAGGTAATGCTTTACTTGTTAAATACTAAAAACATTTGCCTAATGGTTATAACTGTTACTGCTCATAGGGAGGCAAGGATGATCTACTACATGTTTTATGGCATTGTATAAGGTATGAAAAAACTTGTATGTATTGGTTCATCCCTTACTTACAGAATCTAAGTGATTTGGTTAAACTTCTCCTTACCAAAATATTGTTACACACAGACAACAACTACACATTTAAAAGATTAGCTATCATTTTTTTAGTATTTTGAAACATAAGGAAGAAAATGATATTACAAATTGGCTTTAATAGTCAGTAAATACTGGTCTAGATCCTGAACTAGAACTGGCATTTAATTCAACTCTTATTTGAACATAATTTAAATGCATTTACTGTAATTGTCTTAGCTGGTTTTCCATTTGAAATCATCCTTTGATCGCATACCTATATTGGCAAGAAATTTAAAGATGCATCATAATTATATAACCATATTAATCCAGAGCCATTGTGACTAATTCCAAGTCTTGCAAGTTGCAACATATGCTGATATGCCAGGGATTCTGAGCCAGATTCCAGAACAGTCAGGGTCCCCAGCAACTACACCCTGTGACTTGCAGCAACCCAGGCAGTGCGCCAAAAGGAGGGCTCACCTGAACAGGATTCCGCAAGCTGTAGCAATACCCCCTGTCAGGGCAAATGTCCCCTTCCCCATAGCCCCAAATGCATAGCCCCTTCAAAGGCCCACTCCCTGAAACAACTGCCCTGCCTTAAAGGGCTATACAGGCACACAACCCCCACAGCCCCCATGCCAGCCACCTCGTGACATGTATCCATGATTCCTGGTAGTCAGCCAGCCCACAATCCCCCACCGCAGTACCAGTACTCCACCTCCCACACCATGTCAAGTCATCGATTGGTACAATTCATTTTTTCACTTCCATGTCACTTACTGAGCTTCTCCTGAGAGCATACTACTGTGTAAAGCAAGCCTCAATCAGTTATTGAGCACATACTGTATACAGTTGTATGCACTTGGAAGAAGCCTCAGCTGGTGGCTAGCCATGGAGGTGAGAGGTGGCTGTGCCAGTTCTTGATTGGACACAGGTGTGGGGGTGGTGGACTGGCACTGCTGGGTGGAGGGTGGGGCCACTTGGACTACCAGGTAATTAGTGACATGACAGGAATGCCAGTGGTGAGATGGGGATCAGGATTGGGGCTTGGGGACCAGGGGACAGTAACTGTCCTGTGGGGCACTACACAGGGATGGGGATGACATGCTCTGCCCTGTGGGACATTACATGGGGATCAGGGCTTGGGGGTGCCAGCAGCCAGCAGTGGGCTTTCCTGCCAATGGGGGAATGAGTGAGAGGGCTTATGTGGGACTGTGTGGGGGTGGCTGTTATGGCACAAGGCACAGTGGTGCACACCTGGTGGATATGGTGTACACTTAGACCAGCTAATTGCTGGTCTAACTGTACTTAGATCAATGTCCTCTAGGGGTTGTCTTGGAATAGCACATTTGCTGTTCCGACAGCCATCTTCTTAAAATAGGGCATAACTGATCCCATAAACTCCTTTGTGCTATGTCGCAGGGGTTTTATGGTATAACCAGTGCTGTTGGACAACTGTGGTGCAGGCAGCCTATGACATGTCACAAGCTGAGTTCTGGGAATACCAGATGTTGATACGCATGGCACAAAGTGCTACTTGCAAAATTTTGTTTGGTGCAAGTCACTTTGTGACATTGATAACAGTTCTAGAATTGGGCCCTTTGATTGTACTTGCTAGTGCTCTGTTATACCTGATATTGAATTTCTTCTTCATGCCATATTTGTTAGAATAAAACACTTTTTTAAGGCTCCAGTCTTAAAAATTCATTTTCCACTGAGGAAATGTTTAGATGGGCTAGTTATAGATCTTTAATGACTCTGACATTGATAATTATTATAAGTTACTGATCTAATGTTTCTAACTGTGACTATTTTAAATTATTTTTCCTTTATACCAAGATTCTCTGATTGTACTGATATTTATTGAATGTTTAACTGTAATGTTGCTTTTTGTAATGATCATAATAGTTAAATATTTAAGTACCATATTCTAACACCACAAATTTGAAATCTGTTGGATATTTATTTTGATAAATTCTGAAACAAATGCTAAAACACTTCTGTCAGAGCCATTCCATTAGGCTGCCATATGTTCTGCATTCTGTTTTTAAGATGCCTGGTGGTGCTGCCCACATAAAGTGTATTGCAGGAGCACCCAGCAGCATAGACCACATAGTTAGTATATTTTAACAACTTTGAAACTGTTGAACTTCCACCAATTTCTCCCTCTCACCCACTCTAATCCATCTACCACTCCTTGCAAATCTGCATCATGTGCATCATTTGCATGCACAAAACAAAAAATAGTAATAATAATAATAGACCTATTCTGCAATCAATTTTCCATCTTTGGTTCACTGTAGTGACTTTGTTTAAAGAGGTCCCCCAATCTAGGCCCCTTGAAAAGAAATTATGGAGCCAGGTTCCACTATTTTTCTCAAATCTGGATCAAATAAAAGTACAAGAAGGATTATCTCTTAAAGGACAAGCCCCTTTGTTATAGGCCTGGAAGCCTAGAAGAAAGGAAGAAGGGCAAAGAAGGAGGGGGTAGGGGGGGGGGACAGGGAAGAAAGGGGTTGGGATTTTGAAGAAGGGTCATAAGGTGGAGGGCACAGTCAGAAACGGAGGCTCTGCTCTAGAGGTGATGACCTCATCAAGATGGGGCGGGTCTTATGGGGAAAGAACACAAAGGGCAGGTCGAAGGAAGAAAGAGGGGGAAAAAGAGAGCAAGGGGTTAGGGCAAAAGGGGGGATATAAGGGGCCACACAGATGAGATCTCCCTCACTTTTGCTAGATAAATTTTGATTTGTTTAACACATCCGTCAGAGAGTTCCTGGGCAAGTGTTTTTTGTGTGGCAAGACAAGCTTTTTCTTGGTTTAAAAAAAAGGGGGGGGTAGGCCAGCAATGTTTAGTTTTGTAAAGGCAGAAGATATTTATGGTTAAAACAGAAGTTTAAAGCTGAGTTGCATTGGGTCGCTGTATTTAATAAGATAGCCTGAAGGAATAATGAGAAAATGGATCATTCAAAGACATAGTGGGAGGGCTCGAATTAACATGTTTTTTGGGAAGATGTGAACCTATGGGACAGTGTTTTCGGTGCTCAGGTTTGGGTTAGCTGCATAATGATGACTTTGGGACAAATTACATGTTAGCAAAACTCAGTGAGCTATGTAGGGTGATGCAACTGAAGGCCCGCGAACATGCATGGGTGTTGGCTGGGGCAAAGAACAGGATCACCATGGAAAACTGAGGGCCCATACCTGGTGGAGGTGCCAATCAGAAATAGGCTAGGTGGTCAGAGAAATGTTTTTGTGTGAGGACGGAAGACCAGGTGGCTGCCGCTGATATGCAGCACAGAATTGAGCCCACTTTGGAACAGCATTTGGTGGCATAAGAAAGGATAATTCAGGTCAGCCTATGAGCTGGGTGGGCTGGGAGCAGGGAGGGTGAAAAGGGGGAGAGGAAAGAGAGGACTGCTCAGTACTTCAATGATTTTTTTAAGCTGGAACAGGGGTAACTGCAGTGGGGGATTTCCACAAAAAAGGGGGGGTTGTTGAAGGATGTCAGGCCACGAATGCTGAGTGGGTGGTCTTAGGACAGACTAGCAGGGACCTGTCCCAGACTGACTTCTTTAAACAACGGGCCATTTTTTGGTTTCAGAAGCTGACTAGAGGTTATTTTTGATGGAATCAGGTGACAGTGTGGCTGCTGGTAGGGGAGTAAGGGCTGCAAAGGGGTGGAGCATCAGATGCTCGTCTTTGTTGTCAGGGGAAGGCAAGATCAGCTGTGAGTGGCACGAACAAGTGCAGGACTCGGGACAATGTAAAAGGTCCTGGAAGGAGCTGGCACATGACGGGGGGGGTGGAAGCTACACTTCACTGCATGGGGCGCCTGTAGTGACAAAGGAAGAACTGCAGGTTAGGAGTCCCCAAAGGGGGCTTATACTGCGGCCATGCCAGGGGATGGGGTATTTGTTGTTTCATATTGTCTCAGCAAGCCATCAACTGGTGTTTGGGCACACAAGGGAGCAGCGGTATGTGAACAGGAGGCAACAAGACATGGAAAAAGTGGAAATAATTTAGAAAAGGTTTGCAAAGGCAGTGAGAGAGGCCATGTGGTGGCCGCCATTTTGATTCAGGCCACATGGGGGACCACCATTTTGTTCAGGCCTCACGGCGGCCGCCATTTTGGGTTGGAAAAGGGGGCTAATCATGTATGGTGCACACTGTCTAATTGTTTGGTGACAGACTAGGGCTGCTTTTATTTAATGACATTATGATAAGAACACCCCTCAATGACCAGCCTGGATCAGAAGCTGTAGTACAAATTCAAACAGTGTAACAGAAGCTACAGCTTCTATAACAGGGTAGCACAGTATCAGAATAAAAATGAACACACAAGGAAGAATTATAAAATTGGAGGTGTGTGACAACTTCAGATTGGATATTGACCTACAAACTGCAATTTATGATGTTTTCCAGGTGCTGCAATATGCAATTTTTGACCATTAAATAAATACATACATACATAAATGTACAGTAAAGGTAAGAATTACTAGTGAAATTAGTTCATTTATGAACTTAGATGATATTTTGTTGCAGAAGTAGATAATAGTGTGGGCAAGAATGTACCCAAAAAAAAAGAGTGGGGTTTCGATGTAGCAGTTAATACACAAACAACAGTGATGATAAAGAGCTATGTACCTATGAAAAACAAAGAGGGAGGACAATGGGTTTACCTTGGATAAATCCTAACATTGGATTTGATTGGGGTGAGATAATTGTCATGGAAACAGTAGCAAAGGATGGGCTTGGTGCAGAAATGACTAAGGTGGTTAAGAAGAGCAAAACTCAAATTCAGCTCAGTGGTTTACATATAATGAGGTATAAAAAAAGGGATGGCATCAATCAAGAATGCTAGTTACAGGACCTACAAGGACAACAGATACCAAGCATGGCATGAACACACAGGGGTAATCAGGACATAGGGGGAGGGCTGCAAATAGGCAGGGGCCTGGGGAGGGGAGTGGTTATCGAACGGGTCATTTCCCAAGTGTGTGTCTTTCAGACGTTCAGGTTTAACAAACAAATTCAGGTTTTAACCTCAACTATTTCTCTTAGCACTGAGACTTCTCTAACAAGGGGCACATAAAACAAAATGTCCAGTCCTGCTTGCCAGTGCTAACCTCAGTGCCAGTACCTCAGCCAAGTCCACCAACAGGACTAATGTTGAGAAGTATGTGAGGTTTGACAGCATATGCTAGGGTAATTTAGCAATTAGTTATAAATCACTTTCCTTGCACTGTGCAGTGTGTAAAAAAACAAGTAAAAAATTTACACCCAGCCGGGGAGGCTGGCATTCAGGTGGATCAATTATTGAGAATTATGGGTCAGGAGTTGTGACCATTCAAGGTTGCTGTTGGGAGCCTAAGACAGATCAGGCAGTTTACAGCTAGAGGGAGAAAATAGTCTTCATAGGTGATTTGGTTAACATGAGACCAATTTGGAAGTGGAACAGTTTAGGAGTCTCCAATGCCAGCCGGGACCAGTGTTAGAGGTCAACGAAGGGGGCCATGAGTCCAGCTGCATTATGGCAAGAGGATTTATGGCTTCAGCATAGGTTTTAGTTGCTACTGCCTATTTAACCTAGGGAGGTGATGGTTTTATTTATTTATTTATGTTTTGGGTCACCAGCTAAGTGCACTAATCCAATGGACCATTTTCAGACATGACCTGGAAAAGAAGGTAGTGATGCAGGAAAAACTAGCAATGGACACAATTACAAGTTGGTATACAGATAAAACAAACACTCATTTAAATGAAAACAATTATTTTGAGGTCTATATCTTTTCCTAGTACCATATCCAACACCAGCCATTGGTGTACCAGCCCTAACATGACTAAGGTGGTAAACTGCTTTTCCAGAATATTGATTGTTTTAACTGTTTGGTCTGGCTGTATTTTTTAATGATGTTAACTTTTTTAATTGTTATTATGTACGGTGCCTTAACATTCAAAAGGCACCTTATAAATAAAAATAATTATTATTATTAACAATATAGTAAGGTTTCTGTGGTCCTGCCCACAGTTCCACTGTACAGTGAGAGTTGTTCCGGTGATCTTAGGGGTGCAGGTGACAATGATGCTTGAGAAACGATCCTTTAGTAACCAATCAGCCGGGCATATGTTAATGCGTATCCCCTCAATTCATAGTTTAGTTACTAATGCTGCCACATACTTGGGAAGGCCCTTGGGGCTGATGTGTGCTGGAAGGGTGACAGGGATACAGGACATGGATTGGCAAGATGCAGTACCTTTGATCCTTGGTGGTGGATTTGAGGGGGAGGTGGAGACAATCATCTTGGGGAGTTAGTGGGCTAGAGAATCTTTATCCACAGTGGCTGTTTATATGAAGAACAGCAGCGCCAACCTGAGCGTTGTGTGGATGCAGGGGGGTTATGAAATTTAAATCCAGAGGGGGGCATATGGATGTCCCTGATCATTACCACTGACCATTACCTACAGACAGTAGTGGAGTAGAGCTTTACTTCCAGTTCAGGATAACATGCAGGTGTCAGAGTACCGGCTGGCAAGAGATGGGTCAGTAGCACTCAGCAGCACTCTTAGTGAGGATGGAGGTAAATTAGTTTGGAGCAACAAGAGAACAAACAGACTGTTGGTTCAAGCTACTGATCTGAATTAAGTTGCATATGACTGGGGAATTATGGCCATTACCCACTTGCCTGTGGCTGCTGGGGCCGTGGGTGTAGAGTAAAACTGTAATCATATTTACACTGCATCTACAGAGTCGAGGGATTTTGTTTTCCTCATTTCAGCAGTGCAAGCCACTATGGCCAGTTGTGGGCCAGAATCACAGAGAGTAATGGCAAGGAGGATGACAATGGGATGGCAGCAGGGGACAGAGGAGAGCAGGGGGCAGAAGTCCCATGTGAGCACAGTTGTTGGATAAAATTGATAATGGTGCTGCTACCAGTTTGCCACTAGACATGCAAGGTGGGTAGTTTTACGATAGGGTGCAGGGGCAGGTAAGGGAGCATTTTGGAGTGGGAGAGGAGCCATAGGGCTCAGCAACAGGGTGCCCAGGGCTCAGGGCTACAGTGAGAGCATGTCTGTGGTAGCAGAGGAAGGATCATGGAACTCTGGTACATCAAAAAATGGATCAGTGGAGAAAAAGGGAATCCAGGTTCCACTAAAAGCAGCAAAGGGGAGTGGCTTATTGCTCAGTTCAGGCAAGATGGGAATTTTAGGCCACTAAGCCATCAGTGGGGGTTGTTTTTCAACCCCAGAATGGAGAAGGGTAACAAAGAATCATGTATATGGGGGGCTATAGAAAAGGATTAGGCCACTGAAAAAAAATTGGGGGAGGATATCCATCAGTCACTGAGGATAAGAGTAGTTGCTGAGACTACAGTCCAAGGGGTGCAATGGGATGCTTGGAGAAATGGGGGCAGGGGGACATCAGAGTACTAAAAAAATGGGCGTCAGAAATAGCAATCAATAAGGAAGTGTCTTCTTTGCTAACCAATGGGAAACAGAAACAAGGGGTTGGGGGAGTATGCAAAATATAAATAAATAACTTAAATAAATAAGTAATAAAGCATTTCACAGATATTGGTTATATGTTACAGAGAATCGTCCGCAAGATAGAGGTCTAGATCATGGGCAGGCCTACAGATAAAGGGGGGCAGAGAGAAAGGCCAAACAGAAGCCCAGTAAGAATAGCTGGGTCTGTTGTCCACCGGAAAGTACAGGTCCAGCAGAGCAGGTGTGCAAGGGACATGCTAGTGTGCATAATAAGGGCTCTAAACAGAACATTTACAAAAGAGAGCTCATTGGGCACCCTTGCTTTACTTCTTAAATGTGTACAACAAATATAAATAAATAAATTATATATATGTATATATATATGAAATAATTTTATGTGGGGGCATGCCCTGTGTTTAGATATATTTAATCATAGGCAGGAAGACCAGGGAGAGGGGAAGGGTTGGTGACCTAAGGTCAAGGTAACATAGCAGGACAGAGTGGCAAGAAGGAGATGGAGGGACGCAGAAAAACACAGGGATATAGTTGGAGCAAAAAAAAGAGATGAGCAGAAGAAGGGGAGAAGGTTTTCCAAATAATTGGGGGGGGAGATATGGTGGCATGGTGAATTAGTGGGACACCTAGCCGGTTTTGGGTAGAGCAGATGGGGTCCTTCTAGCTGGGACGGGCAACCCCATTTTCATCACATAAATCAGAAAGGGCATAGATGCATAGATGCCTGGTGGAGCCTTAGAGAGGAAAGAAAGAGTTTTAGGGGAAAGCCAGACTTCCAATGCAAGCTGGAGTTGGGCTACTGGAAAAAAGGGAAAAGAAAATACTTTTTGGAGGGAAGGGGGGAGAAATTCTAGTGTTACACCAAGGTGGGGTGTAAGAGAAAAGGGTGTGGACACCAAGAATAGAAAATAGAGGGCAGGAACTGGACCTGGCCTGGACAAAAGGAAAGGCTGTGGATACCCAGGAATTGAACATGGGGGGCAGGAATTGGACCTGGCCCAGACATTAAGAGATAACCCCCTCAGATTTACAGCTGGGGGTGAGAGAGAAAAATGAGCAAGAAGGAAAGACCCACTCAGGTTTACATTCGGGGGGTGAAGAAAAATGTGATATAAAAGGTGTTTATAAAATGTGATATAAGTTGTGATATTTTGAAATAAAGAGAATATGGAAATAAAGGAATATGTTAAATATGGTATGTAAAGGAACTCAGTATTGTTGGAAAAAAATCTGAATGAAAAGTTTAATAAACGGTGTGCTGACTGAGCAACCAAAGCAATACTGGGTGTGGTGTCCTTCTTTGGGTAAAAGGCTCTAGAACAAGACAATGTTTTAAAACAAATGTCCCCATCCTTCCTGACAAGGGATTATATCTGGCAACCAGTGATACTGGTGGTTGATTTTCTCTCCTACCCACTTTATGAATACCAAGGGATTCTCTGGGTGGTACGTTCACCACTTTATATGCATGATTAATGAAATTTCCTGTAAACTCCCACATTTTAAAATTGTCCCTCAATTCCAGGCGCTGCAATTCAAATGTCTTCTCTTTGGAGCAGTCCCTGCTGATTCTGAGGAACTACTCCATAGGAATACTTTTGATCAATGAAAATAGGTGACCACTTTCAGCTTGCAACAAAGAATTTCCTGCTGTGTCCTTGCAAAAGGTGTCACTCTGTGCACCACTAAATTCATCTCTAGAAATTTGTTATCTAGAAAATCAGTAGAAGTGGCACTCACTGTATGTGCAAAATAAAGGTTAATTTTTTAAATAAAATTCAAACAAAAGTCTTGTACTCACCACAAGTTGTAGAAAAAGAAGTTGCTTGCAACATATCCATAATGCAATGCATACTTTATTTAAGCGTTGGTGCAACAGAAGAACGTCCACATGTCTTGACACATTTTGGATACAGTCCTTTTCCAAAAGACAGCTGGAACACATGGAGTGAGTGTCTTAAGTACAGCCTGTGACATCATCATCACCCATGGACAGGTACATAAATGTGTCATTACAAAGCGCAAGGTGAAAAAATTAAAAACAAACATTATGTATATAAAATACAGAGACTTAGAAACATGCATGATAAATATATAAATAGGACAAATAATTGATAATCCTAATTAAAAATCTTGAGAGTTCATCATATGCATGTTATAATTCAGTCTTGTGGCAGCACACAGACAGATGCATTTGATCATGGCACACTCGAAAGATTTTCTCCCTATTAGGTGCTGATTCATCTGTAAAGCAGAGAACATATTTATTGTTAGTAAGTTTACTTATAAGGTGCAATTATGCATAACATTTTAAAAGCGTATATGGACAAACAATATAAGCTTTTCAAATTGTATGCATAATTGCACCTTATACTATAAGTCAGACCTGTCAGTTTGACCTCTGTGGTAGGGAAAGTGATGGAATCACTTCTGAAGGAAAGAATTGTTGAGTACCTAGAGGCCAGTGGGCCACAGGACCCAAGGCAGCATTGGTTAACAGCAGGAAGGTCATGTCAGACAAATCTAATTGATTTCTTTGACTGGGTGACCAAAGTAGTAGACCAGGGAGGGACTGTGGACATGGCATACCAAGACTTTAGCAAGGCATTTGACACAGTCCCACACAAAAGATTAATAGTCAGATTTACCAGCCTGGAGTTGGTCCCAGGGTGGTAGTCTGGGTAAAACATTGGCTGGACAACAGGACACAGAAGGTAATTGTAAATGGAGTCCACTCTGAAGAAAGAGGGGTTACTAGTGGGGTACCACAGGGTTCAGTCCTTTCTAATGTCTTTATAAGTGACATTGCAGAGGGACTGGAAGGAAAAGTATGCCTCTTTGCAGATGACACAAAGATCTGCAACAGGGTTGATTCCCAAGGAGGCATGGAAAGGATGAGAAGGGACTTGGCAAGGTTGGAGGAATGGTCTGAAGTATGGCAGCTTGAATTCAATGCAAAGAAGTGCAAAGTAATGCACCTGGGAAACAAAAACCCAGGGGAAGATTACACAATGAGGGGGTAATAACAACAACAAAAAT
Source organism: Neoceratodus forsteri (assembly GCA_016271365.2). Classification (NCBI taxonomy): domain Eukaryota; kingdom Metazoa; phylum Chordata; order Ceratodontiformes; family Ceratodontidae; genus Neoceratodus; species Neoceratodus forsteri. The sequence goes on along the minus strand of CM028136.1, from coordinate 114,335,120 downwards.
GGAAAGAGACCTGGGGGTAATCATATCATATGACCTTAAGGTAAGTAAGCAATGTGAGAAGGCAGTAGGGAGGGCTCGGGGTATACTGGGATGTATAGGGAGAGGCATCACCAGCAGAAAACAGGAAGTTGTTATCCCTCTGTACAGACAGTTGGTGAGACCCCATCTGGAGTACTGCATCCAGTTCTGGAGACCCCATCTCCGCAAGGACATAGACAGGATAGAGGCAGTCCAGAGGAGGACAACTAAAATGGTGCAGGGTCTGCAAGAGAAGCCATTTGAGAAGAGACTAAAGGAGCTTAATATGTATACCCTTGAGGAAAGGATGGAGAAGGGGGACATGATAGAAACTTTTAACTACCTCAGTGGAATCAACAAAGTCCAAGATGGTAGCATCTTTCAGAAAAAGAGATGTGCCTGAACAAGGGGACATCATTTAAAGATAGAGGGAGGTGGTTGAGGGGAAATGTGAGGAAGTATTTTTTCACAGAGAGGGTGGTGAACGCATGGAACAGCCTTTCTGAGGAGGTTGTGGGGTCTAAAACTGTTGAAGAATTCAAGAATACATGGGCCAGACATAAGGCAGATCTGGTGGGGGGTAAGAAGAAATAGGCAGTTGGTTAACTAGGATCTGCAGCTTATCCTGTAGGTAGGGAAATGGGCAGATTAGTGGGCCAAGCAGTCCTTATCTGCCATAAAAGCCTATGTTTCTATTTTAAACATACTAACAATAAATATGTTCTCTGCTTTAGAGGTGAATCAGTGCCTAATAGGGAGAAAATCTTTTGAGTGTGCCATGATCAAGTGCATCTGTCTATGTGCTGCCACAAGACTGAATTATAACATGTATATGATGGACTCTTAAGATTTTTAATTAGGGTTATCAATTAAGTGTCTTTTTTTATATTTATTATGCATGTTTCTGATAAGTCTCTGTATTTTATATATACATAATGTTTGTTTTTAATTATTTCACGTTGCACGTTGTGATGACACATTTTTGTACCTGTCCATGGGTGATAATGTCACAGACTGTACTTAAGACAATCACCCCATGTGTTTCACATGTGTTTTGAAAAAAAGGGTTATATCCTAAATGTGTCAAAACGTGTGGACTTTCTTCTGTTGCACCAGCACTTTAATAAAATATGTATTGCACTATAGATATGTTGCAAGCAGCTTCTTTTTCTACAATTGCTGGTGAGTGCAGGACTTTTGTTTGACTTTAGTTTGCATACCCTGTCTTTGCATCACCTCTCAGTGCAACTTCTACCTTGAACTTTAATACATTTGTTAATACTCAGCCATTAAATACAATTATACAATGGCAATGAAATTTCCTGGACTCTGATTGGTCAGTGTGTGCCTCGGACAGTGATGATATTAAGCTATAACATCACTGTATTAAGTCCAGGCACACACATATGACCGCATAACACAAATCATGCTACCAGTCCTAGAGACACTGCTGCTGTGAAGCCTCATTAATCCGTGACACTTTTAGCGCCAGGCGGCCCCCCCCCATTTTCTTAGGCTCTCACATTAACAACAGCCACCACAATTGAGTCGCAGAATTGAATCAACAGATTTCCTGCCAGCATTTCGTACCGAAACCAAGCGGCTTGAGTAACCCGCGGTGACCGTCCTGAAGCAGCTTCAAACAGTCCCGCTCTGCCCTCGCTCTTCATCGCAACTAAAGACAATGCAAATCACATAAAAACTACCAGCCTCCATTGACATTCGCAACTGTTAGTTGCTTACCATGCTCCACAGCTACTTTCGAAGACATTCAAAACTGAAACAAAGCTGTGACGCTGAAACGGCATTTCAACGCCCTCGCACATAAGAGAACCTCAATGACAAGCGCCTCAGCACTGTTCACACAGCATCAGCCAAGCAACAGCGCCACCCAGTGGTACAAAATAAAAGGGATTTCTTTTGAAATGTGTACTTACCACAGAAAAATCTAATAAAATAAATAAAAACATACTTTTTTTTTTTTTTAACACACGAGCTATTGTATAATAGTATGCACTCAGATGTGTATCAGACGTCTACGTCAGCCGGAAGCACCGGCTTGCCTCGCTTCTCAACCCACCCCAGGAGTGACGCTATTACACGAAACACACACCCTGTCGTGCCTTATTGCTTAATTCTCAACCTCCAAACCAGAACCAGATGAGACAAGAATAATGTCATCAATAAAGCAGTGCCATCTGACAGTATTTCCCAGGTGTGGATTAACAGCTACATTAAATACGAACCTGTTTCTTCCACTAGGCCAGGTACAGATTAATGTAAGAGGGAACCATTGTGGTGCCTGTTTCTGAATCCTGGGCCAGGAGGAACTATTCATCATCAAATAAAAATAATTGTGATGCAGTACAGTATGTAGTCCACTACCTGGAGGAGAAAATCAGATGGCACTGCTTTTTAAGTCCTTTGCTATCTCCTGAGGAAATTATGTATGGCCTATATCCCAAGATGGTGAGGAATGTTCATATAGAGGGATGTTACATCAGTTGTAACAAAGACATGGCCTATCTACAGGACATTTGGTCTACCTGGTGGCATGCAAAGAGTCCTATGAATCTTTTACAACAAATACAAAATAGGGCAGATAGGGTGTTTAACTCGAATAAAATTTGCTTCATGATAAATGAGCAGACCACTCCAAAGAGCATATTTCACAATATTCCCAAGCTCAGTCTTAAAAGCAAGCGTGGGATTACCTTTGAGACATTTATACTTTTCTCTATTGTCCAATTGCCTTAGAGTATCCTCTTAATATTTTTCTCATGACATGACCAAGACATCATTACCCTTGTCTGTTGATTTAATTATGATGCCTGACATATTCCTAAGTTCTTCCAAATATGTGTTCAATGGTGGTAAGGTTGTGGTATATGTTTTGTTATGCATCCCATGAAAATAACTTATTTAATTTCTGAAGAGACCAAATTCTGAAAAACCCTCAACAGCTGGTAATAGTGATTGATGAGGAATGTAGGGGTAGCACATCAATACAGCGAGTCATTTTCAACAAGTAATTTTCAGAGACGCTGTTATAGTGACTTCAAGAATAGTAATCACTGCATTACAGCGCAGAACACTTTTAGCAAGTCTGCATTAATAGCCTACCTCTAAGATCCAGGTGCACCTCAGAGGAGGTTATTTTAGAAATAGGGGAGGTTCGGGAGGGCACAGCCCTCTGGCAGAGTGCAGGGGGGTGTAGCCCCCCTGCAATAACATGTAGAATGATTGCTACCAGTGTGGAAGAAGAGCAGAGGTTTTGTTCTGTAAGTATTTTTAAATGTCAGGTGGAGTGAGTAGGACTGGTGTGAATGCCAGTGGATAGATATGAGTACAGACAGTGGGAGGTTAAAGTGGTGTAAGAGACGATCTGAAGGGAGATGTACTAAAATGAAGAGCAAGGTATGTTGCAGATCTGAATGTATGTGCCGAATCGGGACTCACTTATGTTACCAGTCGCCGAAATTGGAGTTGCTATAAAAAACTTACTGTAATTGCAATCGCTGATATTACTTCACTGTATTGACATGAAACGGAATGTAAGTTGACTTTGATTTAAAACCTGTGTGGTGAAATTATATTGGCTTTCTAGTAGTACTCATCTTATATCCACCCCGCAGAATCTGAAACAAGGTTTACATTTTCAAACAGATTCATTGCAAAATTCAAATTTGACTCAGTGTCACTAAAATCCAGAGACACAGAATCATCACAGGTTAAATTTTGTAAAAAAAATGAGTGTCCACAATTGTATCATCCAAATTGTTCTCATTGCTCAAGTTCTCATCTTCACCCAAATCATTGATTGATTTATCAATTGTCAGATTTTAATTTTCTAAAGAACTTGAACTGTTCAGTTGCTACTTGAAAATGATCTGGTTTCACTATCAGTATACAATTCAAACATTTATACAGTACCTGAATTTACATCTCTGATAGCTGGAGATGTGAGATGCAGTATTAATAATTTCTTTGAACTGGTCACTCTTGCTGATTTGTGGATTGGTTGATGGTATTCTTTTCTCCCCCCTCTCCTTGTTTTCCTTTGCTACTTGGACCTGGAATGTCTGAGGGGAAGAGGGAAGGGGTTTCTCGATCCTGGTATTCTCCCCTTCTCCATCCTCAGAAAAGTCACATATTTTTCCTTGCTGGTACTGGAAGAGGTGGAGGAATCAGTGTCATGGCTTTTATTATTTTTTCTCTTGTTCTTACTTCTTGCCCCATTTCTTCCACATCTACTTCTGTTTCTGGAGTGGCCCTTGTTGGCACTCCTTGACTTCTCCCAATGTTAAACTTGGCCTGATTAATGGTCTCTGAATGTTTTTCTTTTGTATCTAGCCTTTCAATGTCTGTGTTCTCGTATTTAACCCATTCTCCAATTCTGCAAATTTAAGACAGGTCTTATGTTTATTTAGTTCTTCTCTCAAAGAGGCAATCTCCTCCTGAACCTCTTGCAAATTATGCTCTTCCTCTTTAATCAATAGACCAATTAACACAAATGAACAGTTGCCTGGCGCATCTACCAATTATCTCATTGTTTAAATGTTCAAGGATTCATAGAAGGCATTCTGAATAAAAGTAAGCTTCTTGGTACAGTATTCTCTGTACCTCAATACACTTTGCCAGTGTTACCTTATTGTATACTAGTTTTGTGTCTGAATTCAGTAAATTCTCTAATTAATGAAATAATGTTTTGAGAGGAACTGTATTTTCATTTTCATTTTCTAATATCACTGTACCTGGTTCTGCAACTCCGAATAGCTGTTCAGTCCCTTGTCTTTTTAACTCCTCTTCATCATGATGTAGAAAGGTTGAAGAGGTTCCTGGCTGCTGCCACATGGTTCTCCCTCATTGCGGTGTGCTTAGTACACTGCTAATCCAGGAACTGCCATACTTCAAAGCTGCAATGAAAATAAAAAATTGTCTGATTACTCTTCATGAACTAAAAAAGCAGCCGACTGTGAATATACCACATGCTGCATATAGCAAGCCTCATTGAAGTACAGCCTGATAAACTTTACATAACGCTTCTATCACAAATTGACATGACTGTGAATACAACTTCAACTTCATTTGCTGACAAGACCACATAATCAGTCTAAGGTCTTTCAGCCACTATCACAGCTGAAAAAATTCCAAGTCAAGCATATGACCACCTACATGGGTGGGAACAGAATATGTTGGGTGAATCCTAGAGACACAATTAATTGGATAAGCTTTGTAGTTATCGTTTTTATTTCTGGTGTCAACCCAATAATTGAAATATCTGAACATAAATAGTACTGGGGCTTCAAAAGACATGATCAGCACCAAATCATCAAATTATTCCAGCAATCTTACCCTGAGAGAACCTTACATTTCAAACCACCACCCATTAGACGGCCTCACACTCAAATTAACCTGGATCCCTAACTGGGATGGGAAAAGCCCTAAATCCAGATCTACTTACAGTATAATTGCTACCACACCACTCATGCTCTGTACGCAGTGGTTGTGTGTAACTGAAAAACATGGGGGGAAGGTAAACTCAGAGGTGTATGTACTAGCATTATCTCCCCAACTAATCTCTGTCACACAAACCAGGTTGGATCTGGAGGTCAGAACCATATCTCCCAAGACAGCACATTTCTGGCATTGCTCAAAACTACCCATGCTGGAGTAGGCTGGCTACCTCAAACACCCACCCCTTCAACCTGGGGATTCTGCTGAGGAACAGGGAATGGGGGCTATTATCAAGAACCCACCAGATAAAGTCAATTTACCTCTCATTCTACCTCTATTCAACAAACTTTAATAAGTCCATAATACAGTATTATAAAGTGTAAAGTCACCATGCACCTGCCAGACTATCTTGATATACCTGTAAACAAGAATGATTTCCTATACCTCCAATTAAAAAAAAAAAGCCATTATGTACTTAGGTACTAAATGCTAAAACACCTTTAGAACATGATATATGTGAGATGAAATTAGGCCAGTTCTCCTTTCAGATCATTAGAATAAAAAGGGTATCTAATATTAGGCGTGGAATGCTCCCTTATTCTGACATTATTCTGGGCATGGCCGACAGGGTTAAATATTACTTGTTCCCCAAACCATGCCTTGCCTTTGCATGAGGAGTGCTGCTGCCAAGTCTCACTTAAGGTCTGATAGCCTCCCTTGGCACTAATAAAACCAAACTATACAAGAAGGATGTGGCGTACAGTACCTGTTGCTTTGTCCTTTCCACCTCACAACCTCACACTAATGCCTAAACTATACTGGGCTAGGTTTGCTGTCCTAGGCAGGTAAGCACTCCTTTTTCTTATGCTGTTTTGCAGACAAATTGCTTCAATCAGAATCCACAGCTGTGCTAGCTAACCACCTACATTATTCCTCAGCATCTTACCTTGAGCTCTTCTTCTCTCCTAGAGCATAGATGTGCTACAAAACCTGGTCATATTTCCTTTGCCTATTATGCTATTAAAATTGGAACTGTCTGCCCTCTTTTGTGTTGAGGTCTTCTAGTTGTCTGTAATTTAATAAACATCTTAAGGAATCATTTAGGGTTGCTTAGAATCATGGAATCAGACAGATTTTCTCTTAAGGAAAATTTGTACAAGCAAGCCGCCGCCGAGCGAAGTGAGAAACGACCAGAGGGGGCAGTAATTCTATCCGTTTTTGACAATGCTGTGGGAGTGATTAATGCATTGGGTGTGTGTGGGACATTGGGGGGAATGTAAATTGAATCCTGTTGTGTGGGGATTGTCCATGGGGAACTATGGGAGGAGGGAGGAAGAAGCCAGAATGAGGAAGAGGGAGGGAGTGAAGAGGACGCACCTTGTGACTCTGGGCCAGCCAATCAAGTCACAAAATCTGGAGCTTGAAAAAGAGATATAGTTGTAGTTACTGGCACAGCAAACTGCCGCTGAGCAGAGCAAGGAGTGACCAGAGAGAAAAGTAATTATTTTTCATTTTTTGCACTGCTTTGGGAGTGTTTACTGCATTTGGTATATGTGGGACATTGGGGGGAATGTAAATTGAATCCTGTTTTATGGGGATCATCCATGGAAACCTATGGGAGAAGGGAGGAAAATGCCAGATGGAGGAAGAGAGAGGGAGTGAAGAGGATGCACCACATGACTCCGGTCAGCCTAATTGGACCGCAGAGACTGGGGCTTGCAAAGGAGTCATATTTGTAGTTTGCTCACACAGCAAGCCACTGTTGAGCAGAGTGAGGAGCAACTAGAGGGGACAGTAATTATTTTCCTGTCTTATTCACTGTGTCTACTGCATTGGATTTGTGTGAGCCCTCTGGGTGGGTGAGTGAATGGACTTGGTAGTGATGGGGAAGGGGACTGAGGTGCACTGTTGTGTAAGCAGCTGATTGACTCTGAGGGGAGTTGGGGGAAGGCACACCCCACCCTCCCCCATTGGTCCCATCCCATGCTCCTCCACATTTATTGGGGAGTGGCTGCATTGGAATTTGTGGATTGCACAGTCAGGGGCATCCGCTAATGTGTCCTGATCATCCCAAAACTTCAGAGGGAGAATGAAGCAGATGACAAAAACAAATAATTGCATCAGTTGGATATAGATAACCATCAGTGAGAAAGAGGGTCAGGTTGTAAAATATCATTGATATGACTAAAAGGGAGGAAGGGCCTAGGAGATGAGGCAGGCAACCATCAGCTGGGGGCACAGGGAGGGAGCTGGATGGCTTATAAAAATATGCGGAGGATGGTAGGCTACAACAGCTGTGGGGCAGCTTTCATTTTAGTGGTGGCATGGGGGCAGGGGAGTACTTGATGTGCAGACAGCTTGCACAGCTTAGGGATGAGATTAGTAGGTTAAGGGCAGAGCTAAGGAAAATGATGGGGGCAGTGAAGGGGAACAATCCAGTACCAGTGGTACATAGGAGTACCCCAGAGGTTGACAGACATCTCAGACTGAGAAGAGAGAAGGGATGGTGAGGTAAAGTGGTCAATATTGATGCCCCTTCAGGAACCTAGGGGTACAGAACCAGGAGACTGGAAGAGGATCAGGAATGGGGGCAGGAATAGTTCAAGAGCAAGCAGCAAATATAAATTTAAGAACAGTTTGCAAGAGGTAGCTCAGGCAGAGTACAGGTGTCAAACAATAGGTTCTCAGTGCTGGATACAATGAAGGATAAGGAGGGAGAAGAATTAAAGGATTGAGCAGGAAGACAGGGGGATAATGGCAACCCATAGGGCAGCAGTACAGCAGACAGAGGGGGCAGGGATATGATAGGTAATGGGAAGAGGGAAATTGCTAGAAGGAGGGTGGGGACTGAAGCTGAAGAGGGTGACAGAAATCAAGGGGTGGGTGGAGATGGGAATGAGGATACTGATGCAGGGAGAGCATTAGGGGAAGAGGCAGGCAGGTAGGCTAAGGGACACAGGTGAGGGGAGGCAGGATGGGGTAGTGGCAGAGGAGGAGGAGGCAGGTGGGGCAGGGGACATTTGGGATAGGGATCCTTTGCAAAGGAGTATCTGACTCAAAGGTCTGTAATTCTGATATGTTCAATAGATAAATAAATAAAAATATGCAAGAGGGGGTAAAGATTCAAAACATGGGACAGGAAAATGGGAAGGGGCTGGGACTAAAGCATAAAAAAGAGGTGAGACTTAGTTCTGGGAGACTCAGTACTAAATGGGGTGAGATGGGAAGTAAAGGGGGATAGCATAGTCGCATATGGGTGGAATACATGCCAGGAATGACAGCAGGTACGGTGGGACAGTTTATTCTTAAGTATGCAAATAGGGGAAGGGAGAAAACTCACATCCTGGTGCACTTGGGCACAAATGATTTAGAGGGAAACATGGTCAAGGAGGTACAGGACAGGTTCTTGGAGCTGGGGAGGTTGTGTGATGAAGTATTGTAGGGGACTGGTAGCTTTCTCAGAAGCACTTCCAGTACACAGAGCAAGTACTGTGAGGAAAATGAGAATATAGTATAGAGGAGTTTAACACTTGGCTGGGAGCTTGGTGTAAGACCAAAGAGTACTGGCTTGTGGGAGATGGGGTAGAACTTGAGAAAGAAGCCTGCTGTATACCTGGGACAGGTTACACTTGAGCAAGGAGGGCTCAGGGGTATTAAAGCATAGGTTGGGTTAATATATAATAACCAGAGTGGATTTAAACTACTGTAGGTGTGGGGTGAGGCAAGTGGGTGGAATTTCAACAATATCTCCATAATGGGGAGCCAAGCAGGCTTACCCCCCATACCAGTAGTAAAGGATCAAGGGAGGGATCATACAGTATTGATATAAAAAGTGTTCAGAAGGGGGGGAGGATGCAAAGGGCACATATTGAAGGGTAGTCTCCTTTAATTAGTCTGGGTGACATAACATCTGAGTTACAGTCTCTCATGGTGGAGGTGAACTTAGCTGCCATCAGTGAAACATGGGCCACCCAGTACCAGGACTGTGACCTGATGATCCCAGGGTACAGGATATACTGGAGAGATAGGTAAAAAGGGAAAGGGAGTGGGGTGGCAATGAATGTGAGGGTTGGGATAAGGTGTGCCAGGGAGGAGGGGAAGGAGGGTAGAACAGAGACATGGACAGAATTCCAGAATTTAAGAAATATGTTGCTTAGGATGGGGGTGGTGTATACACCACCATCTCAGGCAGAGAACTTGGACAGAGAACTAGCACAGCAGATAAGGAGGGTCAGTGGGAAGGGTAGCACAATGATTGTGGGGGACTTCAATCAGCCAGGTGTGGATTGGTGCACCCCGGTCACCTCGAGTGCAAGGGAGCAGTTCCTCTTCGAGCCTTTCCAGGACAGTTTCTTGGTATAGATGGTGAATGAGCAAACCATGTTAGGTAACACTCTGGATCTCATTCTGTATAATGGGGAGTTTGTCAGAGAGCTGGGGATAGAGGCTTCCCTGGCAGGGAGTGAACACAACACAGCGTGGTTCTCACTCAACATGGGGAAGGAGGCTGCGGAAACAGAAACCAGGGTGTTGGAGTTGAAGCAGGCTGACTTTGGGAAAATGAGGGAAATGGTGGCCAGTCACCTAGCCAAAATTCACTCACACATGGATGCTAACAAGAACTGGGAAGTAATCAGGCTAGGGCTCATGGAGGCCACTAGATCCTGTACCAAGACACAAAGCAAAAAGGCTAGGGCCAAGAAACCAAGTTGGTTGAATGGGGAGGTGTTGGAAATGGTGAGGGCAAAAAGAGCAGCCTTCATGAGATTTAAGAGATCCAGGCAGGGGGAGGATAGAGAGGAGTACCTGAAGAAATCTAAAGAGGTGACCAGAGCAGTCAGGGCAGCTAAGGCCTCCAGAGAGTTTAAGCTGGCACAGGGCATTAAGGATGGGGAAAAGGACTTCTTCAGGTACATAATGGAGAGGAGGATCTGCAATGATCACATAGCAAGGATCAGGAAGGATGGGGAGGTGGAGAATGGTGCAGAGCAGGAGCAAGCACTAAATGAATACTTTTGTTCTGTATTTACTAAGGAGAAGGATGGGTCCCTGCCTTAAGGGTTAGGCAGGGTAGGCTTAGAGGGAAGGAGGTAATAGATGGGATATTCACAGTGGGCAAGGTACTAGAAGGCTTAAGGGCACTGACGGTGGATAAGGTGCCAGGACCAGATGGCGTCCACCCACGGGTACTGAAGGAATTGGCAGAGGTCCTGGTAGAGCCACTGGCAGACTTGTTCAGTGCCTCTCTGGAAACAGGGTGTATACCCCACAACTGGAAGATGGTTCACATAGTTCACGTGGTGTCCCTTCACAGAAGCGGACCCAAGGATGAGCCAGGCAACTGTAGTCCGGTAAGACTCACATCCATTGTAGGGAAGACAATGGAGACAATCCTAAAGGAGAGGTTGGTAACCTTTCTGGAAAGTGATGGGCTCCAGGATGGGCACCAGCATAGGTTTGCCTCTGGTAGATCCTGCCAGACAAACCTGGTTGACTATTATGACTGATTGACTAGGGAACTTCACAAGGGCCATGCGGTGCATGCCCTGCATCTGGACATCAGCAAGCCATTCAATTCAGTGCCATGTGGGAGACTGATTAGTAATGTGGAATACCAGGCAGCAGGAAAAAGATGGAGAATTGGATTGAGAACTGACTGCAGGGGAGGCAGCAGAGGGTAGTGGTGGGAGGGGAGCTCTTGGCTGTGACAAGCAGAGTGCTGCAGGGTTTGGTACTGGGCCTGGTGTTGTTTGGCATTTTCATAGCCGACATCTCGCATGGCATTAAGAACATGATTAGTCTTTTTGTGAATTATACCAAGATCAGTGCAGTAGTGGATGACACAGCAGGGTGGAAGGGGCTGCAGGATGATCTGGATAAACTTGAGGATTGGTCATGCACATGGCAGCTGAGGTTCAGTGCTAAGATCCATATGGCCTTTGTCTGCTGGCAGCTTTGTATGTTCGTATGTTCATATAATTTGATTCTCAGTTTTTTCAGAATTCAGAATTTCGGTGTTCATGGCCAAAAAAGAAAGAATTCCCAAATCTTCTTTTTGGGTACAGAATCAAAATCTGATTTTATATCTGAATCTAGTTAAATGATTAAATCCCATCCCTCTTCTTATCTTATGACTGCTGGTGCTGGTCTCCCTCTAGCTGCCCTCTCCTGGCTAGAAGGGGCTTTCAGGCTGTGACTGGTGGAGGAAGTTATGGTGGGATTTTCTAGTGAAGATGTCCAAAATTTGTAATATGCATCCAATATTGTCTAGTGCCAGTCCATAAAAAGCAGCCATACCCAGGTCCCCAGCAACCTCCAAGGAGTCCAAGAAGCCCCCCCCCGCCACCACATTGTTTGGCACGACTTCCCATGTTGGCATCCTTAGCATTACTCATCCACTAGTCCAACCCCCAACTCACAATCCAGAAGATGAGCAATAGATCTCATTTTAAATCTCTTAGCACAAAAGAAAACTATGCCATGGTCCATGTAGTAGTAGTTATAAGTAGTAATATGTTTTATTCATATCACAATGTGTGAACAGGGATATACAACAGAACTGAACCATTGGCTAATTTTTAATGAGGTTCCATAGTGCATTTCAAGGCTTCAAAAATTCAGACATTTAACATATTCAGCAAGGCGTACTGTTCCCATTAAAGGGATTCAGTATTATAAATATGCTCAGCTACACAAAGAGTACTGAATCCTTGTGCAGTTGAGTATAATACACATATAAATAGTTGATTATGCCTCAACAATACATATTTATTGTCGACACAAATAAATATTTGATCATTCCACAGTAGTAATACATGTTACATAATAGGCTGTCTAAATCTTTATTTGATAAGTCCAGTCTGACGATAGCATATTCATACTAATCTATTTTGATTCCTTGGCAACAAAGCAGAGGTCTGAACAAACCAATTTGTATGTTACATCTAGAGGTGCGTGGAAAAAAAAACTTCTGCTGGCTGAATTTTAGTGAAAGTGGGAAAGTTCAGAAATCATCTCGGCAACTTTCATGAATTTCCCACTTAGAAATGAGAGAATCTTGTATACACTGTGATTTTTTTATAGAAAATTGTGTAAAAAAAATTCCACAGTTTAATTGCTCAGTTTATCTGGAAAGGTAGAATAATTTGTGGATTAATCTGTATTTATCTGCTGCCACACTCACTATGGTAGAATTCTGAGTCCGCATGTCACAGATTATTGCGCATGTCATAGTAAGTGGTGGAATGTTTCCCAGAAACCCGCAGTCAAGGTGACATTTTCCACACTTTAAGTATTTCTGTACTCCGCATGTCCATGGTAAAATAATTCCACACTTTGTAAACAGTATCCCAAAGTGAGCCGTGGAATTTTCTGTAAACTGCGTTATAAAAAATCTGTGTATCAGCAAGCAGAAATTTCACATACTGCTTATTCCTGTTCTGCATGGAGAGAGAGAGACAGAAGAGACAATGTAGAGAAAGACAATGATAGAGAAGCCAAAAATATTACTTTTTGAAGTTTCATTTTGTTTAGAGAGACCAGACCATGAAGAGTAGTGGGGAGATATGCTTTTCCATTTCTTTTTTGTTCTTAATCTGTGGTGTGACTGATTGTCTTAATTATTACAAATGGCAGCAACTGCAGCAACTGAATTGGGCAGGAGCCAGGAGGAGGAAGCAGACCAACTGCTTAGTGAGGACCAGTGGGAGCAGGAGGAGCAAGGCCAGCAGCAGATGGTTTGTCAGCATCTATAGGGCCATGGGGTGGTGCCACCTTTGCAGCAGAACCAAGAACAGCAGGCCACCACCTCCTCTGCCAGGGAAAAAGCTAATACCTCTCTTCTCCCATAATGAGGTGGTGCTGTTGGTGAAGAAGGTGACCAGCCATGTATCCCAACTTTATGATTCAGAGAGGCTTCCTCTAAAACAGAGGGATAAGTTGTGGGCCACCATAAATAACTCCCTTGAGGCTAAGAAAGGGGGAATCATGTCTAGAGATGCAACAAAGTTTTACTTTGCCTATGAATTTTTGGCAAAGTCATTAAATTTGCCCCTACCTATCAGTTTGCAATGTTGTCCCATTTAATGAAAAATTACCATTTGTAACTTTGCCTTGCTTTTTGTTTTTTAAAGTGCAAATCAAAGCATGGAGAAGTTAATAATGGTGAATCACCCAAATCCATAGTGTCTAGTGTCCCACCCCGCCTATCACTTCATAGGATGAAGTGGAATGTTTCCCAGAAACCCTCAGTCGAGGTGACATTTTCCACACTTTATTTCTGTTTTCTGCATGACTATGGTAAAATAATTCTGCATTTTGTAAACAGTATCCCAAAGTGAACAATGTAACTTTTTGTAAACTGCGTTATAAAAAATGTGCTTATGTGCAGAAGGAAATCACACATAAGTCTCCTTCTGTGTTTCCTTATACTTCTTGAATGCTATCTTTTTCTCCCTAACCTTCCCCGCCTCCTCTTTTCAGAACCATATTTTTTTTCTTTGTTTTGTTTTGTTTTGTTTTGTTTGTTTGCTTCACACAAAGGCTTGCTGCTTGTGTGATGGCAATTCTGATTTTACCCATTTTTTCCTCCACCCCTCCTTCTTGCCCATTTGCTAATGCTTTACTAGGGCAGTCTCCCATTTTGCCAAAGTTAGCCCTCCAAAAGTCCAATACCCTCCCTTTTGTATGTCTTGACTCTACAGCTGTGTTTACCATGTACCACACTTTTTGGTGGTTGCTTGTTCCCAGATGGCTACCAAACCTGAGATCCTCTTTCCATCCCTATTTAAGAGAAGCAGGTCTAAGATTGTTCCCTCCTGAGTGGGTTCCAACACTAGCTGTCTGAGGCATGCCCCCTGTAGGGCATCGATAATGACCCTGCTCTAGGATATGGCTGCAGCAAAGGTGCTCCAGTTAACATCTGGCATATTCAGGTCCCCCATCAACAACATCTCTCCTTTTTCTGCTATTCTAAGGCAGCCCTCTATCACTTCCTTCTCCCATGCCTCCCCTGTGCTGATTGTGATGCAATTTCCTGTCTCCAGGGTGACCCACAGTGCCTCCTCTCCTCCCTGTTTACCCTTAAGTTCCATTGCTTTGGTCCCATCCCTTACATAAAGAGCTAATCCTCCTCCTCTTTTACCCTCCCTGTCCCTCCTGCAGATTGTGTACCCTGGTATGTTGACATCCCAGTCATGGTTCTCTGTGTACCATGTTTCTGTGACTGCCATGATATCCAGGCATCCCTCTTAAATCAAGTCCACTAGTTCAGGGATCTTGCTATGGAGACTATTGGCATTGTTCCTCATCACCCTCCATTTTTTGATGACCTTTCCAATTTTAGCCCCATCCCCATTCTTACTGCCTTTGCCTTTTTCTCCATTTAACCCTGTCCTGCTCCCTATTGACTTCTCTACCTTGGTGTTTACCTGGCTAACTACCCTGTTTTGTGAGGGGGGCTGGGATTTCCCTGTTGCTTTTCAGTACCTCCTCCCTTGGCTAGTTTAAATGCTTGCCAATGAAGCTTTTAAACCTATCACCTAATATCCTGGTTCCCCTCCTGGACAGATGTAGACCATTGCACCAGTATATGCCTGCATCCCTCCAGGTGGATCCCCAGTCCCCAGTGAAGCAAAAACCCTGAACTCTGCACCAGTTTTTCAACCATTCATTGAAATTCATGGTGTGAAGTACCCAAGCCTCACACATGCCATAGACAGTCAGCACCTCTAAGAATGTTACTGTGTGTGCTTCTTGTCTAAGGCCCCTCCCCAACTCCACAAACTCATCCTGAACTGCTCTGATCCCATTTCCACCTGGGTCATTCATCCCTAGGAGGACAATGATGTCCAGCTCCTTCTCCCATGGAGCTGTTCCTGTGATCCTTAGGATTAGCTTCCTGTTCCTCTAAGCCATGGTGTCGGGCAAGCATCTTACCTCCCTCTCTCTCCCCTCCCTCCTCCAGTTCTACCCCCATAATGATTGAATCCCCCACCAGGAGTTGTTTCCTTCCCCTGTGGGGTCCCATGACATCCTCCTGTTGGTCTCCTTTGTGGAGGTTCCAAGCATCCTCCTTGGTATCCACTCTGGGTGCCTCCATAGAGGAAACAAGCTCAGCCAGAATGGTGTTTGAATTGTGGAGAGGTACAACATGAGGGATGCCACTCTGTTCTACCACCCTCACCCTCCCTGACCCCACCATGGTCCAATCACTCCTCTTTCTTGGCAATCTCTGAGGCAGCGGTGACAACCCTGCTGGTCCCTGGGTGGGAAAGGGGGTTTACCAAATCCTCACCAGGTTAGCCTGGAGATGGGCAACCTCCTCCTTCAGACCAGAGAGGTGACTGCAAATAGAGCAGCATCACAGCCTCCAGAATATCTCCCAGAAGACTGCCATCCCACAGCCAGTGTATTGCACCATTTCCCACATGTCTCTCTCCCTTCCTGTTTAAATGTTTTCTTTTTTTTTTTTGTTAGTGTGTGCTAATGTGTGCATGTGTTTACCCCTTATGCAGCGTGCTGGCTTCTTATGTATATGACAGGTATGTGTACTTTGCTTTGTGGGGAAGTGATGTCAGAACACCAGGTATGAAGGAAATGATGCACTTGGGGTGGGTGGGGTGAGGGCAGGTGGTGGGACCAATCCCATGCCCTCCAGAAAAAATCAGCTACAGCTCTGACCCACCAACCCAGTGAGTGCTTTCCTTCCTTTCAGCATGACAAACTGTACAACAATTTAACAGAATATATACCACACAAATTTAACAGAAAATATACCATGCAAAAAACTATTTCAATCAGAGATTCGCTTACATAAACCCTGCAAGTTTGAAATGAAAAAATAAATAAATAAATCACCTCTGCTGAATAGTTCTTTTCAGCTTTTCTTAAATGTGATGACCCTCAGAACATCCCAGTATGCCCATTCTTCTGACCGTTTCCTTGATACCCATTCCCCCCCCGAAGTATGCCCCCATCCCCAAGGAACCTGCTGCATTGGTGCACAGTCTGAGGTTTGTGTTAAAAAGCCAGTCCTCCTTCTAAAATGTTACCCTGTTGAAGTGCTGCAGAAAGTGCTTTCACACCTCCAAATCCTACTGCACCCCTTTTGCTATGTCCACCCAGGTGATGGGGAAGTTTTGCTCATGCCGTGGCTTTCACCAGCCTGTGAGTGAATGACCACCCTGGTGATACTGCTCGACAGGCAAAATTTAGGTGGCTCAGCAGCTGCTGCATCACCCTCAATTATACCCTCCACTTCTCCTTCACCTAGCTGATCAAATCCCTGAGCCACTCCCTCTTATTGACTGACAGCTGAAACATCCTTGCCTCTGCATCCACCTCTGTCCCTAGGAACTCTTGTCGGTGCATGAGACCTGTCTTGCCTGGTGCTAGAAGTACTCATAGGATTCTACACACATCTTGAAAATCCTGGAGCATCCTCTCTGTCCCCTCTCGGCCCTGTCCCACCACTAAGAAGTCATCTTATTAACTACCACTTTGTGCCCATATTTTTCCCTGAATGCCCATTGTAGCCAGGTGCTAATTGCCTCAAATGTAATGCATGCCACCGAGCACCACATCGGCATTGCCTTGCCAAAATAATACCCATCCTTGTATTTAAAACCAAGTAGATCCCAGTCTTCTGCTCTTACCGGCAGTAGTCTAAATGCCACCTCAATATCTGTTTTAGCAAGCCATGCTCCCTCCACTACTCAGATCAGTTTCATCACGTGATCTAATGTGGCACATGACACCACTCTCTGCTCCTCCATGATGGCATCATTGACAGATTCCCCCTCTGGGTAGGATGTGTGGTGAGTTAGTTTGTATTCTCCTGACTCTTTTTAGGGACCAGGCCTAGCAGGGACACTCGAAGCTCTGGAAATGGAGGTGCAGAGAAAAGGCCTTCCACCATGCTTGTGGCTATCTCCTTTTCTATTTTCTGCTGTGCTATCTCTTCCTTCCCTTTTACCGACCCCAAATTTCTTGTTCTCATAGCCCTTGAACACCCTTGTAATGTAAACTGAAACCCTCCGTAAATCTTGCTTTCAACATTTTCTTAGCTGCCTGATGCAGGCAGCCCTCGATCCACTCCTATATGACCCCTGCCTTAATTGGTGTCCGGGCCATATGGAAATCCCTTCTCCTTTTGGGGTCACCCCCTGCTCCTTACCATCCACTGGAACCCTGCCAAATCCACCACTGTTAAATCTCCTCCCTTGTCTCAACCATCTCCCTCACTGCTCTGAAGCCCCTCAAAAAGGCTGCTTCCCATATTGATGTACACCCCCTCTGATCTCCCAAAGACCTGCATCATGTTACCAGATGAAAGCCCCCACATCTGAAGCAGATGTGTTTAAATTTACAGTTAGCTCAGTTGCATGTGACTTTGTTGTAACCCTAGTATGCCTTGATTGACGTGCCTGGGTTACCTCTTGACCCCTCGATACCTTCCCCGCCTTGCCCTGACATTACTCTCAACCACATGTCTGTGTGGGTTGAATCCTGCCACATGTTCCCATGTGTCACCATTCTTTGATGAAATTTCTCATCATGTTGGAACCACCCACATCCCTTTCTCATTTTGTAGGCATTGTTTATGATGGCGGAATAGGTCAACAAGGCTTTTGCTAATTCAGTCTGTTTCTGCAACCTTATGGCACTAAAATGGGTGAACCCCCCCCATCCATGCATCAAAATTTTACCCTTACATGTTGGGTCCACCATCATCTTTCCCACTAGGGCCAAAGCTACCGCCATCTGTGACTTTCCCACCATCTCCCTTTGGTCATGTTTCTTATTTTTTTTTATTTTTTTATTTATTGAAATCTAGGATTACAAGTACCTTTGAGCAGGAACTGCTGCTTCTTTGTCATACAGGGCAAACATGCTCACATACTCGCCTTTCCATATTTTTTCCTTGATGGAATGTGGTAAATGGTCCCCAAAGGTCATACCCAGGATACCTCCTTCCCCTTCGGTTCCATCCCCTCCTGTGGCCCTGTCTTGTCCTTGCTCCTCCCTCTTATGCCCTTTCCATGTCTGCAATGCCTCCTTCAGCTCCTTCCTACCTTTTCCCCTCTTTCTGACATCATACTTGCCAGGTAGTCCTTTAAGCTCCCATCAGCCGTCAAGTCTACCATCAGTTACTTACACTTAGGCTACTGCCTCTCCTTCTCCCTGGAGGGCATTGCCCTCTTTCCCTGTTTTCCTTCTTTCTATCCTTGTCCTCCTGGGCTTTCCTCTTACCTACATTCTTTTCTTTATTTGTCATTTTATGTGCCTCATCTAGCAACACTTGCAGTGTTCCCATGAGGTCTGCTGCCTGCTGGGCCAATTTCTTACCACTAGGTGAGGTCTTCTCATGTGTCTTCTTAGGTGCCATTCTACTAATTCCAACACAAGTACATCATTTTTCCTGCCTGCTGCTTCCAACCTTCCTTTTTTTTGAGCCCCCTTACTCTTCACTAACTCAAGCCCCTTCCACTGCACCTTTTCCCTGTGCCAGCTCCCATCCCTCCCCCATTTGCTGTGGTCCCTCTGACTTCCTGCCACTTCTTCCTTAGCACCCTACCCACCCCCACTTGTGATCATTTTTCCTCTTGGTAACAAAACTCTCTTCCCCTGTTTATTTTTTTTTGTTTTTGGTCTTGCATTGCATTTCAAACTCTGTTCTAGTGTCACTGATCCTTGCTTCATCTTGTACCCTGTAAAACCTACTGTGTATTGTATACACACTAGATTCTGCACCCCAGACCTCCCCTTCCATGATTCCCTTGCTGCCCCAGGCCCAATCTGCATTTAAGTTTTGCACCGCTCCCCTTACAGTTCCCCCCAACTCCTCCAGAACTGCTGTTGCATGTATTACCCTACCTAAATTTCCCTGTTTATCTTCAGTCATGCATTTGTCATCTTTTTTTTTTTCATATTATCCTCTGTGCCTTCCTGGGCACATTATCTATATATTATCCCCGCACACTAATGGTCTTCCTGCTGCTAACCATGCATTTCTGTCCCTTACTTGTCTACGGTTGCCAGCTGCCATGTTATGTCTCCCTTTCAGCATCTGACTACTATAAAATGGTCTCTGGGCCCACTTAAGCGTCTGGCTGACATTTTGTTTCTCCCCTTCACTACATGGCTTCTGCAAGATGGCCACCAGATGCGTGGCCCCGCTTGGCTGTAGACACCCAGCTTTGCTTGCTAACAGCCACCCCCGGCCATGGAGGCCTCTGCAGTCCCTTTGACATGTGGTCCTGCCTGTAGGCGCAGCTCACACTTTCAACATGCTCTGTCCCTTGCCCTCTTTCTTCCTGCATTTCTGCCTGTTTATGCCCCATTTATTTGATTAAATGAAAGAAAGGAAAACCAGACAAACTTGTTGCATCACTCCAATGACTGACTGAAAACATTACCCTCCTCACAGCTGTGACACTAATCTGCCCCCATCTCAGTCTCACCACCCCTTGGCCCTTGCTCCCTTAGTCCCATATTCCTTTCTGATGTCAGACTCCAAACCCACATGGCTTGAATCATGGGCCAGCAGTTGTTTGCTGTAGGCTAGTCTGAGCCGCTGCTCCTCCACTTCTTCAGTTGGGCTCCCTGGTCAAACATCCCTATTGTCATACTGAAACTCTACCCTCACTCTGATTCCATTTCTAACCCCCTTTTTAAAAAAAACAAAAAAACAAGGCTTGTGGCTCATGCTGGAACTCGCTCCCATCCCACATCTGTATCTAGAAGGCTTCCCCCTGTGTTTTTCTCTCTTTTCTCATTTTTCTTCATTATTATTTTCTTTTTTCTTAAACCCTGCTCCTTTGCTCCAAACAGTCTGAGCCAGCTTCCCAGTGGTCATCTCCACCACCACCACCTCAGCTTTCACCTCTCTGTTTTCTTTACCTCAGACCTTGCTCCCTGGCTCAAAAAATGCTGAAGCAGCTTTCTGGTGGCCCAGTCTATCACTGCCTTGGATTACAGTTCTCTCTCTTTCTGCTGCCAGAACATTTACAATACAAAACAAAAAAGCTGCTTCCATGCACTACCTGTATATTTGCTCTCTTTTGACTAATTTTCTTTTTCCCATCTTACTATGTATCCTCTGTTACATGCTTCTCTGACTCTCCAAACCTTGCTCTCCTGACAAATTGATGTTCTGAGCTCTCTGAGTCAGTGTACTCCTCATCCTTTGAAAACTCAGCAAAAGAAGGGTCTCCCCTTCCTTGTTTCATCTTAAGTACCCCCTTGATCACTCCCCTTTCTTCCTGGCCTAACCAGTCCCCTGCCTTGCATCCCCCTTGCCCAGGTTGCTCCCTGCTCTCCCCAGCCCCCTTGTCTTTTCCTGCTTACTTGTCACTGCTCACCCCTTCCTCACCCCTCACCCCTTTTCCCTTGGACCTTTCACAGGACCGCCTGACAATTCTGTCTGCCTTTTAAAGAGGCAAACCATTTTATTTTGAAATAACATACCTGTAAATATAAATTCAGCTTCTTCTGTTCAAAATGACATTAAACCTGAGGCAGGGACCTGCGTGTCCCTGAATGCTTGTGTACTATATCAGCTTTGTATAAGATATGTGCTAGTCCAATAAAAGGTGTCAAACTATCCAATGACTTCCAGAATATTAACCTGAAAGATACCTTCATTCGTTGAATATTGGAATAGAGGTGTTGAGACATAGTAACTAAGTAATATAAAGTCAGAAGGGAATTGTAATCCATTTATCCACAACATGTACTTCACAGGCAGGAATGAAATACATTTTTTCACAAACATATGACAAGTTATATGATTCCCTGTCTACTTTGTCATGCAAGGCACCTGGTGATTCCCTTTGTTGCAGAAATGTATCCAGGCTTTCCATAAAGGCCTGTACTATCTTCATGTCTACTGTTTCCACTGGTAGGCTGTGCTATACATTTACCACCCTCTAGGAAAGAAAGTAACTTCTAAGGTAACCCCTAAATTTCTACTACTGTCCTTCAAGAATCATCCCAGTGTCTTGTTGTAGGGAACCAGATCAAACATTGCTAACTTTTTTGATCTTGTCAATACACTTAAGTATGCAAAACACTGAGTCATGTCCCCTCTCAGCCTCCTGTTCTCTATTGTGAACATGTTATTGGCCTCTGCCTCTGCTCATACATTTTGCTCCCCATACCACTGATCATTTTACTGAACCTGTGTTGCACACTCTTAAATTTCTCAACAATCTATTTCGATTCAGAAGACTAAAACTGCCCACAGAAAACCACATGGGGCCTTATCAGGGCTTTGTCAAATGGAAGGATCACTTCCTCTGTTTCACTGGCCATCTTCCCTTTTAATATCCCCTTTTTGTCACATATAATTCCTGAGACTGTACATACAATTGCTATACGTAGACAAATTGTTCAGTCATGAGGGCACGCACCTCTCCTTAAATGCTTTGGTACAGTATGTTCATATGGAGAAATTTGAGTGCATCACCAGATATGTTGTAGATGAAAGCATGCTTCCATATCATGTATACTGTACTTATATAACAGTGATTCAACACCATGGTGTACTTCTAGTTTGGACAGAATAAAGTAGTTTCTGCTTGGTACATTCCAATTGAAAGTTGTCTATATTTACTGTATGTAAGTGTTGTTTATTAGCTGATATGGCTGTGTACACTGCAGAGGAAAAAACATAAACACATTTGCAATGTAATGGATATTAGTTTGTCAGTCAGTTAGTTAGTTAGTTAATAAGTTGAAAAGCTGGTTGGTTAGTTAGTTAGTTTGCTTTTGTTGACCAGCCGTCACAGGAATAATTGTTTGAAATGTTTTCATGCTGCACACATAAAACTACCCAAGTGATATGTGTGCTGCAAGTATGATTTAAATGTTAAATTGGAACCAACTGCAAGCATATGACATGCGTGCAGCAAGCAAGTGTAGAAACCATGATTTTTATGTTAATTTGGGAAACACTGCATGCATGCAGAAAAGCAAGTGGTCACTAATAACTGCAGATGTAAACGTTAAGTGACTTGCTCAGATTCACACCATTCACAAGTGGGAGTTGATGAGATTCAGACCCAGGTCTTCACTCCTCCAGGTCTCCTGGCTTGTAGTTTGATGCCTTTAACTACTAAGCCATACTGTCTGCACACATGTGGCTCACTTGTACTTCAGTACATACTGTATCTGAATACATTTGCATGCATGCAGCATGCTTGTAGCCAGTGTATGCTTTTCAGTTTTCCTCTCCCAATTATCTCAGTTTCAGCTGAACTGTAGCACACATACCAATGGAAACACATGTTTTCCCACCCCAGTACACAAACATACCCACAAAACTACTTAATTACTTCTGCCCTGCCTGTACTCCTAATACTTTTTCTCCATAGTTTTGAAAGCTTACACACAAACAGACTTTAAGGTGCAAACAAAAATGTAGCAATAACTTCACACACACACACACACACACACACACACACACACACACAGCCAGTCCCCTACTCCATACACACACACACACACACTGTAGTGGGTATGGACAAGCTGCTACAGACAACCCATCAAGTATAGATATAAGTAAAAAGCCTCTTACTTGAGTACTAAGGAGCCAGAGGCAGGAGTCTTTAAGAGATAATGTCCATGGGTCAGAGTGCTGTTGCATACACCATTGAAATGAATGGAGTTTTTTACTATTGCTATTTTATACAGTATGACAGTGAGTTGGAGAATAATGAAGGCCACTCTTATGCTAACAAGGCCCTTGTTGGTCAAGTGGCGGCCTTCATTAATCTCCAAATCTTCATCAATGATGTATAAAATAGTAATTAACAAATACCACCATTCATTTCAATGGTGCACACCTCTGCAGTCTCCTTTGACCTTTTTCATAATGTGCCTGATCATGGGGATGTTGAGGTCAGCTTCACTGGGGGGTGGTATGCTTGATTATAGTGGGGCTCCAATAGTCTGCACATACCATATCACTTAACTGTCCATAAATGCAAGGGGCAGCTTTAGAATGTCTGTAACATCTCTTAAAGGTACAACTTATTTGGTTTGACTGAAACATGCTATGCAAATCAGGAAAAATTCAAATGTATAAGATTCATCTGTATATATCCGAGAGCAGTGCATCAGATTTGGGCTTAAACCCACACAGTTACTAACCAATTTTTTTTTTCCTGGCTGAAATTCACCCCCACAAAAAAATAATTTTGTCCCAATTTTTCTCCCTGACTCCATTCCATTAACTACCCATCCCCTAAGGGTCATGAAGACACCCAAACATGAAGAAATATGAAAAACACATCAATATTTCGGTCCTTCCTCCTTCCCCAATCCTCCTGTAAAAATAATTGCAGTCTTTACTTTTTCTTACCCAGCCACATGGCCAGAACCTGCAGCCTGGCATAGTGTGCCACCAGCCCAGTTTTTAGTTTGCTCCCCCTCTCTCCTTCACCAGAAGCTGGATGCTAGAACTTACCATTGCAGATCCCCAACATGGTCCACAACCAAGTCACCTTGCCATACGAATCCACCCAACCTGGGTTTCTTCATTCTTGCTTGGCTGCTGCTGTGGCTGCTGCCACACTACACTAATCAAGGCCTATGAAGGCCACCCACACTGCTGCCACCACTGCTGCTAAGCCTAGCTTGCTGCCATGGTGGTCTGTGTTATTTTTTTTTGTAAGGTGAGCCTAGTAGAATAACTAGATAGCCTAGTCTTGAATTAGCTTCTAGCTCACCCTTTGCCCCTTCAGCCACCAGGGGAAACAGAGACTCACTAACAGTAGAACAACAAAAATACACTGCCAAAACACTGCTATTGAGAGTTCAGTGCTCACTGACTCCTCCAAGCTGTAGTGCTCAGCCTGTCTACTTTGTGGCTGGAAAGACAGTGTTGCACTTGCAAGGCTCATGTGCTCTTTCTTGGCTGGAACTCATCCTCATCACATGTGATTGTGCTGCCGCTAATAGGTGGAGAGAGTGGACAATACAGTACAGACACAGTCAAGTCTGGAGAGTACCTGCAGCATGAGCTCACACAGGCCAGGTGGGCACTCATTGTGCAAAAAATTAGATCCAAATTTAAAGCCATTAGTACCACACCATAGGAACAACCTAAGCATAAATATGGTGGGGTGGGGGACTGCACCACGCTGCCCTACCTAAATGGCACCCCTGCTTAATGGTAGAAATTCATTCTCAGGTGCTAATACAATGGTTTCCACTGTGTTCTGAGGTACCGTATCTCCATGTTTCATGATGTGTCCTGATCATCATGTGGATTAGTGTCCCTCATTGTCCCTCATTTTGAGTGTTCATGTCCCTCATTTCAGTAACACAATGTGAGGTATGGTGCGTGCTTCCAATACCCTACTCAGCACAAAGAGTGCGGAGCATAGCCATAGTGTATATGCTCAGTACAGAATGACAAAGGGAAAGTAAGTGAGATGAAACAGTCATGGAGAAACACATTTGTAGCACTAAATATGTATAAGAGATTTGCATGGTCCAAAACAGAAAGGATAGGCTTCATAACACAGAGACCCCTCTTCATACATCTGGAATGAAGGATGTTGACTGACTATATACTAGCCATTTAACGCAATAAGCAAACAATAATTTACAGATTAATGGTAATTTAATGACAAAAACAAAAGCCATTAAACAACTTGCAAAAGAATCAGAATTAATGAGTTTACCTAATTTTTATGGGAATTCAAATATAAATGTATTTTAATGACTAATTGCTGGCAGTAGTATAAGAAATCGAAACTGATGTGTTTTTTTAGATGAGACCTGCACCAGCTTAAATGCTGCACACATGGCAAGCATGCGGTATGTGAACCTAATGTGATATTTATATGATATTCACACTAGCTTCATGGCTATACTCATGTCAAGTGAGCAGCACGAGAACCTGATATAATTTTTAGAAGATGTTCAAACCAGCTTACCTGCTGTGCTCATGTCAAGCTTGCGGTATGCAAACCTCATTTGCCTTTTAGACCTGGTTCGCAGATGTTCACTTAATGTATGCAAACCACATGCAAACATTGCACAATTAAGCATGCGGCATGCATTCTGCACGTAAGCAGCACACCTATATTTCTGTAAGGGAGGGGAAGGATGGTTAGATGCTAGACAACATTGCCTGTCTTCATCCTTGTCCCTGGGGTGGGTGATACAGATGCAAACCAACTGAAATTGAATTAGATTAAGCTGGTTGTCCCTCTCTTTTGATCTCACCCTGCCGCTGCAGATAGGTATTAACAATTTAGTTAATTCACAAAGACATTACTAGACCAGATGCTAGGGAAATACTTTCGAGTAAAGTTACTGTATAATCCAGTTTACAGTTGTTAGATGCTGTATTTGTCAAATAAGTGTGAGGCATGACTGGGTGAACATTATTGTGAGATAATGGCATGCTTTGTAAATGGAGGCACAAGGCAATTATCCACACACTGGAGTGTCATTATTGTGATTATAAAATGGTTCTTCTTATTTTTATTTTAAAAATTGAGTGGTCTAGTTCTATGGTTCAGAAAGTTAAGTATTTCTGACCTGTCCTGTTGTACTGGAATAATTCATGGTCATGTGGTGATCACATCTGACCAATCACAGGTCTTGTTTTCTCATACCATTCCATAATCCTATTTATGGTACAGATCCAAGACATTAGGCTGCCATGACTCCCATTTTCAAGTTGCGATTGTGTCCTCCATAAGGTGAAAATATGATCTTTTGCTATTTTCATATGTTTTGCCACATTTGCAACAGTTTCACTGTCTTAAGGCACCTTGGATCAAAAAAGAGATGCATGAGTCACTCTTTTGACTTAAGCAGTAGCACAAATTTTGAAAATCAAGACATTTGTGCTCTGTATATCACCTATTTGGTGGTCTAACGTTTTGGAGTAGTGTGCCAAGATTTGGAAAAATGGACAGTGTAACATGCTGTTGATATTTAAAAGTTTACAGTATTTTAAAATTAGATTTGCTGGTGGTAGAGAGGGTCACTGACCACCCAACATGGCAGCAAAATGAGTAGAGATGCAGTGAATATGAATACTGGAGAAAAGTTTTTAACTTGACCACCAATTTTGCATGGCAAAGTTTTATTGTTTTACAAAAATGTTTTTAAATATATGAGCCACTTCCACTCACTGTAAGCTACAGTTTCCAGAATAATTCCACCACCCTGGCACATTACTGATACATACCCTCATCCTTCTACCTTCTAGTACCCACCGCCCTTCTCCCCATCTGTCTTAATGAATTTTTATATTAAATAATGTCTTCCTTCCACCCCAGACATGCCACATCAGTAAAACACTTAGTCACCCATGCTCTCCTCCCCATCCCTATCCCCGAAGTCCAAAAATAGTGTGATAACTCCCACACCACTCACCCTATCCCTGTAGTAGCCAGTCTCCCTGCAAGCTCCAAGTAGCCTAAAGGATGCATAGATACGTCAGTTAGACCTGTAAAAAAAGAAAATGGTCCAGCAATGAAGTGAGCAGTCCTCGCCCTTCCCTGTTGAATGAAAAAACAATAACATCCTCTCCTACAGTAACACTTGATTGCCTGCTTCTCAGAAAAATTAAAGTCCTAGACAAAGTCCATATAATATCACATGTGGAAACACCGATCACCTGTTTCATCATGCCAGTTGTCACAGTGTTGCAATGCACCACTGAGTATAAAATGATTTGGATGAGATTTGTTTCCCTCTCCCTACTGAAGTATAGATCATGCCAATACCCTCAGAGTTCAGTTTATTAATTTAGTCAGCAGTACTGTGCTGGATCGTACATACTCACACAAATCCTAACTTTTGCCAAATGCTCATCTCACTGGTATAGAAGGCAAAGGATTTTCATCTTCTGTTTCCAAATCACTGGCTCCTTAGACCTTGAAGGATTCTCCTTCCCATATGTAGTGGTCCCTTCATTCTGTTTCTTGGGCAGATACAATGGACATTCCTGGACACTTGGAGTTTACTAAAAGACCTGTAAATGACAAGAGTTGAGTTTACTCTATCTAATGCAGTAGTTTCATCCAGCTAAAAGTGTTGGTCCCCAATCACACTTCAGAAAGCAATTTCCCTTCAGGGATGTGATAGTAAGAGGTGAACTAAATTCTGGCTACATTCTTTTACTTTGCATTAAATTAAAAGGCAAACTATTTGCAAAAGCTTTTTCTTCACTTTTCTTTCTGATTTTGTAACTCTACGGTCCCTTTTGGACCCATGTGCATACAACTGGTCCATACTTGAACTTTCCATGACCCCACCCCTCTGTCCATACATCCCTGCAGGTCCAGGCCTGAAATTCTGCTATTCTATCAGTCCCAAGTTTTATTTTTTTAATCCAATAAACTTTATTAATTTCCAAACACATTAACAAGTGTGCAAAACAACAAAATCAGGGAACAATTAACATTTGACAGTACTCATAAAGGCAGTAATTGTATGTTGGGAGAAAAGGGAAAGGACAACTAATAACAAACTATTACCCAACAACACAAAAACAGATCCCACCCCCTTCCCTCCACACCCCAAAGTCCCCAAGCCCACCCCCAGCACTGAGAGGTAACCAAGGACTCTGGAGAAGAGCAGACTCAAGTGCTAAAGCAAAAATGTGGGAAAGTAAGATTTGATTACTATTGTTGGGTATGTCAAGCATTAGAATTAATGTAAGTTCAAGATGTAAGAGATAATAATGTATATAACATTTCCCAGATGGACTGGTAGTGATGCTGGCAGTGCCACATACTAGCTATTGTATATGCTTTTCTACCATTAAAGCCAAGATTATGTCTTGGTGCCTTTCTTTTATGTGTGGAGCCATGGTATCCATCCACTCACATAATCTGATGAGCTTAGCAACTATGGCAATTAATTCCATATGGGCTGTATGTATATTGGGAAGGTCATTAAGATAAATCATGCTTAAATACACTTCTGGAGTTAAAAGATCCTCCAAACCCAGGAGACAGCCAAGCAAATTTTTATTGGCATTTCAGAATGCAGTGATAATAATGCAGTCCAATAGTATATGTTTTAAAGCGCCATCTGCTTGTCAGCATCTATGACATAAAGCCAAGGGAGATTTGCCCAGTTTGTATAATTTTACTTTATTCATTTATGTATTTATTTAGTTATTTATTTATTAACATCTCAGATTAAAACCTTTGAGCTAAGAGCTCATTTACAGAGGTTCCACATCTTGCAAGGAGACTGTACATACAAAAAGTAAAAAAGACAATATAATTGATAACATACTGAACATTGAGTAAGAGTAAAAAATACATTACAATAGATTATATAAAGGATTAAATTCCAATTCTAAGAGTATTCAGGAGAGGTGGACATAGGAAATTGCGAACATTAACCTTGGTAGTAGGAGAGGTGAGTACGGGAGTGGGGAGTATATAGATGGGAGGAAGAAATAGGGGTAATGAAGGCCAGGTGAGGGATAGTGGGATTGTTATAGGTAAACAGGAAGTGTTCAGACTCAAATGTGGAATTAAAGGGGTAAGGAGGAAAGGGGAAGTGCAGTCCAGGAGGACATTGTCAGTATGTAGAGGAGAGGAGGAGGAGTTAAGGGAATGATCAAGGAAAGGGTAGGATGTGATAAGTGTTAACAATTAAGCACTGTAAAGGGTATTTGACAGAACCTTAGGGTGGTGGGGGGCACACAGTATGGGGGAGGGTAGGTGGGAGATGGCAGAAAGGATAAGAGAGGAGGGTAGGAAGTAAGTGCTCCTGTTGAAAGGTTGTTCCCAGGAAAGTAGAGTAGGCATTAGGTGTTACAGTCACACATACTGGCAGTAGAAAGATGAGCACAAAGTTTTGTTTTTAACTGGCCAATTTTGCATTCAGATTGAAGGTCAGCTTTAAGGGAGTTGAGCCAATTGGGGGCCCTGTACACAAAAGACTGCACCCCTAGTGATGTATGATGGAAGGGGACTTGAAGTGTTTTAACACCCTTACTGGTGTAATATACATATCGTGTAGTATGCAAAACAGTGTTAAGTGAAATCTATCCTGTTTGGGGAATTTAAAGAGCTGAAGCCATACCACTTTCTAAATGGATGTGTCATACTGCATGTCCAAAGCCTGCTGCCAATAGGAACACACGTCTGACAATGTATTTGAGTCTGAAGATTGAAAATGTTTGTAATACTTAGACACTTCATGTGATTGAAAAAATAGTGTGAAATAGGAATTGTGCACATCTAAATCCCATAAGATCAAAGGTTTAGGACCTAAGAAAGAGGAAACAGAATGAATGACTTGAGTATATTTAAAACTAGCTGTCCTGGGAAGTCAGTAACATTCCTGAGCTGTAATAAAATGCATCAGCGTACCTCCTTCCAGCAAGGACTGCACTGTTAAATCTTCTAGTTGAGGACAAAAAGAGCCTTGTAGAGGTTGACCTTGGATTGTGATATTAAGGTTACCTAATATTGGTTGCATTATTGATCTGTCCCACTGCCATCTCATATAGGTATTCAGCTGATAGAATACCTTTAATGACCATAACAGGGGTGTGACTCTCAAAGGATGGGGGACAAAAGAAGACTTTGCATAGAGTAAAGATGTACGGTGTATACCAAACTGTTGACAAAGGGAGCATTCCAAATCCACCCAAATAGGGATATATTTAAAAGCCTGATCATCTCTCTGACCTTCCTATTGCAAAACTTTACTACAGTGAAATGCTGCATGATATAAAAAGAAGTTGCGAAGCTGTAAACATCCCATTGATTTGGGCATTGTAAGTTTGAAGTAAGATTGCCAAACAGGTTTTCCCTGCCATAGAAAATAATTAATCATGGACTGAAGGCTGCTAAACCTTATCTTAGGAAGGTAAACATGCATCATCCCCAGACAGGGTACAAGATGCATGGGAGTACATTAATTTTAATAATGTTAATACGTCCCCAAAGAGACAGAGGTAATGAGGTCCGTCTGTCAAAATCCTGTTGTATAGATTTCTGTAATGAGGAAAGTTTGTCTTTAATTAATTGAGAAGTAGATCTAGTGAACCAGATTCCAAATATGCCAGTCTATGTGGTTCCCAGGACAAACTGAAGTGAAGAATATCCTGTTTAGATACATAGTTGTTAAGTGATAACACTTTGGTCTTTTGTAGGTTTAGTTTATAACCCGAAAAAGTGGAAAATTTCTTATTCGCTTATATGGCTGCTAGTATGGACTGTAAAGGGTCTTCCAAGTGAAGTAACAAATTGTCAGCGTATGTGGAGTAAACATATTTTGCAGACCCCACTCAGATACCCGTTATTTCTGGGTTGTGTTGAAAAAGTAGAATTAGGGCCTCTAAACACAAATTAAAAAGAATGAGGTTAAGGGTATCCCTGTCTCGTGCCTCGCTGTAATTGGAAAGGTTCAGATAAAACTCTATTATGTCTTAATCAGGCAGATGGATTAGAATATAGGACTCTGATCCATTTTTTGAATTCTGGGAGGAGACAAATTTGTCCTGTGCTGCAAATAAAAAGGCCACTCAACACGATCAAATGCTTTCTCAGCATCTAGGGAGACAAGAACCACAGGACCTCTTCTCTCCCCAGATGCCGAGATTAAATAGTATAATTTTAGAAGGTGGTCACTAGATAAATGTTCTCATTTGAAACCAAATTGGGCAGGTCTGATCAGTCTATCCCAGACTTCCATCACTCTATTAGCTAAAATTTTCACCAGGACCTTAAGGTCTATATTTAGTAATGACATTGGATGGTAGTTTTCAGGTAGATGACCATCTTTACCAGGTTTTCTAATTGCCATGATAATGGCTTCAGCAAAAGTTTGATTAGAAAATACAGAAATATATATATATATATATATATATACACACACACACACACACACACACACACACTTAAAAGAAGTGGGTTCAATTTGTCTACAAATGAGAAGTAGAAGTTATTAATAAGTCTGTTCAAACACAGAGCTTTGTCCAGTGGGAGTTATTTTATAGCACAACAGAGTTCCATGGCATTTAAGGGAGCTGTAAGCAAGTCTTGTTATGCTGGGTATAAAGTGGGTAGTGAAATGCCATCTAGATAGTCTATGATGTCAGATAAAGCAGGAGAAGTTGAAGCATTGAAAGCGTAACGACTAGAGTAATAAAAAAAAAAAAAAAATGTCTGTCTGTCTGGGATGGGAAGTATTGACATTTTAAACAGAGTGACATAACTAGGGAATATAAGTATTAGTTTCAAGAGCCCAGAGGTGAATAGTTAACAGCTTGTTGACTTTTTCCCCAGATTAAAGGTATTTAATTTTTGTTCTCCTAAGTGCCAGTTCTGCTTTTTGCATCGTAGGCTCTGAATATTGGGCCCTAAAATCATGTAGTTTTTATCCAAAGCATCAGATTAGAATGGGAGGAAAGACAATGCTCAACTTGTCAAATGTTATTACAGTCCCCAGTTTCGAACTCTCTTATTGCCTCTACAGGGTTTAATGACAGCACAGTACTTCAACAAATATTGCAAGAACATCAGCACAAGTCTTCAAACTATGTCCCCCATCTTCATATCTGGTTCCCTGTTTGTGACCCATTTGGTAACCCCAGTCCCCCTTGTATCTGGTGAGATTTCTCCTATGCTAGATTGTTCAGTTAATCCTTGGAGGATACCTGTAATTTTAGAGTGAAGTGTTAAGAACTAGTATGTTAGATGACCCTATGTGGTGAAATAAAGTAACCCTTCCAGTTGTAGTTTGTCCGTGGCCTGGCTAGAATTTTTGACATATGAGGGTGTCAGTGCCCAGCTTCAGAGATGACATAGAGGCATTTCACTGATGGAAACATAGAATCAGTGTTGCTTGTTTCAGCATCTCCAGGCAATCATGTCAGTTAATTATTGTATGAAAACAGTGACTGTGAGCTCAAGCATTCAGAGATGTCAGAATACATTTGTTAATTCATAAATGATAAAACAAGTAAAACACAATGTGATACCCTCTTCTTTTCTATTTATTTTATTTATTTATTTGTATTTCGGATGACACCTTTGAGCTGAGGGATCTTTTACAAAGATTCCACATCAAGGCAATAAGGACAATAAGGTACAAAACATAACATGATCATTACAATGGAACTTACAAAAAAAAAGGTTTGGCTCACCAACCCTGATGACA
Organism: Neoceratodus forsteri; assembly: GCA_016271365.2. NCBI lineage: Eukaryota > Metazoa > Chordata > Ceratodontiformes > Ceratodontidae > Neoceratodus > Neoceratodus forsteri. The sequence continues at coordinate 114,302,483 of CM028136.1, read as the reverse complement.
TGGCCCTGAGTTAAACAAGCCCATGCTAACATAATCAAAGTTTAAAATCCAGCCTAGTGAATAAAGTAATTTTTAATGTTAAAGTGAAATCCGGTAAGCATGTATGGTTTAGTGGTAGTGATAATGTATCTCGGAGTGATAATCCTGGATCAAGGTTGATTGATTCAATTCTCTCTTCACTTGTGAGACAGGTGTAGCAGCAGGATTTAACATATTGCTGCCTGATAAAAAAAAATGAAAAGCACCTTGCTGTGGCCAGGAAAGACATTAAGAAATTGTTCTCATTTGGCTGGAGAACAAATGATGAGGGCTGCCTTGGAACCACTGCTTCCCCCTGAAGAGACCTGTACCCACTCTAAATGGTATGCATTCATCCTGGCAGTACAAGTGGATTTAGAGGTGGAGACTACCACTCTCTCTCTGTGAAGCTGATGGCTTATTTTCTACTACTTCATATTCTCTTTCAATAGGTTCTCCCTGCAACCCAGGAAGAGGTGTAATTAAAGGAAAACACAGCATGGTCTGTTTTGTCTGCTGCACCGCTGTCTATGCAATTCCTCGAAGGGGTGAAAATACAGGAAGATCAAGGGCTTGGAGTCACATGCCTTTTATACACACAAGAGGCCCCTTCATCCAATGTCAGGAAACAAGCCAGCCAACAGTTCAGCCTTAGGGTGGCTCTACAATTTACAGTCAAGAACCAGATGAGAAAATAAAAAAAAACTATGGCATCATTACTTCACAGACATTTATTGCACACTTGTTGCCACTGTCTTGTGATCCTCTGGCAATAGGTGTGCAATAAATGTTTCTTATTTAATGCTGCTTTTTCTGCCTTTTACTTTCTTATGTGGTTCTTGAGGGCATATATTTATTGCTTGCATAACATACACAGAATGAATCTACAATAAAAACAAACCGCAGAGAAAGAGATTATTTTAATGACTGCTGATGGTGGGCATTTTTATTGACTGGTGCCATAAATTAGAAGAGTAGCAATAAAAACTGTTTAAAATGTGTGAAAGAATTAAATAGCACTGATGATGACCCTAAATATTTCTAGAGTACATTATCACTACTAGACTCTATGATTCCATATTTTGCTAGTCTAAGAATGCAAACTGCTTTAAGCTATTTTTTTTTTTATAAATTATTGATTACTGGCTGGCACATTAAATACCCTCCAAATTATGTTTGAAAACAAAAGTTGATAAAATGAGAAAAATTAAACAATAGGTTTCTTTTTTCCTTTGGCAGAGATGGAAGTATGGGGTTTCCTTTACAGAAACCACCAAGTATTGCATACAATATTTAAGTAATGAAACCCAACATGATCAGGGTTGTAATGGGATTACCAAATCCCCACGTGCATTGTGGGGCACAAGGAGTTTATGCAAAGTATCCTCAACCACCAGGAAGGGCAGTAATCACATATCACATACCCTGCAGTGCCTTACTTTTCTTTTCATGTACCAACAGGTGAGTTTTATCTTGAGGCACAGCCAAGTGATAAAATCACCAGGTGGCTCATTGGCAGAGCATGATACTCCTTCTGAAATGCCTTATTTCACTTATAAAATTCAAAAATGATTTTGTAAGGAGAAATGAATCTTGTTTTCTAACCATAGCTGGAAAGTCTTTTCCATTTGTGGAATTGGAACCTTTTATAATTGAGCTATAGAGTCCACTCATCCTATTTGCTGTTGTCAGAAACTATGTTCATATGTTCTTTTTGTAGCATTACCCCTCTAAAAATGTTTTCTACAGTTCCACAGCTGACAAGCAGGATGAATATTATACATGTTGGGGACTGGGGACAGGATTTTTAAAAGGTTGAATGCAGGAGCAAATGTATGTTTTGCCTTCGTCTGCATGCAACAAAATGCATCTTAGTAGCTCTGCTGCAATTTTCAAAAAATGCTTCTGTTTGCAACAATAATTTGCTGTAAGACGTTGCCCCAACTGTATTGTTTTCTGCATGAGAAATATTCAGATGCTGTTGGGTCATCTAATAGATGATCTAATAGTCTGGATTGATTTGCCTTTTGAAAACAGCAGCAGGTGGACCTTGAAAAGCTTCTCTTGAAAATCCTTCCCCAGACGTCTTTTCCATTATGTTTTAACCAGGCAACAAATGTTACATTTACTCCATTTTAGTACATTATGGCCCCAATTTACAGAAGGTCAGCATGGAGCTAACCAGAACAGTGCCACTTGAAAAGGGTTAGAACCATATTTAAAGGGCCCTGGTGTGCAGCACTTAGTGAATAGCATGATCAAGCAAAATACACCATGGCACCAATGCAAATGAAGGCACGCTCTAGCATACAGGGCTCAATGGTATATTCAGAAGATGAACACAATAAAAAGCTGTCATGTCAGCATTATGTACCACTTCCAAAACCCTAGACATAGAGTATTGTGTAATCACCAGATCATCAAGTATGATCCCTAATAAGAGTTCTCTAATGGTTCCCCCGATCCCTGTGAAAATGTCAAAATCTCAGGAAGTCTAGTTCTCCATGATCCCTGTAAAAATGGTATACTCTTTGGTAGTTAACAGTTCCTCACCAGCTGATCCCTACAAACTCTCAAAATTCCTGTCTAGTGGCTCCCTCAATCCCTGTGAAAATGTCAAAATTCCTGATAGTCCTTTGTAGTCTAATTTGAATTTTGATGTGCTTGTCCTATCAACCCTTTATGAATCCCACTTGATCTCCATGTGTGATTTTAGGGGAAAGTTTTGTCCAATCGGAGGGCTATAATTGTTGCTATGATTTTATGATCTCCATTAAGCAGAGATGGCTCTACGACTCCAGTTTGACAAATATTTTGTCGACCAATGTTACAGGGACAGATTTATGTCAACTGCATTTGTGATTGACATAAATCCATCCATGAACACTTTGTTTTCCTGGGGGGGGCTTCACCTTCCAGACCCCCCATGTGGAGGACTCTGTCCTGCATCCCCCGTACTTAATATAATCAACTGCAAGTTGGAGTTGATTCGGGTTGGGGGTGCAAGACCCTGGGAAAGCAGTGCTGGGGTCCTGCAGTGACAGTACAGTGACCCGTTGCTATGTCGCTCTACTGTCATTCACTGTAAAGGTGTCACTATTCAATCAGCACATGAGCAGAGATATAGGATAGTATGATGCACTTAGAGAATGGTATTCCCTAATTTTTGAAGGAATGTGAGCATAGCCAGCTGTAGAGTAGGGAAAAGGATGCCATTGGATAAGTTGTTTGAGATCTTAAAGGACTAATGAATTTTTATTATTTCCCAGAATTTAACATAAAACTCATTGGGTATCCTGTCAGTCCCTGGGCCATCCCTGTGTCCAGTTATTTAGTAGATGTATCTACTTTCTCCAGTGTTAATAGCCACTTGAGGTCCTGGTTGTCTCCATTAACTTTCTGAGGGATGGACAACCCTGCAAGAAATGACTCTGGGGAAAGGGTCTGTGTGGCAACCCTTACAAGTGTAAAGGGTCTCATAAAAGCTATGGAAGGCTTCCCCTGTATGAGATTGTTCAGATGTGAGTGAACCTCCTGCAGATTTTGTGGAGTACATGACTTATTAATGATTTTTTATCTGCCATGCCATAATGCACCCTCCCCAACCTATGGTCTAGTTTGTTTTAATTGGCAATCATGTACTACAGTATTTTGACTGATGCGGTAAGTTATGTTCCTCGAATCATGACAAATTCTAATTGAACAGCTTGGTCTATGCTACCTGTTGATAATAAACACAATGGGAGGAGTCCAATCTAATCAGGTATATTCCCCTACAGTAGCAAGGCTCATTTTATACCTGATGTATGGCAAGTCATGCCATTTTAAAACAATGATGAAGGTATGCCTTGGCATATATCAGGCATAAACTTTAATAAAAAAATAAATAGATCACAATACTGTTTGGGGAGTGGGTCCATTTGTCCAGACATAGGGTTTTTGCAAAGTTAAGTTCCACCTTTAGTTTCTGTAGCTCAGAATTGCTTAGCACATTTTGATATCATGTGCTTCTATAGTTTATTGATTTAATTTTCAAGGTTTCCTTCTCTATCCTCCTTCTGTTTTCTTTTCCAAGAGGCATATGATATGGTCATATCACTAATGTAGGCTTTCATTGTCTCCACACTGGTCCCTAATGAGGTGTCTCCCTGAACTTAATGTGTGAACTACTGAACAGATTGGGACATATGAGTTTTTGGTGGAAAATAGTGGCTTCTTTCTGTCAAATAGTATTTTCTGGTATGGTGATGTATATTAGTTCTTCAGTATCTACATAGATACATAGATACATAGACAGTGTTGGCAGATAAGAGCCTATGGCCCACCCAGTCTGCCCATTTGAGCTTGTAAGTTCAGTTTATGTTTTCCTAGAAGTCTGTTGCCCCTTACCCCTGACCTCCAGAATTCCTTTATGTCTATCCCATGCATTCTTAAATCCCGTGATTGTTTCAGCCCCCACCACTTCCTCTGGCAGGGTGTTCCATTTGTCCACCACCCGTTCTGTGAAGAAATTCTTCCTCATGTTTCCTCTGAATCATCCTCCTCCAACTTCATCCCATGCCCTCTAGTCCTGGAACATCTTTTTCGCTTAAAAATAGTGTATTCCTGCACCCTGTTCCTTCCTGTAAGATACTTGTATGTCTCTATCATATCCCCTCTCTCCCTCCTCTCCTCCAGGGAGTACATGTTCAGTTCCTTCAACCTATCTTCATAGGACTTGTGATGCAATCCATGTACCATCTTTGTTGCCCTCCTCTGAACCTTCTCTACCCTGTCTATGTCCTTACATAAGTATGATCTCCAGAACTGTACACTGTACTCCAGGTGGGGCCTCACTAGTGTGTTGTATAGCGGAATTATGCCCTCCCTTTTCCTGCTGGTGATGCCCCTGCCTATACATCCCAGCATCCTATTTGCTTTACCTGCTGCCTTGTCACACTGTTTCCCTACCTTGAGGTCATCAGAGATGATAACCCCAAGATCCCTTTCCTGCTTGGTGCATGCTATATCCTCACCCCCCAACTGATATATTGTACCAAGGTTTTGGTGCCCCATATGCATTATCTTGCACTTCTTTGCATTGAATTTCAACTGCCAAACCTCTGACCATTCTTCAAGTTTCTGCAGGTCCCTTCTCATTCTGTCTACACCTCTGGTGTGTCTACTCTATTACAGAGCTTTGTGTCATCAGCGAACAGTGAAATTCTGCCTTCTAGGTCCTGCGCAATGTCACTGATGAAGATGTTGAATAGGACCGGTCCCAGCACTGATCCCTGTGGTACCCCACTGGTCACTCTTCTCTCTGCGGAGTGACAGCCATTTAACACCACCCTCTGTGTCCTGCCACCCAGCCAATTACCTACCCACCACACTACTGTCCTGCCCACACCCGTATTCCCCAGTTTGTGTAATAGTCTTCTGTGTGGCACAGTGTCAAAGGCCTTGCTGAAGTCCAGATAGGCCATGTCCACTGCCCTCCTCTGATCCACCTCCCTAGTCACCCAGTCAAAAATTCAATGAGGTTGGTCTGACGTGACCTCCCCTGGTGAAACCATGCTGCCTTGGGTCCTGTAGTCCATTGACAACCAGATGTTCCACCAATCTGTCCTTCAGTAGTGCTTCCATGATCTTCCCCACTACCGAGTGGAGGCTGACTGGTCTGTAGTTCCCTGCTTCCTCTTTGTTCCCACTTTTGTATAAAGGGACTACATCTGCTGTCCTCCAGTCTTTGGGTACCTCCCTGTTTCCAGTGATTGGCTAAACAGGATAGCCAGAGGTTCAGCCACAACCTCTCTAGTTCTTTAAGGACCTAGGTGCACCCATCTGGCCCCATTGCTTTATCAACTCTTATTACTTCCAGTTCCTTCAGGACCCTTTCTCGTGTAAAGGGACTTGTGTCCATTTCTGTACCATTTTCACCCCTTGTACTCCCTTCAGACCCATTACCCTCCTCTTCCTCAGTAAAGACTGAGCAGAAATACCTGTTCAATATGTCAGCTTTACTGTTGTCATCCTCCACGTGGCCCCCATCCTCCCCTTCAGTCTCACTATCTCTCGCTTTGTCTTTCTTTTTCACTTATGTACCTGTAAAAGGTTTTGTCCCCTCTACCCACTGATTTTGCAACGTGTTCTTCTGTCTGAGCTTTGGCTTCCCTTACTGACCTCCCTGCCTCCCTTTGCTTCTCCTGGTACTTCTCCCTATCACCTTCTGCCTGTGTCTTTTTGTATCGCCTTGAATGCAATCTTTTGGCTTTCACTTTCTTTGCTACTCTTTGGAAAACCATAATGGTCTCCTCTTCCTTTTCCTCTTGCTAACCTGCTTAATGCATACTCTGTTGTTCTTGTAATCCCCATTTTAAATACTGCCCTGTTCCTCAACCCCTGATTCCTGTCCCATTCCCTTAATGCCTCTTTCAGTATCCCCCATTTTCCCAAAGTCTGCCACCCTAAAATCCAGGATACGTGTTTTTATGGTTTGGTTCTGCTCTTTCTGTGATTTCAAACCACAATGACTGGTGTTCACTGTTCCCCAGGTGCTCCCCACTGTTACTCCCATCACACTGTCTCTGTTTTGAGCACAAGGTCCAGTATTGCCTTCTGCTGAGGTTGGTTCCATGACCAGTTGCTTGAGGAAGGCACCCTGAAGGGAGTCCAGGATAAATCTGCTCCTAGTTGATGCTGCTGCTGGGATGCTCCAGTCCACATCTGGAATATTGAAGTCTCCAACCAGTACTACCTCACCCTTGTCTGCCATCCTTTGGATGGCTAGCATCAGCTCCCTATCTGTTTCTTCCTCCTGTCTGGTGGTCTATAGACCACACCTGTGCGGATGGCTGTCCCCATTTTCCTTTCCAGCTTAACCCACAGTATCTCTCCCCCATTTTGTTCCTCCTGGATCTCTGTGGCCCTTATGTCATTTTTCACATACAGTGCCACTCCTCCCTTCCTGCCTGCTCTGTCTCTTCTGAATATGTTGTAGCCAGGTATGGCCATCTCCCAGTCGTGGTTATCATTACACCAGGTTTCAGTGATGGCCACAATGTCCAGGTCTGACTGCACCATGACAGCCTCCAGATCTTCCATCTTGTTGCTAAGGCTCCTGGCATTTGCACACATGGCTTTCCATGATTTGACCTCCCTAGACTGTTTCACTGTTCTACTCCAGCCCTTTCCTTGGTTATTCTTTATCCCTGGTTCTACTTGCTGTCTGCCCTTCTGCTGAATTTTGCCCCTGTTCTGCCTATCCACCTCTTGGGCACTAATCTCCATCTTTTGAACATTTAATGTTTCACTTTTGAAAGTATGTATTGTTCTGGTTTCAAACCTTTTTTCTGAATCTGCAGAAAAGCCCCTGTAGTGTCATGGGAGTTTATAAACCTTTAGCTAATGGGTGTTTACTCACCTAGTAAACATGATTGTGTTGGTTGACATCCATGGCACTCCAGACCTTACATCATGGGTTTTAGTCCACCTGATAGACTAATGATGCACATGACCTAGGATCAAATTTCTAGTCCCCAGGTCACAGAAGCCCCTGTTCTCCAATTTGAATCTTCCATAGCTGAAAAGTAATGTTAGTAATATCACAATATGCTTCTTGCTACACACACATACTGAGATGCCTTCTGAACATGGCTGGCAGGGGCCTTTTTAATTTACCTGTTGATACAATGCTAATACTTGGCATCCTAAATGGCCAATGAGAGACATCCTGGATGCCTTAAATTTCTCTTGCAATGTACCCCTACTCCCTTGGTATTGTCAGAACATACTTCTAGTCACTCTGATCACTCTGTAGGGTGGGCCGTGGAGTGCCAAGGATATCAACTGACACAATCATCTTTACCAGGTGAGTAAACACTCATTGTGTTGGGTTGCCATCCATGGGACTCCTGACCTTACATCATGGGTTGATAAGCAGCAGTACTGTACACCAAGCAGGGTGGGACAGAGAGATCTAAGAGGGAGAAGAAGAAGATCTGGCTGCCGAGAGAACCTGAGTGGCAAATGTGGTCTGTAGTTTGTACAGGTAGTCCAACCTATAGTTCCTGGCAAAGGTATGGATGGAACTCCAAGTAACTGCCTTGCAAATGTCCTCCATCAACATGTTAGCCCTCTCTGCTCAGGAGGTGGACAATGCCCTAGTAGACTGAGCCCTAATACCCTCTGGGGGTGTTAGATTATTTGCATTGTAGGCCTCCTGAATGGTTCTCTTGAGCCAGCCTGCTATCATGGTTTTGGAAGCTGCCCTACCCTGTCATTGCCCTTTTGACAAAATGAACAGTCTCTCATAGAAACATAGAAACATAGAATTTGACGGCAGATAAGGACTGCTTGGCCCACCCAGTCTGCCCATTTCCCTACCTGATGGATAAGCTGCAGATCCTAGTTAACCAGCAGCCTACTTCTTCCAACCCTCTCCCCCTAGAATTGCCTTATGACTGTCCCATGCATGCTTGAATTCCACCACTGTTTGTGACTCCACAACCTCCTCTGGAAGGCCTTTCCATACATCCACCACCCTCTCTGTGAAAAAATACTTCCTTAAATTACCTCTGAGCTGCCCCTTTCTATCTTCAAATTGTGCCCCTTGTTTTGCACACCTCTTTTTGAAAGATGCTACCTCTTGGCCTTTGCTGATTCCCCTTGAGGTACTTGAAAGTTTCTATCATGTCACCCTCTCCTCCTTTCCTGAGGCTATATATTAAGCTCCCAAGTCTCTTCATATGTCTTCCGCAGACCCTGCACCATTTTAGTTGCCCTCCTCTGGACAGCTTCCATTCTGTCTATGTCTTTGCGGAGATTGCGTCTGCAGAACTGTACGCAGTACTCCAGATGGGGTCTCACCAGCTGTCTGTACAGAGGGATAATAACTTCTTGTTTTCTACTGGTGATGCCTCTCCCTATGCATCCCAGTATCCCCCCAGCCCTCCTTGCTGCCCTCTCACATTGCTTGCCCACGTTTAGGTGATCTGATATGACTACCCCCAGGTCCCTTTCCATTTTTGTTGTTGTTAGTATCTCACCCCCCATTGTGTACTCTTCCCCTGGGTTTTTGTTTCCCAGGTGCATTACCTGCACTTTAGCATTGAATCTAAGCTGCCATACATTTGACCATTTCTCTAACCTTGCCAAGTCCCTTCTCATCCTTTCCACTCCACCTTGTGCATCAACTCTGTTGCAGATATTTGTGTCATCTGCAAAGAGACATACTTTTCCTTCCAGTCCCTCTGCAATGTCACTTGTAAAGACATTGAAGAGGACTGGTCCTAATACTGAACCCTGCGGTACCCCACTACTAACCCCCTTTATCAGAGTGGACTCCATTTACTATTACTCTGGGTCCTATTCTCCAGCCAATTCTTTACCCAGGCTGTCATCTTGGGACCCACTCCCAGGCTGCTAACTTGTATATTAATCTTTTGTGTGGGACTGTGTCAAATGCCTTAAAGTCTAGGTGAGACCATGTCCAAAAGCCCTCCCTGATCAACTACTTTGGTCACCCAGTCAAAGAAATCTATCAGATTTGTATGGCATGACCTTCCCACTGTGAATCCATGCTGCCTTGGATCCTGTGCCCCTCTGGCCTCTAGATATTTAACAATTCTTTCCTTCAGAAGTGATTCCATCATTTTCCTTACCACTGAGGTTAAACTAACAGGTCTGTAATTTCCTGCTTCTGCCTTGCTCCCACTTTTGTGAAGGGGAATCACATCTGCCCTCCTCCAGTCCTCGGGTACCACCCATCCCCATGATTTGTTAAAGAGGTTAGTCAGTGGTGTCACTAGTTCTACCCTTAGTTCTTTTTAGAATTCTGGGATGAATCCCATCAGGCCCCATTGCTTTGTCCACCTTTCAGTTTTAAGAGTTCTTTCAGAACCCTTCTTCTGTAAATGGGCTGGTATCAACTTCTGCATCCAGAGTGTTTCTACTGTTTGTTTTAGGTACCTCCCCTCTTCCTTTGTAAATACTGAGCAAAATATTTGTTTTAGTATCTCTGCCTTTTCACAGTCACCCTCTGCCCACCCTCCCTCCCCTTATTAAGCCTCACTATCCTCTCTTGGTCTTCCTTCGCTCCCTGATGTACCTATAAAAGGTTGTATCCCCCTTCTTAACTGAGTTGGCTATCTTTTCCTCAGTTTGGGCCTTTGCTGTTCTGACTGCCTTCCCAGCATCCTTTTGCTTTAACTGATACAGTTCTCTGTCCTGTTTCTTCTGCGATTCCTTGTACTTCCTGAATGCTTTCTTTTTCTCTTGAACCTTCACTGCCACTTCCTTTGAGAACCATAGTGGTTTCTTACCTCATTTCATTTTGCTTATTTGCTTTACACAAAGGCTTGATACCTCTGTGATGGCAGTTTTTATTATTCCCCATTGTTCTTCCACCCCTCCTTCCTGCCCATTTGCTAGTGCATTCCTTAGGCACTCACCCATTTTGACAAAGTCAGCCCTCCTAAAATCCAGTACCTTTGTCTTTGTATGGCTTAACTCTATTGCTGTGTTTATTGTGAACCATACTGTTCGATGGACGCTAGTTCCCAGATGGCTACCCACTTCTACATCTGTGATCCTCTCTCCATCTCCATTTGAGAGAACCAGGTCTAAGATTGCTCCCTCTTGAGTGGGCTCAAATACTAGTTGTCTAAGGCATGCCCCCTGTAGGGCATCTAGAATAACCCCACTCTTAGAAGTGGCTGCTGCAACTGCACTCCAGTTAACATCTGGCATATTCAGATCACCCATCAGCAATATCTCCCCTTTTTCTGCCATTGTAAGTATACTTTCTATCATTTCCTTGTCCATTTCCTCCAGCTGAGAAGGGGGTCTGTATACAACCCCTGTGCGTATTGTGGTGCCATTGCTGGTCTCCAAATTTACCCACAGTGCTTCTTCTCCTCCCTGTTTACCCTTTAGTTCTGTTGCTTTGATTCCTTCCCTTATGTAAAGAGCTACTCCTCCTCCTCTTTTACCCTCCCTGTCCCTCCTGTAGATAGTGTATCCTGGTATGTTTACATCCCAGTCATGGTTTTGTGTGTACCATGTTTCTGTGACTGCCATGATATCCAGATGTTCCTCCTCCATCAAGGCCACTAATTCAGGAAGCTTGTTACTCAGACTATGGGCATTGGTACTCATTGCTCTCCATTTTTTGATGGCTTTACCTTCTGTTGCAGTATCCCCCACTGACCTTTCTACCTTGGTCTTTTTCTCATTTAGTACCCTGTTTTGTAGGGGGAGGCCGGGATTTTCCTGCTGCTTATCAGTGCCTCACCCTTTGACTAGTTTAAAAGCTTGCCAATGAAGCATTTAAACCAATTGCTCAAAAGACTTGTTCCCTTCCTGGACAGATGCAGTTCATCCTGCCAGTATAGGCTGGTGTCCCTCCAGGTGGAACCCCAGTGCCCAATGAAGCCAAAGCCCTGTGCTCCACACCATTTTTTCAACCATTCATTAAACTGCATGGTGCAAAGTACCCTTGCCTCACTCATGCCATTGACAGGCAGCACCTCTGAGAAGGATACTGTGTGTGCTACTTGTCTTAGGCCCCTCCCCAATTCTACAAAGTCCTTCTGCACTGCTCTAATCTCATGATGAGCCAAGTCATTTGTCCCTAGGTGGACAATGATGTCCAGCTCAGACTCCCGTGCAGCTGTTCCCGTGATCCTGAGGATGCACCTTCTGTCCCTCCAAGCCATGGCACCAGGCAGGCACCTTACTTCAGTTTTCCCTGCTCCCCCAGTTCTATCCCCCTAATAATTGAGTTCCCCACCAGTACTCTCAGTCTTATGTATGGGCTGAGTTCTAGATATGTACATGGCAAGAGTGCCCCCCAAATCTAAATGGTGGGGTATCCTCATGTCCCCTGCCTGTGACCTATTGAGGAACATTGTCAACTCAATTGGCTGCTCCCTATGGAACATAGACATGACTTTTGGCTGAAAAGCTGGAACTGTCCATAGGTGTACCCCTTGTGAGGTGAACACAGTGTAGGGCTCTTTCATGACAGAGCCCCCAGTTCACTAATCCTCTGAGCAGAGCATATGGCAATGAGAAAGCAGGTATTTAGTCCTGCCCAAAATAGGTTCACTTCGTGCAACGACTCAAATGGCGCTGTGCTGAGAGAATCCAGGACTAAGGTCAGATCCTAAGGGGTGATTAGAGTTCTGACCCTGGGGCAAACCACTTCTACTGCTCTGAGGAAGTGTACCACATCTGGGTGAGCTCCCAGGCTATGTTGGCCTATGGGACCAATGGTGAACAGCTGTACTTTGAGAGATGAATGGGACAGGCCCTTATCCACCCCCTGCTGTAGATACAGCAGAATGGTGGACATGTCTGCTTGTTCTGGTTCTTTGCCTTTGTCTCAGCACCATGCCACAAAGATAGACCACTGCCTGTCATAGGTGGAGGTGGTTGAGGGCCTTCTGGACTGCAGCAACGTGGATATGACCAATGCATGGTATCTGTCTCTCAGCAGTCTCCGCCTCTCAGGAGCCAAGCCAGTAGCTTCTGGGTTCCTGATGTGGGGTGGATCATGGGCCCCTGCATTAGCATGTCTAGTCTGTATGGGAGTCTGCACTTGTCCAATGCTATGGTTACCACTGCTGAGAACCAGGCTCTCTGGGGCTAGTATGGTGCCACCAGGACAATGGTCCTCTGAGACTGTCGAATTTTGGATAGGACTTGTGGCAGAAGGGGAATGGAAGGGAAGATATACGCTCAATCCCTGGACCAGGTCTGGGACACAGCATCAATCTCTTGAGAGCGATGCTCCCTGTACCTTGAAAACAACTTTTTTTACTTGGGTGTTCTCCGCTGCTGCCATTAGATCAATGGATATGGGACCCCATGTCTCCTGTATCAGCTGGAACAAGTCAGAGTGGAGATGCCACTCTCCTGGGTGCACCTGTTGGTGGCTGAACCAGTCAGCTCAAATATTGAGCTTGCCTACTAGATGGACAGTGCCAATGTGTATGAAGTTGGTCTGAGCCGAGTTCAACACCTTTATCACTTCTGTCTGCATGGCATTGCTTCTGGTTCCCCCTTGCCTTGTGATGTACTCCACCATGACCTGATTGTCAGAAAGAATTAGCACCGACTGACTGGCAATGGTTGTTTGGAAGGATCTCAGGACATGGTAGACTGCCCTCATCTTCAACACATTGATGGACAGCTTGGTCTCTGGAGTTGTCCAGTGGTCCTGAGCTGACTGGGGGCCCAAGCATGCTCCCCACCTTAGGAGGTTTGCATCTGTGTTGATGGTGATGTTGTAGGTCACCTCTAGTGGAATACCTCATGCGAGGGAGCACCTCACAGTCCACCTGACTAGGGACCACTACACCACAGTGGGTAGCATTATCCTGACCTACAGGTTTCACTCATTGGGGGATCCACAGGTCAGCATGTAGTTCTGCAGTGGTCTCATGTGCCACTTGGCCCATGGGACCAGGATGATGCATGATATAATGCAGTCTAGCATCTCAGCTATTTGCCCAATGGTCGGCAGGTTGTTGGCCTTCAGCTGATGAGCTAAGGCTATCACAGATTCCACCTTCTTTTGGGATGGCTTGGCCCACCCCAGAACAGGTTTACCTCTGCTCCCAGATGTTCCAGTTGTTGTGTTGGTGCCAGATAGCTCTTGGCTTGGTTCACTACCCAGCTGTGTTCCTTGAGTGGCCATAATGCCATCTGAGTGGCCCTTTGTGATTGTTCCTTGGAACAAGCATGGATCATCCAGTCATCCAGGTACAGAATAATATCCATCCCCTGCTCTCTCAGTCTGGCAATGAGAACTACAGACACCTTGGTGAATACCCTTGGTGCTGAGGTGAGACCGAAGGATAGGGACTGATATTGGAAATGCTGGCCTAGGATGTGGAACTGGAGATACTGCCTGTGACTTGGCCTGATTGGGATGTGAAGGTACGCATCCTTCAGATCTATAGACGTGAGGTAGTGACTTACCTGAATGCTGCAGAAAGTCGATTTCAAAGTCTACATTTTGAATCTCTGAGTAACTGCGTATCTGTTGAGGAGCTTGAGATCTAGGATGGGATGAAGTTCCCCTGTCTTTTTGAGAATGAGAAAGAAAATGGAGTAGACTCCCTGTTCTTGCTTGTGTGGGGGTACCAACTGGATTGCTCTGTTCTGTATCAAGTCTTGCAGTATTTGTTGGACCTGATGAGTGGACATTCTCTTCTTTGAGATGGGGGAGCTTATGAACCTGTGTGGTACCAGAGAGTGGGACAGTTCTATAGAATAACCCCTGGACACTACCTCTAGCACCCATCTGTCTGAGGTTGTGTTGTGCCACTGGTAGTGGAACAGCATGAGTCTCTTGCCCACGGGCGGGCAAAGGCCCTGCATATTTAGCATCCTGGGAGGAAAGGGTCTGCAGTCATTGCTGTTTGTTCCTGTTCCCTCTTCCTCTGCCTCCAAACTTGGAGCCATGGGCCCAGAAGTTGGAGGACTGGTAAATGGAGTTGAAGGAATTATGGGGTCCTCCTTGATTTCCTCTACCTCAAAAGGAATTGTTCTGGTAGTAGTTGTCTCTACATGCTTGTTGGGACTTGCTTCCCTCACAGAATCTCCACTTTCCTGACAGCAGGTAGGTCAGACTGTGCTTGTTCTTGAGTAGGTCCTTCCCCTCTTCCTTCTGCTTTAGGTAGTTCTGTAGTCCTTCCCCAAAGACATGCTTGTCTTTCATGGGTAGGTTTTGTAACAGTGCCTTGGACTTAATGTCTGCTTCCCACAGCTTGAGCCACAGTACTCTTCTGGCCCATTTCATTAGGGCCGTGGCCATGGCATTTAATTTTAGAGTGTCCACTGCCATATCCACCAAGTATTTTGCAGTGTCCAGTGTACATTATAACAGCTCAACCTCCCTGGTGTTGGGATCCGCTTTGTCAAGGAGCTCCTCAAACCAATGTATTTGGGCACATGCAGTGTAGATGGCAGTAGTGGATGCCTTGGCCACTGTGCCCTCTATCTCAAATAGCTTCTTCAACATGTCCTCAACCTTTTTATCTCTGGGGTCTTTCAAAGATATGGTACTGCATGATAAAACCATTTTCTTGCTGAGCACAGCCACCTGAGGATCAATTGTGGGTTCTGTGCACCAGAACCTAGCCTTGTCCTCCTGGACTGGGTACATTCTAGGTTTCTTTTGTCCAACATTCTATGAGGTTCTGTAGACTCCCACTCTTTAATGAAGATGTTATGAATGGCCAGGCAGACTGGAAAGGTCTCTTGGTGACCTTCCTCTGCTGAATCATGGGGTCGAGTTTTGACTTGGGATGGCCTTCCTAGAGTTTGAGCCCCATAGTGGTCTTAATTATCCTCATAAGGCCTGGGATCAAGTCAAAAGAGCACAGCTTGGATGTGAGAGATGGCATGGACTGTGTTTCCATCTCCTTTTCATCGGACGGTATGGCCTCCTCATTATCAGGGAGCTCCTTATCCACAGTGTCATGCCCTGTGTTGGGTGCTGGGGTGATTAGGGCTGGTTTGACTGTGTCCAAATGGGTCCCTGATAGCCCCCCTGGGTTCTCTGGTTCTGGTTGTGGTCTTGGGGTTGGTGGCAAATTAAGTTGCATCATGGCCTACAACCTCTCCATGATCTTTAACATAAAATTCTACTGATTCTCCATCATGGCCACCATTGCTTGCTGGTTCTGTAAAAGGATAGGCCCTGGGTCCATCCAACTAGCTCCACTGGGCTCTGGAGTGTCAGATCCCATCACTGGAGATTGCTTCAGAGACAAACCATCCTCATCATGGAGGCACACAGGGCATTGAGATCCCAGGTTGTGGGGCATCAGGATGGTGCTACATGTAGTGCACTTCTTTGCTTTCACCATCTGAGGAGAAAAAAGACAAACTGGGGAATGTTAGGGATGGAGTAATGCTGGGCTTCTAGAGAAGAGACTAGATGCCTAAAAATGGTAGGTACAGCATCTGCCAACTTATATACTGTAGACCATATAGAGAACTGATAATATCCACTCAAGATGGCTCACAGGGACTAAACTTATACCTTAGGAATTGTGGTACAGTGCCCTGTTAATCGACATGCTCACAGTGAGAGTTGTAGGAGGATACCCTGATTTGGGTCCCCCCCCGTGCAACCTGTGGTGTTGAGCAGGAGGGAATGCTCACTCATTGGCAAGAGGGTGGCCCAGATGCACAAAATGGTGGATAGCATCCAGCCCAGCTTGTTGTGATGAGTTCAACCCCCTCCCCCTTCCTCACCAAAGGGCCACTATGGAGAGGTGCCCCTAGGTGGAGTGGGAAGGGCAGGAAGATAATCAAGAGTAAAGGAGAGAGAGAGATAGCCCAACCAGGCCAGTCACTGAGAAAGGGGCCTAGGCCTGATGACTCTCTCCAACAAAATGACTGCTCCCTTCCCCACCCAAGGTGCCCAGTGGCCTCTGCTTGGGAGGGGAAACCGCTGAGCCCCCGTGGAGCAAACATGCTCCTTAAAGAGCAGAATCCTCATTTTTATCTGGTGTCCTGTGTTCTAATGTGGAGCTGAAACCTCTTGTTTTTCTCCCTGTTCTATTCCTCCAGGGCCAGTAAGATTCCAATAGAAATGCTCCTCCTTATCCAGGATCCACCATGGATCTAAGTTCTTGCCCCCCCTGAGTCAAACTGCTGGAAAAGCTTCCCCCTCGTGGGTGAGCCTGACCCCTCTTGTCTCTATCTCTCTACATCCTGAGATGGACCTTATAGAAGAAACCTGCTGACACCGCTACAGGCATTCAAGCAGTCATCAGAGAGAGATCGAGGAGGTTGAGAAGCAAAGGCCAAGCCCCATTGGCCTGCATGCTGGGTCAGAGGTCACCAGACAAGTGCGACTGCACCATGCATAATGCATGGTGCAAGGAGGAATAATGCCAGCAAGCAGAGTGGCGACTCCGTGGAGGCAGCAATGAGCAGCTGAATTAGAGAGGGTCCGAGGGCCTGAAACCATAGTGGGGTGGGTCATGGTGACCACATGGTACTCATCATGCTCCAAAGACCTTGGAGCAGTGGGAGAGATGGTTATGCTCACCAAGCGAGCTGCACATACCAAGGAAAAACCAAATAAATGCAGTACTAGCAAACAACTTGATTCTGAAGGGAAAGCATTGCTGCCCCCATTGGGACTGCGAGCAGATGGTCATTAGCAGACCAGCACCTTGCAAGTCCCTTCTTCCAGCCTCATCTTAAACATTTAGAAAGGCAAAACACATGCCAAACAGCAGAAACAGAGTGATTAAGCAAGCACAATGTAGCAGCATCATCTGCTGTACCTTGGTAATCACAACTAGCCAACAACGTTTGAATGATCTCATAAACTGCCATAAAAAATGTTTAAATAACATACTGCAGTGACTCAGATTACTCAGAAATACTTTAGGCAGGCTCAGATTAATTCTCTTAACAAAAAATTAAATCTTCTGTGGGAACCACAGGTCTACCTTTCCTGGCACAATACAGGGACTCCTTGGGTGCTTGCAGCCTGATCAGATACATGATTTGAACTGGAGAACAGGGGCTTCTGGGACCTGGGGACTAGAAAATTGATCCTAGGTCATGTGCATCATTAGCCTATCAGGTGGACTAAAACCCATGATGTAAGGTCTGGAGTGCCATTGATGGCAACCCAACACAATGTTATTTTTATCTTTGGAAGTTGTTTGTAGGAGGCAGAAACCCTTGAAGTGGTAAGCTATATACAAAACCAAAACATAGAGCACACACAAACCTCTTCAAAGAACACGGGCACAGGTCTCCAAGTAAATTTTTTTTTCAAGCATAAAAATGCCAGTAGTCTGACACATTTCAGATAAATCGCATCCTTTATCAAAGGGTAAATAATCATGTAAAACATTGCAGTTATATATGAATTTCAAACAGCATCACTATGATGTCACACACCATCAGGAATTGTGATTGGTCAGACACAAGTGCTTCACTCCACATTCCCCATTCACATCAATCAATATAAGTGCATATTTTAAATACTTGTTGATCAATATAAGAAAGCTTAAAAATTCATTTTTCAATATAAACACCACTTTTTATAAATACTAATATGTAACTAAAATAACTCAAAATTGGATAAACAGGGGAAGGGGAGGGGGAGGGGAAAATGGAAGAAAAAGTGAGGGAATAAAGACAGAATAGTGGATATCCCCGGGAGGTTTAGTCAAAGGAGGGTACTCAGTGCAATTAAGATATGAAAATATATATAGGACTATTATTACATACAGACCATCATTTGTAAAGTGCTACATACTTATCATTTAAACTGAGCATTATAATGACAATATGATCATATCCAAATGTAATGTCTGTTTCTAAAGTAGGAAACAAAAACAAATGAAACAGTCCCATATTAAATTCAACTATCACATGAGAAAAAAGGTGGAATATCACTTATTTTTTTGTCTCAAAAATTACTTTAATTCAAATACAAAGTTTAGACCAGGTTCCTTGGAGACATTCAAGTTAATAATCCAAAATGCTTCTCTTATTAATAATAGATCATTAAAATTGCCACCCCTTGGTCTAACATTTACTTTATGCCCTGAAATGTAAACATGTGCTTGTTTGTCTACCAATCTGCCTAAGTGTGCAGCTGTGGCACAAGTCATATCTTTTTAGCTCACACTTTTAAACTTCTTTTGGTCTTCCCAATATAGAAGGAGCTGCAGCTGCATGTTGCTTTGTATATTATGTCCTCACTGTCATGTGATCAGTTGTCTTACTTCATAACTCCAACCTGCGCTCAGACTATTAAACTGTTTTCCTTCTTTAATGTGGCTATATGTGTTACATCTTTCACAGGTATAGCAACCTACAGCTGGTTTACTAAACCAGGTATTGACACTGCTTCTCCCCATCCATAAAATGGCTATAAGTGAGTTTATCACCTAAAGTCAGTGCCTTCCTAAACACCATCCTTGGTGGGACAGAAACAATGTCTTTCAATGCTGGATCACTATTAAGCACTTCCCAGTGGTTTCTAATAATACTTTCCACCTCTCAGGCATGTATAGAGAAGGTGGTAACAAAGTTAAAATACTTATCTTTGTTGTTCACATCCCGCTCACTGGCTTGTGTTCTCAGTAGTGTTTCTCTAGCCTGTAATGCCGCATGTTCCCATCCTGCTTTAATGTCATCCATTCTGTAGCCTCTCTCAGTTACACTGGTACTTAACTTCTTGGTATGTTATATGAATGTTGATGGTGTTTGTTTATATAGAAATATTTTGGAAAGCTGCAATGAAATTAAGAAACTGTTATTATACAAGTCTGTAGATCTCCTAACTGATGCCATGAGGAAGGATGAAATCAAGCTGTTATTAAACCCTTTTTCATGAAAGTCAGTTGCTTTTAAACATGGAAATGTGTGTTTTTATTTTGGGAAATGGCTAAAGAGGTTGAGAAGCATATTTTTAGGAAAGTATTGAGAATGTTTATTATTTATAGGAGGATCAAACAGTTGTGAAACCATTGTTATATGAATGTACAATGATGCCAGCAGATACAGGCCTTATGGTCTATCAAGTCTGCTTGAATGTGCAGCTCTCAGAGTTGAGTACTGATTCTGCTCTCCATCCCCCTCTTTCCTTTCCACCTTGCTTGTGCCGTGTGAGTTATCACCATCTCCCCCCCCCGGGCTCTGATTTTGGCCTTGACCCTGTGCCACCCCCTCTTAAATACCCCTACTGGTGTATGTAAAATCAGTTCTTCAGGCAATGCATTCCAAGCCATCATCACCCTCTCTGTGAGAAAGTGCCTCCTTATCTCTCTTCTGAATCTCCCATCACCTCCAATTTCAGACTATGCCCCTGTGTACTCTCTTCTTTTCTATACCTAAACAGACCCACATGACTAACCCTGTTTATACCCTTCAAGTATTTGAAGGTCTCAGTTATATCGCCCCTATTTCTTCTGTCCTCCCACAACTACATATTGAGCTTCCGTAACCTACCATCATAGGGCTCATCTCTCAACCCACTTATCATCCTGGTCACCCTTAGCTTTACTCGCTCCAACAGTCTGATGTCTCTTTTTAAGAAGGAGTGCCAGCACAGCACACACTACTTCAGCTGAGACCTCAACAGAGCCCTATTCAGTGGCAGAACCACCTCTTCACTCCTTGATGTGATTCCCCTCGTTATACATTCCAGCATCTTGTTGGCCTTTGATGACATCTTCCTACACTGTGCTGAATTATCCATATGACCAATGACCAGCACATCAGATCTTTTTCCTTGATGGAGACCGACATCTGCACCCCCCCCTCCAGCAGGTTGCTGTATTCGGGATTCTTGTTACTGAAGTGCATCATTCTGCACTTCTTTGCGTTGAATCCCAACTGCCAGATGTATGACCATTTCTCCAATGTTTCTAGGTCTTTCTGCAGGATCACCCCCACCCACAACTGCTCCCATTTTGGTGTCATCAGCAAACAAACTTATCTAACTCTGGATCCCATCTGCCATATCTGCTACATAGGTGTTGAATAAGACCGGTCCCAACACTGAGCCCAGCAGAACCCCACTGATGACCACCTATGTTGATGATAATTCCCCCCTTATTACCACCCTCTGCTGTCTGTTTTCCAGCCAGTTCCCAAGACATTTGACCAGTCTATCCCCAACCCCCAGAATCTTCAGCTTGCCTACCAGCCTACTGTGTGGCATTGAGTTGAAGGCCTTACTGAAGTCCAAATAAAGGGCAGCAATTGCCTTGCCTTCATCCAGGGCCCCAGTCACCCAGTGGCTTCAGCAAAGTCTCTATTAGCTTCCCCACAATCAACTTGAGGCTGACCAGCCTGTAATTCCCTGAGTCATCCCAAAAGTCACTTTTATGGATAGGCACCATATGTGCCATCCTCCAATCCAGGGGCACACATCCCAATAGCTCCTACAGGTCCCTGGGCTATATCCCGTCTGGTCCTGGTGCTTTATCTGTCTGCAGAGACCTTAGGCCCTCTAGCACCCTCTACACAGGGATTCCCTCATCTACTATTCTAGCCCCCTTCCCTCCCTGCTCTATCCTACCCCTGTTTACTAGATCCCCCGCTCCCTTGTAAAAACTGAGAAGTAGTCATTTAATACCTCTCCTATTTTGTCCCTCCTCTGCCCATCCTCCCTCCACCTTAATTCTAGAAATCTGCTCCCTACAGTTCCTTCTTTCCCTGATATATGTGAAAACCCCTTTTTCCCCATTTTTGATTCCTTGAGAAAGCCTTATGAGTTATGAGTCTATTGCTTTTAAACTGAAAATGTGGTTATGCTTGTGAAGTAGGACATTTGTTATGAAATGCTTTCTCTATGAAAAGCAGTTTTTGAGGCTGAGATTAGAAATAAAAAAATGTCAGTTTATGATAGCATAATTAATTAATAAGTGTATTGAACATGAGAAACGTTTTAAGGCTGGTTTGCATAGCCAGCAGATTTCTTGACTCTCCAGAATAATTCTGAAGAAAGAACACAAGACATTTGCCTCATGAATTGTGGAGTAGTTTCAGATGTGCCTCTGCCTCACACTGCCTGCTGAAGGATATCCCCTTAGAGACTGCATAAAAGGCCTTTTTAAAATGGGAGAGGAAATCCCATAGTTCTGATTGGCAAAAACTTGGTTCTAGCCATGTCCGGAGAGAGCATTAACAGCTAAAAAGAGGTCTCTGCCAACCTGGGTGAAGGGTGTTGTATGCCAATGTGCCATCCAGTCAGAATTTTCATTTTCCAAAAAGCAGACATTTTTTATACTTTTATCATAACAGTTACTTAAAAAGCCCACAAAAAACTCAGACATGTTTCAAACAGACCTGACTGATATTACCACCTCATCCAGTTATCACTTTTCACTTTCTAATTGTAATTTATTATTCTGTTTGTTTCAGTTTGTGTGTGATCTGTTGCGTGCTGCTTGCCAACTTGATCTCACTCCCTCATGCATCAGGCTACAGTTTAGCATATGGGGGTGCCAATCAGGATGTAATGCAGTAATGCTGCAATATATCACAAAATGCTGCAGTATGCTACAGGAAACAGTGTAATTCAGTGGCATTTATGTCACTTTTTACTGCAGTTTTCTGTGACATGTCAGTTACAACAAGTTACTGTGTTACACCAGGGCTGGCTCTGCTGTACTTGCACTCTAGTCCACTCAGTCTAGACCAAAATACAAATACTGCATAGTCAATTCCAGTTGTGTGCCATTCAGATGTGTGCACGTTCCATTTAAGTGCACAAAAACGTCAAGTTCTGATTCATTGCATATTCTTGCCTTGTAAAATCAGCCAGATGTGTGCATAAATTCAAAGCAAAAAGCCAGTAGCCAACAGAGTTTTCAACTGCTCTCAGTGGCGTTAATTGGCCATTAATTGAATGTAGTGCTTAACAATGGCAGGACGGTCAGTGCTTCTAAGCAGTAAGCAGGTGTTAAGCATCTGCCTAATTGTTAGCCCATAGTTACCTCAGGTTACCTAATGAGGGTTTAAACATTCTGTTATAATCCAGCCATAGATCCATCAGAAACATTAGAGCAATGGAGAAGCTTACTCGTACTGTCCTGACGTTGGAGCAGAAGGTGCAGCTCCTTGATAAAGCGCTTGTACCTGGACTGTCAAGAAAGTAACTCACTGCAGAGTTCTCAGTTGATATTTCATGGGTTAGCCAAATTTTAAAAAACAGAGATGTGATCTTGGTGGAGTGGAGTGGGGTTCTGGGGATAACAAAGACAGAAAGTGTAAGTGAGAGGGGAATTATGTCCAGTCTGAGGATGCCTTATTGCTGCGGTTTACCACTGCCCAAGACCACAGAGTATCCTAGTCTGGACAGATTTTAAGTGAGAAAGATAAAAGCCTAGCTGTCAGCATGAGCATCAAGATTGAGCTCACGGCAGAGTGGTTGTTCTGTTGGAAAGAATGTCACAATATTGGCTACCAGTGGGTATATGGCAAAAGTGCCGAAAATGGCATTGAAACTTCTAACAGGAGGTTACGGGAAGTGTTACCTACCATTACTGCCTTATTACTGTATTATTAACAATCTTAAGCAACAATATAGAGAAAAAAATTATAAGCAAGATTTTGCTTGGGATGGACTCACAGGACACTTTCAAATTTAACAGTGCAGCAAAGTCCACCATTGTTTTCTTCTGCATGCATGCTGTGTGGGGGGAGGTCAGCACAGATAAGACAATCATGAATTGCTTTAGAAAAGTAGACATTAGCTTACAGCAAGAGCAGGAGCAAGATGCTAAACTTCCCTTAAAGCGTGTGCCCCCCCTCACCTGGAATGCTTGCATCACAGTGTGATGAACATGTGTCCATTGACAGTGATGAACCTGAAAGCAGGGAACTTACAGATGCAGATATTTGTGCATCTGTAATTGGGGATGGCAACATTCAGGATGAGGAGGACGATGACCCAGAGGTCCAGGTATCCACAACTGCAGAAGTCTGGTGCATGCTTACAAAGCTCAGCCACTATGTGGACCACAAAGAGCAATCCGACTTCTGTTAGTTCTATATGTTTGAAAAAAAAAATGGAAATGCTCAGTACACAAACTGCCAGGCTAGCGAACATTATTGAATTTTATGAATGTGATTCCACTAGCACTAGCACTTAACTAATGAAATGTCCTGCACATTAAGGAATTTTAAACTAGTGTACTGCAGTGGCTTTTCCTATTGTCTCCGTATGTTACCGAATTTTGAACAACTAGCTATTAACTATTCATTACTGTATGTCATAAAGTATTTTGAAAACTAAATGTCATGTTTTTAAACCTTTAAATCCTTTATGCTTTAACTCTTTTGCAATAAACAGCTTATCTCTTTGCCTAAAATGTTTCCCGGTTGTCATTAGTAATATCTGCTGTTCCGGGATCGCATACACGTGGTCCCAAGATCACTGTTAAGGTATTTTTGGTTATGTGCATTTTTGGTTGTGTGCACAAATTCGGTAGGTCCTGAACTTGTTCACAGAATTGGAAATGACTGCGTAAATAAAAAAAAAAAGAAGGAATCTATGTACGGTACCTCTTTGTTTTATACACGTCAAATATTTCCTTAACTTCCATAAGTGCAGTTCCTCTAAGTCACAAGCAACCAGAAGTGTATCTCAGCAGATTTTACACAGCTAATGAGACTGCCTGCTAGCCCACTCCCGATTGTCTGTTTCTGTTCAATCAAGGCTCAGAGTAAACCAGCCCCAATGAATACCATATATAAAATGGACTAGGAAATCCTTTTCTAGTTGAATTTTTTTTTTACTTTGTTTTTACAGTCAGGGACCGCTTGCCCTCCTGCCCTCTTGCTCACTGTTATGCTCACAATTGTGATGATAACTTTCTCTCTCTTTGCATCCCACTCACTCACTTGATCCATTTAGCTCAGTGAAATTAAAAAGCTATTTTTTACTCAAAAAAGAAAAAGGATTTTTAATGAAAAATATAAGGTTTGCATGGGACAAATGATCCAGCAGTTGTGATGGCCCATCCTGTCACCTATCACACAGAAAACTGCATAGTATCATCTGGTGGCACAGATAAGGTGAGGAACTATTTTACCTTATTTTTAACCATTTAAATAAATGTTAGCTCCATTTTAATAAATATATATATATATATATATATATATATATATTTTTTATTTCATTAGGAACCCATTTTATATAAGCAATAAGATACTCTGGGAACATTGGTTTTACTAGATTTACTACTCGACCAAGGGCTGAAGGCACCCAGCCTGTGGCTTCATCTCTTGCTATGCACCTGATAGTATGGTAAACCTAATACAACCAGTGTCCTGTCTTGTCTTACTGCTTAAATATACAGTAGTATAACAAATTCCAAATACCCAATTAAGGCAAAGCACCCTGGTAAGTATATGCAAATTACTATAAAAATACCTTCTATAACATTTTGCATTATCTATTTTGGCTCACCATGATCCAAATAAATAACATCATGAGGCAGGTCCCTTCCTGGGTTGAGATAAAAGGATACCCATATGCAGTTGCAGTCATCAGTGACATAATACTGGGGAACAGAAAAGTCCCTTTATAAGCACTCAGTAAAACTATCACACATAAATGAGTTTTGCAGTCCTCAGAAGACATATTCTTATCTACAATAATGGCTCAGCTTCAGTTATGCAGATGGCTTGTCCAGATATTATCTGTAGCACAAAGGCTATCTACCATTAATATACTGGATTATGACAGTGTAGGGGGTCAGCCCATGGCATGGCATCAAGTGTATGGTGCTATCACCAAAGGTCCCCCTCCACCATCAATGTACAATACCTTATTGGCCATACCAATATGTTTAAATACTGTTTCTTGCCAAACTGGACAGTGGTGTGTGGTGATATTTGGGGTGAGGAGTACAATGAGTTCCCTGTACTTTTATCCATCACCAGTGCAGCATAAACTATCCCAAACCCATCAGTCCAGATATTTGTGGTTGCATATAGGTTGGGCAACCACTAACATACTAGACTGTGGCAGTCACAGGGGTCTGACCATGACATGTGCACCTGGGGCATTGTGCTACCAAAGTCATTCCCTTTATTCTGCACCTTGACAGCTATGCCAGTTTGTATGTGTACCATTCCATGCCATTCCTAGTGAACTAATGGTGCCAAAATACTGTGAAATTTTTGTCCATATCCCTGGCATGCAGCAGATCATCCTCCATAGCTCTCCTGGATTTGTATGTAATGCTAAAACAATTTGTTTCTGTACACTGTGATATTTTTTACTACTGTATGTTTGCTTGTCTGCAGTGTCAGTGGCTCAGCAGGTAGCACACTCATCTCTGAGGCCAGGAGATCAGAATGTTGTGGGTTCTATCCCCGCACCAGGTATTTGGGTTGATTTCCCAATACTGACACTGCAGTGCAGCATGAGGGGGGTGCTGCAATCCTGAGGTGCCATCTTTCAGATGAGATGTTAAACCAAGTTCCCATCTGCTGTTCTGGTGGTAGATTAGATGGATGTTAAAGATCCCATGGCACTTCTTGAAAAGAGTGGGGGAATTTTTTTAATGTAACATCACAAAAAATTATTTAAAATCATATACATTCTTGCAAAACCAAAACAACAATAATAAACACAGAGATATACAATAGGCACAAGGAAGTGAGAAAAAAAGGAGGGGAGAGAAAATAAATTATCTACTGTTATTAAGTTATTTACATATCAATGCCATCACCACTAATAGCTGCATTAACAGACTTATTCTTCAGAATAGTTTATACTTCATTTATATTTTATCAAGATTAATAAACCCTTCTACTGTCTGAATAGTTTATTTGATGGATTCTGTGCTTCATCTTTCAAATTTACTGAATTAATCGCCTGGAACTCCACCATTCTTAATGTTTCATACGGCATCATTCTTTGGTATAAAATCCATTGGTATCTTGCTTGCCACAGATAAAATTTCAAACAACAAAAAAAAACAATAGCTACTGTCCCCTAAAAATATTTAGTGCATGAGTGGGGATAGTGACACAGTATTAGGGATTCATAATTTAGACTATTTATTCACTGGAATTTCCATTTATTGGCAAGAAAAGGCCACAGGGATTTTGCATAAGAGCACTGGACAAGGAAATGGTCCATTGACTCTTCTTTTGCAGTGCAAGCATTATACAAGCAATTCCTTTACTACTGAGCTTTATGCTTACAATTCCCCCTAATGTTCAATCTGCCATACATAGACAGCCAAAGTACTTCCCACATGTGAGGAGGAATTCTAACATTGTTTAGAGTTTTAATTCTATCATTGTTTATAGTTTTAAGGACCCTGGGCCTGATTCCCAGATGAATGTAGCAACTTTGCAAGTGTATGCAAGTTGTGACATTCGCGGCTGTGCCAGGGACCCTGCACCATATTCCACAACAAGAAGGGTCTCCAGCACCTATGACCCATGACTTGCGGTGGCTCCAGGGTTGCACCACAGGATGGGCGCACTCAACCTGGGTGCTGCAAGCCGCAGGCCACAGGGTGCAAGCAGAACATGGCATGGCCCCCCAAAGCCCCTCACCATGTCACTGCCCTGCATGGCTGGGGAGGGGATGAGGGAGCCACAGGATCACTGTAAGGAGTCTGGCATGTGGAGGATGGGGAATTCCCTGTACAGACACTGCTCAGGGATTGGGGCAAGGAGGTGCCAGCTGCCAACAGTGGGTGCCTTGCCACTGGGGATGGAGTGGTAACCCATGGGGAACCACAAGGGGATCAGCAGTAGCAGCGTCAGGCACGGTGATGTGACCTTGGTAGATGTAGAGTATGCTTAGACAAGCTAATAGATGGTCTAACTGTACCTACGCCATTGTCTACCAAGGTCCCACTTGGAATCGTGAATTGCAATTCTGCCAGCCGCCCTCCTGGAATACCGGTGTAACCAGTACAGAACCCCTTGCACCATAATACAGGGGTTTTGCTTAGCCAGTGGTGTAGCCTGCCTTTGGCACAGACAGTCTGCCCCATGTCACAGGCCACCTTTTGGAATTGCACATGATGTAACGCATGTCACATTGTGTGAGTTGTGCCATACGGTTTAGTGCAAGTCATTGGGAATTGGGAGCCCTGTCTCTAAGGTGGAGGGGGGGCAAGTTTTAAATTCTGGCTTCTCCGGGTATATTTTTATTAGTACTAAGTTATATAATTTGGGACCAGAAAATGAGCATACCTGAGATTTTGTTAGACCCCTTTAAATAGTTTTTGGGCTATGGGTTTTAAAAATTCTGAAATAAATAATCTGGAGGAAACTTTTGGTGGAGCGATATCCCAACCTAGAAAATATCTGGAAAGATTATTCTGTATTCATTTGTAATGTAGTGAATCAGAAGAGGAGAGTCAATTTTTTGCAGTTTGAGAAATAAAAAGTGTATGAAAAAATATTATTGAATCCAGAATTCCAAGGCTGACTTGTGATTTGGGCAGGTATGTAAAACATTGTTTTATACAATTCAACCTACCACTCCATAACATAGTAAAAAAAAAACCGTAAATACAGGTTTCTAAACAAATTGAAATAGGAAGAATCATGGCTGTATATAGTAAGCCAGGAATTATAAACCTTTTTACAATATGTACCCTTTTTATCTTTGATAAATTCCAGTTCTTCCATCTCTGCACCTTGCCTTCCACAATTTGTATAGAAATATCCCAATTATGCAGAAAAGGATTCTGGTGACCAAACATAATTCCAAAAATATTTTATGGGGTCATAGGAAATCCGAATACCTGAGACAGAGGTAAGGGGACGAGGAGGGTATCTTGATAAAAAGAGCCCTTTGCTTTTCCCGTGGTTTAATCTGGAGTTTGAAACTATGCTATATCTTCAAATTCCGGGAAAGATCTCCCTATATGTAAATGTTCTGAAAAAAATATGCATATGTCATCTGCATAGACTTGAATTTTAATTGCATCCTCTATTTCAATTTCTTTTAGTCATACCCAATATGCTGATTCCATTACCCATCTGATTAATGGATCCAGAGACAAGATATAAAGGAGGAGGATTAGGGGGCATCCCTGCCTTAACCCTCTTACCACCTTTATACTTTTGGTTATATGTCCTTTAATTATATGTATTATTGTATCTGAAACATATACTTTTTGAAGCCAATTAATAAAATAAAACAAAAGACAGGATCCCATAATATTTCAATGTCTAAAATAAGAAGGGGTGGTACACTGTATCAAAAGCCTTGCTCTGGTCCAAGGACACTATACATCCAGGTTTAGCTTGGAAAGAGGTGTTATATAACACATCCCTAACTATCATGAGGGCATGCTGAATCTTCCTACTGGGGATGTCACAGTATTCAGCAGGAGAAATAAGAATATCAGCCAGATTTCTAAATCTATTGTTAAGTACTTGAGGCAATATTTTAAAATCTGAGTTAACAGGGAGATAGGCCTCCAATTTTCAGTCTGACATTTATCCCCAGTTTTATGTAAGTAAATTAGAAAGCCTGCAGTAAAAGATGGGGGAATTTCTCTAGAATGTAGGAAAAAAAACAATTGCAGTTTCTGAACACTGTGCAAATTCAGTATGGAAGGCCTTCTATAACTCATAAGCAAGCCCATCTGGTCCTGGAGAGGTCCCCAATTTGAATGATTTAATAACTAATTCTATTTCAGCAGTGCAAATAGGGTGAGATAACTCATGTATTCCTATTGGGAGAGTGGGCTTCTCTATTTCTTGTAGATCATTTGTAATAGAGGACAAATCAGGAAGGGAAACAGTGCTATGAGAAAGAATGTGATTTTGTATAATTTGGTGTAGACCTTCTATTGTTTCCTCACAATTTTCATTTGAGTAAAGGAGGGAGTTTAATGAAGTAATATCTTTTCTTTTTTTTTCGGGCTTTGTAAGGGTCTCCCACTGGAGATTTTTGGGTCCCATACTGTAACATTGCTTTTATAGTTTTGGCTCTATCATATTGATCTGCCTGCATCTCTCTTTTTATGTGATCGATCTGTTGAATGTAGTCTGATTTATGCAAATAGGTGAGGGTGTACATATATCGCAACTGGTTTCTGAGTTGGAGATATTTAAAACAATTCCTATTTTCCTTTTTTCCCCATAATTCTGGAACCACTTCCCAAGGTCTGATTTTGTGTCTTACCACCATGTCCCAATGTTCTCGTACAGAAACATGACTAATTTTCTTGCCCATAGCAATTTTGATATTTCCCTTGTTACTGAGGAATCTGAAAGAACTATAGGGTTTAATTTCCATCTAGAATTTTGAATGTTGCCCTTACATTTTGAGAAATATGTTTTTAAATGGGAGTGTTTTGAGAATGCCACTGGATGGGGAGAAAATACAGGTACTGGGAGGTCTTTGGAAATGAAAAAAATGGTCTTTAGTGGAAGTAAATCTCCCACTCTTATAAGTGAATTTGTGACCTGACTTGGACATAAGATTACAATGAGTTAAGTTTGCCAACTGAACGCACTTTTGTAAGGCATTTGAGTTACAGTAGATTTTCTTTATCACTGGGGTCCTGCCATTTGCTGGTAATTTGCTGTTAAAATCACCCCCTAGAAAAATACTGGTGTTGATTACCAAGAGTGGTTGTAGTATTGATATAAGCCATAGTCTTTCTGCCTTAGATTGAGGTCCATATACTGAAATAATTCTGCATGAATCACCCTTCCATTTCCCATATAAAATTAATGATCTCCCTGGAATGAGATCAATCAATTTTACCAGAGAAAAGGAGAAAAAATGGAATAATACTCCTATCCCATCCACCTTGTCTGGCGCGAAGAACCAGTATGATGGTCCCCAGGTCCATTCAGACTGGATTAGGTGAACCTGGTCTTAAAAATATACCCATGTTTCCTGTAAAAGGCAAATATCCAAACTTTGTTTATGCATGTAATTAAACACTGCTTGCCTTTTATTTTGATTAAGGAGACTATGGACATTTAAGGACCCTATGGACAAAGAAGACATGAATGTTCAGTTTATTGTCAAGGATTCTTTTCTTTTTTCCCTTTATATCCCACTATGTCATTGCTAAATGAGATGCCATCCTGATCTTGGGATTCTTTCTCCCTTACTTCCATTTCAGATTCCTCCCAGTTTGGTGCTAGAATTGCAAAGCGGTTCTCTGATTCTATATCAGATTTGTTGTTTGGTGTAGAAGAGGAAGAGGGTGGTTTAGAGTTCCTAGTGATTCTTTTTACTGAGAGGGGGCAGGAGGTAAGTGAATTGAGGAGGAAGTTTTCAGTTCCCCATTGGTCCTTTTGGGTGTCTCTTGATAGCATACAGGGGTGAGACACTCATCCTGGGAGATGACAGTTCCTTCTGCTTCCTTCCTGGGAGGAGTTCCTTTAAGAATCTCTGAGATTCTTTCTCTAGGTGAGGTACTAGGTGGGTTGGGGAGATGGGGGAGGGCAGTTACACTGGGAATCCTGGCTAGTGGCTTCTGCAGCACCCTTTACTGGTTGCATTAGCAATTGTGGACAATTTCAAGAGGCCTTTCTTTTTGCTGCCCAGGGACATTCTGAAAAAACATGACCTGTCTCCTCACTAAGATCACATTTAGTGTGATTAGCATATTGATGACTTATGTGTTGTGTTTCCCCATAATTTTCGCATCTGGGCCTATAGCAAACACAGGACAAATGTGTTATAGCCCCACATCTGCAACATGCCTGATGCTGTCCAGCATAAAAACATACACCCCTATCCTCTCCTAGCATAACTGAGTTAGGTACATGTTGTATGCCAGATTTTGACTGTTTCAGCTTCACTTTATACTTCCATCTTCCCATTCAAAATGATTCAGAGTCCAAAATTGCTTCAGGGGCACTGAGCACCTGACATTTCTGGGAAAACCAATATACATAATATCATCCACATGGACTCCCTCATTTCTGAACACAATGGTAATGAATTTGATTAGAGACTTAGTGAGAGGTATTACTATAAACAGAGACCACGGGGGGGGGGATTCTACCTGGTTGCATTTTTCCCAAAACAGATCTAACGCATAGGAAGACCTGAAACTGACACCATTATTATCTTCCCCAGAGATGATAATGAAGGCAAACACTTCCCTAGATGAGAAGTGAAGAGAGTCTTTTAGTAGGGTTCCCACAAAATGTATATCTTGCCTTGTCTCTAGACCCCCCTTTATATCTGATCTGGATTGCATTTCTCTGTGAGGTTGCTTCTTTATGAATTCTTTAGATAAATTCTGATAGCAGAGGTTTTAGAGGCAACGGTTCATTCTGCTGATTTTTTGTTGTACCGTAATCACTAGATTTTGCTGGGTGCATCATTCCTTCAGAAATGTTATTGCTGTTGGGTTGGGGTGGTTCCTACCACAGCCTCAGTAGGCTCAAGTGATTTCTCCAGAGGACTGAGTTGTTTTATTAGTCTAGGGTCTTTAGGCATAGCAGTAGCTAAGTACACTCCTTGTGAAGTTTTTTGTGCAATTGCTGGAGCTGTTGGGTGCCATTCAGGATAATCTTATGAGTAATTTACACTGGAGTCCCACCCTGGGTCAGGAAGCCATTTGCCATCAGGCATCTTCATCCAACCTGCTTCTGATATGGCTTTTTCTGGTGACCATTGAGAGAAAGGATCCACAATTATAGGGGAGATAGAGAAGGCAGCTTGTATGGCAGCAGATGTAGTTTTTGGCTGGGGGGGCACCTGAGGACGCCCTTCCATTTCCATATATTCTGTGGGTATATTTCTTTTAGCTAAGGTCAAAGCAGTATGTTTTTGCTTGATGACATCCCTTAAGGCTGAATTAAATGGGGGCCCCCTTGCAGAGATGGAAAATATAGTTGCATAATTTTGACTATGAGCGCCCATCTGAAAAATAATATTCTTTTTAGTAGTAGTGCCCTTTGTCCCTGAATGGATGCTATTTGCAGTTGTGAAGGCACATTTTCCTAACTGATCTCCAGTCTAGGAATTGCAGAAGTCTGAGTATCATCACTGTTTGCCACAGTTTTATTTTTTTCTATTCCAGGTGTTTCCCCTTCAGTTTGGGGAGAGACAGGATCAATTTGTTTGGTTACCAGTTTTTCCCAACTGCCAACATTCTCCAGTGGCTTTTGGCATGCGCTACTCTCAGTGCTTTCCCTGCCAGCTGTGACATTATACAAAACAAAGGAATAAGGAGATGTTTTTACCTGCAGTGCAATAAAGAGAGACGCGTCTGGCCTAGTGGTATTCTTTGATGACAGCCAATCAATCAATCAATCAATTAATCAAAAAGTTTATTAACAAATATGTATCACAAAAGCACCACACATAAATATTTAAACATACAAATTTAAAATAACCATCACGTATTTAAATATCTGTATACAGCAAAACAAAAATTAGCAATACAGTATAATAAAGTTACATCATTTGTATTAAGAAAGAAGTTAAGCTTTTCTAAATTTGTAAATTCATTGGCTTTTTTGCAAATGTCTACCAAGCCAAAATTCCCTCATATCATTTATCAATTCACATTCAGAAATAATATGTATTGAATTCCATAACCCTAAAAAAACTTCTTTACACTGTAGCTTAGATTTAAATGATTGCCATTTCATATAACCTGTCGAGTAACCAACGTTTACATCAAACCTTAATTAGAAATAACTTTATAATGCATCTTACTCTCACAGGTCTCTAAATAAAATTCTTTACAATGGACTTTCTTTAACCCCTTATAGGTTAAAAAACATTTTGTTAAAGATAATCTTTCCAAGTCATCCTGTTTTGCTATATCAGTAGTTCTTGTAGTGAGTTTTACATTTAATAACTCCAAATTTTGACAACTAGCTATATTCAACATGGTTTGAAATCCCATTGTCCTAATTACTATATCTACATCTTTTAGCCATGTCCATGATTTAATACTTATGTTTCCATTTGAGTCATTATCTGGTGAATCATTACAACACTGGATTAAACAGGAATTCTTTACACTTAGCCAATATATTCTAATGAGATATGTAATCTGTCTAATCACAGCTTTGGTATCTAGGAATAATTCCCCTGTCTCTGTCCTCATTAAACCTGTGGAAATAAATTGGGGGAGATTCAAAGATATCCTAAGGTAAAGGTTTTTTATTGGTTCTAATAGATCTAAATTTCCTTTATTTCTCCATATTTTAGCCCCATATAATAGAGTAGAATCCACTTCCATTTTATAGATTGTTAGTAATGATGGGAAGGAATTATTAATAACATTTTTGGAAATTTTATTTATTGCTAGAACCAATTGTCTTCCTTTCTTTGGTATTTGTATATTTCATATCCTTTTATTATGCACAATTAAACCCAGATAAGCATACTGATTTACTTCATCTACCATATTTCCTAAGATCTTCCACTTATAGTTTAATGTTTTGGGTTTGTTAATAACCAGACTTTTTGTTTTATCCATATTAACTGATAATTGTAATTTTTTAACAGAACCCATTATACAATCTAAAGCTCTCTGTAAACCAAATGTAGTATTAGACAATACCACAATGTCATGTGTGTACAGAATAACATTTAATTTTTTATTACCCAATTTAGGAGCATCAGTATCAACTTTATCTAATTCTACTATTAGCTCATTAATGTAGAAGTTAAACAATAAAGGAGACATCAAGAATCCTTGTTTAACTCCACCGTTTGTTATAATGGTTTCAGTTAATCTACCATCCTTGGAATATCTGATACAGATAGATGTATCTGTGTACATATACTGAATGAGATTAAATAACTTCTCATCCAACCCCTTTTCAGCAGCAATTTCCACAAAATGTTCCTGTTAACCCTATCAAAAGTTGAATGTAAATACAAGAAAGCTAAAAAAAGTAGTCTCTTATTATATAGAGCTTTCCTAATCTGATGGTCTAAAAAATAAATACAATCTATGGTTGAGTGACTGTCTTTAAATCCAAATTGTTTATCAGAAACAATTTGTTTTGCTGAAACCCAAATTTCTAGTTCTTGTAATAAGATGTGCATAAATATTTTAACCGATATATTCTGCAAGGCAATAGGTCTATAATTCTCTGGAAATCCTCTATTGCCTTTTTTGAAAATTGGTAACACTTCTGTAATTTTCCAAGAATTAGGGATCTCTTCCATATTAATAACATGCAAAAATAGCTTATACAGAATATTGCACCACCAGCTAACATTATATTTACATAATTCAGCTGGTAATCTGTCTATTCCAGGTGCCTTATCCATTCTCTGTGCTGAAATTGCTTGCTGAATCTGTTTTTCTGTTATATGATATGTTTTATTCCTTACAATTGATGTTTTATTATAAATCAAATTTCCCTCCAATTTTGTTTCATCTGAGTATAATTGTTTTAAAGTGGGAAACCTATTCATCTGCTAAAATTGCTCCTTCAGTGTTTAATTTATGCTTATTTTCCACTATCTTCATTAATTTCCAAAATTTCTGATAATTTTTTCCCTTAATTGCCTCCTGTATTCAAGACTAAAGAGTCACTTTAAATGCAGTCTTTTTCTTTCTAATTAAAAATATGTAATCTTGCTTTATGAGAATCAAAGCTTTATTAAGATTCAGATCAAGATTTTTTCTTTGTAACTGAGTTATTTTGAGTTGTTTTTATAAGATCTACATTGGCCATCATATCAGGGAGCTATACCTAGTATATTCCTATCTGTACTTCTACTGTTTTTAATCCTTTGTATCCCATTTTTAACATGCTGTACTAACTCTTCATACTATCCAAGGACTTCATTCTTATTAGCATTTAGAAACTGCAGTCTCCCAGACAGTGCTTCAGAATACAGTAACACTATATCCATTTTTTCCTCCAATAGAGGATCATATTTTACTGTCTAATACCAAATACTCATATGTTTATCAAGAATTTTCTCTTTCACACTGTTTCTCTGAATTTTCACATTCAATATTGATTTGACCTTAAGAGAGATAGGAAAATGGTCTGAGGTACTATCTGTAAGAACTTCAAAGTTAAGACATGGTTATAGAAATATATATCTGCCAGAGCAATATCTAAAACCAAGCCCACTATTTTGGTAGGAAATGTATAATTCCCTTCACTATCCCCATTTACTCTACCATTTAGAATACAAAGATTCTGTTCTGTTATAAACCTCATTAGAATTAATCCCTTTTTGTCCTATTTCTTTTCTCTAGACTTTGTTAGTGGGAGATCATGATATAACATGTGATTAGACTGATTAAATATCTGCTCTTTCTCATTAAGGGTCCCAATATGCACATTCCAGTCACCAATTAACATTGCAGGTATTAGCGTGTCATTACAGAGTAAATCATCAAGCAATAATGATAGTTCAGTTAATTTAGCTGCAAATTATTCTGTTTTCAAACTTGGTGGAAAATAGACATTTATCAATAGAAATGATTCTTTTGGAGAAACAAATAATTCCAGAACAGTTCAATAAAAGTCCATTCTATGCACGTCAGTTTTAAACCATTCACTTCTTGAGTCAATGAGAATCATCAAACCACCCTTTTTTTACCTTTAATATTCCCATTTTCTCCAGGGCAAGTAAATTAACAATATCTTGGTATCGTAACATTACCATTGTTGCCTAACCATGTTTCTTGTAACAAGATCAGGTCATATGACTTAAGTGTATTTAACCACATCCTATCATCTAATTTATTTACTAAGCCTGCTATATTCCAGGAAAGAATATCAATACCAATTTCATCTTTCCATTGGGGCTTGATTTTTCTTTCATCTCAGTCAAACAACTATAGGATGGATTTGTTCCTACTAGATTTTTTTTGGACATTCTGACAAAATCTCATAACCATTCTTTGTTTCAATGTTCCATTTAAAGGAACCTTCAAATGAGACAGAATCCTCATCCTCTCTATCTAAATCACAAACAGAACTATCTAATACAGTACATCCATTAATTATGTTCCCACATTGCTTCCTTTCTCTAATATATCTATTAATTTCTGGGGATTCTTCTAATTCATACTCAATGACTGTAGGTTCGTGTAAGTACTTAGTAATGATTTGTTGAGTTTTTCCTTTATTGGATTATTATTGCTTTTTATACAACCATACATTCCCTCCATAAATTTCCATGTTGATTTATCTAACTGTATACCTGCCGTTCTAAACTCCTCACTTAATATTCGGTATATCCTGTCTTATAGAATAATTTCTCACAACCAAACACATAAACCCTTTATTAGGGGTTGGCTCTGTATCTATATGTTGATATACTACCTTCCCAGGAAATCTTAGTTTTCAGTTGACTTTTCAGAATGTTGTAAACTGAGATTTTTCACAGGAAAGGTGTTTCCCTTCTCGATTTCGTAATTCCCTTAAAGAATACAGTATGCAACCTAGCATCAACAGTTCTAGTAAACTTCTGTTTCCCTAACTTGGTTTGTCCCTTTTCATCCTCTTGATTTCTTCCTACAAATTGTATAATCTTATTCCTATACAAAACCTTTTTCCCTTTCTTTTTGGGTTCTGAATCTATTCTTTTGTTTTCTCTCTCCCTTTTTTCTATCTTTAGTTTCTCCACCAGTTCTTTAGTCTCCCAATATTGTTCCTCCATTATTTGCTGTGTCACTTCTTTAAAGGATACCTAAACAACATTTTGATAACAAACTATTCAAAAATATGACTCCTTAGGTGACTAAAGGAAATGCTGCTGTATTCATTAATACTAAAACTACATTTACATAATTTACCTAAATATGGTTCCAGAGCATTGGAAAATTGTAAAATCAGCCTTCCAATTTAGAAAAAAACTGTCTTACCTGCTTCCTAAAATGGTCACCAAATGTGATGGCATCTGAGCCAAAGTCAGAGAGATATATGGTTCTCTGCAGTGTTAACTAGTTCTTTTTCCCTTTGCATAGAAGTGTTCCACCGAAATGGTCAAAACCATGTGCATTATTTTGTATAATGCACATGTTAGGCTATGGTCTGGTTCATTTTGTTTACTTTAACATGCTGAAAATGTGTTTTAATCCAACTGACTTTCTCTGTGGCAAACCACAGTGCAGTACAAATCTTGAATAACCTGGTGGTCTAGTGGTTATAGTGGATCCAGGATGCTACAATGGGGGTGCTGGGGTGGTGTGCATGATTAATATGCACTTTTTATCATTTTTATTAAACCTTTATATTTTCTGCTATTATTCTTTTCTAGTACATTTTTGACAGACCCTACAAATGTAATCTATAGTTTGAATGTAAATATTTGTACAATCAATAAATCAGACTTCTTCAACAAAGTGAAATATGGCAGCAGCTGCAAGCAAGTACATTACTATGTGGGGGGGTGCAGCCACACCCTTCACCACCCCCTAGAGCCAACACTTTTTTGTAGCAAAGTGCTTGTGCAGTCCAATGTTAGAGTTCATACTTTATTGAAACTCAAATATATGCTTGTCTTGTCCTCTTTTTCCATGAGAAATAATAATAAGAAGAATAAGAATCAGCATTTATACAGTGGTTTTCATGCACACTGTATCCCAAAGTGCTTAACAAGCAATACTAGACTGATAGTGAAATGACTGAACTTGTAGTGGCAGCTGTTCCATACATTAATATTCACACACAGCCTTGGACAATTGCATG
Organism: Neoceratodus forsteri; assembly: GCA_016271365.2. Classification (NCBI taxonomy): domain Eukaryota; kingdom Metazoa; phylum Chordata; order Ceratodontiformes; family Ceratodontidae; genus Neoceratodus; species Neoceratodus forsteri. The sequence goes on along the minus strand of CM028136.1, from coordinate 114,264,329 downwards.
CACTGGTTTAATAGGAAGGGGAATGTTGGCCAGGACAATGGGGTCATGTAGTGATCACGGTGCTGGCAGCCCCATATCTTATTTCTCACAGTAATCTGCTCATGTTTGTCTCCTTCTGTCTTCCCCTTCCCTGAATATAGCAGTACCTTGCAAGAGTGGCCTTCTCAGTCCCCCTCTGGTATTCAGTCTTCACTATTCCTCCTCACACCAAAAACTGGTGAGCTCATCACCCTTCTGCATAATGAATACAAGTAGTACAGTTCCCATTTTATTTTGACATATCAAATATAAAAATATCTTTCCAGTAAGTCAGGCTCGTATCAGCAGGGAACAAGGGGAATGATGGGCGTTCCTATCCTCAAAAGATCTAGGCTACCTTTGATTAGGCACTATTAAATGACAGGTGTGTACATCATTATGCACGTAATTTAATAGTGCCTAATCATAGGTGGCTTAGATCTTATATGAATAGGAAAGCCTATTTTTCCACTTGTGCCATGCTGCTATCAGTCTGGCTTACCAGAAGATAATGTTTATTATTAATATGTAACTATAACACGGGAAACTGTACTAACCACATTTGTGATGGGGAAAGGTAGTGAACTCACCAGTTTTTGGTGTGGGGAGCAGGTGAGAAGAATGAATGCCAGAGAGGAACTGAAGAGGCCATTCCAGCAGGGTACAGCTAAATTCAGGTTAGTTGAAGACATGAAAGAGGTCACTGAGCAAATCACTGTGAGATCTGAAATGTGAGGCTGCCAGCATTGTGCTCACTACCTGACTGTGGATGAGAGTAGCCAATAATGGCAAACACTCAGAGTGGTAGGGCTGCACCTAAACTGTTACTTGAATTCAGTGTAGGGAGATTATGAGGGGGGATGTTGACATTTGTTAGGACAGTATTGAGGGAGTTGTGTATAGCTCTTTCAAGATTTGGAAGGGTGGTAGCCAGCCAACTTGCACTGTGGAGTAGAGCACAGAAAAGTACTGGAGAAGAATTGCTGGAAAGGTGAGAAAAAAACACAACAGGGAACTGTACATACTACCATCACTGTGCAGAAGAGTGGTGATCCACTTAATATTTACTGTGGGTGCAGAAGTAAGACATTGAGAATGTGAATTGGAGAGTGATTTGGGAGGCATTTTTTAACAGTGCCAGCTTATGATGCGTATCAGAATAGGTGTGCACAAACCTCTGAGGTACAAGATTACAATATGAGGTGTGATAATTCTCTTCATGAAACCGCAAGCTCATATGCAGCCCCAAGCAGTACTAAGGACAGGCTATGGATGGCGGGGTGTTCAACAGAAGGCAGGCTAGGTGCAGGGGGTTCACATGGAAAAAGAAAGCCTTATTTGTGGATTAACGAGAGAACATGAGCTGTGGTACTGAACAAGACCGGTACTTTGATGTGTGACCCTGAGCAAGTCACTAAACTTCCTTGTGCTCCTAGGCCACACCTGTAAACATGCTGTCAGCTTAGTGTGTCTCTCCTGGTTAACAAAAAAACAAAATTCAGTGCATCATATAAGCACTAGATTATCAGGTATTTGAAGTGTTGTACTGTAATGCAGTCTGCCAAAGAAAAAATCAGCTGGATTGCAAGACATTTTCTGCAAGTCAAAGTAAACGAAATGAATAAAATCATAGCCCTAACATGTGTACTGATCAAAATAATCTATGAGGTAATAGATGGTGTTGATCATTCTGGTACAACAATTCAAAATAAAGAGGGAAGAAGAACTAGTTAGCACTATAGAAATAAATGTTGATCTCTGTCTCTGGCAAATGTTGATCTTTGTCTCTGGCTCAAATAATGTCATCATGACTCATCACTTAACACACTTGGCAGACATCTTGTGGAGAAGCCAGGGCTGTTTTTTGAATGTGAAAGGCTGATGTTTACATTTTTCAAAAGCTATGAAACTGCATTTATGTTATTTAGATAAATGCAGTTTTAGCATACATGTAAACAGCAGCATTTCCTTTACCTCCATATGAAGCCAGATTTTGGAGTTTGCAGTTTTAAAAAACTGCTTGTTTAGGTACCCTTTAATATGATTATCTTTTTTCATTTTCTCTCCTTCTTCTCTGTCTAGAACTAAAACCCTCTTTTTAATACTATCCATTTGTTCTTTTAGTAACTCCAGATCTTTTATAAAGGATGTTAAAGAGAGATTAGTACAAACTAGTACCATTTTAATTTCTCCTAATTGCTTGATCAGATGTTCATTTGCATAGTTAACCGGTAATGCCTTTTTCTCTGAGGTAATAGTATGTGCATTCTTCTTTATCTATAATAGGGGAGACCACTCAGCATGTACTTCTACTTCAGAAGCACCCCTAATCTGTTCCTCATTTGTAATTTTAACTCTCTCCATAAAAGGCATAAGGAATTTATCAAAATCATTAAGGCAGTCTCTTTGTAGTTGTTGGTCCCTATTTTGTTGACCCCCACTCTGTGATTTTGTTTTCAAAGTTACCTGATGTAACTTATATTTATCCCCTTTAAGCCTTGTTAATGAATTATTCACATTTCCCATGTGTGTCTCTAGGGCCTTAATTCTCTGTAATGAAAAATTCTCATCTAAACTCTCTTTACTATTGTCTCCTTTTTCCCCTTGAACCTTTGGAGAAGATGTTCTTGGCAAGGAGATTTCTACACTTTCTGGGGCTTAAACAATCAATATTTTTTTTTTCCCCCTCTTTCTTAGGTTTATTTTTTTGAGGACAGAGCAATTTATCATTTCATAATTTCATTACCTCATCCCACCCATTGTACAAAACAATTTATATATTATAATACTTCTAAGCTGTAGCCAGAAGGTAAGCTTACACTATAAACGCTCCAGAACAAAATTCAAAACTAAATATACTAAATTACTTCCATAATAACCAAAGCATAATGAGGTTCTTCAAGAGCTTTCAATGGTCACAAATCCTAGGTTTTCATGTGATAGTTATTCAGGAAAACTTTCCAGCAAACATAATTTCCCAGAAAAGCTCTTGATATAAGGATATCAGAGTTCCTTTATTAAAAGACTATTCTTCCTCCACTTAAAAATATAGAAAAAGCAAGTTAAACACAATAAAATTCTAAAAGCTATGACCTAAAACAGAAAATAAAATGCAAAAAATTACTCTGTTTTGTTCAATACTGCTTGAAATAAATACCCACTAGTATGTATTCCTTTCCTCTAATTAACAGGGAATCTCTTCAGACAGCACACACTGCACAGCTCCTGTACCTTACAAAATTGTTAGGCTATATCATGATTTGTCTGCTCAGTGTAATTATTTGGGAAAATGACTATAATGCAAAAAGGAGTAAGATATATTAGGATGAAAATAACCCACACAGCATAAAGAACAAAAGATGGTATAAATCAAGTGGCAACTTCAGCATCATACCTATGGATTTCTGCAAGAAATTCTGAAGGAGAGACACAGTGCTAAAAAAAATGCTGTCAATGTGCAAAAACAAACAAAAAAAAGTTAAGATGTAAAGGAGTGTAACAGCTATGGAAAACAGGGTTAAAAATAGCTTAAGAAAATATGGAAATGAATATAAATAACACAGAAAACTGTGACTCTGCTCACCTAACTAAATACACTGAGTCACGTGACCTTGGTAGCCATGGTGATGTCAGACTGGCGCGAAATTCCAAACTTTCCCAAAGAAGGTTTAAAATACTTGTGTATATGCTGTCCAACACTCATGTGGCTAAATATAAAATAAATATATGTATACAAAAAAGCACCACTACTCTAATCTGTGATTGAACTACATTCACAGAAGAATGGTATAGAGTGTAACAGAGCTAGAAAAAAAACAGTCCTACCCTTGCAAGGCAGTAACACAAACACAATTATCAAAAGAAGACAATGTTTGAGACCTCTTTCCTCTTTCCTTGAATACTTTGTGTCTCTCTTTACCTCTTTTGACTCCACTTTATCTCCTCTTGTATCTTAATTCAATCCCAGTCTGCAGCAACACTCACGTTGCCGACCACAAACTACGAACTACAAACTCCACGCTTTGTTTGCTGTTCTCTGTTCTCCATTCTCTGTTCCCCCATATTTCTTCTCATTTGTTCTCTCTCTCCAGATTCAATGCTACTGTACATAAATCATTTTGAACCATCGGATAAAAATCAGGATTAGAAACCAAAGGGAGCATAGTTATTTTAGGCCCAGTTTGTTCCTATAATTTCCTAAAGTACCCTATTCTCTGCTCTGCCATCTGTATGACATTTTTCTCAGAGCTCCAATACAGCTTCAGTGGCCCACTTTTCACCGGCATTCCTCCTGAGCTACAAGAGAAGAGCAGAGAAAAAAGAAACCTGAGCCACAGAAAGCTGCTACAGTAAGTTTAACTGGAAAGGCTTTATAGATTCAGGTAGTAGGTGGCATACCTGTTCAAATATAAAATTGTGCTTTTACAGCCCTGCTTCTTTGTTCCTCCTGCACAAGTACAAGCACATGTAATCACAGCGTTCAGCTCTCCAGCTCTCTCTGTACTGTAGTTTACTATATGACCCTTCTACCACTCAGATGGTGCATTATCAGGCCCACTCTGATGCCTGTTAGAAGGGCAGCACTTATTGTCAAACTCAGATTCAGGTACTAGCTGGGAAATTTTAGACTGGAGCAGTTCCTTAGTGTGTTGGTGCCTTTTTTTTCTTCTTCAATAATTTCCTTCATCAGAGTCTTTCACAGAGCTGTATTTTTCATCAATATTTTCCAAATTTCCAAAAGGGTTCTCAGGTGCACTTAAATCTTCAATGGAGAAAAAAAAATCTCCATCATCTTCAGGTTTTGATTCAGAAATAACTTTTTCTTTTTCTTTGCTCATGTCCTCTGGAGTAGGCAAAGCAGGGGAGGAGGTCAACTCTCCTGCCTAAGACACATCCATTTCCTCCATTGGCCTGGATGAAGTGACTATCCTGGACAGCTAGCAATCCCCTACAGGTGAGTAGGGGGATTTTTGGGGGAAAAACTTTCATATAGTCTATTCAAAGACTGTCCAAATCCTTTCCTGTGTTTCTCATCCTCCATTTATCTTCTTAGCACCATCCTGTCTGGTATGCCTCTTTTTCATTAACTTGATCCTTAAACTTCTTCCTTTTCTTTTTTTCCTCTTTTTTCTCTGTTTTTCCATTTTCTTTTCTGTTTCGTCCTCCTTTTTTCCTTCTTTATAGTGTGCATATTTGTTATCTAACACCCACTCCCACACCACTCTCTTTTTATTTTGTTTTCCTTTTTCTCCATTATTTACATCATGAAATTATTACTGTTCTTCCATAACTTCTGTACTGTCTCCCTTGAACACTGTTTTTGTTTCTTTCTCATATATTTGTTGCAGAGAAATATTCACATTCTTTATCATAGCTTCAGGTAGCATCTCTCATTGCTGAATCATTAATTTACACCTTGATTGCCATATATAATACTTGAATAATGCAAATATAATTTGCACTGTCCTTTTATGGTAATCTTCCCATTTCTTTAAATATTCTGCATGTACAATTTCTGTGTAAGATAAGTTCTGAAATAAAGTGGTCTTCCAGGTTCTATTTACAGTATCCCAAAATTGTTTCACAAAGGCACATTCCAAGAATAAATGTTCTTGAGTTTAAAAAAATTGCATATGTGTGTTTCTTGAACAATACCTCTCAGTCAGTTGTTTGTGTTTAAGGTTATTCTTCATGTTTAATCTTTTATGAATGCTCAGCCATAATATATCCCATGCAAAGGTCAGCTTTCTTGTATTATTTAGTTGTAATAATGTTGTCTGTATTTGTGTAGATGGACAATCCGGTATTACCATTTCTTGTTTCTTTGAGACATCAATGTATCATATAGCTCCTGCCTTGTCTTAGGTGTTTGACTTGTTCTGGAAACCTTTAGTTTTATTAACTCTTGAATCATTGTTTTCACATAGCTTGGGACAACTTTTGTTCTAGATAATAACCTGCTGTTCCTTTGCCCCCATGCTGTTTTGGCAATTTCCACCATTCAGAGACTACCTCTTCCCATAATTTCTTTTCTCCCCCTATAGTGGGAATTTATTTTTTTTTTATTTAAACTTTTGTTTACTGGGTAAACAGTATGAGCCAATGCCCTTTTTCAAATGTGACCCTGGACCATAATCAAACTTACAGTCAAGATATAAATACAATTAAGTACATATGCAATACAATACAATTACTAACAGACAAAGTTTATCATAATAAGACACTAACAACAATACATTAATAACAATGACAAACCATAGTACTTAAAACATATTGTCTCATTGATGCTTTTTTTTGCTTCAACATGTTGTAAAGTGCATTGGAATATTATTCCAATATACTGGAGCATAATAAGAAAAAGCTTGCTGCCCTAATTTAGATTTTATTTTTGGAATGGTTAACATTACAGAGGTATTACAGCGTAATTCCCTATTTGATATCCTGATATTTAACAATGAAAACAGAGGTGAAACTGTACCCCTAGGCCAAGTTATTATAAACCAAGCAACTTAAACTATATTGAGAATTTAAACATGGGGGAAGCCAAGATGTAGCTGAGTACAAACCACAATGATGTGTTCTATATGGGAGCTTTAATGCAAACCTACATATAGCATGGAATGTAGTTGTTAATAAAGTGGCATCAGACTTTGCCAAATTCACAAATAGAAATGAATTATAATTCAACATTGTCAATAGGACACTTTGACTTATTGTACATTTGGCTTCCATTGTTAACAGATCACACAGCTTTAAACAAAGCCCCAAATCTTTGATTTACATTCCTACAAACAGTTTTAATATGTAATGTATAGGATAAACAAGGATACAAAATTAGTCCTAAGTACCTAAATTGGAAAATCTGCTCTAACATAACACCTTCATGGCTTATATTCTAAAAAGAGGACCATTCTTATTTAGCCTATACTTAGATCAATAAAGCACACTCTTTGTTTTCCTTGTATTTAAAAGAAGACGATGGGGATGTAACCACAGTTGAAGTGCATGAAAATTAAGTCAAATGTAATTTTATGTCACCAACTGATGCAGCACTGGTATAAAGAATGACATCATCTACATACATCAAAACCTCAGTACATACCAGGTAATTTGGTAAGCTATCAACAAACATAGAAAAAAGTAGGGGTCCCAGGATAGAGCCCTGGGGTACCACCACCTTCATAATTTTACTCCTAGATAGAGCTCCCTAATAGCTAACTCTCAAAGCTCATTCAGTTAAATAACTATCAAACCATCTCAATGGGGAGCCCCCGACTCCAAGGCCCTCCATGTTGTGGTATATAAAGATTCTATAGAAAAACATCCCAGGGTCTACCATGTCCAAATCCCCCTCCTTTATTGTTCTATATGTTATCCCTGTATCTATCAGGTTCAGCTGACTCCTTGATAGTCTTTGGAAAAACACACTGTACAACTTAGTTTTATATTGCCTTGGCAGGGGAAAAATATGACTTATATACAGAAATATTGGCACTAATATGTTTTTTAATTGCAATAACATTTTCTACTTTGAAATCTGTACACCCTTCCAGCTCTGGGAAATCCCTTCCGCTTTCTTTATCTTATTTTCCCAATTTAAGTGTGCTAATTCTCCTTTCCCAAATGTAATCCCAAGCATAGTTATTGGGTCTTCTGTCAGATTATTTGTATACTTAGGTTGGGTCCTATCCCCACTCTCACCAATCTGTGTCCCTACACTTTTTTTTTTTCAAAATTAGTATTTGAACCTGAATTCTTTGAATATTCTGAAATGACCCTTTTAATCTCCTTCTCATCAGTTCTTTTGTCTACCACTAATATGACATCATCTGCATATGTTAGACACTTTATAGGAGGCCCACTTTGTCTTAGGGGTATTCCAATAATGGAGCCTGTTGTCCAAATGGCTCTTTAAAAAGGATCTGTACTAAACACATATAATATGGGGCTAAGGGGCACCCCTGTATAACCCCTCTCTGTAGTTTTACTGGGTTACCAGCTAATCCATTTATTCTTGTGGTGAGAATGGCCTCTTTATACAGGCAAGAGTTCCACCTCACAAACTTGTCTGGTATCCCATGCTGTCTCAGATCTGAAAATATGAAGGGGTGTGCCACCGAATCAAAAGCCTTGAACTAGTCTAGGCTCAGAAGGTACCCTTCTTCTATCCCCAACTTGCCTCTTTGAAATATTTCATGTAGAATTATTAAATTATCCTGAATCCCCCACCTTCTGGATTGTGCAGGTTTGTGCTTCACAAGTAATATTATTTGTAACCTTAGCTAGCCTGTTCGTTAATATCTTTGCCAGTATTTTAAAATCAACATTCAGTAAACTTATAGGCCTCCAGTTGTTTAGGTCTTCTTTCCTTCCTTTCTTGTATAGGAGGATTAAGTCTGCTTCTGTCATGGACTTTGCTATCCTTCCTGATTCCAACATCTCATTATATACAACTGTTAGATCCTGAACTACACAATCAGCATATTTTTTTATAAAATTCTCCTGTGATCCCATCTGTCCCAGAGGAAGTACCATTCTTTAAGCCTTTTATTGCCCTTTTTACCTCTTCTCCCTCTATCACTTTTATTAGCTCTCTCCCCTGAGGAGACAACAGTACTGGCACCTCTAACTTCCCTATATAGTCTGTGGACACCCATACTGTTGGGGTTTCTCCAATCACTTCTTAGCCTGTTGTTGTACCTCCTGCTATACCTGTATTTCACCCTTCATTGAAACATACTGTCCCCTATCATCTATTACTTGTGGTATTATTTTTTTCTCTATTCTTTTTTGACAGTCTTTAAAAGCACTAAAAGCCTGCTTTTTTACATTCTGTCCCAAACCTCATTTCTTTGCTCTATCATATTGCTTCATAAACATTTCCTTTTTTATTGTAGTTATTTCTGCACTATAATCCATTTTTAATGTTTCTGGTTTAGAGATCAGGGCCTGAAGTTGTTTCCTCAGGCCTAAGTAATCCAACTATGTTTTTACTGACTGTTTCCTTGCCTTATTCTGGAAACATTCCTTTATCATTTTTTTTGTTTCTTCCCATTATTCTATTTGTGAATCATACAAACACTGTACTGACTTCCTTGCCTTCCATAATTAATCCCATTCTCTTTGTATCTCCTTTGAATCCAATAGGGAACCATTTAACCTCCATGGTCCTTTCCCACATTTAGGACTATTTCTCCAATTAAGGTTCACCATTATGCCCTTATGGTCTGAGAAATCAAAACACAGTGTTTGCACGTCTTCTATTATTACACAAGTAGACACAAATACATAATCTATGCATGTTGAGAGGGGGCCCTTGAAATATATATTACCTCCTGTCTTGTATTTTACCCTATATGTGTCCTACAAATGAGTATTCTTAATTACATCATTTAACACATTAGAATCACAATATAATTTATTAGTTTTCAGACCTCTATAGGTTGTTTGTATTGCACAGTTAAAACCCCCATACCACCACCCTTGATGTGTGCAAATAGGGTTGGATTGTGCTAAACAATGAAATCTGATTCATTTCTATTTGCTGGGCATAAACATGTATTACCCTGAGTCCGGTTCCCCCAAACTATATGTCTAGAATCAAATCCCTCCCTGGTTCTATATCAAGTAACCTAGTAACTCTCAAGTGGGAATTATTAAACAGTATGCCCACCCCATCACAGGTTTCTGTCCCTTGGGACCAACATGTTGCCCCATTGCCCCAAAGTCTTGTGGCCTGTGCAATTTCATAGAAAGTCTTAATTTTTGTATCTTGTACAGAAATTATGTCTGCTTTGAAGGACTGTAATTCCATAAGTATGGTCATTCATCTCTTCCCGTTCTTGATGCTATTGACGTTAATAGACAACAGCTTTAAGGATGACATATGTTTTTATGGGATAATGAACCTGCACTGACCCTTAGTTTGGCCTAGTGTTCCACTTTTTATTCTCCTTTGCTTTCATCCCTCCTTCCTCTTTTTCTGAGGAACAATCCATTGTGGAGAATGATATGGAGGAAGAGTCTCATTCCTCTTCCTCATCTGTATCTCCCCATTCTTTTACCTTTTTCAAAATCTTGTATGGGTTGGTCAGTGCTGCTTCCTCTTTCCCTTTTATAATCTTCCTTTCCTCCTTTTTGGGTTCTGTCTTGGTACTCAGTCTAGTTCAGGGTCTTTTTTTCCTTGTTTTCCACTGTTGTAAAGGGTCCCTCCTGTTGCTTTGGGGGGGAGGGGGCATTGTGGATACATTCAAGTTTTGTATCATATTTTTTCCCTCCGTTGCTTGAGATTTGACCTCCTCATGAGATTTGACCTCCTTCTGTTCTGGCTTCCTCTGTTCATTTACTACCTTCTCAGCTGCATTCTGTAATGGCATGTCTGGGGGGGGGAGGGAGAGGTGTTACTGCTGAAAGTGACTTGCATGCTTGTGGGATATCTTGCCCCTCATCCTTGGTCTGGGTTCATCTATTTTATCTTCCTGTTTCTCTCTCTCTCTCTCTCTCTCTCTCTCTCTCTTCAGTTGCCAGCCCCATAGTTGATCCCTCTTTACTCTAGCCTGTTGTCCTCTCTTCATGTGGTAAAGTACTTTTTTCTTCTCTTTCTCTTCCCCCTTTTTTAGTTTTGCCAATTCTTGTTGCCACCATATGGCTTGCATTCTTTTCTCTGAAGCCTGATCACACCCTTTTTTTATTTGCCTGTGTAATTAGGGCCTTGTGGGACACTCCTTCCTCTGAGTTATGTGAAGCCCAGGGACAACTCACATAGGAGTGTCCCTTCTCTTCACACAAGTTACATCTAAACATATTCATGCACCCAGAAGCCTTACGCCCAATTTCTAGACAGACTTTCTAGACTTGATGTATCACATGCATTATTTAAGTACAACAGTGAACCACGCTTATGGCAAGATTTCGGTTGCCCAGGGTAAAATAATGACCCCCTGTCTCTTCCTAAATAAAAACAGCTAAGCAGATATACAATCCCATTGTTCCCCAGAAACAATTTGCATTTTCTTCTCCATTCTCCTGTCCAGATCTGTTCTGAGTCTGTTATGGGTGTAGGATGTTCCAATACCTCACATCGCTTCTTCAACCAATATAGTATGTCTGAGATATTTACCCCCTCCATTTTTGAATATAATGGTAACTGTCCTTACTGCTGGTTCTGTAATTGGAATGGCACAAAATGGTGCCCATGAGGGTGTGTTTTTTACAGCATTATATTTTGTCCAGAAACGATCCAAACATTCCACGGTTTTGAAGCTGATATCATAATTGTACACTCTGTATGTATAAGTGCAAACACTTCAGATGCATACAACTTCATGGAATTCTTCAATAATTTTCTCCCACATAGACTCTATCTGGTGGGTCAGTTAGGCCTCCTTTATAGAGTAGTTGAATGGCATTACGTTGTGGTGCTGGATCACCCTTAATTTTAAACAAATCAGCCATTCTTAACATTGGTTTTAAAAATTGTTTTTGTACTGTATCCTATAATCTATGCACTCCCATTCCTACTGGTAATTTTTCTTCTGCTGTCTGGGTTTTATTGTGGCTCCCTTGGGCCTTGTCCCCTTTTTCAATATTTAATCTCTGATTACTAGGCCCACTAGTTACAGATGTTTCTGGTGCACAACTTCCTGAGGTCTTAATACTTGCTTTCATCACCACTGATGGCTCTTCGTCCCTATTTTCCTCATGCACAATTATCATTGGTTTTGTTGTATTTTCCCCTTTATCAATTTCTTTGTCTGATTCTTCTAAGTTTACTTTCTATTCTCCTGAAGTACCTCTCCCCCCAGCTTGGTTTTCATTATTGCCATTTTGTATCACATTCGTGCTAACACATTTCACTGCACTTTGCTTAACATCTTCCTGCTTTCCTGTAGGTAAAAAAATCACTTTACGAGTTCTTCCACCCAACCTGCATTTTGTAAGACTTTTGCAGGTGACCACGTATCTACCTCTTGTTTTACCTCTCTAGCATTTTCCATCAGATAACCAAGATCCTTATTTCTTACAGCACCCCATACTGAAGCTCCTAGAGTTTTTTTACCACTAATGTTTACATTTCTCTGTTTCAAATCTTTAGCTGGCTTTGCAGGGGGTTACTGATCTGCTGAGCTCGTGTGCATGATCTCCTATTGCATACTAGCATCCTGTTCCATTTCCTGGGCTGGGTCTTCTGCTGATTGCAGCATTTCTGAGGAAATATGAATTTTTTCTTCTTTTCCACTATCTGCTGCAGCAGAAACAACCGTTTTGTCTCCAATTTCTGTCTGAGCTGTTCAGTACTCATTGCAGGATCCTTCTCCTTTACTATTGGATATTTCAAGTCCTCCCACAGCTCTGTATCTTCTTCTTCTCCTGATTCCTCTGAGACATCCAATGGTGGGATATTGAACCTGTCAACTACATGATCCTGATCTCATAACAGGTTTGTTTCCTGGTTTATTGGCATTTCTGCTTTTCCTCTCATAGTAGTGCATGATGAAAAATTCACCAGCTCTCCATTTGTGTCTCCAAAGTATCTAGAACCGGAGTGGAGGCCTGTTCCCTAGTTTCCATTACATCCATCTCCTCCTCTGCTACACCTTTGTCCACCATCAAACTGGGCTTCTCCATCCTGCCTACAGGAAATGACAGCACCTCTGCAGACAGAGTATGGGAATTTCCCCAGTGCTCTGGCCAGATATCCCCCCATTCACTAAAAATACCTCCAACAGCTTAATCTGCTTCAAGGTCATTTGGCATTCATCTGTGTCCCCTTCCCCCGGGTCATGCCTGAAAATAGGCAATAATTTGTCTAGTGCACTTACCCGGTCAACAAAAACTAAAATAAAATAAATTGTTTGTTGTACCATTTGTTTCTGTAAACTCCTTGTTTGTGCCTGAAAATAGGCAATTTTTTTGTCTAGTGCAGTTACCCAGTGAACAAAAAATAAACATATAAATAGCCCCATTCCTTTTGTTGAGGGCAAATAGTAACTTCTGACTAGTGTCATCATGCATACTGTCTTGTGAAAATTTTAAAGATTATTATGTCCTGTAAAGTGTGTGTGAGTCAGCTGTGTTGAGGTCTAATTAGTACATGTCAAACAAAATATGGTCTCAGTTAAAACATTTTTTTTAGTCAGTTTACCCCCCCCCATACACACATATCTGCATACCTATGATGCTTTGTCCTGGGTTTGAGGGTTATAATTATATGCTTTGCAAAAAACTACATTAATGCAACATTTAGTGTTCCAGCTGAAGCATATAAATTAGGCAAATGTGATTTTAGGATTTCCAACCCTAAAACCTCAACCCCAAAAAGAAATCAGGGCAGAGCCTTTCTAAGGGCTGTCAACCATAAATCTTACCCCATTAGCTGTGTATGTTTATGCAGTGTACAGAATGGTGTGAGGTATAGGGTTGACAACCCCTAGAAAGATCCACCCCAATTTGTTTTAGGTGTGATGTTGAGGTTTTAGGGTCGGAAACCCTAAAACTCCATTTCCCTACTTTTTTGCTTAAGCTGGAACCTTAAAGGTTGCATAAATGCAGTTTTTAAAGAATTTCCTGACTTACTGAGATAGTATAATTATATCCTTATTTTCATTTTGGAGTGTAGGGCCCTCCTGGGCTCTGCTGTCCCATACATCATACTTTTCTGAGATAGTGTAATTATATCCTTATATGCTTGATGGAGTGCAGGGCCCCCCATCCCTCCATAGATGCCTATATGTATGATTATGGACAACAGCAACTAAACTGTTAACTTAGCCTTCCTATTACCCCACCTCATGAACAAGATAGTAAAAATTGTGAAATCCCCCACTAAAATGACATTTCTTGCCACCGCAGCATCATTCTGCATGAGGAACATGAAAATACATTTTCAGCAAGATTTGGAAAATGACACCTGTGACATTCAAGAGGTGATATAAAGAAATGGCTATGTTGATAATTTGGTGTTAAAATATTGAAAATTAAGAAACTTGCAAAAGAGCATAGCAAAATGTGAACAGATGCACACAATTTTGCCATTTTTGCATATTTTGACTACAACCTTTCAGCTTACCTTTCTTATGACCCCACCTCATGGACAGGTACAGTGAACATTTTGAAATCCTGCCTGAGAGGTGATTTCACCAACTGACTGCAAAATCACCTTATGGGAAGGATTTGTGAAATGACACCAACAGTGTTCATGAGATGGGGACTCAAAAAGGGGTATGTTGAAAATGTGGTGTCAAAATGTTAAACAAATGATAAAGTTATGCACCAAAGTTGAAAACCCCATTGAAATACATTGAACCGCATATACAGTAGTTTCTCATATTGCAGTCGACAGGTCCAGTAGCAAGATGTGTCTTTGATCAGTGAGTGGATCTTCACAGTGGGACCTGTTTAGGAGAGTGAGGGTGTGTGAAAGGATCTAAGTGTGCTCAGTTGGAGGTAGGGATCGGGGGGGTTGCATCACTGATTGACTTTTTCAGCTAAAAAAAAACAGCCGGAGGGTCGGCAGAGAAAGGAAAAGGATAAAGCATTCGGAGGACTTCTCTCCTAGGGTGGGTTAAGGAGAGGCATCACACTGTAGCAGCCCCCGGTGGAGACCAGGGGTAGCACAGACATGACATACAGGGAACTGAAGGAGGAAAACACAGAACACGTCACCTCCAAACTGCCGGATGATGGCCTCCCGGACCAGTGCCTCCTCAGAACTCTGAGAAGCTGACTTGACGTCAGCAGCACCCAGGGCCAATGCCTAAGCTGCCAGGTCATTCCTCCTTGGAAGAGGAGGACCCATTTGATGAAGGGTCACATCAGGTTACCCTGAGGTGGCTGTGATGTGGGGCAGTGATTGGCATCAGAGCCATGAAGGAGAGTGTCTTTGGCAATTGGCCTGAAGGAGTGGTAGCTGGGGGTGCAGGGTAGATAAACAAATAACACACATACAAAAAAAACAGACAGTGATGGACAGTTTTCCTTTTTTCAGAATGAGAGGCAGAAAGGGGGGGCTCACCAGGATGAGTATCTACAATGATGGATACAGCTGCAGGATGGTAGGGGTACCACTAGACACTGTGGATAAATGGAAAATTGTCAGGGTCAGGCATCAGAGCATTGGGGACACCACTAGACACCAGAGATTACTATAAATCTTGACAGGGAGGGGAATCAAAAGGTGGGGGTGCCACAGGACACCAGGAATTAAAAATATATAATACACAAGAAAAAATACAGATATATTTATTTATATACAAGGGGAATGGGAGTCTCAAATCCTTTTTATGTGACTCATGATCCTTTTCCATTTGAATGAAAAAAGATTCACAAAAAAGGATCTTAGTGAGTGATGAAAAGGATTTAAAATGCTGAAAAAAATGATTCCAGCATCATTTTGCCACCAGATAACTGCAGAACCCATATAAAGGATTTGAAAAAAGCAAGATATATATCTTGGTGTCAATACGGCACCCCATTTTCATGGGTTCTCAATATTTTTTTCTTGAAAAACCAAACAACACGGTGGCAGAAAATGAAAAAGGAATTTTTTTCTCACAAATAAGGGATTGGCCGCTGATGAAAAAGAGTCCTTCGTCATTTGGCCAAATTCTTTTTTCCTCCCAAGAAGCTAGTTTTTCCTTTGACTAAAACGGGAACTATAAAATTTGATAACTTTTGAATGGGTTAATATTTTTTTCACCAAACAAGAGAAAGGCACTTTTGTGACCCAAACCCTTTGTACCCTGAAAATTTCAGATCAAATTTCCAAATCATCAAGGTGCAGCATGCTGACAAAAAATGTCTGCCAAAAAGGATGAATTTTGCCTTGTTTTTTTTTCAAGTTGCACAGCTTGGAATCCACAAAACAGATTGGAACAAAACTTGGTGTATCAAGAGATTTACTACACAAGACCATGCATGCTAAATTTTGTGTAAATCCATTGGATGGTGTGAAGTTATTAAACTGCAAAATGTGATGTTTAACTTAAAAAGCCATGTTCAACCCTAAATTCAGGGGCACTACTGTGCCCCTATAATATGTGTTTACAGAAACCACACAAATTGAAAAGTATATGCCATCTATTATGATTGATGCATCCCACATACTGCATTTGTTCTTCTTTATGATCAGCATTTAAATTACTTCACTCCTTTCTGATCAGTACAGCAAAAACAAGACTAGACAATTAAGATTTCCTATGAATCCAATGTAACATTTGCTGTCCATTCATATGGCATTCTGGTAAAATGCTGATTCTGGAATCCCAACGCTCTATGACGCAGAGTCGACAACTAACTTGTCGACTGGCTTCACAGCACCAGGCTCCTTGTCAACTGTGAGTTGTGGTTGGAAAGGAGCTGCCAACAGCAGAGTCTGTGTTTTTCTATGGGGGCTTTGCCTCCAAACACCCCAAGCAAGGGGCTCTGTCCCCCACACCCTCATCTCTATGGATACCAACTCCGAGTCAGAGTTGGTTCAGGAAGGGGGCACAAGACAGGGGAAAGTGTTGCAGGTTCCCAGGTGCAACCCCTGCAGTGACATGGTGCTGTTGTCAGCAGTGACGCAGGTTGCTGTAGGGGTTTCATGGTGGGAGGTATATACCGAGTCTCAGTTGTTTGCTTTTGTTAGGTACTGTGTTTACCATTTCCATAATTAATCCTTTCTTGAACCTGGAAATAATGGTGCAGACCAATGCTGTCACAACTAGAGGACATATTTAAAGCAACAGTGCAACAAACCATCTAAAAAAATAATGCTATTCACAAACCTGACTACTTGTGTCAGTGTGACTCCCTGTTACTAGTTCTGCAAAGTGCATGTTTAGAAATCACTGTCTAAATGTTATTTTTAGTAAAAAATAAATATGCATTTGTGCAAAAAACTAACACCCTCCATGATTGTTTTGGATCACAGATTTTCTACAATGCCCTAGGCATGTATGATCATAAACAAACATTTGCAACCCTGTGAGCTGCAAGTATACAGGTAGTTTATTGTTTGAAATAGTGCACTATTTCAATTAACAATCTTATTGTGGCAGTGCAATTAGCAGTGCTCAGTGTGGCTTATGTGAGATGCACTATTTATAGCAGAGGTCACTGAAACTACACTCACTCAGTTATGCTCAAGGGACAAGTCAGTGCTTCTGTTTCAGACATAATGGAAAGGATAAACTTTAGGTAAAACCTCAAGAAAATCTTTTTTTTTATCCAAAAACTGTCACCGAAGATGAATGAGTTTGCATTATACCCACTTTTCAAAGGACAGATTTGTAGAAGAGCAAATCTAATATATGTGTGTGTGTGTGTGTGTGTGTGTGTGTGTGTGTGTGGCATCCTGGAGGAGAAAATGGTTTAAGAAGTCGATCCCAGTCTGGCAGTGTAGAAGGTGGGCAGAGGTGATTAGATGTTCATGAATCTGAATTATAAAATGAAACAAACATAAGTTAATAAACCGTTCTGTAATCATATTACAAACAAAACTTAGTAACAGTCAAGCATACCGTACTGTATTACATTGCAATTGGTGGCAAACTTATCAACTGTGTGTAGTGGACACATTTGGGTCACAAGAATGGTAGTGATCATGAACACACTTGGTTCTATAAACAGTAACAAAACTTTGCATTAATGTCAAACAGAGATGCATTATGGGTATGCTAGTTGATCTCAAAACAACCATGATGCACTCTGATTAAATATGGCCTTTCTTGCAAGGGAGCATGCTGATCAGGATGTGAGAGGAGCATAAGAAAGAAAAAAAGAAAGAAATATATTTAAGTAAATTGTGATGGACAGTTTATAGCATAATAATTATGATCCTTATTACCAAAAACAGGTTCGTAGCAATGCTGCTTTTAACAGCT
The DNA here is from genome assembly GCA_016271365.2 of Neoceratodus forsteri. NCBI lineage: Eukaryota > Metazoa > Chordata > Ceratodontiformes > Ceratodontidae > Neoceratodus > Neoceratodus forsteri. The sequence continues at coordinate 114,246,447 of CM028136.1, read as the reverse complement.
CAGACACTTTCAGTTGATTCATAATGCAGCAGCATGTCTCCTTACACTGGCAGTCTCAGTTGAACGCTTTTGAATCCTTGCCTGTGTTTGCAGGACTAGCCAAATTGAAAAAGTGTCTACACTCTTATACTATTTATGCATCATATGTATTGTTATTCTTCTTTTAGATCAGCATGTAAATCACTTCATATCATTCCACTCCCTACCACAGTAAAAAGGCTTTAGATACATCAGTGAGTCAGCTATGGGGAGGTTGAGTAGTGACATGTCAAACACAATGAAGTACCAGTTAAAATATTTCAGAGGTTCCACACACACAAAAAAATTTGCATACCCATGATGCTTTATATTTATATTCGGTGCTAGAGGATATTGAAATGCACTTGTTAGTGCAGCAGAACTGAAGCTCAGAATAGAGATAGACAGGAACTGGTATTTGGAAACAAAAACATGACATCCAATAACAATAGATTTAATTTTGTAACAGCATTTTCTGCCCATGCTGGGCAAGTTGCAAATATAATTAAAAGTAACTGGCATATTCTGAGAGGTGACTCAAGACTGAAACAGATTAGTGACTCTCCCCCTCGCATGTCATATAGGAGAATAATGACACTCAAAGACAGGCCAGTCCATAGTTTTCACAGACAAGCAGGCTGTGGCACCTGGCAAAATGTGTGTGGGGGTGGGTAAAGGGATGTTATCAGTGTGAAAAATTTAATGTTTCTCATTGGATTACTTAAGGGGACAGTTTTATGGCTCCAGAGGGAAAAAAATTAAAGCCAAGCAATTTTGCACCTGTGACTCGGAAAGAGTCATTTACAGAGCTACCTGCTCTTATGAAGCATTCTATATCTGTAACACAAAATGAAAATTTATATACAGAGTTACTGAACATGTAAAAGCAATTTCTGTAAGGAATATTAAATATGCAACTGCAGCACATATTATACAAGAAAGAAACCCAGAAATGCACAAGTTCACATTCCAAGCTATTAGCAAAGTCACACAAAATCCAAGTGGGGGAGTCTTTAAATCAATGGTTTTACAAAGGAGGTATTTCAGATACTTAATTTAAAGGCAATATGTAAACCAGGATTAAATGCCCCATTTGATATAAAACCTTATTTAAAAAAGAAATAACATGTTACAAATAGGAAATTTTACCAGAAAGGATGTTAATTATAGTATGTACATTGTTTTATGTGGTTATGTATAAGAAATGTGAAATTAATATGGTGTAAAAGATTGCCTGAATAAGCACAAGTTTTATGTTGCTTTAAGTATTTGATCTGGGTACTTCTAATACATCTATAAGTATTCGAGAATTTATGCCATTCAAACTAATTGATGTTGCTCTCAAGATAATGAATTCCTATGTTTTAAATTGTTTGTGATTTTGAATTGATTTGGTGATGTAAGAATGAAGTCACAGATGACCACTGTTTATTGAAGCAAGCAGTCAGTTAGAATTTTCCCTTGATAAAGGACACATGGGTGTCCAAAACGCATCAAATAACCCTGATTGCTAGTCTTGGGGCATTTTTTACAATAACATGATATTTTTAAAGTATACCTTTTCAGTGTTTTTTTTTCCGAAGGGAGAGTGCCAGAATTGTTGTGTGACAATGAACTAAAAGTTTCCTGAGCAACTCATCCTTTTGTGGGTATTGTTGAAAAGTCTCCATGATGCTTTATATTTGGTTTGAGGCTTTTGATTGCATGTGTGCTTACAGAAGTAACACCAATTGGAAAGTATAAGCCTTTTGTTATTTTTTATGCATCATACACACATGTTCTTTCTGATCAGCATTTAAATTACTTCACCTCTGCCCAGTTCCTATGACAATAAAATACTACAAATGTATCTGTTCCCAGCTTACAAGAAATTTATTTAGAGTCCAGGACACCAATGCAGTGGTAGTGCTACCGCTTTCAATGCCAAAGATATGGGATCAGAATTGATCTCAGGAGGTAAAGGGGCAGCTGGGGTGGAGAAGGATCGAGCATCCCATGGACTGCTGATATTTCCACCATAGTACTGACCCCTTGCAGAGGCCAGGGGTCAGACTGCTGGGCCTGTATCTGGCTGGAAGGCATGCCAGATACTAGACATGTGTGACACTTACATTATTGCATTCATGCCTGCACAGGGAGAAAATTAGAAAAATCCCAGACTGCAGGATGATGCGCTCTCCTCGCAGGCCCCTCACCCACTTACTCGGCACCCTGATCACATCCAAATAAAAAAAAACTTCTCTCAGGCTTATTTGGGTATCCCTAGAAGGCTCCACCATCTGGTTAAACTGTGGAACAATGTGGACCAGATGGGTAAGTCCCAGAGACAGCAGGGTGAGGGGCTGGAGAAGGGACAGATTGGGCATGGGGGAAAGCATACTAAATAAAAAAAAGAGAACATTATTTAGATTGGGAAGCCTTCAGCAGTAGAGATGCCATATCCCATTGGCAATGGGATCGTACTTCAGCTAAGGGATGCTTGATTCCCCTCAGTACCATTTGTATCTTAATGCTACTAATTTTGGTAGTGCATATCCCTTACTACAGCTGGAATGAATGTTTTGGCTCACACTGTACTTTTTACAATAAAATGTAAAAAAATCAGCAATTGTTATCTGCAGCCAACTCTTGTTTAAATTTGTACACACTATGCATCAGGAGTATACAATCTAAAAACATAATTTTGTATGTGAAAAGACGTTGGCCTAAAGAAATATTATGTATTGAACAAATACTAAGAAACTGTGGTGCACAGGGAAGTAAAACCATCTAGGGGGATAATGAAGTACTAAGCCACAATGCAAAAAGATGAGTAGCATTATGACCTCATTTTCATGAACTCTCAGGTGTCAGACAACACCTCTGCCAGAATGAGCAAAAGTCCAGAGAGAAGAGATATTTGTAAATAAGGATGGAAACAATAGTGATATTTACTATTGAGGATGTGAAAGGTTTTAGCAAATGAGTCTCTAGAGAGCCACAATTAGGAGAGAGAAAAATGGAAAATAAACATGGAGAACTAGTATCCCAACCCAAATGAAGCCCTACTGAGGTGAAACATTGGTTTTGCAATGTAATGACTATTTAACAGTACACCAAATTAAATTGGCATTTTAAAAATAATAAGCGTTGACTCAGTCCTTATTCCAATAATCTTGCTAATCATTTCACAAATACAAAACACATTTCCTAGTGTTTGTTTTATATAGTGCATACTGTAGGAATGTTGGAAGCCAACTAACTTCATGTATAATTAGCTTTACTTAGTAAATTAAATGGTACTCTGCTGTTAACAAATTGTTAATTAGATGTTTATTGATTTATTTAGTAGTTATTTTTATTTTTTATTGCTGTGGTATATAGATTAAAGTGGTGGGATATACAGATTTAATATGTATGGCACATAGTTTTAAGTGCTGTGAGCATGGCATATAGATGTATTTATTGTAGTACATAGATTTAATTAGTGGGAATATGGCATAGTACTTTAACTAACATTTTTTTCTATGGGGAAAAGGGCCCATGAATGTAATATACTGTATATTACAATGGCAAAATAGCATGACTATAGTTAAGGTTACAAATAATTTTCTATGTTAAACACCAACCTTTGCATATATATATATATTTTTTTTTTGCATATATCTGTGTGGACAGTATTCGAGAGACAAAATGTGACATTCATGCACTCAGAAAAAGTTTTATAATTTGGCATGACTCAACCTTAATTTTAATGTCTATATGTAGTGGATGCATAATACAAAATATAAAAATAGTTCTGTATTTCTCAGTTTAAAAAAATGGCACAGTTAATTATGACATGGAAACTACATTTGTGGGTAACTCACTGTCCATTTTGTATTATTTCCCATTTCTGGTAATAAATTACATTTTCATATGCAGTGTCTCTGTTTTCTATTTAGGTGTATTAGTTTACAACATTTAATGATTTGATGTTCTTCCATACTTATGCATTGTTATCTATCCTCCAACGTAGATAGCACTAAAAAGAGGTTATCAAAGATTCACTACTTCATGCTTATACTGTTTCTGCCCAGACTACATGCCTTTCACAGTTAAGCCAGACATTAAGCAGAAATATAAACATAAACAAATCACTTAATTGCACTTGGTTTATTATATGACCATTTCTGTTGCATACTACTACTACTGTGGGTAATGCGTACACCGCAGTAGCAATGCAACATTCGAAATACAAGGTACAATTTTTATCAGTGGCTTATTAACAACCAAACAGCCAAAACACATTTGTAAATACCACACCACATCAGGAGCCATTTTGACATCACTGTACCTCTGCAGAGCCAGACCAAGGGCAGGCCCAACCACAGTTAACAACTAGAAAGCACACAGGCAAGCTATTTGGCATGGATAATTATAGATGTGGGTGCTACATGATGCCCCCTGACAACTCCATACTGGCCATTGTGGGGAAAATTATTCCAAAATATCACACAGGTCCACCCTGGGCTTACCGCCCCATGCATCACAGGGACACCGCTGCTGTGGGGTCTTGTACTGCACATAGAATACCACTTCCAAACTGCTCTACAAGTCAAAACAATATGCCAAAGTGCCCCACAAACAAACAAAAGCAAGGACAGAGGCAGCTGGATGTTACACAGTAGGCCTAAGTGATATCAGGGGTCATTTTGACATCAATGTACCTCTGTGGAGCCTGACCGAGGACAGGCCAAACCACAGTTGACACCAGAAAGCACCCAAACAAGATGTTTGGCACTGATAACTGTAGATGCAGGCACTGCATGATGCCCCCTGTCAACCCCATGCCAGCCTTTGTGGGGAAAATTATGCTAAAATATCACACAAGCCCACCCTAGGCTCACCACCACATGCATCACAGGGATGCTGCTGCTGCAGGATTCTTGTACTGCACATTGAATGTCACATCCATACTGCTCTACAAGTTCAAACAATACACCAAAGTGCCCCATGAAGAAGCAAAGGCAAGGCTAGAGACAGCTGGATGTTACACAGTGGGCCTGATGCACATCAGGGGTCATTTTGACATCACTGTACCTCCGTGGAGCCAGACTGAGGGCAGGTCCAACCACAGTTAGCAACCAGAAAGCACCTAGGCAAGCTGTTTGGCACTGATAACTGTAGATATGGGTGCCACATGACACCCCCTGGCAACCCCGTGCCAGCTATTGTGGGGAAAATTATACCAAAATATCACATGAGCCCACCCTGAACTCACCACCATGTGCATCACAGGGACACCGCAACTGCAGGGTTCTTGTACTATTGAACATGGAATGCCACATCCAAACTGCTTGAGTTAGGCCCAGTTGATGTATTTTTTATTTTCAAACAGTTCCAAGGTATTATACCAGCACTCGATGTCTAATTTCTAGGCAGTCTCATTACAAATAAACCTGCAAAATGTTTTTGCCAGATGAATTCAAACCACTGATGTTTCTCCACAGGCACTAGTATACCCAGGCAATGACCAGATTACTACACATGGTATCCCTCCTATACCCCCGAATGTACTAAGCAATGCCATGAGCAGCATTTTTGAGGTAGGCCCAAGTGCTGTATTTTTTATTTTCAAACAATTTACAACATATTGTGCCACCACTTGATGTCTAATTTAGAAACAGTGTCATTACAAATAAATCTGCAAAATATTTTTGCCAGATGAATCCAAAACTACGATGCTGCCCTACAGGCACTAGTACACCCAGGCAATGGCCAGATTATTACACATGTTACCCCCCGAATTCCATGAGCAGCCATTTTGAGGTAGGCCCAAGTGCTTTATTTTTTATTTTCAAATAATTCCAACATATTATGCCACCACTTGATGTCTAGTTTAGAAGCAGTCTCATTACTACACATGGTATCCCCCCCATAACCCCGAATGAACTGAGCAATGCCATGAGCAGCATTTTTGAGGTAGGCACAAGTGCAGTAGTTTTTTATTTCAAACAGTTCCAACATGTTTTGTCACCACCCACACCTGATCCTCTAGTTCTGTATACCAATACAATAATGTTCCTTTATAATCTTACATCAAGAAATGCAACTTTTTCATTTTAAAATAACGCACACACAAACACACACACACACACACACACACTTAACCAGAGCCAGCAACACCCCTTCTTACCAAAAATTACAGACATTTCACAAAAAGTGCATTTTTTTTTATTTAAAACATGTTGAGTACAGCTTTTATATTCATTCCATATACACCCATCTAAGAAAAAGCCATCATCACATCCACAAGTGCAGCATTCATTCAGCAAAAACACATTCTCAAAATTTACCAGTAGGAACCCAACAGGTGTTGTTTTCCCCCTTTAAATATGATTTAAGCCAGCCCCAGAGGAAATTTCACCAATATTAACAATATTCTGAAACAATCTAATTAGATAATGAAAACTCACTGGATGGATAGTAAACAAAATACTATAAATCACAAACAAAACTCTATTTGCTTAAACTGGTCACATATATGCACAGCCCCATTTTGAAGAGAAGGCCCTTTACAAACAGCTAGACCATGGGGGAACACACACATTTTACTTTTCTGCCCAAAAAAACAATACAACTGCTACACTATAGCCAGATAGTATTTAATATGCCCCATTCAAACAGTGCCAGCATCAGAGGAAAGTTCTGCTGATATACTTCCCAAACACAACTTTTAAAATATACTATTTAATATGCTCCATTTAAACAGAGCCAGAACCAGAGGAAAGTTCTGCTGATATACTTCCCAAACAAAACTTTAAAATATACTCATTATGCTGCACAGCCCACTAATCCAATCATCCTCCCCCTTCCCAAACAGCAGGACCATGAGGTCCTGAGGTGAAGACTTTACTTTTTCTGACCCCAAAGTGACACAGAACAACTTTGCTGCACTTTAGCCAGTCACTATTTAATATGCCTCCCAGAATTTCAACTTACTGTTTTATTACATATTGCTGAGGATTGCATTTTCCAGTGACTGGAGACCTCTGAGACCTGTCCGAACTCCTGTGCAGCATGCTAGATTTAAAATTGATGATGATCCTTTCTCCCTGTTTTAAGAATGGCTAATGGAAGCAACTGCAGGATGAGAACAGTTTTACTTAGACCCAGAGTACCAAAACCAAACGTCCAATGTCACTTCCAGTTCCTGGCTGTTTGGACCAATATCAGCATTATCGGCCACATAGGTAACAGCCGAACACATCAGCAAGGGCCACCGCTTTTGATATGGCTGTTCCTAGTAGGCTGTATGTACTACTGCATTAAGATTGCAAACTTGTGTGGGGGAAATACATTAAACAATGTGAACTGACACTGAAAAAAAAACAAAGCATAAAGGCAGAATAAACAAAAAAAAATAATGCAGCTACATGAGACACCACATTTAATGCACAAAAGTAATAAATTACATGTGGTGTTATGTAAATGTAATTGCATCTGCATAACATAAATACTCTCTGGGGGACAGTTATATATCCACTCTATTCATTAAAAAAAAAACCTTTAGTATTGTGCTTTAAATACTGTAAATTTAATGGTAACCAAGATGAGTAGCACAGCCATGTCACAAAATGGCTGCTTTTTTTGAGGCTATTTTTATTATTAAAATGTTGCCACATTAAAATAAAAATACATACTCCCTTTTTTTATGCACGTTATCTGTTGACCATATTGACAACAATACAGAGCACAAATTTTGTATTTTTAATAAATTATGAGTAAAATACAGACCTTATTTTAAGTGCACACCCAAGTCTCTTGAATATTGCCCACATGCCTATATACAGTATAATTTTTAATTATAATTACAATTTAGAGGGCAGTGATTAGAGGGAGACAAATACCTTTACAAACATACTCTAAACTCATACTCCATTTATATATTGGTATTAAACTGCTGTCAAACCTTATCAGGTACAGTACTTCAATTAAAGCACCCCCTTGTTCTTGATGTCCAATTCTATGTGTATCTAAAAACAGACCTTTCCAGTCATGATGTGTCAGCTTCAACTAACCTATGACCTTCATCGTTTCAAGATAATCAATTTACAAGACATAGATATCCAACAAGGTGTTTTAATTTAATGCTGAGTCAAATGTGTTAGTTCAGAATATTTGCTAAACATAAAGTGCGATAATCTCTCAGAACAGATACACTAATCAATATATTAATTGACCCAAAAATGAATTCCCACCATTTTTGGAAGACTGAGCACTAGTAGCAAATATGTAGTATTGTTCCAAGGTTTCCACAAGAATGCCACCAAGTGTCATTAATGGATGAACTGATTTTATTCAAAAGGTGATGGGTAATGTGATCCCTAATTTAAATTTTTATCTGTATGAAATATTTCTTTTTTATAGTAAATAATTTCTTTTAAAATATCATCCCTGTTCTTATCTGCAAAAAAAGATTTATAAATCTATTCCCAATTTCTTTCTTATGACCACTACTGCTCTTTAACATAGCTATACCAAGAGTTCAGCAGCCAAGCAAACAGGCATATCTGCTTACTGCCACAAAGCCTACAAGCCTTTTCTGTTGACTCCATACTGACATTATGTGAGGATAAACAACATTGCACCTTCATGTTTGGAAGAAGCTCTTAAGTTGCAAGTAGCAGTACAGTATTTTATTTTATGTTACAAGTGTTAGCCAGGAAAAACACAATAAGCCATGACTTGTTTCCAAGTATGTCCTAAGAGCACAAGAAAGATGAGTGACTTTCTCATGGTCACACAGTATGCATGTGGTGGTTGTGGGATTCAAACCCAGTTTTCCAGGTTTGCAGCTCAGTGCTCTTAACCAAAACACAATACTGCCTCCCCTATTACAGTAAAGTTCACCCATTAAATGATTACATGTGTCTGTTTAGCGGGGTGCTTCAGGGATCTGGACTGGACTGGTATTTTTTAATGTTTTTATATGTGACATTGCAGATGAGCTGGAGGGGAAAGTCTACCTCTTTGTGGATGACATCAAAATCTGCAATAAGTTGCATGCTCAGGTGGGGGTTGAAAGAATGTGCAGAGATCTGAGAAAACTCAACAGGAGATCAGGGGTATGGCAACTGGATTTCAATGTGACAAAGTGCAAAATAATGTACTTAGGTCACAGAAACTGAGGGAAAGAGTACACAATGGGGGGGGAGTTCTACTGATGACCACCAGGCAGGAAAGAGACCTGATGGTGATAATCTCCAATGAACTTAAGGTGGCCGGGCTAGTGGTATGCTAACATACATAGGGAGTGGTATCAACAGCAGAAGGATGGATGTGCTACAGACTTTGTATAGATTACTGGTAAGACGTCACATGGAATACTGTATACAGTTCTGGAGGCCACTTCAATGGAAGGAATGCTATAGTGGTTCAGAGGAGGGTAATTGAAATATTGTGATTCTGCATCAAAAGTCTTATGAGGAGAGACTGAAGGAACTAAATATGTACACCCTGGAAGAAAGGATGGAGAGGGAGATATGATAGACTTTTTTAAATACCTCATGGGGAAAAATAAAGTGCAGGAGGAAAGCATTTTGGAGTAAAAAAGGTGCATAAAACAACGGGTCATACTACAAAGCTGGATGTGTAGATTCAAGAGAGATGTGAGGAAGTACTTCTTCACAGAAAGAGTGGTGGATTCCTTGAACAGCCTACCAGCAAATGTGGTGGGGGTGAAAACAGTTATGGGATTCAAGAATTCATAGGCTAGGCATAAAGGATTCTTAGTGGAAGGGAATGGGGGTGAGGGAGAAAGAACTGGAGATCAAGTAGGGTATACGGAGATACTATAGGCACAGAAAAATGGGTAGACTATGTGGGCCGAGCAGTCCTTATTTGCCTTCAAGTTCTGTGTTTCTGTGTTTCTATACATATATTAAAGTTGAAAAATTTCCCTTTTGAAACCACACCTGACAAATGAGAAATACCTGCTTTTTCCCACTATAAAATTTGCTTGTTCAATCTTCAATCATGAACAAAGGGTTACTCCAGATATAACAAGATACATATTTTTCAGGGTTCAATCAAAGTTTAGTTTGATAAATCTAACCTGTCAGGATATTATTAATAATTAAATTATTCATCTAGATATAGTTCTTTGGACAGCATCGTATGTTCATATTAGAAATATTTTTTCTTATACGGAACCTATTGTGTGAAAATAAAAAACAAAGCCACGATGGTGCTCCCTGTGTATTCTTTGTCATATCCTTCCAGAACTTCCAACCAAAGACTTTCCTTCTTGATCTATCAGTAACTGCCTGTTACTACGCTGTATCTTTTCAAGACCCATATACTGCCATATGTCATATTTTTGAGAATACAGTATTTTTAGCTCTGTCCATAACATACATGACCACTAAAGAAAGCCAGAATTGGGGGCTCCAACCTTCCCTGAGTCTCCCATGACATTATCTATCTCTGACACTTAATGGATGCTGCCTAGGAAAACATAAATATTCAGAATGCCCATTGACAGAGTAGTCTAACCTGTGTACCAAAACCATCAGGAAGGTGAATTCCAGATTCTAAAAAAATTAATTCCTCTCCCCAGGTACAGACCTTTCCAGGTTCTGGTGAGTCACTTACTACTTCTGAAACTCCTTTATCTACTCATCTACCTCTACTGGTCCAAAGCAACCTAATAATCCCTCATTATCAAGCAGTGCCTTAAACCACATTGTATTGAAGGCCATTAAGCTCTTTCCAGCTCAAATACTGGCCTTTCTTCCCCCATTGTGCCCCCAACTTGGGTGATTTTGTATTCTCTATAATCCAAGTCTCACATATTATTAATGAATTAAAGATATATCCACATAAAATGTGCACTCAGGCTGAGGTCCTGATGGCATCTCAATTATATTCATATCCCTAAGTGCCCTGACCATTGCCAAACCACTAACCCACATGTTTAACTGTTCCTTGTTCACATGATACTATTTCTGTACCTGGAAACATGCTGCAGTTAAACCCCTTCACAATGGTGATGCTGCAGATGTCCCAGAAACAAACACACTCTCTTCTGTTAGAAAGCAAACAACACCTCTTCAAGGTACATACATTTTATTCTCAAACTATCCAGCAATGTGGGTACAGAAGGAGCATTGCAGCATTTTGGAAGTCACTCAGTAAATGCATGGGGTCATATTTTCAAATCTCTGATGCAAGTTGTGATAATGGCAGTTTTGCAGAGTACCAGTGTGTCCAGGACCCTGAGCCTGATTTTCCACTAGACAGGGTCCCAGCACCTAAGTCCCATGGCTTGCAGTGATGGTGGCAGTGTGCTAAACAGATTGCACACCCACTAGGAATGCCACAGCAACCATAGGACAGATGTGGTGTGGGCTAAACCCATGGATTGTGGCATTAGAGTGGCTCCTGTAATCTCACCACCAAGTCCTGTCTGCTTGCACTAGGTAACCCACATGTACCCTTAGTGCCCTCCCCGCTCCAATCTCAATAAATGCTGCTTTATTCACATAAATCCCTTGTGATATAGTGGTCACCCCACCTCTCTGCACTTGCTGGTATTGCCAACCACCCTCCCCCACACATCTGGACCCCAATTTGGCAAAAGACACAGCCCTTCACAAACCACCACCATGACCAGCTGTCAAATGAACTATCAGAGTGCATTCTATACTTGAATGCTCTCTGTCAGTTTATTTGGTGGCTGGCTATGGTGTTGTGTGGAGGGCTTTGCCGGTCACCAAATTGGGGTCCAGACTGGGAGGGCAGGGTAGTTGGTGATACCTACTGTTTTGGAGAGGTGGGGGGACACTAGATCACTAGGGATTTGTGTGACTAAAATAGCATTTACTGAGATTGGATGGGGAGGGCACTAGGGGTAACTATGAGATACCAGGTATGGGCAGATTGGAGTTTGGTGGGGGGGCAGGATCATGATGGTGTACATAGTTAAAGGCACATTGGGTTTGGGGGATCAGACAGTAGTTGGGTATTGTGGCGAGGGGACACAATGTGGCATGACATGGTTGACACCCTCTCAGGGGCTGTCTAAGTACCATTAGACCACTCCTTGGCTGGTCTAATAGTATGTACCTCTTTGTTCCTGGGGAGAGTTTTGAAAATCTGGATGTTGGGGCTGTGGCATCCAGGGTCTGCCGCATGCCCCCTAGCACCATGCCACAGCCACTTTTGTGGTGCAGGGCTGGTGCTAGCACACTTTGGTGCAAGCAGCCTGCTGACTGACTCTGGCTGCTTTCTAAAATAGCTCAGGGTGCTACCCTTGGGGCAAGGTGCTTGTTGCATCCAATATGTTGGATGCAAGCACCTTATGCCATTCTAAGGGCTTTGAAAATCTGGCCGCTGATCTCAAATGCACTATAGAGGGATGAAGTAGCTCCTAGTGCAAACCAGGAGACAGAAAACATTACTATGGAGCTATGCAATCTAGGGGTTGCAACAGCAGTATTAAGTTAGAGAAAAGCAGACCAGAGTTAGGACATTCTGGACAGGGTGTCAAAGCATTGAAGCATACAAAAAAGATTCTCTGAAGCATTGAGATAAATTAAAGAGTATTCCCTGAGGAAGCATAAATTAGGTAAACTGTTAGGATGGTTTGAAAATTTAAAACAAAATGTACCCTGCATAGGTTTTGTGTACTTTCTAAGAGCACAGAGGGTGGCTGCAGCGTAACTGTTTGCTATTCTGGACATTCAGGCCAGCTCCTCATCAGAAGACTATACTCTATTGGCAATTCCCTGCTAGGAACATTGTGGGTTTGATCAAGAAACATCCACCCCATTAATTTACTGCCTATACTGTCCACAGTCTGGGAAAGGGTAGTAAGTAAATAAGTAAGGGTCCTGATTTTATACCATAATTGGCTTTCTGAATCTACAGTAGATTTTGCTTAATTAACTTATAAAATGTGTTTTAAATAAGTAAATATATGCAGATTGGTTTGCAGATGTATAAATTATGTCTTACAATTCCCCAGAAAAAGAACCTTCCCAATTATATGTATCATAAGCTTCAAGGGCCCATTTTATGACTTTTTCATACTTCTTTTTTTTATTTATTTTTTATTTATTTAGTTTTTTTTTGATCGGGTAAGTACACTAGAAAAATTTTGCCTATTTTCAGGCACGACCCATGGGGGGATACAGATGAATGTCAACTGACTTTGAACCAGATTAACCCATTGGTGGTATTTTTAGTGAATGGGGGAGATTTGGCCAGGGCACTTGGGAAATTCCCCTATTCATTAGTAGGGGGTACTGGTGTGCTGATGGAAGTTGATGAGCCTCTCAGTCTGTCGGAGCAGATGGCAGGAACAGGATGCTCTGATGTGCAGGATCAAAATCAACATGCTGATGGAGTGAGTTGTGAAAAGGATCTGTTGTTGAGTGACATAATGGAGGAGGTCAGTGGCAGCCCGAGTACTGAAAGCTGAACAAAATTGATTACGGCTGGGATTCAGCATGAAGTAGAATTTGTTCAGGCCCTCAGTTCTGAACAACAGTTGTTCCTGTTAGGGGTGCTGTTAACCCCTGGGAAGGGAGCGAGTGAGTGTGAAAATGAACTACTTGAAGTACAACCTTCACAAGATGGAATGAATATTGCAGACTGTTCTCCTTTAACTGTTTTGACAGAAAGCCGGCATTCTGTTGCAGACTGGCCAACGCCATTATTGGAGTTTAGCGATACGGTCCTCACTTTGAGCAATCCTGTGGAAGTTCGAGCTGCAAAGCTGCCTCCGGTAAACTTGTGTTCTGACTCTGTGAGTACCGACAAATTGACTCCTGAGGGTGTTGAAACACAAACTTCTAATGGTGTATTGATTAATTGTGACTCAAAGGTTCGTTTGGAAAATGCAGTTGACATGTCTAGTTCTGGGATTATTAAGCAATCTGATACTACCTGTACAGCACCAAATTCTGTAACTCAGTGCAGTGAACAGTGGTCAGTGAACTCTACATTGCAGGGGGCTGGGTGACTATCAAAAGGGGGGAGTTGTGTTCTTGATGTGTTGGGGCTCCTTGCACCTACTGTTATGACAGAGTCTAAGACTGAGAATCAAGATGGGCTTTCAGAGGAGGTAGATGATACTTCCTTACCTCCCTCTGGTTTAAGTACTATCACTCCCAATTCTCCTGAGCAAAACCCCTTGACCCATTCAGTCCATGATCCCTGAGGAATACAGACTAACAAGGAGGTTCCAGCCCAGTGGGGTGATTATGTGGGTCCCCAGGTTCCTGATACAGCTGGGGACAAACCTTGTATGGATTCCTTCACTTTGTGAAGACATTTCCGTAGAAATGAAGGAACATTTCCGGGTGTCAGTCCGGCCCAACGAAAAAACGCAGTCTGCCTACAATATCAGGGAGGTCTGGCCCATCCCCCTGATAGAATCTATGTGAGGAAAACCTTATTAAAAGACTCGTTGAGATTTTTCTCAAAAGAGATTTATGCTTTGATACATGTCTCAGGGGACTCAGTGTTTGGCATAAGTTTTAAATCTCCTGTGGGGTTGGACCAGTTCTGGATGGCCTATGAAAAAAATGTCATTCGGCCTTGTTGGATCCCTTTTTGGGCCATCCCTATAACAAAGCTTCAAATAAAGCAAGTTACTATACTTTTTCGCAATTAAGGTGTTGTGATGTCTGACATTAAATACTGGTTGCAAAATAAATGTGTTATTCTTGGTGACCCCTCCCCAATTCTGGATGAGGAACATCTTTGGATGGGAGGATAGAAATTTAAGGTACGCCTTCATGTGGAGGTCCAGGGTACTCAACATCTTCCAAGTGCATTCATTTTAGGGGCTGAAATGGGTCATTGTTTCTATCAGGGGCAGCCTAACACTTGTTTTCGCTGTGGATCTCACCTACTTTTGAATAATGCCTGAGACAGAGTAAAATGCTCTCTGTGTATTGAACTGGGTCACACTGCCATAGACTGTACAAATGATCCTCTCTGTAATCTATGTGGAAAACAGACACATGTATACCAAATGTGTGAATGGGCGGCTCATAACAGGGCTGATAGCCCGAATCAAGAAATATTGATTGAAAAGACTCGGAAATTAAGTATAGAGACCCAACAACAAATTTGAGATAAGAATGTGTCAGGCACGATATTAGGCCCAAGTACTACCGAGGATCCAGCACTCCCTGTAATGCTTGAGACAGTCATACATGATGAGGTACCCCCCTCAACCACCCCGACTTGTGATAGCGATGTCCTTAAATCCAGAGGACTTGGATGAGTATTTAAACCTACATCTACTGCCAATGGAAATGGATACCCAGACTGAGGTGTAAAGTCCATCACTTTCTGTGGTTGACAAAGAGGGAACTTTGGCTAATACTATGCTCCCGCCTGAATCCACAGTTTTGGTAACAAAAAAAGGTCAATGAAATCAGATAACCCCAAAGCAAAACTTCCTAAATCGGGAAAAGATGTGATCACAGTACCATTGTCTAATGCATTTGATGTCTTGCAAGAACCTGATCTAGGTATGGGAGACGATTCAGAATCCTCTTCCACCATGTCCTCTTTAAAGGGGAGCTCTTCAGATTCGGATGATGAGCACATGATGGCTAAAGTTACAGCTGTTAGAACAAAAAAAAGACACAATATTCTGATGCTATGCCAAGACACAGTGCACGTATCGGCAAACAATCTGACACCTGAAAGGACATGTTTTGCACTATAAATTCTGTTATGTATACTACCATAACTCCTTGAAATGTCAGCACAACAACATTTTGTGATAGTTACATTAAATGTTAATAGCATTAGGAATGGGAAGCGCCGACTTCTCACTTTCACTGGTTTGTGAGACAATAAGATAGACATTTTTTGTTTGCAGGATGTTAGGTTTTATACAATAAATGATATGGAACAGGTTCATAAGTTGTGGTGTTTGAGCCCTGCTTTTTTTTCTTTGACTTTAGAAAGATGTAGTGGGGTGGGTATCTTATTTTCAGGTTGGGATTATTGTATTACAAAAGTTTTAGAAATCTGTCCTGGACGGGTTATGTTGATAGATTTTCACCCCCAAGGGTTACAGCGGCATTTAATTAATTTATATGCACTTCAAACCAAGAAGGAAAGGGTGGAACTGATCAACAACATATAACCATATTTATTTAAGTCATGTGCATTAATTTGGGCGGGTGATTTTGACTGTGTATTAGCAGCACAGGATAAGAGTGTATGGCTTTCTAAAACATATTGTGATTCTGGGGCCTTGTAGACAGTGGTAAATCAATTAGGTTTAGTGGACACCTACAGGCATTTGCTTACTGTAGGGAGATATGTCTACTATAGAGCTAAACTGGCTACATGAATAGATTATGTTTTTGTTTCACCTACTTTTACAGTTTAGCAGGCCTTTACTGTCCCAATGGAAACATCAGATCATCTAATGATTAAAGCTAGATTATCCATGGAACACAGTATGAGGCTAGGGGAAAGGGTTACGGAAATTGAATAATATGATGCTCCTTGAACAGAGGTGTTTAGATCAGGTGGTTGATTTTTTTGAAAGCCCAAAAATCTATTTTGTGTTTAGCTGATAATGTTAGTAGATAGTGGATACAATCCAAATTGGATCTCAAGGTTTTACTCCAGTCTTTTTCATTTAAAGAACAAATGCATAAATATTTGAAATATTTGGATCTTAAAAGACAATACATGACAGTTGTTTTGTATTTAAATGAGGGACTAGGAGACTATGCTGAACAGATTTGTTGTCTTAAACAACAGATGATGACTTTACAATATAATAGAGTGACTTCTCTATTATACAAACACAGAATTAGTACCACAGGAAAGGGAATGATGGGTGACATTTTTGCCAGCTGTCGTGCTAGAATTCAACATAGATCGATGGATTCCTTGTGTACAGATCAGGGTCTGACTGTTTCTTCCATGACAGATATCTTGGAGGAGGTAACAGATTACATGGATAAGATGTATTCTGCTCCCCTTGTTACAAATGATATGATTTCAAAATTATTAACCCCCTGTCTGATCCTTCGGATACCTCAAGAGGATCTGGATCATATGGTCAAGCTGATTTCAACACAGCGAATAGTGGAGGCAGTTCATTCCCTAAATACCAACAGGACCCCAGGACCTGACGGACTGACTTCAGAATTTTATAAAACGTTTTGGGATACCTTGGTGGATATGTTACAGTTATTGTTTAATCATATTTTGACTGCTCAGGATGTAGCACCACAGTTTGGCTTGACAATTCAATTGTTTATTTATAAAAAGGGTGTTAGACAAAGACTTCAAAATTGGAGACTGTTAAGTCTGATGAATACAGATTGGGAACAGTTGCCCCCCCCAGTCATTGACAACAGTCAGGTATGTATGATTAAAGGACGGAATATTACTGATAATTTACTTTTGATTCGGGAGGTGGTATCCCTCAGTCATCAGAATAAGGTAAATGGTTTAGGGTCAGTTTGGACCAGGAAAAAGCATATGACAAAATATCTCATCTGTATTTACGATGTGTATTGGAAGCATATGACATTCCTCAATTGTTTATCGGATGGATCCAAAAGTTATACAGTATTGCCTCTACTTTTCCTATTATTAATGGACATTGTGGATGAGTGATTCATGTCTCATGTGGTGTTAGACAGGGATGACCAATGAGTCCCTTACTTTATGTGTTTTGTCTTGACCCATTATTAAAACATATTCAGCAGAATATGGCTATTTCTGGAGTAGACATCAGAGGTGTGCCTGATTTAACAAAAACTCTGGAATATGCAGATGATGTGTGCCTCCTGGTGGGTGACATTAGTTCCATGGAAAAGGCCTTAGACACAGTACAGCATTATTCGAATCTAACTGGTTCCTCATTGAATACGAATAAATGTGGGGGATATAAGTTAAGCTTGTCTACTGAACATTGTGGTATAATATGAGATATTTCTATGACTAATAAAGCCCTGAAAATCTTGGGAGTTTCATTTGGGGAACCTGATATGTTGCAGTTAAATTGGACCTCAAGACTGGAGCAATGTGACCAAAAGGTACAGTTTTGGAAAAAGTGGCAACAATGTAAGAAAAAGAAAGTATCACAAGGGCACACTTTTTTTTTACCACAATTATCTTATTTGAGTGCTGTTTTTCCTCCACTTAGTTCCTGTGATGTCTCACTTTTAAGCATGACATTTCAGTTGATTCGGGGCAGTAAGTTAAATCCAATAAAGAGAGAGGTATTGTACAGAGATTTTAAATTTGGAGGCTTAAAATTGATATATCCTATCAGCTACTGTCATAGTATTTTCCTTTTTACTACATTTTCTGCTTTTATGAGACCTGGGAAAGCAGATTGGAAGAGGGTGGTGAGGTTGTGGATTGTCCCTTTATTGGAGAAATTGGGACAAGGACCCCTAGTAGGTAAAATAAAGAATGTTGATCCTAGTTTCCTGTTTTCATCTTTAGAAAAGATTAGAAAATGGGTATTAACTACAGCACAGGTTTCAGTGGCGGATAGGAAAGTATTGTATAGAACTATACAAGCTACTAGTTTTCAAATTTCTATAGCGTATAAAGATATTAGTCCAGTCTCTTATGTAGATAAAGAGGCCTGTTTAGTGGATGTGAGAACCCCACCCAGGATGTGGGACATGTTATGGTTATGTATTTATGGTAGATTGGGAGTGAAGGGTAATTCAAAGCACAAAATATTGGAAGAGAGAATGTGTCCTAGGGAAAAGTGTAATTTGCAAGTTGAGACTCAGGAGCATTTTTTTATTCAATGTCCTTATGTGCAGGATGTATGGAGAATTATTGCAGCCAGGTGGCAGGATTCATGATGGAAGACAGTAAATTATGAAAATGTGATTGTTGGAAAACTGATTCTAAACTCTATCCTGGATCCATGCACATTATGACATATTTTTACATGTATAAAGTTCTTTATGTGGCAGGTGCGATGTAAGTTTGTCCTTCAACAGAAGAGAATTTCCCCACAGGCACAGGCTGATCTTACTGAAAATGAGATTAAATCCCAGGCCAATTTTGACAAGGCCTGAATGACTTGGAAACAATGGAAAATGAGATGGAAGGACAGTATATTACCATGTATGGGGTGAAGGTCAGACCTATTTGATTTCAATCTAGATTAGCATTTTTCTCACTATGGGTGATAGGGTTGGTGGTATATATTGAGTTCACTGTTTTACTATTGTATGTATTGAATTCCTTTCATATTGTTCTTATGGATTATGATTTTTTTTTCTTGTATTTTGAATTTTCTTTTTTTCCTTTGTACACTATATATATTTAAGGGGATTTTTCTATACCGCTATATTTTTTTTTTACAGTTTGTTGCTGATACTTAGATATTGTTTTGTTTTGTATGAATTCTGTACCAGTTTTTGTTTATTCTTTCTTGCAATAAAAATTCTCCTTCTCTTTTCGAGAAGTGCTATGGGATCTTTAACATACACCTGAACTACAACCAGAACAGGTTGATGGAACCTCGGTTTAATGTCTCATCTGAAAGATGGTATCTCAGGAGTGCAGCACCCCACCCTCAAGCTGCACTGCAGTGTCAGTATTGGGATATTAACCCAAGTGCCTGGTGTGGGGATGGAACCCACAGCCTTCTGATCTCCCAGCCTCAGAGGCAAATGTGCTATCTGCTGAGCCACTGACACTGACATTTGACATTTTGTCCCCTTCCTGGGTGACCCATGTTCTTGATGACCCCCCAGCCCTGTCCACTTACTTGCAGCATCAATTCCTGTCTTCCCCCATGGCATACCCCCTGTGGCAGGGTGGTGGAGAGCCTTCAACCCACTGAAACAGATCCGGTTTTGGAGGTGCCTGCCATTCTGTGGGGGTAGCACCTGTGGTGGTCAGCAGTCAACTAGTCCAGGAACTTTGTATCCTCCTGCTTTTTTCCCCTGGCCTATGGAGGTAGAGCAATGGTTGTCAGCACTAGTGGAGCTGTATGCACTTCTTCCCACATCTCAACATCTGACTGCTCTGTCGCCATCCCTCAAGTATGGGATCCAGAAGCTCCAACACCCAGCCACTGCCAGGTGTCAGAGGTGCACCAGCCTCTGTGTCCCTCCCTCCCCAGGACAGGAGAGCTGTCCTATGGGTGCTTGATCCTCTCGCACCCCAACTGATCCCCAAAGACCCGCTTGCTCCATGAACATGGGTTGCTGACATGGCAGAAGGTAAGGCATGATGCTACAGCCCTCTATGCCACCGAGCCAGATGATTTTATGACTTTTTTACCTGAAAGATCATATAATAGATCCCTGGGTCAGAAATGTAAAACCTCCCCTCCCTCTATGTAAGCATTATTTGTCCCATGAAATATGTGTACACTGCTAGCAGCCAATTAAGCATATTATCCATTGAGATTCTCTGAAGATATCTTCAGAAACATATTTCTGGGACAGCCTGTGCTGTAGGAGCTCACACAAAAATCTACTCAGAGATCTCCAGAGATTTTTTTAAATAACTTGCTAAATCAACAGCTATTTATTTATTTCAATCTACGATTACAATACCTTTGAGCCAAGGCTCTTTTATAAAGGTTCCACATCAGTGTGTGCAATAGTCATCATTTTTAGTTACACACATATAGCCATTGACTTACAGACATGTAATAACCAGTACAAAGACTTGAGCTATGAGCAAGACAAGGGAAGCGGTGGGTGGGTGGTGGGGAAGTGAGGGTAGGAGTTTGAGGGAGGGAAGGAGGTGCAGGGGGTAAGGGGAGTATGGGAGGTGGTTGAGGCGGGGGCAGGAGTGGAGATATGGGGGGGAGGTGAGCAAGGGTGGGAGACAGTGCAGCCAGGGGACCTTGTCAAGGGATTATGACAGGTAAGGTACTAGGGGCGCAAAGACTGATTGTAAGTGCTGGGTGCTGGAGCATTTGCAGCTGGAATGGTAGAAATGTTAAGATGGGCAATTGCAGGATACAAGCAGTGAGAGATGCAGCTTGGACTTGAAGAGGCTGAGTGTTGCAGCTATTGTAATTCTGCAATGCATAGTATTGCATACATAACTGGAAAGACATTTATTAATTGGCCTAAACAATCTGTTGTAGTATTGGAAAGGCAGATGCCTACATGAGTAATGAAAGAATAGTAAGAATAACCATTTTTAAAACATTAACTTTGTTCCACACTGATATGGACTTATTTTTCCTTCTCTCCAGTTTTAATTTTCATTGTTGTAATAAACAGCAAGTACTGTATTTCCTCCACCATATTTCAGAGGTGAATAAACAGTTTACTACCAAGATAAATCAAAATCTGGTACACTACTTTTAATTTAAATTGGTGCAATTAGGGCTAGAAATATTCTACATTAATGGTAGGACCAGTTTTTGAGAGTTACATATCTAGAAACTTGTTAAAAAGATCCTGATTTCATCAAACATCACAGGACACATTCCTCAGGTCAAATGAGCAGCAAAAGTATATCATTTATGTATGTGTTGACCATTAGTTCATTATCCTGAATAGCTACAGTATCTCATTAATTAGGGTATTATTTCTTATGTTTTGGATTATTAACTCAATCACAAGTAAAGAGAATGATGGGGAAAGAGAACATCCCTGTTTTATACCTCTGTGTAGACTAATTTCAGATGATAGTTTGTTATTAATCTTAAAAACTGCTTTTGAGGTGGACTGTACATTACCCTAATCACATTTATATATGCAACTGGAAATTGCCTTGCCCCAAGACTGTAAAAAGGAAAAAAAAGCCGTTCTAGCATATTGTGGGTTATTCAGTGCTCATTTTCAATTGCTAAAATATCATTTTTTTCCTACTTTTGTTTACTCTGTTTTGTAAACTGCTTACCTGATGTTTCACTTCTTTCATACCATTTTTTCTTGATTCAGCAACCTTCATCTCCATTGCCTTTACTTTTAGTTTAGACACTGAATATTCAGCCCTATGTATACAGTTCCATGTCCGAATTCAACTTCTTGTAACCTCAGATAATTTTCAAAATATTAAACTGTTTTTTCTGTTCTTTATTAACCCAAACTGCTTTGTGAAGATAACCCCATAACTAGTTCTTTAAAAAACATCCCATGCCCTGGCAATAACCACGTTAACTGTTCCTTTAAAAGCATCCCATGCCCTAGCAATATTTGTATCTGGGGTCAAATTATCTCCCCAAAAATTGAAAGAAGCAAATCTTACTCTCCTAGTTAACTTAGTATATTACAGTGACAGATAATTTAATTTCCAATAGTTGGACCACTTACTTTCCTGCCTTATAAAAAACTACATATAAATTTGACAATGATCAAAAATGTGTACCACTTCAGTGACCAGGTCAGTATCATCTACTTCTGAAAGACAATCTTTTAAAAGAAAAATATAGCAAATTCGTGTATGAACATTTGTGTACTGCTGAATAATGTGTAAATTCTCTGCAATGTGTATTACAGAGTCTCCATAAGTCATTCAAGTTCTTGGATTTCAAAAAGGCAGTAAGAATTATAGATTCAATTTACCACAGGTGGTTTAGATGTTAATGTCAGATTTTCCAAACAATAATGAATGCATCAAAAATTTGATGCAGGCATAATTTTTAATTTACCACCTGACCACTTCTTACAGTTTGATCAGGACTTCCAGGGCACCAAGGCATGTGTGTTGAATAGTTGCGACGCTGTGAGTGCTGAGGAGGAGTTCTTGCATCAGGGCTATGATCTGTGCTATATTCTATCCTAGTAAAGGTATGCCACTGGTTTTATAAATTGTGCCTTACCAAATTTTCTTGTGGCATTCTCTCTCTTCTCGCCTGTGGTTCCCAGTGTTTTCTGTCCCTGCAGATGTACCACGGAGGTGACGGTGGTAATTGCTCTTGAACCACAGAGGACAGAGTGGCTCTTTGGAAAGGTCGAGAACCAGGAGCCAAGCTGTGGGGGAAGTGTTTGAGGTGACAGAGCAGAGGGAAGCGGTAACTCGAAGACGCCGTTTAGGCTGACAGAAAGGAGTGTACGAAGGAGTAAAAAAAGGAGAGATTTGGGCCTTGTTTTATTAATTAACATGAAGCTGAAGCTGCAGTTCTGCAATAGATTTTATCCTAAAGGGATGTAAAAACTCTTTGTTGTTTTTATTGTGTATTTTTTATATATATGTATTTACTCTTTTTTTTGGTCATTCTTGATCCTTTTAGGTCCTGCTTTATTGTTGCTTTATTTTTTTTTTAATGCTGATTTTTTTTTAACCTTAGAATTTGACTTTGTTTCTAGGCCATTTTGAATTTTCTTGGGCTTGGATCAGTCACGTGTGCTTGACCAGCCTATACCCGGCTAGCCTTTTCCCCCTGGGTATTTAAGGTGCATGTATGGCGTCCTCCTCAGATGCTTTTGCATTTTCAGAGGAGAGAGGATCACGGCAGTTGTACTTGGGATTACCAGCTATAGCTATAGTTATATTGCTTTGTCTTTATTTTACTATCACTAAAAAAGGGAAAGACATAATATTCGTACTTGATCCGCTTGTTGATTTGATCTGCTTGATTTAACAAACCAATAAGGGTGATAAAACAGCGGACAACGGCTAAGGCTAAGGAATCCCAAATTTATGATTTGACAACTGCTGCTAAAAGTAAGGGAAAATTCAATATATTTTTCTCCTCTGATTTTATAAGATTTTATGAGTTTCTGATATAAGATTGTGAGCTCATAATTTGTTTTGAGGGGGGAGTAATTTTTTAGGATCCTAGAAAGATTAGCTTCTGAGTTTGTTTTCTTGTTTTTTTATAGTGCCCAATTATTGTATTGAGAGAATGTATCAGTGTGGAGCTAATGGACACTGGGACTATTTCTGGGATTATCTTCATCATCTCTATCAAACGTGGTGGAATTTAGAACTTTTATAAATATCAAGGTGAACTCATGGATATCAATGGACATTAGCGGAATTCTCATTGAGATTCTGAAGATCTTTTATTTTCACCTCACATGCTCTAATGCCACTAATATTATATATGCCATAAATTTTTGGTAGTATCAGATATAAGTGTCTTGTTTGCTTCTGCTGCTCCCTGTTTCTCCATCATTAAGATTTTGAAAGAGATGTCGAAGGGGGCTTGAGGAGTTTAAACTGTGACTGCTTCTTCTCTCCATAAGAATAATACAAAAAGATATGGATATGGACCAGGTGGTTATGGTGATGGTGATGATGGTTCTTTTCTAAACATCCATAGTTTCTGTTCCTAGTCATTCTTTTAAGAAGTTATAAGACTGAAGTAGCTCTATTGGATGTTTGTACTGATGTTTGTATTTCCTGTACCTTTTGTATTTGATTTTGCATTTGAGCAATCATTTTTTTCAACAGCGCTTGAGGTTGTAGTCTGTATTTGATCACATTTAACTGGTTTAAAAAAGAAAGGCGAATTTATCTAATCTATCTAACTCATTTCAATTATCTTATGTATACCCGTAGGGGTAAGATGGTGGCAAAATATAATAGGGGTGTGAACAAACAGAATAAATTGCTAACCAACCATTCAAACCTGGATTCAAAGGCTAAAGGGGTTAAGGGGGTTAAAAGTAAAAGTAATTGCTGTGTATATACACAAGATTTAGTTATTATGGTTTCAACCCCTAAAGAATCTAAGGAACCCAAACTCGAAGGAGCTGCTTCATCTTCCTTTCCCCATTTTTCTATAAAAGAACATGGATTAATTGATTTGGAATCTAATTATAGAAATCAATATATGGTTAAAGAGAGGAATTTTTTCACAGGGTACTTTATTAATAAATCAATTCAAGACAAAAAGGTAAAGAGCACTGAGTGCTCAAAAGAAATGCAAGTTGGGGTTAAAAAGTTGAACAAAAACCTCCTGACTAACTCCAATAATCGATTTATAATTAAGGAGTTGGAGGTAAATGGATATCCACCCATTCTTCCTAATAGTACACTTCGTCAAGGTAAAATCACTGATTTCTTCTATAAAAACCAGACTGGATCTCAGGAAGCTATAAATCTGAGTACCCAACCTATATTGTGTCATACAGAAGGTCATCTGGAGACTTCCACGAAGGAACATACTATTGTTACAAATTCCTCGTGAGTCTCTGCTCAAAACAATAGGAAAGGAGAATCAGTGAATTACTCTTCTAATATTAGGACAAATCAAGGGGTCTCTGTAATAAAGGATGATGTTATCTCCTGCTTTCCATCTGGTTTGAACCTATTTAGCCCTTTAGAAATGTCAGAGACATCAATAGCTCTAGATGGCTCAATAGTGGAGATGGAGGAGCAAGTGTATCCAAATTTAAATGGATCCCCAGATGAGATCTTTGAAAGAATGGATAGAGAGATACAGAATACCAATTTAGACCAGGATTTTATTGCCCAATGCACTGATACTATATTCAAATACACTATCAAGGCCTTGGCCCATCTGGTCATGTCAAATGTTGTGCTATTAGAGGCTTACAAGAGCACTAAAGTTGCCTTGGAAAATTTGTCACAATTCTGTATAGAAAAATGTGCCTCACTTGAACAACAAATGTTTTTATTGATTGAAAAAAATGAGACTAATAGAGCAAATCAAAACTTGTCATTCTCCTCTCTAAGTTTCATTGAGACTCTAAGAAATAAAAAAAACAGAGGGGTTTAACAAGAAAAAGGGGAAAAAAAGGAGAGTAACCCTAAGAAAAAGTCTATTTCACTGTTCGCTGATGACACAAAGCTCTGTAACAGAGTAGACACACCAGAGGGTGTAGACAGAATGAGAAGGGACCTGCAGAAACTTGAAGAATGGTCAAGGGTTTGGCAGTTGAAATTCAATGCAAAGAAGTGCAAGATAATGCATATGGGGCACAAAAACCCAGGCACAATATATCAGTTGGGGGGTGAGGATATAGCATGCACCAAGCAGGAAAGGGATCTTGGGGTTGTCATCTCTGATGACCTCAAGGTAGGGAAACAGTGTGACAAGGCATCAGGTAAAGCAAATAGGATGCTGGGATGTATAGGCAGGGGCATCACCAGCAGGAAAAGGGAGGTCATAATTCCGCTATACAAGACACTAGTGAGGCCCCACCTGGAGTACAGTGTACAGTTCTGGAGACCATACCTACGTAAGGACATAGACAGGGTAGAGAAGGTTCAGAGGAGGGCAACAAAGATGGTGCATGGATTGCATCACAAGTCCTATGAAGACAGGTTGAAGGAACTGAACATGTACTCCTGGAGGAGAGGAGGAGAGAGGGATATGATAGAGACATACAAGTATCTTACAGGGAGGAACAGGGTGCAGGAAAACACTATTTTTAGCGAAAAAGATGTTTCAGGACTAGAGGGCATGGGATGAAGTTGGAGGGAGGATGATTCAGAGGAAACATGAGAAAGAATTTCTTCACAGAACGGGTAGTGGACAAGTGGAACACCCTGCCAGAGGAAGTGGTGGGGGCTGAAACAATCACGGGATTTAAGAATGCATGCAATAGACATAAAGGAATTCTAGAGGTCAGGGGTAAGGGGAAATAGACTTCTAGGAAAACAAACTGAACTTACAAGCTCAAATGGGCAGACTAGGTGGGCCATAGGCCCTTATCTGCCGACACTGTCTATGTATCTATGTATCTATGTATCTAATAATAGTAAATCTAGACAACAGAAAAACAAAAAGATTAATAAAAATGAAAGACTGGTAAAAGGACCTACTGCAATAGCAAAGACTAATGAGCATATTAATATAGAGTGGGCTCAGGTGCCCAAAGAAAAATTTAAGTCACCTCTCCTATCAAATGGGGTGAATATGGAGTTAGCAACTAACCTAACAGTAGCTGAACCAATTTCTTTAAAAGTTCAAGAAAAAAGGACTAGTAAAACCATTCCAGTCCAAAAGTTAATTTCTCTGGAGAATTCAACCAAGAGAGATCAACCTAAACAAAGGTCTGAAAATAACTCAGTGTTAAGGGATGATACTCATTTTGTAGTTAAAGAAGACCACGAAACATATGATCTATTATGTACAGGCAAGGAAGTAATCTTCAAATTGGATTATATGTATTGTAAAGATTATGAAAGTAATGCAACTTTGACCAATCTGATAGCCCATATGTTGAGAGCAGAATAGGGATTACCAGCTGTAGCAGATGCTCTTATTATGGTAACCAGGGACACAGTTAATCCCTTTGGTCCAGTTTATTTTATGCTCCCAAATTTGGATATAGCATAAGAAGTATGGGCAAAGCAAGGTCTGATTGACTCATTAGGAACGGCACTGTCATCACCAATGACTTGGGCCACAATTTGGAAAAGCACTTATAATGGGATTAAACCAGGTAAAGTGCTAACATATGACAAATTTAAGTCTACCCTTGCATTGCTGAACTGGGAATTTGTAGTACACCCTGAAGGCTCTATGTTTGTTATTTTTGGGATAGAAATATTGGAGGGAGAAACTGTTGATAATTTACCATCCTTTTTGAGAATGATTTTGTCAGCTATCATTAAAATGCAAATACATGAAATAGTACAAGTAGAGAGGGTCATGAAGGATGAACAAGGCACTCAGATAAACTGTTTTATATTCTCTTCACAATTAGTAGCACTATTATTAGAGAACAGACATATATTGGATGAGGTAGGTATTTACTTGGTGGAATTGAATGAGTGGGAAACACAGGAACAATTTGGAATAATTTATTCATAACTACAACCATTTGACCTCAAAGATTTTGATGTATCAATAAATCAGGGATGGAAGGTAATGAATAATATAAGTTGTAACATTCTCAACTGGAATATTGCAGGACTTCATAATACATTTTCAGATCCTCAGTGGGTTAGCTTTGTCTCTACTTTTGAAGTTATTATTTTTCAAGAGACATGGGCACTAACTCTGTCTTATTTGAATGGTTTTGAATCAAACTTTGTTCCTGCAAGTAAAGTGAACAAATATGGAAGAAATAAAGGAGGACTGGCAATTCTGATAAAAATTAGGGATGGTTTAAGGGTTTGACAAGTTACCCCCCTTACTTCCAAAATACTTATGATAGTAGTTGAGTGGGATTCCAACATTGTTCTGATTGAAAATGTATATAGTATATTCCACCATGTTTTCATACTCACCTCACATATGATATTTGGATTCAATTGTCTATGGGAATAGATTTGCTTACACAAACAAATAAAGTAGAGATAGTACAATTAGCAGATGATTTTAATGCTAGGATTGCAAATTTTGATAATTTAATAGAGCCGCAAGAACAACTTTATATGCCAGATCTCGAACAAAGAAGAACTACAAATGGGGATCACGTGATGCAGAGCAGGGAGTAGAAGCAGCCATTGGGAGCTCCCCCCATCTGAACCAAAATAACGATTATTTCTGGTCCTGATATCCCCCTCTCAACACATAAAGATACGGGACTGTTAAGCCAAAAGCTGGGTGCAAGAAAATGGAGTCAGATCTGAAGGATTTACTGCCGGTACACACGCCCCTGGCGACTCCCGAGAAGGCCCGGAAAAAAGCCCAGGCCTCGAGTAGTCAACATCTCTCTCTACAATCCTCTGGCATTTCCGACTCGGAACCGCTAACTCTTGCAAACTTTTTAAGAGAATTCCAACCATTCAGAGATGAAATGAGGAGCTAACTGCACAAATGAAAATGTATCTCGTGCCTTGGAGGATCTGTCTCGTGAGGACAGTGGACGCTGGAGGCTCGATACTCGATGGAGAGGAGGCAGGAGAAGCAGGCCCCTGAAATAGTAGCAATAAAGCAATGGATTGCCAAGTTAGAGAGCAAGGTCGAGGACCTTGAAGGTCAATCCCGTCATAACAATCTAGTGCTTATAGGTCTCCCGGAAAAAGAAGAAGGGGCAGAGCCTATTAAATTCGTTCAATGCTTTATTCAAAGGATAGCTGGCCCCTCGCCCTATGGGCAGACGTACACCATCAAGAGAGCTCACAGGGCACTGAGAGCCATGCCCCCGACTGGTGCATCTCCCCGTACATTTATTTTTAAATTTCTTAACTATCTGGAACGACAGCATTTCCTAGATAAAGTTAGAGAGCTGAAAGAAGTAAACTGGGAAGGTACAAGGCTCAGAATAGTGCAAGACTTACCACTATCTGTTCGACAGAGGAGAGCTTCATTTCACACCCATATCTCGAAGCTAATCGCAGCTAAAATTAGATTTCGGATGAGATATCCTGCCCGCTTCCAAGTGCTGGCCAACGATAATTGACATGTTTGATGATGCAGAGGCAGCTTTCAGACTTAAACAGCTGTTTCCTGATCTATTTAGGATCCCTGAAGATAAACGGAATGGCTGCCTAAGATTTGATTTGATGGGTGACTTTTGTATTTGCTTTGGATATGGAACTGTTTGTATTTAAACGGTCCCTGCTCAAGAATGTTAACATCAAGCTTGGTCTACTGATTTACTTGACTGCCTCCCACCTATTAGCCGTGGACTCTTTGTTAATAGTGGCAGTTTTAGTTTTAATTTCTCTCAGGAAGGAGGGGGCAAGGTTTCTACCTAGGTTATTTCATTTACATGTTATGGAGTTACAATTATTTTCAAACTTTAAAGATGGCACCCCTGACACAGTATAGTTCCTCATTTCGCTTGTTCCATAGCACCTGGGTGCGGGAGTGATGTTGGGGAGGGTCCCCTACCGGTCCGAATCTGGTTAATTTTGATTATACATGGTAGTAAGAACCAGGATATATTTTTACCTATTTTAGTAATTCATTTCGATATATGGATGCAGCAATTAAAGGGATAAACAATAGGTAAGAGAACAAGGTTCTATTGGCCCATTCGAACCTCTGGGGATAGATTAAGTTTACTTTGAAAGGGTGATATCAAGACTGCAGTATTTCTGTTTATTGGGGATTAGACTTGCTAATGGATGCATAAATTCGGGGGGAGTGGCTGAGGTGGAGCTTTCCGTTGTTCTGGAATCATGTTCATTAGGCAATCGGGTGGGTTAGGGAAGAGGGGTTAGACTTGGTTTTGTTACTGTTGTGGAATTTTGGGTATTGGGGATGGAGACCTTTGCACAGCACTATTTATTTTTGCAGGTCTATTAATGCAGAGCTGGTATTGGGTTTACTTAAACTTAGATTTTATTTCACCACATGGCTAGGCATATAAATGTGGTGACTTGGAATGTGCACGGACTGCGTCATAAGTCCAAACAATATAAAGTTCTGAAACACCTGGACTATATAAAAGCAGATATTATGCTTTTGCAAGAGACCCATTTGTCAAAGGTCGAATGCAGTCAGTTGTGCCGACTACAAGTTGGTCAGATCTTCTGCTCAGAAGGGAGCTCTCAAAGTAGAGGGGTTACGGTCATGATACGTAAATCAATCCCATTTTTCCCGATTCAGGTGGTCGAGGATAAGTGTGGGAGGTATGTCTTTGTAAGAGGCACATTGTCAACCTTAGAAATTATCCTGGGCTCGATTTATGGTCCCAACACTGATACCCCAAGCTTTTTCGTCCAAATCATGGAGCTTTTATCCCCTTTGAGCAATTTGCCGATAGTGATAGGAGGTGACCTCAATTTGGTCCTGGATCCGTCAATGGATAGATCCCATCATGATAGGAAAGGACTAACTCCGAGCCAAAGGGCCATCAGGGAAATGATGGATGGGTTAGGTTTGTGTGATGTGTGGAGAGTGCTCCATCCTATGGCTCGAGACTTTACCTTTATTTCTCAAGTGCATAACACCTATCCAGGATAGATTATGTGCTAATCTCAAACACTCTCCTGGCGGTGTTAGACACAAATATTGTCACGGCCACTGTCGGACCACTCCATAGTTAATTGCCTTCTCGCTTACAGCTTTATCCAAACCAGAGAGTAGATGGAAAATCAATAATCAAATATTAAAAGACCCCAAATTAGTTAAATATCTTTCAGCGCAAATAATAGAGTTTGCTTCCCTTAATCTGAATTCCACTGGCAAACCAGATATGGAATGGGGGGCATTCAAAGCTTTCATTCGGGGCATATTGATAGGCCTGGCCTCTCGTAGGAAAAGAGAAAGGCTGAATCGCATTTCTGACTTATTATCGAAAATCCATGACAAAGAAAGGGGCCTTTCTAATTCTTCCTCAGAGGCCTATAGGCAGGAATTATGCTTATTGAGGGACTCATATCTTAGAATTCTAAATGAACAAACTGAGTGGGCATATATTAAAACGAAAGCTATTTTCACAGACCAGGGGAGAAGGCCGGTCACTTATTGGCTAGAAGGATTAAACAATTGGAGTCTTCCAGGTGGGTGCCAGCCATTCGTCCTCAGAGGGGGCCTATCAAAACTTCCCTGATGGTATATTAACCGAGTTTGTAAACTATTTTAAAAAATCTATGGACCCATGAAAGATCCCCACATGACAGCAAGATTGATCTTTTTTTGAGGAGCTTAATTTTCCCACATTGCGGAAAATGACCCGACTTTGCTTTTGGCCCTTATCTCTGCAGAGGAGGTGGAGCGGATCATCAAATCTCTCCTTCAGATAGAACACCTGGTCCTGATGGCCTCCGCCAATTTTATAAGACCTTTTCAAAGGAACTAATACCTTTTCTGATGGACTGTTTCAATGTATTTTGGACTGGAGAGGCCTCCGACACTTCCCTCTTTGAAGCTCTAATTGTGCTTCTGCCTAAACCTGGCAAACCCCTGATCTTGTTGCTAACTATAGACCCATATCCCTTCTCAATCAGGATATTAAGATTCTCACTAAGCTGCTGGCTGATAGAATTGGTGGTCCTTCCCAGTCTAATTGGTCCAGAACAGGTGGGATTTATGAAGGGTAGATCTTCTGTAGATCACCCTAAGGGCTTTGGTCTGTCTTCTCAGCCTCCAGGACTCTGACCAGTCCATGGTCTTGTCTCGCTGGATGCGAGAAGGCATTTGATAGGGTGTACATTAATTTCCTTATAAAAGTTATGAAGTGTTTTGGTTTCCCCCAACAATTTTCCAACTGGATTCAAGCTATTTACAAATTCCCATCCGCAAGAATTACATGCAATGGGGCTACCTCGTCATTATTTCGACTTTTCCTCGGCACCAGGCAAGGCTGCCCCCTCTCTCCGCTCCTTTTTAATTTGTACATTGAACCCCTTATCTTGTGGATTAAACAGGAGCAGAGGATCCAGGGCATTCAGATCTGGGGGCATACATTGAAAGTGATGGCGTACGCAGATGATCTTCTTCTGCAAATTTCATACCCAGTGTCTTCCATCCCTATCTTGTTAGATGTTATTAATGAATTTGGCTATATTGCCAACTATAAGCTTAATGTTAGTAAGTCAGTGGTCTTTCCCTTAAATTTCAGGACTAGAGCGCAGGAGATTGTTCCTTACGGGCTGGCCTGGAATGCCAAGAATCTCAGATACCTTGGTCTTACGTTAACTAGGGACACATCCCGCTTAATCCAAAGCAACTTGGATATGGTATTACGGAATATTGAAGTAGACCTACGCAGATGGGCAACTATTCCTATGTCTACCTGGGGTAGAATTAATTTGGTGAAAATGAATGTTTTTCCTCGGCTATTTTACCCTATTAGTATGCTGAATGTCTGGTTACCGCTTAAATGGCTCAAGGGAGTGCATAGAATTATTTCTGGCTTTATTTGGAACTATAAAAAACCCAGATTGTCCTACTTAAAATTGTCCGCCCCTAAGCTTTTGGGAGGCTTGAAACTTCCCCGCGTTGCTTTATACTACTGGGCCAGCCACGCATCGAAATATCTCCACTGGCTTAATAAAGTGAAGGACACACAGGTTGTCTCCTATGTGCCATTATGGGTTAATCTAGAGGTATCCATGATTGTGGACTCTGGCCTTCGGCCCAAAGCCTTGCTATACTGTCCATTAAAAACCCTCCCTCTTGCCCTGTGGAAGACACCTATCGAGACCTCAGTTAAAGTACATATCCAACTTTGCTCCTTTCTGAGTTACGGGCATATTGGAGATCCGCACAACCTATAACGGTAATCCTAATTTGTTAATAGACGGTAAACCTATCCATAATACCTGGTTACCTGGGATAGAAAAAGGCGATGTTAAAGACTTACTTGGAGAGGGGGGTAAATTGCTCACTTCAATGGAAATTCTGAGTAAGTTTCAAATCCCCCAACGTATGATATTTAAAACTTTTCAGCTTCATCACCTCCTAGTGGGAAAACTGAGTTCCACTTCTGGGGACTTGGGGTCCTTTGATTTTGAGGCAACTCTTACTCCTATGGTCAGAAAAGCTCATGTTATATCGGTAATGTATAACATCTTGCTTGGGTGGTTACATCCTAATTCTCACGCCCCTAAACAATACTGGTTGCACCTGTTCCCAGAATGTACCTTTGACTGGAATGCAATCTGGGGGGCATGCCATAAATTTTTAGTCCAAGATAGACTGAGATTAATGCAATTCAATTTACTACATAATTCCTATTTTTCTCCTGCAAAACTTGTGGAAAGGGGCATGTCCTCCTCATCTTCTTGTTTTAGATGCCAGCAAGGGGTGGGAGATCTACTCCATATTTTTTGGCATTGTCCAAAAATAAGAGGATTATGGGAGACCATTAGGAAAAATCTTGACCCCCTTCTGGGATTAGAAGAGTTATTTACTCCTGAAGTCTGTATCTTAGGAGATATGAGTTGGGTGAATGTCTGGTGTAGGAAATATCATATGGGGCTGATCTCGGCCTCTGTCAAGAAACTAGTTCTGAAGCACTGGAAAGACAATATAGAGATTACTTATGGCGAATGGTTACAGGAATTCCTAGCCAACCTCAGAACAAATAGAACCATAGCAAGTTTGCAGTATAAACTTCCTAACTTTAACCAGATCTGGGGTTCTCTATGCACCTTCTTTCTTCTCCCAAGGTAATAGAGTGTCGATTTCCAACCAGCTTCTTCCTAAGTGCTGTGCAAAAGAGGGGAGGTTGGGGGGTTGGATGGGTTAAGGGAGGGGGGGTGAGGTCTACATCTGGATAGTCTTTTTTCTCTTCTGGAAGTCATTGTTACTGTCACCTTTTTTTGTCTACTGGATGTACTCCTTTTTGTTTTTAATATTTTAAAACTTTAATACAATTTGAATGAAAAAAAAAAAGAAGAACTACAAATATGATTGTTAATGAGGCAGGGAGATGTTTTCAAACCTTATTAGGGATAATAACTTTATTGGAGGGGGATTATTATGGGATTATGATGGTGAATGTACTTTTTTCCCCATTAGGTAGGAGTGTGATTGACTTTATTTTATGATCCCCTTTTAGTTATTAATATTTTAAAAAAATTAGAGGTGATTATGAGAACAGAAAGTGATCATGCAGTGATTTTGCTGGCCTTTGAGAATCCTGATAGTAATTCTCCTTCTTTACCTAAACCTACGATTGAGCTTGAGATTCGAGGGAATAAGAAGCTAAGGTTGAATAATAAGGTAATGAATGAAGTATCACATATAATATACTCTCCCACCTTTGTTAACCTATATCAGAGTATACAAAATGATCCTAAAGGCAAGCAAATTTATCACCTACTGAATTTAAGATATCAACAAATAATTAATGAGTTTTTTTACACTAATATTAATGACTTTAAGTCAGTATCCTGGTTTGATGACCATTGTAAGAGGAAGAAAAAAAGTTAGCCTATCTTATAAGACAAACAAAAAAAATATGACAAAAGGGGCGCTGCTAAAGTTAAATAAAGCTTGTAGTGAATATAATACATTTCTGGTTCAAAAAAAGGAGTTTACACATAAAAAATGGGAAGTAATGTATCAAGCTATTAAGGGGGGTAATAGTAGGCTCTTTTGGTCATTAGTATCAAGAGGAGCTAATTATCAGAATTCAAACCCTCTGACATATATTCCTAAAGAAACTTGGACCATATATTATAATTCTTTACTTAATAAACACATTAGTGTAGGGGAAGAAATAGTGGATAGTTACATTGAGGGCGGGGGAATATATACCTTTAGTGTTTACAATAAGTGAGGTAGAAGATGCTATCTTGAACCTCCCAGATAACAAAGCACCTGGACCTGACTTGATCCCTGGGGAAATTTATAAGGCACATTTAAACTACTGGGTAATCTTTTTCACATATTTTTTTAATATATGTTTAAAATAAAGATTTATACCATTTTCATGGATGAAAACCATAATTGTGTCAATTCATAAAAAAGGACAGTTGCAATCACCAGATAATTATCGTCCAATTAGTCTTATTGTTAATAGTGGGAACATTTTTTTAAAAATGTTATTACAACATTTACAAAACTGGACAATGACAAATTCTCCATTATCTATGTTTCAAGCAGGATTTTGTAAGGTTTTTGCAACTACAGATAATATATATATATCTTATCTCATTTAATAGAAAAATATAGGTCATTTCGCAGAATAAAGCTGTATGTTTTGTTTGTCGACTTTACTGCAGCATTTGATTTGGTCAATAGAAGCAAATTATGGCAAATTCTAATAGGGAAAAAAATACCTTTGAATCTTCTGGTCCCAATTTGTATGCTATATTCACATACAGTTACAGCTGTTAGATATGATAACAAAGCTAATCTTACCAATCACTTTAGAACAACCTCAGGAGTCAAACAGGGATGCCTTTTGGCTCCACTTTTATTCAATCTGTATATTGATTCTCTTATGACTTACAGTAAGGTACCCAGTTTAGATTCTCCTAAAATTGGGAATTACCCAATTCACAGTCTCACGTACACAGATGACTTAATTATTTTTGCTCTAGCTATACAAGGACTGCAAAATAAAATAAATTAGCTTAATATTAAATGCAAACAATTGGATTTAACAATAAATATGAAAAAAACTAAGTACATGATTTTTGCTCCAAAGCAGGGTCAAGGCAAGAAACCAAGATTCTATCTAAATAAAGCACAGATTGAAGGTGTAACTTCATATATATACCTAAGTGTTAAGTTTTCTGCAAATGGAAAATGGTCAGAGTTTTGGAGGGATCAAGTGGTAAAAGCCAAATTGATGGCTAAAGCATTATTGTGCTTTAACAGTAAATATGCAGGTCATTTAGTTTCTCCGGCATTAATTGCTGCTGAGGCCAAATTAATCCTATTCTAACATATGGAGGAGAAGTTTGGGGTGTAAACCCTCCTTTATGGTTGGAGACTTCTCTCTCTTTTTTTTATAAATCATTATTACAGGTCCCTATATCTACATCTAATCCTATAGTTGGGCTGAATTAGGAAGATTACCCATTGCCACCATAATTGAGATGCGAATGGTGGGTTATTGGCTAAAAATTATTAATCATCAGGCTAATAGTTTACTGCTATTATGCCTGAAATAAAAAATTGCTTGGCAAAATCAAAATTTCAGATCATCTTGGGTCAATTCTATCCAAGGTATTTTGGAGAAAATAGCTATGCATCATCTTTGGCTAAATTGGGAAAAATCAATTACAATATCTCCCTTATTTAAGGAACTGGTTAAAAAACATTTACATTTGTTCAAAGTAAACAAATGGAGCTTCTTAGAGCACCGCATCAGGCTATTTGGTTAGCCCAAAATAAGATTGAAGTATTTCTGGAAACCTACCTAATTTTGCCCCTTACACCTTTAGATAGGAAAATGATTACACGGGCAAGGATGGGCATTATCTGCTCTAAATATATATTATCTAATAGAACAGCTGCCCCCAACACCTGCCCTAAAACATGTAGGTGTATTAAGGGTTTCGTGGAAAATCTTAATCATATCATGATACAGTGTCCTTTATATAAAATACCATGCTTTAAACTATTTAACAATTTTCTTAACAAATATGCAAATGTAGAATATGACCCATTATTTGTGCTCTTACACCCTCATACAATAGAAGAGGCTAAGATGACTTCAGGGTTCTTTTACCAAGTGATGAAATATAAAGAAAAACATCTCCCTGCCTCTGAGAAATAAATTGGAAGCCTATTGGCTCAAATGAATTAAAATGAAGTAACCTGTTGATCCTTAGTAAAATGATACAAATATCAAGAAAGGGAGGGTTGGGACTGTGTGGAAAGAGAAAGGAAAAGATAAGAGAGAGATAATAATTATTCTGTCTGATTATGTCTATTAATATTTTGTACCAAGGTCCTTTAATATTTATACTGTGATGTAACTGATATCTATGTATCTGTATGTGTCATAAGGTACATTTTAATGTTTTTAGTACATTGTAATGGTAATTACCGAACAATAACAATGAACTGAACTGAACTGGTTTAAAGGGGAACTAGCATCAACAGGGTTTCTTAATATCTGAAAGTCCATAAAAAGTTAATTTGAGTGAGCTGTTGTATTTATGTGTAAGTCCTTTGCAGTCAAGAGATATTCATATGTAAATCAGACTGTAATTAAGGGCTGGGGGCAGCCATGTGTTTTAGGCTCCTGACAGGAATTGATGCCGTTGAGGAACTTGGCACTCCATTTACTGTAGGTTAAATAGGAACTCATCTATTTTATTAAGTGTGTTTTGAGGTGTTATTAAAACACTTTCTACATTTATAATAATTGTTTTGTAAGTTTCTTTGAAACTAGTGAGTTATCACCTTTATATTTCAAACTGTTAGTAAAAATAATCCATCTTTAGGATTGCTTTAACCTGTAGGCTATACTGCCAGCTGATAATTAAAAACTACACATCTCAAGGCTGACTTTGTGGTGTCAACTGGTATTGGGGTACCATACTGTATCAGGATGTTTAAACCCTGGCTGTGTTCATGTCAGTGCAGGTTTATAGGGAAGCCACAGCACTGATTTCTGTCTTATTCGATTCTATCTCTTACAATTTTTGATGTGAATTCAGGTCTACAAGATGCAAATGTGGCTATGTACCTACTGGCCTGGCATCATCAGGCCAGGCTTGAAATGTGTAGTTTTTGATTAACATCTGGCAGCATAGCCTAGAGGTTAAAGCAAAGAGCTGTGAACAAGCTTTGTTCATCCAGCAGAATGGGGTTTGATTCCAACATACTCTACTTGTATATTGTGTGACCAGAACAAGTCACTTATCCTCCCTGTGGTCCCCAAAAACACCCAGAAACAAGTCAAACTATAGTTGTGTGCCTTCCCTAGGCAAAAAGAGTGAAAACAATCCAAGCATGTTGATTTGAAAAGAAAAAAAATAAGACACTGTTAATTGTTTATTAATTACGGAAACTCATAGATGGACAACATTGTTAAAACATGCATAACCTGAAATACATTATTAAAAGAGTATTTTACTTTTTTGATGAAGTTTAAAGTATAACAGTTTCTTACTGACATACTTTGGATGGAATGGGATTTTCTACTGTAAAGCAAACAAATTAACCTGGTTGATCCTGCCGCTCATGCCCTTCAAGCATGTTTTACATGATGCAGCTCTGCCAATGGACTGCAACTTTCAAAATGACATTCCCATTGGAATGTAAAAAGAAAGAAAAAGGAAGAGACAGGATGTGTGTGTGCCTGTGGTGTGCGATGTGTGTATATGTGTGTGTGAAGTATGTGCGTGCGTGCATGCATGTGTGTGTGTCTCTCTCTGAGAGAAGTGCTGCTCTAACTGAACTGTGCTGAAAGGGAAAACAAATATCACCATTAATTAAATAAATAATATATGTGTGGGTGTAAAAATCAGAATTTTGCACACACCCTTGATGTGGGATGTTTTTATAAACCCCTTGGACTTTACCCTTGGAGTTAATGTAGCATCCCATACTGTGTGTGTGTGTGTGTGTGTGTGTGTGTGTGTGTGTGTGTGTGTGTGTGTGTGTAAAATACTGGTTACACACACACACATATATTATTCTATATTTTAATAATGCAGTTCAGATTATGCATGTTTTAACAATGTTGTCCATCTATGTGTTTTTGCAATTAATAAACTATTAATGGTGTCCCTTTTTTTTTCTTTTCAAGTCAAATCTGGATAGAAAGAGCATATTTTCAGAATCATAACACGTGCTCAGATAGTTTTTATTGTCTTTGTCCTGGAAAGGCACACAACCACAGCTTATTTCTGGGTGTGTTTTGGGACCACAGGGAGGTTAAGAGACTTGTTCTGGTCACAAAATATACAAGAAGAGCATGGTGGAATAAAACAAAACCATTCTGCTGGATGAAAGAAGCTTGTTAACAGCTCTTGGTTTTAATCTCTAGGCTGTACTGCCAGCTGTAAATCAAAAACTAAACATTTTCAAAGCTGGCCCCATGTTGCCAGGCCAGTAGATCACTAGCAACATTTGCATCTTGTAGACCTGAGTTCACACCTACAATTGTAATAGAAAAAGCTGTAAGAGAGAGAATGGACTAAGACAGAAGTTAGTGCAGTGGCAGCCACAGAAATCTGTACTGACATGAACACTGCCAGGGTTTAAAAATCCTGATAAGGGGCCCCAATACCTGTTGACACCACAGAGCCAGCTTTTAAATATGTGTAGTTTTTAATGATGAGCTGGCAGTATAGCCTAGAGGTTAAAGCAATCCTAACAATGGATTATTACTACTAACAGTTTCAATCAGTCAGTCACTCACTTTATTTAAACAGGCATAAACACCATTGAGCAAGCTCATTTTCAAGGTGGTCCTGGGCATTAATACAATACAGTACACTTCATAAGATTACAATTACAGAGGACAGCGGTGCAAAAAAAAAAAAAAACATTGTGAAGGTGCCGGTCAATATGGGCCTATACATACTGGTCAACATAATTAACATGCAAAGGTACATAATGATAAGCATTACTGGAATGAGGAGAGACAACAATCCCATATAGTCTCCGCTAAGTAAGAGCTCATACCTAAATGATAAAAAAATAAAGTGGTATTAAGGAATAGGGTAGAAATTGTGGTGAAAAGTAGGCAGCCAAGAGGGAGGCCAGAATAGGTAAAAGGTTAAGAATAGGCAGGGCCATCTCGGATTAAAGGAACTAGGCTTATAGGTCCTAGGTTTCTGTTGTTAGGAATGTGGAGTGGATGAGATACTTAGGCGTAGGATTTGAGTTTGAAATGTAAAAGTGATAACTTACTAGTTTCAATGCACATACAAAACAATTATTATAAAAGTAGAAAGTGTTGTAATAACACCTTAAAACACACTTAATAAAACAGATGATGCCAGCTTGGTGCTCCTGAGAGTTGAGGCACTGTACGCCACACCTCGTTTCACGCCAGCAACCCGGGTTTGGTAATGAGCTTGGGCTGCCAGGGGTCAGCAGGGGAGGGAGACGATTGAGCATCCTATGACAGCTCTCCTTTCCTGGGGGTGGGTGGTCCATTTTCCTGATCCTTGGCTGTCCCAGTGGAGGATAGAGGGCAGTTCAGGACAACAGGAGATGTAAGAACATGGCATCAGGGTGGGCACGTGACTCCACGCACGCGCATTCCCAGCCTCAGGGGAAGGGTCACAGAAAAACAGAAAAAGTCTACTGCCAGCTGGATGAAGCCCCTGCAGCACTCTGACACCATGGCTTTGCAGTTCTTGTGTGCCACTCCAGATTTTGCTTGGGGGGAGGATAGCCCTCCCTCTCTCTGCCCCGCCATGTGATGGTAATCTGTGGGGGACATAGGGCCCAGAACACTGGGGGAGCAATAGAGGACAGAGACTGGCAGGAAGGCTGAGGGCTGCCATCAGGTCACAAGGTAGAAAAAACACCTCAATAGAAAAATAAAACCGATGATTTCCTATTTAACCTGCAGTAAATGGAGGGCCAAGTTCATCAGCGACATCATTTACTGTCAGTAGCCAAAAACATATGGCTGCCCCCAGCCATTAGTTACAGGCTGATTTACATATGAATAACTCTGCACTGCAAAGACTCACACATAAATACAATGGCTCACTCAAATTAGCTTTTTATGGACTTTGAGACATTAAGAAACAATGTTGATGACAGGTCCCCTTTAACAATCTTGTCTCAAGTACAGTAATATAAATGCATCTAAATCATGCTGCAACTGGTTGAAAATGCAGCCAATTATCTTTCGTTGGCTCAATAGCATAATTCAGATCACCCTCAAGTACAATATGTTGTCATGCCTTGATTAATAAATGGAAATTTAAGCATGCAAAAAATACTCACACAACCATGAAATGGCCCATAAAGAGAGAAACCAATATTACCCTTTTACTACAATCTACTAGTAATAATGCAGTATATTATCCTTTCTCAATAGGAATATGTGTCTATTATTTTCAAAAGGCATGATCTCCTTATTAATATTGCCATATTACAACTGTCCATGCAGTAAAGGAATATAGCACCTGCCCGAATGATTTTCTTTTTCAGTTTTTCTGACAAATTATTCCAAAATGTTCATTAAATCAAAACTATTTTACTGTATACTTTTTGCAAAATAGTTCAAAATGTATTATCTTCTGAATGGAGATGTGATACCAATTATGTGTGAAGAGGTAATCTTAATTACAGGAAGAGTAGCCTGTATATTATGACCATCCAAAGTCTCCAATTATTATGATAGTCTTTAATTTTGTAAAATCATAAACTAATTTTGTTTAGAATATAGTTTTCCCTAAACCTGGAGGCTCTACACCATGTTGTACCTTAAAATGAACTAGGCAAGAGAAATGGAAAGACAAATTGCCCATCATATGCATTTCCCTGTCTGCACTCCCCTGACCACCAGAGCACCTCCCCCCCATGCCAGGAAACACCTGGAATGACATTACTGTGTAGTTATCTGATTCAGAATATCATGGTAGCCCTCCCCAGAGAGAGCTCAAAGACAAAAAGAAAACTTATCAGTGATCCCTATCGATGCGAAACAAGTCAGTGGTCAGTAAATAACATTATTCAGATTGTTCAATGAATGAATGAAGGATTTGAATCTTCAGTTCCCTTAAAGCTTCCTCTATAGACATGAAGAATAAAAACATTGGTCATTAAGTATCACTCTATGATGAGAGGGGAAAACAGCCAGTGATTTAACATGCTCTTTCCAAGCAGTCTGTTCTGCATTGAGATGTTCTGATTCATAAGATATATGAGAAATTGTGTCCAATCCTAATTCTTTGTCCTCTAAACACAAACATTTGTGTTTTGTGATGGTACAGATAATCAAGGTTTTATCATTACTCTGCATTGGTTTCATAATTACTGCTCATGGCAGAATATTATCATCATGTGACATTTGTTCCTGACCAGTACTTTGATCTCTGTTGATCTTTATATTAGTGTCTGTCCCTAGCAGATTCTCAAATAACTCATTTAGTAGTTTCTCTGCATGCATGCTCTCTTTGTAAAATTCCAACACATGAAAAATGTGTTTGTTTTTTCTTCTCTTTTGATTTTCCTGTTCATCATTTTTTGCTATGGTATTTACGGTTTCTAAAAGGGAACTGGGCATCTTTGATTAATGGATGTACTTGATCTTCAATAATTGATTGTCTATCCTCTTGAGCTGATATTCTCTTTCACATCCTTTAACTGATTATCAATGTGATCACAGACCATTTCAATTCAGTTATTGATTCATATACCATTACCTATTTATCAAGCTTTGCTTGCATTGATTTCAAGTTCAGAAACATTATTTGAACATA
This sequence comes from Neoceratodus forsteri, assembly GCA_016271365.2. Taxonomy (NCBI): domain Eukaryota; kingdom Metazoa; phylum Chordata; order Ceratodontiformes; family Ceratodontidae; genus Neoceratodus; species Neoceratodus forsteri. The sequence continues at coordinate 114,203,841 of CM028136.1, read as the reverse complement.
TTTAGATGTCTTCACCCATTTCCAATGTGGGATCTCTTAATGAATATGAACTTTCTGATGCAGAGGAATCTTAGTGACCTTAATAACTATTATATGTAGATTGGGCTAATAGAAGAATATGTGGCTGATATAGCCTTATCAAAGTTCCCTGGATCAGACATCAAAGAGGGCATTGCATTCCATGCTCCTTTTAAGTTTCCATCTCTTTTCTACTGACCATTTTAAGCCACTCTTTAGTTTGTCCACTCCTGAAATATGTGGGGTACCTTCACAATCAGAATTTTCTTTCCCTTTGAACTCTGAAAGAATGCAGCTTTAGACTGCAGTTCTGTTTGTTTTACATCAGTATTGAACTATTTATTTTCTCATTTTAATCTTGAGTGTCTATTCATTTCACAAAGCTTATTTCTTCTCTGAAAATTATGGTCTTTCAAGAAAATTGATTATATTTTCTCTCTCAATCTTCTATTGGAGCAAGACCAATAAAGAGATTTTTCACTCTTGGTCCTCTACAGATATTCTCCTCTTTAAAACAGAACTTTCAGCTTTTAAGGAAATTGTGAAATAAACCTGACACTGTTTCTACTAGAAAGTCATAGAACCATGTACTTATATATTTTGTTTATTTTTAAAGGCAAGAAATTGAACACCTTTAAGCCATCTATATAAGTCACCATAGTTCAGTGTTGTATTATCAAACCACACATGGAACAATTTACACCCACCAAGTACAATATATATTTATTTTTTCTATGCATTCACCAGATTTTAACCAGTATATGAATCACATATAGTCATATGCATTCAAAAAAGCTCAAGAAGGATAACAAAAGAACATTGATTGGGGTCAGAATTTTATTTCATTTTCTTTTATTGAATATCATAGTATTCCAAAAGAAATAAGCATTTGTGAGTGCCAAATGTTGTCATTCTGGCATTAGCATTGGTAGTGCTGGAGTTAGAGAGATGCATAATAGGAATGGCAGTGAAGTATTGAACTGATGCAAGCCCAACCGCACCTTGTAGAGATAGACAGGCATTGAGGTGTGCCTTTAGGTTGTCAGCCATAACACTCATGCCATTTCACCTCACCCTACCCTGCAGACACCAAGTGTGGCAGTGTGCCTTGGGGTCTTTGGGCCTTATGGTCACCCCATTCCATAAGGAAATACCCTGAAATGAGTACAATATAGGAGAATTGCATGAATTTTGGGGCATAAGAGTCCAAAGCACACTCGATGCCTGTCAGTGGCTGCAGGCTGGGGGTGGAATGGCATGAGCATTACAGTTGAAAATCCCAAGTCACACCCCCTTATGCCTGTCATTCTTTACAGGGTGGGGTGTTACAGTTGGAATCCCTAACACTCCAGGCATTTGTTGGTTATTTTCACTCCAAATTTTCAATATGGGCTTTTCTTGAGACCATCTCATGAACAGTGGCACTATCAGTTCCTTCGTCAAAAGGTGATTTTGCACAGTAACTGTGCCATTTGGCACCACAGGTGCAAAAACACATTTTGAGCAGGATGTGAAAAATGACAGCTGTACTGTTTGAAGAGGTGTAAAAAATGGTAATGTTGAAAATCTGGAGTGAAAATATGGAAAACTGGTGAAGTCACAAACATGTGTAGAAAATGGGCAACAGATGCCCACAACAAAATTAGTGTGGAGATTTTTGTAACCAGATTTTCAACATAGGCATTTTGGGACCTCCACTTATGAACAGTGACACTGTGGTTTTCTTAATCTGTTCCAAATGATGATTTTTCCACAGCTACCATGCCATTGTGTGCCAGATGTGTGAAAACACATTTCAGACAGGATATGAAAAATGGCAGCTGTACTGTTCATAAGGAGGTGTGAAAAAATGGCAATGTTGAAAATCTGGAGTGAAAATATTAAAAATTCTTGAAGTTACAAGTGTGCATGGAAACTGTGTAATGCAGGTTTGTAACACAGTAATTTTTGAATTTTGTCACAAAATGTTCAACCTAGGCTTCTTGGGAGTCCATCTCATGAACAGTGGCAATGCTGTTTCATTACTCAGTCCCAAAAGGTGATTCCATGCAGTGACCGCAAAATCACTTTTGGTGCCGAATAATGAAATGACAATGACTGATTTCATGAGGTGGGGTCCCAAGAACCCCATGTTGAAAATTTGGAGTCAAAGGTCACAAAAATGTCCAAGATATCCACTTTAGTTGAAATCTGCCCCATTGATGCCATTATACAGCTTATCAGCATTTCTTCAGTTCGTGGTTGGCTTGTAAGAGTGCAGACATGTTCCCACTCCACTGAAGATGGTGGCACCGGACCTCCGAAGGTAAGTATGGGGTGAGGGGGTTTAGGGATGTGAGGTCCACAGACGGTGGGTGCTGATTGGGGAGGGGACCCCACTGGCAACGAGGGACCATTTCCTTTGTTTCAGATTCTGAAAAAAAAAGAACTGCACAGACCATTTTCTTTCTTTACAGGTGTATGACAAATGTTGGGGACACTGGGGTGGGCTCCCAGTGTGTCCCATTATTTTGGGGGCATGATGTTTACCACACAGTGGTGAGCTCCGAGTGTGGCTCACAATGGGGGTGGGCTGGGGCAGAAAAAAAATATCGATATGGTCGGCTTCAGAACACATGCAGGCACACATGAGTGGGCTCCCAGTGTGCCACACAATCTTGAGGAGGGTTATAGACATGCCAAAAGGGGGATTGGGCACCCCCAAATTCAGCTTGCTTGGGTCTGTGAGAGGAAGACAGCGACAGCTGCTGCCATGTTTATTGAGATGTTTCAGCAGGTATGGCACCCCCTGCAATGACGGGGCACTCCCTCATTGCAGAGATGAAATTCTTTCAGGTTTGTGACACACTTCTCAAGTACTGTAATAGACAGCATGCTCATTCATTAATGCCACACAGACCAGCCCAAGCAAGAAGTGGTGCCTTTGGCCACAATACGGCTCCACCAGCACAACTTGCTACTCCAGCAAGCTGTCACAAAATGTTGCTTGCGCTGCTCATGCAAAACAACATTAAAAGTACTTATTGTGCCACTCTTACATAAGGAAGAGTCAAGTGGCCTCCTCATGCAGCCTGTATTGGGATAATTGGTTTCCACTTAAAAACATGTTGAAGCCTTCTATTCCCACTCCTGCTGCCACTGAAACGCTCTTTACATGGTCCTCCAATTACTTCTCTCATACTGCCAAAGAACATAGGATCTCAAAAAGCACAACAACTGCTTGTCCATTTGACAACAATGCTGCTCAAAGAAACCCTTGCCTGCTGCATTCATTGATAGGCCAGCAAACCTATTTGATATGCAGAGCAATCTCACACCAGCTCCTCTATGGCATCCTGACTCCAGATCCTCACCCAAAGCAACACTACAATCAATATCTGAACTGCTGGAAATGGAAGACAAGCAATAAAAAAGTGAGATCACTGGGAGGCATTAAGTTAGGGGCCATGTGGGTGCTCAATTAACTTGTTCTTACAGCCATGATAATAACCATTTACAGTTTCACCTTTTCCTCAGTTTTTGAACCCTATTATGTCAACAATCCATGGACAGAATAATGTGAAATTTGACTTGCATATTCATACTCTCAGGAACAGTGGATCATGAAAATATAGTAATCATTGGTTTGACAATTTGAAAGTTTTAGAAGGTGGTAAATGTGAATAAATATGTTTTAAGACCTTTTTAAGTTTCTGTACTGCATTAATAAATGGTTACATGTGCAGCTGGTTGTTCTATAGCTTGTGTACAGGTGATGGAAGAGGACCTTTTTATTACACCAATAGCACAAAAATAGCTGTTCCTTAAAACCAGCAACTTTCTAATTAATTAGAGTTAGGAACACACAAAGTCCTTTGTGAAACATAGGGAAGTCAGCACCAGCTATAGACACATAGGACCAGCAGTCTCATAGATGTGCAAAATACTTTTATTGATGTGTATTTCAATACAAAAGGATAAAAAGCTCATCCACAGCACACTTGTTGTAAGCACAGTCCTGGTGCAGGCATAAGTACTGGCCACTTTCTTATATAATCCTGCTTCATTATAAAATTTCATAAAAGGCTGGCCTAATGTTTAAAAATTATTTCACTTGAAGCCAGAAAACAGCTGAAATAAAGCCAAAACCAGCATCCAAAAAATACCTTTCTTGGGGGGGGGGGCATGAACTTTCCTTGTTTTTTTTTTTTTTTTTGTATATGAGGCTGTATGGGGACAAGGGCTGAGCAGAGGAACTTTCCAAAAACAGTGTCTCCTTTTCCTCCCAGATCTAAAATGCCTTAGTGCCTCAGTAGTTTTTTTTTTTCCTGCACAAGTGCTCTTTGATTGTCTCTAAGTCATAGATGTTCAAGTTCCTTGGGCTGCCAGACCAGTAAGTTTTGCAGACTATGATTCTCATATAATCCTCATTCAAGTGAGAATGGTCACTGTATGCTTCCTTGCTCCAGATAAACTCTGCTGCCTATCCCTTGGTGAACCCATGCATCTGACTCCTACCACTGGTGTCCCCTGCACTAGCTTCCAGTGATCATCTTGTTTAAATCCCCTCAACGTCCCTTTGCATGGACATGACCATACACCCTCATTCCTGACAGAACTACAGTGCATACTGGCTATTCCATGGTTCACATTCATTTGACATGTGCTGCAGACAGGTAAGTCACCTTATCTATACTAGCATTATGGTCCTGCAATGCCTCTCCAACACTCCTGCTACACTTACACCCAGCATCCTGTTCCATTACGACTGAAGATATGCTGAAACTTCTGTTGCAATGGCCCTAGTCACTACTGTTTCTAAAACTTAGTGGTGCTGTTTCCAAATGCTGAAACATGCATGGCTATTTCTAGAACTGATAAAGAATCAGCGTCTGGCAAATTGAAAAAATGCTGTGTGTGTGTGTGTGTGAGAGAGAGAGAGAGAGACAAGCTATTTAGTCTGGGAGCACCAATGACCAAGTGCAAAGTGATGGCTATGACTATACTTGATGGATCTTCATTCAAATTACTGATTGACATGAAGTTACCTGATGCTGGGTACCACTGCACTTCATTATGGAGCCCTTATGAATATTATAGAATTATCATACTACCAAACCTTTTACTTCCTCTTCCATGGCAGCTCACATATATGGTGGGACAAACACAATGACTATAGTTTCTACACAATTATTATAAAATTTCACAATTTTCAAAAAAGCTGTAAAACTGGACCTCAACTACCAATGATATTTTGTGATTTTTGGCAGCATATAACTTGGCCTTCTTTTAGAAACAGATTAGAAAGTATTGGAGACAACTTACTGAAGTGAACACAGCCCTTTTTCGTCTGTGTTTCCCAACTACAGACTGCTGGGCACCAAGCTAAATCGGCCCCTTTTGTCATGCAGATTACCCCTGTATCTGGACTATGTGGTCTTTTGTCCCCGGCCATTATTTAATCTTCTCCCATCTCCTCTCTCCTCAGCAGAGAACCCTCCAGGGCACCCAGATCATACACCGAGTGAGATGCGGTCTCCCGGTTGCGCGGCACTTCCACAGCCACCGCCTGAGACCACAAGCCCAGATGAACACAGCACAAAGGTATGGCAACAGCTGCATTTTCCACCCACCTACCCATCCCCCACCTCCACCATTTATTAAATAGGCTTACGCCCCACCCTCAGCACCCTCATGCCCCCTAGCCTCCTTACCAGGACCTATAGGTTCCCAGTCCCCTTATACTACCCACATCTGTATGGTCCCAGATTACTTTTTGATAGGTCCCTCACTGTTCCCAGTCTCCCTAGTAACTATGCTTCCCTGATGCTGCCTGCCTAACTCAAAATAACCCTCTGCGATTATCCAGCTTTGTAATACTCCTTCCATGGGCTCCTAACCTACGTTGGCAGTAGCTCAGGTGGCACACTGTTGGCCTACACCACTGGTCTAGCCCAATAGAATACATTAAGTTATTCCTGAGCAGACATCCCTGCCCACCTATCCTTATTCTTTCAAACCTCTGAGGTGGTAACGTAGGGCTTATCAAACCTGCAACTAAGAGATGGAGGCCTAGCTTCTTCTGCCTATCATAAGGTTCAACCATGAGGGTGCCCCACTCGCTCCATGCTCTGTTTCTTCTCCTACTCATGCCCTATATAGCACCCGAGACCACCCGTTCTACTACTAGGGGAGACTATATTACTCCAGAGGGCTGTCGTGCCCATTGTTTCTCACCATATAATTTTCTTTGCACCCTCAGACATCCCTACTTGCAGCCCCTCATCAGAATGGTGCACAGAGGTGGGACTGATGTAGAACCCACACCACAATCTATGCTCACCATACCACCAAGAAAATCCCCCTACCTACATCTCCCAGCCTGGGTATTGGTGTTTAGGGTGCTAGGACGATCCAGGCCTAACTATGGGCTCCTTCTTACCCGGCTTGATACTTGCAGCAGACACCCACAAAGCAGAATCCTTAATATATCTCTTGCAACCCTAAGGAAGCTTCTTCTTCTCCTTCTACGGTGGTCTGGAGATGTCAAGCTTAACTCTGGCCCACCAAACATTTTCACCTCTCCCTCAGATCTAGCATAACTGCAAGGTATGCAATTCCTCCATATGAATGTATGCAGCCTGTTAAAAAAATGTACATTTATCCAGGCCTGGGTATGTGATACCAAACCAGATGTACTTGTGATGACTGAATCCTGGCTCAGATCCTCTACACCCGATATGGAAATCAACATCACCGAATACTCCTTATTCAGAGCTAACAGGCCTACCAGGGGAGGAGGGGTGGCCATATACATTAAGGACAAGTACACGGTTACATGACTTGAAGCGTCCTCCATCACCAACCAATTTGAATGCTTGGCCCTAAAGTTGGAGATATCATCATCCTCCATGCTATGTGTCATAGGTTGCTACAGGCCTCCCTCCACTGGCACTCAAATCCTTACCCACCTAATCAACACCATTCAGCTTAGCCCTCCTGAAGCTATTATCCTCAGGGACTTAAACTTTGACTGGTTGTCCCAGGCCTCTGCACCCCTTAAGGAATGGTATGATGCCCATGGCCTTTCTTAACTTATTGGAGAAACTACAAGCCCCAACAAAAAGTCCCCTGCTAACAGTACACTGCTGGATGTCATTCTAGTAAACAAACTGCATCTATTCTCTTATGTTAGAGTCTTCTTCACGGACTTTAGTGACCACTGTGTTATTGTTAGCATAAGGACTACCCAGAACCCATCCTCCATGTCAAGGTTCACCACTAAGAGGGACAGGCACCACTTTGATCTGCCTACCTACCTTGACGAGCTAAAATTCTCAGTGCGCTGGCAGGACTTTTATTTTGCCAACTCAGTACAGTTGGCCTGCAAGCTCTTCTCCAAAATTAGGACTTCGGCCCTAAACAAGCATGCCCCACTTGTAAAAACTAGGGTAAGGGGGAGAACCTGTCGCTGGTTTACACATGATCTTAAATCAGTTTTACTGAATCCAGACAAGCTCTGGAAAAAAGCACGAACCACTAAAAACCTGCTGGACTGGTGTAAATTCAGGAAAGCTAGGAATGAATGCACCAAGCTAACGAGAGATGCAAAGGCATCCTACTTCCGAGCAGAACTGGACTCTGCTTACAGGAACTCTTCCAAATTTAGGAAATCCATCAAGGACATGTCTGGACACACCTTGGCTAACTCCTTGCCTGCAAGGATCACCTCTGGCAGTATCTCCATCTGTGACAAAGTGGAAATCCTGGATGCTTTCAACAACCACTTTGCCACTGCAGACCTGGCTTTTGACAGCTTTCCTGCAAGCTACCGTTGCTCCCTACTGGATCTCTAATGCCTGAAACCCCCTCTAACCAACTTAGTCTTCTCCCTCCTGCATGTTTCCTTGAAGGAGGTTGAATAACTCCTACTAAAGCTGGACGTTAAGAAAAATGCAGGTGCCGACTCTCTGGATCCCTACTTCCTAAAAGTCACCTTCCACGTCCTGTTTGCAACTATTACTCACCTATTCAATCTCTCTTTCTGTCTCATGGTACCCTCCCATCTGTATGGAAAATGACTCATGTTATCCACTTGTTCAAATCTGGGGACCCTTGTGACCTAAATAATTATACATCTATTTCTTTACTCCCTACACTGTCCAAACTTCTGGAAAAAATTGTAAACAAGCAACTAAAAACCTACATAGAATCCACAAACCTCCTAAATCCTATGCAATCTGGCTTTAGGGCACAACACAGTACTGTCACGGCCCTAGCTAAAGTTACCAACGATTGACTCCATGACCTGGAAAACAAGAAGTTTGTCTGCACCATGTTCTTAGACCTAGCAAAGCCTTCAACACTGTTGACCATGACTTGCTCCTCTCCTCTCTTAAAGCCATAGGACTGGATCCACTGTCCCTTCACTGGTTTGCAGATTACCTCTCCAATCGATGGCTGCAAGTAAAGTCAGATGGTGAACTATCCCCCCTCAAACCTCTGCAAAGAGGGGTTCCACAGAGTTTGATCCTGGGCCCCCTACTGTTTGCAATCTATGTGAACAACATTGATATCAACATAACCAAGGCCAATATTCATCTCTTTGCAGATGACATGGTCCTCTACCTTAGTTGCCCCTCTTCTGAAATTGCCTGCAAAGAATTACAATCGGAATTCAACATTCTCCAGTGCCAACTCCTCAAGAAAAAACTACTACTAAATGCTAAAAAAACCAAGGCTATGCTGTTCTCTCCCTTCCCACTGGATGCAAACCCTACCGCTGCCGGCACTGTCCCACAGATCACCATAATCCTGGGTGAAAACCTAGAATTCGTTAACAAGTTAAAGTACCTAAGGATTTGGCTCGACCATAAACTCTCCTTCACTGACCACATCGAAGACCTCCAAAAGAAATTAAGACAGAGACTTGGTCTCTTTTATAGGATCAGCAACTACCTCACCTGTAATGCCAAACAATGACTGATCCAAACCGTATTTCTCTCCTTGGTTGATTATGAAGATTTCTTCTATAGACACTGCCCTGCATCGCATCTAGCCAAACTGTAAACATTATGTCACAGGGCATTAAGATTCATTACTGGACTACCACTTGCCACCCATCACTGTGCTCTCTATGCAGCTCTGGGGTGTCCCTCTCTCCATTTCTGGAGAAACAGGAATGCTCTACTCTGGACGTTCAAAGCCATCAGCAAGAAACTTCCCCCATATATCTCCGATTGTCTCCCACTCTGTGAACCTGGAGCTTATGCCCTGAGAAGCTCTTCCTTCTTCTATCTGAAGGTACCCAGGCTGAGAACACGCTACGGAAGAATGGCTATGTCCTTTGCACTACCTTCCTTGTGGAATACCTTACAAAAAACCCTGAAGCTTAGCTCCTTAATCAGTATATCCTCATTCAAGTCCTTATATAACAGCCTAATTAAAGAAATCTGTGACTGCTTTCATCGCCCATAATTGAAAATCTCCACTACAGTTCAGGCCCTCTATGCCCACTAGTAGATAAGACTGACCTACTCAAAACATCATCAGTACATGTCCTCCCCAAGTCACAGAAAGGCATTTACTCTCAGCACTGTGTTAGCCCCTTAGTTAACCCTGTCTGTGCCCCCCAAAGGACTTCTTATTCCCTGTACTGAACCTATGCGCTCCTTGTATTGTCTGAATTGCCACCACTGTATATTGTCTGGAATGTATTATTACTTGTACTTTTGCCTCAGGTTCATCTTATAAATGAGCTTGCTCAATGGTGTTCACCTGAATAAATAAAGATTTGATTGATTTATTGATTGATTTACTTTCTCTAATTTTAAAGTTATCTGGACTAAAAATTTGCATTTTGTGTACCTGCAAAACTTGATTTAAAAATGTTTGGAAGTTTGGCTGCTACTAATATATGTCAGTCCCTTTTAAACCAGACAAATAAAAAAAAGTAAATAAATAAATAAATAAAAACAATCTAACACTTCCTACACTTGTAAATGAAGTAATGGCATTCAAGCATTCCAACGGTGCAATGTGGACAAGTAGCATTAAAATTTGAAATAACTGAAATTTAAATGTACAAAATGTTATTACATTGTCATAGAAAGTTAACAAAGTTACATGAAATCAGGATTACAGTTGTTCCTGAATTCAACTGCCTGAAGTTAAATATTGCCAATCCCTAGCTGGCAGCTAAAATGTATTGTCAAATGCCATAACAATGCCCCTGATGCTTCCATATGTATACTACACATATGCATCAATTGTGCGCATTATTACATTTATAAAACAATATTTAAATAAAAAAATATTAGGAACACTTTTAAAAAGATTATATTTAGCATGTGTTTTAGTAAATGTCACAGGAATATCGCAGAAAAAGCTAAAATTGTGCAAATCCCCAGCAACTTGTAGAATGAGTGAAAGGTCCACAGGCAAATGTCAATGACCCTTTGAGCTACAGCAAGTTCTTCAGCAGGGGCTGATCCCCTAATGAAGACCTTAGTAGCACCAATGTGCACTTGCTGTGTTCCTCTTATTCATTCTGGTGCTTCAAGATGCTGTGGATTCATACACTCAATATTAAATAAGTACTTTTGCACTGAGTATGACCCCTGTCTAGAGAATCATGTAGGGGTACTGAATTGCTGTTTTTGTCATTTAACTATTTGAAGCAGGCCACACTGCCCAGCACCTCTATCATTCCTGTTAGTCTGGCTGTTTTGGGTTTTTACTGCAAATGCATACTGTGCTTGCATATGCATCTGCCTGATTGCATCTGATCAGCTCTGCTTCTATCCTAAAAAAACTGGGTTTGGTTGTGACAAAAAAAGTCATGTTTTGTACTATGAAATGATGGAAATGTGATTTATGCCATATTTTTACTTATATTGCACCTTTTGTCAATATTAGGATGCTGAAAGACTATCATTTATATGGATTAACTAACTTGATGCATTTCCATTTTGAAAATAGTGGCAGGTGGATCTCTGTCAGATCCTTTTCAAAAACCCAACAAATATACCTGAGAATTTTTTTCCATTAAAAATTAATAGTGAGGGGTTCTTGCATCCCAAAAGGTGTTGGGGGGGCAGACCCATCTGGTTACCAAACTCCTCCACTATTCACCAATTCTCTCCCTAACTACCCCTTGCCTTTCCCACTGTGGGGTTCTTGCATCCTGGGGGGGGGGTCCAGCTGGCTGCCCTACTCCTCCCTCACCACCTTAGTCAGACCATGTCCTCACAACCTACCCCTGTCAGTTTAGCTTTGGCTAAGTCCTCACTTTATACCCCAATTGTTAAAATAAAGTACAGCTGTGTGAAATTGCTGTGTGCATATGGTTATGAATTCATCTCTGAGTGAGTATGTTTAGGGAAATGAACTATAGCATATACTGTATATGTGTATATGTAAATAGGTAAACGTACAAAATATGAAAATATAAGCCTATTTACATGTGCATGTAAATTGATTAGTCATACCAAGTCCACACAAAATGGAATTTACTGTATGTATATCTAAAAATGTTACGTAACTGCATTGATGTTTTTACTGTAAAGACTTCTACTATGGTTATTTCTTCCTATTCTGTATTTAAATGGTTATTCCACCTTTACCCAGGACACATCTGGGAATGAGCTGTTGTAGCTCAGTATGCCTTTCCTGGTGAAACTTTTCAAATAAAATAAATAATAAATAATTTGTTGCACAGTTTCAGGCACAAAGTGAAAATGCAGGGAATTATGCAAGGCGGGGCATTTTTTGTGTGTGGAAAGTGCTGAAAAGTTTGGATTCTATAATAAAACTATGAATTCCGTAAACAATTTGCAGGAACAATGTGTCTGTGTCTCTTGACATTCAGGATTATTTCAGTCATTGTGAAGTCCCCCTTTCCAACACAAATCAAACATATATACCTAGAAATAATGATGGACAGTAACAGAAGCAACACAATGCTGTTTCCTGAATGATATTGGTAATTCTGTTCTGAGTAAAGCTTTGCACAGTTCTTTGTTAAAAACAGAATTTGTGCATCCATGAAGTAACCAGATGTTCATTCCATTGTCTTCCAACATAGTTTGAAGTAAAAAAAAAAGTATCATAAGTTTTTGTACAGCGTGAATAAATGGTTATATGTGCAGCTGGTTGTTCTATAACTTGTGAACAGGTGATGGAAGAGGACAGATTATGTAAAATAGTCCTATTTATATCTAGAACCTGAGGGTACATTTAATAACCATCAGTAGATGCAGTTGCATTTATTAATTTGTGGGGGCATGGGATATCATTAATTTAATGGGAAGCCTGTAATTTATTTGAGAGACACTGTATTGAAATATTTAGTTTATGTGAAAAGAGTGAGGGATACGGAAAGGAAGAGAGGAGGAAAGTGGAAGAAAAATGTATTTATTTCTTTGGTTGGTGCTGTGTGTTTGGAATGTCAGTACTTGTTTTGGTTCAGGGAGGGGGAATTCAAGATGGTGGATTTCTTTAGTGTGTACAGCATGTATGTTGTATTTGCAGGTATAACTGTATGTTCTTACTGTTACAAATGCACATTTTTTAAGGGAGTTTAGCCAGTCAGGTTTCTAATAACATATAGTAAGAAATAACACACAGCAAGGTGTGCTTTTAGCTTAATAGACACCCTGGACTGTACTATTGTGTTTATAAAATGAATACAAATTAATTTTTATTAGCTACAGTGCTCCCTCTTTTGTCCTCCAACCTCTGTACATCTTAAATGTTAACAGATAAAAGAGAGTGGCAGATAACAGAATGTGATAGTTAATTTGGGGGAAACATTTCTGGAAAATGGGACAGGCGCTCACACTGGCAGTAAGTGAGGATGGCATATAAAAAGGAGTGATTAAAGGAAGTAGCACTGTACATGAAAACTATAAGGTGCATTCAGATATTTTAATATTGAGACATGTGACTAGATTCACCAAATCACAGTACAAAATTCATCTTACCCATTTTATAAATAAAATTAGAACATCCATCAATTTTTGAAATCAATCAGTATTCTCTGGGATTCAAATTGCAATTACAAGATCTCAGGCATTTGTAAGAAATAAAACAAGATTGTTTAGATACACTCTCATACACTACGAATACTTATGATGGCTTTCATTTTTACTAAATACCAAACCATCTATTATTTCCCATTACCCAGGTAACAGAAACTCGGACAGGTCCTCTTGGATGCAGTAACTATGACAACTTAGATTCTGTCAGTTCTGTTCTGGTTCAGAGTCCTGAAAACAAAATTCAGTTACAAGGTATGTTTTCAGCCCCCTCCATTGGAGGTTAATTTCTTTTGACCCATGTTAAGTTTTATCCAACTCAGCTTCATAACCATTTTCATTTCAGAGCAAACTGCTGGAAGTCATGCTTTATTATTTTGTGTTAAATTCCACAAAGAAAGATACCAGGATCACAAAACAGAAAGTGCTTTGGTTCTTTTAAAAAGGAAAGGAAAGGCTTATGAAAAAATGCCCTTGTTTCAGGTTTACACCATCATTTATAGCAGTTTGTCCTTTTATTTTTGTCTTGATAGTTTGAGTGCTTTCACAGCATTAATCTCTCTCCACTGTAAATGCATATGGAATACAGTATCTCTCAACTCTTTTTCATCTGAGTGTGGTATGCCACCTTGTGAAATATACAATACTTCATCATCATGTCATGAAGACAAAATGGTAGAAAACTAGGAGATTAGTGCTTTATGCTAATGCTTGGTTATTTTTGAATGGAACCACATTAACTGATATGAATTATGGCTTTAAATCATCAGTACATATGTTCCTGCAAAACCCTCTCTGTCAATGTCAGAGAAAATGGGGAGGTACCTAAAGAGATCAACTTCATTAGTATTTCTAGAAATGCCCAACAGGAAAATAGTGATGTATGCTTCATGAAATGCCCTACATACGATACTGTATGTAATAACTAGCTCTCGTGAAACTGTTTCAGAGACTGTTGAGTAGTTCTAGATTTTGTTAGTGCATACTAGGCAGGAAAAAACACATTTCACCTTTTCATGTAGTCCTTAAAAATGTTATACCGACTGCTGAGCACTGTTTTGATGTGTATGTGTTTACAACACATTTATGAACAGGATTTCTGCTAGAACATTTCCACAGAAAGAAACAATCAGTTTGGGGATTTACAATGAGATATGAATTTATAATATTAAAGCAATTGATGGTGTTTGTCTCAGGGAAACACATACATTATTTCTACTGTATCTGTAATTGTGTTATGCCTGAATAAAAACTTTTAGGTATTATTATTATATTTACAGAAACTCTTGAGCTTCCCAATGTTATGATAATGCAATATTGTCAAAGTTGCTGATTTGTTTTATATCTGTACAAAACATTACGACATATAGAATCTCCATTTACAATGCAAATACATGATCCATTTAAAAATAGAAAAAAGATCAAAGTAATACACATTAGCTTTAGAATATGTTACATTGCTTGCCAGTTGAGCAAAACAATAATTGTAACATCATTTTTTGAAATTAGATTTTTTTTTGATTAAACAAGACAATACATCTTAGGTTAAGAATTTATGGACCCCAGATTCAAAAGGCCTGCACAAATAAGTGAAACAGATGAGAGCTTGCACCGCTTTGTGTGCCAGACAACAGGAGGTATATTGAAACTCATGCTTTAAAGCTTTGTCAAGTAATAACAGGGTTCGAATATACATGTAGTGAGCACTGCACAAAGCAAGGCACTAACATGTGTGGGAGCACAAAGTGCACTGATGAACACTTGCACAAACCACCTGATCAGGAATCCTTTGTGCAAGCATGCTGGGCAGTATGAAAAGCACAAAACTTTTAGCAGAGCAGTTCTACGGTGCCAAGTTCTACATAAAATTCTAACGACCCTTGTTCAATGTCCACAGTGCTAATATGTCTTTTGCATATCATTAGGTCCATTTACATGCCATTATCCACACACTTTTTTCCTCACAGTGGATGGGGGCTGTGGTTTCTACAGTAAAACAGGACAATCTAGGCACATCATCTAAAGGGGGAGACACAAGTAATCAGCACACCTTTGACCACAGTGACACAGTGGTCTACTGTTTTTCAGGGAGGCCAGCAAAAAGGATGTTAATTTGCTCATTCATGGACCAGTACAGACAAATGTTAGCACTGCAGTCTGCTTACCTCACAGGTGTAACCTCAGAATAGTAATCCCTGCCCCTACCCTTACAGGCAGGGAGCTACAGTTCATGGATTGTTGTGTCCCCTAAGTATTACACAGCAGCAGAACTTCCTTGTATGGGGCTCTGGTATGGGTTTACATTTTTTGTATTCTTTACATGCTGTTATAATATGCTTGTTGAAGGTGTTAACTAGCAATGCACATTCAAATGTCTTCCAAAAACACGTACCCTGTATGCACAATTCTGTTTCTCATTAGTACAGTCTCCAGCAGTGTGTTACTGGTCATATGCTAACTAAGTTGTGCTGTGCAAACTATAGTTTTTAATATGACAAGTGAAAGGCTAACAACTCTCCAGCATTCAAAGCCCAGTTTGCATGGTAGAAAGTCACCTTGCTCTGTTCACAGTTTTTTGAAATGCCACTCTATTACTAAACAAAATTTAATAGTTAGTCTTAAAATTATACAATATAATTTTGTCAAGATACAGGATCTTAATTTCAAGATATAAAGTAAAGATACTGGGCTAAACTTTCAAAAGGGTACCCTGTACGTCTGGTTTCTTGTTACCTCAACTGCACAACCTGCAACAAAAAGTAAACCATGTAAAACATGGTGTAACTTTTCCATGCAGTTATGTAAATTTGCACACAGAAGAAGACTCATGTCAAAAATAGACACTAGTCAGTGTGTGCTGCAAAGTAAGTGAACTATCACAAATGCATCAAAATGTTATAAAATTGCATTTGGACATTTTGGCACATTTCACATGATGGAAGTGCAGCTCAAAAAAGCTTTTCTTTCAGATTCATAGCTATCCTTGCATGACTTATCAAGTCCAGGTTGATATGGTTCTCTTTATAGATCAAGGGAGCATAAAGTGATAACCTCAACCAATCACCGTGCTTCAGTCATTTGCTTGTGAGGCACTCATTTTTTGATAAGAGTGTCTCACACACAGCACAATGGAAATAAACACTCACCTAATGGAAATGCTGATCTTTTTTTTTAAACATGCTTATTGATGCAGCATAAATTATTTGCTTACTCACTCACTTTGAGAATTATAACAGTTTTCTAAATACATGTTTTCAGAAAAATGTAATGCAGTTTGTAGCTGAACATACTGTAGCCCCTCTGAATTCTGTTCAGTTGTTCTACTAGATAAACAACTAGATGCCTGGGTTTTTCATATACTGGAGGGGAAAAAAGTCATGCATATAGCTGTTTTGCACACATTATGAAACTGAAGTAGATTTGATGGGTTCAGTTTCTGGGGAAAAAAGCTGAGAAATCAATCATGCAATTAATATTGATTAGAAAAAGGTTCTTAACAAAAAAAAATCCCTTGATCAATAAGCACCTTCTGTATCCTGTTCCCTCATGCTGTGTTCATAATGTGCCAGAACAGCTCAGCTTCACTTTTCCCACACAGAATGAACACATAAGAAACCACTCAAATCCTGCAATGAGTTGTTCTGGGGAACAGACCATTTTAGCACATAACATAATGGAGAATTCCTTCCTCTTTTCATCATGTCAGATATAAAGGAATTCCAAACTCTTATTTTTATCACCTCAAAAGAAAACACTTTTAACTTAGGCTGAGTTCACAAATTATGCTTGTTTTTTACTCAGTCAGTTACTTTCTATCTGAAAATTGTGTCATTTGTTTTACAGTAGTTTTCATTAATGTGGTTATTTATATCAGTTAAAGTACTGTCTGTGCATTTTAATATTCAAATTAAACTGTATTTTGTGAGTGTAAAAATGTTTTCTTAATTTACATATTGTGTTCCTGTTTTTCTTTTAGTTTAAGAATCGTTTTTTGTTATTATAACATTTTAGCAGTTATTTTTCTGTTAGTGTTAGTAAACTAATTATAATACTAAGAATGTATTTATTGCTAAAACAAATGTTTTATTCAAAGAACATTTTAAAATTAAAGAGCAAGTGCTTATTAAGGATTTGTTTGTTAAAGAATGCAGGATTGGGGCCTTTAGATTCCTCTGCAGTTATTTTGTTTGTTTTTAATTTAGTTACCTTTTCAATATTTTATTTGTATTTTGTGAACTATTAGTAAAAAAAGAACCCAATGGAATTCATGTATTATGATGTCAGAGAAGTTTTTCTGGCAAGGTTGGGAGTGCATTTCAGTAGGAACTGCAAATCTGTTTTCAGGTTTTTATAGAGAAATAATAATTTTTACTACCAAAATAGTACATGTGTGTTAGAAATACATGATTTTGGAAACGTGATATTTTGCTATAATTTAGCTGGTGATTTTTTTTTTCATAAGCAGATTTTACTTGGGGAAAAAGAAAAGAGAAGCCAGTTACTGTTTTAAATATTGTAAAATCATACAGATGGACCACAATAGTGCAAACATACAAAAGGTAAACTTTGTTGCTGAAAGAAGTATTTATATCTTTAGAAAACAATAGAAAAATGTATTTAATTTCTCACTGAAATACATTAGTCTCCTAAGTAGCTGGCAGTTTCTAACATCACAATGCCATCATTCTAATTAATTCTTTTTACTAGCAGTGTGAAAAACAAAGGCTAAAACAATCTTGTTTCACTGCACAAACAAAATATTTTACTATAGAAGCAGGAAGCAATTAATAACACATCAGCATACAGTGCATAAAATAGTCAGTTGCCTATTGATTAGAAGGAAATATCTACTCTTTCAATAAAGTATTGCATCCTTCATTATAGGTTGGGCATGCCTATGATATGCAATGTCCATCAATGAGCAAAGTGTACTGTATAAAGTATGTGCTCACTCCTTGATATCTTGTCAGTGACTGTCCATGGTGGTGAGGGAAGGGCTGTGCCAGTAACCAGCTGAAGGATAGGACAGGGGGAGTGGGGTGGTGAGGCATTGCTTGCCAGTGTGGTTGGGTGGTGGGGGTTCACTAGACCACCAGGGTATGTTATGTAATTATTTCTGGGGAGATCAGGGAATACAGAGTGGGGTCCACAAGACCAACAGGGAAAGTTATTTAATTATTTTGGGGGACATTGTGGATGGGGATGGTGGTCCACTAGACCACCAAGGAAGAATACATTTAAAGTATATGGGAAGATTGTGCCTAGGAAGGGGGGTCCACTAGAACACTAGGGATGTGATTTGTTTATTACAAGGGGATCAGGGCTGGTGAGATCACTAGCCACCAGGGACATGAATTACTCTGGGGCTGGGGGGGCTGCAGCATATTGCCACAAATGTCTAAACCCTCCCAGAGGACACACGTCTAAGTATCCTTAGCCCAGTCCTGACTGGTCTAACGGGACTTAGAAATTTGCCCTCAGGGATGTTTTTTGTTAATCCCGTCTTAGGGGACATGGCAGCCTGCATCTACCTCAAGCACCTTAGCACCATGCCATAGCCCATTTTGTGGTGCAAGGCTGGCACAAGCCACCTTTAGCACATGCAGGCTGTGTTTGATGTAGGCTGTCTTTGTGGATTGCTCCCAATGCATCTTTTGGTGCAAGATATGGCCAAGTCTAGTGGACCCCCCACTCTGTCGGGTAGCAGTATACCCCACCCTGCATCCCCCATCAAGTACACCCTCCACAGACCACCAGCACAGCCCTCCATTCACCTCCCAACAAGCAGCCCAACAGAGCTGTTTTGCCTAAAGAGCTGGAGTGAGCCCGCCACTTTCAATGAATGAGCACGTGCACACTCTCATTCATTGAAAGTGGCGGGCTCACTCCGGCTCCTTTGGTAAAAGAACTCAGTTGGGCTACTAGCCAGGAGGTGAGTTGAGGGCTCTGCTGCTGGCCCATGGAGGGGAACTTGATGGTGGGTGGATGGGGGGTACTGCTACCAGAGACAGGGTGGAGGTCCACTGGATACCAGGCAAAGGTTGCATGTGTGTACATGTTTTTTTTTAATGACATGATGAATCAGGCTGCAAGCCCACACTTTGGACAACAGGATGGGGGTGAACCTCTGGGGGTTGGGGGATTATTGTTAATTTGGCCAGTGATCAGCCATAGGGGTGGAGCCACTAGACACCAGGGAAATTATTTAATTTGAAACTATGTGGATGGAGGGGATTAGGCTTAATCTCGGGGGTGTCTTTCTATTTGGGCCAGCAATTGGCCGTGGGGACCACTAAACACCAGGAATATGGAATCACTTTTTGAGGGGGGAACAACTTTTTTTTTATAGCAAGTTGTTCCCCCCCGGCTTAGACTGAAATGCAGACTTTCACCTGCGGGTGGTGGAATTAGCATTTTGCTGGCAAAATTCCACATTTTGGAGGCAAAATTCTGCATTTCGCTGGGGGGTATTTAGCATTTCACACCCACAAAATATTTCACGTAATATGGGCATTATGCAAAATATTTTGCTCTGTGAAATTTTTTTGTTTCGCACAACACTACTCAGGTAGCTAGAGCCCAGTCTGTATAGGGTTTTGTAGGTCAGAAGTCCAACACTGAAGGTGATTCTCCACCTCACCAGCAGCCAATGCAGATCCCGCAGTACTAGTGTCATATGACTGGGCATAGGGATGCCAATCAGTAACCTAGCCATTGTGTTTTGCACTAGCTGCAGGAGATGCAGGACACCTCCACTAACCACAAGGTTAAGAGCATTACAATAGTCAAGCCAAAAGGTTATGAAGGCATGTACTAGTGAGGGCAGGTCTCAGGTGGGATTAAGGCTTTGGTCTTGGCAATATTCCTAAAATGGCAAATGTCAGTCCAGACAACCAGTGACACCTGAGTCTCAAACATCAGTCCATCATCCAGAATGACTCTCAGATTTTTCACCCTAGAAAAGGAAATTAAACCAGGAGGAGCCCAGCATTACACCATTTACCCACCCAGACACATCTGCACCCTGCCAGTGACTAGGCAAAAAGTGACTAGATGAAATCACTAGCACCTCCATTTTATCTGGGTTGAGCATCAGTTAGAGGACGTCCAGTCCTGGATCTCAGCCAGACATAGGTTCAGTACCTCAAGTGTGCCATATGTCCCGGGTACAAATGACATATACAGCTGGGTGTCATCTGCATAGCAATGAAACCCCATAAATGACATCTGATGATCTATCCTGGAGGTAGTATATACACTGTGAACAATATGGGTAATAGGGTTGAGCCTTGAGAAACTCCTCATGTCAGGGGCTTCTGGAGTGAGGAGAAATTCCCTATCACCAGCCTCTGCATTCTGCCAGTGAGAAAAGACTCAAACCAGCAGATGACAGTGCCAGTGAGTGTACCAAGCTCCCTCACGTGATACAACAGCACACTGTGGTCCACAGTATCAAAAGTTGAACAGAGATCTAAAAGAACAATAATTGACCATTCCCCTCGATCTCTAGCAATGAGGAGATACTATATTTGCACCTAAATCCTGACTCAAGGGGCTCATAGATGTCAAAGGCCATGAAATGTGCTTCAAGCTGCAGAGATAATAAGTTTTCAATAATCTTCCACAAAAAGGGGACGTGTGAGACTGGTCTATAATTCACCAAACAGTCTAGGTTGATTAAATAAAAGACTGGCAAAATAATTGCATTAGGAGTGAGAATGGACTTGATGGGTGACAGCCTTCCTGTCTACATTACCAGTTACCCAAGATACACAAAACCACACTTGGACAAGATAAATGTGCACACCATATACATGCATAGCAAAGGCATTGCACAAAGTACATAGTAATAAGTTTGCATGGTTCTTAAAACCCTACAAATACAATTCTTACATACAGTATCAACACTGCACTGTTAAGATTTACTGTATAAGAACAATCACCTAATCAACTGGATCACATCATGTGCAACATGTTTGTACTGCATGATTTCTCAGGTTAGGTATGTTGCTATGATTTATTTTTTCAAGTTTTTGTTCTCTGGTCCCCAGCACTGCACCCATGTAACCCTTCAGGTGAACTTCTTATTTTAGTCTCACTATCTGTGCCACTTACCCAGTATCTCCATGGAATACCTCCACCCCCACATTGGAGCCCTTGGATCAGCATTCCCTTAAGATATCTTGGTGGATCAGGTAGATGGCAAGACAATGCTGGATAATTCCTGAGATTCATCCTGCATTATGCTGCAACATTCCAGCTTTATTATATCTTTCAAATCACAATGAACTGCTCCATACATGTACATAGTGATGCATGTATTCATTCATTCATTCATTAATGCATTCCTTCATTTTATTCATGAAGAGAATAGTGAGCCATAGTGCATTTACAATGGTATGCAAAAGGCATAAAAATAACATTCAATACAACAAGGATTTACCTGTAGTAAGTTGTTCATCCACCCTCCTTCCTAGCTCTGAAACCCTGCCCTGCCAGCTGTGTTTACTCCTGTTCTAATAGTGCATACTCTGGAATGCTTGTCCTTCTCCCCTGGAAATGTGATATGCCAGCTCAGGGTGTAAACAGGTGTCACTGGCAATATGAGCAGCAACACTGCTGATGCCCCTATGATTTTTGACATGAGTGAAATGTGACAAACCTTTTTCCAAGGCATTTCCTCATTAATATAAATCCAGCTGACTCAGTCCTATTGAATGTATTAAAGTGCAATTGTTTTCATACTTCCAAATAATAAACTATTTTCTTCCTTTCAACATGTGGCACAGACAGCCCATGAGTCTCTTCAAAGGGAAAAGAGGTACAGAACATAGATTGCAAATATCATCCATTATAGATTGTATAAAGATCTGTAAAACTGCTTGCTTCTAGTACAGATTGGGTTAAAGTATCTACAAAATAACGTGTTCAGATTCCCAGTACCTGAATTGTTTTCACATTCATTGAGCAGTTGATGTTATTTTGGCTCAGCAAATCATAACATAATACAAAATGAAACTTCTACATAACATCTGAGGGTGTTTTATGAATTCACCCAAGCTCTCGATTTTTAAAGGCTCATTTATGAGGAAGGAATAGCTGCAGCAGTTTGTTATTGCTATACTTAAATTACAAATTGTAAATTGCAGATGATTTTTTTCACATCTAGCACACATTTTTGTTTCTTGCTTTTTGTAATACAAGTGTCTAACAAAAGACAAAGTAGTTCACATGCAGAAAACACTGTGGGAACAACATTGCCATCAAATTATGTGAAGGAAGGAGTCAGGCATCTCAGAGTAACTGACATCCAGAACTTAGGAGTTAAGTTATTTTGTTCGGATTTATTGTTTAAAAAGCATGATTCAATAAATAGCAGCAAAGTTATTCCACCAAATTCCAATGTTTCATTTATCTCTTTATGCTTTATTAAGATGTCCATAAAAGTATTTCCTATAACTAGTATGACTTTGAAAGGACTCTGAAAAATCAATATTGGTGGTTTGGTTTCAGAATGACTTGCATGACATAACTACAAAGGTTGAAGAGGACAGGCTGGAGGACTTGAGAAACTCTGAATCCAGACATGGTGAGAAAGGTCATGGTCAAGGAGCCCTTAGGGATAAATGATGACAACATTGGTCAACTTGGCTTCAGAGGAACAGAGGATAAAGACAAGGGCAGTGGTCTCAATTTCAGGATGATGAAGCTTCGAAAGATGTAGGAAAATCATTGGGACAAACTGAGAGGTTAAATTGGATTGAGGGTGTGGGAAAGAATTAAGAAAGTATATTGGAGATTATTAGAACCTGCCTGAATCAGGTTAGACAAGACAAAACTATGTAGTTATTCAGGGCAGTGGGACAATCAGTAAGGGCAAAGAGGAGAACATTCAAAATGTTATAAGGGGAGATCAATCCGAGGGTAAAAGGGATATATACTTAATGAAACTGAAGAAGATAAATAGACACATAATGGAGGACAAAAGCAGAGATGGAATTGAACATATCTGAGGGTGTAATGGACAATGACAGGGCTTGTTTTAGATACATCAGGGAGAAAACAAATACCACAGGGTATAGTGAGTTTAAAACTAACAAATGATTTGGTAGAGGATGGTGAGAAGAAGACTAATAGCCTCAATTAAAACAATTGCTCAGTTGTTACAGTGCCAGTCCACTCCCTGACTGTAAAGTGCTGGCTAAAGGAGGGTCAAAGAGGGGACATGAATTAGGACTGATGCTAGAGGAAAGGGTACCATTGGGTCTTACAGCGCTCAAGGTGGATATGTCTCCTGGAATAGTTTGGCTGCAGAACAGAGTGCTGAGGGAATTGAGTCAATATCTTTTTTTTAAGCTTAATAAACTTTATTAAGTTTAATACATGCAACAAACAAAACACAAGCACATTGCTAACAAACAATACTAACAAAAGCACTACCACATTGACAGGAGTCAAGATCTTGCAAGGCCTTCAGCAATCTTGTTCAATTGCTCCTGAAGGATGGGGTAGTCCATGCAGAATGGAGGAGGTCAGATGTGGCTGCCCTGCACAAGTGTAGAAGCAGGGAAGACCCAGGAAACCACAGGGTAGTTAGTTTGACCTCTACAGTAGGGGACACTCAGAGAGACTATCATTAAGGAACAACTGGTAGACTTTCTAGAAGTAAATAGGCTACAAGATGGGAGGCAGCATGGCTTCATGAAGGATAGGTCATGTAAGACCAACCAGACAGAGTTCTTTGGTTCAATAACGAGAGCTGTGGACAAGGGATTGGGGGTCAATGTGTTGTGCTACTGCTTAAGTAAGGCTTTCCGTGTGGTGCCCCACAGAAGTATTGTTAAGAAGCTAGGAGTCCTAGGGGCAGCTGTGAAGCTAACCATGTGGACAGCAAATTGACTTGGTAAATTTACCAAAACAGTTATTGTAAACAGGGAATACTCAAATGCCAGAGAAATTACAATTGGGATGCTACGGGGATCTGTGCTGGGCCCAGTACTGTGTAAAGTAAGCCTCTTCACAGATGAATCATAACTCTGTGCAAGGATACAAACCAAAAAGTGATCAGGGATATAAGAGGGGCCTAGAAATACTGGAAGTGTGATCCAAGCTATAGCAAAATAAGATTTTACTTCAAGTGGGAGATCTTGCAGCAGGCTACACCATAAGGACTATGCCGTCAGACACTAGGACCCCACAGAAAATTCTTAGCTAGCAGTACCCAGTGGGGATCGCCCCTGATGCTGGACCACCTCCGACATCCAACAATGGTATAAAGGGGAGGTTCTCAGACACACTCCAGTTCTTTTCCCACTATTGACTCACTCACATTGGCTCCACAGATGCCTACTGTTAACAGCCGGCAGCCATTTTTTGCAAGTATTTCTGCAAACTTTTCTTTTTGTTTAATCTAGTGATTATACAGTGCATGTCTTCTCTGTCATCCTTCAGTCAGCATCTGAAATCTAAGTGCACGTGTGGGAATCAAATCCGGCCAGAGATGGTCACTCAGCCTGCCTCAGCTGTTTGGGGCTCGACCACAAAGCCGACTCCTGCCTGCACTGTAAAAGTTTCAACCACTGTACTCACATACATCAACTGAAGATGCTGAAAACCTGTCTTCTAGAACAGCAGCTGGCCACCATGCAAAAGATCCCATCAGGACTAGGATCCCCTTCTTCTTTGGGGTCTGGGACTTCTCACAAATTGAAGGAGATAAACTCCAGTGGAAAATACCACCATCATCATGAGAAGGACACCCGTTTGGACTCCCAATCCAGGTCTCCACACAGGAAAACAGCCAGCTCTAGTCCTTCCTCCCATGGGAGGTCAGACTCTGCTCCCCCGCCAACCCAAGTTTCCTCCAGGTTGCTGGCCTTGAAACTCCCAGCAATGGTGTGTACATCAGGTGGTGTTTCTTCAGAGCATGGGCCTTTGGCCATGTCCTTTAGCCTTAAACCCTACAGCCATACCTCCTGGTCTAAGTCCAGGGTTTACATCATCAAAGGGGTAGATGACAGCCATCATGCCACCCCCATCAGGTGAAAGCTTTCTATTCATCATCAGATAGTCCGGTTGGACTCAATGACAGGAAGCAGCATTCAGAACCAGAGTGTCATCCTGATGCCAGCTCTCCTAAGCACCGGAAATCAGACTCCCGGTGCTCCACCCCGACATCCTCCACTTCCTCATCTTTAGGGTCTTCCCCACTGCCTACACCCCCTAAGCTTCCTCCAGATGGGGTGTGGCCACCACCCAAGAAGATGACACCCCCGACGTCCGACCTGCTGATGACAGGCAATCAGACATCAGGACGGTCAGTTGACCTGACGTCAGCTTCGGTGCCACCCCAGTTCCAGACACTGGAGAATCCAGAGTGTACACTGGCTCCTAACAAGCTGTCAGTTCTGCTGCCCAAAAAGCCCTACGACAGATCTGAGACACCAGGCCCATCAGCCCCAGGCATGGTCTCTTTGTCTAAAGTCAAGGACCTTTTCATTGCCTGGTGGGACAGAGTCAAAAAAGACATCATCCCCAAGGAACCCCAGGTTTCAATGCCACAGCCTCCCATTAACTCCCCTAAACAGCCCCCATGGTTGTCACCACCTAGGGACAGGTCTCCTACCTAATCAGATGACAGGTCTTCCAAACAATGCAGTTGTCATTCTAGATCGTCCTCCAGGCATTATAGGAGGAGACACCAAAAATCCCGCTCCAGATCTTCTTCTAGGTCATCTGACTCAAACTCTTCTCTCTTCTCCAGATCCTATGGGGAGTTTTCCTCTACTCCTCCCCACCAACCTGACCCTCCAGGGAATTTGCCTCATTCCCCACCGGACAATCCAACCTTCTTGGACATGATGCGTCACATTCAATTTTTGAAATAGTGGGAAACTGAGGATCTTGATCAAGAAAGGAAGAGGCTGGCTCATTTCTTGGGTATGAATGAGCCCAAACTTCTCATTGTCCCACCCTTCATAGCTCCCTTTCAGGATGCTACCAGGAGAGCCTGGATGCATCCTTCAATGGCCCCCTCTATACCTAAGAAAGCAGACAGGCTGTATCGTACCCCAATGAATGAGCAGTACCTTGGGGAACCTCCCAAGGCAGACATGGTCTTGCCGATGACTGCTCATGGCAGGCCCAAACAGCCCCAGCACATTAGCTCCCAGCCACCAGACAAGGAACCCAAATGACTGGACCAGGTCAGCAGGAAGGTCTACTCTTCAGCCACCTGCACCATTAATTCACTCAACATTTTGGTGCAAAGTTGCAGTACCAGAAATCCCTCTGGAACAAGGCAATTGAGCTTGCAAAAAGGCAGCCAAATTCTCATCACAAAACAAAACTCTAAAATGTGCTTCAGTCCAGTCTGGACATGGGGAAACATATCTTGAGGATGTCCTACAATTCGGTGGACACGGCAAACTAGGGAGCAGCCACAGGGGTATGTATGCAGAGATACTCTTGGCTCTGGGTTTCTGGATTTAGGCAGGACCTTTAGGATTCCTTCACTGATGCCCCATTCCATGGTCTGTGCTTTTCTGTCCAGGCATTGAGAAGATGATCTCAGACTTTCAAGACTCAGGCAAGGCCATCCAGTCTGTACATCAGTCATCAGTTGTACAGATCTGATCAGACCTCTGGCAGACGTTTGCAGTTTCATCACCAGGGAGGGCAGAAGCTTAAAGGACAACAACAGATAGGCAACTATTGCCATAAAGCTCCTTCTCAATCTGGTGGAGCACAAGGACCCAGGAACACCAAATCTTCCCAGGTTTTCATGCCAACCCCGGGCTCCCAAGCCTGACTCCTTGCCCGACCTCATACCCCTTGCCAAGTCCAGGACAGACGTAGTAGGGCATTGGTTCTCACTTTACCTCAATGAGAGGACCTCCATCACCAACGATGTGAGGGTCCTCCAGTTGGTAGAGTGGGCTCACACACTGGAATTTCTGCAGATGACCCTGACAATCCCCAGTCCAAACAATTACTCCCCCTCTTTTGCCAAGCTCATTTGGGAGGAGGTACAGTCCCTACTAGACAAGAAGGTGATAGAACACGTTCTAGCCCTACAGTGGAGGAAAGGGTTCTACTCCCATTTCTTCTTGGTTTCCAAGAAGACAGGGGATCTGCACTCAATTCTGGACTGGAGCCTCTTGAACAATTACACAGAGTACAAGAGATTCCAGAAATGGTAAATGGTATACAGTCAGAAGAGATGCAACTTACCTACTGCTTTAGAGGTCTGCTTGGATGATTTTAGGTCATCAGTGATGATGATGCCCAAGTCTCTTTCTTCCTTTGTGACTGCTAGCAACTCCCCTCCCAGCCTATAGGTGGCTTCAGGGTTTCTCTTCCCTATGTGCATGATTTTGCACTTCTTTGCATTAAATCCCAGTTGCCACTCTTCTGACCATTCTGCTAGTTTATCCAGATCTCTTCTCATTCTGCCCACCCCATCTGGATCATCTACTCTGTTGCAGATCTTGGTGTCATCTGCAAACAGACAAGCCTTACCCTCTAGTCCATCTACAAGGTCACTAATGAAGATGTTGAAGAGGACTGGCCCCAGGACTGATCCCTGAGGTACCCCACTTGTGACTTGCATCTCTTCTGACTGTATACCATTTACCACCACTCTCTCTGTTTTCTGCCTGTCAACCAGTTTGCCACCCAGTTGACCAACTTCTGACCCACCCCGAGCCTACCCGGGCAGACTGGATGGGCCTTGCGGTCCTTATCTGCCATCAAATTCTATGTTTCTATGTTTCTATTCAGGATGATCACCTTGCCGGGCATTCTTCCCATGTTGCATCAAGGGGGAATGGCTGTGCTCCCTTGACATGTAAGATGCCTACCACCATATTCTGGTGCTTCCAGCTCACAGGAGGTTCCTGAGGTTCTTCTTTCAGTGAAAGCATTTCCAGTTTCAGGCTTTGCCCTTGGGCCTTTCCTTGGCACCACACATGTTCACGAAGTGCTTAGCAGTGGTGGCAGCAGCTCTAAGGAGGCAGGGACACTTCATTCATCCCTATCTCGATGATTGGCTTCTGACTGCTGCAACAAGGGATCAGCTTCTGGCAGCTTTAGAGGACACCTTCAGCCTGTTCAGCTCCATGGGGATCACCCTGAAGATGGCCAAGTCCTTCCCGGAGCCATGTCAGAGGTTACAATAAATGTGGGCAACCCTAGACACAGAGCAAGGGAAGGTCTTCCTCCCAACAGATAGGTCAGTACACCTTTGTTCTGTTGCCGACAAAGTTTCAGCTGCTCACCAGGTCCCAGCTCAGACTATGCTCCAGATCCTAGGCCATATTCCTATGGCCATAGTGACCATTCCCTCAGCACATCTGTTTATGAGGGTCCCTCAGTGGACTCTTAGGGTGCAATGGGATCAGAGGGAGGATGATCTCGACCAGCTGGTCTTGATCTCCAAAGCAGTGAGACAGACTCTTTCTTGATGGCTCTCGCCACAGAATCTGGAGTCTGAAGTCCCTTTTCAGAGAAAATTCCATTCACAGGTTCTCAGAACTGATGCCTCAGGCCTAGGTTGGGGAACTCATTTTCAGAATCATCAAACTCAAGGTGCATGATCTTCTCTAAAACTGACTCTCCATATCAATGTTAGGGAGATAAGGGTAGTTCTGTATGCTCAACAGGTGTTTCTCCCAGATCTCTGTCCAGGCCCCCTGTTTGTGCAGACAGACATGTCGGTTATTCATTACATCAACAAGCAGGGAGCATTCACTCCTACTCTCTTTGTCAGGAGGCTATGAGAATGTGGTTCTGGTCTCTAGACTATGGCATATTGCTCACTGCAGTGCATGTTCCAGGGGTCCAAAACACCTTGGCTGATGCCTTAAATGGGTCTCAGTCAAGGACTCATGAATGGGAACTCATGCAGTCTGTAGTGGATGACATCTTCCAAAGATGGGGTCATTCAGAGCTGGACCGCTTAGCATCTCCATGCAAGGCAAAACTGCCAGTTTCTGCTCACTCAGTCATAGGCCTGGTGTTTCTGGTGAGAAGCACTGCCCCTCTGTTGGACAGGGAGGTTTCTGTATGCCTTCCCTCCTTTTTCTCTTCTGCAAAGAGTTCTGCTCAAACTCCAAGTGAAAGAAGGCAAAGGCAAGGCAAGGCAAGGCAAAGTTTATTTAAAAGACGCCCAATCCCTGAGGCTCTGGGCGCCATACAATCAATTTAAAACAAACATTTTAGCATAATAAATATAAAGTAAACATATAAATACAAATAATTTCAAAACTAAATGGTTAAATATAAAACTATATCAAACCATAAATTAAACTAAATTAAATGTTTTAGAAAAGAAAAGGCCTTTAGTTGAGCCTTAAAAGCATCCACCGATGGAGCCTCTCTGACCATAGTTGGTAAAGAATTCCACAGAAAAGGGGCCGCGGCACTAAATGCCCTATCACCGGCTGATTTCAACCTAGTTCTGGGAATGGCCAGGAGGCATTCATTGGAGGAGCGAAGAGGGCGCATGGAGAGAACAGGTGACAGAAGATCTAGCAGGTAACCAGGGCCCTGTCCGTGTAGGGCCTTATAGGTAAGAAGACCTACCTTAAAGAGGACTCTCCACCTAACTGGCAGCCAGTGCAATTTACGCAGAACAGGTGTAATATGACAAAACTTTTGTTGCCCGGTCAACAACTGGGCAGCTGTGTTTTGCACCAGCTGCAATCGGCGGAGAGATCCTCCCGTGACCCCGAGATAGAGCGCGTTACAGTAATCAAGCCTAGATGTAACTAAGGCATGAATCAAAGTAGGGAGGTCCAGAGGCGGAACAAGAGATTTAATTCTGGCAATGTTTCTGAGGTGGTAAAAACAGGTACGAACCACAGAGGATATATGAGCCTCCATGGTTAGATCCCTGTCCAGGATCACGCCAAGATTTCTCACCGAAGCGGAGGCCTTCAATGGCACAGACCCTAGGACAAGCCCAGTTTCTGTGTCAGAGGCCGTCTTATCACGAACTCTGTTCGACTCCACTACTAATACCTCTGTCTTATCAGGGTTCAGCCGCAACCAGCTGGAGGCCATCCAGTCATTAATCTCGGTCAGACAGATATTAATCACATCCACTGCATTGGATGTTCCTGGGGCAAAGGAAAAATATAGCTGAGTATCATCAGCATAGCAATGAAAACTCAAGCCATATTTCCTAATGATCCCACCCAGAGGCAGCATGTACACTGCGAACAACATTGGAGCCAGTACTGACCCCTGGGGAACTCCACAAATAAGCAGACCAGGTATAGAAGAGAAATTTCCCATCACAACCCGCTGCCTCCTGTTAGTAAGAAAGGACTCAAACCATTTGATGACATTACCGGTGAGTCCACATAGATCCCCAAGGCGAGCAAGCAACACACAATGGTCCACAGTGTCAAATGCTGATGAGAGATCGAGGAGAACCAGAATTGTCTTATCTCCCCGGTCTCTAGCCCTGAGAAGGTCATTCTGCACCCGAACAAGTGCAGTTTTGGTGCTATGTCTGGCACGAAAAGCTGACTGGAGGGGTTCGTATAACTCATGAGATGTGAGGTGCTCTTCCAATTGAAGCGCTACCACTTTCTCAATAACTTTTCCTAGAAATGGAAGGTTAGAGATAGGACGGTAATTTGCCATGATCTCCGGGTCAAAAGATGGCTTCTTTAAGAGGGGTTTCACCAGAGCCTCCTTCAAGGTGTCCAGGAAGACACCCTCAGAAAGGGAACACCGTACAATCATGGCAAACACCGGGCCAACAGAGTCGACACATCTCATTAAAAAACGCGTCGACACTGGGTCCAGTTCACAAAAGGTGTGCCTCACATTGGTTGCTACCTCAATGACCTCAATATCCTCCACTGGTCTAAACTCTCCCAACCAGGCGGAGTGCACTCAGAATACATCAGTCAATCACTGCCAGCTGTATCATTTCTGGCTGAGGGGCCACCGCGGATCAAGACACCCTATCCGAAAGAATCGAGCAAAATCCTCACAGTCAGTATTAGAAAACCTTCTCGGCGTAGACAGACAGGATGTAGGAGTCTCATCGACGGTCCAGAAAAGTGAGGCCGGTCGATTCCTTCTGGCAGCAATCTCCCCAGACAGAAACACTGTCTTCTTATGGTCGATTGCCTTCTGGTACTCCCCATAATGGGTACGCAGAGCCAGTTTGTCCACATCCAGACGGAATCTCCTCCAGCAGCGCTCCAATCTCCGACCCAGTCTCTTCATCGCCCTGAGCTCACCATCAAACCATGGCGACCTCAGGTAGGAAGTCCTGGGTCGTACACGGACAGGTGCGAGGGAGTTTATGGTATCAGATAACACCTTATTATAGGCATCAACTCCGACCACCACCCCTCCCGCTCATGCATCACCCACTCTAGATAAATTTGCTGCCGCCTGAAAACCCTCAGGGGTCAAACCCTGTAAAGGGCGACATCGAATCATCTCAGCAGGGGAAGGGCTTACGTGGGAGCCCAAACGTGAACTGAACCGTGCAGTGATCAGACCAGAGAACTGGATCGATCTTAAGATCACTAATATCAAATCCCAGTGAGAACACCAGGTCCAACATGTGGCCATCCCGATGTGTTGGTAGAGTAACCGCCTGCGTCATGCCAAGAGAGGACATGGTCCGGGAAAGCTCGCAACCATGTCCATGGTCTACATCGTCAAACCAAACATTGAAATCCCCCAGAAAAACACATCTGGGGGATTCCAACGATGCAGCGGCGACAAAGTCTGCGACCTCCTGCAGGAACTCCCCCATCAACCCCGGAGGGCGATAAATAAGAAAGATCCTGCAGCCCGCATCAGGTCCTCCCCGGACAGCCACACATTCAAAAGAACCCGGGGCTCTCACCGGGTGCACGGTAAAGTTCAGGCTAGATCTAAAACAGATGGCTACACCGCCACCCTGCGCTCCACTCTGGGACAGTGTACCACAGGTATACCCAGGAGGACACAGCCCTCAAAAAATAGGGCCCGCATCGTCACCCACCCAGGTCTCCGTGATAAAGCCAGATCGACCGGCGAAACCAAGGCAGCAATAATTGCTGTCTTATTTCTGATCGATCTGGCATTGCCGCACTGCCGCCAGGGATTTGGGGTGATGCAGCCCTACAGGTTACCTGGCCATTTGATCTAATAGGCTCCCTGGGGACGGACACCAAACACGGTTGGCCTCTCCTATGTGCCCGTCACAACCCAGGGTGTCTCCTGGACCTGATAACTTCAATCCTTGCATTATCCGAATTAAGATTTCTTGGTATTGCGCGACCAACACTATCCCTGCCAATCCCCACCTCCTGACAACGTCTGATAGTAACATCAGAAACCGGAAGGGGGATGAAAGGACGTAGGTCGCGCAACACCAAGCCATCATACATAATTCTAGCCCCTCTCAATCCCTCCATATCATATATATGTCTCCAAGGCACAACAAATACAAAAATAATAACTAATATATGAAATATATATAAAATACCCCGCCAAACCTAACTTCTAAAATATGACAAGCCTACTAATAGCCATGCCCTCGAACAAATTAGTTCTACAACTACACATAGTAAAAACTATATAAATAGTTAATTACCAAAAACATAGTAAGACATAGCCTCACCACCCTGTGTCAGCTAAACATTTCCAGTGCCGAGTGGCGCTCGCGCCACTCACAACGCTCGCGCTACGCTCGCGCTTGCGAGCGGAGCGAGAATTTAACAGGGGAAAAGTCAGGAGGACACCGAGGTCCTAGCTCCCCCCAATTTGCAGTGATCACAGCTCATCGACAAAACCCTGCTTGCAGTCTCTCACACTGCACAGGTATGGTGTCAGGAGCTGAAATCTGTCCACACCAAACGAAGCGCTGTCCTCATATCAGACCTCCAGGTCTCTCAGTTCAATTCGCCAAATACTACGCACCGCTTGCGAGCGGAGCGAGAATTTAACAGGGAAAGTCAGGAGGACACCGAGGTCCTAGCTCCCCCCAATTTGCAGTGATCACAGCTCGTCGACAAAACCCTGCTTGCAGTCTCTCACACTGCACAGGTATGGTGTCAGGAGCTGAAATCTGTCCACACCAAACGAAGCGCTGTCCTCATATCAGACCTCCAGGTCTCTCAGTTCAATTCGGCAAATACTACCAAGATAAGAAGCAGTGATGATTCTAGTAACTCCGTTTTGGCCTGGTCAGATATGGTTCCTGCTACTGCAGCAGCTGTTTAGTGGAACCTCCAATTTCTTTCCATTGTCCTCCTGCTTACTATCACAGGAGCAGGGCAGGCTGGTTCACCCAGACCTCCAGTCCCTACATCTGCATGCCTGGCACCTGCAGACATAGCCACTGCACATTTTGGAGTATCTCCCATAATGGCCAAGGTTATGGTTGCAGCCAGGAAACTCAGGCTGGAGAACTGGGTTTTAGCCACTGGGGACCACCCCATTAATACCATTTATGGACATCGGAGGTGGTCTGATTTCAGGGGTGGTCCCTGCTGGGTACTGCTAGCTAAGAATTTTCCATGGAGTTCTAGTGCTTTGCAGCATAGTGCTTATGGTATAGCCTGCTGCAAGAGCTCATCTTGAAGATTTACTGTTATGGTAAGTTTCCACTAGGGCTCCCTACACCATGAAGTGGAAGCGTTTTTGCTTGTGGGCCTCCAGTTGGGTCGGGACCCTCTGCTGTGCCCTCTGAATGCTATCCTCGAGTATCTCCTCTACCTGTCAGACTTGGGCCTCCGATATTCCTGCATCAAGATACACCTTTCTGCAATCTCTGCATATCATGTGCTGGTGGATGGCAAATATTTTGCCCAGATGGATCTGGCCCAAACATTTTTGAGGGGAATGTTTCATCTTAAACCTCCCATTAAGGATCCCATCCCTCCTTGGGATCTTTTATTTTTGCTAGAAAAACTTACATTGCCTCCCTTTAAACCAGCTGCAGATTGTGAGCTAAATTTTATGTCATGAAAAGTGTTGTTTTTAGTTGCCATTACTTCCACTTGGAGGATTTGTGAGCTCCAGGCTCTGATTGCTAAAGAGCCTTATTTGATTTTCCACAAGCGCAGGGTATCCTTGAGGACCAATCATAATTTCCTTCCTAAGGTGGTGTCATTATTTATCCTTAATCAGGACATCAACCTTCCGGTTTATTATCCGGAGTATACTAATCGACGGGAGGATATCCTTCACACTCTGGATGTTCATAGAGTGCTTAGGTACTACATTAACCGTACTCAGAATTTCAGAAGATCTGACCAACCTTTTGTTTCCTTTGCCCCGAGAGTCCTGGGGGCAGCTGTGGCAAAGCACACTCTGTCCAGATGGCTAGCAAATTGCATCACCTTTTGCTACAATAAGTACTGTACAACAAACCCTTACCAGGCTCAGTTATGGGTCATTTCACCAGTGGTGTTTCTGCCTCTTTTGTGGCATCTCAGAATGTTTCTGCAGCAAACATCTGCAGAGCAGCTACTTGGAGCTCAGTGCACACCTTTGTGAAGCACTATAGCCTGGACACTGCTTCCTGTCAGAGAGCTGTGTTTGGGTTAGTGGTACTTCAAGGCCTGTTGTCTTGAAGCCCCTACTGTTTCTCAGGTTTCCACCTTCCAGTCTGTCTGGGATCATTTTAGTACTGCTTGGTATTCAGTCCTTATGGTGTAGCCTGCTGCAAGAGCTCCCACTTGAAGTAAGATAGTACAATTATGTAAGAACTTACCGTAACAGTAGATCATCTAGAGGAACTCTTTCAGCAGGTGTTATTTCCTTCCCCCCTGCACCCTGTTCCTTTTCTCCTTTCTTTCCATACCCCAGGCAGGGTATTTCACTAACCTTGGTTCTCTAGATTAGTCATCCAGGTCTCGGGCTGGAGAACTGGGGTGTGGCCGGGGACCACTCCATTAATACTATTGACGGACATCAGAGGTGGTCCGATATCAGGGGGCAGTCCCTGCTGGGTACTGCTAGCTAAGAATTTTCCATGGATTCCTAGTGCTTTGCAGCATAGTCCTTATGGTATAGCCTGCTGCAAGAGCTCCTCTTGAAGATCTACTGTTACGGCAAGTTCTTACATAACTGTACTTTTCATGCTAAAAAGAGCAAAGTTATGCACTTAGGTAGAGTAACCAGAGGAAAGGTTATTGGGAGGGGTTGAAATAAATCAATGTGAACACAGTGGAAAGGGATGTGGGGTCATCATCAGTGATAGTCTCAAGTCTTCAGTTCACTACACAGGGCTATTGGGAGTTAAAACATGCTGCTAGGAGCTACAGGGTAGGGTTCTACTGCAGAAGAAAAAAGATACTGTTGCCCTTCTATGGTTCATGGAGAGGCCACTCCTGGAGATCTGTATTCAATTCTGGAACCACCACATCCCACTACAGAAATCCAGAGTAAGAAAACTTCATCACCCCTGGATAGCTACTGACCTGCTGGAAAAATGTAGAGCCAGGGTCAAAGCTTGGTACCACTACAAGAAGTCCCTATCCCAAGCGGACCTCCAAGTTTATAAAACCTTTAGGAACAATTGCACTAAGGCCATCTGCCTCTACAAGGCAAGTTACTTTAGGCAACACCTGCAGGAAAATAGATAAACACCAACTTCCTTTTGGAAAGTGTTCCTCTCACTCTTTGACCCGACTACCAGTCAAGCCTCCCCTGTTCTCAAAGTTGATGGTGCCAGTCTCTGACCCTGCTTTAGTCGCTGAGTCCTTCAATAAATTCTTTGCCAAATACGGTCTCCCTGAAAATCAATCTCCCTTACCCCCCACCCCCCACCTGGTCCTATTAGATGCTCCTAGGCAACCCTCACACTTCCAATTCCCACCTTTTTCCCCCTTTGAAGTCTACACTGCCCTCCTTGGCCTTAACCCAACTAAGTCTAGTCCTGATGTCCTGATGGTCTCCACCCCAGGCTTCTCCACATCTCTGCCCCAGCTATAACTGCCCCACTCACTCACATTCTAAACCTCTCTCTCTCCACCTCTGCTGTCCCGAAGGCCTGGCAATCTGCTAAAGTCTTACACCTCCACAAGGGAGATGACCCTTCTGCACCCAGAAACTATAGACCTATCTCCCTCCTCCACTCACTCATCAAACTTCAGGAATCCCTCATTAACTCTATGCTGCCTGAATTCCTAGCCACTACCAATACACTATCTCCAGTGCAGTCTGGCTTTAGGAAACAACATTCGACCACCTCCTCACTATTGCGAGTTAGGGATTCAATTTTTATAGCTATGGATCAAAGCCACATTACTGCTGCCTAGTTTATTGACCTCGCCAAGGCTTTTGATTCTGTCTCACATCCCCTACTCCTTCAAAACCTCAGTATAATTGGCCTTGCAGAATCTGGTGTAAACTGGTTCCATTCTTACCTTCACGACAGGCAGCAATCAGTTCAAATAGGTAATGCTGTCTGCTCCCCTCTCCCTATATTCTCTGGTGTCCCTCAGGGCTCAATCCTCTGTCCTATCCTTTTCTTCCTATTTATAAACAACCTACCCTCAGTCTGCAAATCCTCAAATATACACATGTACGCTGATGATACCATTATTTTCATTTCCAGGCCCTCTGTGATTAGAGTACAGTCCCCCTCCATGAAGACATCAGTACTGGTTCTAGAAAAACAAATTTAAGATAAACATAAAAAAATAGTGCCCATGACATTTGGCTCCATACAAAAACTGGCCACCCTCCAGCCATCTCCCTCTTCACAACCCTGGATAGCTCTCCTCTAGAGAATGTTACTGCTTTCAAATATCTAGGGGTTTGGTTGGATCACCATCTGGACTTCTCTAACCATGTCAACGCCATCTGCATTAAATTGCACCCCAAACTGGCTGTCCTTTATTGACATAAGGCCAGCCTCCTCCTCCTCCTCATCTGCCGTGAGTTGGTTACCAAAATTATCATTCCTGTCTTCGATTATGCCAATGTGGTTTATGGTACTGCCTCTCAATCTTCACTTCCCAGGCTAGACACCCCCATGAACTCTTTCTGCTGCTTCGCCACCACCTATGCATGGGATAGTCATAAGGCAATTCTGGGGGTTGGGGGTAGAAAGAAGTAGGCTGCTGGTTAACTAGGATCTGCAGCTTATCCAGTAGGTAGGGAAATGGGCAGACTGGGTGGGCCAAGCGGTCCTTATCTGCCGTCAAATTCTATGTTTCTATGTTTCTATGTTTCTATGTTTCTCCCCCCTCACCCACCACTGTTTCCTATACTCCTCGACCTTGCACCCCTGTCCCACAGAAGAATGGCTCACTGTGCCTCCTTTGTTGCAAAATTCTGATCTGGAACCCTCCCTACCTACCTCTCTGCCCGCCTCTCCCAAGCTGCTCCCTCTACCTACTCCCTTTGTCAGCAGGATCTGCGTACTTTTGCCATCCAATGCCCCTTCTCTCCATCAGGCCAATCTATGTATGCTGTAATATTTATTTATGTTTATCTTTGTTTTAGTATTATGATTTTGTGAGCTGTGACACTATTGTGTATATGTTTTGCTTTCCAGTTTTATTAAAAAATGCCCCTACTCATTTCGAGACGTGCCATGAGACCTTTAGCATCCACCTGAGCTACCACCAATCCAGGCAGATGGGACCTCAGTTTAACATCTCATCCGAAAGATGACATGTCACTTTTTTTCTGCAGAATTAAAAAAATCTGCAGAATAAACTCCAACTTTGACCTTGCTGCAGATTTGTTTTCCATGTGATGAAATTCAAATTAAATACTGCATTCCACTGAATTTACATAGGATATTTCTGTAGAATTCTGTATTAAGAACATAAAATGTAGTGATAAAAGCATGCCATATAGCTATAATAACCATCCTTACTTCTCTAAAGTTATTGCACTTTCGATCCACCCCCACTTACATGTGTTGACGGCTGTTGTAAAGACATTCGGTGATCTTGCATTCACAACACTTTCTGGGAGGTCATTCTTTACCTGCACTATATTTGTGAAGAAATACTTATTGCAGTCTCCCTTAAATAGATCAACTTGCAGCTGTAAATTATGATGCCTAGGAGCTTTGCTACCTGCATTACATTCATGTTTATTCTTTGTATTATTAATCAATGACACTGGAGATGTCATTAAAGGCAAAATGTGCCTATTCGTGGATGACAACTATCTCTGTGGGAGAGTGGACACAGCTGAAGTGATACAGGACCTACAGGAAGATCTGGAAAAGCTAGGGAGGTGATCCAGGACCTGGCAGCTTGGCTTCAATACCAGGAAATGCAAAGTTATGCATATTGGAGCCAAGAATCCTAGGACAGAGTACTACCTGTGTGGAGTCCAAGTAGCTGTAGAGGAGGAGGAGGACCTGGGAGTGATGATCAATAGTGACCTGAATCACTCCATGCAGTGCAAAAAAAGCAGCAGGAAAGGCAAACAAGATGCTGGGATGCATATCTAGGGAGATCAGTAGTAGGAGAGAGGAGGGTATACTGCCCTTGTACTGGTAACTTGTAAGGCTGCATCTAGAGTATGGAGTTCAGTACTGGTGCCCACACCTCAAAAAGGACATTAACCTGCTGGAGAAGGTCCAGAGGAGGGTTACAAAAATGATAGCTGGTCAGCAGGGCAAGGCATACGAGGAAAGGTTGAGGGTAATGAACATATATTCCCTGGAAGACAGGAGAGAGAAGACAGGGAACATGATTGGGACCTTCAAGTACTTAAAAGGGATAAATAAGGTTGATAAGGAGAGTCTCTTTAAGCTGAGTGGCAACCATAACACAAGGGGGCACAGTCTTAAGCTGGAGGGTGGGAGGTTTAGGAGGGAGGTCAGTTGCCGCGTCTTCACAGAGAGGGTGGTAGACACTAGGAATGTGCTGCCAGAAGAGCTAAGCTCGTTGAAGGCAGTGGGCAGCTTTAAGAGAGGCTGGGATAGTTATAGGGGGAGGGTAAGGGTCATGGGTAGGGAGGATGGGAAGAGTGGGCAGAGGGAGCAGGGACAGAAGCTCAAGTTGTGGACCCTGTAACACGAGCACACTTGATACACCAAGTGGCCTTCTTTTGCTGGCTTCTTCGTATATTTACATGTTCGCATGCATTACTGTAGGTCCTTGTCATTTACTATTTTGTATGTTAGGATTGTGTCACCCCCTCAGCCACCTATTCTCTAAGCTGTGCAGTTTCATTGCTTATAGCCAATCCTCAAAAGCCCTGATCACCATTCTCTCCAGGTTCTCCACTTCAACAAATCCTTCTCAGTTGGGAGCCCTGAACTGAAAGTAGTGTTCTCAGTGTAGTCTCAGTAGTGTTCTACTGTACTGAATAGCAGAGTCCCTTTCCAAGATCTGCAAACAGAATTTCTCTTAATACACCCTGTATCTTTTTTACCTTTTTGCCACTTTTTAACAATGTGAATCATGCTTCAGGTCTACTGATGTACAAAGTCCCACTCCTTCAGTCTCTCTTAATCTTTTCCCATTCAGTTAACAATGTATTCTATTGCTTTCCCTTACATTCATAAGATCATTTTTAAATTTCCGTGCGAAACTATTTTTCATGGAATTTTGAAATCCCACTGAAGTTTCTGTATTCCACGAACAGATTTCACAGAAGAGGCAAAGATTTAATGCCGCTCTACTTTGGACACAAGTTACGTATATGTGAATTTGCATTTTGCACCATTTCAGTGCACGTGTGGACTGCTCCTTTATTTGGATACTGTAAACCATTTATACTTTATATTCTTTTAAGTTTAATTGCTTATCATCTACAGAATCTAATGATATACTTTATTTGGTTATTTTCTTTCTGTTTAAATTATCTTAGTAAAAAAGGCTATTGGTGGAATCATAGCACAACTTATTTCGGCTTCAGATCCTTAACTGTGTCCTTTCTGAACTTTAGGAATGCACACAAACAGTTCTAACAGTCATATTTCTGTAGTCTACATCATGATGATGGACTAGACAGGGTGGAGGGTTTCAGGAAACGTGCAATGGGGGTTGTAAAGGACTGTGAAAAAACAAGCTGTTGTGTAGTAGCACCAGTTTGATTGTACCCATTTTGTTTTCCACATAAGCAAGCAATAAGACATGACGAGATGTGGGTAATGGTCTGATAAGATCATGCCCCTGGTGTGTTATGAGGCATGAGGCACTTGTGCTGAGTGCCTTTAGCACCTTGGAAGTGTTCTTATCAGGCCATAACCCACTCCTCGGAGTGCCTTATTGCACTTATAAAATGAGTCTCCCAAGTAAATTTTATAGGAAAAAAAAAAGAAATGAACATGTCTCAAATTTTTTAAAAGGGAACGTTTTAATAGCTGTAATAGGAACAATAGTTTCTGTAATATTGTACTGCTGTACATTTCTCATTTCCTAGGAGGACAACAGAGGGCTACCCTCCACTCCCACAAAATACATAGTGCTCAGATTAACCTGTCCCCCTCTTGAGAGGCATACAGTATATTACATAAATTTTACTGTCTTTTTTTTATTTATTTTCCTCTGGCTGTCATTGTGTTACATGGACTGTTGCTATTTGTGAGCATGTCCCTTTACACACAGTGCTCAGGTTAGGTGCCCCCCTCCCTTCCAGAGTCATACAGTATTTACATTTTAGAGTCTTTTTTTTATTATTTTCTTGTGCCTGTCATGGTTTTGTTATAGGGACCAATGCTGTCTACAAGTGTGTCCCTTTGCAGCCGTGATATCTTAGAGCAGCATTCTATTTCAGCCAGACTCTCAAAGCAACCACATTTTTTAAAACTGAAAGTTGCAGCACATCTATCGGGAAGCTTTTACTGATGAGAACAGTTCTGTACAATGAGGTACCGCCAGCGGGGTGAGTGTGTGCGTGGGATGCTGAGGTTCACAGCCACTATCAGAGATGGGACAGCAATGTAACGTGCAGCCCTGCAGCAGAGAGTGGGCATGTTGTGGAGCTCTAGGGATAAGGATCATCAGGAAAGGCATGGATTACTGGCACACAACCATTTCCTAAATAAAAGAAAATCAATGTCACATTTTAATTTTAACAATCTGTAGCATGAACTTGGGGGTTGCTCTATCTGGTAAATGGAGAGCTAGGTGGGCTCTGTGACTGACTTTCAACTCCCTTAAGTGATCACGATGGGCTGGAATTAATCACGGTCAGCTACAATGACTTTTTCATGAGGGTGGCAGAGTGATAGTTTTCTGTTGTGGGGCTCATGTTGGCACAACTAGTGCTGGTTGTGAAGTTATGTCCTGATAAGGACACGGCAAGAAAATGGTTTCAGCCAATCATGTTACAAGAATTTCTAGACTCATTTTATAAAGCAGCATATCTGGAAGAGGAACAGGGAAAGCAGCTACAGCTCCCCCTCCCACTATAACCTAACTGTAAGCTGAGACAACTATTTGGGAGGGGCCTGTGACCTGTGAAAGCAGAGTCAGCTGTGCCCAAGATCTAGTTTGTCTTCTGCTTTTAGAAGCACCATGTTAAAGTCCCTGCACCCAATTGACCCTCTGCTTGTGGCCCTCATGCTAAGGATCTGTGCCAAGGACAGCAACAACTGGAGTCTGCCTGGAGGCAGCCTAGGAGACAACCAATAGCCAGTGACCCTGTACAGTCAGCCACAGGTAAAGGACTATAGTGCTTCTGGGTTGTAAAGAGGTTTGGAGGTAGGAGCTTACAAGTTTACTGTGTCTGGGCAAGGCTGTGTATATGAGAGAGAGGAGGCTTGCAGAACAATGTGTGTAGCAGAGGGTACTTGCTGGAACTTTAATTATACGACTGTATGTGCAAGGATAGGCTAATTACAGTGTATGTGGGTAAATGGCCTTGTTGAAAACTGTTGTGAAAGTG
The DNA here is from genome assembly GCA_016271365.2 of Neoceratodus forsteri. NCBI lineage: Eukaryota > Metazoa > Chordata > Ceratodontiformes > Ceratodontidae > Neoceratodus > Neoceratodus forsteri. The sequence continues at coordinate 114,161,974 of CM028136.1, read as the reverse complement.
TGAGGGGATGGACTTGCTGGTGTGACTGGGAGTAGGCAAGAGAGCAAGAAGAACATGGGGCAAGCAATAATTAGGGTACAGATGAAACACCCTATTTAGGATAAGAGTAAAAAAAACAGAAAGGTTTAAAGGAAAGTTGAACAGAAAAAACAGACAGGGTAGGGGCAAGTTGGGACAAGCAGTAGTTTGGGTACTATACTAAGGGTACTGTATATGGTGCTGTAGTTTGGGGGCTTGCTTTAAAATCACTGGGGGCTTTTGGGTTTGTGAATTAGGTTTTGGAATTAAGTTTCTGAATTAGGAAATTAAAGAGCCAATGCCTCTGAGAAAACCCCTATATAGGGTAGATTAAAAAAAGTAATTTAAATTGGTAAAAAGGGATAAAATTGAAAAGCAGACAGGATAGAATGAGAGGAAAGTTGTTGTCTGTTTTTGGCAGAAAGCTTTGCTTTCACAGCAAATACAGCAGTCTAGAACTTTACAGCTTTTTTACTGATAAATCAATTCTATCTCAGCAGGAGTTAGTACCTGTTTGGATTAAGCAAACAGATACTCTATTAGAAGAAGGGGGTCTCATTAAAGTAAAAAAAAAGAAGAAAGTCTCTGTGTGTTTCTCTGAGGAAGGGAGCTGTATCAGCATAATTTACATAGTCAGAGCAGAGGTTGAATCTAATTGGGGGTGTGGCTTAGCAGCTTAGCAGTACAAAAGCAGCTCTCTCCAGTTACAGCTTCCTGCTGTTTTTGACAGAGAGCTTTGCTTTCACAGCAAATAACGGCAGTCTAGAAATTTACAGCTTTTTTTTTCTAATTGCCCCCCTTCCCACCCAAAGGCAGTTCTAGTTTTAAAGCCACTGAATTTGACTGACAACATGAACTTCCTGTTTGGCAGTAGGAAGGGAAGGATCACTGAGACACATTAGTTTCAGCAACCTTGAAGGAACCCTAAAAAAAACACTTTATCCCCCCGGCTGCTGGAGGTCTGAATCCAAACACGGAAGAAGGAGACTACTGAAGACTACAGTAAGTTACTGTCCCAGAACAGGAAGGGCGAGAGTTGTAAGGGCACATAGGCAGTAGGAAAATAAGTGTAAAAATACATAGAGGGAGGCGACAGTAAGCATACAAGCAACAGGAGAGGGGACACAAAATAAGTCAAGATGGGAGTAGTGCAGTGCAATGGCTGTAGGTCAGCAGTGTTCTGGGAGACATTCTGGAGGCTGCGATGCTGCCCTGTTTGCAGGCACCTCTCTGGTCTGAGGGAGGAGGTTGCCCATCTCCAGGCTGACCTGGCTAGGATTCGTGAAACCTCTTCCCCCACCCAGGGACCACCAGGGCCACCACCGTTACCTCAGAGGTTGCCAGAAAGAGAAGCGGTTGGACCATGGTGGGCTCAGGGGGGAAAGGGTGGTGGAACAGAGGTGCATCCCTCCAGTTGTGCCTCTCCACAATTCATATGCTGTTCTGGCAAAGAGTGGTTCCTCTATGGAGGCACCTGCAGTGGAGACCAGGGAGGATGCTGGGATCCTCCACAAAGGAGACCCACAGGAGGGTGGCATGAGACCCCACAGGGGAAGGAAACAACTCCTGGTGGGGAATTCAATCACTAGGAGGGTAGAAGTGGGGGAGGAAGGGGATAGGGAGGTAAGGTGCCTGCCTGGTGCCACAGCTTGAAGGGACAGGAAGCGAATTCTCAGTATAGCAGGAGCAGCTGCACAAGAGAGGGAGCTGGATGTCATTGTTCACCTAGGAACAAATGACCTGGCTGTGAATGGGATCAGAGTGGTGCAAGAGGAGTTTATGCAGTTGGGGAGGGGTCTCAGGCAAGCAGCATGTACGGTAACCTTCTCGGAGGTGTTGCCTGTCTATGGCAAGGATGATGCTAGGGTATTCTGCACCAGGGGATTCAATGAATGCTTGAAAACCTGGTGTGGAGGTCAGGGTTTTGGCTTCATTGGGGAATGGGGAGCCACCTGGAGGGATGCAGGCTTATACAAGCATAATGGTCTGCATCTGTCCAGGGGTGGAACCAGGATCCTAGGTGACAGGTTTAAATGCTTCATTGGCAAGTATTTAAACTAGCCAAGGGGGGAGGCACTGAAAAGGAGCAGGGAAATCCCATCCTCCTCCCACAAAACTCAGTAGTTAGAGAGGTAAACACCAAGGTAGAGAAGTCAGTAGGGAGCAGGACAGGGATAAATGCAGAAATAAGTGTTAATGACAGGGATGGGGCTAAAAGGGTAAGGCCATAAAAAATAAATGGAAGGTGATGAGTACCAATGCCTGCAGTCTGTTCATCAAGTTCCCTGAACTAGTGGCCTTGATGGAAGAGGGATGCCTGGATATTGTGCAATCACTGAAACATTGTACACAGAGAACCATGAGTTGGATGTCAACATACCAGGAAACACAGTCTACAGGAGGGACAGGGTGGGTAAAAGAGGAGGAGGAGTAGCTCTCTATATAAGGGAAGGGATTAAAGCAACAGAACTAAAGAGTAAACAGGTAGTTGATGAGTCACTATTTGTCACCCCAGAGACAGGAAATGGCACCACAATCCACATGGGGGTTGTGTACAGACCCCCATCTCAGGGGAAGGAAATAGACAAAGAAATGATAGAAGGCATCCTTAAAATGGCAGAAAAAGGAGAGATATTGTTGATGGGGGACCTGAATATGCCAGATGTTAACTGGAGTACCTTTGCTGCAGGCACATCCAAGAGCAGGGTAATTCTTGATGCCCTACAGGGGCATGCCTCAGACAGCTAGTGTTGGAAACCACTCGAGAGGGAGCAGTCTTAGACCTGGTACTCTTAAATGGGGAAGGAGAAAGAATCTCAGATTTAGAAGTGGGTAGCCATCTGGGAACAAGTGACCACCCAACAGTGTGGTTCACAATAAACACAGCCATAGAGTCAAGCCACAAAAAAACAAGAGTATTGGACTTTAGGAAGACTGACTTTGGGAAAATGAGAGAGTGCCTCAGAAAAGCACTAGCAAATGGGCAAGAAGGAGGGATGGAGGAACAATGGGGAATAATCAAAACAGCCATCACAGTGTCAACAAGCCTTTGTGTGAAGCAAATCAATAAAACAAAATGAAGGAAAAAAACACTATGGTTCTCAAAAGAGGTGGCAGGGACGGTTAAGGAGAAAAGGATAGCATTAAGGAAATATAAGGAAACAGAATGAGCAGGACAGAGAACTTTATCAGTTAAAGCAGAAGTAGGCAGGGAAGGGAGTCAGAAAAGCAAAGGCACAAACTGAGGAACAGATAGCCAACTCTGTTAGGAAGGGGGATAAAACCTTTTATAGGTACATTAGGGAGTGAAGAAAGACCAAGGGAGGATTATCGGTGTACGCCGATGATATTATGCTCCACGTCACATACCCATCCATATCTATACCAGCTACCCTCAACATTATCCAAGATTTGGGGACCTTTCTAACTACAAGCTAAATGTAGCTAAAACAGAAGTAATGCCATTAAATAGCTATACTCTAAAAACGGACATTGTACAGCTTGGGCTCACCTGGGTGAGGGGAAAAAATAAAATATTTAGGTATATATTTGTCTCAATCCAATATTAAAATGAAGCAATATAATTTGGATCAGCTACTCGCAAACATCAGGACAGATCTAAACTGCTGGGTATTACTCCAAGTTTCTCTCTGAGGACGTATCAACATTATAAAAATGAATGTTCTGCCCCGTTTGTTATACCCCCTTCAAATTTTAAATCTTTGTCTCCCTCAATCTTGATTCCTTCAAGTGCACAGTATTATCTCTAAATTTATCTGGAAAAATAAGTCCTCTCAAAGAGCAATAGTTAAACTACAGAGACCCAAAGAGTGGGGGGGACTACAGGTTCCCAATCTCTACCACTATTACCTGGCTATTAATTGTGCCATAGTTTCACAATGGCTAAAACCCACAGAAGATTCCCCACTGTGGCTGCAAATAGAAAAGTCAATTTGTGACACAGCGGAGTAGACATTAAGAGTCTTCCTTATCTGACCACTAAAAAGGCCCCCAAACAGTGTAAATCCATGCCTATCATGGCCTCCATTCGGGCACATACGCAGATGAACCAAACGTTTGGGTATTCACTAATAAAGGACATGTCTCAGCCTTTCCTTAAAAACCCGAACTTCAAAATAGGGAGAAAAGTTATTACTACATCTTTCTGGCTGGCTGGCTGCGGGGAAGCGGTGGCAGATCTAATAGAAAATCACAAATTACTTGACTTCTCAGCTATCAGGACAAAATACAACTTGCCAGCTTCCTTTTGTTTTAAATATCTTCAAATCTCCCATGTTTTAATACAGCATTTCGGCAGTGGCCTCTGGGACCGGTACATGCTGGGCCCTATCCTCGGTTCACTTTCCAGGAGACCCTTGTCCCATTATGTTGCTTTTTATTATAGGGAGCTCCAGACATGAGGTAGTGAATTAGAGGGCGCCCCTCATTACACGTGGGACAGATCTCTTCCTTCTACCTCCCCGATACCCCATCAGTGGCAACAAATCTGGAAAAGATTGTATAAAGATGTTAGGTGGGATCGGTATAGATTGCTTCAATTATATGTACTGCATGATCTATACTATACACCTGTAAAACTCAATAAAATGGGACACTACCAACGGAATTGTGCACCAGATGTGGAACCCAGAGAGTACACTTCTTCACATTCTTCTGGAATGTGACAAAGTAACCCCATTCTGGGAGGCCATCTGATCCAAATTGATCCCGTATTGGGCTACAGAATGCCTTTGACCCAGAAATTTGTATTTTGGGGACTCAGGACAAACCTAATAGGGAACCAAAGTAAGCATATGTCCCTGATATCTCTATGTGCTAAGAAAATCATATTACGCCACTGGTTGGATCAACAAATTCCCACGTATACAGAGTGGCACAAAGAAATCCTATTTGCTCTGCAAGCAGAATACTTCATTACAAATATGTCCAAACATAGCAACAAATACCAGAAGATATGGGCACCCTACACACTTTACTATCCACTTAGGGAGAGGTCTGGCTGTGACTTGGACCTGAAATAGTGATGAACAGATTAAAGACCAAGCTTTGTTACTATCTTTTTCTTGTCTGGTTATCTTTCCTTCCCTTGAAAGGAAATACTCCAGCTTACACATCGAGTGGTGGGGGGGATTGGGTGGGTAAAGATGTAATTAACTATTTGCATTACAATTATGTCTTAGTGTTTAGCTAGTCTTGTTGATAAGCCTAATATTACTCTACTTAGTTTTACCAGGTCCCTATTGCTGGAATACGTCAAAACCCGCAACTCTATGTGTTAAGGGAGATAGACAATGACCTGCCATGTACCGCGGTTGTTTAACTATCTGTCTGTACGAGATGAGTTGTATACTATATCATAAATGTAATTGTAATACTACTATCACAATAAAGTATATTCATTCAAAAAAAAAAGACCAAGGGAGGAATACAGAGACTTAATAAAGGGGAGGGCATGTGGGCAGAGGGTGACCGTAAAAGAGCAGTGATACTGAACAAACATATTTGCTCAGTATTCACAATGGATGAGGAGGGGGAGGTACCTAAACCAAACAAGGGAGAAACTCTGAATAGGGGGGGTCAAAACCAGTCCATTCATAGAAGAAAGGGTTTTGAAAGAACTCTTGGGAAACTGAGAGTGGACAAAGCAATGGTGCCTGATGGGATTCAACCAAGAATACTAAAAGAACTAAGGGTAGCACTAGTAACACCACTGACTACTCTCTTTAACAAATCATGGGAGTATGGAGTGGTACCCAAGGACTGGAGGATGGCAAATGTGATTCCACTTCACAAAAGTGGGAGCAGGGCAGAGGCAGGAAACTACAGACCAGTTAGTTTGACTTCAGTGGTAGGGAAAATGATGGAGTCACTTCTGAAGGAAAGAATTGTTGAGTACCTAGGACAGGACCCAAGACAGCATGGTTTCACAGCAGGAAGGTCATGTCAGATGAACCTAATATATTTCTTTGACTGGGTGACCAAAGTAGTAGACTAGGGAGGGGCTGTGGATATGGTCTACCTAGATTTTAGCAAGGCATTTGGCACAATCTCACAAAAAAGATTAATATACAAGTTAGCCAGCCTTGGAGTGGGTCCCAAGGTGGTAGCCTGAATAAAAAACTGGCTGGACAACAGGACTCACAGGGTAATAGTAAACAGAGTACACAGTGAAGAAAGGAGGGTAACTAGTGGGGTACCACAGGGTTTGGTACTGGGACCGGTCCTCTTTAATATCTTTATAAGTGACATTGGATAGCACCTTGAAGGAAAGATATGTCTCTTTGCAGATGACACAAAGATCTGCAACAGGGTTGATACACAAGGTGGGGTGGAAAGAATGAAAAGGGACTTGGCAAGGTTGGAGGAATGGTCAAATATGTGGCAGCTCAGATTCAATGCAAAGAAATGCAAGGTAATTCATCTGGGAAACAAAAACCCAGGGGAAGAGTACACAATGGGGAGTGAGTTAATAACAAGAACAAAAATTGAAAGAGACCTAGGAGTAATTATATCAGATGACCTAAAGGTGGGCAAACAATGTGAGAAGGCAGTAAGGAGGGTTGGGGGGATACTGGGATGCATAGGGAGAGGTATCAACAGTAGAAAACAGGAAGTTGTTATCCCTATGTACAGACAGTTAGTGAGACCCCATCTGGAGTACTGCGTGCAATTTTGGAGACCCCATCTCCGCAAGGACATAGACAGAGTGGAGGCTGTTCAGAGAAGGGCAACCAAAATTGTGCAAGGTCTGCACCAGAAGACGTATGAGGAGAGACTAAAGAAGCTTAATATGTATACCCTTGAGGAAAGGAGGGAGAGGGGGGACATGATAGAAATGTTCAAGTATCTCAAAGGAATTAACAAAGTACAAGAGGGTAGTATCTTTCAGAAGAAGAGATGTGCAAGAACAAGGTGCACAATTTGAAGATAAGGGGGTGCGGCTCAGAGGTAATGTTAGAAAGTATTTTTTGACAGAGAGGGTTGTGGATGCATGGAACAGCCTTCCTGAGGAGGTTGTGGAGTCAGGAACAGTGGGAGAATTCAAGAATGCATAGGACAGGCATAAGGTAATTCTAGTCGGGGGTGGGAGGAAGTAAGTTGTTGATTAACTAGAATTTGCAGCTTATCCATCAGGTAGGGAAATGGGCAGACTGGGTGAGCCAAGCAGTCCTTATCTGCATTCAAATTATGTGTTTCTGTGTTTCTCTGAAAGGAGCAGAGCAGTGTAGTGCCTGTGGGGCAACAGTCTTCTGGGACACCTTCTGGAAGCAACACTGCTGCCCTAAATGCATGCACCTCTCTGGGTTGAGGGATGACAATGCCATGCTAAAGACTGAGCTGACTGGGGTTTGTATGACCTTCTTCTACACCCAGGAACCACCTTGTCCACTGCTGCTTCCTCAGATGTTGTCTGGAAGGAGGAACGACTGGATGACAGTGAACTCAGGGAAAGTTAGGGTGGTGGAGCATAGGCACATCCTAAAACCAGTTTCATTACAGAACTCCTACACCACTCTGATGGAGTGGGAATTTCTCAATGAGGCACCCACAGTAGTGGTGGGAAGTGATGTGTGGATCCTCCCGAGTGGAGACCCAAAGAGGGTGGTGACAGGAGGGCCCCAGAGAAGCAGGAGGAGGAAGCAAATCCTTGTGTGTGACTCCATTGTTTGGCGGATAGAATTGGGAGCAAGCAGTGACAAGGAGAGGGAGATTTGGTGCCTTCCCAGTGCCACGGTACACAGAGATGGAAAGAAGGTCCAAAGGATCACTGGGGCAACAGGAAGAGAGCAGAGCTAGATATCATTATCCATCTGGGCATGAATGACTTGGCTAGGGATGAGCCAGCCATAGTGCATGAAGAGTTTAAGAAGTTGAGATGGGGTCTTAGGCAAGTGGCATGATCAGTGACCTTCTTGGAATTGCTACCCGTCTATGACAAAGGGGACTACAGGATTCTCTGCACCAGGAACTTCAATGCGTGGTGCAGGGAAAAAGGTTTCAGGTTCATTGGGGACTGGGCCTCACCTGGAGGAAGAGGAGCCTGTACAGGGGAGATGGCCTGCATCCATCCAGGAGAGTGGCTGCAGTCCTCAGTGAAAGGTTTAAATGCTACATTGGCAAGCATTTAAACTAGCTAAGGGGGCAGGTGGAATAAGACAGGGAGATGGAAACTGTCCCCCTACACAAGTTCCTGAGACTAACTATGGAATTCCAGAGGGAGTGGAACCCCAGCAGGAATCAAATAAAAATATAATCCAAGTAGAAGAAAAGTTTAAAGCTGAGAAAAAGGGGGGCATGATAAAAGAGGTCAAAGGGCAAAAAGGAAAGAAAGTGATAACACGATCTGGAGAGCCATGTGTGCCAATGTTCACAGTCTGGGCAGCAAAACTGTAAACTTACAGGCCACCATGGCAGAAGCTGACTATGACTTAATAGCCATTATAGAAACCTGATTTAATGAAAACCAGAACTGGGATGTGGCTATACCAGGATATAAGGGCAGATAATATCTGTCACTATGCCTCCTTCTCCCTTCGGTGGAAACACAACTGCCTCCTCTACTCAGATCTAAATTGGCTGTCACCAAATGCTGCTAGACTTTACTCCCTTGGGTCGACTGTCAACACTATAATGTGGTCTCAAACCCCAAAAACCTTAGCTGATCTTCTTATTCCTCAGATGTCCAGCTATGGCCTATGCTCAGCTGGACAATCCCTTCTATGTGTCCCAAAAAGTAACACCGCCAAAGGCACCAGTGCTTTTGCCCACCATGCTCCTCAGCTATGGAACTCCTTCCTTTTAGTTATCTGCCAAGCACCCTCCCATAACACTTTTAAAAAGAAGCCCCGTAGCTACCTCATCTTTTCTAATAGATGCCCTTGCTTCAACCCCCTTAGCAAAACTCCTACTCTCACTGTTGTCTTCCTGATCTGCTTTCCACCTAATGCCTTACACTTAATCGCCCCTGCCTCTCTACTTGTCTCCCCTACCAACTTTATGTGCTTCTCCTCTTTGGCTTGATATCTCAGACCCCTTGCCCTGTTCTACTATAATGAATTCTCAACTCCTTAGATCTTTGTAATCATTGCTGAAAAGCTCCTACTTGCAATACTTTGTGCCCTATCTCCCAAATCGTGTGAATGTTTCTCCCCTAAGGATCTGCCTACCGTATGTTATTTTGTAATTTTCCCTGCTCATTATACCTGATAGTTCCTTGCAAATATGTGGTTGTTTGTTTTCAATTAACCTCTTGCCGAACTTTGCATCATGATAATTCCTTGCAAATATGTGAGCTACATCCTGCGCCTGCCAACAAATTGCCCTATCGCATGTTTTGTCATGAATCACACTGTTTTGTACCTTGCTGTCATCACTTTGCTTGTGTTTTTACTGTAAAACCTTGTTTTGTTTCTGTGTTTTATGTAATTCCACTCTGTAACCTCCCGGATCGTGCCTGAAAATAGTCATTCCTATGGCTAGCTCACCTACCAGGTAAACAAAAACTAAATACATAATCTGTTTAGAAAAGACAGGATAAAAAGAAAAGGGGGAGGAGTGACTATTTAAGAAACAACATAAAGGCTAATGAAATACAGGAGGGAAAGGATGGTGCAGAAATACTGTGGGTTACCTGAAAAAGAGGAAAGTGGCAGTTCTTCACATGGGGTGGTCTACCTCACATGGTGAGAATTGTTGGAAACAATCCACAATATGGCTCTCAAGGAAGAGGCATTAATAATAGGGGACTTCAATCCACTGGATGTGGATAGGAGCCTTCCTGCTGCAGCAATGACCAGGAGTAGGGACATCCTGGACTCTCTTCAGGGGGCATTCCTCAACTAACTGGTTAAGGAACCAACTGATTAGGGGGCATCGCTGGACCTAGTACTGACAAACGGGGACAGCATTGCTGATGTCACACTGTGGGACCACCTGGGGATCAGTGATCATCAGACAGTGTGGTTTAACAACAGAGCAGGGCCATAATCATATCACACCAGGACAAGGGTCCTGGATTTCAGGAGGGCCAATTTTAAGAAAATGGGAGCATGCCTCATGGATGCCCTGGGAGGGATAGGAAAACCAGGGGGAGTAAAAGAACAGGGGGCTACAATAAGAGAGGGAACTGAAAAAGCTACTAAACTCTGTGTCAGGCAGGTCAGCAGGGGCAAGAAAAAAGAGACTGCTATGGTTCTCTAACGAGGTAGCGGAAAAAGTAAAAGCAAAAAAAACAGGCATCAGAAACTACAAAGAACACAGAATGAGTAGGATAAGGAGAGTTACCAGGAGAAACAAAGGGAATCAGGGAAGGAAGTTAGGAGCACAAAAGCAAAAATAAATGAAAATATAGCCAAATCAGTAAAAAAGGGGAATAAAACATTTTATAGATACATTAGTGAAAAGAGGAAGTCCAAGGGAGAGATAGTAAGACTAAAAGGGTAAGGTGGCATTCTGTAGGAGAGGACAGCCAAAAAAGCAGACATATTTTACAAATATTTCTGTCTAGTATTCATAGAGAAGGGGGGTAGGAAATGGACCTTGGTTACAAGACAAGGGCATAAAGAATCAGGAGGTGGATACTAGCCCTTTCACAGTGGAAAAATTCCAAAGGGAGTTGTCAAAGTTAAAAGTAGACAAGGCAATGGGTCCAGATGCTGTGCAACCCAGGTTGCTGAGGAAGGTCAGGGAGGAGATGACTGCACCTCTGACAGCCCTGTTTAACTGATCACTAGAAACAGGGGAGGTACCGGGGAACTGGAGGAGGGCAGATGTAGTCCAACTCCACAAAAGTGTAAATAGGGAGGAGGCGGAAAATTACAGGCTGGTCAGCTTGACTTCAGTAGTGGGCAACATAATGGAATCATTACTGAAGGAAATGATTGAAGGGTACCTTGTTGCCAGAGGTCTACAGGATCCAAGGCAACATGGATTCACAAGGGGGAGGTCCTGCCACACAAACCTGATCAAGATCTTCAACTGGGTAACAAAGGAAGTGGACCAGGGAGGGGCGGCTGATGTGACCTATGTGGAATTCAGTCTAGGAGTAGGTCCTAAAATAGTAAAATGGTCAGAAAGCTGGATTAGTGATAGGAGCCAAAGAGTGGTGGTAAATGGGGTACACTCTGGGGAGGGCAAGGTGACTAGTGAGAGGCTGCAGGATTCAGTTTAAGGCCTGATCCTCTTCAGTGTCTTTATTAGTGACATTGCAGAAGGACTGGAGGGGAAGATGTGCCTATTCATGGATGACACAAAAATCTGCAACAGAGTAGACACACCTGGGGGGGGATGGTGAAAGAATGAAGGAGAATCTAAAGAATTTAGAAGGATTGTCACGAGTCTGGCAGCTCAGCCTTAATGCAAAAAAGTGCAAAATCATGCACTCAGTGCACAAAAACTCGAGGTCAAGGTACCAGCTCGGTGGGGGTGGGAGTGTTAGTAGTCACAAAACAGGGAACAGACCTGGGGGTTATCATTTCTAATAACCTGAAGATAACTAAACAGTGTGGCAAGGCAGTGACAATTGCTAGCGGAAAGCTCAAATGCATGAGGAGGAGTATCACAAGCAGAAAGAGAGAGATAATAATACCTCTGTATAGATCACTGGTGAGATCCAACCTCAAGTACTTTGCAGAGTTCTGGAGGCCTCATCTCTGAAAGGACATGGATATGGTGGAGGCAGTGCAAAGGAGGGCAAACAAAATGATCCAGAGCCTACATCAGAAGCCCTATGAAGAGAAAGGCTTAAGGATTTAAATACGTACTACTTAGAAGACAGGAGGGAACAGGGGAAAATGATAGAGACATTCAAATACCTATCCAGAATAAACAATGTATAGGAAGGGAGTATTTTCCAAAGGAAAATATGTTTGATGACAAGGGGTCAAAATATGAAGCTGGAGGGAGGGGGAGGCTGAGAGGAAATGTGAGGAAGTACTTCTTCATGGAGAGGGTGGTGGATGCTTGGAACAGCTTCCCAGAGGATGTTGTGGAGGCTAGGATATTCACAGGATTTAAGAATGCATGGGATAGACAAAAGGGAATCTTAGAAGCAAGAGGGTGTCTGCAAGCTGCAGTCCAGGTAGGGTCTCTGGTGGCAGACTAGGTTGGCCAAGTGGTCCTTATCTGCTGACAACTTCCATATTTCTATATTTCTATAGAAAAACAATTAAGCAGCTACAAATCAATCAGCTACCTCAGCAAATCCTACAGCAGGTGAACAATCATAAAATATGTTTTTTTTAAATTAGGATCAGTTTGCTGCCAAAGTGGGTTAGCCAATGTCCTTTTCACAAAAAAAAAGGAATACATCAAAAGGGGGCTTTGCTGCCTGAGCCTCCCCATGTCCCCTCCCTCACTATTCCAGTCACAGCATGATTGGAAGATGGCAGAGGGAGATTCAGGAGGGATGTGAGAAAGTTTTATTTGACAGAGAGAGTGGTTGATGTGTGGAAGAGCCTACCAGCAGAGGTGGTGGATCCAAGAACTGTTAATGGTTTCAAACATGACTTGGACTGAGTAAATGTATACCATAGAAACAAAATATTTTTACCTTGAAGACCATTACAGTGACAACTTCAAATGAATTCAAGATTGCCACGGTAAGGGTCCCACTGTACACCAGAGCTACTTTCACCAGTGTTTTGCCCCCTTCCAAGTCAATTCCAACTCAGAGTTGGTTATATAAAAGTCATAGGGTGGGGGTGCGCCTCACAAAAAAAACAGCGATGTTCTGACAGGCAAAATTTCACCTGTCAGCTCTGTGGATTTTGCTCTGCTGGATTTCAGCAACTTCATTGTCAATGTGGCTTGGTGGAACCCTGAGTAAAAGACTAGATAGTTACATGGTGGAAAGCAGTAAGGTGGGAGCAAGTGGGGGGTGAGGTCCCTGACTAGATATGATGTCCCTGGGTAGAATAGGATAAAACAGGGCAGACTGGATGCACCACTGGTCTTCTTCTGTGGACATTTTCTGTGTTTATAAGTACAACAAGAGTCCTTTTCCTCTTCCTTGGGAGGTGGGTGAAGACATTCCAGAATCAGAGTTTGAGATAAAAAAATAGGATATGGATGAGGGGAGGAAGCCTTGGATAGAGAGGATGCTTGCAGGGATTTAATGGAAAGGTCAGTGCATGGGTTCAGAGGCCTCTGTGTCCTCTGTTCCACTGAAAAGTTACCCACTCATTCCCAAGCAAGAAGTCAGATTGTGATGGTCTAGAAGAAGTGAATATTGACTTTTTTACCATCTTATTGGCCTACTGAAAGGGACTGGGGGGTTCTGTTTTTCTTCAGTAGACAGTGTTTCTCTGGTTTTAAACCCCTTCCAAAAATAGAATAGGTTAAGTATCTTTGCTGACTTTGCCCAGATAATTCCGTACTACAGGGGATGCAAGATGAAAAAAGAGTTTATAGAACCATCCCCATCCTATGGTGGTCTGGTCATGGTCCAGGTGGAGGGATGCTGATTCCTATGCCTGCTAGTGGATTAGAGAAGTGTTTCTTTTTCTTCTGGATCTTGGGTGGGAGGTTTTCAAGCCCATCCACAAGTGGCAGCAGGGTTCTTTTATGGGACACTCCTCAAATGGAGAAGATGATCTTCCATGGATGCAGGTGATAGGGAGAGCTGTAATGCATGCCCATGCAGGATGGGTTCAGGAAAAAGCTTTCCTCTGGAGGAGGATCTTGATAAGAAGGTCTTGGCTACACTGATAAGGCTGGAGCACCATGTTTGAGATACCCAACTAAACATACCACACCTCTATTATTTGTCATGTTAAATTGTTAAAAACCTACAGCTGTAGCCATTTAAAGCCAGTGGTAAGTTTTGTTTTTTTCTGTGTGTGACAGCTACATTGAGGAAACAATGATGAAAATGGATCATGGCAAGTCAATGTCCTTATTTGCTAAGAGATTTTTCCTTTTTTCTTTTCAGCAATTTGTTTTCAAAAATATGTTAATTGCATTTGTCCTAAGAAAATGCCAATCTAATTTTTACACTGATAGAAGTTCTCTCTTGTAGCTGTGCAACAAATATTATTCTCAGCATTTTGTCACAATTGTCTGCACAAAGAATAATGTGTGCTTTTAATCTTCATAAGCAACTTTTTTTTGCAGATTTTGTAAATGTATTTGGTAATTTCCTTTAGTGTTATCATGCATAGAAAGTACTTTACAATAATGCTAATGTTGCTTTACCATGCAACATCAGTGTCTTGTCACTAAAGCTGTTGTACTGTTTGTTGTTTGTAGTAGAAAACATTACTTTTCCAGGATGAGGAGTTTTGATCTACAATAGACTCTTCTAAACACATCTAGGCATAATTACTGAAAGGCCATAGTGAATAAGGGATCTTGGTGAAGAACTGACATTTGCTTTCTTCTTTTCATTTGAGATTTGAGATTTTTGATTTTGGTCACAAAGGATTAAAATGAGAGCACACAAGAGAGAAATACAACAGAAGAAAAAAAAGAGAATAACAGATGGGCATCCATCTGTTATGGTGTTATAAATCCATCAAGCTATTCCTATGATGTCATAAACCATGAGAGTGCTGCTTGAGAGGTTAATACAGTCAAAGGATTCCCTCAATGGTTTTAACAGCAATTGTAACAGACAGATACTCATCTTTAGTTTATTATAATATGTGGTTGCTGTCTTTTTTCCACCTTAAATTTGTTTCTGTTATAGCACTCCCACAATGTTAGCCATCAACTCCACTCCTGTGACTTTTGAAGTGAAATTTGACAGCCATGACAGAAACAAGTGTTGAGAACAGTTGAATTTCACAGACTTTGCCATTCAATTTTACCATTGTTTTGATGTCAGGTCAATAATATTACAGATTTTTGCTGATGTCAGAATGATAGTATTCCGACTCTCAATCAGGCTGACTGTTCTGTTATGAAAACAGCAACCATATATTACAATGCATTAACCTTTCCAATGTTTAGAATTTACTCTGATAGTGTCTCATCTATCACTGGCTTTGTACTGTACACTGTAGTACCATTATTCACATCCAGAAAGATAACACATACTTTGACAGAAAAACACAGATAGTTTAACAAGGTAAAGACTATATGTGGGGTCAAAGGAAACAGATGCTGACAGAATATAATCTCTTATCTGTGTCTGCAATTGTCTGATTGTGCTGAAACTCAGTAGCCCTATTTTTAAAGAGCAGGTGTTTACTGATTAACCACTCCCCCCCCATCCAAATCGTTACTGTAGCCTCCGCTGCAACGATCCTTCCTTGTGCTGCATTTTTAGTTTAGTATATTTTTTTGTATAAACACTCATAAAATTAGCTCCCGGAACCCATGGACAAAATGCTCAAACTTTCCAAGGTGGAGGCATGCACCCACACTGGCACATTTTGTGATGTCAGTACTAGAATTGCACGGAGGCATGCCCCATAGGCTATAATGGGGCCAGTTTGGGCATGCATTTCTATATACTTTTAACTGCAGGTTTTGAAAAAAGAGGGCCACCACTCAACTAACAAGGTCCTTGTTAATTGAGTGGTGGCCTTCTTTTTGCAAAACCAGCAGTTAAAAATATATAAAAAAACGCATGCCAAAACCAGCCGCATTATAGCCTAGGGAGCAAACCCCCAAGTAATTCTAGTACTGACATCACAAAATGTGCCAGCTTGGGGGCATGCATCCAACTTAGGAAGTTTGAGCATGTTGTCAGTGGCTACCGAGAGATAATTTTATGAGTGTTTATACAAAAAATATGAAACTAAAAAATGCAGCACATGGAAGGATTGTTGTAACGGAGGCTAAGGTAATGATTCAGGTAAGGGTGGTTAATTAGTAAACACCTGCTCTTTAAGGGTCCCATCTTTTGTGACAGTTTCCATGATTTTCAGTAACTGAAGTCCACAAAATAATGTGTCAAAACAGTAGTACAATGTGCCAAAAAATGGTGTATGTGCCAAAAATAGTGCATGTGTCAAAACAACTGTGCATATGCCAAAAAATGGTACATTGAAAACTCTTTTAGGCAAGCTCCACATTTTGCATCCAAACTGCTTGATGATCTAACTAGTGGTATAGAAGTGCAGACTGAAGTCTTCTTTGAAAATATAGGTAGAACATTCTGATTTCCAAAACCTGCCCTGATGACTTACCTGACACTCTCATTTCTGGATCACAGTGGTTAATTTTAAATGTCATTGATCATCCAGAAAGTACTGCTGATTTCTGTCCACTTTTTAATTTTCATATTGTTTTACTGTTTTCAAAAATGTATTGTTCAAATGATGTAATGCCTCTTCTTCAGGTACAGTACTGCTTGCTGCACCAACATTTAGAGGAGGCGTCTCATCGTCAGGGTATTCTGTTAGTATTTTACAATGGCATTAACTAGATAGCATTAGTCTGAAAATTACTGGCATCATCCTCCCTGAGAGGGTCCATTGTGTAACAGTCTCTCTGGAAATTGACTCCTATTTCCTGAGAGATTTGGAATCATGCAGAGATTCCTGTTGTACATGGCAGCATTATAGGGCAAGCTGCAAATAATTGGTGAATGGTTGAATTCACTATAGTAAAATGTCATATTGGAGGCTGCTACCAGAAATTATCCTACTAATTGTTATCTAGTTAAAGCCATTGTAAATCTTTAACTATGTACCCTGAAGCAAGACTCCTGCTCAAAACATCAGTATGGCAAGCTGTATTATATACTGTATTATCTGGTATAAGAATATTTGACCAATACAGTTTTGCAAATCATTAACTTGCTGATGACAGGGCCCCCTTTCTGATACCTTCTGACAATTTACATGACTATATCATAACAGTTCCCATCTGAGTATTCATTTGCATTTTTTACTCAGTTTACTCAGTTTTATTAGGTAGAAGAAGGTCCAAAGACCCATCGAGACTACCTCTCCATACTCTGTGGAGTAAAACATCTAATTACCCAACAGGTGTTTATCCAGATAACTTTTAAACAGTTCTATATTAGAAGCTTCAATTATATGTTGTGGTAACTTATTCCACAGGTTTGCAGCTCTGATGGTGAAGAAGTGTTTCCTTTTATCCTTATGTGCCATAGGTACAAATAGTTGTCTATTGTTACATCTAAGAAGACCTATTTTATTTGCAAATTTAAACCCACAGTCTGTTCTCAAAATATTATCTTTTAAGATGTTAAATAATAATAATAAATCTCCTCTATTTTTCCTTGTATCCAGGTCGTAAAGGTTAAGTGCAATACACCTATCCTTATAGCTGATATTCTGTAGTTTAGGGATTAATTTAGTAACTTTTCTTTGAACACTCTCAAGAAGGATTTTATAATTTTTAAGATAAGGTGCCCAAAAGGCAGCACCAAAGTCCAAGTGTGGCCTAATAAATGAATTACAGATAGGAATTAAACATGCTTCCTGTTTACAGAAAAATTATTTTTTGACAGCAGATATAATTCGATTTGCTCTTAAAGAAATATGTCTGTAATGTCCCTGATGATAACTGATTAGTTATCAGAATGCCCAGATCTCTCTCTGAAGATAGTGATCTAATCTCCAGACTGTTTAGGTAATATTTATTATAATGATTTCTTAACCCCAAATGCATAATGACACATGTGTCACTATTAAAAAACATTTTATTGTTTAAAGACCATTTTTTGAGTATACTAATATCATTTTGAAAAGAGTTTGCTTGCTCAATAGACTTAACCTCATTACAGATCTTTGTATCATCAGCAAATTTGCTAATATGAGCCTTTAATCCAATATGTAAATCAGATATAAAAATATTAAACAAAGTGGGCCCCAATACAGAACCTTGGTGGACTCCACTAGTAAGAGGGATTGACTTTGAATAAATATCATGGATTTTAACCTTCTGAGTCCTAGAATTTAACCATGCTGTAACCCATAGTATAATATGATGATCTAGACCTATATTAATCATTTTATCAATAAGGATCTTATGTGAAACTTTATCAAATGCTTTTTTAAAATCAAGAAATAAGACATTGACTGGAATATTATGATCTAACAAATGACTGACTTTTTCATGAAAACCAATAAGATTAGTAGTGCATGATCTCTGCTTAATAAAGCCATGTTTAGGATCCTTAAGTCCCTTTATGTCTAATTCATTTTCCAATCTATGTTTTATAACACGCTTCATAATTTTACATATAACCGATGTTAGGCTAATTGGTCTGTAGTTTTCAACTAAAGATTTGTTACCTTTTTTTGTGGATAGGACAAACCACATCTAGTTTCCATTCAGTAGGCAGCTCACTGTGTTTCAAAGAAAAGTTAGGCAGAAGTTTTAGAGGAGTACTAATAGAATTTGCCATATTTAATACAAAATCCAGGCTAATACCATTAGGGCCAAGGGCTGAATGTGGTTTAACCATCTTAATGGCAGCTACTATTTCAGTATCAGTAAATAGTAACGATGTTGGTAAGTCAGTTTTGCTGAAATTTATAAGCTTCTTTGAGTTAAACACAGAGCCAAAATAATAATTAAAATTATTTGCTATACTTAAATGTTCAGTAATGATTTTACCATTTACATTTAATTTCTCAATGTCAAAGGCCTTATGTTTACTAGAAGTTATGTAACAATAGAAAGCTTTAGGATTTTTTACAATAGCAAGCTTAAATTCATTTTTTTTTCCTTTCCATTTTTATCATTTGTTTGGTGTGTTTTAATTCATTTTTATAATTTAACATATTAATCTGGCTAGGATGTTTTTTCATAATTTTGTGAGCCTTTTCTTTTTTATGAATTTGTAATCGAATGGATTTAGTCAGCCATGGAGAAATTTTACCTTTATTATTATGAGTTTTTTTAATTGGTACATATAATTTCTCAAGTTCATTGATAATTGATTTAAATAATTCCCACCTTTATTCAACATTTAAATTTTCAAATAGACTATCCCAACTATACCCACTTAAGGCCTTATTAATTTTTTCATAGTTTGCTTTATTATAGTTATATCTATACTGAGTCTTACCTATACCTAGTTTGTATCTATTTATTGTGAACACAATAGTTTGATGATCACTGTTTCCAATTGGAGTATTTATACTTAAATCAACAATATCCATGGGGAAGTTAGTCATAACCAGGTCTAAGATGTTATTGCCTCTGGTCTGTTCATGTACCATCTGATCTAATCTGGCAGTAATTATGCAATCTAAAAAATGGCTCTCTGATAGAGTTTTGGTTGTTAAGGCATCCCAGTTTATCCCTGGATAATTAAAGTCTCCTACTGTTATTACTTCAGATTCTGAAGTTAAATGAATGATTTCAGTTTGTATAGATAAATCATAATTTAAATCTGAAGATGGTGGTCTATAGAAATTCGCCAGGAGAAATTTGGCCCCACTATGTGCCTACACAATATTATTCGACAAGCAATGGGTGCCAGGTTTCGACCTTCCACTGCTGTAAGAAAGAATAATCTGCATCCCACTAGCCCTGCCTACTGCCTTGTTGTACTTCCCTGCCCCCTTGCTGTCACCAGATATTATGACCCCAAGATCCTTTTCCTGTTTAGAAACCATCAATACCTGCACACCATTCTATACACTGCCGTGGGTTTATATGCCCATGGTGCACGATGTTCCACTTTTTTTACATTGAAACCCAGCTGCCATACCCTCAAACACTACTAAAGTTTTATCAGGTCTCATTTTATTTTCTTTACCCACTCCGGAGTATCTACTCCATTGTAGATTTGGTGCATTGGTAAAGAGGCATAGTTTCCCTACTGGTTCTTCTACAGAGCAGTTTAAATTCATTAACCTACATAAGTTATCTTCTTGACTTTCAGCCATTCTCCCAGGGCAATCAGTGAAATGTATTGTTTACATCAGGATATTCATTATGTCCCTAGCTAATTCTACAACCAAACCAAAGTATAAGATTTGGCTTTAGCGTTCAGACTGCTTTATTACCACTGTAACTTCAGAAAAACTCTTGACTGTGTCTGGATATAGTTCACTCAGTAGTTATGCTGTCTTATATGATGGATCTTAAAGCCTTTAAGCATCTTTATTCATTTTTTTTATCTTCTTTTAAAGGTCTGCAAGTCATACTGCCAGAGTATATACAAGAGCGCTTTGTTGAGGCAGCTCTCAGTTACATTGCCTGTAACTCAGAGGGTGGATTTATCTGCAAGGACAATGACTGCTGGTGCCAATGCAGTCCCACCTTCCCAGAATGTAATTGTCCTTACATGGACATCCAAGCAATGGAGGAAAAGTTGCTTCAAATAATCGAGGCCTGGACTGCTTGCAACAGCGAGTTTGAGGAGTCAGGTGTGAAGACACTTATTTTAAAATATTCTGAAAAGTGTTATTATAGTTTAGTTTTTACACATTTAAATATATAGAATAAATATAACAGAAGTTCAGCATGCAAGTAAATAATGCCATTGATGGGGGCTGATGAGCTTATAAACATTGAGTCTGCAGTAAAAGTGGCTTAATGATCAGTTTTTCCATTTTAGATGGCAATATTTCATGAATACATTGTAATTTTCTATCATTTGCTTTACTGTATATACTGCATTTTCTTAGCTAAAAACACTGCATGCTTAAAAATATTTTCAGTTATTTTAAAACATTTCCAGTAGTTGAGGAGGTAAACTCATTATGTACTAATAAGTTGTTAATAGTTTCCCATGGTTGCTGATTGATAACATTTGGAGGCATAGTCTCTGCCAGTTAAGTATTGTCATTGTTGCTGATTCATTTTGAAAAGGTACTGCATGAAGTGCTCCATTTCCTGTAGTCATGCCTTATGGAACTGATGTCACTGGAAAAATGATTCAGGCTTCTAACCAAAGAATGTCTCAATTTCAATTATTTTTAGAGAATCTAAAACATTTTCAGGAATGTAGGAGTAAAACTTGTTAAGTAGTTATGACTGTTAAATTGTTTCTGTAATTGCTGATTGGCAAGCTGAAATCAGAGCTTCAGTCTGTCACCTATTGCTGTGTTTGCTGATATTGAAGATGTAGGAAATGTTGTGTTCAGTTCTTTGATATACAATTTGTGTGCCTGTATGAGTGGATGAAAGATGACTTCCATCAGCATTCCGGTGTTTGTAGCTGTTTAGCTGTTTGTAGCTGTCCTGAATAAATGAGAACTAGAAGACTAAATAGTAAAGAAAACAAAGAGACTGCAGGGAAAGACCAGTATGCACAAAATTGTTGTTTGCCTCCTGGATATGATGGCAGAGAAAATAATTCAAAGTATGAGGGGACAGGGGTGGGTGGTAGAGACCCTATTATTTGATGGGGGAATGCCCCAAATGGAGGGGAGAGAAACAGAGTCCTTATGCTAGAAGACTCTATGGTAAGGGGAACACAGTGTCCACATGGAAAAGCTAGTCTACACAAAAATGCTGTTTGTCTCCCTAGTATGACAGAAGAGAAAATCACACCTATAATACACTTACATAGCCCTGGGGAGGGGAAAACCCCATATAATCATTCACTTGAGTACAAATGGGTGTTATGCAGAGTGGAGCTACTTAAAGAAATTTTCAGGTTCCTTAAGGTAAAACTCAGGAGGAGGGCAAAAATTATTGCATTGTCAGAGTTACTGCCAGTGCTCCTATCTAGTACAGGAAGGACGCTCAGAATTTCAGACTTCAACAAATGGCCCAAGGAGTTATGTAGGGAGAAACGCTTTGTATAGATTGTGAACTGGAAAAGAGTCTGGGATGAGGGAACTCTGCACTTATCTGGCAGGCTTCATTAAACCAGGGAAGGGGACTAGGACACTAAAGAGCAGGCTGTGGGATTTCATAGACTGAAATTTAAACTAAGGAGGGGAGAGTACTATGAGGCAAGGGATCCCAAGTGTTCCAAAGGAAGGTGCTGGCAAGCCCTCAGCATATGGATACATTTAGAGGGAGGTACTCTGGATGTAAGGGTGAGGAGGGGGATGGAGGTGGGGTAATAAATAATGGTGGAGGATAAGATGATGATAGGAGGGAGGATATATCATGATGCAAGATGGCAAACCTCAAGTACAGTAGGTCAGTCATGAAAGAATGCAAGTCACCAGTCAAGTACAGTGGAATTAGCAGGGAGAGGAAGGGGAAGAGAAAGACAGGGATCATGGAGAGTGGTTTTAACCAATGATAGGATCCTGGGGAACAAGACAGATTCATTCCAGGCCATGGTGATGGAAGGCCATTTAGATTTGGAAGCAGCCACCAAGAACTGGGCATTCCCAAACTATGACTTGGCTCTCTCCATCTTGGGATTCACTGTCATACAGTTTCAGGCAAAGGCATGGTCTGATATTTTCTAAAATGTCTCTGATATTTCTAGAGAAATTCCCTGCCTGTCTTCAATACCACTAAATGTCCACCAGAGAGCATCTCTTTAGAAATATTGGGAAATATCTGATGAAGTCTTTGGTTGGAACTGTAGTGCAACTGTATGAAGGATAAAGCATAGGGTGGGGAGGAGGAGTGGTCCTATATGTCAGAGAAGTGATTACAGCCACGAGGGAGGGCATAGCATTTGAATACAAAGGCAATATGGATACAGATCCAAACAGTAGCAGGGCAAAAGATCAGGGTGTGGGTGGTATACAGGCCTCTAAATTAAAGTGAAACCATAGACCATGAGTTGGTAAAGGAGATAAGGAAAGCATCTTTCAGGTGAGAAATATGGTAATAGTGGGTTACTTCAACTAATCAGATGCAGATTACAGCATCGCTAAAGGCAGCAAAAGCAGAAGCCAAATGCTCCTGGATGCAGTCCAAGGAGGTTTCTTAACCAGGGAATGATTGAGCTGACTTGGAACCAGGCAGTCTTGGATCTAGTACAGACAAATTGTAACATATCAGGGACATAAAGTGTAAATAAGGGTGGTACTGACCATCAATGACTGTGGTTTCAACTTAATATGTGGAAAGATCTCCTGAAAACCATTTTATTTATTTATTTAGTTATTCATTTATTTTTTATTTTACAAAATTTGGCCAGAAAATACACACTAAGCTGAGGCTTGTTTCCAGATGTATCCTAGCAGCGAAGGGAAGTTAAGCGACTTGCTCATGGTCACACAGTGTGCAAGTAGTGGCTGTGGGATTCAGACTCAGGTCTCCAGGTTTGCAGCTCATTGCTCTTAGTCACTAGTATACTGTCTCCTGAAACACAACTTGCTCAATTCTTTGCGAATAAGGTGGCCGACATCAGGTCGGAAATCCATCTGACTTGCTCTATGGGTGATACATAGATACATAGATACATAGACAGTGTCGGCAGATAAGGGCCTATGGCCCACCCAGTCTGCCCATTTAAGTTTGTAAGTTCAGTTTATGTTTTCCAGGAAGTCTGTTGCCCCTTACCCCTGAAAATAAAATGCGGTTGGTCGTTGTGTGGCCACTACTCCCTGTACTTCCTGGAGTTCTTTTGACCTCCTGGATATCGAAGACATTATGAGGATTGTCCAGGGCATGCATCCTACATGCTGTAGTTTAGATCCGGGCCCACTTCCCTGATTTTGCGTTGTCATGAGATCAAATTGTCCAGTGCTCCTTGGAATCAGGTGATTTTCCAAGCACCCTGAAGGAGGCAGTAGTGATATCTCTCCTGAAGAAAGCTTCACTGGACCCAGACATTTTTGCCAACTACAGACCTATCTCGAACCTTCCTTTTTTAGGTAAGGTTATAGAGAAAGTAGTGGCAATCCAGTTGGAGAACTATTTGACCATCCATAATGTCTATGAACCTCTCCAGTTGGGTTTTCATAAAAGGCACAGTACTGAGACTGCTCTGGTTTGGGTGCTGAATGATCTCTTGATGGTGAGAGATCAGAGAAACCATTCCATCTTGGTTCTCCTTGATCTCTCCTCAGCTTTCGACACTGTAGACCATGAGGTGCTGCTCGATCACCTGAGGTCCATCTGTGGCCTGTCAAATACAGTGCTTGGTTGGTTTTCTTCTTTCCTTGCTGGTAGAACACAGAGAGTTGTGTCTGGGTTTTTTTCCTCTTATCCTTTCTCTCTGTCTTGCAGAGTCCCTCAGGGTTCAGTGTTGTCCCCCATGCTGTTTGCAGTGTATATGCTACCCCTTGGAGACATTGTAAGATGGTAGGGGCTGCAGTTTCATTGCTACACTGATGATACCCAGCTATACCTGTCTTTTGCTCCTGACCAGGCTAGTGCACTCTCAGTATTTAATAACTGTCTAGTTGAAATCCAACACTGGATGAATTTGAGATGGTTGAAATTGAACACGGGAAAGACTGAGATGATGGTGGTGGACCCGGGTCGCAAGATAGAGAGGTTGAGGATTTATAGACCCTCTGGAATATATCTGGGGGCAAAGAGATCCTTACCTCTGAATGGGTGCACAACCTTGGAGTCGTACTTTATGATGGGCCGACCCTTCATCATCAGATGTCACTAGTCATCAAATCGGCCTTTTACCATCTTCAGAATATTGCCAGGGTCAAACACCTTGTTCCGTCTGGTGACCTGCTGGTATTGGTCCATGCCTTTGTGACCTCTCAGCTCAACTACTGCAACTCCTTTTATCTAGGGCTTTCTGAGGTTGATATCCACCACCTGCAGCTTGTGCTTGTGCAGAATGCTGCCACTCAGTTATTGACTGGGGTACTTAGAAGTTCACATATTACCCCTGTGCTGCGCAATCTGCACCAGCTGCTAATTCAGTGATGGATCACCATTAAAGTATGCTTGTTGACCTACAAAGCTCTACATGGTCTTGGTCCTGACTATCTGAAAGAGCTCCTGATTCCCTACAACCCTGTGCGATGGCTCCACTTGGCTGACAAGGGGTTGTTGGAGATTCCAAGAGTTATTTTGAAATCTTCCAGGGCCTGGGCTTTTGCTTTTGCAGCTCCAACCCTCTGGAATTCTCTGCTCTTTTAGCTTCAGGAGTGTATGATCATGGGGGGTTTTAAGCAGGCACTGAAAATGTTTTTGTGGACATTGGCATTCCCAGAAATATAATGGATGTTATTGTTTTATATCTTTTATCACCTGATGATTGTTTTAATGTACGACACCTTGATATTTGAAATGTGCCATATAAATAAAGATTATTATTATTATTACATGTTTTAGATTAAGAAAAAAATGTTGCCAAAATGGAAAGACAATTGGACAAGTATGTGGCTGGCTCAAGCAACTGGGAAGGCATGTGGCTGAGTTCATTGAATAAGGGGGTATAAGCAAGGCCCAGAAATTCTCAGTGGGCTGCAGAATTTTAGCAGAACTTGTAGTTCATCAGAGAACTTCTTTGCGGTGCCACAGAATTCACTCTTCTTGGTGAGTTTTTTATTAACATTTCTGTTTATACATAGAATCTGGTTCCCTTCCCCTCTTTTATATCAAAACCCCCCTATATGTTCAGAATGTGGTGTTATCATTGCTATAACATCATACATTAGCTAATGAAATGGCTGCATTCTGCAACAGAAATAAACAGTCACTTATCTACCACAGCTCCCACTGCCAGAGACGGTGGCACAGCACATCATGCATGGTGATATTTGTTCAACCTGCACTACAGCCTAATACAATTTTCAGTCTTACATTGTTGCACTAGGGCCAACTTAAACAAAACCTTGTTAATAGCACAGACCTATTAAATCCATACCTTAATTTGTACAAACCTATTTGTGCCTTTAAGGTGTAGAGACGCTATCTGAAATGAATAACTGGTAAAATGAATTTAACTGTCTAAATTTTTAAGAAAAATAAAGTAATTGTGCTCAGAAAAGTGAAATATAATAATGTGTAGACCTGTTGAAAGAATAGACCTGTTAAGTAAATAATTTCACTGTACGCATTTTTGCCAGGGTTATTGATTACATATTGTCATTGGTTGATAGAATCACCTAAAAGTTATTGAGAAATGTTGTGTGCAGGGACACCTATTGGGCCAGAGGGTAGCATGCTGTGTTTCCGTGCCAGCAACTCAGGTTCAGAGATTAGCTCTGGGAGCTGGCCTGGCAGCACAAGGATTGGTGGAACACATCACTGCCCGGAGCCTGGGAAGGTATGGTGCAGTGTTCTGTCACATGGTGAACACATTGTGATGGGCTGGAGAGATCTATCTCACAATTAGTTCACATGCATGTCATGGCCTGATGGTGTTACGCAGTGTGTCAGGAAAAGCAGGTTGACATGAAAAATGAGTTTTACAATAACTCCTCTATTTCATTTCCAATGGGTCCTGTATGAATGAGGATGCAAGTTCATGGAAATTAAAAAAAATATATACATATATATATATATATATATATATAAAATACAAAATCACACACGCCCCCACAATGCAAAGCATCATGGGCTACATATACAAATCACCACAGAATGTTATGCTAGTCCAACTTTAAGCAGAATTGCATGGTGCGAAAGGCCTCTCACACAGTTTGCAAAGGGCACCCTTGCAAGCTGTGTGATAGCTACTTCAGCTTTAAAATGAATAACATTCTATGTGTTATATATAACCCATAATGCACGACCAATGAGCTATAACAACTTCCCAGCCAAATGCCCTTCAGGGTAACCCTTGCCTCAGTGTTTGACAGAGGTTCTTTGTCTATATATATATATATATATATATACACACACACACACACACACACACTCTCACACTCACATTCACACACACATACAGTATCTCTGTCTCTCTCACCACACACACACATATTTGTATGTATGTTACAGATTGCAGATAAATATATAAGTGATACACAGTGGGAACCTCATGAGTGGTGTAGAAAGCACATACAAATATACAGTATAAGTGATAGACAGTAGAAACCTCATTAGTGGGATAGATAGCATGCATATAGAAATACATTATTTATCACATAAGATCCCCTCTGCATATGTCATTTATGCAACAGGCTAGGACCTTAAGGGAGAGACATTTGTTTTGCTTTTTTAGGCATAAAATTATTTTTATAAATATGTTATTTTTTGAACTAGTGTTACTGTGCTTTCCACCATCCTGATTGCTATAACTACTGCCATGAAAGTGAAGTCAGGATGACAAGCTGACACTGTGATGTAGTAGTTTGTTAGTGCCACAGAACTTCCGTAGAAATTACAAACCACCACCGCAGAAGTTCTGCGGCAAATGGTAGTCTTGATGCAGAACTTGGTCCCACTGTGCCATAGAAAAGTAGGGGCCCTGGGTATAAGAAAACTGGTCCATCATTAAGGAAGGAATCCAGGAAGTCAAATACTTGTCTGAAGTAGAAAGGTAAGAAGAACAAACACAAGAAACCCCTCTGGTACAAAGGGGAGTTAATAAGTTCAGTAAGGGAGAAAAAGGCTTCCTTCAGTGGATACAGAAAGATGTAACATGAGAAAGACAGAGTGGGCTACCAGGTAAAACATATGTCAAGTAGTAAGGAAGTGAGAAAGACCAAAACATTAGCTGGACTGAGAAGAGTGGTGTTATTCAAGGAAGGAGACAAGACATATTTGTTTCAGTATATCAAGGAGATAAAAGGAGGACAAAAGGAAGGTAATGTCAAGCTTAGACAAGAGACTGTGTGGATGGAGGACAGCAAAGGAAAGGTAGAAGTATTGAACAAATACTTCTGCTCAATATAGACTAAGGAGAAGGATCAAAGAATGTCATAAGGTGGGATATGCAAAGGGACGGTGTGGATTTACTGATGTCTGAAGAACCAATAATGGCTGACAAGTTCTCAAGGGACTAATGGCCCTTAAATTGGGTAAATGTCTTGGACTTCATGGTACTTGCCCATGGGTACTGATGGAGCTGGAAGCTATCCACATTGACCAGCCTGTTCAGTAGCTCCCTAGACTCAGGCACGGTGCCTCAAGAGTGGAGAATTGCGGATGTAGTGTCCTTGCTTAACAGCAGGGCCAAGGATGAGATGGAGAACTACAAACCAGTCAGTGTGACAATAATCATTGGCAAGCTGATGTGAAACATTCTCAAGAAAAGGTTGGCCATGTTTCAGGGGGCAAATGGGCTCGAAGGTGACAGAATGCATTGATGTGTGGCAAAGAATTCATGTCAAACAAACTTGATAAATATTTTTGACTATATCACAAAGGCATTGGATAATGGCCAGGCAGTAGACATATTGTACCTGGATTATATCAATGCTTTTGCCCCCCATAAAGGATTGATCAAGAAGTTGGATGGCCTAACGGTAGGGCAACATGTCTAGGTGAGTAGTAAATTAGTTATGAGGGGAAACACAGATGTTAGAGGTACCAGGAAACACTGAGACATGAAAGATGAGACCAGCAGTGTATCACAGGTGTAGGTGCTTGGGTCAGTGTTGTTAAACATGCCTATTAATGACATGGTGGAAGACATTAAGTAAAAACTTTGCCTTTTCATGAATGACACCAAGCTCTATGGAAGGGTGGACACAATGGATGGGGTCAGGGACATGAGGACATGAAGGAGTACATAGAATGGTTGAAGCTGTGATCCAGAATCTGGCAAATGGGATTCAAAGCCAAAAAGTGCAAGGTCATGCATGTTGGAGAAAAATAATACAGAGATGAAGTAGAATTGTTAGGGTAACTACCATGGTGTGTAAAGAGGCAATCAGTTGCATTTACTAGCACCCTGAAGGCCTCTATGCAATTCTGTAAGGCAGTAGTGAGGCAAACAGGATGCAATGTTGTATAAGAAGAGGGTTCAAAAGCAGAAGAAAGGTGGTCATACTACCACTGTATGGATTCATGGTATGGCCTACCTGAAGTACGGCCTAAAATTCAGAAACTTCTACCACATACAGGAAAGCTCAAGGCAGTGCAAAAAGGCTATAAAAATGATCCAGTGGCAGCAAGGGCTCTTGTATGCATGACAGAGAACTTTTTAAGTACCTCAGAGGGATCAACAAGGTAGACTACAGTGCACTTTTCAGGACCAGCAAAAAGAAAAACAAGATGAAAAAGCTGGAGCAGGTTCACAAAAGAGAGTTACTAGTCACTTTTTCATGGAGTGTGTGGTAAAGAATTGAGAAGGCTGCCAGAAGAGGTAGTAAGAAAGAAACTGTGGATAATTTCAAGAGGTTATGGAATAAAGTAAAGGGGATGGGGTAAGAAATGGGAGAGTAAGATTGACCAGTGAGGTGGTGCGGAGCAGCACGTAGCTAAGGATGAATGGGTGCCGTATCAAGCAGACTCCACAGAACACAAGGCCTTCTTCTGCTACCAAACTTCTTATGTTTTTGTGTTTCAACAAGGAAAGTTTTCATCAAGTGGTTAGGAGCTTCTTTCAATCAAATTATGTTTTGTTGTAAAGTACATTCAGTTTCAAACTTTTATTTATCAGCATTTTACAGTATGTCATTATAGCATGAAATCCCTCTGCAAAAACAAGTTTGCCCTTTAAATGGCATCCCACTTCTTTTAATAACTATTATTACATTAATTTAAAAGTCTGACAAACAATAAAAAAACAATTCAATTGATATACATTTGGTATATGTGATAAAATATATAGTGTCCCTCAGGAAAACATGTGCCTGCATTTAGCATATGGCAGACAAAGAACAACATGAAATAAATGTGAATAGTAGCCAAGATTGCAGAAAGAAGTCAAATGCTTTGTGATATCTATATTCCATTCTTTTTCTGGGAAATTTCCAATCTTATTGGTGTTATACAATGGTGATCTAATGACTAGTGGGGTAACGTTAGGTATCGTTCTAGTACATGCACAGATTTATAGGATGCCACCCATGGACATTACTTATATTGTCTTAGCTCTTGCATATGTGGTGCTCTTGACTTTTCAAAAATGTAATTATTAATGGAATTTTTAAATGAAAGAGCTAGTTAAATAGCAATGTAGGTTATTTCCGCTCAGCTCACCTCACCTCAGTACAACAATTGAAAACATAACATGAGGGAGAAGCTAGATCCAATCAAGCCTACAGTAACTATTGTATTCACAGATTGGATCCAAGAAGCTCACTCACCAAATATATCAATTTTAAAACAGTTTTATTAAGTATAAATACTTCTCCATCAGAAATCACTCCAATGTTTCAGGTTACTGCTTCATTAGGGAAAGCTGGCCCACATGTATATCTAAAATAAAAATGTTGTTATTTACATACAGTAACTAAATAATATAGTGCTATTTCAAATAAATTAATTTAAATAAATCAGCCAACAAAGCTGCCTGCACTTACTTATGTGAATAGGTTTAGATGCAGTGGAATTTTAATTAATGTGTCTCTTAAATAATGTTACTATCTGTAAATAAATAATATTGAATAACATACCCCATATGCAGTTCCCAATAAATCCTCATCATACATAGTAACAGTAGTAACATAAATGCAGCATACCTCTTTAAATAAGTTGCAGAGCAAAAAAAATATATTTACCTCACCATTTTTATATTTCTTATTGTATTTCTGTAGTGCTCTCATATATTCTATTTCATAATGCTGACTAAATGCAGCCTATTCTGTTATTTCAAAACCACACTGAAAAAAAAAAACAGGAATTTGAGTTCTAGTTTCAACCATAAATGTGTTAGATATTTAACATTAATATCATTCAGGGTTTTTTCTTACATAAAACAAGTGGCACAAGGCTCAATACATTATTGCAGAAACATATTTAAAGGAACAATAAGTGCATCAGCGCGCTATTCATTCATTTACTCAGGTATTTTACTGATAACAGAAATACTATAAACACTATTTTATCATTTTAACTTAATTTTCTAAGGCAGGGGACTATGTCTTGACCTATAAAAACAAAGAGATACCTTTTTTTGTTTACAGTCTTATTATAAATCCTTTTCTTAAAGACTTTGTCTATTTCAGCTAACTTATCAAAAAGGGTAAAATGGTCCTATATGGCTCCTGTGCCTGCCACTTTACAAAGAGCACAGAGCAATGTGCAGGTAACACTTTTTATACTGATGGTGGTTTAAAACCTCAGGCAGGTAAAACACCTGGTGCACATTTTGTATCTGTTCCACATATTCAGTTTAACACACTATTGGAAGTTACCCTATCCACTGATTAATTACTAATTACTGTTCTTGAGAAATACCACTTTCTCTCAGTGCAGTTTAACCCCTGCAAGGTATACATATTTTTAAATCAAGGATGGAAATGAGAAAGGAAAAGTGTGGCCTACTGGGATTTGAACCTCAGATCTCTGGTATGCCGTTCCAGCGCTCTAACCACTAAGCTACAGGCTCACTGGTCAAAGCGTCTGGGAATTTCATACACCACACACATTCCTTTCTCTAGTGTTGCGCATAATTATGCAACTAACATTGGTTTCTAGTTGCATAATTGCCTTACACTAGAAAGAGAATAATAATAACTGTAGCCTCAGGCAACAATAACTAATAATAGGCGCTGAAATGTTTATACCGAATCTGAGTTCACACCACCTTTTCTCATTCCATCACTTAATTAAAAATATATTCTTGAAAAGAAATAATTGTGAACCTCTTTCATTATTTCATTTGCTGCTCCTGTTTACAGATAAATTCTTCAGTCTAAGCCGATAAATTCTTCAGTCTAAGCCTTTACCGTTGAAAACCTAGTAAGCAAAAACTACTGTAGTTACTATAGCAGGAGCCTCCTAACTGAATGAAAGAGAGCAACTGACCAGTGTTATAGAAACCTCTGCAGTGTGATCCTATAGATTTTAACTCCTATATAACTAGGGCCAGATATTCAAAGGTTAGCACGGGGTGTAAATCCGTTGCGCTGGACTAGTGCAGAATTTGCGTCCAACTGCTATATTTAAAAGGACATTTAGTGCCAGCACTAGGTGTTAGCGCTGATGCTAAATTATAATGTATGCAAGGGAGAGACTGAGAGGAGGGGCCCTGAATGCCAGTCCACTGGCATATTCAAAGGTATAGTGCCATGCTACAGGCATTAGCGCAGCCTGTAGCACGGCACTGAATACCGCTGAGAAAAGGCCGACAGTAATGTGGTGGCAGTGACCCACAAAAGCATGATTCCTGATCCCTGGTATCCATGCCAGTTATGTCCCTGGTAGTCTAGAGGTCCCCCCACCCCCAAGCACATATCCCAACCCCCATTGAAAATATGTAAGTATTCCTTTCCCTGGTAGTCTAGTGGTCCCCCACCCCAAGCACATATCCGACCCCCATTGAAAATATATAAGTATTCCTTTCCTGGTAGTCCAGCGGTCCCCCAACCCCTAAGCATGTATCCTGACCCAGTTGAAAATATATATAATTCCCTTTTCCTGGTAGTCTAGCAGTCCCTCCACCCCCAAGCACATATCCCGACCTCATTGAAAATAAATACAAATCCATTTCCCTGGTAGTCTAGTGTTGCCCCCACCCATCACTGACACCCCACTTATCCCATTACAGTCAGAGTACAGATCCAGCAACAGGCTCAGCCATCCTCTCACCACCACGATCGGCCGCAGCGCCCAACCTGTACTTCCATTCTGACCAATAGGGGGAGCTTTGTGCTCCATGCCGTAGCACCAGGCAAACTGCATGGTAAGCAGCACCTTATGAGATGCGAATATACCTGTTTGCCCATGGATTACCTAAGTAGACTCATTTGCATGGGAGCATTGAATATAGCTCTTGTTTGCCCCGGGCTAACCAGTTTGCACTGGGCTAATGTGTTAGCATTGTGAAATTGGGTTAGCCCTGGGCAAACCTTACTTCAGCATAGCACAGTTCTGCAGTGTGTGGCTCACATTGTTGTTTGCAGTCATACCTTTCAACTGTCCCTGATTTTCAGGGCTGTCCCTGATTTTACCCCACAGTTTTACTCTGTCCCTCCTAAAAATTGTGTTTCCATGACCAAACAGTAGGGATTGTAAGCATAAAATAATGTCAAACATTAATGTTACAGACATGTTCTTCCTTAGAAAATGCATTTTACACTAAACCACTTATTCTACCAGCTTCCTGAGTGGATATCACAAATTTTTCAGATGTGTCCCTGATTTTAAACCTTTGTCCCTGATTTTTTAAGCCTTGTAGCTGATTTATGAGGCACGGGGTTGAGAGGTGTGTTTGCAATAGATGTGAGACATCTCTGTGCAATCACACACAGTGTTCTCCACCTGCAACACTGGCTTGCTACAGAGTCTAATGAGCTGCAGCTGCAGTTTGCACTTCCCTGTTGCTATATTCGGTGCTGTCTTATTCCCAGGTTATTTTTGCCCTGCACTCCCAGACTGGTTTGCCCAGCTTCCTTAGACTGCTATATTCAGCAAGATTAGTACCGGGCTATTTCCTTTTCGATATAGCTTGCTTTGTGCTCTGGTCTAAGTTTACTCACAGAGCAGTGCTAATTTAGCCCCGGGACAAAGTTTTGAATATCTGGCCACTAGAATCTTAAACACAGAACAGAATGACCTCCCAGAGAATAATGGCGGGGGGATGCATAAAAAGATCCCTGTATGATCAGAATCCAATCAATGCCTTCATTTAGATCATACTATGGATTTGTTAACACACATCTATTAATGTAATATGTCACAGTGGGTGGTGTGGGGGAGGGACAAAGCCCCTGCAAAAACAAAATGTTCTTTATTGTATTTTCACCATGTAGCAGTCATTGGTGTCATTTTGGACCACTATCATTGGCATTGTTTCTTCAAATGGTATTTTGGATTGGGGCTGTTTTTGACAGTGCTGTTTTTGCTGTATGCTTGTTGATGGCACTGTTATTGTTTTGACCATCTTGACCTAGTGTCATGAAGAGGTGACCCAGAACATTGAAGTAATTTCTGGAGTAGAAATATTAATACTTAATAAAACTGTTTTGAAATATATATATTTGGTGAGTGAGCTTCGTTGATCCAATCTGTGAACACAGCTATTTAAATATCTTATAAAGGGTCTTTCCAGAAAGTAATCCAAGTTAAGTGCTGTCATGAATGTTTAAAGTTCAGTTAGATAAAGAGTGTCCTCATTATGCTTGCTTAAGGCCATCTTTTCCTTTAAGTACAGAATAGGAAAAGACTCTAGACTAATATTCAAAATCCTTAGCAAATATATAATTAATCTCATTTTAGCAAAGTAGTCTATTTTAATTCTATACATTCCAGCCCTAATTGTATAAGTGGGAGTAGACTGTGAAATCTTCAGCACAGCATGGTAAAAAGAAGAAACTGGCATTTCAGATTGCTCACATGGTAAAAAGAAAAAAAACTAATGTTTCAGATTGGTCACATGGAACTTATCCCTACACCTTTACAGCACATAGAACATATCCCTACACCTTGACACCATATTGTGCAATTAATATGCTTCATTTCCCTAGAATAGATGTCTGGTAATATGAGAATCTTAAGAGAGTTGCTTTGTTTTGATTAAGTTTCTTAGTTTGTGCCAGTAAGTGTTTAGGCCACTTACCATTGTATAAAAAAGATATGCCCAAGTACAATACATGTAATCACTTGTTACCTCAATCTTAGTCTGGTTTAAGTATGATAAGTAGATTTCTTTTTTTTTTTGGGGGTGGGTTGACGAGATATTTGTATCTTTAACTTAGTTAAATTAATGTTTAGTTTTATGTTAATACAAAGTTCATAAAACATATTTAATTTACATTGGAGTCCAACTGGGGACAGTGAAAGCAGAAACAGGTATCCGCATAAGCTAGAGCAGGACACTCTGTTCCAGCAATATTAGATAAATGAAAATTGGGCTGTGAATGATTGATAAGGATATCATTAACATAACTATCAAATATGACTGGAGACAGTAAGCATTCCTGTGTCACTCCATAATTAGACCCAGATCATTTAGAAATGTTACGATTTGAATCATGGCAGATAACAGTAAGGTTATTGAAATATTGCTATAATATTGGAACAGTACATTCCGTGTTATATTCAGGGCTTTCAGTTTTGACCACAATTTTTTTTTCTGTCCAATAAGCTGAAGGATACAGAGAAGTCTATTGAAATGCTGCATACAATCTTGTTTTCTTAACCAGAACAAATTTTTCTCCCAAGTGATTAATCATGTCTTATTCTCCTGGGTCAGTGTTGGTGGCTGTTTGTGTTTGTCTGTGTCTGTAGGTTAGGTTTTGAGGATTTACATGTTTATCTGCTTGAAGTAACTATGCAATTCTTGCTCACAACATCTGTGAAAGTCTCCTGGACTGGATTTCTGCAAAACTTCACCTCCAGGTATCTGCATTTTCATTTTAAAATCAACTTTTTGGAAGCCATCCTAAGCAAAAAATAAGTCAAGCAACTAAGTCTGACAAACTCAGTAATTCTGGGTCCTGCTCTGAATCCACATTTTCTTCTGACCTGCTTCTAAAGGAACTGTATATGGGCTATTCAACAACCTCCTTGAAAAACAAAGGAAGCATACAGACAAAAGGATTTCACAGCCTGCATATGCGAAGGCATAGTTCATCACCTTCAAGTATTTTAACACATTCTGTGACTCTGGACCTCAGCAGTTCACCATTTCTTCTGGCTTTTGACTTACCACCAGGTATCAGATTTTCAATTGAAATCAACCTTAAATGTACTTGTCTCTAAGGGCTATCTATCCAATAACCATTTTGAAAAACACAGGAGACATGCAGACAAGGTTTTCACATCCTACATATGCCCAGGCCGCAGTTCATCATCTCAGGCGTTTAAAATACTCTGTGACACAGGACCTCATCAGTTCACCATTTCCTCTGGATTTGAATTTTTCATTTAGTGCTTTCTCTTTATACCTAGTAGGCCTGCCCTAGGTGCTACTGCAGTGTGTCCACCCCACTACTGCTGCTGCTAACACTGAAGAAGGGAAGCTTTAAACCAGCTGCCCCCCAGGACTACACTGCCAGCTCCAAGAAGCTGACTGGGTGCTTCTGTAGTGCAACTGCCCACATCACCTGCCACCATCTCCCACCAGCTCGAGAAGTCCTGACTCATCTACCCTGGACAAGGACTACCAGTGCTGCACCCGAGGTAGTGACCTCGCAGCTTGTTTTTTTTTTTAAAACTCTTGAACTTTCAGGTGTTTCCTGCCGTGGCTGCTGATTGGACTGCTCAGCCGCCTGGTTTAAACTGATTGGTGTCGGGGCTTCTGGCTTCATGGCAGCCCCTGATTGGTCTCTTCTTCAATCCTCTCTAAGACTGCTAGCCTTAATATTTCTCTGTGTACTAAATTTTTGCTAATACTTGCCTAGACTGCTAGAACTGAATACCTGCCTACTAAATAATGTACTATGAATATTTAGAGCCTAGTTTGCTGCTACATTCCACTGTTTACTGCTGTGTTTAAGTTAATTTGTGCCCTGCTTAAAGCAAACTTGCCTTGCGGCAGCTGCTCAGCTATACTTTAACTCTTGTGCTATCCCTGCTGTTTCTATCCTCACTCTCTATCCACCAGCAGCTGCCTAGCAGCTCTATCTCTAAATTCCTCCTCTAATCAGTCCTTTCTGCCTATTACTGTACCGGCCCACTGATGGCAACTTCTCAGCACCTTTCCTTACTTGCTTTACTTGTCTGACTCAGTACTACTCTGCTACTCACTAAGCCTGAGCCTCTCCTCTCTTCTCCCTGCATCTTACCCTTCTAACCAGGCCTCGGTCCACAGAAAGCAGTGCTGCCCAAAAACCAGCCCCTTTCCTAATCCCCCCCTCACTTCTCCTACAGACCGCCCACCCACTTAGCCTTAATCCCTCTTTTGTTCTACTTTTCCCAGATCCCCACTGGCTGGCTGCCGCCAGCCCATGCCCAACTGCTCCCAGCCCACTCTTAGCTACAGCTACTTATTTTCTCCCTATTCTCACTTCCCTCCCAGATCTAGTAGGCTCACCCTGGGTGCTACTGTGGTGAAGCCACCCCACTACTGCTGCCACTCACACTGAAGAAATTAAGCCTTAACCCAGCTCCCCCTCCCCAGGACTATGTCGCCAGCTCCAAGAAGCCGACCAGGTGCTCCTGTAGCATGGCTACCCACAGCACCTGTCACCAGCTCATGGGTAAGCCCTGACTCAGCTACCCCAGACAAGGACTCCCAGTCTGTTGTTCTTGCCAGTGCTGTGTGCTGGCTCCCCACCAGCCCACCCTATCTGAACTCTTTCTTATACAGCTCCCCATGATCATATGACCCGAGGTAAAACTTACTAAGTGCCTGCTTTCCCATCTGCTCCTTATGCAGACCTACCGCTAGAGGTATTCAGAAAAGTGAGCAATTTGGCTTCGTATGAGTGGTACTACCTCCTCTTGAATGCCTAATCTCACATTAGGTTGGAACAAACCATTATAAAAAAAAAGCTGTGGCAAAACAGCAATGGAACCTACAACTACATCCTGGAAACCTGGGATTTTATTGTGCCTTGTCTCACTTACACTGATATCCCCCACAGAGCTCCCGAGCTGAAAGCTGCTGCCAGCTGCTCTAACTCACCCCCACATGACTGAACTAAATGCATATGGCACGACCACTTCTCCCGACTCCTGGACAAGCTCATACTCTACAAAAGGGCACCCCATGCATTGTCCCCAGAAACACAGGCCTAAATATCCCTCCTTAGTCTGGTACATCCATAGATTCCTTGCCCACTACAGCTCCTCTGAAATGCTGATATCTGGGACACGGCAATGCTCAAGAAGCTACAAACTCCTTCTGAACCACATTACCTATGTACTACAACTACTAATGCTGCTGGATAACATACACCCCAACCCTGGCCCTCCTCACTCTCAGAATAGCCCACAACAAAAATCTTCAGGACTCACCCTTGCAGCCTTAAGCATTTGCAGTCTGCTGCCCAAACTGGACAACCTAAAGTTATGGATTACCAAACACAACCCCGATATCCTCTCGATCATGGAAACATGGCTATCACCCAAGGTGCCGGACTCTGCAGTCATGCTGTCTGGATACACCCTTTTTAGGCAGGACCTTACCTCGAAGAAAGGAGGGAGTTGAGTAGTCTATGTACAGGACACACTTCAGGGGCATATCTTTCCCCTCCCCAACAGAAGCACCAATCTGCAAATCCTACCCATCAAAATCCTGCTGGGCGCTCACAACAAGGTGCTTATGATCCTCCCAGTCTACATCCCACCCAAAACAACAATTCCTGGTGCTAGTGACCTCATGAACTTTATTGGCACCCTGTG
Organism: Neoceratodus forsteri; assembly: GCA_016271365.2. Lineage (NCBI taxonomy): Eukaryota > Metazoa > Chordata > Ceratodontiformes > Ceratodontidae > Neoceratodus > Neoceratodus forsteri. Next base: position 114,123,823 of record CM028136.1, on the reverse strand, counting down.
CCTTAACTCTGAGATAATTTGTCTAGAGGATTTCAACATCAATTCACCCTCACTCGCAGCTGCTATGGTGAAAGACGCTTTAGCGACTATCCACTTTTCCCAGATGGTGGCAACCCCAACAAGGGTCAACTACAAAACTGGTTCTATCACACTGCTGGACTGGATCCTTGCAAACAGACCAGCCCACATCACCAACATCGCTGTCCTCCCTGACTCACTGAGTGATCATTCACCCATTATCTGCACCTGGCAAAACAACTTCAGCAAGACCCTGCCCAGAACTATAACCAGACATGTACTCCTCAAAGGGCGCCTACCGCAACTCAAAGTGGACCTTCAAGGCCTAGACTGGTCTGACCTACATGAAACAAATGATGTAGACATCGCACTCAGCCGCTGCATCCCAAAATTTAATGCCACTTACGATAAACATGCAGCCCTGAAAACAAGAAAATCTAAAGCTCCCTGCAACTCATAGATAATGCCAGGATTCCTGCTACAACTCAAAGCTGGATAAAGGCATGCACACATGGTACAGCTGCCAATATCCAACTATTTAAAAAAGCTAGAAATGAGTGCATAAAGGCTATCCACTAAGCAAAATGCTCTTACTATAAGGAAGTTATCTTCAACTTTTGGAACTGTAGCAAATCCTTCTGGGCCATCAATATCAAGCTTGAACTCATTAGTGGGGTCACTTTTTAGTTTCTTGTAAAATACACCATCATTTAACTGTCTATACTTGTCTTTGTCGTACTTCACACTATCCATTACCACTATTGCTCCTCCTTTGTCTGCCTGTTTAATTGTTAAATCTGTGTTAGATTCAAGTTTAGAAAATGTTTCTATCTCTTCCTTACTCAGGTTGTGAAAGTATCTAGAATTATTTATCTGTTTCAATTTTTCAATATCAATCTCATGGCTTTTAATAAAAACCTGTGAGGCAGATGTCATGGGGGCCAAAAAGTGGAAGGTAGTTTAAAAACATTAATTCGTACACTTTCTAGTATATCAGTTTCACCTCTATCAAGTATTGTCAAGTATTATCAGTGTCAGTGGCTCAGTAGGTAGCACACTCGCTTCTGAGGCCAGGAGATCAGAGGGCTGTGGGTTCAGTTCCCACATCTGGCACTTGGGTTAATATCCCAGTACTGACACTGTAATGCAGTATGAGAGGGGTGCTGTATTTCTGAGGTGCTGTCTTTTGGATGAGATGTTAAACTGAGGTCCCATCTGCCTGGATTGGTGGTAGTTCAGGTGGATGTTAAAGATCCCATGGCACTTATCGGAAAGAGTAGGGGAATTTCCTTCATTCACTAAAAATACCACCAACAGCTTAATCTGGTTCAAGGTCAGTTGGCATTCATCTGTATCCCCCTCCCCCGGGTCATGCCTGAAAATAGGCAGGATTTGTCTAGTGCACTTACCCGGTCAACAAAAGCTAAATAAATTGTTGTATCCAACTCCCCATGATTATCCTGGTGTTTGAAAAAGGATTTAAGACTCAAATTTCTACCCCATTCTATTGATGTCCACAACTGTTTCAAAAGCGTTAAAACTTTTTGTTGGTACAAATGGTAGTCCTTTACTTAACACCTTAAGTTCAGTGTCCATTAATATGTAGTCCGATAAGTTAATGACATTCAATAAGGTGTTTTCCCCTGTCTCAGTTGGCCTCTCCATGGTCTCCCTCTGTTTCTTCCTCTGCCTCCATCCCCTCTTGGAGCCCCCTCTTCTTGTTCTCTTTTTCCTGGGATCTAAAGAGTTTGACATTGACTGCGCCATGATACAAAAGGTCATGGTGGGGGGAGGGAGGGAGGTGACACATGGTTGTTCCTTCTCCTAAAAAAATATCAGTATTGTGCAGTTTGTGCTGTTTGTTCTGCAGCATTTTGCCCTTGTAAACTGGCTTTAGTATTATTTACAGGATCTAGGGCCCCAGTTTGTGTATTTACTTCTCTTGGGGTTTCCAATCAAAAATTTTCCCCTCCTTGTAGTCCCTCTCATCCCTTTCAAATGTTGTCTTTTTTATGTTCTTAATTTTCTCATCATATTTTCTCAAATTATTGGTAACATTCTCCAACAATTGATTGTATTGAGGAGTCCCAGAAAAAGTTTATAAAGCTCCTCTATTTCTTTTTGGATGAGGGTGTTTTCTGCCAGAATAAGTTCAATGTATTCTTTTCCTGCCTTCAAACTGTTATTTTTCCACTTATCTTGAAAGTCTATACAGCTTGCCTCACAGTTTGGGTTCTTTAAAACTCTTAGGCCTTTTGGTACCCTTTCAACTTCAAGGTATGCTTTAGGCTTATTTATTCCCATTGTAGTCACTTGACATTGAAAGCCAATTTCTCGAATTGTGTGAAGGCCAGTCTGTAACAGCAGTCCAGTGCACACAGTGGTGGAGTAAGGCACAGTTGCAGTATGTGACCAATGTGGGTGATAACAATGAAAAGGTGCACAACAACTGCAAACAACATTGCAGGCCAAACACAGCAGAACTGTACTATGGTATTGATAGGTTTGCTCAGGGCTAACTTGTTTGCCCAGCACTAACACATAAGCCTGGTGTTAAATTGTGCTATAGTCAAAGCTCCTATGCAAATAAGCCTACTTAGACAGTCCATGAACAAACAGCTCCATTAGCATCTCATCATGGCCTGCTTTGCATGCATTACCATGCAGATTGCCTGGTGCTATTGCATGGTGTACACAGCTCCACCTGTATGTCATACTGGAACTACAGATTGGTAGCTGCAGGCTGGGTTTGCTCTCAGCTCCACCTTAATGTCAGACATGATAAACAGGTTGGTAGCTACAGGCTAGGTTAGGACACAGAAACATAGGCCATTGTGGCACAGAGGGCTAGCACCACAGGAACAGGTGGTTGTGCTGCATGCCATAGACATATTGTTATTCCTGCTACAGTGTATATCAAATGGTACAGTACCAAAGTAGCTGATATTGTGAGGGACACAGCAATGCCTATGGTGTGTCAGGCAACAATGACTGCTGCTATCCACACAGTGACATGCACAGCTGGCAGGTGTGTTCTGACAGTGGAAAACACAGTCATACTGTCCTGTGACCCACATACACTGCAAATGGGATGGCATGGGATTCCCACACTAACATACACATGGCTGCCATCTGTGACAGGGAGCCTGGACAGGTGTGTGATATGTGCCCCGGGGGAGCAGACACATACCATCATACAGGCACACTGATGTGAGGTGCATTCCCATCACTGGCACATGTGCATTGTGTGGATGACCCCAGGCATGTGGCAGCACCTTCTATGTGGTGCAGCCTGGCAACCTGTATACCCTCCCCTTAGTACCCTTCATTTCCCCAGTGCTGCATGTGTGTGCTGGATTGTGGTGGGGGACTGGACATGTGTGCTTCATGGATGCACTGAGAAGGTCTTCGCTGGGCACTGGGGCACCCAGAAATGCTTGGCAGGATTGGGAGTAGTGCCAGATGATGGCGATGTCTGTATTGCCATTTGTATGCAGCATGTCTCTTCCATGGCATATGGAGTGGCCCAGGGTGGCCATCTGCCCTCGCTGCCTCCTCATTGGCTGCAGTCATCAGGTGCACCATGCTTCTGTTGTTGCTTATGGCCATGTTGCCTGTTGCTGCTGTGTCTACACCCCCATCCTTGTTTTGCCCAGAGTTAAGATTACCTTTTTCTGGGTGATAATTTGTGCCAGGCAAAGTTGCTGTGCAAAATCACGCAAACACACTTTGCATGGTACTATCACTCTAAATATAGCATAGTGCCTGTATTCATGTACACACCCCTTCTCTTTGCAATGTGCATACATTTTAATTTTGCCTGGCACTAATGCAGTTTGCACATGCTATTTGGTCTTTTGAATATAGGGGACCCATGCAAACCTGGCATAAACCCGGCACAAACAGTTTGCGCAAAGTGCAAAGTTTTGAATATCTGGCCCTTTGTATCTTTTACAGACACGGCATGATAACTATCTTTTCATAACCTGACCTGAAATTCAGTTTGTTGATCCTTCATAAATGCATTGTAACTTTTTCTGGCTTTACTTGAAAGGTTAAAATTAGGTCAGGATGGAATTTTGTATCCATTTTATAACTTGTGATAGTTCTTTTTTATGCAAAGCTACAGTAAATATTAAACCAGGTTGATGAATTGGGAGTTTTGATTTTCTGTGGGGAATATAGTACAGGTAATAATTTGTTCCAAAGCCCTTCTGAATATCAAATGACTCCTTAACATTAATTTCTGTAAAAAAAATTTTTCCTCAGAAAACTTTTCCAAACATATCAGCTCATCTAATTTCTGAAAAATGTCTATATTAATTCTTCTGTGTCTGAAGATAAGTTCTAGCAGTTTACACATTTGTGTACTGTTTTTTAAAAGTGTCTACAATGGTAGAGGAAAGCCCCAACAGTTTCAAGGGAGCACATTATCCTTCAGCTAATGCACTATTTTATATTTGTAAGTTGTATGTGGTGGAAAATAACCTAGAAGTGGTGCGTTATATGTAACTTGTCATTGTTGGTTTCTATGGTAAAATAATATTTTTAAACTTTGCATTGAAATGAAAAAGTTATTACTGTGAAAGTCTAATTATTCCAAATGATGCCATAGAGCAAGGTAGCCCAAACATTTAATAAACTATTTTTCTATGGAAGGTCTGTAGGTTTTACATGTTAATGTGCATTTTTTGTTGCAAAATTCTTTCTTCAAAAGTCTACTGTGTTTAAAGATTAAAACTTTTTTTGGGGGGTGGGGAGCTAACTGATGGGAAATGCATTCTCCATGAAAGTCTATAGCTGTTAAACACATGCATTTGGGTGATCATAAATTGATGACAGCATTTTTTTTTGTATGTCTCTGACTTTTAAAACTGCAACTCTTTTTACAAAAGTCTGGTGTTAAGGATAAACTAATCCATTAAAATAAGTTGTCAGTTGGTGGTGTAATTAATTAATTAGTGTTATACAGATGTTACAATTTTTTAAATAGTGCACAATCCAAATTCAGTTATGTGCAATGGCTCTATGGTGCCAGTTTGACAACCCTTTTGTCGACCAGCATCTCTCCAACAGGAATCTTGTCAACCACAAGTTGTGGTTTACATGATTCATGTGTGTCTCCTGGTCCATTTTTTTATAAGCCCCCCGAACAGCCCATGTGTGGGGCTCTGCCCCCACCCCCTAATCTTTAGGATTATCAGTTACAGTCAGAGTTGATTTGGGGTGGGGGTGCAGGATTGGGAGACAGTGTTCCCCTGACTCAGGCACACCAACACAATGACCTGGCAGCAAAGTGTTGATTTTGCTGGCAGGGTTGTAGTCCACTGTGTTGATGTTGCCATACATGGGGCATACCATGTTGGATATGGAGAAATAATGCCCACCTTTTCTAGAGGGGAAGAAAGCCAAACTATATATATATATATATATATATATATATATATATATATATATATATACACAGTGTATATATATATATATATATATATATATATATATCTTATAGTAAGTACACCGTACAAGTTAAGGTTCAGTAGGCAGTTTAATGTTACACCTCAAAGTTTGCACTTTAATAACTTTGCAACTGTTGAACAGAGTTGATAATATATATATATATATATATATATATATATATATATACACACACACGCACACGCTCAGTAGATCCATTGACACACCCCAATATGTGTGTGTGTGTGTATATATATATATATATATATATATATATATATATATATATACACCATGGCCACTTCTATGTTAAACCCTAAATTTTACAACTTAATTTAATAACGGTTCATTCGATTCATTTGAAATTTAGCATGCACAGTGTCATACCACAGCTCTCTGTATCTGGAAAGTTTTGTTCCATTAGGCTTTGCAGTTGTGGAGCTGTGGAGCATCACAATGTGTGGAAAATTCTCAACTTTTGTGAATTTTTTTGATTGTCTCCACAGGCTGAGTGGTTTTCTGTCTGGTCTAACATTTTCAGGGTATATGGAGACTAGGTCAGGGAAGTGCATTTTTAAGGTTTGATGAACAAAATATGAATCTGTTCAAAAGTTATTAAAAAAATAAGTTTTCTATTATAACTATGGGAAAAAATATATATGTTTTGCAGGAAAAAGCATGCCATACTTTTGTGAAAGCACCTTTTTCTGTTGCAAATGCCCTCAGTATTGTTGTCCGGCCACCATCTTGTTTTCAGTTAGTGGTAGAGAAAAAACATTCTCATTCGAAATACCATACCCCTTGGTAAACACCAACTGTTGTATTTACCTAAACGGGGCTCTAAAAACATGATACTGGCATCAGATTTTTAAAATAATGCTCAGAAATGTGTTTTGTAAGTTCATGTGTCTGTACTGTCACAATTTGTGAAAGTACAGCACGGCAGTGTTCTGCCATAATTTTGCAAGTTGTGAGTTCCTTTCACAATCTCTTTCTCAAATCTTGATACAAAATAATAAAACCAATTGGCCACTGTGAAAAGGCCAAAACATTTTTTAATCATTATTTTAAAGTTCTGCCTCTAAAATTGTGTTTATCTGCCCCCTTTAGGTAAACAGCTGTTGGCGTTAACCTAAAAAAAGTGTTAATCCTTTTTACAGCATTTAAGGGGAAGGGGGCTGAGGAATCTTAACATGTATAAAATTATATGTCTCAGCATCAGGGTGCCATATCCCCATGCCAGGAGTACTGTGTGAGTCTGTGTCACAAATCCCCCCTTGTTGTTGTGGGACACTGAGTAGCCCACTCCCAGTGTCCCCAGATACTACCCTACCCCCACCCTGCTTTGGGACAATGTGGACCCCACTCCCAGTGTTCCCAGACAAAGCCTTTTTATATCTGTAGTTGCTGACAATGGGGTGCCCAATCCACATGTTGGCAGTAGCCCCCCTTCACGCTGGTATGGGACACTGGGGAGCCCACTGCCAGTGTCCCCAGTTCTGTCACTGCCACTGAGTGGGAGTTAGGCCTGATGACCCCAAGGCACTCCTTGATACCTGTTGGTGTGTGGAGGATGGGTTGGGGGTGGAGTGGTAGGGTCAGTAACCCTAACACTGAAATTCCAGACTTCTTTCACTGTACTATCAACCCTAACTGATGCATTAGCAGAGTTTTTCTGCAATGATATATATATATATATATATATATATATATATATATATATATATATATATATGCACCATGTAAGTTTATCACTGTAGTGACAAAGGTAGGGAAATCTTGTTTTAGGTTTTCCAACCCTAACCCACTGGACAACTGAGGGAAATCAGGGGAGGAGCCTCCTTTGTGGTTGTTATCTCTGGAGCTCACCCCATTGTACACACTCCTTAAACATACACGTCTGTGTGTATCACATCTGAGCTTTCTTGCTACCACTGTGGGGTGAGCTTTAGTGTTGACAACCCCAAGGAAAACTCCACCCCTGCTTTGTTTCAGGTGTGGGAGGAGGTTAGGGTTAGAAAACCTAAAACCACTTTTCTCTACTTTTGTTGCTGTAGTCTTAAGCATAAATAGTGCACTAATGCAGTTTTTTTTTTTTCAAATAATTTCCTTATTTTTTTAAAATAGTTTAATTGCATGCTCATTTGCCTATGGGAGCGCAGGATCCTCTGGGCCTTGCACACCATTCCCTTCATAAATATAGAAATGTATGTTATTGTGGAAGTGCAGGGCCCCTTCAGGCCCTGTGCTTGCAATTGTAGCAAAGCAGCATCTAGCTTGTTAGAATAGCCTTCTTATTACCCCATCTCATGAAACCAGTACATAAAATGTTTAAATCACCATGAAACATTATTATGTGCCACTAGAATTTCATTCCCACCACAGGTGCAAAAACAGTGTGTCCAGGATTTGAAAAATGACAGTTGTCCCGTTAATGAGGTGGTTTAAAAAAATTGCAATGTGGTAATTTTGAGGTAAAAATAAAATTAGCATTATGAGTGAGCATTACAAAATTTCAACAAATGCACATTTCTTTTCCATTTTTACATATTTTGACCTCAAATTTTCAACATAGCTTTCTGATGACCCCACCTCATAAACAAGGACAGTGAAAATGTTCAAATCCCACCATAAAGGTAATTTCACCAAGTGACTACAACATCACCTTTGGGGGCAGATTTGCATAATTTTACTACCATTGTTCATGAGATGGTGTCTCGAAAAGGCCAGGTTGAAAATTTAGCGTCAAAATATGCAGAAATGTAATAGTTATGCATCAAAGTTGAAAACCCCATTGAAATACATTGAACTACATATACCTTAGTTTCCCCATATTGCAGTCAGCGGGTCCAGCAGCAAGATGTGCCTTTGATCAGAGACAGCCTCTTGGCATGGAGCCTGTTCAGGTGAGTGAGGGTGTGTTGGGGGTGTGGGGTGGTGGTGCTTAGTGGGAGATCATGGTGGAGGGTTGGATCAGTGAGGATTCTTTTTTAACAGGTTTGAAAAAGACATTGAAGGACAATTTTCTTTGAGTCAGAGAACTGAAATACAGGGACAGCAATCAGAGGGGGTGTCACTAGGCACCAGGGAAACTGGAAAATATATGGAGACAATGATAGGAGGGGTGGAGGATGCCACTAGACAACAGGGAATGATGCAAACAAATACAGGGATGGCAATCAGAGGGTGGGGGGTGCCACTAGACACCAGGGAATTATGAAACAAATATAGGGACAATGACTGGAGGGTATGGGTGCCACTAAACACCAGGGAAATATGAAAAAAATATGGGGACAATGATTGGAGGGTGAGGGTGCCACTAGACACCAGGGAAACAATATAAAACATGGAAAAGGAAATCAGAGGGTGGGGGGGGTGCCACTAGACACCAGGGAAAAAGTATAAAATATGTGGATGGCAATTGGGGGGCAGTTGCACTAGACACTAGGGAAAGAAGAAAAACATATGGGGACAGCAATCAGAAGGAGGAAGGTGCCAATAAAAACAAGGGGAAGCAATAAAAAATACAGAGAGGGTAATCAGAGAGTGTGGGCCACTAGACACCAGGGAAGTGCAATTGGAGGGTCCTTTCATATGAATAAAAAAGGCCATATGAAAAAGGTAGAAGTGAGTCATGAAAAATGATTACAAATGTAAAACAAAATGCATATTTGGGTCATTTTTCCAACAGGTAAGTGCAGAATCCACCAAACAGGGTCCCAATGAGTCAGATAGATGTGTTGATGTCTCTGTAGGATGTCATTTTTGTGGTTTCTGAATTTTTTTTTTAAAAGGGAAATATGATAGCGACAAATGAAGAAGAAATGTTTCCTCATGAAAAATGATTTGCCTCATATGAAAAAGGATTCTTTTTTCATTTCATACATCTGTCTTGAAGTGCTTACTGAGCATGCTCAGAAACCCAAATTAAAAAAAATGGATAACTCTGGAATGGATTAATAATTGTTCACCAAATGAGTAAAGGCACTATTGTTGGTAAGGCCTTTACTAGTCTGAAATTGTCAGCCCAAAATTCTAAACCATCTGGGCTCTAGGGACTGAAAAAAAAAAAAACAGCAAAAAAAAGCCACTAAAATTCACTTTTTTTTGTTATTACTTTTTTCCCCTGGAGTCCTCTGCTGCCCATCTGACATCTCCCCTGAGCAGACAATGGGTATTACACCCCCTCCCCTAAACCCCCAAGACTTACCCTTCATGGTCGTGGGTGGGGAGACATCTCGACCCACCAGAGTGGATCCAGTATTTGAGGAGGGCACGTTCCTGGGCCATTGCTGAGGGGGACCATCGTCATCCTGTGGAGGACTCCTTTTTCCCTATTTTCTTGCTCTCCTCAGTGGATGTGGCATGCAGTGATGCCAACGGCAGCAGCGTGCATGTTCCTACATTCGCTCCTCCAGGCGACTGTCACAATCCCCCGCCCACAAGTTCCAGGATCAGCGTGCCACCTCCCAACCTCCTCTAGGGGGCTAGAGATTGTCAAGTGCTGCCAACCCCCCTCCCCAGAGGAGAAGAAGAGCAGTCCATGGGATGCTCAATCCTTCTCCTCCCCTGCTGACCCCTGGCAGCCCATGCTCATTCCTGAACATGGGTCACAGGTGTGATGCGAGGTAAGGCATCCAGTGTCTCAGCCTTCAGCACCACTAGGCAGAAAAATTAACTTTTTTCACTATCCACATCTCGGAATTTGCAATACCAAAATGAATGAAACTTGAAACGTCAAGAGAGCTACCCCACAAGACTGTGCATGCAAGATTTTGTGCAAATCCATTTAACGGTTGCAAAGTTAATAATGTGTAAAAAATGGAGTTTAACATTAAACTGCCTACTCAACACTAAATGAAGGAGCGCAACCACACCCCTATAATATACTGTCTCCAAAAAATATTCACTCCCCTTAAAGTTTGCACTGTCAGCTGTTGCAGCACATTCACAGCTGCCAATATTAGTGCTCCTGATCAGCTGTAATTGCTATGAATTGAACTGTGATGGACACAAGAGACTGAGGAAACTGTAACAGAGTTTTAACTCCTCAGGCAGTGTGCAGCACAGCTAATTCACTCCACTTAAAATTTGACTTTCAGGAGTGACAAAGCATTCATGGCCATCAATTTTTGCACCTTTTCATCTGTAAAGGAGCTGATGATCTGCCAAAAGACTATGACTGTCAGATAATCACTGCTGATAACTGCTGCTTCTGCTTCTACAGTCAGCTGTTACATATGCCAGCAATCAAAGTGTCTTGCAATATACTTTTTATTAAATTCATCTCCTTCAACCCCCTTCCTTTCAGTATGCATGCTTACCTTACTGCCAGGTATGCTGTTAGTCTTGCACTTGAAGATGTCTGCACTGAAGTGGGTTAAGGCAAAAACAACAACAACAAAAAAAGTTAAGCAGGAATACCTGCTTGAAGTTTGCAAATTTGATGCTGAACTGATTGCATCATGGCAACTGGTGACTGAGGAAACTGTCAGAGTTGTGTTTTTAACTCCTCAGCCAGAGTGGAGTGCAGTGCAGCTAATAGGGCAGTGTACCCACCAAAAGTTTCTGGTAATGTCCCGCTACACCAGCAAGGTCCCAACATTCAAATGCTGTATTCTTTTTTATATTTGTTCACATCACCTAACCAAACTTGAAGCTGTACTGCATCATAGCAACAGGAAACTGAGGAAATTGTCACAGAGATTGAACTCCTCAGGCAGTGTACCTACTCAAAGCTTCTGGCTTCTCTCCTGTCTCCCTCAAACGTCCGAGTTATGCTTGGTGTGAGGTGATAAGCAGTTCTCACACTAAAGTACTAAGTAGGATCAACTAACTTGGTTAACTAGGATCTGCAGCTTATCCAATAGGTAGGGAAATGGGCAGACAGGGTGGGCCAAGCAGTCCTCATCTGCCATCAAAGTCTATATTTCTATGTTTCAATAAATATTGAATACTGCAAATAAGATCGCATCTCATTAATTTCACTCTCACTTAATGTTAGCATTTTTTTCAAAACCATAAACATAGAGAAAATAAAATGTATGCAAATAATTCCTAGAGTACAGTGGATATATTAAAAAAAACTCTTTTCATCTATCTATTATGGTGGAAAATCAGAGAACATAAAGTAGGGAATTAAAAAATATAGGGTTGAAATGTGATGTCATGTTCTTAGTGGTTGTACAGTGTTCGCATTTCCCTAATGTTTGCACCCTCTGAGCAAGCATTGCTATATCCTTTACTTAGTGTAACAAACCTGTGCCAGTATTAGAAATATTTGGTTAATGCCAGTGCTGTGTTGCAAAACAATTTAAACCCTGGTGAAAAAAAAACATTTCATTTTCTCAATATTTTAAAATGCACACAACTTTCAGCCTATTATCAAAGAATCATCCTTGGTCTAAGCTTTCAAAAGTTTCCGGTTTCAAATCACAAACATTTCTGTGCTATGAGTGAACAAAAAAACTGCTTTTTAAGAATAAAAAACACTTTCCCTGCAGCTATTACAGAAATATGTCCATTTATATTTTGAAAGTAGTTCTGTGATAGAATTAATATTGGACACTATGGCCCAGATATACAAACTGCGCCCAAAATGTGTGCAACAGCAGGAGCAAGCACAAGCCAATTACGCATATGCGCAACAGGTGCGATATTCAAACATGGAGCAGAACAAATTGCACAAGCAGCCAACATCTGAATATCGCACATACTGCGCCATAGCGCAACCAGGAAGGAGAAGCTGAGCAGAAAGGTTGCGCTATAGCGCAACCAGGGCAGCCAAGCTGAGCAGTCCAGAGGTGCCATAGTGCAAGCAGAGCCCCCCCCCGAGCAATGGAACTGCACATCCAGGGAGGCAGGCTGGGGCCCACGGCCAGCCATGCCACACATGGGCACAGGAACACACTGCAGAACCAACAAGACACCTGCACACCCCAAGCACAGCATCACTGGGGGTGGGACGGATGATCTACTGGCCCATGGGGACAAGCCAATAAAAGCACAGCAGAGCCATGACACCCCAGCACCAACCACTGGCAGGCTGAGGAGTGTCACACAGGGGTTGACAACCACAGTGCACATCAGCCCCCCATACGCACAGCACACCCTGCACTGTGACCCCAAGACACCACCCATGTGCAGTGACTGGCACTGCAGGAAACCATGCATTCCCCCCAGCACACGTCAACCCCGTGCAGCAGAGAAGCATACAAGCCAGACACACCCTGTGCACCCAGCAGTGGGTGGCAGCAGACGGCAAGACCAACAGAAAGTCACTGCCATGTCGGAGATACCTCCCCATGCATACACACGCCCACACACACACACACACACACACACACACACACACACACACACACACACATATACCCAGGATCATACCACCCCAGATGGCATGTACACCACTGCAACTGAGCAACCATAGCCAGCTGCAAATCAGAGACCAACACAGTATTCATATCAAAATATAAATGTATTCTCAAAATGTATAAAGTACAAAACAATCAACCAGAACTATTTACAAGGGGGGTACGGGTACAAGGTAGGGGTGGGCAAGGGGTAGGGATGAACAACTTGGAGAGGGAAGGCAGGGTGGTAGGGATGGGTGAAGTGAGAAGGGTAATTTGGCCTAAGGCCCAGCAGGCTGGTCATCCTCTGCCCGGTGCCGCTGTTCTCGGTGATGCCTCCTCCGCAGGCCATGTCTACGTATGTCACTCAGGATGGCCTGGTTGTCTAGGGACACTTGTGTTAGCCCACGTATGTCCCGCTGGATCCTCCTGAGAACTGTGAGGCCTAGGAAAATGGGAACACAGTCAATGGCTGTGACTGACCACAACCCTGAACACCACCCAACCTGCAAGCCATATAGCCCAATGTCCCGCACCTGTGATGGCATGCACCCACCCACAGTGAACATGCACATGGCCATCACAAACAGGCGGCACCAGCTATGTGCACCACTGCACACACACACTGCCCATGTCCATCACAGCACAAACAAGGCTGTCAAGGATGCGGGCAATGTGGTGCGATGCCAGTTACACAGCTATGTGCCCAGTGCATGCATGGACCACCAGTGACGATACACAGATCGCGATAGACACTGGACAGTGGTGCATGTCACCTGTGTCGCATACATACATAGATACATAGACAGTGTTGGCAGATAAGGGCCTATGGCCCACCCAGTCTGCCCATTTGAGCTTGTAAGTTCAGTTTGTTTTCCTAGAAGTCTGTTGCACCTTACCCTGACCTCCAGAATTCCTTTTATGTCTATCCTGCATTCTTAAATCCCGTGATTGTTTCAGCCCCACCACTTCCTCTGGCAGGTGTTCCACTTGTCTACCACCCGTTCTGTGAAGAAATTCTTTCTCATGTTTCCTCTGAATCGTCCTCCTCCAACTTCATCCCATGCCCTCTAGTTCTGGAACATCTTTTTCGCTTAAAATAGTGTTTTCCTGCACCCTGTTCCTCCCTGTAAGATACTTGTATGTCTCTATCATATCCCCTCTCCCTCCTCTCCTTCAGGGAGTACATGTTCAGTTCCTTCAACCTGTCTTCATAGGACTTGTGATGCAATCCATGCACCATCTTTGTTGCCCTCCTCTGAACCTTCTCTACCCAGTCTATGTCCTTACGTAGGTATGGTCTCCAGAACTGTTACACTGTACTCAGGTGGGGCCCTCACTAGTGTCTTGTATAGCGGAATTATGACCTCCCTTTTCCTGCATGGTTGTGTTGTGCATGGCTGGTGGTCTTGCCCCCCCAGCATGCAATAGCATCCATGAAGTAATGATACTCACACTCCTCAAGCAGCTGGGTCTGCCGCTGCTGCTGCTTCTGCTGCTGCTGGGGTGCAACACCCACCGGCACCGGGGCCTTGGCATGGCCCTCCTCACCCCGTGCCTGCATCCTCACATCCCGGCCTGTGGGAGACATATGTTGAGAAAAACATCAGTGTGACTCCAAAGCAGACTGCCCCCTGCCCAAGTGAGAGTGCCTGCCCACACAGCCAGACCCATGCATCTCACACCTGCACACACTGACACAGCCAACCATGGCAGAGCTATCACCTATGCACAGCCACCAAAACACACTCACACCCCTACAGAGAATACAGGTGCATAGATGGTACACCCACCTGTCCTAGGCACCACGCCTCTCCTGGCATGTGACCGCAGCCGATCCAGAAGATGAGGATCCCTCCTGCGGAGGTCACTGTACTGGTGCCGGCACTGCTCAGCTGACCGGCACCATCCAGTGACCCCCACCAGGTCACTGGCCACTTGCTGCCAGACCTGCATCCTAGCAATGGTGAGGGTCACCTCACCATACAGTGCCCCATAGTGGGGTTCCACCAGGGCCACCAAGTTGGCCACTTCTACAGGGCTCCACTGCACAGCTCTTCTGCGTGCCATGGTACCAACTTTACAGCAGGCAATATGGCGCCCACTGCGCCGTAACCCGACGTGGAGATGTTGCACAATAGACCACCACAGGTTCCAATCGCGCTGTTCGAACAGCGCCGTCACTTCACATAGCGCTGTCACCAGACAGCGCAATAGGGCTGTAAACATGGCAGCCGAACAGCACCAGGGGGCAAAGGTCGGATACCAGGTCATGGGCAATGACGCAAGGCCACGCACAGCGCCATCTGACGTATACGCATCCTGCACGACCGACCAGCTGTGTACCAGTGCCACAGTGGACTATTGCGCAGTAGTGCCACAGTGCTATATAGTGCCCAGTGCTGTAGCGCCACTGGCACAATGGTGGCCATGGCCTGAATTGCCGATCGAGCACAGCACATCAGCAGCACGGCAGACACCTGCGTAAGCTATCTGGGCATGCGCAATACAGTGTACCACACAGTCACAGATCTGCGCCATTGGCTCAGCCGACTCAACCATATTGCGCAAAGCGCAAATTCGCGATATTCAGCCGACACATGCAAAACATCTGATCAGCCATTCAAAGGTGCAGTGGCGATCTGCATCTCATTATAGTTGCTCCACTCCTAATTTGCATGCATTGTGCTATAAATGTGTGACATTGGGCTGCGCTGGCCAGATTCGGGTACTGCAGGTGAGAGGTGAGTTGCATGCTGTGTGATGTTCTGGACAACGGTCATGGGAAAATGCTGTAGACTGCACAGTGACAGGTGTCCACTTCCTCCCATACAGATCGCCATGACCGAGCAGAGCCAAGGTGAGGGTGAGGATGGTGGGTGTAGGAGGAGGCCCAACTTTACCCCAGCAGAGACAGAGGCCTCTTCCAGGCCTACCTGAAGGAGGAGCCACTACTGAGTGGACAGAGGGGCACCCCTCAGTCCCGTGTGGCTGCATGGGAGGGGGTAGCTCGGGCTGTGAACCTGCACGGAAGCCACCAGCGCTCTGTGCAGGAGTGCAAGAAGAAGATGGGGACAGACCGCAGGAGGTTAAAGGAGAAGGTGGCAGCCTTCAGGGCGGCACGTGCTGGCACTGGCGGGGGCCAGCCAGCGGTGTTGGAGCTGACCCCGGCTGAGGAGACACTGGCTGCATCAATGCAGCGGAGTGCTATTGAGGGCGTACCAGGAGGTGGATTCCAGACAGGTGGAAGCCCATCACTGCACGGTATGACATGGTGGTGGTGTTGGGGGGGTGGTGGGAAGGTTGTTCACATGCACTCACATGTACTCTATTTCTGTTACAGATCCTGTTCGTCTTCAGGAGATGGTGGTGGTGGTTCAGGCAGTGATGATGACCTGCTGGACATGGAGGAGGGTCCATCCACCTCTGTCACCCGCCAGCATGCACTGCAGCAGCATGCACGCTGGGCTGCCAACTCTGGTGTCGGTGATTCGGGTGTGGGGGATGCACAGCCTGTGTCTCAGCAGTCTGGCATGCAAGCATGCCAGCATGCTGTGACTATGGCTGTAGCATGTACCTGCGCCATTGATGATGCAAGGACTGCAATGGGCAGTGATAGGTGTGTGTCCCATGACAGACACACAGCAGGCCAGCACGTGCCCCTGGGCCTTTCTGGTTCCAACTTGTGTACCAGCATGTTGGCACAGTCCCAGGCTGTGACTCTCAGCACTGGTGGGGCAGCACTGGTGGCTGTGCAGGTGTCTGGCACTGTTGTGGCTACAGCGGTGGAACCAGTGGACCCTGGGGCACAGCGGTTGGAGGGGCAGCAGCAGCAGTCACCCACCAGGTCTGGGGGTACAGTGTCAAGCGGTGGCACATGTCCGCCGCCCTTTGATCCGCCCATTCCTGGTCCTGGTGAACAGCGCCCACCCTCAAGAGGTGTTGTGCATCAGGACCTTCCACACCCTGGGGGACAGGATGCCGTTGGGGCACAGTACCCATTGGACGAGCACACCCACCTGCTGCAGGAAGCAGTACAGCAGCAGAGGCGGGTTGCAATGTCCGTGGAGGCACTGTCTGTGGCTGTGGAGTGGCACAGCAGGGAGTGTGTTCTGGACCGTGCAGAGCTGGTTCGTATGCGGACGGATGTGACCGCCGCCATTGACGGGCTGACCCAGGCAGTGGTCTCTGTCGTGGACGCATTGGGCACACAGTCAGGTGCCCCTGTACCGCACACCCCACACAGTTCACTCTCCATTCCCCATTCCTGGCATCGTGTGACACCAGGCCTGTCGACGCCGGGTTCTGCTGTGGGCATCCCGAGCACCCCTGGTGCAGGTTTGTTCAGCATGCTGCAGACTCCTGTGCGGGCAAGATCGCATTCGCCAGTGGGACCCTGGTGGTCCAACAGTGCCACCCCATGTAGCCCCTGCTCAGCCTGCCAGGGCTGTTGGGTCATGGCGGGGCCGCCCACACATCTGCGGTGGCCGTGGAACAGTGCTACATGACTGACCTGTCTCCAGTACGGGCCCTGTCTGGTGCTGCCCTGTGTGCAATGTGTCATGGTGGGAAGTGCACTGCTGGGTGCTCTGCTCAACACGCCAACACACGGACCACCTGCACACCCTCCCAACTGCTGTCCACAGGTGTGTGCATGATGATGCCTGCATTGTACTGTACACCAAGGTGCAAGGTGCCCAGCATCTGACACATGTGCTTGGACAGTACAGGGTGGTAGGGTGATTCTGTGTGCTAGCAATGTCAGTTCTGCTGTGCTGTGCATCTGCCCATGTATGCTCTGTGCCTGGTGTGTGTGTGTGTCCATATGAGTGTTCACCCTCCTGATGGTATGTTTGTATGCCTGGACCCTTCCACTCCCTGGCCCATGCACCCCTGGTGTGTTACCCTGTGTGCCTGTGGTTTGCGCATGGACAGTGTTGGTTGCACATGTCCCCTTGACTTACCTGTGTTCTGCATAGTGCTCCTCTGTGATGGTGTCCCGGTGCAGCTGGGCCTGCCGGATCAGTCGGGGGTCCCGCCGTCATGGGGGGGCTGTTCATCACCATCAACACCGGCGCCACTGGCATCCCCATCGCTGTCACCCTCTTCAACCTGTATGGCTATCCCACAGTCTTTGGCCATGCTGTGCAGGATGCAACAGGCCAGGAATATCCCACAGGCCTTTTGGGGGCTGTACTGTAGGGCACCGCCAGAGGTGTCTAGGCATCAGAAGCGTGCCTTGAGCATCCCAAACACCTGCTCTATGATGTTGCGTGTGGAAGCATGTGTCTCATTATTACGTTGCTGCGATGGGGTCATGGGGCGCCGGCACGGTGTGAGCAGCCAGGGACGGAGTGGGTATCCGCTGTCACCTGTGTGGAGACAGTAGAGATCAGTCTCATGTTCAGGTCCATATTGCCCATATCCCTGTGTGCCACTACCACGGCACCTGTGGCATTCCCACCCTTGCCCTGAGGTTGCATTCCATACATGCGTACTCACCCACTAGATGGCCTGTGGGGATGTCCCCACTATCGAATCGATGGTACAGTGCGGACTGATACCATATGAAGGCATCATGTGATCCACCAGGGTGTGTGGCACAGACATTGATTATGCGCCCAGTGGCATCACACACCACCTGGCAGTTGACACTGGAGAAGCCCTTTCTGTTCCTATATGCAGCCCCATCGGGGCCAGGTGGCGTGCGAATGGCCACATGGGTGCAGTCTATGGCCCCTAGCACGCCAGGCATACGTGCTACCCTGTGGAACTCCTGCATGTTTTCTGTATGAGCTGCCGCAGTGCTGGGGAAATGGATGTACTCTGCAGCATGTGGCAGCAGTGCGCTGAGGAATTGGGTGAGGATGTGTGATGTGGCCAACTGTGTGATGCCTGTGGTGTCCCCTGTTGGCCTCTGGAAGGTGCCCGTGGTGAGCAGGCACATGCAGGCTGTCACCTTGGTCTCCACCGACAGAGCAGGACTCCGTCGTGAAGGTGCCTGCATCACATCACTGCACAGCTCACAGAGCTGTCTCAGTATTGCCCTGTTCAGGCAGTACCGGCCCACGATCTCTACATCTGTGTACAGCTCAAAGCTGATACGGGCACGGTAATGCCTGTTGGGGTCATACCGCCAACGGGCCCTTCCACGGCCACGTCCCGCTGCAGCATGCATTCTCACCCCCCTCATTACAGCTTCCATGTGGAAGCTGGCACTGTCCTTCTCCCTTGCTTCTGACCCCCCCTGGCTGGTGTTGCTGTGTTACCCCCGCTGTCCTCACTGCTACTTCCACTGCACCGGGCACCCCCCGCTGGCCTCTACAGCCTATGGCCCACGCTTGCCTTGCCTGTCCTA
The DNA here is from genome assembly GCA_016271365.2 of Neoceratodus forsteri. Classification (NCBI taxonomy): domain Eukaryota; kingdom Metazoa; phylum Chordata; order Ceratodontiformes; family Ceratodontidae; genus Neoceratodus; species Neoceratodus forsteri. The sequence continues at coordinate 114,104,641 of CM028136.1, read as the reverse complement.
GCCTGTCACTGTCTGTCTGTTCTTTGTCTCTCTCTCTCTCCCCCACTTGGCATCCTTGTAGCGTTCTTGCGCCGCTTCCTTGAGCCTTTTTATTTTGGCTCATTTCCGCTAGTGCACAATTTCTGGCTGTTCCGCTGTTGCACATTGCGCAAGTCTTTGAATATCGCATTGCGCTCTTTATGCATGGATCCACCCCCTTCGGTTGCGCATGCCTTCATTTGCATTGCGCTGTTGCTCAGCATGTTTTCAGTGGCGCAACTGCCTCCTTCTGAATATCGCAAAATGGTGCATTTTTGGACTTGCGCATGGCGCAACCCTTTTGAATATCTGGGCCTATAAGTCTACCTGGCAGTAAAGTGAGGCCTTACTGTATTCATAATTACTGGAGACCCACTTTATTAAATGCTTCACAAGCCTCTCTTAAATGCCATAATAACCCAAAAACAGGTTACTATAGTGTTTTAAAAATTTCCCATCATTACCAGTGTCACTCAATTCGACCACGGTATATGATTGACTCTTATAATGTGTGTGGAAGGGCCCAAACACCTAAAAAAATTGTGGCTCCATTTCAGAGGATCCTACCTGTTCAGTCCAGACTTATACTTTCACACTCACCCTCCTCACAAGTAACATTTTTTTTTACTCTTTATTTAATCAGTCTGCATTCCCAACTAAACACTATATCTGGTTGATCCTGCTCTTGTTTTGCTTTTGTCATGATTTTGGGAGCTCATGACCCAAATTGGCAATGGGCCGCATTGACTAAGTACTCTCAGTGTGGTTCCTGGGGCGCTATAACAGTGTGAGGGAAAATAAATAAATAAATACAATAAAAAAATATCTCAGATGCATAGAGTAAGACAGAGAGACACACCTGCTTGTGTGTGTGTCTGTGTGTGTCTGTGTCTGTGTGTGTGTGTGGACACCTGCCTGTGTGCTTGTCTGTGTCAGTACTGCTTTCTGACTTAAATGCTTCTGCTTGTTGACAAAGGAAAAAAATTCCAAACCCATATCAGCATGGCTTTAGAAAGGGCAAGTCCTGTCAGGCAAACTTATTGGAATTTTATGGCAAGGTTAGCCAGGCCCTTGACTCTAAGAAGGCAGTGGCGATGATATTTTTAGACTATTCAAAGTCCTTTGACAAGGTTCCACATGGCCAATTAATTGATGCCCTTATTGAGCATGGCATACATAGGAGTCTTACCCACTGGATAGAAGAGTGGCTGACAAACAGAAGGCAGAGGGTTTGTGTAAAGGACTCCAAGTCAGGATTGGTGCAAGTGACTAGTGGGGTTCCCAGGGCTCAGAGCTGGGCCCCTGTCTTTTTAACTTTCATCTATGAAAACTAGTACATCTATTTGGTTATCCAAATTTGCAGATGATACAAGGATGGGGTGAATAATAAACTCCCATAATCATGTTGCAATCCTTCAATCAGCCTTGAGTGAACTTGAACATTGGGCAACAATGAAGAAATCTACCTTCAATACTAACAAATATATGGTAATGCACATGGGCAAACACAACATCCCTCATTAGTATAGATCAACAGTTCTCAAACTTTGTCATAGTGAGCCTCCCCTAAGCCATGGAAAAGATACTGAGCCTCCCCCCAAAATACTGAAATATATTTGGGCCTCCCCACAGAAAAACAGCCTACTTTTCGCAGTGCATCAGGAATAAACTGAAACTCCTTTTTATAGCTGGCTCTAATGTTACTACGCTTATCGTAAACCCCCTCCCCCCCACAGGACAACCTACTTGTTCCAATATTTTGACTATCAAACCATTGTTACCTCTTACTGACGAACCTTCATGGGTCAGACTGCTTTTTCTGTTTCCCCTCTATCTGGAATAACCTTCCTGCCAACCTCTGTCTCTGCACCTCTCACCCTGCTCTTAAGCAACTTCCCAGGGATCATTTTTCTCCCTCCTGCTGTTATTCCCAGTACCTGTATGGTTAACTCTTGTATTTGGACAGTTCTGCTGCCAGTCTAATTGATCAATTGTTCTCGCATTGTTCGTTTATTGTTCGTAATTTGTTTGCACTTGTATTCATTTTGTATTGCTTGAGTGTTTTGCAGTAACATTTTGAATTGTATTCTCTCACTACCCTTCCCTGGGTACACCCGAAATAATCCATGGCTCAGTGTACAGTACCTTCCCTGGTCACAGACTTGTGAATAAATACATAAATTTCTACTATTATCCTCTTTCAGTTTGGCTTATCTCTTCACACAAAATCTATAAAGTTCAAAATTGAAATATAATACTTTTTCAAGACTTGCTTGAGCCTCCCCTGGAACAGGTTGGGGCCTCCCAAGGGAGGCTGGCCTCACCATTTGAGAACCTCTGGTATAGATTAAATGAAGCAGAGCTACATTCAGTTCAGATTGAGAGGGATTTGGGTGTAAGAATCAGTAATGACCTCAGTTTTAAGTTACACTGCAATTAAGCTATCAAGAAATCCAGCAGTATAATGTACTGCATTAAAAAACACATTAAATATGAAGATAGGCAGGTTGTGGTTCACTTTTACACAAACCTGATCTGCCCCCATGTCAAGTACTGTGCCTAATTTTGGGCACCAGGGGGCAAAACTGAAATCAGAGCACTGGAGCGAGTGCAGAGGAGAACACCTAAGTATATTAGTGGCATTAATGGGTTGCGTTATCAGCAGAGACTACAGTCATTGGGCCTTTACTCACTGGAGTATAGTAGACTTGGGATGATATGTGGCTGGTCTATACAGCCCTGTTAGATGATGAACTGTGAGTACAACTGGGACTAGAGCTGACAGCACAGGCATGATACAAGAGCACACCCACTATAACTAAAAGGTGCCACCTACCAGTCAAAAAAAAGGAAACACTGGTTCAGCATTTAAAAAAAAATGACTAGATGACTATTTGGTAGCAACTAGCACCATAGGTTACAATTAATATTTTTGGCAAGCTGAAATGGACCTATAAGTCTTATTAGCTCTGTAACTACCCATGATACCTATGAGACCTATTATCACTAGTAAGTGTACAAAAACAATGGATAGGCAACTGTGAGTTAAGGGTTTTACACACCCTTGGTGTGTGAATGACTTCATAAACCTCTTGAGCTTCACTCTTGAGGTTTATAGGTCATCAAACACTTCGCGTTTGTAAAAAATTCATAACACACACTTGCCTATCCATTATTCCCTATTTAAAATAGTATAGGAAGCTGATATGCTGGGAGAATTATTGCTTAATATGTCTGACTCCCATTTCAATATCCAGCCTCTATCCTGTCCCATTTCTAATACTTGTCATATGTCTGTCTGAATTTCGGATGTTGAGTAAACACTTAACTCCTCATACTTGTCCTTGTCATTCAAAAGTCATAAACATTCCAGTCTGTAGTGGGTGTAGTCCATGATTACTATCCCACCCCCTTGTCTGTTGGTTTGATGGTAATATTACACTCCTTTTGGTCTGTTTGTTTGACATTAATATTACAATCCTTTTCAAGACCCCTTCAGGTCTTTCTTTGATGTTGCCTCATGTTTTTGTACTTGGGCTTTTTTTTCTTGGTTTCATTTATTGGTAATCAGGTAAGACCCACTAAGCATAAGTACCTGTTTTCAACGGCAGCCAAGGAGCACTGGGGTGGTTAAGTGATTTGTTCACACACAGTAGGAAGTTGAAAGTTGTGGAAATCAAACCCAGGTCTGGTGGATGTGCTAAGCTCATTCACAGCTTGTTACTATAACCTCTAGGCTATACTGCCAGGTTTGATTGATTCTTGCTGGTTCTTCTACTTCTTTTTCTATCAGCTTTATAAAAATTTCCACTGCCTGCTGATTGCTCATATGTGGGTTATAAGTAGACTTTACCCCCTAAACTAACTTAATTTCTTTTTTCTTTTCACGCTCTCTCTTCTATCCAAGTCTGCACGTTGTGCCTCTAATCTTAACTTTCAGTAGAATCTCTCACAGTCAGCTTTGACCTCAGAAAAGTCTGCATCTGTACTCTGGGGAAAAAGAAAGTCCCTTGCAAGCTGGCCCAGTGGTGCTGAGGGTTTAAGCACTGGACACCACCACACCTCGCGCCACACCAGCGATCCAGGTTCGGGAATGGACTCGGGTCGCCGGGGATTGGCAGGGGAGAGGAAGGATCGAGCATCCCATGACTGCTGTCCTTCCTCTGGGGAGGGCTGGGGCACTGCAGCGCACTGTAGTGGTGACTGGCATAGGCTAGTAGCACTACAGCATTGAGCAGCAGAGCGGGGGGAGAGTGTGGCAGATGTCAGCATGTGTGTGCTTGTATGCCATTGCACATCCGACTCTCTGGGTCAAGAGAACTAGGCAGAAAATAGCTGGGTGTGATCTCGGTGGCTGATGACCGTGCCTGCCACCTGAGAGGATCCTGCATTCAGAGCGATGTGAGTGATTAATGGCCGGCTGCGGAGGGTGCCAGACCACACCTGGGGGGGGGTGCTGGTGGCCAGGGAATCACAGAGATCTGCTCCGCTGGGGAGGAAAATAGAGAAGAGATACAGTAAATAAAAAAGAAAGTCCCTTGCACAAAATGTCTAGCTCTGTGTTAGTGAGGGATCTAGAAAATAGCATGTGTAGAACAATGGTTAATATGGTGTGGAAGTATTTAGTACGGTTTGATATTATTAGCAAGATTAACTGTCATGTTATCTTTATGTTATTTTTATGAGAATTGTAAGTTTATGGGGAACTCAGAGATGCTTACATTTAATGATTAAACATATAATAAACAAAACTGTTATGTGTACCTTTAGGACCACCATAATCCCCGAGGAAATGCTCTGGGGCTACGAAACATTGGCGGTAATGAAATAAGGTGGCATGCTGGTAAATAAGTTGTAATTATACTGATTTTAAATTGATTGTCTGTCCTCCCTCCCTTTTATAAATTTTGACTGATTGACATCTCTGAGTATGACTCCCCACATAACAGTTTGCATTTTCAGTGGCTCAGTAGGTAGCACACTCACCTCTGAAGCTGGGAGATCACAGGGCTGTGGGTTCAGTTCCCACATCTGGCACTTGGGTTAATATACCAGTACTGACACTGTAGTGCAGCATGAGAGGGCTACTGTACTTCTGAGATGCCGTCTTTCGAATGAGATGTTAAACCGAAGTCCCATCTGCCTGGATTGGTGGTAGTTCAGGTGGATGTTAAAGATTCAATGGTACTTATCGAAAATGGTAGGGGAATTTTCCCGGTGTCCTGGCCAAATTTTTCCCTCATTCACTAAAAATACCACCAACAGCTTAATCTGGTTCAAGGTCAGTTGGCATTCATCTGTATCCCCCTCCCCTGGCACGTGCCTCAAAATAGGCAGGATCTGTCTAGTGCACTTCCCCGCTCATCAAAAACTAAATAAATAAATAAATAAATAAATAAAACAGTTTGGCTATAAGCCTTACTAATGGCCCAGACATCCAGGACCACAGCCTTAGCACAGTTACATTAAACAATCTTAGTTCAAACAGTATGTGGTGCCTTTGTGAATCTGTGGTGTGCTGTTCCTCCAGGTTTGAAGGATCATGTGACACAGTGTTGAAGTGTCCCTAACTTCGGCATTGTCTTGTCAGACAAAGTAAAATACTGACACCTCAGTGTTTTGATTGCAAAAAACTATATTGATGAGCCACATGATGCTCTGAACCCGACGGCAGCTCTCCTCTGGTGCTCCCGTACGTCGCCACAGAAATTTAATTTTTTACTTTAGTAAAAGTCCTTTTTGGACAAGACTAACTAGCTGTAGTAGCATAGAAGATGTCAGTAACTCACCTCAGATCCAAGTTTGTCAGGAACAGCAGAAACGGCATCATGTCCAATATGGAGCTGCATCAGGCCACTCCCAAACACACCCCGCTACAGACACCCAACAAACAGGCCTAACGCTCGAAGGCCCAATCATCGAGCTCTGGTCGCGTCTCTACTTCTACAGCAACACTTTCTCCCCTAACAGAACATTGGCTCTTGCAGGCACTGGAGCACCTAACAACTGCGATTCTTGAGCTTACCCTAGAAGTAAAAGCTGTCAGGGCAGACCTGGGGGACCTGGGCAGATGGATTTGAGATGTGGAAGCCCAAACTTTTTCTTTGGAAACCTGGAGAGATAGGGCAGAATCAGATACCTCGAATATGTGGCATAAAATAGCCAAATTAGAGGAGAAGCTTGAAGATTTGGAAGGGTGCAGTAGGAGGAACAATCTGATTATATTTAGATTAACGTAGGAGGAACAATCTGATCATATTTAGATTAACAGAGGGAGAGGAGGGAGCCACCCCTATTCAGTTTGCACAAACATTCTTAGAACAAGTAGCTGGACCCTCTCCCGATGGCCCTGCTTACATTGTGGAATAGGCCATCGATCTTCATATCCTAAGCCTCAAAACGGCTCTCCTCCATGCCCATTTATGTGCAAATTATTAAATTTCCTTGATAAACAGTACATTCTACAGAAGACAAGGGACCTGAAAGATATTTTTGGGGAAAGCACCAAATTGCACTTAACACAGCATATAGTAGCGGGGACCTGACAGAAGCGAGTTGTCTTCCACCTGGTGGTTACCAAAATCATAGCATCGGAGATCCGGTTCAGAATGCAATATCCTGCATGCCTTCAGGTTCATGTACAGGATAAGTGGCATTCTTATGAAAGTGTGGAAGCCACAACGACGGAACTTAAAAGGCTTCTGCCTAATCTATTTAAGGACACCTGAACCCAGGTCTAATTTCACTGGTTGAAATCAGTACTGTTTTAATGCTGCAATGGATATTTTTTTGCTCCTTATTTTTGGGACAGTGTACCTGTTCTCCTGGCAACTAGCTCCACTCCTTACTCCCCTCCTAACATGATAGCCCACATTTGATCTTCTAAGAGTGACTATTCCTAGCTTGAGGATGTTTTTGTCAGCCACCTAGCTTTTGAAAGAAAGGAGACTTTGGGGAATAATATCCTTGACCGGTGAACCGGATGGCAAATTTTCAGGATCTAGAAAGGACAGGATTCTCCTGGTGGGTTTAATTTAAACTGTACCTGCTGGTTGTCTTCGGAATTCGAATGGCGAATCCCATAAGAAAGCATTTTGTTTTTTTATCCTTTGGCCAGAGTCAGTCATCAAGCCCTGATTTGGAACTGCCTACTAGACTGGGACATGGATTCAGTGGCACTTGGGCATGTTTACCTTTTGTTTAGGGCTTGGATCTGCCCCCTCCATGTTGGTAGATGGGGGGGTCAAAGTATTTACAGTATCATAATGATTCAACTCTAGCTATGTGGTAGATTTTATTATATTGGGAATGTATTTATTATATTTTACAGTCTTCTCCAGTTTCTCCTGTTATACTTTGGAATCACCAGTTAGATATATAGCTTAGGAGGTTTATAAGCTTGTTATTAAGTTATTTTCCTGTACTTTTAATATTATGATGATGTGGGGTGGTGGTGGCTAGAGGTATGGGCATAAAGCTATGTTGGTTAAGAGCTTCATGGGGGTGGTGGGGTTGTCGGTTGAGTCAACTGATGGGAAAGCCGGCATTTTTCTGGCACATGTTTTGTTTATTGTGTTTTGGTTAAGGGGTGGGGATAGGGGAACTACTTACTGTATGGGAGAGAAAGGGATTATTTTGGACTCATTGGGGGGGGTACCACCGGAGAGGAATTTTATTTGTGTTTAAATGGTTCCCTTACTATATGCAGTATGCACTGATAGGTATATTGCCACTATATGTGTATTTATATCATGACAGTCTATAATTTCTGTTCTTGGAATGTGAAAGGCGCACAATCTCCCTCTAAACATGCTAAGATCCTTCTTTACTTAAATAAGCTTCAAATTAATATTACCTTTTTACAGGAGACCCACTTACCCTCTTCCCAGGTTCTTCTTCTCAGGAGATCTTGGGTAGGGCAAATTTTCAGGGTGGGCCTTGATACCCATAAAAGAGAGGTGGCCATTTTAATAGCTTGGAGAATTCCATTTCACCTCCTCCAAGAAATATCAGACCCCAATTGGCATTTTGTTCTCATAAGAGCCTTTCTAGGCCATTTAGAGGTAGTTTTAGGGGTGATATACTACCTTAAAGTGGATGACCCTGGGTCTTTTACCACCCTCTTGTCGGTTTTGTCTTCCTGGTGTTCCCAACCCATGACCCTCTGGGAGACTGGAATCTAGTTCAGTGTAATGAACTAGACAAATCTAGGCATTCTCATCAAGCTCTATCACCTGGTCAGATGGATCTTCTGGAATTCATGAGGTCAACTGGCCTGGTGGACCCCTGGTGAACCCTTGACCCCTTCAATCGACAATATTCTTTTCATTCTCTCCCACACAATTCTTTCTGGAGAATTGATTATTTCTTGTTGGGCTCTAATTATCTTTTGGGAATAACTCTCTGTCATTACTCAGACAAAATTATTTCTGACCACCATCCTGTTTTTTTTTTCAATTGAATTTAACCCCTTCTCTTTTCAGAGATAAGTCGTGGATTATAAATAATCAGTTGCTAAAGTCTAAAGAATCATTAAAGTACATTCAATTGTTCATTACAAACTTTATTACACTTAATTCCCCTTCGATGTCCAAACTTGACATTTTGTGGGGTGCTTTAAAATGTACTCATTGGGGGGAAATTATTCTGATATCAGCAACGTGCAAGAACCAGAACTCGGCCTTGCTCACCTCTCTGATTTCTCGAATTGAGCACCTTGAATGAAATGTATCTCATCTTCCTCTCCCCAATCCAAGTGTGAAAATTTAGAGCACCTCAGACTTCAATATAACAATCTTTTAGGAGAAAGAGTGGAGTACATGATATTAAGTTTGAAAGTAAAGTATTTTGATTAGGGGGAAAAGACAGGGGCATTGTTGGTCCTTCGTCTCAAATCACAGGTTGCAGATAAAATTGTCCTCTTGAAATGTAGTGACTCTGGTCAACTTTTGACATCCCCTCATGACATAGTAGAGGCCTTTAGAGAATTTTATCAACAGTTATATGCCCCCTCCATCTCCCTCTTTCAATCAGGTGCAGTTTGAATTTTTCCTTCAGGACATCCCACTTCCCAAACTGACGGATCCCCAATAGCCACTTCTGAAAGCCCCCCTGACCCTATCAGAAATGTCCCAGGCAAATGATACCCTTACTATGCACAAGGCTCCCTTCCTGGATGGTTTTACCATAAACTTTTACAAAGCACTAAAAGAAAAGATAGCCCCCATTCTTCTAGATACATATAATTATATTTTTTAAAAGAGTATATCTGACTCTTCACTAACTACCACTTCCATTGTGGTTATTCCCAAACCAGACCAGGATCCATTGCTGCTTATCAACTACAGACCGACCTCAATTATCATCATGGACCTCAGATTCTTTCAAAGGTACTGGCCAGTTTATTGGGTCCCATATGGGACTCATTAATTAGTCAGGAGCAGGTGGGGTTTGTCAAGGGGAGACCTTCAGCTGACCATCTCTGGAAAATTTCATACCTTCTCTTGGCATCCAGGGATCTACATACTTCTGTGGCCTTTGTGTCCCTGGATGCCGAGAAAGCCTTTGCTAGAGTTTGAGATTATTTGTTCACCCTCTTGCCAAAATTTGATATTCCCGGTGAATTTATACAATGGGTCAACGTTTTATACTTCTCTCCTACTGCCCAAGTACTGTGCAACAGCATGTTATCCCAGCCATTTTCCCTATATAAAGGCACTTTGCAAGGATGCCATTTATCTTCTTTCTTATTCAATTTATTTTTTGAGCCTCTCATCCAGAAACTTAAGTCTTCACTTCAGGTTTCTGGTATTTCAATTCACAACACAGAATACAAACTTTCTGTCTATGCAGATGATATTCTGCTCCACCTCTCCTCACCCGCTATCTCTCTCCCTCTAGCATTACAAATCATCTCTGAATTTGGTATTATATCTAATTACAAACTTAATCTTATCAAGATGGAGATTATGCTTCTCAATAATGAAACTTTTAAGCAGACATAGACCACCTCAGCCTGGCCTGGAGGAAGGACAAACTGAAATATTTAGGAATATTTCTTAGCATTTCCCTTAATAAGTTCAAACAATACAACTTAGATACTATTATCTCTCATATCAAAGTTTATCTAGAGTGTTGTCTCTCCTACCCTTTTCGTTATGGGGCAGACTAAACATTATTAAGATGAATGTTGTACCCCAGTTATTGTACTCCCTGCAGATGTACAATTGTTTTTTTCCACAATCCTGGTTTACCCAAGTGCACAGACTCCTTGCCTCCTTCTTATGGTGGGGTAAGACAGCTCGCAGGGTGCTCTCAAAATTAATGAGGACTAAACGGAATGGTGGCCTACAGGTCCCCAATTTTTATATGTACTATTTAGCCCTACACTTCAACAGGCTCTCCTATTGGTTACATCCATTGGAAGCTCAAAATTATACTTCACCATGGGTAGATATAGAATGCTCCCTCTGCTCATTTTATGGTATAGATCTCAGGGCGCTTCCCTTTTTATCCAGGATGAGGTTACCTCTCCCTCTATGGGATACTCCCCTTGGGTCATCCTTGAAGATCCAGTCACAGCTCTGTTCTTTTCTGAAAGTTTGCCCACATCAAGATATTTTTCAGCTCCTCACAGTAAGTCCTAACCAGTGCATAGCTGGGCAAATGCTGTCCAGGCATTTTTTGTTAGACATGGGAGTGGAAATAGTTCATGAGCTAACTTTGAATGGTAGATTGCTCCTCTTCCAGAGAGCACAATGACTATACCATTGGCCTACCCTATCATGTTTTAAGTATTTTCAGATAACCCATATGCTCGCTCAATGTTTTGGCATAGGCCGGTGGCAGAACCCCCTTGGCTCTGTGGTTTTTCCCTTAGTTTCTTCTGCCCCTTCTTCCCATATGGTATCATATTACTATCATTCACTACAAACATATCTGGCTGCCAATGAGGGCCCCAGGATATATGACTGGGATCAGAATCTTCCTCCCACCACATCTCCCAGAACTGGCTTCTCATCTGGAGGCATCTATATCAGTTTATTAGATGGAACCGATATCATCTTATGCAATTCCAGATTATTCACAATCTCTATTACACCCCAGGTTACATAAAACGGGTCATCGTTCTAGTGATCTTTGTTCCAGATGTGGTCAGGAACCTGGCTCCTTATACCATATTCTTTGGACTTGCCAGAAGATCACTCCCTTTTGGAATTCAATTCATACTCATCTGGACCCATTGTTGGGGCTTTCAGATCCATTTCTCTCTGAAATATGTATAGTGAGTGACTTTTCAGGTTCCCTTATTGTCAGCTAGAAAGCTCATATGGCCTTGATATCGGCGTGTGCAATAAAGGTTATCCTTCAACATTAGTTAGATAAAGATACCCCTCATATTCTAGAATGATATAGGTAAATCCTGGTTGGCTAAACACCTGGTGACAAACATTTCTGGCAACCTATCCAGGTATAAGAGGATCTGGAAACCATTGAAAGCTTTGTTGACTATATAAAGTAAATGGATTAATTTAGATACTTCTTTTACTGGCATCTTTCTCTGTTTCTTGCCTTGTCTTACGCATGTTATTTCCAGTACCTTTTCACACCTACAGGTGTAAGTCTCAATAGGTTGGGTGGAACCTGTGGATATTTTGATACACCCTTTGGTGATTTGGAGGAGTGGATTGGGGAGGATGGGAAGGGGGAGGTAAGTATAAAAACATAATAAAAATATTGTAATGATCTACTTCAACTGCAGAGATATCGTTCATTGATATGTACTTTTAGTTTTTTACTGGTTTTTATTATGTATGTTCCAAATAGCTGGATTTAGCTATCAGTCACAATTGTGCTCATGGTTTTGTTTGTAACTCTGCTTTGTAAAATATATGAATAAAGTATATAACATTTGTAAAAAAAACTATATTGATGTGTTGTTAGGATTACAAAGCCACAAATGCAAGAACATTTGCCATTGATTTGTTTTTCAGCCTTAATTCCAACCCTTACCCCCTCCACCAGCCCCTAACCTGAAGATTCAAGGACAAGCTACAAGGTGGTGCCATACTCCATGGCCCTGTTGCTTCAAGCTACAGGTCTGGAGTCATGTACCACAAGTCTGGTGCTTCACATAGGGCATGCAGCATCAATCAAAACTTTCTTTTAACAGGGTCCTGCAGGTCCTGCCTGAATCAGAAGATTAAGCAAATCTTTATTTGCATAGAACCCAGACCTGTAGCTTGAAGCAGCAGATCCATGGGGAATGTTCCCAGACCTATAGGTTAGGCTTGGGTCATGAGCCTAGGGACTGAGGGAGGGGTGTGGGCATTAGGGTTGAAAACTCCTTACTAAACATCCTCTTACTTTTGCGGCTTTGGAGCTCCAAAGTTCCATTAACATCATTTGTTTTGCAATGAATTTCCTTAGTTTTTAAGAAAGTAAAGTCATAACATACTTTGTACAAAGCAGAAGGTAACCTCTAACTTGCTTTATGCAGAAACCTCCAGGCTCTGCATGAAGAAATATTTGAGTCCCAATTTGCTTCACACAGGGCATGAAAAAGAGGAGATGTGTCCTAACTTGCTTTGAGCAGGGACCTTCAAGTTCTCTACAAAGCAGGATGAGCAAGGCCCTTTGGGCACAATTTGAAACCTGAGGTGATTGCTAACTTACTTCATTCAATCTGATGACATCCAGCAGATCAGACCGGGGTTTGAATCCCACAGCTCCCACTTGCATACTGTGTGACCCTGAGCAAGTCACTTAACTTCCTTGTGCTCCCAGGTCGCACCTGGAAACAAGCTTTGACATAGTGTGCCTTTGCTGGTTAGACAATTTCCCCTTTCCCTTTCCCTTTCCTAGGACCCAAGACTGAAAGTGGGAATGAGTCCTAACTTTTTTTTGTGAAGGGTCCACAAGAGAGGAGACATAACTGTCTTACTATTTTGTTCATGCATCACATTAATTGAAGTACAAAGTTCGCATATTTTTCAGTTTTATTTTCAAAGTTTTTCATGTTTCCCACTTTTAAACACTTTGTTCATGTATGACTAAGTACATGTTTTGTGACCATTTGCTGCCTTATATATTTCTTTTTTCTTGGACGTAGAACATTTTTCACAATGATTTTCATATTTGTTTTTGTTTGTTAGGTTTGTTTTTTGTTCAGTTGAACATGGAAACATTTTCATGCCAACTAATATGTTTACATTTGTTTCCCCATTTGGTCTTGCATTATGGAGTGCATACATTTTCTGTTATGTGCACATGAAGGATTTGTTAAAGTCCATCTTCACTATTTTTCCACTGAAATGCATAAACAATGTTTTCAAATGGAAGCACTAAGTGTAATTTGTGTGAAGCAGAAGGAGAGAGGCTAGATGGGCAGAATACCTCCTGCTGTCTTATCACTCAGAATAAGACTTAGTGACATTTTTTTAATCTGTCTACATGTCTTGTTAGACTGACTTTTGATGAGCCATGCAACTGTCAGCCTTCAAAGTTAAATATTTTCCTTTTTTTATTTTAAAGTGTTGTTTCTGCCCATATTAAACTCAGAAAAAATATTTGAATTTTTCTGTTTTTTTTTTTTGAATGACACATGCACCCAGTTTTAAAACTGTAAATCCATATAGCTGAAAACATACAAAAACTTTTGTTTTCAAACCATGAAAAGGTCTGTATCAGGCATGATACTGAACAAACTTGTAAGTGTCATAATTTAAATTAGTCAACTTAGTGCACTATCTTATGGCAAAAAAAGTTTTAAATAGTGGAATGTTATGTAATTTCTCTAATATCTTTTGAACTAATTGACTGATTGACACTAATCTTACCTACACATTATCCATTATACTGGGGAGGAGCACAATAAATATCACAGCCCAAGGGGCTAAGATTGCTGCTATATAAAATGTGAAAAAATGCATTTTTGACACAAACATTAACTCAACCCTATCATACAGGTACTACTGTGCATTAATGTATACCGAGTATCTATTAGCTCTACTTCAATAACCTCTGCCCCTTTGGGTCTCTATCTAGTTATAACCGCTGTCTCTCTCATAGCTAATGACCTAAACACACATTATATTGAGGATCCTATAGCTTTCTTAAATTCTCAGTCCAATCTCCCTCGTCACATTACAAACAGCTTGACTGTATTGGTTGGATTTATGTTCTCTTCCATTCCAGAGACAAAAGTCCTCAAATAACTAGTTTTCCTAAATATGAAATCTAGCATTGGTTTGGATAGTGTGGGCCTGATTCACAAAGCTTCCAGTATGGTGCAAGGGGCTTGTGACAAAAAGAATGGTGCAAGGTGCACCTTGAGTTGGAAGATATGCTGGGATTGATTCTCAAAGGAAGCCTGCATCAAACTCAGACTGCCTGCCCCAAACAGCACTTGTGCTGCCCCTGCACCTAAATCTGGGATGCAATTTGGTGCTAGGAGGCATGTGGCAGATGTAATCTGCCACAACCCCCTAAATGCAATTCATAGAACTCCTCAAGAAGACAAATTGCTATGTACCCTTAGACTAGCCAGGGCTGGTCTAAGGATACTTAGAACAATATCCTCTTTAGAAGTGTAGCCTGTTGGGGCACTGTGCCACATTCACCAAAAACACACACACCTTGCCCTGATATGCCAGTTATTCTGTTTACAGTAATATATAATCCTGGTGGTCTAGCAGTCCCTCCCCCCACCCTATATGTCTGCTATCTTGTTTCAAATAATATTGCACCCTGGTGTTCTAGCGGTCCCTCCCCCTGCCCACTATTATGTTAAAACATTATAGTTACCCACCCTCTTCCCTGATATGCCTGGTATTGTCCATTTAGCATGTCAGTTACCCTGGTGGTTTAGTGGTCCCATGCCCCCCACCCTGGCATGTAGTCTCTACCCTGCCCCCCAACCTGTATCCTGAGCCAGCATGGCACATCCCACCTCAGCTGGCACTGATAGAACTGCCACTGAGTCCTTGTATTATAATACTGTACACACTCATAACTGAGCCCTGACTGTTATAATACAACTGCTCTGTGACAGTTCAGTCAGCACCTTCCAAGATGGTGTGTGGAGAGGAGTGCCAGCACCAGCTAGGGGTATAGGTTGGTGGGAAGCAGGGTGGGCATGACATGCCAGGGTGGGAGATGGGACCACTAGAAAACCAAGGTAACTGAAGTGATACATATACAATACCAGGTATAGTGGGGCAGAGGTTGGGTTTCCTATAAATTTCTAACATAATAGCAGGCATATCAGGGTGGGGGGGACTGCTAGACCCCCAGGGTACAATCTTATTTTAAATAAAGAAAGGGGCATAGCATGGCAGGAGGAGGGACTGCTAGCCCACCAGGATAAAATAGTATTTTACAAACATAATGGGCATAATCCAGGTGGGGGATGGACCGCTAGACCACCAGGGTTACTTTTATTATTCAACTTACTAACAGGCATAATCAGAGTGGAGGTAGGGAGGGACTGCTAGATCACCAGGGATGAGGACAAGGCTGCTTGCCATGTCCACTGGAGCTTGCAACAAACCCCTTCCATGTGCCAGCCATTTGTCACACAGGGAAGGTTGCCGCAAGTGTGGGGACTTAGGCACCGGTATCCCATCTGTACTTGAATCAGTTGCAGGGTTCCTGGCACACCAGGCTTTGGCACAAGCTGCTGTTTGTTGCAGCTTGCACTGATTTTAGCCCCTTTTGTGAATCGGGCCCTATATCTACTAATTTCCTCTGATTGGATGCCACTGCCCAAAGAAACTTCTGAACATTTTTATCTGCTTCCTGGCCATGGGCCACTTTTCTTCCATGTGGAAACATTCTACCATCATACTGTACATCTTTACAAAGCTGTTTCAGCTCATGTTTCTGGCATCTATCACCCTTCCCCCCTACTGCCAGTTCTGTCCAAAGTCCTCCAGAAATTATTCAGTAGGCAGTTGTACAGCTCCTTCACTAGCACTGGCTTTCTCACCCCACCCATGTGGTTTCTGCTCAAACCACTTTAGTATCACCTCTCGTCATATCACTGATCATGTCTACACCCATATGGACTCCAGCCTTGGTGCTGGAACCATTTTCACTGACCTCTCCAATGCCTTTGATACACTGAATCACTCCTTTTTACTTTTCAAATTAGAAATCTTGGGTCCTCAGATACTCCTTTCTACGGGTTTAAGTGTTACTGGTCTGGTAAAACTCAGGCAGTCAACCTTGAGTATATACCTCTCCTTCACATTTCCAGTTGTCCTGGAGGTCCCTCAGGGTTTATCACAGGGCCCTTGTTGCATACAGTTTTCATAAATGACCTCCCGGATCCCTTGCATTATAGAGATTCAATTCACAAAGCCCTGAGAATGACACAAGGTGCCTATATGAAACATAAATGGCACCTTGCATCAAACACTGCCCCTTGAGCTATTCACAAATGCAGCCTGTGGCAAACACAGCTGCATGCATCAAAGGGCACTTGCACCAGACATGACACATGAAATGGGCTGCGGCATGGCATTAGGGGGCTTACGGCAGCTGCCAGTTGCCACATGCCCAAAAGTGGAATTCACAAAATTCTCCCAGAGGGAGTATTTCTAAGTACCCATAGAACAGCCAGGGCTGGTCTAAGAGCACTTAGAATAAGTCCCACTGGGACAGTTGAGCAATTGGGACAGTTGAGCAATGTGTCAATGTGTTGCTGACCCCCGATGCCCCATAATGCCAGTAAGAAAGAAATGTAGTCCTTCCCTGGTGGTGTAGTAACCCTCCTGAACCCTGATCCTGCCCATTAGAATACCTGATGAATACATCACCATTCCCAATTCCTGTAGTCCCAGGTAATAGAAATAATTATGACCCCCCTATCCCTGGTGGTGTATTGGCCCCCCTCCCCAACCCCAATGCAACTGGTAGTAATACTCTAATAAATAAAATCTGTTTCATTCCCGATGCTGCTGATAACAATAAATAATAACCCCCATCCTTGGTGGTCCAGTGGAACAGCAGCCTTCCAACCCAGCAGGATGTGCCCACCTCTTCATTCCTCCCATCCTGAGAAAAAGCCCACAACCTGCACAGTCCACCTCTCACCTCCATGACTGGCCACAGACTGCACTGCTGGAGAGCCAACTGCCTTGTGTACAGTTCAATACAGTTCTCACAGTGA
Organism: Neoceratodus forsteri; assembly: GCA_016271365.2. NCBI lineage: Eukaryota > Metazoa > Chordata > Ceratodontiformes > Ceratodontidae > Neoceratodus > Neoceratodus forsteri. Next base: position 114,087,450 of record CM028136.1, on the reverse strand, counting down.
CAGTGCAGCCTGCAGTCTGTCAAAGAGATGAGAGGTGGGCTGTGCCGGTCATGGGCTTTTTTGGGGGATAAGGTAGTGGGGTGTTGGGCACATCCTGCTGGGGTTGGGGGCTGGTGTTCCACTAGACCACCAGGGATGGAGAGGTTATTATTAATTGTTAACAGTGGCATCGGAGATCGGGGAAACAGATTTTATTTATTAGAGTATTATTACCTGCGGCATCGGGGTTTGGGGGGACAGGCACTAGACCACCAGGGAAGGGGGTATTAAACCCTATTACTCCCAATATTAGGGTTTGGGGAAGGGGGCCATCAAAACACCAGGACAGGGGGTCTTAATTATTTCTTTAACCTGAGACTATGGGGCTCAGGAATGGTGGTATATTCATCATATATTCTTACGGGCAGCATCAGGGTTGGGAGGCACTAGTCCACCAGGGCTGGGACTTAATTTATCAGGGGATCCATGATGGGGAACCACTAGCCTTTGCCACATGGAGCTTGTGGCAAACCTCTCCCATGTACCTTGTGTTTGCAGCATGGGAAGATTTGCTTCAAGTGTGGTGACTTATGTGCCGGAACCCCTCCTGTACCAGAATCTGGTGCAGGGTCCATGGCACCTCATACTTTGATGCAAGCTGCTGTTTGATGCAGCTTGTGCCAATCTGTGCCTGCTTTGCAAATCAGGCCCATAGTGTCCACATGTTTGCTTATGATACCATCATCTATTCCTCAGAACCCTCAACATCAGTTATTGAACAGAGCTTACAATAGGACTACAGCAATGGCTAAAATAGGTTCTATATCAATCAACTAATCCTTCTTTTAGTTTTCAAAATCAATTTCATTGAGATAATTTTCAAATTCAATAAGCAGGGGTGTTGCATTTCAGTGAAAACAGTCATAATTTCTTGGCAGAATATTATTACAGTCATTTGTAGTACAGAATTATATCTGTTATTAAATATATATATAGACTGTAGCAATGTTACATAACTTCTTGGTATACTAAGATAGGACATAATCAGGGAACAAATTCCACAGTAACTTCCAGTTTGAAAAAGACCCATCTATGCCAGAACTCCTCTCCTTTCCCCTGGTGCCCCTTGCAGTGTGGGGTATCAAATAATAGTGGAGATGAAGTAAGGGTGATGGCGAAAGGGCAAAAAGATTAAGGGCAACATACAAATAATGACGACTGGTAGGTTTAGGTGATTCTGTGGTTTTGCAATCCCCAAAGTCCAGTTGCGTCTCAGAGTGGTATATTTTGAAATAGCAGGGGTGCAGGGGGCACTGCCCCCATGGGGGGTGTGAAGGGAAGAGCCCCCCCCCACATCAATATACATCAATACAGGTATGTACTTGGCTTTCTATACAATTTCTTAAAGTATCTGTATGATCACTATTAGTGTCGGTTGCTGTCATTACATGGTGCCCTTGTGTATTAGTTTTGTTTGACTCACCATTTTGCCACTCATTAAAACTCACCATTATCACATGGAACCCCCGTGTAGGATGATGGTGAAACATTACTTTTGGTATATGTTGACCAGTCAGCCAGTCTTAAAAAAAAAGAAAACTATCTTATAGCTATTTGGTACAAAACAATGGATAGCTACATCCTTCCCTCAATGTGTACTCTCCTTGTCTGTTGACTGCCTTGAGGATGTAACATGCTACAGATTTCATGGTGAACTACTCAATCAGCATCATGATTACTCTGTTTGCATTACTGGTCTCATTTCCAGGCATTTTGTTAAACTAGGTGCTCTGTTCAGGGTGAACCGCTCAGCACCAGAAAGAGTATTGCTGAATGCATGATTTTTCCTACAGTGCATCATGGTTATCTGATAGTCTCTGCTGCCTCTCAATCTTGCATCTCCAATGACAGTACCTTGTTGCCCTTTGGAGGTTTGCCAGGGTTGTCCCCCTCACATTAATCAATGCACTACGTACAAAAAACTGGAGTGGGCTCCTTCTGAGTTGAAACATTCTCTTCACACAGTCCTCCTTGGAGTTAAATACTTGGCAGTGGAACTCCCAGGGTTCTTAAAATGGGAACTTGGCCTGTGTCTCTAATGCCTCCTATTTCCTGACCAGAATCAGGGAATAGATTACAAACACCTCTCAGTAAATGCAATGCAGGCCAAGCTTCCATTCATTACAGACATCCCCACTTGTGGAATGGTCTAATTATTGCCCTGTTCACTTGCTTGATCCTTTGGTATGCCAAGGCCTGACTCAAGGCATATTATAGGGCCTCTCTATCCTGCCACAACTGCCCTATCCTACCTGCCACCTGAATGTCTACTTGCTTCCTATGCTGATCTCTGAATGCTCTGATTGTCTAAGCTATGTCATGCTAAAACATCATGCTATTGAGTTTGCCTATAGAGTTCCCATTCCTTTTGCTGTATTTTAAGTTTTGTGAATTCTTATTTACTAAAATATGTTGGTTACTGGCTTAGTATAACTATAAGAAACAAAGCAAGTCAGCAAACATAAGTATGGACCTAGACAAAAACTAATCACACAGTGTCAGAAAGGTTATATACACTAGGTCACTATCTTTGTTGCACAGGCATTTTTAAGATCCATTCAAACAACCTTTTTTAAAAAGAGATTCCCATACTGTGTTTCTGATGCCCAATAATTGTGCATAAAATTACCCCACCAGCGAACCACCATTAGCCAAACCAAGGTTTGCTTCAGTGGTACTGTGTATAGCAGAGGTGATAAAAAGTCATGAAGTTGATGAGACCAATGATAGTCTGATAATGTGTGGATCTTTCTAATCCTAAATGTTCACTCACCTTATTTTGCTTGTTTAATTAAATAATTCTGATCAAAACATTGAGATACATTTTGGGGTTATTACACAAATGTAATTTGATATGCTTCTGATCAAAATAATATCATTTGGTTCCCTGGCATGCACAGTCCAATATACCAGCAAATCTACTGAAATACATGGTTACACTAAAAATATAAATAGCATACTGTATGTTGAAGGGAAACACATTACCTTAGAGTTTCAATAAAAACAACCCTGGTAAATCCCTCACAGTAATAAAAATAAAGAATAAAATGTATAGTGTTTACAGATCTAACTACATGAATTATTTTAATAAGAAAATAAAGCTTTTTTTTGGTAAAGTTCCTAGAAGATTCAGATGAGCCTTCAACAATTACAATTTCAACGTTATATTATTTTCATAGTATTACAATGCTAATATAAATTAATGTATGTATCTGCTGCCAAAAGATGAAATGCATTTAAAACCAAGGTTAAAAGAATATGTTCTTGTCCAAAATAAATCTAGACATTTTTCTTGTGGTCCTTGAAAAGGTTTCCTATAAAACATTAACAAATATGTGGCTCTCTGTAGAGCATAACAACCTGCATCTTTTGAAGCACTGCAGTTTAAATCTTTATCCTTAAATGATATGAAAGAACTGTTATAGTGAACTCTTTGTAAATAATGCTATAGAAATGCATATCTATTGAAAACCCTGTTGTTTTACAGTAGTTGTACTACATTTGTGCAAATCTTACAAAAATGATTCAAAAAGGGTTGTGGATCTTCTTGATTGAATACCGGTCGTACTGTATATTTGTCATACTTTAACACAACTGTTCTGAGACTTTGCCACTGTTAAAGTGTAGTATCATTATGTTAATATATTTATACATGAAAACTGTATTAATAGAGCATACCTACATCAGCCTGTCTCCAAGCTTTCACTTAAAATACATTTCTAGCCCTAATAGTTTCAAAGTTAGCCACTTCTAAACATAATTCTTTTAAAAGGGGTTAAAATACTGTATATGAATTGGTATGACTATATGTTTTAATGAAAGTTTGGAGTTAGGCTAAACAAAAGAGTTTTCATGTATTACTATAATAAAATATGATCAATGCAGTTTTCAATTACAGTACAATACAGCCTCGATTATCTGAAACACCTGGGGACACCAGTTTACTTCAGATATTTGGGTGTTCAGTAAACCAAGATTTTCCATTATGTAAATAAGAGCTGCATTTGACTTTGGTTATATAAGAATTTAAACACTTTAAAGTTTGCTATGTTTTTTTCATAACCTTTGTAAGGATTTGGGGTATTTGTAAATGTGTATTTTTGACTTGTGACTTTTCTTTAATTTTATATACTCTGTGATTTGTGCTTGATTGTGCTTAAGTGACGACAGGTACCATCAATAATATAGCATGGTACAGTAAGATATTTCCTTTAGTGCTATCAGCTGTGGTAAAACAATCCTTCATCATGTTTGTTGACGTAACACCACTTTGCTTCTCTTTGCTTCTGACTTGAGATTCTGAAGCAGCAAAAAGTGAAAAGTATTTCAGTCCAGTTGGTTCTCGAGCCGGTCAGACACTCTTAAAGTGCTCTCTTTGCTTTGGCATGGCTGGGAACTGATTTAGGCAGTGGCTTGTCCTCACTTTGCTACTGTTCTCTCTCTCAGCAGAGAATTAAATGTTTCTGATAGTGTCAATGATAGCACTGTTATCCAGATGCTGCTATCCATCTTCACCAGCATCATACGAGATCCACTCCTGTAAGTCCTGCTCTGTTGTCTCGATGCTGAGTTTTGTAGTGAGCTTGGTAATCTCCCTTAGGTCATCAGCGCAGATGAGCTCTGAGTCATCTGTAGCAACAGAGCCTTCCTCCAATTCAGGGTCCAATGCAAGGTCTGAAATAGGCTCTGTGATGTCTGTCCTTTGATTTTCTTGCACAGCACTCCGATGTCCTATGCATGATTTTGCCCATGCTTTTCCAATTGTTTCCTCTCGGACATCCTTCCACGCTCCTGCCACCATGTAGTCAGAACCCTTCAGAGTAAGGGCTTTGATAATATCCTGCAATGGGTTTTCATCATTTTTTCATCAAGGACTGTCTGCAGAAGTTTCTTCCTGTAGTTTCTCTTCATAATTTTTAATATGCTTTGATCGCAAGGCTGCAGTTTGGATGTGGTGTTGGGGGAGGAACATGCAGTGAATGGTGTTGTCTCTTGTTCAAGCTGTAAGCATCTCAGGATGTGCTGGTAAATTATCCAGCAGAAAAATAGCCCTGAGCAGGAGCTGTTTGGAGCAGAAAAACCTCTTCACATTTTATACAAATTAACTAGTGAATCATTTTGTGAATATTGTAATGTCCACTCAGGCACCTCGTTGATGGTCACACATAAGGAGGTTGGCCATATTGATGTGCTTCAAGCACCTCAGCTCCCTAACTTTCCTGATCAACAGGAGTGGAAGCTTCTGTGTAGCAGCCACATTGACACAGTCTAGGAACGTGACATGATCTCTTCCTTTTTTGAAGTCTGGTGCTTCTTTTTCTGAGCCATGAGCCAGTGTTTTGTCAGGCAGACAGTGCCAATAATGACCAGTCTCATTGACATTATGGTTTGGTCATGTGTGAGATGTTCTGTCTCTATAACAAGATTGAACTAGTCATTGCATGGCTGTACCCCTTCACCAGCAGCACATAGCTTTTTGCCACACAGATGAAACTGCCATTTACTGTAGCACTTCTGGAAGTGGTGCAGCTGTCCGACAATTGTGATGAATTTGCCTCTGTTGACAAGCTTTTACACGAAACTGAAGTACTCTTTCTTTTAAAGCAGAACCCAGAACTGGAGCACCCTTCTCATGCTCCTGTTTAAACCATAAATAAATGGCTATATCACCTTCATAACCAGCACACATTTTCATGTTTCTTCAGGTTTCAGTGCCATAGCTGCCCTCCATGATCATAGCAAACTGTCTGAACTTTTCATTGGCCTTTTTGTATTATAAATTGTATATTTACTTACACCACATTCTGCAGACAGACAGATGGACCTTTCATCATTCTGTCGCCATTCAAGTACAGTACATGGAGCTTCTGATTAATGGTAAACACATTTCACTTTTGTTTTACAGCCATGGTCAAGAGAAATGTTACAGTAAAGTGTCTAGACAGGCAGCGATTGTGGTAATTTACTAGGAAAGACTGGCAATCACATCAGATGTCAGAATCATCTGTCCACTTGGGGAATCAGCTTTTCAAGGAAAGTGCCAGAGGAAGGTAGGGGCAAGACCTAGGTTTATTAGATAGGGTGGTTCAGATCATCAAGATTCATTAAATTGAGTTTGTACTGTACATCAATACATATTTAAATCATCCCTGACATTATTGGGAAACCTTAAAAAATGTCAGATTTAGACACAAATCAGTTTAGATTTCATATATTTTCATTAATTCATCCCTCTTTTTTCTTTATTATGGAGGATAGTTGCATGAAAATGAGGCCACTGTATTTTAGACTTTTTCTGTTCTGGCAGCCTGTCTACACCTGAAATCACAATCCCAAGTTTAGGAAATCATAATATCCCCACAGCAACAGATTTTAATGTCATGAACAGAATTACAATGTCCAGGGCAGCTAAATAGCCTGAGCAGACAAAGCACAGAACCCAATTTCATGCATATCTACTTAATAAGAAATACGGGTGATAATTACATAAACAAACATGAAATATAAGCTGATTTGTGTCTAAATATTACATCTTTTAAAACTTTTCCCAACAGCATCAGGGGCTCTTTAAAGTGTACTGATGCTGTTTAAAAGTGTATATTCACAGTGTACAGGGACCAAAAGGGGAAACAGAATAATAAAGAATTACCACCAAAGCCACTTGCTCACATTGTGACTTTAAAAATGCCATTCAACCTCCTTGTGATTTAGTCCTCAAGTTTTAAAACTGAGTAAAAACAGGTTGCCTTTGGATAGGAGCTATTCCATATCAACTGATACATTCTTGGTAATAGACACTTCTTATCACAGATATTCTCATTTATTAATCATGGTCAATTCAAATGCCCTTGGACTTGTTCTGAGCAAAAGAAAAATGATTTTGGTATTTCCGTCCAGCTTTGTTACAATTTTTGAGACAATAGAAACATATTTTGGTCTGCCCAGTATGACAAATTGCCACATCTAAACACATATTTCTTCAAACAGATGATGTTCCCAAGTGCTTAGATCTGGGATCAAAATGTTGGCATACAATTAATTATCCAAAAATGATAGATCCTGTGTTCTGCAACAGTTTCAAAGCATTGTATGAGGCATGGTAGAGTGTTTTGGCTACATATCAGAATTTAACAGCTGTGCACCAACAGAGGGCACAGAAAACAAAAGCAAAGTTATGGTCCTTCAAATGAATATAAAATATGCTATTCATCATTAAAAAATACATAATATTCTGTTTATACTTAAAACAGAGCATTTTATTGTAAGGGCTTAAGAAATCACCAGCATGTGTACTACAGATCATGAATATGGAACAACATGGCACCTAATGTATAAAAAACAGTTATAAATATATATCCTTAATCATGACAAAGATAAATGGCTAAAGGAACATATCAAGAAGAGTTGGGACAAGTGGTAAATAGTTAGTAGCTGTAACAGAAAGTATAAAAACAGTCATAGGAAATATTGTAAGTATGAGAAAATGTGTAATTCATTGTTTTTATAACTGTATGGTATACTTTTCTATTTTGTATAGCATAACTCACATAAAGACACGTGAATAACCAGCTGTAACTATTTAAACCAAAAACAAAAAAATGGATTCCCTTATTAGAGGTGGTAGGATGCAATAATACACATACTATGTAGCTCTATTAATTGCAAAACCTATGTTAAAGCAACAATTACTGTGCGGCTACAGCATCAAAAGCTGGAAAATTAAAGAATTCAGATTCACAGTCTGTAACATTGGCACGGGGTCATTATGCCACAGCAGAAACCGTGCAAAATGACGTCACATGCAAAATGATGTGCAGCAAAATAAGGTTGGGAGAAAACACCAGCCGGAACACCACAGCACACACCATTGGCAACAATATCAAAATCTTTATGCATGGGGATATTGCCCCCAGCACCCTCCAATGTGGGGGTTCACCCCCCCACACACCCAACTAAAGTAGCCAACTCCAAGGGGGGTGTAGACCAAAGGGAAAAAGGAAAAATCAGGGAACTTTTTTTTTAAACAAAAACCAAGCACAGCACTTCTGACATCTTCACTCCTTCCTCCAGTTCCTAGTGTGTGACATGGGTAGCAGTAGTTTCCTATCACTATTATACCCCTGTTACTATATTTCATTCTGCACTTTTGACTGCACAGTTATTCATGCACTAGTTCAGCAGTGCTATATTGGCCTGGTACCGTAAAACTTTGGCAAATCAGTTGTGTGGAGCCCTTCAGAGTTTGAACAAGCTTGTGATGCAGGGCTCACCTTACACTAATTTTGGCACTCTATGTAAGCATTGCTGTATCATTTACTTTGTATGAAACAACAGTGTCGATATTAAGGTATGGCCATCCCTGCGTCACATGACTATTCACACCCTGAAGAACACCACACCATAAATTTGCTAAGGTTCCAGTGACTTTGAACTCTGCTTTTTTTCATTTCCTAACTTTTGATGCTTTATCCCTAATTCATGCTGAAAAATAGTTTTTACAATTAATTCCCTTATTTTTTGAAAATGATATAACTAATACATTTAGTCTGTGCTTTCTGTACACCCCATGATCACTACTGCATAAATGCTCATTGCACCAGAGATGTAGCTCGATTTGAAAGCAGCTGCATACTGACATGCAGTGCACCAAACCCTACTTGTCTCATAGCAGCCCCTACCCATTTTGGTTTCCCAACACTGGATGCCCAATCCAAGTGTTAGGTAATCATCCAAAAACTAACCCCCACCTATTAACATCCATGTCACCCCCTCTCCATGCAAATAAACACTTCCTTCATCCCTCCAGCTCACTTGCCACAAATGCTCATCTTTTTAACCCTCATACCATCTATTAAGTAAAATCCAGAATTGGAAAACAGGGACAACCCTCCCTTCATCTTGGCTGGATGTTGTCTACTAACTTAAAACAAAATGCAAAACAAAAAAAAAATAATAAAAGATTAGTCACAAAAATCATCTAATAGTGCATGCATCAGGACATATATATATATATTTTTTTTGTGCAGAACTTGGCCAGTTTTTCCCATTTCCAGTTCACATTTTCAGGGTTCAAAAGTTGCCATTCTGTCTCATGACTATATAAGTGTCATCAAGTAAACCTGAACCAGAATGTGGTTTAGTAGTTGACTGACATTTTCTTCCAGTTTTGTAAAGGTTTGTGAGATAATAGCAACATATTTGGGTTTAAATAAGATGGCAAATTGCCATATTTAAACATGTATTTCTTCAAACAGATAATATTCACAAGTGCTTAAATTTGTGATCAAATGGCTGACATTCAATTTGTTATCAAAAATGATGGATCCTTTGTCCTTCAAAAAGTTTCAATGCACTGTATGAAACACAGCAGAGTGTCTTGGCTACACATCAGAACTCAACAGCTGTGAAAACCAAAAGCAAAGGTATGTTCATTTAGCATGAATATATAGTATGCTGTTCATCATTAAAGGGCATTTTATAGTAAGAGTTTGAAAAACAACAAATAAGCACAACAGATCATTAACTCTGAATTTGCACATACAAATCCTAGGCACCATTTGACAAAATCAGCTGAAATTTTGCAAGTGTTGTCTAGGAGGCAGGGTCTTGATCTGTGAAAAGTTTTGTGATGGCAGCTTGTGCTATGTCTGAAATCTGCATATGACATTTTCTGTAGTTGTTCCCAGATCCCCTTCCCAATAAACATACACCAAAACTTTCTGATGTGGGTGCTCAAGTCGGCAATAATTTATTCACAAATGTTCTCTGTATACCTACTAAAGTTCTTGATTTATTAATTATATCTCCACATTCACATTCCAAATAAAATTAATATTTCTGTCAATTTTTGTATCACCGTCAAACATTCATTTTTTCCTCAAAATGTAAATCTGGGGTCATCATAATTCTTTTCTCTTCTCTCCAGATGGGTATAAGTGTACACCCATACCCCTCTTCTCTGTGGCCCTTTGGGTGTACACCCAGAGCTGTCTGTCCCCTCAGCCTTGGTGTACATCCAGGCCAGCTTTGTTCTTGTTCTTCCCCTTCCTCTCTTTTTCCTTTTTCTTCCAAACCTTAATCTCCTGTATTCCCCCTGCTGTCCACCTTCAGCATACCTTTAGGGCCTTTTCCCCTCTATCTTCCAGCTTGAACATTTTCTTGCTTGCCACATTCAGCACTCTGTCACCCCAAAATTCTTCCTCCCTCCTTCCTAATATTTTTCTTCCCTTTTCTAAAAAGCTGGGTTGGGTGGGTGGGAAAATAACTAGCCAGCAAAAATTGCAATGGAGCATATTTAAAGCAGCCTTTTTTCAGTTGACTTCATCACCTCTCTCTCTCTCTTTCTCATCCCCTTTCTTATGATGTCATCTTGCTAGTCATCATATTTCACTCTCTGCCCCTTAAACTCTCCCCTTGGCTCTGGAAAAACCCCATCCAACTCTACCCTTCCCCCTCCTGCTCTGCCACTGAGTCACCTTTTGGTCAGGGTCTGGAACAAATGGGTATGCCTTCAAACCAGGCAAACATCCATGTCTAATTTTTTCCTATACTTCACATATTTTTTTTTGTGCTCTCAGCTACAGTCTACATGGAATGGAGTTTTTCCAAAAATTTACATGTTATGGGTGTCATGTCCTAAGGTAGTCCCTTTGAAAGGTCTGGTGAAAAAATATTAAACAGTTCCTGACCTATAATGCTTTAAAGTTTTGAGTTTTCCTGTTCTGAGAATGTGAGGTAGGGTTTTTAAGATAACGTTCTGATGCAAAATGAAAAATTGAATCACAAGACCTTTTTTTGGTTTCTCACCACTTGTTTGGCACAGCGCCAAACATTTTTTTGTGCCATAAGAACTGTCATCTTGTTGATTTTCTCCACGATATAACATGCAATTTATTTATTTATTATGTCTTTGGTATCCGGCTAGGTGCACTGATCCAGAGGACTAGTTTCAGTCATGACCCAAGCCACAAACGTGGCATATTACGCAATGCAAATACAGGCAAACACATGATAGTACAGGCTTCAAACATGAATGCAGGAATTAAAATACAAGGGGTCTTAATGTAAAGAAGTTACCTAAGATACATGGTGCCATTTAAGGCCAGCAGACAGGTAAAATACATAGTCACAAAAACAGAGATCATAAATATGGTGTCAAATTATTGAATATTATAAAAATTAAGTGTAACTGAATTCAGGTAAAAAGTCAACACTAAGGTAATCAGTAGTAAACAGGCCATCAGGCAGATGAGTACTCATAATACAGTACAACAATCTGCCTTAAAATAAGTGCAGTGGCAAAGAACAGTAGGGAGGCAATATCCTTAGCCATGCTATGGGAAGGTGGAGGCAGGAGATAGAGGGGGGAGCCTCAGGAGAGGGTGTGACCCAGCCATAGGTGGGGCGGAGGATGGGAATGCATGAGATTATCTGGGTGTACAGTGGCATTTGGCTTCAGACTGTAGCCAGGATTTGAAATTCTTTTTGAAAGAGAAATGGGAGGTGGACAAGCGGAGTGATGTAGGGAGTTTGTTCCAGAGGGATGGAGGGAGCACAGAAAGAAAAAGCTTTGCTGTCCATGATAGAAGAGATTCTAAGGACTACTGTGGGGGGAACTGATGACTCATGGAGGTTCCTTGATGCCACTTTGCCATTGAGGAGGGATGAGTATGGGGACAGGTGGCCGCTTCTCAGGGTAATGTCAACTAAGCAGCCAAGGGATTAATCAAACCAGCCTATCAGTAGGAGCCAACCAAGACACTGGTAAAATACACAATGATAGGTTGAATATGGAGAATTGAGTACAAAGCAACAGATACTGTTGAGTTCAGTCTTGAGCGCAGGGCTGATGATATGGGGTAATAGACAGGAAAGCAGTATCCAATAGGGGGAAAAGGTTGGCTTGCATGATTTTTAGTTGCACCTCAATAGACAGGAATTGTTTTTGATGGTAGGCAGCCCCTAGCTTCAGGTTAACTCTGTATACGGAGTTTGTAACGTGCTCAGCGAAAGTAAGGGAGGGGTCCAGGGTAATGCCTAAGGATTTGAAACTGGGGTCATTTTCAAAGAGGGGGTCCTACAAGTAGAGATGCAGCAAATTTAAAATCCACTGGTGAAGTGAACACGAAGTGGCCACTTCACGTTGGCACTTCGCTATGCAGAGTACCCCATAGGAAAGGCTCACTTTGCCTTATTGTTATTACTTTGCATTGTCATTCTGCCTTAAACGTGAAGTAAGGCAAAGTGACAACAATATTGGCAGCATCCCACCCACACAGACACCAGAATAAAGTGCTACTGTCTTGTGTCCAGAAAACTCCCCAGTGCTGATGAAGTGAAATGAGAGTTTAACAAGAAATGCAAAGTCTCCCAGAATTAATGGCGCACGTAGTCATGCATGCAGCAGTCGGGTCACACACAGAGTCACCAGAATTAATGTGCATCCCCAAAATGCTACAGTCTTGTGACCAGAAAATTCCCCAGTGCTGACGAAGTGAAATGAGAGTGTAACAAGAAATGCAGTCTTCCAGAATTAATGGTGCCATTCAAATGCACAGACAGATTAAGATTTCGCTGCACACTCAAGGGATGCATATGAAAAAGAACAACACCTAACCAGTGCTCACAAGTCACAAATCCAAATCTGGAAAGGAATACATTTTGCCAGTTGGGGGATTAGTGCACGGCAGTAACAATCCACTACCAGTAAAGATACCACAGAGCATTATAAAAAATTCATGCAGGTGCAGTGGATAGCAGGCTCAAACTGCTGCAATTACTCTGTAGCACAATAAAAGGTGTCTGATTTGATGGCATGCATTGCACACACACTACAAGTAATGCATAGCAAATTGGAAACCTTTAGTAATATAACCAAATCTTTAAACAAACTGAAATTATACACTGCTGCACAACAACAATCAGCAAAACAATTTCAAGAATTACTAAAAATATTACTGTTTGTACATTAACACAGTCATACAAGAAAAATATAACCAAAACAGAAAGACTGCCTTTTTCTCCCAGTTAATCTACCTACACCACAAATATGCCCCTCCCCCAAAGCACACTTCACAGTACACAGAATGACTGTTCTAAATTAACATTCAAAATCCACATGCAACAATAAACACTCGATGATATGAGCGCAGGAGGGTTTCCTACAATCGATGTACTAAATTTTGAGCAAAAAATATTACTCAAAAAGGCATTTTAAACAGCTTTATGAGGTTTTGAATTGCAGAGCTCTGAGAGCAAACTGTCTCCAGCTACCACTGCACACACACAACCGAAGCCAGAACTGAGGCAGTGCTGAACAATCTAGAGCCCATGTGACCTGCAATCCCATGAATAACTGCAGAATTTAATTTAGAGCTCAATTACAGGGCAAAGTGGGGCAAATTACATTCATTTCAATGTACTTTGCCTTAAAATTGATGGAGAACTGGTTTGGGGAAGGCAGAATAATGCAAAGTCATTGGTTTCAATGGACTTCACGTTCCTTATTATGAAGTGAACTACTCCGCTTCACATTGTGGAGTTCTCCGTAGATTTCATGTTACTCAGTGAATCACTTCATGGAGCAAATCGGAGCCACTTCGCCCATCACTACTTACAGTACTGTAACTCACATGCTGTACGGGAAGGAATGCGAATGCCTATGGCTGCACTTCCCAGATGAGCTGTAGCACAAAACTCCTGACTTAAAAATGCTTATTAATGAGTACAATGGTGGAGTGGTGAAGCCTGGAGAAATACTACAAAACATATTTACTATACATCCAAGTATCTAGTAAAAAAAATTAAGCTGTGATTCGTGATGTGATCATGATTCGTGATTTGTGACTGCATTTGTGACCGTGATGATGAAGAACGTGACTCGGTGTTGACGGTGTGAGATAAACATTATGGAACTGTATTGGGAATGCAAATGCCTATGGCTGTACTTCCTTGATGAGCTGTAGCACAAATTTCCTGACTTAAAAACACTCATTAATGAGTACAATGGAGGGGTGGCGAAGCCTGGAGAGATACTACAAAAACATGCTTAGAAAACATTCAAGTAACTAATCAAAAAAATAATGTTGTGATTCGTGATGTCATCATGAATCATGATTTGTGACTGCATTTGTGGCCATGATGATGAAGAACCTGATTTGTATCACAAGTGACTCGTGTGATGGTGGTCCTGACTTAAAAACGCATATTAATGAGTACAATGTTCATGCAGAATTATGCACCACACCTGTCCAGTACTCTGACGGGAAGACAAAGAAACAACTGTGACTTAAGTTACAGATGGAGATTGGACCCTAAAGAGATGCAAATGCATAGACAGATGAGGATTGTGATGTGCACTGAAGAGATGCAGGCACAAAGGCACAACACCTAACCAGTGCTCAGCATCAGAAACTCAAATCTGGAAAAGAATACCTTCACCGGTTGGGGTGGGCCATGTGGGGAGGGAAGTGTACTGCACTGCTGCAGTAACAGTCACTAGTACTAGTACCAGTAAAGATACCACAGAGATGTACAAAAATCACACAGCTGCAGTGGACAGGAGCTTCACATTGCGAAAATTAATATGTGGCACAATAAATGTTGTCTGATTTGATGATACGCGTCACACACATACTCACACACACACTAAGTAATGCATAGTAAATTGAAAACTTCAGTAATATAACCACATATTTTAAACAAACTAAAATTATGCACTGCTGCACCACAACAATCAGAAAAAAAATGGAAAGAATTATTGAAAATATTACTGTGTGTACATTAACACAGTTATACAAGAAAAATATCACCAAAACAGAAAGCACTGTTTTTTTCTCCAAGTTAATCTACCTACACCACAGATACACTCCTCCCCCAAAGCACACTTCCACTGTCTCTCAGTACACGGACTGAATGTTGTACATTAACATTCAAAATCCACTCACAAACAATAACTACTCAATGATATGAGCACAGGAGAGTTTCCTATCATCGATGAACTAAAGTTTCAGGAAAACAAATTACTCAAAAAGGCTTTTTTAGCAGCTTTTAAAAGGTTTGATTTGCAGAAAGTTCTCAGAGCAGATTGTCTGCTACAGCTTCCAACACACACTACCCCAAACTGAGGCTGTGCAGAACAATCTGGAGGCAGTATAGCGCAGTGGTCTAAGGCTCTGAGCTTTAAATCTGGTGATATCCAGCATACCAGACCTGGGTTTGAATCCCACAGTTCCCACTTGCATACTGTGTGACCCTGAGCAAGTCACTTAACCTTCTTGTGCTCCCAGGTCGCTCCTGTAAAAAAAGCTTTCAGCTTAGTGTGCTAACTTGGTTAAACAACTAAAAAAAAACAATCTAGAGCCCATGTGACCCAAAATCACTGCAAAATTTGCCTTTGGAGCTTAAAAATGAGGCAAAGTATATTGTTTTCAATGTACTTCACCTTAAGAATTGGCAGAGCAGTGGTTTAGGAAGGCGGAGTAATGCAAAGTCATTGTTTTTAGTGGACTTTGCGTTACCCATTATAATGCGAAGTACTCCACTTCACGTTGTGGAGCATTCTGCGAATTCGCCTTCACTCTGCGAATCACTTCGCAGAGTGAATTGGGGCCACCTCGCCCATCTCTACCTACAAGTGTGAGTACAAGGAGCGAGGAGTTAGCCTTGACAACCATGATAAGGAACAGTTTGGAATCAAGTAGCATGGATATAATATTCTTTTTGTTTACCAGGAGCCTGTTGGAGAGAAACCAATTGTAGGTGCACCATAATTAAGTGAAAGGGTAGAGGAGATGTTCACAAGTGACTTGTCTATGTGGTAAAGGACAAGGTCATCTGTGTAGAGGAGTGCCTCACAGGATAGGCTCTCAGCCAGAGGAGTATTTATAAAAAAGTAGAGGACCAAGGATGGAGTCTTGTTGGACCCTCGTGGAGACATGCAGGGCAGGAGAGGAGGCTGCACCATTTAAAACTGACTGGGACCTACCCTCAAGATAGCTTATAAACCATGTGGTTGTCTCAAAGGAGTAACCAAGATGACAGAGAGTGGAGTGGAGGAGGAGGTGGTGGTCGACTAGGTCAAAGGCCTTGGTCAAATCCACAAATGCAGCACCTGTGGCCTTACTCAAGTTCATGTTTCAGAGGACATGGTTAGTGAAGTGGGCTAAGGCTGATGTGGTGCTGTGGTGCTTATGGAAACTGTGTTGTTGGGGGCTCAGTTGATTGTACTTTCCAAGATGCTTGGAGAACTGCAAATGCACAATTTTCTCCAGCAGCTTCCTCAGATGGGGGAGGAGGGTAATGGGCCTATAGTTATTGGGAGAGAGGGGATCACCAGCTTTGAAAATAAGTGCAACATTAGCATGTTTCCAGAAGTCTGGCATGGTGGCTGTGGAGAGGGTAAGGTTAAATATGAAGGTGAGGGGTTTAATGATTGCAGTAGAGACAAGCCTGGTGAATGAGGGGAAAAGAAATCACTGCCAGGGCCACCTTTTGTTGGGAGGGACTTCAAGAGTGTGGTAGTAACACTTGGGCAGATGGCTCTAAAATAGAAGGGGCAGTGTGGGTAGAGATGGAGGAGTGGCAGCTTGCCTGACTACCAGGGCTAGGGGTGGCTGGGAGGAAAGTTTACTGAAATAGACAAAGTGGTTGGAGAATTTTGTGTTAAAAATCTGTGCAACCTCCAAGGGATCAGTCAGGGGGCCAGATGGGGAAGCAAGCTGGGTGACTTGGCTATGGGTCTTGGGGTTGAGAAAGAACCTGATAGACACCCAGAAGTGACTGGGGTCACTGAGGTTGTTCCTCTGTAAGTTTAGGAAGAAATTATGCTTTAGGGATTTGGCAGTTTTCTTACAGGTGTTCCATAAGCATCTGTAGGCATTCCAGAGTTGGGGGAAAGGGATGCTTTATAAGCTTTCCACTTGCTGTCTCTCTCTTTTATCTGGGACAGTAGCTCCTTGGATATCCAGGAGGATCATCCCCCTCTCACCCTCTGAGTAGTAAGAGGGAAGTGGAGGTCCTATATCCTGTTGAGGGCATCTGTGAAGAAACTCACTGCAGATGGCACTTTATTGATGAGGTATAGGGCAGACCAGTTCACCACTCTTACATCTTCAAAGAAGTTTGTGAGAACCAAGCAACTGAAATTTCTGAATGTCAGATACTTGGGTGGGGGCGCTTAGTTTTAGTGGTCAAGATGATGTAAGTAGAGGACTGGTAACTTAGGAATCTGACAATGTACCCACCTGTAGGATGAAGTCCACATGATTAGTGGCCACCCAGTCAAGTAGGGAGTGGTAGAGCATCTGGGGGTTGTGTCTGGTGGGATAGGAGATGACTTGCTCAAAACTGTGTGTTTTTAGGAGGTTTGCATAGTCAGGTTCCTGGGCGCTTAACCAATTAAGGTTGAAGTCCCCAAGTAATATAGACTCCCTGGTTGGAGATAGTAGCCCTAGGCTGTCTAGAAAATTGGATAAGCTAGGGATGCCTCCAGTAGGGGGGTTGTAGCAGCAACCCAGATAGAATGTTTTTGAGAAACCCAGGGTCAGCTCAGCAAGGAGCCATTCACTAGGTGAGAGCAGGTTGAACCAGCTAATAATGTTGGCTGAGATGTGTTCCTTGACATATAGAGCAATTGCACCACTCTTCTTTTTCCCAGGTCTATCGTGGTGAAGGAGGTAGTAACCCAGAAGATGGTAAGAGGGATTAGAGTTGTAAGGTTTTAGCCAGATTTCAGACAGTCTTAGTACGTGGGGCTTATAAAGTGCCATCCAGGCTCTAGGTCAGTAAACTTTGATGGAAGACTACAAATACTTAGATGTGCTATTTTTAGGCTGGTTGGCCTTGCTCAGGTGACATTAAAATGGTCAATGGGGGTGTTTATATGGCTTGGGTTACTTTCTATGTCACCAACATGAAGTAGAAGGGAGAAGGTAGGGCAGCAGAGTGGGATCCAGGGGGAGGGTGAGAGGGCAAGGGAGTACAAGAAAAGGCTGATTAGATGACACTCAGGGTTACAGAGGAGGGCAGAAATAGCTTGGCTTGGGGGGGTTAACTCATATCTAACCACAGTAGTGAGGAGCACAGCAGGTCTGTGGAGATGAGAAAAGGAGGATAGTTGTTTCTGCTCAATGGCAAGCACCGAGGCACAAAAGTCTGATACAAATAGAAGGCCAGCCATAGAGGCAACCAGAAGGGGAGCAGGAATAGTTTCATTTGTAGGTGTCATAATAGCCAGTGACAAGTATCACGTTATGGCAGTGTTCAATCAATCAATCAATCAATCAATCAAATTCTTTATCCAGGCGAACACCATTGAGCAAGCTCATTTACAAGGTGGACTTGCATTACACAAGTCAAGTAACAATGCATTTATATTCAGACAAATAGACAGTAGATGGAAAAGTACAACATTACAGGTAGGCCTGCAATAGACAGGATAAGTAAAAATACATTTGGGTTCAGGTAAAAGACAGTCGGTAAGGGTATACATAATAGGGTAGCAAGTCAGTAAACATTTACACCAGATACAACAACATACATGGTTTAGTATTCCTGTAAGGTAAAGGCATTATAGTCCAGCAAAGAGATTAGTTGAAGTGGATGCTACAAGCAAACAGACATACATAGTCAGTTTAAAAAGACCCAGGCATATCAAGGTGGAGACATGTGTTGGGAGAAGTGGGCAGCCAGTGGGGGGGGGTCTGGAACTGGGATAATACTAGGAGTGAAGGAATGAGATGCTGTGGGTATACAAGGAATAGGTGGGTAAGGGAGGGTGAGATTTAGGGCTGTAGATAAGTAGGTGGCTCAGAGACAAGTTATGCACTGATACAAGAAGGAAGGAGGATGGGAAAAGCAAGGAGGATGTGGGAGGGGATGTAAGCAAGCTAGGATCATTGGAAGCAGTTGCAGGCTTCTGTAATGTATTTTGAGTACAAGGTCCTAAACAAAGTGAGACTAACAGGAGTCCTCAGTTTCACTGATTTCTGTAGCACATTCCAGAGCTAGGATCGTTGGAAGCAGTTGCAGGCTTCTGTAATGTATTTTGAGTATAAGGACTTAAACACAGTAATACTAACAAGAGTCCTCAGTTTCAGTGATTTCTGTAGCATATGCCAGAGTGATAATAGAATGAATCCTATGACAGCTCTCCCAAAATGCATTACAGCTTTGGGCACTTTCAGAGAAATCAGTGAACAGCTTCTTAGGGCATAGGTTCCAGGCGTATTGAGAGCCAAGCAATCAACAATGTACTGCAGAAGTTTGCCAGTGATAGCTCTGTATGTCCAGAGAGTTGCATTTTTATTTCATCTGTAGTGTAGGGAGGTCCAAACTACAGCCACATATAAAGAGCAGTGATGGGTGGAGAAGGGGAGACCGGTGATGAAGTGCAGGGCTCTGTGGTAAAGTATGTCCAATTTACCGAGGTATGAAGTAGCACATTGGCTGTATATAAAGTTGGTGTAATCAATTAGGGAAAGGAATGTAGACTGAACTAGCTGTCTCTTGGCTTCTGTAGTTAGTAGGCGGTTTAACCTGAAGAAGAGACCTAGTCTCTGCCTCAGTTTTTTTAACAAATCCTCCAGGTGGTCTGCAAAGGAGAGTTTGAAGTCTAGTCAGAGCCCCAGGTATTTGGATTTCGGCACAAATTCCAGGGTTTCTCCTAGGAGGGTGGTGATGGGGGGTAGAGCAGGGTAGGCTGCATGGTTATTAGGTGAAAATAGCATCACCTTTGTCTTTTTGGTGTTAAATAGCAATTTTTTACTAAGGAGCTGGTATTGGAGTATGTTGAAGTCAGCTTGCAGGTCGCTACAAGCAGTTTCTGGAGTTGTACGGTTAAGGTAGATCACTGTATCATCTGTGAACAGATAAATTTTTGCCTCATTGATGCCTGAGTCTATATTGTTGATGTAGATGGCAAATAGGAGTGACCCCAGGATGGATCCCTGTGGGACGCCTCTTTTTAACAGATTTGAGGGGGAGAGTTCACCTTCGGCCTTGACCTGTTGGTGCCTATCAGAAAGGCAGTTGTGTAACTAATGCAAGGAGGTAGAATCTAGACCAATATCTTTTAATGAAGAAAGAAGGAGGCTGTGGTCAACAGTGTCAAAGGCCTTACTTAGGTCTAGAAAAATGGCTCAAACAAATTTTTTGTTCTCTAGCTCACACTGCCAGTCATTCGTCACCTTGGCCAGGGCCGTGATTGTATTATGTTCAGTTCTGAAACCAGATTGCATTGAGTTTAACAGGTTAGTATCATCTATGAAAGATTTCAGCTGGGAATTCACAATTTTTTCCAGAAGTTTTGATACTACCAGGAGAAGAAAGATGGGCCTGTAGTTGTTTAGATCACAGGGGTCTCCGGATTTCAACAACGGAATAACATGTGCAGTCTTCCACAGTTTGGGGAGGGTTCCTTGAGAAACAGACAAGTTAAACAGATGCATAATAGGTATGGCCAAGACATGATAGGCAATCTTTAGGTAGTCTGGATCGAAGGTGTGAGCGCCAGCACTTTTTCTGGTGTCCAACTGGAGGAGGAGATCTTCGACCTCTTTTAGTGAGGCAGGAGAGAATGAAAAGACTACATCTGAGGGACTAGATTCTGAAGGTTGCATGGTAAGCTGGGAGCATAGGTTGTTATCAAAAGCAGTAGCAAAGTGATTGTTGAAGGCTTGTAGTATCTCTTTATTGTTGTTGATAGTTACATTGTCAGAAATAATTTTTGAGGGGAGAGTGTTTCCTGTGGTATTACCAGAAAGTTCTTTTATTGTGGACCAGAACTTGGTAGGGCAGTTGGAGGTAGTGTCGAGTTCAGAGTGATAGAAGTTGGACTTTGTTACCTGAATTAGCTTTGTACAGTGGTTTCTAGCTGTTCTGAAAAGATGCCAGTCTTCGGCTTTGTGGGATTTGCATGCTAGCTTCCAGAGCTTGTCTCTTTTAAATAGTGCTGCCTTGATGTCTGCTGTAAACCAACGGCTCTTTCTAGCCTTTCTGCGGGTTTTGACTAAGGGTGCGTGGGTGTTAAGAGCGCTGGATACAATTTTGTGGAAAATGGCATATGCTGTTTCTACTGATTTGGCTAAATAAAAGGTCTGCCAAAGCAGGGAGGCTTTCAGGTCATTGGTACTGTATATGCAAGCAGGTCAAAATTCTGTTTTGATCTTTTGGTAGAGAACTTTGCTGATTCTGTTGGTTTAGGGACTGCTTTTATACCAGCAATAAAGCAATGGTCACTAACAGTGGCAGAAAAGATCCCAGCGTGGGAGAAGAAATGGGGTTTGCTTACTAGAAGTACATCTAATAGTGTACTTTTTGTAGGGTTTTTCTTATTGATACGAGTAGGTTCATTAATAAGTAGAGTGAGCCCATGAGAGTCACAGAAGGATTTAAGTGGAAAAGATGTGCTTGACAGCCAGTCGTAGTTAAGGTCCCCTAATATAATTGTTTCCATTGTGTCGGTACTTATAGTAGATGATAGGTGGGACAGGAGTTGTGACCCTGAGGATGGGGGTCTATAACATCCTATTACACAGAGGACCATTGATGTAGATATTTTGATTTTTAAGAACAGGCATTCAAAGGCATAGGAATTGGAATAGTGTCAAGGGTAGCAACCGTAAACTTGTCCTTAACATAGATGGCTAAAACACCGCCTCTGGTTAGTCTATCGGCTCTGAATAACAGATAGTTGGGGATATTGACCTCTTTGTCTGGCATGGATGGATGAAGCCAGGATTCAGATATGACAAGTACATCAAGCTCCATGTGGATAGTCCAAGCCTGTACTGAGGTGAGTTTCTTTAAGAGGCTACACACATTAACATGCATAAAGCTGATACTTTTATACTTTGTGACTTTGGACAGTGAAGAAATTACTTGTATAGGACCAGGGTTAAGTTTAACATTACCTGAGCATAGCAAGAGGAGGAGGAGTACAACTTTCCTCAGGGCAACGAGTGGTAATTTAGAAGAACTAAACCTTCTTTGGCTAGTGGGAGTATTGGCAGAGGAATGCAAGGACCTATTCTTTGTACTGTATAGTCCTAGTGATACACATGCTGAGACCCTAGCCGTATGGCACCAGTAGATGCAGATACTGGGCTGAGTATGTAACATTCCTTGCGTAGGTAACGAGAAACAATTGGCTGTCCGAGAAGGAGACTCAGTTGAAAGTGGGTAGGATAACTTGGGGGCATAGCACGAGTTGTATAGGGACTCCATGAGTAGACATTCTTGTGGTATGGCATACAAGTCCTCTTTGGGGTAAATTCTATCTGGCGTGTACACTAATAAGGGTAGGGTGCATAAGGCGGTTAATAGGTAGAGACAGATTGCAAGTTCCATGGTTAAAGTCTGGGGGTCAGAAAGAGAAACAGTTGTAAGGGCTTAATCTGAGCAAGGTATCATCGGGTAAGGCTACATGCCACAGGGTCTGAAAAGTGATATAGGTGCCGATACCACTTGAAGGGATCAAGGAGATGTTTCTATGGCACAGCGACTAGAGATAGTTACGAGAAGTCGTAAACCTGATCTAAGAAGTATCACCAGCTAAGGCTACACACCACAGGGTCAGCAAAGGGATGTAGGTGCTGAAACCACTTGTAGGAAGCAAGGAGAAATTACTATGACACAACGACTAGGGACAGTAATAAGAAGTCACAAATCTGATCTGAGACAAGTGGTAGGGGAGACTGCGGTGGGTTAGTTAGGATGGGACACTTGAACCTGAAGCTGCAGCCGAAAATTTATATGTCTGTGGGCATCCTAGGGAGGTGGGGAGGATAGATTTGTAGGAAAGCCAATGGCAGGGGTGGGCAGGGCAAGGAGGTCTATATAATAATGGTCAGGGAGGGGGATGGATGGGTGGGCATAAAATTTATGGCTTTGCCGTACCTCTCTGGGTCTGGAGTCTGAGCAAGTGGTCTCGGTCGGAGGCTTCGGAAGCGCCGACCGCCCGGTGGCCGCTGTTCTTGCAGTGGATGAGCTGGGAACCCTGGAGGGTTCCCAGCTAAAGGGGAAGAGAAAGCAAAGCCAATTAGTACTGGTCCCAGACAATGGTTGAGCTACCCAGTGACAAAACTAATTTACAAATGAAAGGGGTTGATTTCCTTGGCGCCCTGAAGTCTGGGCGGCAGTTACAGAGGCAAAGGAAAGGGCTGTTTTACTTAATCAATCTAGCAAGAGCAGTTTGCAAGTATTGCAGCTTTTTTTAGGCAGTTTACAAGCAGATTCTAACAAAATAGGCATACATTAGCAAGCATAAGTAAAAAAAACAGCGCCTTTTTAGCTCAGGAGACAGAGAAAAGATAAGAAGGGGTGAAGGACCAATTGGAGCAAGCCTGGAGAAGGTGCTCACACTCTAATTGGTTTGCAGCTTTGCCATACCTCTCTGGATCTGGAGTCTGAGCAAGTGGTCTCGGGTGGCGGCTTCAGGAGTGCCGACCACCCGGTGGCCGCGGTTCTTGTGGTGGATGAGCTGGGAGCCCTGGAGAGTTCTCAGTAGAAGTAGTAGGAGAGAATTAGCATGGTCAGCCTTATGAAGGGGAAGATGAGGGAGTGGTAAGGCAAGGGGCTGTTAGAAATGTAGTTCTGTGGGGCAGGACCGCACTCTAAGAGGTGTTCTGCAGCTTTAAATTTGTGTAGGGCAAGATGGCCAATGGTAGGAGGTGCACAGAAGGGGGAGTGGTTTAGGTGTATTTAAGAACTTGTAGAGGAGGGGTTGGGGGAGAGGTCAAAAAAAATCACACAAAGAGATACACAAAGGAGAGAATGGGAAGATTAAGGGGTATAGCTAGGCTAAAACAAAGCAAACAAACAGTATTTTACGATCTTTTTTTTTTCTACCAGAATGAGCAAATACACTCTAGTAACAGTCCTTAAACAAACAAAAAATCAGCAGTTGGAATCCTGGTTTTCAGTTTAGCTGTAATTGGTATTATGTGCACACACTAGTAACGAGGGCCAGGCAGCACAGACTACAAAATTTGTGCACGGGCATGCAATTAGTCCTGGGAAAGCAACCATGCTGGATTCTAGAGCTAGCCGCTCAGGGAGTTCACCAAGATGGTGAGCAGCCAATGAGGGCACTGCAGTCAGATGACGCCAGAAATTCAGAAAAACAATCCAGGATCTTCGCTACAACAGCCGCTGAGGGCAAAATATCTGGCTTCGGCAATTGCCTGTGCTTGGAGAGCAGTGGGAGGGTGGCAGCAGGCAGGCTACCGGTCTCTCCGCTGTAGTCAGTGGGCAGCTCAAGCTTAAAAGCAGTTATGAGGATGAGGTGCTTGCCCAAAGCGGGCAGCAAATCAAAGTGGTTAGGGTTCCACACTGAGAGAGATGCAGAACTGTTTCAAGTCCCACTGCCCCAGGGAGGGAAAAATTACCGCAAAAGAATACCTGGGGAGGTAAAAGAGTAGAAGAGAGTGGGGGGGGGTTGATGATGGAGGAGAACGGAACCAGTAGTTGTTTAGAGGATGATAATGAGGGGGTAGGGGCAGATATAGTGACTTCAATGTTACTCCAGGGGCTGGGTGGACTAGACCAACTATGAGTGAGAAATACAGGGGCAAAAGTGGGCTGATAGGTTCTGATAGCATGGATTGGGTTGATAGCATGGAAAATATATAAAAATGCTGGCATTTCAAAAAACAAGCACAAGAATATAGCTAAACAGGGTCTGTTTAGTTACATTTTGATGTATGTTTCTTACAATAAGGGCCAGAAAAACATTTTCTGGGCATCCAAAATCCCAGGTGCCCAGCTTAGCAAGAGGAGCCATTCAGCCATATTCTCTGTGTGAGAACAGCGGGACATTCTTGACATCTGCAGCTGCAGCTAGAACTCGTGCTGTGGGTTACAGTGAGAGCAGTGAGTTGCTGTTTCCCTGGTGTTTAGTGGTATCCCACACCCTCTGATTGCCATCCCAATTTTGATTTTTATATTTCCCTGGTGACTAGTGGCACCCCAACCCTCCGTTTGCCATCCCCTCAATGATTTAAAGGACAACTAAATAGGCTAGTGACAAGAAACAACAAAAGTAAAATCCAAAAATGTAGGGCAGTAGCCCTTACCTGTGATCTACTGTACTTTGTTTTCTCCATAGACTCATTTTACAAGCATTTTGTCGTGTTTGAAAAATGTGAACAATGCGCCGACTCCAAAGTGCCTGCTCCTGGTAGCAGCTCAAGATGGCCACAATGTGCTTACCTGATGATGACATTGGAGCCACAGGAGTCTAGAGAGAGATTGAAGATGGGGGCTTTGGCAGGCCAAAGAGGGAATCTAAAGAAGGGGTCAATGGTGGAGAGGACTGGTAGTCAATGCTAGAAGCCTGGCAGACAAGATGGAGGAGCTCATAGCCACCATTGCACAGGATAGGCTGGAGGTAAATGTGGTTATGGAGACCTGGTGGATAGAGTTCCATACATAGGTGGCAGAGGTTCCAGGGTTTAGACAAATCAGAGGGACAGGAAGGACAGAAGGGGGGGTAGCATTGTATATAGTGTAAGGGAAGATGTGAAGGTGTTGGAGGAAAGGGAGGGTGATGGAGAGACTACATTACTATGGGCAATGCTGGGCAGAAGGTCAGGGGAGTTGTTGAGGCTTGGAGTGGTGTACAGACCACCCACGAAAGGGGAGGAACAAGATAGGAAGATGACGCAGGACACAGCAAGGGTAACTCAAAAAGGGAAACCATTACAAGTAGGAGACCTGAACCTCCCAGACATTGACTGGTCCATTCCTGACGCAGCTTTGACTAGAAGCAGGGAAATTCTGAATGGGTTACAGGGGGCTTTCCTTTGGTAATTAGTCAAGGAACCAACAAGGGGAAACAACCTACTGGATGTTGTCCTGACAAATGGGGAGAACGTGGAGTAGGTGGAAGTGGGAGAGGAAATGGTTAATAATGACCACAGTACTACCAGGTTTAAGGTGAGGGCAATTAGGGAGGTGACCAGAACCAGCACAATGGTACTGGACTTCAGGAGTGCAGACTTTAACGAGATGAGAAGCATGGTGGGGGAAACACTGGGTGGTATAGGAGACATAAGAGAAGTGGAGGACCTATGGGGGACTATTAGGGACAAGGTCAAGGAGGCCACTAATGGGTGTAATAGAAGGATAAGGAACAGAGAAAAAAGCAGGAAGCCTCTGTGGTTCAACAAGAGTGTAGCAAGGGTGGTAGGGGGCAGGAGAAGGGCATTTAAGAAATACAAAAAGATGCAGAAGGAGGACAGGGAAACCTACAGAAAGTCGAGGAGGTTAGTGAGGACAGAGATTAGGAAAGCAAGAGCAAGCATGGAGGAAAAGATTACAAGACAGGCAAGGGGGGCAAAAGACATTTTTTAGGTAAGTGAGGGAAAGGAGGAAGACTAGTCATGGGATCGTTAGGCTCTGGGGGGCACGGGGGAAGCCACAAGAGGATGGCTACATGAAAGCAGAAGAGTGGAATAGGTACTTTTATTCAAACTTCACAAAGGAAGGCAAGAGAGGAGGGCCGAGCCTCAAGAAGGGGGGGGAAGGGGTGGAAATGGGCCCATTTAGTATAGAGAGAGTCAGGGAAGAACTTGGTAGGGTGAATGAGAGCAAGGCCATGGGACCAGATGGACTGCATCCGAGTGTGATCTGGGAGCTAAGGGAGGAGTTAGCCGCCCTGCTGGCAAGCTTATCCAATCTGTCCTCAGATTCAGGGATACTGCCAAAGGACTGGAAAAGAGCCAAAGTCATGCCAGTACACAAGGGGAGGGTAGAGAGGCATAGGAGAACTATCATCCAGTCAACCTTACAGCAGTGGTAGGGAGAATCATGGAGGCACTTATCAGGAAGAGGGTGGAGCAGTACCTAGAGTGAATTGGGTTGCTGAACAACAACCACCAAGGGTTCACTAGGGGGAGGTCATGCCAGTCCAATCTTATTGAATTCTTCAACTGGGTGATGCAGGAGATAGACCAAGGGATGAGCAGTGAACATGTCCTACCTGGATTTCAGTAAAGCCTTCAACACCATTCTTAATAGAAGACTGGTCAATAAACTGGGAAGTATGGGGGTGAGGGACAAAATAACTAGATGGGTGCAAAATTGGCTAGCTGACAGGACCTAGAGTGTGGTAGTGAAGGAGGAGCACTCAAGGGAGGAAAAAGTGATGAGCGGGGTACCCAGGGGTCAGTGCTGGGTCTGCTCCTCTTCAGTGTCTACATATGCAATATTACAGACAGACTGAAGGAAAGGATGGTGCTCTTTGCAATAATCTGCAATATGGTGGACACTGAGGAAGGGGTGGAGAACATGCGGCAGGACCTGAGAGCATAGTAGGGTGTGCAGAGACCTGGCAACTGAAGTTTAACATCAGGAAGTGTGTGGTCATGCACATGGGACATATTAACCCAAGGACAGAGTACAAAATCGGAGGGGAGAAAATCAGTTCAACAGAGCAGGAGAAGGATCTGAGTATAGTAGTTTCTAGTGATCTGAAGGTGAGAAGACAGTGTTCTAAGGTCGTGGGGAAGGCCTATGGGATGCTGACTAGTATTGGCAGGGAATTACCAGCAGGAGGATGGAGGTCCTGGTATCCCTGTTCCAGGCTATGGTGAGATCGCCTCAACCAAACTACTGCTTCAGGAGTTTCTAGAAGCCATGGCTGCTGCACTTTAACTCCATTTATGTCTTACATTAACAACAACTGAAGTTACGGTCGCGACGCTTTATTAAAGTGCTAAAACATCATGACACGGTAAGCTGTGCGTTTTGATTTGTTAAGTGTACAAACTATTGGGTTGAGTGCAGCAGGCATGGCTTCTGGAAACTCCTGAAGCAGTAATTTGGTTGAGATGGTGGTACTCTGATCCTGCTATGCACCAGATTTGAATTACTTACCAAGAGTGAGTGGAGCCCCTCGTTTGTTTTGTATGCACTCTATGGTGAGACCGTGCCTGGAGTACAGAGTATAGTTCTGGAGGCCTCACTTGCGTGAGGACATAGACCAGATCCAACGGGTTCAAAGTTGAGTGACCAAGATGGTGCTAGGGACGAAAGGAAAACCATATGAGCAGAGATGCAGCAAGCTGGGATTATACACCCTGGAGACCAGAAGGAAGGGGGACATAGAAACATAGAAACATAGAATTTGACGGCAGATAAGGACCGCTTGGCCCACCCAGTCTGCCCATTTCCCTACCTACTGAATAAGCTGCAGATCCTAGTTAACCAGCAGTCTGATAGAGACCTTCAAATATATCAAGGGACTCAACAAAGGGAGTCTGGGGGTGTATTCAAAATGAAGAGGGACACCGCAATCAAAGGGAATAGCCTGAGACTACAAGGGGGAGGAAACAGGGGGAACGTGAGGGGGGAATTCTTTACTGAGAGGGTGGTGGATGCCTGGAACAGGCTGCCGGAAGATGTTGGGGGTTGGAGACAGTGCTGGGATTCAAGAGGGATTGGGATAGGCATAAAGGGCTATGGGAATTCTAAAAGAACTAAGGAGAGCCCTAGTGACACCACTGGCTACCCTTTTTAACATGTCATGGGAGGATGGTGTGGTACCTGAGGACTGGAAGAGGGCAGATATGATTCCTCTTCACAAAAGGGGGAGCAAGGCAGAGGCAGAAAACTAGAGAATTGTTAGCTTGACCTCAGTGTTAGGGAAAATGACTTGAATCACTTCTGAAAGAAAGATTTGTTGAGTACCTAGAGGCCAACGGGGCACAGAACCCAAGGCAGCATGGATTCACAGTGGCAAGGTCATGTCAGATGACTCTAATAGACTTCTTTGACTGGGTGACCAAAGTAGTAGATCAGGGAGTGGCTGTGGATATGGCTTACCTAGACTTTAGCAAGGCATTTGACACAGTCCCACACAAAAGATTAATAAACAAGTTAGCCAGCCTGGGAGTGGGTCCCAGGGTGGTAACCTGGGTAACAGACTGGCTGGACAAAAGGACACAGATGGTAATAGTAAATGTAGCACACTCTGAAGAAAGGGGGGTTACTAGTGGGGTACCTCAGGGTTCAGTACTGGAACCAGCCCTCTTTAATGTCTTTATAAGAGACATTGCAGAGGTGCTGGAAGGAAAAGTATGCCTCTTTGCAGATGACACAAAGATTTGCAACAGGGTTGATACACAAGGGGGGTGGAAATTATGAGAAGAGATATGGTAATGTTGGAGCAATGGTCAAAAATATGGCAGCTTAGATTCAATGCAAAAAAGTGCAAAGTAATGCACCTGGGAAACAAAAACCCAGGGGAAGAGTACACAATGGGGGGGGGAGGTACTAACAACAACTAAAATGGAAAGGGACCTTGTGGTAGTCATATCAGATGACCTTGACATAGGTAAGCAATGTGAGAAGGCAATAAGCAGGGCTGGGAGGATACGATGATGTACAGGGAGAGGCATCACCAGTAGAAAACAGGAAGTTGTTATCCCTCTGTACAGGCAGTTGGTGGGACCCCATCTGGAGTACTGTGTACAGTTCTGGAGACCTTATCTCTGCAGGGACATAGAAAGGATGGAGACAGCCCAGAGGAGGGCAACTAAAATGGTGCAGGGTCTGCAACAGGAGCTATATGAAGAGAGACTAAAAGTGCCTAATATGTATACCCTTGAGGAAAAGGGCGGGGGTCATAGTAGAAACTTTCAAGTCCATCAAAAGAAATAACAAAGTTCAAGATGGGAGCATCTTTCAGAAAAAGAGATGTGCAAGAACAAGGGGGCACACTTTGAAGATAGAGGGGGGATGGCTCGGGGGCAACATGAGGAAGTATTTTTTCATGGAGAGGGTGGTAGGCACATGGAAACACCTTCCTGAGGAGGACATGGGGTCAAAATCAGTGGGGGAATTAAAAAATGCATGGGACAGACATATGGCAATTATAGTGAGGGGTAGGAGGAAGTAGGCTGTTGGTTAACTAGAACCTGCAGCTTATCCAATAGGTAGAGAAATGGGCAGATTAGGTGGGCCAAGCGGTCCTTATCTGCCATCAAAGTCTATGTTTCTATGGGGAGGTGGTTCCCAGGGAGGGAAGAGGTAGGCTCGGGGTGGGGGGCAGACTGCATGGCCCAAGGTTTTTTTTCTGCTGTCAAGTTCAATGATTCTATAGGGACCTAATAAATATATTACTTTCTACTCCCTTGGACTGCATACTGTATATGGGTAAAATCCTTTACTGTACATGTGTGATACCATCTTCACATATACACAGTAAAGGGCACTTTGAAAGAGTCAACGTTGTGTTTACATTTTTCAAACATGATGAAATACTTGTGAAATTAGTGTATGGAGAAAACAAAGTATCACATGTAAGGGCTTAGTCTACAGCCCTATGATTTCAGATTTTGCTTTCATCGTTTTTGTCACTAGACTCTTTAGTTGTCCTTTAATCTTTCCATGGTGTCTAGTGGCATCCCCACCCTGTGATATATAGATAGATAGATAGATAGATAGATAGATAGATAGATAGATAGATAGATAGGTAGACAGACAGAAAGACAGACAGACAGACAGAGAGGTAGATAGATATTTTATTTATAAAGCGCCCATTTCCATAGACTCTGGGCACTGCACAAACAATTCAGTAACAAAATATATAAAGGCAGCAGCTTAAACACAAACTAAAATTCTATCCATCCCATTAAAACCAATCAGTCATTAAAAGCCTGCTGGAATAGATACATCGTTAATGTTTTCTTAAAGGCTTCTACCAAGGGGGCCTCCCTTAAATAATCAGGCAAGAAGTTCCACAGAGTGGGCGCGGCCAGCGAAAATGCCCTTTCTCCAGAATGCCACAGCCTCATTCTGGGAACTCCAAGGAGGCCCCACCCCCCGGCACAACGGAGTGCCCGGGATGGATGGTAGGGAACAAGAAGATCTTGCAGATAGACAGGTCTCCTTTCATGTAGGGATTTATGGGTCAGAAGCCCTACCTTGAAGACAATCCTCCACCTGACTGGCAGCCAGTGTGGTCCGTAGAGGACCGGGTTGATATGATCACTTCGTCTCACCCCAGTCAGTAATCTTGCCACCACATTCTGCACCATTTGTAGCCAGCAGAGGTTGCCACCAGATAACCCTAGGTAAAGGACATTACAATAGTCCAGCCTGGAAGTGACAAAAGCATGTACAAGTGTGGTCAGATCCTCCGGCGGGATCAGGCCTCGGATTCGGGCAATGTTCCTTAGATGATGAAATACACTCCTGACGATGGCCAACACCTGAGCATCAAGCATCAAACCATCATCAAGGATCACTCCCAAATCCTTCACCTGACTAGATGGAGTAAGGGGAACACCCCCCCCAACACAAAGTATGGGGATAATCCCTCACAGTGCCCTCCGCCCCGATGAACTGGATCCACAACAAGTACCCCTGTCTTGTCTGGGTTGAGCCTAAGCCAGTTTTGAGTTATCCAAGCCTGGATCTCATCGAGACAGCTGTTAAATACAGGGTCTGACACTTGGGTATTGGGTGCACAGTACAGGTACAACTGGATGTCATCTGCATAGCAATGACAACCCAACCCGTACCACCAGATAATGTCCCCCAGTGGCAGAATGTACACCACGAACAACAAGGGTGACATGACTGAACCTTGTGGTACCCTACAGCTCAGAGGTTTCGGGTGATCACTGTCCCCTTAATGATTTAATCTTTCCCTGGTGTCTAGTGGCACCCCACCCTCTGACTGCCATCACTGTTAATATTTTGATTTTCCCTGGTGTCTAGTGGCATCCTCCAACCTCCAAGCACCATACCTGTCTCAAATAATAAAAGTTTCATCAATGTTTTTTTCTTAGCACTGAAAAGAAGGAAGCAGTCCCTTGTTGATCTGTCACCCCTCACCCCCACCTCCAACTCAGCACCCACTACCCCACCCGCTTAGTACACCCCCACACACCCTCACTCAAGTGAGCAGGTCACAGGGTGAAGATCCACTCTCCATTTGAAGACAGATCTTGCTGCTGGGACTGCCGGCTGCAATATGAGAAGCCAAGGTAAGGTGTGCATCAATGTATTTCAATGGGATTTTCAACTTTGATGCATAACTTTGCCATTTTTGCATTTATTGAAACCAGATTTTCAACATGGCCTTCATGGCACCTCACCTCATGAACAGTGGTGGTGGATTTACACAAATCTGGCCCAAAAGGTGATTTTGTGATAGCTTGACGAAATCACCTTTCGGGCAGGATTTGAAAATTTTCACCACCCGTGTTCATTAGGTGGGGTGATAAAAGTGCTATTTTGAAAATTTAGGCTCAAGCTATATAAAAACAGCAAAGTTATGGGCATATGTTGAAATTTTACTACAATTGCTGGTAATTTTGGTAATTGTAAATACTTTGACCCCAAATTTTCAACATAGCTATTTTGTTTTACACCACTTCACAAATGTGACAGCTGTCATTTTTCAAGTCCTGGCCAAAAAGTACTTTCACACTTATGGCTCTACAATGTTTCCATGCCATGAAATGATGTTTCTGCATGAAATGAACAATTTTCAATGCTGGATTCATGAGATGGGGTAATATGAAGGCTATGCTGACAATTTGGTGTGCAGATACAGTAAAGTGCCCAGGTTATGTGTGAACATTGCAATACATCAACGTTCACTCATAACTTCACTAATTTTCAGTATTTTGACTCCAAACTTTCAACATAGCCATTTTTCCACACCACCTCATAAACGTTACATGTGTAATTTTTAAAATCCTGGATGGGATGTGTTTTCTCATTTCTGGTGTGAAATGACATGTTGGCCAGTATACTATAAATGATACATGTTGTGTTTATAAGGCAAATCATAAAATGAGTATCTTGAAAATTTTTGATCAAAATTGGAAAAAAAAACAATATATAATTGTTAACAAACTTTGTATGCAGTGCCACTCTTGACTGGAACAGGTATACTTTATGATCCCATGCTGGTGAGCTGATTTTGGGGGTGAGCTCAGTGACCCTGCTGGATGGGGTAAGGATGGAGGGGTGGTGCTGTTATTCAGCAACCCCCAGCTAGTGAATGAAAGTTGCAGGGTTCTCTGCATGGGCCTGAATACCATATAGTGAAGACAACTGTCCTGTTGGAATAGTTCCCTGCTGTTCTCCCCCCTTGGGTGGCAGAGGGCACTGTGCATTTGCTGACAGATGCACTCTATGCCCTGTGCACCTGTGGCTGTGGCCACTCAGAAGTGCAGGGACCACAGGGCTCTGCACTTCCACAGCTCACCAGACAGCCCCATAAATTCTTTACATCTGTCACTGCACCAAACTTCAGGGTCTGCAATTTCTGGGCTCTGCACTTCTGTAGGCAGATGGAGTCTTTTCTTCACTCAGGGCATCTGCATCTGTTCACGCAGGTCAAAAGGGGGCCTGCTTGAATGAGGGTACAATTCCACTATTTCAAAAGTAAAAGAAATTATTTGCAAAAAACTTAGTTAATGCACCAGTTAGGGTAAATCAATTCCACAAAAGTAGGGAAATGTGGCATTAGAATTTTCAACTCAAATGCCACACCCCCACCCCAAAGCAACAAAAGGAAAACATTAGGGGTTTGGGTCTCTGGAGCCTGGTGAATTAGGGGTGGGGTCTTCCTTGGTGGTTGTAAGCACTAATGCTCAGCCTTCCCCCTAATCACTAGTCTCCAATTCAGAGCACAAGGTACAGCTCCAAGCCACTTTCTCATAATGATACACTCTTCAAAGATAGTGAAGTATGTCTTGCCACAGGTTCCCAAAAACAATTTGTCGTACCTTTCTTCACACAGGGCCTTGTGGGCCATGTGTGAAAAAAGGAGATCATTGGTGATGTTATTTGTTCACTGAATGGCTTGGGTATTAGAGTTGACAACCCCGATGGAAGACCCCACCACTGACTCACCAAGAATCTGGAGACCCAGATCCCTAATGCTTTTTTTTCCCTTTTGCTGCTTGGGAGTTGGGAGGAATTATGGTTGGTAATCCTAATACCACATCTCCCTACTTTTGTGGCACTGAATTATCCCAACTGGTGAATTAATGAAGTTTTTTGCAAAGAATATATACATGTATATACACTTAATTCTGATGAAGAAATACTGATGCAGGAGCATATGGGGAAGAGTAGGGACAAGTGATGAATGATTAATAGCCTTACCACAAAGTATGTGTAACCCCTACCTGGTATGCCATTTATATCTGACAGCTCTACCAGGTGGGCTGGGTTCGGGGAGAAATAGGCCACTTGGCACAAAGGCTAGGTTTGGCTATTCTGCACAGGGGCACCCAAGTAACTCCAAACACAGGAAGTAATAACTGTAATGTCCAACAACAGAAGTGGGATTCTAAAGTGTGGCTTTTATTCACATACAAACAGAATAAACAAAGCATAGATGGACCCCCACGGGGCTACACTCCTGGTAATGCAGATTAAAAGAGACCAGAACACATCCTCATCACTTTAGCCCTCAGGCTCTACAACATACTGAACACACAGCCCGGACTTGTACGCTGCTTTGGGTTACACAGTCCGAACTTGTACACTGCTCTGAGTTTTCCCTGGCTCGGCTCCCTTGCCAGCCACTTGAACACCTTCCATACTTCATGGAAACATTTTCTGGTGGCTCTCTAAACAACCTAAGAGCACCTCGGCTCCATCAAGGAATCCTCCTCTTTAATCCCACGTCTGGGTACTTTCCTCAGGCACTGGCCAAGTACATGAGGGAAAGCAAAAGGTGTCTCAGAGCAAATCCGGAGAGGTGAATTTGGTTACTACTAATAGGGGGTCTCCCACCTCTCGCTCCCGCAATTCATACCCGGCCATTTCTCTGGACTGTAAACACCTCATTCTTTAACACTCTGCTGTGTAGATTCTTGCTAAATGTATTTCACATTCAATCTACTTGTCTTGCTTCCCATTTGTGCTGTACTTGAACATACTTCAAAATAAGTGGCATTGTCCATTACTCTAGGCCCACTACAGCTTAAGCAGTCCAATTCCCACATTCTTTCCATTTTGTGCTGGCCTTGAACATACTTATAAGTGGCTTTGTCCATTACTCTAGACCCACCACTGAGTTAAGCAGTCCAATCCACACATCTTCCAACTGTACTTGGCTGTCTTTTCCTGACCCCACAGTAACAGTCCCTTTAGTTTCCTTTTGTTTCAGGTGAAAACACTTGGCCCTTTTTCAGAGCGGACTCACCCTTTGGTTGTAGGTGCCCCACAGGTGTTTCCTCCTCAAGGCATCTCTTACAGAGCTTCTGGTGCCTCAGCACAACTCAGACAGGCAGCTTATTTCCCTTAGCTGGACCCAGGGGGGTTGCTCCTGGAAAACAGGCAGACACTTTCCCCCCATTCCCTCAGGGATGGGGCTCTGAACAATTAAGAGCAGTTTCCACCACTTCAATTATCAGTTCCTGTGTTCCTCTTCAGGTGGAAACACACACCAAAAAAAAAGTAGCTCTGAAACAGAGCTTAAAGCTCTGAGAGCCTGCACACAGTCTGCTGCACTACAGTCTCTCTCTCTGACTGCACACAGACTGGCTTCAAATTCCCCAACGTTCTACTCTAATCTCCACCTGCAACATTCCAGTGTGGCTTATACAGCTGCGACAGTTCTAAAATTATGTCATCCCTCAGTCTCAGCTGAGACTGAGAACAGAGTGAGACAGTGTGAAATCCATTTAACTGGAGTTTCACAAGCTGTCTTCCCTGCCTACCACTAGGTCTTACTGGGATTCTAGTAACCCCGGGTAACAGGGGGGTTACGTATGAAAATGGGCATATGTAATATTTAAAAAATGAGAAATGTGTATTTCATCATTTGTGTGACTATTTAGTTAACATATTACTTTTTGATAATATAAAGGCAAGCCAAAAGATATGTCCAACAAACTGTAAAGAATTAAAACAGAAGCAAAAATCAATTCCTTGATTGGGGTGATACAACACAGTATTAGATACACTACATATCTCAATTAATTACAAAACTTTATTAAAGCATCTATTAGGGTTATATGGCACCAATAGATGGGAAACAGTATTTTGGTTCAATGTTTCTGGAACCTTGGCAAATCAGTAGTTTGATATTATCAAGCATACCATGCAGGGTTGGTGTTACCCTAATATTGTGACTCCTCTATACAAGCACTGCAATGTAATTTCCATTGTGCGACAAGACAATGCTGATATAAGGGTAATGACAGCCCTGCATTATGGGATTGTTTTAATCCAGAGGCACACCACACCACCAATTCAACAAGATTCAAGAGACTTGGAACCCTCATTTTTTTTCTTTTGCAGACTTTTGATTCTGTAACCTTAATGCATGTCTCAATGTAGTTTTTGTAATTAATTCTCCTTATTTTTTACAAAAAGATACAGCAACTGACATCTTTAGCCTACAGCTTTGTTAAACCCCATAATGAACACTGCATAGTGACTCCCACTGCACCAGGCCAGATGCTTACTTCATGAGTTGTCCATAGAGCCACTAACATAGCTACTGCACTGTGAAATGCAGTGCACCAGGCCAAAAATGGCCTGGAACAGCCCCCCTCCACCACCATTTTGATTTTATGACAGTGAATGCCCAGTCCTAGTGTCAGGTAATCATATAAAACCCAACCCCCACTCACAGTAGCACCCACTGAAACCTTCCTCTGTGCAACTAAAAAGTACTTACATCCCACTTAACACCCATATCCACCTTCCTCCTGCACCCACCTTTTAAGTAAAATCCAGCATTGGACAACTGGTGCAACATTTTCACCATTTTCTCTTGTAACCATCTACTAAATGTAAAAAAAATAATGCAAAAAAAACTCCTTAATCATGAAATGTGTTAAGAGTGCAAGTGTCTTAACTCATTGTCTCTTCCTTTTAGGGCATAACATGATCGTTTCTCAATTTTGTCCCACATTTTCAGGGCATCCAATGTGTCATCTGACCTGATGACCACGTACTGTACTGTATGTTGTACTATGTAAATAGGATAGGAACCAAAATGTGTTTTTGGGGATGATGCCCCAAACGCATTGTGGGTTAAATTTAAAGAGTGACACCTATGTGTTTGTCAGATGTGGTGGCAAATTGAGCTTCTTGAAATTTTTGGCCACAATGGCCAAAAAGATCCAAATATGATCAAAGGAAAAAGCTAAAGAAAAGTCCACATGTAGTTTAAAGCACATATTTTGGGACTTAGCTTTTTCACTTTTTTTGTTTTCTCTTCTAGATGGTGGTCAGCCAGAGTAGAGAGACTGTTGTCCTGATCAGTCCACAGTGGATTATAATTAAAAGATTGATGAGTGGGGGAGGAGGGTAATATGAGTGCTTAGTGGACTGGGAAGACTGGGAGTCTGACTTAATGGCATGGGGGTAGAATGGTGACATAGTTAAAGGGATACCGTCAACCCCCTAAGGCTTCAAATTGTCCCTAGTTTCAGAAAAAACCAAAAACAAATGCTATGATTGCTCACATGCTGAAGACATTGCTGATGTAGCTGGCAGTTTGATTCAGATTATTTTTTTTTCTTCTTTTTAAAAGTGAAAAACAAACTGTCCACAATACTGATGTCACCACATAGAAACATCTTTGTTTACAGGCCTTGATCAACTCCCACTGTATCTTTCCTGGACTTTGCAACACCTCCAACACAGTCTAGACACTCAAGATGCAGTGAGAGGAATCATAGGAAAAATATCAAGCAATTATGGACTATACATCCTTATAGGTTGCCATAACCCTAAATCAAAATTTGTAAACCCTATTACTAAATTCAACATCTAGCCTATTTTCAAAAGGTGCCATATCAGGACTCTCTATTATTGACTTTGGTAAATTATTCCAAACTGGAACAACCCTTTGAGTGAACCACTGTTTCCTTAACTTTAAGTTCCATCTGGGCTGTAAGAGTTGTTTTGGATACTTCCTTATACAAACTCAATCTTTGTTAAATATTATACTTAAATCATCCTGTAGTACTGAATCCCATAAAGCTCTATAAAGCATACACATGTCCCCTCTGAATTTTCTATAAGATAGAGAATATAAACCCAAGATTTCCATCCTTTCCCTATAAGAATTTTTGGCTAATCCTGTAATAGTTTTTGTCATTCTTCTCTGTATGCCTTTGAGCCGGATCATGTCTTTTCTTTTATATGGTGACCACACATGGACA
This sequence comes from Neoceratodus forsteri, assembly GCA_016271365.2. Lineage (NCBI taxonomy): Eukaryota > Metazoa > Chordata > Ceratodontiformes > Ceratodontidae > Neoceratodus > Neoceratodus forsteri. Next base: position 114,049,255 of record CM028136.1, on the reverse strand, counting down.
CAGTATTCCAGGTGAGGCCTGACCAGAGAGCTACAGAATGGGATTAATACTTTGGCCTCTCTACTGGCTATATGCCTGAGTATACTGTTTAAATTCTGATTTGCCTTTCTAATCTGAAATGAACAGTGGTCACTAAATTTAAAATTGGGGGTAACATATATTCCCAAATCCTTTTCTTGTATAGTCTCCATCAGGGTGACAGAAACAATTTTATATGTTGCCTTGGGATTTTTTTTCCCAGAATGCATGACTTTGCATTTTGCTGGATTTAATTCTAACCTATTAAAATCAGTCCAAGAGGCAACTTCACTGATTGCTATTTGCAAGGCTGCCTCATCAGTTGAGCTGTTGACAATGGCACCCAATCTGCAATCATCTGCAGATTTGGATAGCCAAACATTTGGAGTGTTTAACTTTAAAGTTGATATATGCACATTAAACAAACAGGGCCCCAACACCGAGCCCTGTGGGATCCCACTAGTCACAGGGGCCCATTCAAAATACGTCCCCTTAACCACCACCCTCCGTCTCCTAACACTCAACCATTCAGTAATCCAACATATCACATTGGTCTCAATCCCAAGTTTCCCTAGTACCGCTAACAACTCCCTACGTGGCAATTTATCAAACACCTTTGCAAAGTCCATGAAATCAATGTCAACTGAGTTTCCCAAGTCCAATTCTCTATTAACATTCTCGTAGAAGGTTAAGAGGTTGGTCTAACAGGATCTGGACTGGGTAAAACCATGCTGTGATTAGTCTATCAGGCCATTATCATATAATGAGACTAATATCCTAGCCTTCAGAATTCCTTCCAGTATCTTACCAATGACTGATGTCAAACTTACTGGTCTAAAATTGGAAGGTAATGTTTTTGAACCCTTTTTTAGAATTGTTACCACTGTTACTTCCTTCCAGTCACTAGGGACTTCACCTTTATCTACAGATGTCTGAAAGATAAAGGTTAGAGGTGCTGCCAACAAGTCAGCCATTTCCCTTATAACCATTGGATGAATATGATCAGGACCTGGAGATTTATTGGTACCAAGAACCTAAGTCTATCTAATACTTCACTAGGATCAATTGAAAGAGATCCTGGAGTTGGGAAGTCGCTACGCACTCCCTGTATTGAGGAATCAGTGTTAAATACTGAACAAAAATATCTATTCAGAATAGTGACCATTTAATTGACACAACCTGTTCCGTCTCATCTTGGAAGGGACCTATGGTGTGTGTATGTCTCCTTCCACTATTTATATATGAAAAAAAGGTTTTTTTATTATCTTTCATTTTTAAATCTAAATTCAGTTTAAACTCTGCCTTTGCAGAGAGGAGATGAGATCATTGGATCATGAGTGAGTGCACTGTTTGGGGTGTTCCTAATGTTCAGGAAATATGCAGTAAGAGAAGACTAAGGATTTGAATCAAAAACAAGTTTGGTATAATTACACCATTAGCATGCATTTCAGTTCTACTAAGAAAGGAAGCTGATAAAAAAGCAACATCAATTAATTTTAGTGAAAGCGAGCAATCATAAACTTTGGCTTTTCATCTGTAAATAATATTGTGCAAAGAGGGTTGACAGTATCCCTTTCAGGGGCTTTGTAAGTCATGATAGCAGGTTCTTTTTGGACAACAATATAACCTTTTTTCATGACTCAGAACAGCTTAATTTCATGAATAATTTAAAATGTATTTGTCCTATAGAAAAAAGAAAAGTTGACAAATCAGCCATACATCCCAATCCAGTGACCAAGTATCAGACTATGGCTCCAGCCTTTTGTGTGTGTGTGTGTGTGTTGGTGTGAAATGTTTTTCCTTCCAAAATCTATTTCCATAAGCACTAATACTCACAAAAATGAGCATTTAGATCATGGCAGTGGATTCTGAGTCAAGAAAATGGAAGCTACTGTTGTCATGAAAACGCTTCATAAACATTGAAATAATTTGTGCACATTTAAGATAATTGCATTTTATTTTCTTGCTAATTTGAAAACTACACATTTCTTCAGTAAAACCACCCATGAAGGATACTTTCTGGGGCAAACAGTAATGAACCAGAATGTTTCAGGTTCCAACTGTCAGTCATTTTGAGCTGTACTGTATGTGAGGAAAAAAATGTCTTACAAAAGATATTCTTATGTAATTTCAACCTTTAAGAACTTTTAAACCCTTGAACCAACAATTACCAAAATTTTCAGAATCCAGGGATCCTGGTACCAAGAATGGGTATGCAAAGTTTCAGGCTATTCCTTCTGGGGTGACAGCAGTATTAAGGCGCAAAAAAAGTGTTTCAACATATAGTAGAACAGCATTTGTGACCCTAATAATAGAGTCATCAGTGCCCCCATAAAAAATGCCTTCTCATTATTTCTCTTTATAGAATACTGCAGCTTCTGATAAATTCTTTTTCTGGATTAATTGAAACCTGGTCATGCAGGGGTGGGCAAAAGGAGATGACCAATGGTCCAGGAGTACCTTCTGTAGGAAACTAAGCCCCCCTGCCTTCTCAACACAGAAGAGAAATAAAGCTTCACTTGTCTTTGTAGGCCACTTCCCCCCTTCACCTAAACAGACTGAGGGATACACAAAGCTTTAGAGGAAAATGGCCACAGTCATGTGTTTATTAAAATATAATTGAATCTCAAGTTACATACAGTAGTTGCCGCAGACATTGCTAGTTATTTCCAGATACTTTGCAAAATTTCTAAAGAGTTTCTTTCTGGTGCCCCTACTGTGGAAATACAGAAAGCAGGAGATTTCTCTAGAAATATCACAGAAAATTCAGGAAATAGCTGGCAATGTCTGTGGCTACTACTGTAGGTAGCCTGATGTGTGCAGCAAGGAAGTAGTGGCAAGGCTTAGAATGGTACAATCTTTGACCTTGCCCACCTGCCTTACCAACAGGTGATCTGACAAAGGGTTCAGCATCCAGAGGGACTTCAGCCTAAGGGTCTTAAGGAGTGGCCAACCAGAGGCATTTGACAGATGCTCTCCCCCATTGGATGGTGCTACACATGTGGGCCATGCTCAGACAGGCTCACCCATGACTGCCCCTGCAGGGGGAACACTTGCCATTTGGGCTCTCACCTCTTGCTCCTCAGGAAGAACCATCTGCAGGAGACACATGATTCCTTGCTTTCCCCCTTTGTAAACTCCTTGTTAGGCTACCATGCTGCACATATACATGATTGTGACATCCTACCACTAACCTCTGCTAACAAACTCTTTTTTGTCTTGTCAGAGAAGGTGAAAAACCTGGACGTTTTCATGAGTAAAAACAGAAGAATTCCTTCTTGGCCCCTAAGGTGGTACCCATATTGGGCAGTGAGTTCCCATGCCCTGCATTTATGGGGGTGGGAATTCCAGCCAAAGTGAATGAGCAAAAGGGCTCTGTACAGCCATACTCCTGGTTTAGCAGTCTCTTGCTCTTCCCCTCGAGCCACAAGACCTCCCCCTCCTTTGAATGTCCTACTTCCTGCCTTGAACTCCTAGTGGGTCAAATGCACTCAGGTCGTGGAACAGATTTCTAGTGGGAGTGTACTTGCCTACTTTCCCTGACCCACCCATTAAGGTGTCAGGAGGAGAAGTTGCCACAGACAGATCCATGCCCACAGTAATCCTTTGCAAGCTCTCTATTGTCTTTTTATGCCACATCTCCCACTTTCACCCAAACAGACTTAGACGTACATAATGCTTTGGAGAAAAATGGCAACAGCCATGTGTTAATTGAAACATAATTATAAGCCAAGTTACATAGGTAATGTGACGTGCAGTAAGGAAGTTCTGGAAAAGTTTTGAATGGTCCAACTTTTGACCTCAGCCATCCCATTATCCAGGGTCTCTAGAGGGATTTAAGCTTCTGGGGCATAAGGGGTGGTAAACCAGGGCATGTAATGTAAACCCCCTCCCTTGCTGGATGGTGCTATACACACAGGCCATGCCTAAAGAGGTTATCAGCCAACTGTCCCCTGCAGGGGGAACATGAGCCTTCTGGGCTCTCAGTTCTTGCCACCTTGAAGAGAAGCATCTGCAGGAGAGATGAGATTCTTCGTTTCCATCACAGGATGAGCATTGCTTCCAGTGCTCAACCCCCTCAGATAAGTCACATTAGACATTTCTCAACAGCACTTTATAAGTCAGCTAAAAACCTGTCATAACATGTGCATGACAAATTTACACCATCTTAGGCATAACACTGAGCTACAGTAACAACTGTTTCATCGCATCTGAAGACAGTCCCACCAACTGAGTGCATAAAACTCTACATTGCCATGTTGGTCAACATGTTGGCTTTCTCAGTTGCAGAGGGGTCTCTCACATGCCACACATGTCTCTGCTGGATTATGTGTGACTAAATTATATGCTCCCCAGGCCAGGCTTCTTGAAAGAGAAACAGGTCCTCACCTCAGAGTTGTCTGTCCTGAAGGTTACTTTCAGATCTCAAAAGTGGTCACCCCACACTACCAATGCAACTGTGATGGGAAAAAAAATTCCAGCAATGTAATCTGTTTGGTCAGGTCTCCTTCCACCTAGGACAAAGGCCACTGCGCCATGCTCCACTCTCCTTGAAAGTAAGCTCCAAAGCCCCTGGATGCAGCAATGAACAGCTTGAGTTCTTGGCTGGTGATTACTTCTGGCCAGATTAACACCCCATTGAAACAGTTCAGGAAAGCCAGCCATATCCCTAGGTTCTCTCATTCTCTCCATCACCCAGATCCTGTGGTGAGGATTTTGGCATCCCATGCCTGCCATCACTAAATGGTGCAGGAAAGTTCTACCCAGGAGAATTACTTTGCATGCAAAGATGAGGTTGCCTACCAACTGCTGTAGCTCATGCAAGGTAATCTTGCATGCCTTTCCTGCTATTTCCAATAATTCCCTCAGCACCATCACCTTATTGTGTGGTAGGCAACACTCAGTGGCTATTGCATCAATCGCAATGCCCAGGAATGGCAGTGAAGTGCATGGTTACTCTATCTTGTTCTGTTCTAGGGCACTCCCAGATCGGGGCACATGGCCTGGAAGGACCCCAATAAGTACCCACAGTCTCTGGATCCAAGCCTTCCCACAAAACAGAAGTCATCCAGCTATTGTACTAGTTCCATATGACCCACCTCACATGTGGTTGCCCAGGGCAGGAATATGCTAAACTGTTTGAATTTAGCATGTACCACAACACACCCAATTGGCATTCAGTTGTCATCATATTACTGATCATCAAACTTCATCCCCAATAAATATCTGTCCTCTGGGTGTAAGCAAAAGAAGTAATGTGGACTATATGGCCACCTTAGCTAACAGGACCCCCATCCCACTGCCCAGACCACCTCTACTTCCCTACTGAACAGTGCATAAGACACGGGCGAGTAGTATGGACTAATGTGGAGATTGACAGAGTCCCCCTCCGCTTAAGAAAAAACTAATTATTCTGAACTCACCAAGCACCTTCTAGGAGACAAAGCCAATGAGTGACACCCTGTGGTGTGGTCAGGGTGATGCAGTCAATGACCTAATAATCCTCCCTGCTGCAATCTCCTTCACCAGCTTGGTTGGGATGACCTCTGGTCATTCATTGGCAGACCTTAGGTCCTCAGCCTCATATGATTTTCATGGACTATCATAGGGTATTCTAAAACCTTCCCTAAAGTCATCTGCCAGGGAATGAGCAGCTGCCTGATCTGGGAAAATGCTCAACCAAGCCTCAATATGATGTGCCCTTATTGGCATTGGGGGGACCAGTTGTGCCACAGCAGAAAGGGCTGCGGTATGGTATTTAGAGGTTTGCACTGGTTGAATGGATCTGGTCAGCTACACGTCAAGCACTCATGCTTGTACTTACATTGGTCCACCCTATATTTCCTTGATTTAAATGATAATTGGGCCCCACCCCACTGCCCCTTCCCACTAGTGCCCTGTCCCCATTTTCTTGGTGACAGTGGCTCTCTGACTGGAAAGCCGCTATTAATGTATTGTATCTCACCTCACTTGAGATCAATGGTCCACAAAAATGAAAGTCCCGGTGCGTCCCAGGTCCTGACTTGGTCATTTTGCTTACTGCAATGACATTTTTTGTCATACTCTAACCAACCCCCCACCCTGGTTTGATGGCATGCATGGCCATCAACCAGCTGTAATAAATCCATAAGCTTAATGCCTTAAACAGATCATCATGAGTCAATATGCCTGCAAAAATTGCAAAACTGGCCAATCAGTTTTCCCATGTTCAGTGTATAGTAACCTTTTTCTTAATGTCCATCTCTTTGTCCTTTTTTTTTCTCATCCTCTGGCTTTTTGGACCTATAAAGCAAGGTGAACATGTCCATATAATCCCTGTTGCCTGTCTGCTGCCCAGCCATGTCAAAGAGGTTCAAGCCCACTCGATCCCCAGGCTCAAGTAGCTCATGGTGACTGCAGCAAACTTTATGCCACTGGAGTAGGAGATGAATCCACCATATCAGATACCAGCTCTGACACTGACCCTGCCATCTGGGGTTCCAGCTGCTTGTGTGTCTGTGCCTCAATGAAGGCCAGCACCTTAATGAGCTTTTCTTTAAGCAGTGACTGTCCCCATGGGGGCACCACTGTTTGGGGAAAGGCTGGGAGAGCTGGGGTCGAACATACTGGCTGCTGGCATTGAACCTGGGGTAGAACCACTAGTATTTAGAGAATGATCTGCACCTCAGGCTGTGACTCTACTTGTATACATTCCATGGCTTCAATGAAGGCTAGCACCCTATAGATCTTGTGTTCAAACAGCAATGGCTGCACTCCCACTATCTTAATCAGCTGGCCCGATGAAGCCACCAGACTGTGGGAGAGCCAGGCTCATTGTTTGCTGAGGGGATAAGTGGGTCCAGGACCACCAGTTAAGGGGGCGGTGGAATGAACCAATGCCTCTGGCTGAATTATCATCTGTCTGGTCCTTCCTGACCAGCTGGAAGCTGGACATTTGATTGACCAGCCAGAGGGTATTTGTCCTCCCTGTCCTGGTTGGCCATTCCCCTCCCCCTTCTCTGGCACTTGGGACCCTGCTCAAGCCTCAGGCCATGACCTTCACAAATTCAAATTAACAGTCCTTCAACTCCATGAATCTCCAATTTCTGAAATTTAGCCTGCCTTGTTGCAGATTTGCCATGATGATCCCGGGCTTCCGATGTTCTGGAAGTAGGTTTGCCACCATGCATTCCTCTTACCTGGGAAAGGCCATCAGGTGCCTCTCGAAGACCACCACCTCTGCTTTCCCCTTCCTGGCATCCTGAACCACTCTGTTATTTGTGAAAACACAGGTACAGTACACAGAACACCAAAACCAATCTGTTCGGTGTCTGCCTCCACTTCTTACTGCACCAAAGGGTTGTACAATAAAATCTCCCTTTTTTTGTTTTACCCCACCAATTTTTTTCGTACCTTACCCTGCCCCACACCCCATTTCCCTATATTTTTTATTTGAGAGGCTAAATAAAGTAAACATGTACCCCTCAGCCAGATGTCCATTGAAACACTTCTCACTGGGAGGAGGGCCTTGCCATTGCAGCCTAGATTTTTCCACACTGCCCCCAACCTAAAGATTACCAACTCACCCATTAGACCAATAATCCATCTGTCTGACTCCAGGGAACTTCTCTTGTGAAAGCATCTGAAGCAGAGAGGGCAGTTCTTTCCCAGGTTTTAAAATTCTGTTCTTTATTTTAGGCATTATTTATGTCCATGTCTCCTCCAGATCTGCATATCTGCATAAAGATGTCTTCCATTTTAATGTTTTTGTTTGTTTCAGAAACAAACTAAATTACCACATGCAATTTATTTTTTTATTTCATGTAATAGGACAACTTCTGTGATGCTTCATTTGTAATACTAAGAATTTTCCATATTTTGTCTAACCCTGGCCCTATTTCCAATTTCTTCCTTACTCTCTCTACCTAAAGGTTTTAGCATCTTTCACTTTACTGCTAGGATCCTGCTACCTATTGTTAATTTCCTGAGAGTGAGGTTTTCCTAGCACTGTCCTGATATACTCTGCATCTCAGAATACTGGCTGTCCTCCAGAATCCCTGGAAGCAGCTTGTCTATTTCAAACTACAGTGGTGCCCTGTTATAAGCACACCCTAACTGCCAAGCAAAAATGTTCTTATGACCAAGATGTTCTTATAAGAGGATTTCATTGAAAACAGTTAAAAAAACCCATTTAATATCAATGGTACATGAGGAAACTCCTCAAACTAGTGTTTAGAGAGCCTATTACTAAGACCAGTATAACACAGCTTTATAAAAGAACTCTTGCCCTAATAATTAATGTATTGTTGTAAAGTTCATTCAGAGTCACCACTAACCATGAAGGAATGTGTGTTGCCTTCTTCACAGGGTATCTTTCACACACTCATTCACTACTTAAGTGACCATTAATGAAGAAACTAGTTCACATTTAGAAATGTGCGAAATTGGAACAGTCTGTTAAGTGTAATATTTCATGAAATTCACCCATTTCGTAAACTTTTTTGTGGAGGCAAAATTAGGAATTTCACCCATGGAATGAGAACTTTCACCTCTAGAAGGTGAAATTTCACCTGCAAAATGATGAAATTCCACTTTCGCTGGTGAAATTTTGCCACTTTTATGGCAAAATGTTGCATTTTGCGGTCGAAATTCTGCATTTCGCACCCTGTGAAATATTTTGCATACCGGATGAATTTTGTAAAATATTTCATGCAGCGAAATTGCCGATTTCACAGGAATTTTGCTGGCAAAATATCATTTTGCAATAACTCTATTCACAATTCAGCCCAGGCTTAGCACACTCAGTGGTGATAATGGCCATCTACTACTACCTCTGGAAAAAAAACTTCTTATAAATGGGCTGAAAGAAAAAAATACTTAACATAGTAATCTTCTTTCTTCCAGAAGATCACTCAGTATGTTTAAACTGATGCAGTAATCATCCTGTGTTGAACTGCCACAGAGAGAATGGAATGTATGTAAATGATAGAACTCTCATTGGCTAATGCCAATTTTAAATTGCTGCCCCCTAGTAACTGTTACATTCAGACCAACACTCAGATTCATTATGAAGCCTAACAGGGTAAAGACCCTCTGACTAGTGTAACCCCGGTGCTGTTATACCAAGGGCTACTACCCCTGCCTGCTGCCCTGACTGCAGGTTGAGGGGCCTGGGTTCATGATCAGAGAATACAGGGGCTTTCCTTCCAACAGTAGAACTAAGATTATGGTGCCTCCACCCAGAGTAATACTTATGTGGGTATTTTACCAAACTAGTACAGCCCTCTGGGAAGCTATATCTACCCACAACCCCAGCTAATGGTGCTATACACTCAGGTTCACAGCTACAGTGTATGACATTCAATAGACAGTTATCTGAGAGCTGTAATTATATGCTCATGGACACCATGCTTACCAACAGAGTCTGGTCTTCTGGCATATACCATGTGCCCCCTGCAATAAAATAATTTTAGCAACAATGTAGTTTCACAATACATTTTGAAATGACACAGTAACTGAAAGCTGGGTAATAATATGCTCATCACCCAAATTACCATCGAACAGTAAATCTAGTTTATTAAGGTGAAGATGACAACGGAGGGGTGTAAATTTAGATTGATTATCGTGATGCTGTAGATAAAGAGACAGCAGCTACTATTATTCAAATCTGTCCCTGAGTTAATCAGTATAACCAGCTGCTGGGTACTCAGAGTGGAATTAGGTGCAGGCCTGAAGTGTTGCCGTGGGTAGGATGGCATTGCAGCTGGTTGGGGCTCTTGATGGAGAAATGTGTATTATTAGACAGATAAAAATATTTACAAGCATAGAATATTTATAATCCCAGACCAGATGGTCTGTAGCCACAGTTAAACCTCTGAAGAATTACAAGGCAACTTAGATGACAATATACAGTTATTAGATTGTTGCAGGGAGCTACCCTAATTGTGTACTCACTGCACCAAGACAGATTGAAGAGACAGCTGGCAACACCATGGACCTTCTGGCCTTCCAGGATTCTGGTGGGGATCGGGGCCGACATGACTCACCTCTACTTCATGGCCTTTCCCTTTAGGTAGCCGCAACCTATGACTTGCTTCTCTGCAGTGGCTGACTCCCCAAGGCTGGTCTCTCACCAGGCAGACATTGGTAGGTTTGTGCCAAAGCTGGCATAGGCCCAGTACTTGAAATTTGGATTGGTATACAGTTCAGGAAACTCACTCAATTGCCAATTTACAAACTGGCTCAACTTTGTCAGGAAGCCAACAGGAACAACTGGCAAAAGGTCTCCCCCTTTTCTGAACATGGCAGGAGGCAAATGCAATATCCACAGGCTCCAAAATGGCACTGGAGTCCTTAGCATGAGCAATCCTTTCATAGGCTCTGTAATTGCCCTTTCTTAGGCAAAACCACTTTTGCAGCACCAAAGTCCCTGAACTCAATCCAAGTTACTGAAGATGCTTCTTCCGATTCTACTTTTTGGCAGCTTTAAGTTCAGCATGCAGGCAGAAACAGTCCTTTCCCCTACAGGGCTGAGCTGAGCCACACAGGCTACTTTTCTCTCCTCCGCTGTCCCGAGAAGGACTGATCCAGTTCAAACAATCCCTCTCAAACAAAGGGCAAAGTCCCAGAAATCTGACTGTCTGCCCAAACTGTTATTCACAGGGCCAGTCTTTTAAATAGTTGAAATTTAGGCCCCAAGGATATAACCCTGATTTTCTTCCAAAAGTCCTTGGCAAATCCCAAGAGTCTCTGCATTAAATCCTGGCTCCCGATTGGCTGATAGGCTGTGAAGATGATGGCTGCTGTCACAGTTTCTAAACAGTTTACACAGTATCCTGCTTTTAAGTTCTGGTGCAGCCAGAATATGTATTTCTTAGTTATGTTTTCCTCACAGACATGTAGCCCCTTTAGTGCCCTTTCAAATAAGACCACTCTTTAACATGCATACACTTTAGCTTCCCTGTTGCTGCCGCCAGAAGACAATGGCCCTAGCTGGCAGGCAGCACCTCATTAATATTCATGAGGGCTCATCTCTATGCATGAGCCTTCACTTCGACCAGCTTTAAACTTTAATTTAAAATATTTCCTGAGGCTTTTTTCTCACCTCTTCTAGATCACCTGTTTCTGTTTAGCAGAAGAGGGGCACCAGGACTATTGATACACTCCCCGATTGACCGCAAGAAAGGTGGTCAGCACATGAAAGGTGCTCCTTTGTGCATATGCAAGTGCTGCTAGCACTGGCATGCAAACAGAAGGCAGCAGCACTCGCAGTTTAATTTCTGAGCCCTAAATAGGCTGAAACAGTGTTCGGAGGCTATTTGGGGAAGCTAGGGCACCAGAAAAGACTTGGGCTGTGAGGGGTGGATAAACAGGGATTCAGGGGGACACCAAGAGAAGAATGGGAGTAACTGGAGACTCAGGCAACAAATGTAAGTCCCCAAAAGTGGGTTATACTAGCTATATTATTTAACATTAACCCTACCTTAATTATAATACCTCCAAAAACACAGTCTATGAAAGAAGGGACAACAATAAAACTCAGTCATTAACTGGAACAAATTTAAGTAGCCAGTGACTAACAGGGATGCAGAAACAAGACATCCCCTTTTTCCTGGTTCTGGTAGGGGAGGCAGGGTGGGAGCTTTAAGCATACTAAGTGATTCCCTGGAAGAAACAAGATTACTATGAAAAGCAATTTTTTCTTCAAACCCCAGGAATCACTCAGTATTCTTAAACTAATGCAGACTACCAAGCAGTACCTTCGGAGGTTGGGTACAGAACCTATTTCAGAAAAAGGTTCTGTATAACTGCTATAACAAATCTGGCATCACTTCTGGACTGTATGTCCAAATAGTAGTCATTGGTGAAAGTGTGAACAGTTTTCCATGTAGCTGTTTTGCAGATTTCCAGTAAGGGGATATCCATTGCTGCAGCTACTGATGCAGCTGTGCCCCTGATGCAGTGTGCCCTGAGGCCTAAGGGGGGTGCTGCTTACCAATTCTAGTGTAGCAGAACTGTATACAGGCTACTATCCGGCATGTAATGGTCCTTCTGGAAGCTGGATTACCCTTATCCACGCCCCATAAGTGAGGAAAAACTGGGTATACTCTGGCCTGGAAGCATTGGTCCTGTCAAGGTACTGTAATAGCTCAGTGCCCTTTTGACATCCAGGCAATGCAACTTCCATTCAACTGAGCTGCAGTTGGCAGTGAAGAGGATGGGCAATGCAATGGACTGGTTCAGATGACAATCTGATACCACCTTCAGAAGGAATTTCCTATTGGTCCTCAGCACAGCTTTATCACTGTTGAAGGAGATATAGTTCTGTGCACAGGGCCTGTAGTTCACTGGCCTGTAGTTCACTTATTCACCTAACTGAAGTAATGGCTACCAGGAAAACAGTCTTCCAGGTGACTTACTTCAAATCTGTAGTTGCCATTAGTTCAAATGGGGGCTCCATGAGCCTGGCAATACAAATGTTAAGATCCCAAGCAGAAACTGGCTCCATAAGGGGATGGTGAACGTGGATTAGACCTTTGAAAAACTTACGGAAAAGAGGATGAGATGCCATGGATCTGTCTTTACCTGCTGATATGTAAGCTGATGTTGCAGCCAGATGCTCTTTCAGGGTAGAGGGCCCAAGGCCCAGGTAATGCAGGTGAGTTAGGTAGTCCAAGAGAACAGCCAGCCAGGCCCCAGAGGGACTGATATTTCTGTTTCCACAGCAGATGGAAAACCTGTTCCATTTGGAAGCACAAGTCTTTCTGGATAAGGGTTTTATGGAACCACTCAGGACAATCAAAATCACTTCAGAGAGGTGCAGGTTTGCAAATTCTAAATCTTCAAGAGACAGGCCTTTAGGTAGAGGGACTTGAGGCTGGGATACAGAATCCTGCCCTGAGAGGATGTCAGGAGATTGTGCCTCTGAGGGATGAGAATCAGTCATGACATGGATAGGGCTAGCAGAAGGGAATAACATGGCTGCCATGCCCAATCTGGTGCCACTAGAATAATTGTTGCAGATTGTGACCTGAGTTTGATCAGGGTTCTGAGCAGCAGGGGAAAGGGAGGAAAGGCACAAAGGAACCTGCCTGACCAATCCAGTGCCAGGATATCCACTGGAACAGTTCCCTTGGCTGGCAGTCTACAACAGAATTCTGGCAGCTGGTGGTTGTTTGAGGAGGCAAATAAATCTATCTCTGGTGTGCCCCAGCCCTGAATACTGACTGAAGTACCTGAGCATTCAGTGACCAGTCATGGTCTTTCTGGCTGATCCTCCTGAGGGAGTTGGCTGGAATGTTCTTTTCCTGGTATGTGTATGGCAGCCAGTCGCTGCTGCAGGGAGTAGGCCAGGTTCCAAACCTTCATGGCCTCTGTGCATAGTAAGGTGGACCTGGTGCCCCCTTGCTTGTTGATGTAATACATGGTGGCAGTATTGTCTGTTCTGACCTGCACCACCTTGTCCTTGAGCTGGGCAGTGAATGACTGAAGAGCCAGGTAAACTGCCCTGTGCTCTAACAGACTGATGTGCAAAAGTGATTCTTGTGGAGACCATGTGCCACTGGCAGTGAGGTTAAGCATGTGTGCCCCCCAAGCCCAGGAAGGAGGCATCTATGGTAAGCACTATGGATGGATCCTCCTTTCAAAAAGGAATTCCTTCCCTGATGTTCTCCCCCTCTAGCCACCACTGTAGAGCCTGCAGCATGTTTTTTTGTGACAGGCACCAGGTTGGCTAGAGAATCCCTTTCTTTGAGACCAGTAAGTCCTTAAGTGAAACTGGATGCCTCTCATTTGGAACTTTGACCATGGAACCACAGCCGTGGATGCTGCCATATAGCCCAGTAGTTTCAGAAAGTGTCTTGCCGGCCTGGGTATGTTTAGTTGGAAAGATCCTGCCACTGCAGGATATTGTTTACCCTGTCCTGGGGAAGAAATGCTCTTCCTTGCATGATGTCCAGCTCCGCCCCTATGAAGTCCAGGACCTGTGTCAGTTCCATTTGTGACTTCTTAGCATTTATCAGGAATCTCAGAGATTCTGATGTGCTTTGAGTGACAGCAAGGGAGTCTCTGGTGTGTTGAGGGGACTGACCTATGACTAACCAGTTGTTCAGGTAAGGGAATACCATGACCCTTTGCCTTCTCAAGTGAGCCATCACTACAGCTAGGCACTTGGTGAATGCCCTGGGAGCTGAGGTTAGGTCAAAGGGCATGGCTGCAAACTGATTGTGGCCTGAGGGCAACCTGATCCTCAGGTACTTTCTGTGGCTTGGTCAGATTGGGGTGTGAAAATACGTGTCCTTGAGATCTAGGGATGCCAGCCAGTCCGCCTGTTGTAGAGTCGGGATAATCATGGTCAGAGTGAAGATTCTGAACTTTGGTTTTGACAAATGCTTGTTCAAGAGTCTGAAATTCAGGATGGGTTACCAATCCCAATTTTTCTTATGGGTGAGAAAATACCTGGAATAGAAGCCCTTGCCCTTTTAAGTAGGGGGACAGGCTCCACTGCTCTGCTGAGCAGATTTTTTTATTTTTTTTATTTTAGTTTTTGTTAACCTGGTAAGTGCACTAGACAAATTCTGCCTATTTTCAGGCTCGACCCGGGGAAGGTGATACAGATGAATGCCAACTGACTTTGAACCAGATTAAGCTGTTGGTGGTATTTTAATGAATGGGAGAAAATTTGGCCAATGCACTGGGGAAATTGCCCAACTCTTTTGAGAAGTGCCATGGGATCTTTAACATCCACCTGAACTACCACCAGGGCAGGCAGATGGGACCTCGGTTTAATGTCTCATCTGAAAGACGGCACCTCAGGATTGCAGCACCCCCCTCTGCTACAATGCAGTGTCAGCATTGGGATATTAACCCAAGTGCCTGATGTGGGACTATAACCCACAGCTTCCTGATCTCCCAGCCTCAGATGTGAGTTTGCTATTTGCTGAGCCACTGACAGAATTGCCATTTCTGACTCCAGGAGAGGCCTTTCTGCTGTGGATGTAGGTACAAAATTTCTGCTTCTCAGCTTGGGAAGTGATTTGAAACTTAGAGACATTCCCTGGCTCACTATCTCCAAGACCCACTTTTCTGTGGTGATGGTATGCCACGATTGAAGGAAGTGAACCAATCTGCCGCCTACTGGTAGGGAGGGAGGGGGAGGTGACCTGTACAAGCATGTAAGGGGTTCTATTTGGGATGGACCTTGGCCTGAGGTGTTGGTTTGGACCTTCTCATGGTTCTTCTGCCTCTACATCTGAAGTACCCCTGGTCTGCTGGTAGTCTGGCATAGCTTGGGCTTGGAAAAAGGGCCTGGAGTAGGATCTCGTACCCCTGCCTCCCCTGCACTGGGACCTGTAAGAAGTGGAAGGTCTATCCCTTGCAGAATTGCTTCTGTAAGTGGTTTTATACTCTTCAACCTTTTTCATTATGCCTCTGTCCTGTCCCCAAAAAGTAATTTGTTCTCACAGAGGAAATCCATGGCCTTTGTCTGGGTGTACTGAGACAGGTTCATAGCCCATGAGTCATGCAAACCTCCTATTAGAGACTGTAAGGACTATAAGCCTGGCTGCAATGTCATTGGCAACCACAGCCATATGAAACTGGTATTTAGTGGCATCCAGTGCTGTTCTGGCTGTCTCAGCCAGATTCACTGCCACATCCCAAGACATTTTATCTGTCTTGGTTAGTACTGTAGACCACAGGCTTTCTGTTGCTGTGCTGCATAAGCCATATAACTGACTTGTTTCACCAGGATGGAGGCTTCCTTGTATCCATTTTTTCCCATGGCATCAATCTTTCTGGAATCCTTGTCAGGAGGGTGGGATGCAAAGGGTAACCTGGCTTTGTTACATGTGGCAGCCTGCACCACCCCCTCGTGGTAAGGATGGGTAAAAAGGAAATCAGTGTTATATCTGTTCAGCTGATATATTTTTTCAACTTTTCTGTCTACCCCGGCACAGAGGTGAGAGTTTGCAGAATTTTTAGCACAGCCTTTCTTAGAGACTTGTGTATGGACAATAAAAGTCTTTTGGTAGGGAAGAGCCCCATCATGTCCAGGAAATCAGCTTCCTTCTCATTCTCCAATATTTTTTTGGATGGAGAAATTAAGGGTATCCACCATCTGTCTCACAAAAGATTTATGAGATGTATAACCTTCCAGTCTCCAGGGAGGTGAACTGAAGTCCTGTTCTGGGGAGACCTCAGGCTCGATGGGCTACCCTTCATCTTCCTCCTCCTCTTCTTCTGCTTCCTCATACAGGTATGCAAGTTCCTGGGTGGAGGGAACCACAGCAGGAACCAGTGGAACCAATGGTGGAGTCAATGGACCAACAGCCTGGAGGGTCAGTAGGATGTGCAAGGCCTTGGCAATGTCCTCAGCTGAGGGCATTTTCACCCTGTCTGCTGAGAGATCCTTTCCTTTTTCATCAGGCGGTGCAGCAACGTGTTTTTCTTTATGATTTCTTTTAGCTGGAACTGGTTCAGTAGCTGGTTCCACTGGTCTCTTAATTTTGTTTTCTTTTCTTTTCTTGAGGAGAAAGCCTCATCTATAGATTTCGAGGGAGAGGCAGGAGTGGCCATTTCCTCCAGCTTTTTATCCCTCTTTTTTATTTATTTTTTTAATAACATTTGGAATTATAACCCTTTGAGTCATAGACTCCTTTACAAAGGCTCCACATCAAACAACAGTAAGAACTTACATACAGTATTAAGCAATACAGTGTTAAGGTAAGAGAAATAAGAGAGAAAACAAGTAAGGGAAGTTATGCATACAAAAGATTATACAGTATTATAAATACAGTGATCATGGAAGAAAGACAATATACAAAACTGCACAGATGGGGGATATGGAACAATCATCTTTGGAAGAGGAGGATCCAGCATTATCCATAATATGCATAATATTTAGGTAGTACATAAATACACATTTTGTTTTCCATATATAGCATAACATTTATGAGGTAGATTTATACTACAGAGCACCACCAAGAGGGAGGAGCAGGAGGAAGAGAGGGTTAGGGACAGTCACAGGCTAAAGATTCTAGCAGATGAGCTCTGAGACTGGTCTTGAAGAGACTGATCCTGGACTCCAGGGAGATGGGGGGGAGGCCACTGAGCCAATAGGGGGCTCTGTAAAAAAAGGCTCTTTAACCAAGGGAAGTTCGGCAGTGGGGGAATAGTAGGGAGGTCCCAGTAGAGCTATGGGAGGTTCTGACAAATGAGGCAGGTTGGATGAGGCTATACAGACCAGGTGGGGCTTGACCAGGGTGAATTTTCTTGGCCAAGAGGCAACAGCAAGGTGGATAGCCATTGGGGGAAGGCAGTGTTTTTGATGGTACTGAAACCCAAGTCTGGAGTTGATAGCGGAGGACAGTTGTTGGATATGTGCATGGTAAGTGAGGGACATGTCAAGGGTGACACCTAGATATCTGAACAAAACTACCAGCTCAAGTGGGGATCCGAGTGAGTTGATGATGGTTAGCGGGAAGTCACGATGAGGACTCTGATGGTGGGCAAAGATTATTGATTTTGTTTTCTTATAGTATAGAACTAAGCAGTGTGAACTGAACCATGTCTCAGCTTCAGTGAAAAAACCCTGCAGGGCATGCTGGAGAGAATCAGGGCTGGAGTGGCTCCAGAAGATTACCGCATCATCCGCATAGAGCAGAATTTTTCCAGGGCATGAGCTGGGAAGGGAGTTTAGGAAGAGGCTGAAAATGAGGGGTCCCAAGAAGGAACCTTGTGGTACTCCTGAATGGACTTGGAGGCTGGTTGATAGACAGGAGTTGATTTTCACCTGCTGGGATCTGTCAGAGAGGTAACCTTTAAACCAAGCTATTGTTTCATCTGAGAGCCCCAGGGAGGGCAGGAAGGCAAGAAGCATAGCATGATTAATGGTATCAAATGTGTTTGTGAGGTTGATATACACTGACCCCACAAGGTGACCACATTTGAGGGCACCATGGATGCAGGAAGAGTATTCTAGGAAGGCAGTGGTGGTGCTGTGGCCCTGGTGAGAACCATGTTGTTTGGGGCACAATAGGTTATATTTAGACAGATGGTCCATCAGCTGATCAGCCACTATTTTTTTGAGGACCTTGAAGAGGGGAGGGAGAAGGGAGATGGGATGATAGTTATTGACAGACAGGCACCCTCACTTTTGAAAATAGGGGTGATGATAACTCATTTCCAGAGGGTGGGGACAAGTCCTAGGCTGAGGGTCAGGTTCAATAGTTTAGTGACGGATTACAGGACCTCCTCAAGGGCTATACGGAGGAGCTTCAGGTCAATGGAGTCACCACTAATTTGGGATTTGGCAAGGGCTTTGGAGAGGTATCTCCGTGCCTCCTGCATTGAGATGATGTGGAGGTGAAAGAGGGAGATGTTGGAAGGTGAGCTACAACTGGGGATGGGAACTAGTAGGGTGAAGAAGCTGGGGGGCTAGAACACCACTGAAATCTGAGAATGTGGTGTTTAGGGAGTCTGTAATGGACTATGGCTCCTGTCTTAGGTTACCATTAACTGAGAGATGGGCAGGCAGAGGGGGTGGCAGATTTCCCATTAAGTTCCTTCATTTTCTTCTAGAAATGTCTTCCTGAGCCCCAGGTGGAGGAGAGTGCCTCTTGATAATGGATTGCCTTGGCATGGTGAATGGCCAAGGTACATTTGTTTCTGGTCTCACGATATCATTGTTTATCCAGTCGGAGTTGTGAGTCTAAGGCCTTATGCCAGAGATTATCACAGTGTTGCATTTGGTCAAGCAACTGTTGAGATATCCAGGGGGTATTACGGTTTTTAGTGATTTGCTTCAAGAAAGGGGCAAATATTTCTCAAGCGACGTTGAAGGTATTTATAAAGTGGGAGATGGTGGTATCTATTGATTGGGTGTGATACACAGGGGACCAGTCAGAGTTAGTTAGGTAGGTTTTGAATTGGTGAAGCATACCCTTTTTTAGGCATCTATGGTAGGAGACAGTTGGAGGAGCAGTGTGAGTTTTATTGGACCAAAAGCAGGTTATTGGACAATGGTCACTAAGGGCATCAGGGAGTACTGAGACTTCAGTGATGTTGTTGGGACAATTGGTGAGAATTAGGTCCAGCAATGAGGAGGTGCCTGATTTGTCGCTTGGCCTGGTAGGAGATAGCATAACCTGAGTGAGGTCAAGAGCAGTAGCAGAGTCCTTTTAGGGGATGGAGGACAGGGACAGCCAATTGACATTAAAGTTTCCCATGGTGATGACTTCACTGTTGGAGGGGAGTTGAGAGATACAGGACATGACTGAAGGGAAGGCAAGTCTCTGATTACAGATTTTAAAGTTTTAGGGCAAGAAGTTTTACAGATATCATTGGCAAAAATATGACTGGGTCCCAAATACACAACAAACAAATCATGCCTATTAACTACAATTTGCCCAAAATTAATGCAGTTTTTAAACCCAGTAGGTCCTGTCTTTTTTTTTTGTTTAGGTGCTCTGACATGGATGTCAGACAGAGCAGCACTAACTCAAAGAAAAATGGTAGGTTCCTGGACCGAAGACAATATAGGGCCGAAAAACAAAAAAAAGTGATTGGTTCCCACACAGGATACAGTTCACAAGGAACTGAAAAAATGCTCAATTCCTGACAGGAAAAGGAACTGCAGTCACTCACAAAAATATATATAAATTAAAATAACATTACAGAACCTAGCCAGGAACTGGAATGCTGATAAAAAGCAACAACTTCTGTGGTAAAAAAACACTGGAAAGGACAGTTCCCCTTGGTTCCACAGAACTGCTGAAGAACCACAAAATGAATTCAAATCCATTATAACTAAGCTAACTAACCTGTGATGGGGCAGCAAATAAATAAATTAATAAAAAAATGTAACTTCAAGAAAAGAATGTTGTTTCAGGATACTTGAGGAAGCTCTCCAAGGCATGTGGAGAAATTAATTTGATCTTTGGTCAGAATGCAGCAGTTAATAGGGGCAGCAGTTTGAAGTTGGCACAAGCCAATGAGAGTTTCATCATTTACATACATTCCATTGTCTCAGTGCAGTTCAACACAGATAGTGTTGTGAGAAATTTAAATATTTTGCGTAATTCCAAAATTACGCGAAATGTTTCACCTAGTCGAAATGAAATTTCACCTGCTTTCATGATTTTGTGTAATGGCAAAATGTCATGTAAAATGCCGTGGTGACATTTTTCACCTAGGTGAAGCAAAATTTCACTTGGTTTCATGATTTCATGTAATGGCAAAACTTTACGTAAATGCCTTGTTCTGCCAATTTCACCCATTGATGCTCAAAATTTTGCCTTGTGGTGCAATTTCACTGGTGTAACTTTTGATTTTGCCAGCAAAATGTTACTCCAAAAGAGATATTTGCAATTCATTGTGGGTAAATACATTAAATATTATGTGCAACTTGTTTAAGCTCATTCTGCTGTGTGCTGAGTCGAAGAGAAGTCAGTCCTGGTGCATCAGAGACAATAAAGACTTTTTAAAGCCTTATTAAAATTTGTTTTTGAGAGCTAATTGCTCCAATACATAAAGTTTATTCCTAGTGCTGCTAGGGAACATTTTCTAATGTTGGGATTTTTGCATAATACTTAGTTTAATTAGGTTTTACTTTTGTCTGTGCCTTTGGAGGAGTTGAGTGGGGTAGGGTAGGAGTGTAAAGCAGTACAGGCTAGTTCAAGACTTTTACAAACAGATTACTCACAAATTGTGAGTTATTTACTTACTGTTATTTTTTATTACTTTTGTTATATCTTGCTATTTTTTTCTCTTAAAAGTTACTTCATCCTGTTTGAGAGAGTTCCTGCCGCTGTTATTCTGTGTTATATATACCATTCTTCTGCTTTTAGTTGTGATTGTGAATTCTAAAGTTTTAAACACACACAGCTGATCCATTATTTTATTTGTTTGAGGTTAGTTCTGTTTGCTGGAGTGTTAACTTATGTCACTTAAACTGTGAAAATCAACAGTTCTATATTTTTTGTATGTTTACTTAAGTACTTTTACTTGATCACTTGAACTTGTCCATTTACAGTCATGCTGCTTTGTTGAATTGCTCCCCTGTATTTTCCTGCTGGAGTTTGCCTCTGCACATTGTGCGGTGTTCCTGTTTTAGTTGGCTTAACTTATCCTTTCTCTGTTACAGCATTGTTTATTTAACTCCTGACACACAGATTATAAAAACTATATATTAATATAGTTGTTTTCAAGAGATTGATTGGTGATTCCTCCCATCCAGACTACTACCATATTGTGTGGTACTAGCCTTTGTTGAGGTTTTACGGTTGTCTCTGGCCTTATATTTAAAAAAAAATTGTGGTATTGACTAAGTAAAAACACATTACAGTACTTTATTTGTCTGGACACAGGTGAGCTGTATTTAAAGTTGGTCACTCGTGCCCTTTTCCTTGTGTGTATTTCTTTGACTCCTGTTTGGGGAAAGAAAATAATTACCTTTTTGATTTTACTAGAATAGGCTCCCTACCTACCACATACGGTATTACTTGTACTCTAAGTGCAGCTACCTGTCCTCATTGTGTGTGTACTTAAAAGGAAGCCAGTACTGTAGGTGTGACATCACATGTGAGGTGTTATTCACACAGTTAGTAATACAACATTTCTTCAAAGACTCCCAGAGAAAGGCAAAGCTTTGAAGCAGCAGCCAGCAGAAATGCCTGTTAAGAGATGGCACAGTACTGGGGGGGAAACATGGCAGGGGGGATGAGGGAGCTAAGAAGTCTGCTGAAAAAAGTACAACTTCAGTTCCAGTTCCCCATAGCAGTGAAAGCACACATATGTCTTCATCAGTATCTTCTGATGTGGGCTTTGGTGGTGTGGTGGAAACCATTAAAGCAGTTGTTGGCAGAACTGTTTCTGGCACACCTGTGTCTTACTTTTTTAATAATTAAACTGTTGCATCCATGCTCATGGGGGATGATGACAGTGAGAAGAAGGGAATCACTGACACCAGCACAAGAATAGTGGTCCAGGAGGAGGGTGATAAGTCTATTAGTGTGACTGTCCCTGTTCCTGCAGGAGTTTGTGAAGATAGTGTTCAACCAGAGTCAGATAATCCTGGAGATAGGGGTAGTCAGCCCACTGAGATGGTTGTAGAGAAAGAAAAATGTGCCATGCTGCAAGAAGACAGTGATAGGGAGGAGGAGGAGGAAGACAAGGACAACATCTCTATTGGTGGTGGTGATGACAACTGGGATGATCCCACATGGCAGCCTGAGTTAAAAAAAGGTCAAGGGTGATGTAGGCCATTTACATGCACAGCCCCAGGGTCAGTCTGTCATCAAATCTATAAGCAAACCTCCAAGCAGTCAAGCAACCCCCCTCCAAACATTAGTCTTAAGGAAGTGATGAGTGTAGCCCAAAACACACACTTTCAGACCTGTTTCTGAATTATTCCAGTCCCAGAAGCATCTGAAGTCCAGAGGTCAAAAGTCGCTAGCTTGGTACTTTTTTGTGCTTCACCCTGCTGGTGACACCATAGCAATATGCCAACTTTGTCAAGCATGTCTTAGTCAGGGGAAAAACGGAAGCCACACTGGTGGAAAACACACCCACCTGAAAAACAAGCACCCACTGAGATGGCAGCAGTGCCAGAAAGATGCCAGAGCTGTTGGTGGCATCTCCCTTGACAAGTTAAATGCAGTAGAGCAAGAGCAGGTGGAGGGAGGGCAGAGTGGGTTGGTAGTGAAGGAGGAGGGTGTGCAGTCTTTTGATCTCTTGAGTATTGGGCATGGCAGTGGCGGTGCCATTCCCAGTTCCTTGAGTCTGAAAAGTACACCACCACACCGGCAAGCAACCAAAATAACTGGTTTCATGCAGTCTACACAGCCCCAAGAGTCAAGTGTTACCCTTAAAAGAACATCACAAGTACAGCATTCTGGTCAAACAGCCCCAAAGATGCAGCCCACTCTGAAGGCTATCTTTGAGCGGCAGACAAAGTACCCCCCCCCAATCATGCTGCTGCATAACAGTTAAATGCTGCCACTGCTGAAATGCTGGCCATCGATCTGTTACCATTCTCATTTGTGGAGAATGCTGGTTTCCTCAGGTTGATAGCCTGTGCCTATCCCAAATGGGAAGTTCCATCGTGAACCTACCTTAGTAAGCGTGCCATGCCAGAGCTGAACAGCAGATTGCTGATTCCATTAGACAAGCATTGATGCATAGTGCATCACAATATATCCATCTTAGCATGGATATGTGGATAAGTGGACAAACAGCAGCAGGCTCATATCTATGCATAACAGCACACTGGGCACAGTTGCATGGGGCAGTACTTGATTTTGGGCCTTGCAAAACCTGCATGAAGAAATATTGTGGTGGTAACAACACACCTGGTATTCAGCAGCATGCAACCCTGAGTATGACAAGTGTTAAAGGTTCTCACACAGCTGCAAAAATGCTTAATGTTCTGCTGGACGAGATTGATGAGTGGCTACGCACACACAGTCACTCATAGCAGGATTCATCGCAATTGATAATGGCTTCAATGTGTTATAGTGCATTAGTGATGGTGGCTTTTTAGGATGCCCTGCCTGGCACACTGCCTTTATCTTGTTGTTCAGCAGTTTCTCAACCATGTGGACATTAAGGAAACATTTACTGCTGCCTGTTACAACTGTGTCCACTTTGCCCATTCTGCAAAGGCCCGTGACCATCTACATGTGCTACAAAGCATAAAACCAGGTGGAACTCCACACTGTACATGCTTGACCAGCTGTATGAACAGTATAAGGCTGTGTCAGAACACCTGCTGCTGCACACCACCTGTGACAGTGCTAGAGTGTCCATTGCTCTAACAACAGAGCAGTGGTGCCAAATCGATGGGCTAATACACACTCTCCATCCATTAGAGCATGCTACAAAGGCAGTGCGTGGGGACACTGCTTGTATAAGTCAATCTATAACCCTCATACGTGTGCTGAGACAGACACTAGTTAATGTGTGACACCAGATGGAGGCAAGTCGGGATCATGGCAGGTGTGATCTAATGGATCACATGCTCCATGTGCTGGACACAAATACCCATGTATCCAGCATTTTAGTCAGCTGACTTTGCAATCACCACCATGCTGGATCCATGCTACAAATGTGCCTGCCCTCTATAACTGAATGAGGTTGTCAGCGAGTACAACAGTTAGCAGAGAACCTCATTAGAATGGTACATGCTACACACATGAAAAAGGCACTCACTGCAGTGAAAACAGGTGTTGCAACCACCACCAGTGTCTCACAGGCAACTCAGACAGAGAAAATAAGCAAAGCAGAGAAGAAAACAGCAAGCAATCCCATTTGGGATGTTCTCTTTCAGGTGGGAGTGGAAGATATGGAGGAAAAAGAGGAGGAGGAGGATACAGATGAGGCAACTGGACTCCGGGCAGCAGAATTGATTGTGGTGTCCTACTTGAGGGACCCAAAGCACCTTGCCATTACTGATGAGTCACTGCTGTACTGGAGCAGCAAAATGACTGACTGGCCAGCACTAACATCCATTGCTGTGAAATACCTGAGCTGCCCACCATCCAGTGTCACTGTGGAATGAGTGTTTAGTGTGGCTGGGACCATTTTGAGTGACCGTAGGACCAATTTGTCAGCCAGGAATGTGTCCAGGCTAACATTCATCAAAATGAATGAAAGGCACATTCCACATGTGTCTTGGTGATGAGGATGATGACAATCGCTCGACTAAGGCATCCACTAGCAGCGAGGTGGATGAAGCAGCAGTGGGGAGAGAATTCTCACCTGGTGAGAACTCCAGTCTTGAAGACTGTGAGGGGTGCTTCTTGGGTGATGTGGAAGTGGAAAAAGGCTGAGTTTACTCAAAGGCCACCCCCCCAACCACTTTCAGCTCAATATGGCATGTTATACCATATTTTTAGCTCTGTACCATTGGATCAGTTATGGTAATGTGTTATCTGCTGCAGTGTGTATCAGTTTTATTTGATCACCCTTTGCCATAACCCGTTGTTTGGTCACCACTAGTCCCCCAGGCTATATAAAGCAGCAGCAATGAATTACCATAACCTTAAATATTTTGCAGTTGCATGATTACAGCTATAACATTTTACTGCCAAAAATATCTTACTTTTCATGTCGACTATCAACCCCATCTTACAGCAAGATATGTTTTCTTGATGTCATTAAAAGTGCCCATGCTGGCAAATGCCACACAGCCACCCACCCCACTCCCTCTTGCCATCTGACCTGACACACCCCTTCATATCATGAGGCCCAAAAAAATATTTTCTGTCACTTACTATTGGTGACATGTACAATAATCCTGGCTCCTAGTACAAGTAGTATATGAATGTAACACGTTCATTCAACTGTTAACACAAGTTGAAAACATTTTGAAAAATGGTGAATTTTGGCCACCTTTAATGAAGCGAATCATTAATTACAAAACAAATCATGAAAAGTCTTAACAACTTGCAACATCAAATTCCCCCAGGAAGGTTACTTATGTTATACTACCAGCTTAAAGTTCTTGTACCGAAACTGTGATGGTTCCGGGGGCAGGGGAGGTGCTTGCTGTCATCAGTTTGGATTAACATTTTCATGATTACTGCAGCTGCGCCATCTCAAATGATTAGACAAGACATTAGCCCCCTCCACCTAATTATTTACTAAGCACCATCTCAACCATCCATTTCCATATATATTTCCTCCCTGTATGTGGGTGGTGTTTACTCGTTATTGGTATGGACACCAGTCCAGTGGCCAACATTGCAGTTCAAGCAACATCCCCTGTC
Source organism: Neoceratodus forsteri (assembly GCA_016271365.2). Classification (NCBI taxonomy): domain Eukaryota; kingdom Metazoa; phylum Chordata; order Ceratodontiformes; family Ceratodontidae; genus Neoceratodus; species Neoceratodus forsteri. Next base: position 114,023,492 of record CM028136.1, on the reverse strand, counting down.
TTCCACACAACACAGCTCCTGCAGGGCCTAGATGAATTGTGTCGTAAGAAAGAAATACAATGAAACCTCAACAAAGGAAAATGACCAAAGCAAGACCAAAAATAAGAAAAAAAATGACAAATACTCATCAATCTGTATACCTGTTTTTAGCAAGCAAGTTGGAACAAGCAGAGAAAAAATGTATACTGCCATACCCTGTGATGTCATTAAATTGCGCGGAAATTTCCCTCAGGTATATGCTGCGCAGGGCACATGAATCCAGACCAAGGTCAATGATGCAGCACATTAGCAGGCATTCTCCTTCCCCTATCAGTACTGCGTACCTGAAAATAAGATAAAAAGAACACATTTTGAGGATTGTAAAACGTTCAAGCCCCCCCAACTACCACCAAGATCCTCCCCCTACCACCACAGAAGACCATAAAAAATGAAGAAATACTTACCTCAGAGACTGTGAAAGTGGAACCATTGCACAATTAATTAAATCCCCCAGATCTGGTTGAGCAGTAGCAGCTGCAGCTGCAGCAGCAGGAACGAGAGTTAACTTCGCCGGAATTCCTGACGTTGACAAAAGCAAAAAAAGAACACAATTACTATCAAACTTAGACATCCAGATGGCAGTAACAGACATACCACACTAGTAAAGAAAATTTCAATACTTACCATCTGCGTTGGAAACTTGGTAAATGTGGTGCGTTCAAACATCCCATTCTCTAGATCCTAATCCCAGCCTGGCATGATGATAGCACACTGAAAAATAATATAAAAGCAGTACAAACATATTAGAACTCAAGACACCAAAACACCAACCCGCCAACACCCTTATCTCGTACAGGAAAAATAAAAATAAAGACAGATACTTACGTGTTCACAGCAGCAGTATGGACTGCGTGAAGATGATCCACCATCAACCATCCAGAACAATACTTCTTGAAGCAACTTGGCATGTAGTAGTCAGAGACAGCAGCAGGCAGCAAGCTACAGTGCCCCAAAATGTCATTCACTCCCCACCACCAGGCAAGTTACTGTACAATCACAGAGTCAGTCAGTCAACACAGCCAGCCAATCAGGACAGCTGCACAGAGAAATGATAATTGTACATTTCTATCTCAATCAATTGAAAAAGCAGCAGCAGGAGGAAACAATTACAAGTAGCAGCAGCATTTTGCAGCAGGAATTTATTTTCTCTGCATGGGTTGGCACCCCTTTTCAGGTCCCTGAGGTAGTGGCACAGCATGTGACATCTGGACTGGCAGCAGATTTCAGTCTCAATTTGATGTAACATTTTTTTGGAAACATTTCTGGACTTGCAGGCCCTGTTTGTCACCAGCAGCACCAAGTTTCAGGCTGAAATCATTGGTAAACAGGGCCCAAAACAGCAATATAATGTCCGGGTGGTGGTGGTGGTGGGAGGTAACCATTCACATCTTGAGTCAGACCAGATTTCAGTCTCTATTTTAGGTACCATTTTTCTTTAACATTTCTGGATATGTACAGCATGTTCTGCACTCTCAGAAACAAGATTCGTACAAACATTTGAACACACAAAGAAGGCAGCAGAAGAAGACCATTTGGTCTATCAAGTCTGCTCATATTGCAGGGTCCACAGCTTGAGTTAACATCCCTGCCCTCCCTCCCCAATCTTCCCATCCTCCCTATCCATGATCCTTACCTTCCCCCACATCTATCCCAGCCTCTCTTAAAGCTGCCCACTGTCTTCAATGAGATGACCTCTTCCGGCAGTGCATTCCAAGTGTCAACCATCCTCTCTGTGAAGAAATGCATCCTGACCACCCTCCTAAACCTCCCACCCTCCAGCTTAAGACTGAGCCCCCTTGTGTTATGGTTGCAACTCAGCTTAAAGAGATTCTCCTTATCAACCTTATTTATCCCTTTCAAATACTTGAAGGTCTCAATCTTGTCCCCTCTCTCTCTCCTCTTTTCCAGGGAGCATATGTTCAGTGCCTTCAACCTCTCCTCATATGCCTTGCCCTGCTGACTGGCTATCATCTTTGTAGACCTCCTCTGGACCTTCTCCATCAGGTTAATTTCCTTTTTGAGGTGTGGGCACCAGTACTGAACTCCATACTCTAGATGCGGCCTACCAGTGACCTGTACACGGGCAGTATTGCCTCCTCACTCCTATTACTGACCCCCCTAGTTATGCATCCCTGCATCTTGTTTGCCTTTGCTGCTGCTTTCTTACACTGTGTGGAGTGCTTCAGGTCACTAGTGATCATCACTCCCAGGTCCTCCTCGTCCTCTGATGCAGATACTCGGACTCCATCCCAGGTAGTACTCTGTCCTGGGATTCTTGGCTCCAATATGCATAACTTTGCATTTCTTGGCATTGAAGCCAAGCTGCCAGATGCTGGACCACCTCCTCAGCTTTTTCAGATCTTTCTGTAGGTCCTATATCCCTTCAGCTGTGTCCACTCTCCCACAGAGCTTGGTGTCATCTGTGAATAGGCACACTTTGCCCTTAATGCCATCTCCAATGTCACTGATGAAGACATTGAACAACACCAGCCCCAGCACCAAGCCCTGTGAGATCCCACTGGTTACTTCTCTGGTGCCAGATAACTTTACCTCCACAACCACCATCTGGGTTCTATCCCTCAGCCAGTTTTTCACCCATCTGGCCATCTTTCCCCCAACTCCAAGATCCACCCACTCCCTGATTGATCAATCTTTTGTGGGGCGCAGAGTCAAAGTCCTTGCTCAAATCAAGATAAAGGATGTCTACCGCTTGGCCCCTGTCTACTGTCTTAGTGACACAGTCAAAGAAGTCAGTCAGATTTGTTTGAAACGATCTCCCCCCCATGAACCAATGCTGCCTCTCATCCTGGAGACCATGCTCCCCAAGATATTCCACCAACCTTTCCTTTAGTATGGTCTGCATGAGCTTGCCCATAATGAATTCAGCATGACATCAATGTAAACAGGGGACCAAAGACCATGTTTTGGTGTGGGTGGTGGCCTGGGTGCCATATAACAACATGGCTGGGACCTGATTTCAGTTTGAATCTAATGTAAACATTTTTGGAAACATTTCTGGACTTGTAGGCCCTGTTTGTCACCTGCAGCATCGAGTTTCAGGCTGAAATCATTGGTAAACAGGGCCCAAAACAGCAATATAATGTCCAACTGGTGGGGTGGGGGGCACCATTGACATCATGACTCAGACCAGATATCAGTCTCCACTTTATGCAGCATTTTTTCTGTAACATTTTTGGACATGTACAGCCTATTCTGCATTTGTAGAAACAAGATTTAGCATGAAATCAATGTAAACAGTGGACCAAAGATCATGTTTTGGTTTGGGTGGTGTCTTGGGCGCCATATAAAAACATGTCTGAGACCTGATTTCAGTCTAAATTTATTGTAAAATTTTTTTGGAAACATTTTTGGACTTGTAGGCCCTATTTGGTGCCAGCCTCACCGAGTTTCAGACTAAAATCATTGGTAAACATTGGCATGGCAGAAACTGTATTTTCAGGTGCATGAAGTGGTGGTACAGCATGTAACATGAGGACTGATGGCAGATTTTAGTCTTAATTTGATGTAAAATTTTTTGGGAAGCATTTCTGGACATGTACAACCTGTGCTTCACTCGTAGAAACAAAATGTGGCCTGAAACCAATTGTAAACAGTGGCCAAAACAGCATTTTAATGTCTGGGTGCTGGGGGGGCTCCATAAAACATCAGGACTGACACCACATTTCAGTCTCAATTTTATGTACCATAGCCAGTCTGGTGGCACAGAGGGCTGAGGTGCTGGACGCCATACCTCGTGCCGCGCCGGGGACCCAGATTAGGAAATGATCCTGGGTCATCAGAGGTTGGCTGGGGGGGAGGGAGAGGACTAGAGCAGACTGGTGACCCTCTAACTTGGGATAGGGGTAGCAGGCCTCCTCAGAGCTTGGCTGCCCTCTGGTGGAGGCTGGAGAAGCAACACCTCTCTGAGGACCTTCGGCGTAAGCCATTTGGGGGAGGGCAGAGGAGACCCCATCTGGAGATGTGGTGCTCATGTGCACCTCCATGCACATGCTCTACCACTTCCGGGGGTCTTGGGTGTAGGTCCACGGGAGGAAATGGAGGAAAAGTGCATGTCTACCAAGGATGATACCTCTGGACTGGCTCTGGGGATCTGCCAGGGTGTGTATGGTGCTACAAGCCACAAAAAGACCATGAGTCCAGTAGGCTGGTTGACGATGAGGGAGGACCTGCCACAGGAGGATAAAATAAGTTGAAAAAAAAAATTTAATTTACCATTTTTTAGGAACCATTTCTGGACATTTACTGAGTGTGCTGCACTTGCAGAAACAAGATGTGGCCTAAAACCAATTGTAAACAGTGGACCAAAGACCATCATTTGGTCCAGATGGGGGTTTGGGTGCCATAAATCATCATAGCTGAGACCAGATTTCTTTCTCAATTTAATGTACCACTTTTTAGGAAATATTTCTGGACTCTACTGCCTGTGCTGCACTCACAGAAACAAGATGTGGCCTAAAACCAATTGTAAACATTGGCCAAAACAGCATTTTAATGTCTGGGTGCTGGGGGGGAGGTGCAGCATAAAACATCAGGACTGACACCTCATTTCAGTCTCAATTTGATGTACCATTATTTAGGAAACATTTCTGGACATGTACAGCCTGTTCTGCACTCGCAGAACAGAGATTCAGCAAGAGATGACTTGTAAATAGTGGACAAAACACCATGTTTTTGTTTGGGCGGTGGTTTGGGTGCCATTTAACAACATGGCTGAGACCTGATTTCTGCCTGAATTTAATGTCACATTTTTTGGAAACATTTCTGGACTTGTAGGCCTTGTTTGGGATGATCTGCACTGAGATTCTGCCTGAAATACTTGGCAAATAGGCCCGAAAACAGCTATTTAATGTCTGAGTGGTGGTGGGGGGGACCACATCACATCCTGACTCAGACCATATTTCTGTCTCAAGTTTATCAGACTTTTCTGATGTCATATTTCTCCTTTTACCATGGCTGCTCTGCACAGTATGGAGGCAAGAGGCTGTGTTAAAGTGTGACCAAAGTGCACATTTTGGACCACGTCACCTGGGCCATGACCGTGTGGTGGTGGCGGTGGTGAAGCTAATAAAATATTTTCATGACTGAATGATCAGAGGGACACACAGTTAACATTTCTGAAGGTAGCAAGGTCAGGGGGACATGTGTTCTTCAGAAGAACAAAATATATTTATGTTTAACTTCACAATAAAAGTGCTTATATAACTATTTCTATGACTGTTGTGTACGTATTCGGACTGATGCTGCACACAGCCAAAAGCAACTGCCACAAGCCCTTAGCACACACAACAGACAACATCATCACATAGCTTTGGGAAAATGTTCATATGAATAAATTACAATACTTGGCTTTTGTGGATAGGAGGAAACAAATAAAGAAGGAGTAACATAAAACAAGCAAGAAGGTACATAGTTTACTGGCTTAGTACTTGGGGGGAACATGCAAGGTCAGACTCAGGGTAAGGGTACTCAATCATATGAGAAAGAGGGGAAATGGAGGGAGCATAAACATTCCATAAAACAACATATAAGATAGAAAACCACAGCCAGCCCGGTGGCACTGAGGGTTGATGCACTGGACGCCACACCTCGTGCTGTGCCAGCGACCTGGGTTCAGGAATGGACTCGGGTGCCGGGGGTCGGCAGGGGAAGGGTTGATGACTGATTGCCCAAGTGGTGCTTATATAGAAACATATACTTTGACGGCAGATAAGGACCACTTGGCCCATCTAGTCTGCCCATTTCCTTACCTACAGGCTAGGCTGTAGATCCTAGTTAACCAACAGCCTATTTCCTCCTACCCCCCCACAAGAATTGCCTTATGTCTGCACCATGCATTCTTGAATTCTCCCACAGTTTTAGACCCCACAACCTCCTCAGGAAGGCTGTTCCATGCATCCACTACCCTCCTCTGTGAAATAATACTTTCTCACATTGCCCCTGAACCCGCCATCCTTCTATCTTTAAATTGTGTCCCCTTGTTCTTGCAAGTCTCTTTTTCTGAAGATGCTACCCTCTTGGACTTTGTTGATTCCACTGAGGTACTTAAAAGTTTCTATCATGTCCCCTTCTCCTTCTTTCCTCAAGGGTATACATATTAAGCTCCTTTAGTCTCTCCTCATACGGCTTCTCTTGAAGACCCTGCACCATTTAGTTGCCCTCCTCTGGACTACCTCTATCCTGTCTATGTCCTTGCGAGATGGGGTCTCAGAACTGGACACAGTACTCCAGATGGGGTCTCACCAACTGTCTGTACAGAGGATAACAACTTCCTGTTTTCTGCTGCTGATGCCTCTCCTATACATCCCAGTATACCCCAGCCCCCCTACTGCCTTCTCACATTGCTTGCTAACCTTAAGGTCATCTGATATAATTACCCCCAGGTCCCTTTCCTTTTTTGTTGTTGTTACTACCTCCCACCCATTGTGTATTCTTCCCCTGGGTTCTTGTTTCCCAGGTGCATTATTTTGCACTTCTTTGCATTGAATCCTAGCTGCCATAATTCTGACCATTCCTCCAACCTTGCCAAGTCCCTTTTCATCCATTCCACGCCTCCTTGTGTATCAACCCTGTTGCAGATCTTTGTGTCATCTGCAAAAAGGCATACTTTTCCTTCCAGTCCCTCTGCAATGTCACTGATGAAGACATTAAAAAGGACTGGACCCAATACTGAACCCTGTGGTACCCCACTAGTAACCTCTCTTTCTTCAGAGTGGACTCCATTTACAATTACCTTCTGTGTCCTGTTGTGCAGCCAATGTTTTACCCAGGCTACCACCCTGGGACCCACTCCCAGGCTGGTTAATTTGACTATTAATCTTTTGTGTGGGACTGTGTCAAATGCCTTGCTAAAGTCTAGGTAGGCCATGTCCACAGCCCCTCCCTGGTCTACTACTTTGGTCACCCAGTCAAAGAAATCTATTAGATTCATCTGACATGACCTTCCCGCTGTGAATCCATGCTGCCTTGGGTCCTGTGCACCATTGGCCTCTAGGTACTCAATTATTCTTTCCTTCAGAAGTGACTTCATCACTTTCCCTACCACAGAGGTCAGACTGACAGGTCTGTAGCTTCCTGCATCTGTCTTGGTCCCACTTTTGTGAAGGGGAATCACATCTGCCTTCCTCCAGTCTTGGTGCCACACCATCCTCCCATGATTTGTTAAAAGAGTAGCCAGTGGTTTCACTAGTTCCTCCCTTAATTCTTTTAGAATTCTGGGGTGAATTCCATCAGGACCCATTGCTTTGTCCACCTTCAGTTTTAGGAGTTCTTGCAGAACCCTTTCTTCTGTGAAAGGACTGGGATCAACCCCTTATCAAGAGTGCTTCTGTTAATTAGATTAGGCACTTCCCCTCCTCTTTTGTGAATACTGAGCAGAAATATTCATTCAGTATCCCTGCTTTTCACTGTCCCCTCTGTCCACCCACGTTCATTCTATTCAGCCTCACTCTCCCTCCCTTTGTCTTTCTCGCTCGCTGATATACCTATAAAGGTTTTATCCCCTTGTAACTGAGTTGGCTATCTTTTCCTCAGTTTGGGCCTTTGCTATTCTGACTTCCCTCCCTGCTTCCTTCTGCCTTAACTGGTACAGCTCTCTGTCCTGCTCCTTCTGTGTTTTTTACTTATACTTCCAGAATGCTATCTTTTTCTTCCTGCCTTTCACAGCCACCTCTTTTGAGAACCATAGTGGCTTTTTCTTTCCTTTTGATTTGTTTATTTGCTTCACACAAAGGCTTGTTGCCTCTGTGATGGCAGTTTTGATGATTCCCCATTGTTGCTCCACACCTCCTTCTAGCCTGTTTGCTAGTGCTTTTCTGAGGCACTCTCCTATCTTGCCAAAGTCAGTTCTCCTAAAGTCCAGTACCCTCGCTTTTGTATGGCTTGACTCTATAGCTGAGTTTAACGTGAACCACACTGTTTGATGGTCACTTGTCCCCAGATGGCAACCCACTTCTAGATCTGAGATCTCTCACTGCCCCCATTTGAGAGTATGAGGTCTAGATTGCTCCCTCACAGAGTGGGTTCCGAAACTAGCTGTCTATGCCTGCCACCTGAGGGCATCAAGAATGGCCCTGCTCTTGGATGTGGCTGCAGCAAATGTGCTCCAGTTAACATCTGGCATATTCAGGTCTCCATCAATAGTATCTCCCTTTCTCTGCCATTCTAAGAATGCCTTCTATCATATCCTTGTCCATTCCCTCCCTGACATGGGGGTCTGTACACAACCCTGTGCAGATTGTGGTGCCCTTTCCAGTCTCCAAGGTGACCCACAGTGCCTCCTCTCCTCCCTGTTTACTCTTTTGTTCAGTTGCTTTTATCCCTTCCTTTACATAGAGAGCTACTCCTCCCCCTCTTCTCCCCTGCCTGTCTCTCCTGTAGGTTATGTACCCTGGTATGTTAACATCCCAGTCATGGTTCTCTGTGTACCATGTTTCTGTGACTGCTACGATATCCAGGCATCCCTCTTCCATCAAGGCCACCAGCTCAGGGAGCTTGTTGCCCAGACTACTCAATACCCTCCATTTCCTGATGGCCTTACTCCCTTTTGCCCCATCCCTGTCCTTCTTGCCTTTGTCACTTTCTCCATTTACCCCTGCCCTTTTCCCTATCGGCACCTCTATGTTGGTGTTTGCCTCACTTACTACCATGATTATTTGGGGGCTAGGATTTCCCTGCTCCTTTCCAGTGCCTCCCCCCTTGGCTAGTTTAAAAGCTTGCCAATGAAGCATTTAAACCTGTCACCTAGGATCCTGGTTCCCCTCCCGGACAGATGCAGCCATCATGCCAGTATAGGCTTGCATCACTCCAGGTAGACCCCCAGTCCCCAATGAAGCCAAATCCCTGAGCTCCACACCAGTTTTTCAACCACTGATTGAATCCCATGGTGCGGAACACCCTAGCCTCTCCTATGCCATAGATGGGCAGCACCTCCGAGAAGGTTACCGTGCGTACTACTTGACTAAGGCCCCTCCCCAATTCCACAAACTCTTCCTGCACTTCTCTAATCCCTTTCTTAGCCAGGTCATTTGTCCCTAGGTGGACAATGACATCCAGCTCCCTCCCCTGTGCAGTTGCTCTGGCAATCCTGAGGATTCACTCCCTGTCCCTCCAAGCCATGGCACCAGGCAGGCACCTTACCTCCCTCTCCCCTTCCTCCCCCAGTTCTACCTTCCTAACAATGCAGTCCCCCACCAGGAGTTGTTTCCTTCCCCTGCAGGGTCCCCTGCCACCCTTCTGTGGGTCTCCTTTGTGGAGGTTCCCAGCAACCACACTTTGCCAGAATGGCATAGGAATTGTGAAGAGGTACAACTGGAGGGATGCACCTCTGTTCCACCACCCTCACCCTCCCTGAGCCCACTGTGGTCCAACCGTTCCTCTTTCTTGGCAACCTCTGAGGCAACGGTTGTGGCACTGGTGGTCCCTGGATGGAAGAGGAGGTCCTCCCTGGATCAAGGGAATGGGACAGCCTGGTGAGCCAGATACCCCCAGTGGAGACCAGGGGTATGCAGCAAGCCAGGCAAGCACATACTAGCATGGTCAACACAGGCAGGGTTGCCATGCGTCAGATGCATCGGGGCATGCCCACACTTGGGGAAGGGACAGAAAAATGGAAAAGCCCAGTCCTAGGGGGAGGCAATAGCACCAACCCCCATGCCCACGGCCAGGTCCAACCTAGCCAACCTTCATGGATCCTCCACCCGGGGCCCATGTCTGCAGCTGGAGTCTATGGTTGAAGAGTGCCCAAGGTAGGAGGGGCAGCCTCAACCCAGAGGGGTTAAGCTAGTGGTACCAGCTGTGAGGAGGGGCAGAGGTGAGGAAGGTATGGATGGGTGGACTTCAGGCAGGGCAGAACTCAAGTTGGATGCCTGAGAGGGGCTCCTAGGATCGTGACCAGAGTGAAATAATGTAAAAAAGGTGGAAAACCACTGGATAAGAAAAAGAACAAAGACGATATATAATAGAAAAGAAAGAAGACAGAAAATATTTTTTGTGTGTTTTTTTTACTTTTTTTATTGTTTTGGTGTTTTTCTTATTTTCAGGGGGGTACAGAGGAAAAAAGAGCAAGACTTTCAAAAGAAAACAGAAAGAAAAACAAATTGGTGCATAGATAACTCTAATCAGTTGCACCAGTGCCTTTGTTGCTGACAACACCACCACTACCACCCCGATGACGCAGCTCTGCCAGGAGGTCCAAGACCTTCTTTTGGTCCTCCCTTATTTTCTCAAGTTCTCCTGTGACCTCCTGACAGAACTGTTCCACCTGCTGTCACATCTTGGCACACGGCCTCAAGGTCCTTCATCCTGATGTTACCTGCTGGGATATCTGCTGTAGGCTGTGAAGCACGGCTACGCTGGTGGGTGTGGGATGTATCACTCCTCCTGCTGCTGCTACTGCAATGCCCCCTAGGCTGCTGGATGCCTTGATGCTCAGACCCATAGCTGCCTTCTGCTGCAGCATCTTGCTGCTTGGAGAGCTACTCTGCAGTGTGGTGGTACCACAGGTGGCTCCTCTGTCCACCCATCCCAAAATGGAACCTGTGTTTTCCACACCGGACATCTTTGCCACAAAGGTTGCAGATGACAGTACTGTCATCTCCAACCTTTGTGGAAAAAAAGTCCAAACTGGCGAGACCTTGTGGGGGAAGGGGCTCATCAGCTGATCTCTCAGCAGCAGCCACCAATTTAAGACCTACTGCTGCTCTTGCTGTGTCGGGGAACATGCTTCTGGGGGGGCACAAGGTGCTCCTACTGCTGCTGGTGCTGGTGGTGGGGGGGCCTGCTGTTTCTGGGGGGGGCCACTGGCACATGCTTCTCTTGGGGGGGTGTTTGGAAAATACCAGCCTGTTAAGGTTGCTCTATTTCCCTCTGTAAAATGGTGCCCTCCTCACAAATTTCTCTTTGTCAAACTCTTTTCCCAATTATTTACTGATCATTAATGGGGTTATCTATGCCTCCTCTAAAATTTCACCTACTACATTGGTCGGTACTCTCTCATATCTGGCCACTCACATTTCCTCTGGTAAACTTATTCTACTTGGAGACTTCAATACTAATTCGCTTTTCCCTGCTTCCATATCGACACAAAGGACTGAATCTCTTAATCTATCTTCAGCTCATTACTGATCACACACAACTAAATCCTCACTCTTCAAATCACACCTTTTTGGACTGGGTTCTCTCCTCATAACCTTACCACATATTTACCACTGGTATTATGCCAGATGCCTTTAGTGATCACTGCATGATGCACTGTGTCAGAAAATCTCACCTCCCGCATGCCTTTCCTAAATATATATGGTCTAGGTCACTCTGTCACTGAATATTGGTTGACTTCTCAGAGATGTCACAGCCATTGACTGGTCTTCCATCCTATTTACTGCTGATATTGATAGGCTCTCTTCCTGTTCCACTCCAAATTCTTGTATGTGTGGAATAAGCATGCCTCCATTTCAAAGTCCCATATCAAGGGCTCCCATCATCCCTGGATTACTGTAGACCTCCTCGACCTTTGTAGGACTTGTTATGATGCATAGGCCCTTTTCAAATTGTCATGTTCTTTTCCAGATCTCCTTTCCTACAGCAACATTTGAAATTCTAACCTCCAGAAAAAAAACAAATTCCCTGCAGAATTTTGAAAGGTCACTCACTCCCTTTTTGGACTCCCTCCCCAGACCACCTCCCCTGTCCTGCTAGTGAATAGTTCATCTATTACTACTCCATCCTTGGTTTTTGCTTATTTCAATTAATCTTTTACCAATCAAATCCTCCCCTCTTTCTCAACCTGCTACCATTCTCTCCCCTCTTCAGTCTCCCTCCTTGCTACATTCATCTAACTGCTTTTACTGCTCTCCTCTTACATCCCTGGAAACCTTGCAGGCTGTCTCCTCAATTAACCTCTCTAAAGGATGTAGCCCTAATGGGCTAGACCCTAAGTTTTTCCACCTCTCTACCTCTGCTATTGCTCTTCTCCTCAACCACCTTCTCAACCTCTTGTTTTCTTTCTCTGTTGTTCCTCAGTACTGAGAGTTTGCCAAGGTACTCCTCTTCCAAAAGAGGGGATACCTCATGTCTCTTGTTAACTTCCATCCCTTCCTTCCTAATCTTACTATGTTGCAAAAGAATCTAGTCTATGCCCGGCTTGCTGACTTCCTCTACTCCACTGACTCACTCTCTCTCTTGCAGTCTGGCCACGATAAAAAATGAAATTTAACAGTCTTTGCTGCTGCGTGTCACTGATTCCATTCTTACTGAGATGGATCAGGGCCATGTTACAGTCGCTATCTTCATTGACCAGGACAAGGTATTTGATTCAGTAGCCCAGGCATTCCTCCCAGAGAAGTTGAAATCTGCTGGTCTCCCTGTTTCAGCAGTTGGCTGGCTCAGATCCTATCTTTGCATACATCTTCAGTCTTTTCAGATAGGCATTGCCTTGTTTGCCTCTCTCAATCCAGCTTGGGGTCCCCCAAAGCTCTATTCTGGGTCCATTCCTAGTGTCCATCTTTTTAAATGACCTCTCTTCAGTCTGTGTCAACTTACATATTCACATGTTTGTTGATAACACTGTTGTCTTTGTATCAGGAGCCTTGGTTTTAGCTTGGGAAGAATTGCCACATCATAGTTTCCACAATGTCCAGCACTGGTTCCCATCAAGCCAACTTTGGGTCAACACAAAGAAACTGTGTCCATGACTTTTGGCACTAGTCATAAACTGGTCAGTCTCTTGTCTCCTCCTGTCACCAACACCCTGGAAGACTTTCCCTTTGAAGTAGTCTCGTGCTTCATATACCACAGTGTGTGAGTGGATAGCTAGCTTGACTTCTCCACCTATATCAATGCCACCCATGCAAAGCTCCACCCTAAATTTGGTGCTCTTTACTGCAACAATGACTGCCTCTCTCCCAATGTCTGCCAGGAATTGGTTACCAAAATGGTGCATCCAGTATTTGATTATGTGGACGTGGTCAGTGTTACTGCCCCTTCATCCTCACATACCAGGCTGCACAGCTGTTGTAATGCCTTCTGCCACTTTGCTACCAGTGCCCCCCCTTGTACTCATCACTGTCCCTCTACACTTCACTTTTGGTCCCTCCTCTTTCCTCATGTTGCCTATCTCACTGTGCTTCTTCCATCTCCAAATATTGGTTTTGATACCTTCCTTCTTAGCTCTCCTCTCCTCTCCTCTCCTCTCCTCTCCTCTCTTCTCTACCTTATTCCACTTTCTGGTATATGCTTTGCTCTAGAGATTTAAGCACCTTCTTTCTTCATCAGTTTAACTCTGCTGCTGGGTAATCTGCTTTCACCTATTGTCTCCTTTCCATCTAGTCTGGAACAATCCCCCTCTGCTGTTTGCCTTTCTCCTTCCCATCTCTACCTCAAAAGCCAGCTCACAATTCTCACTACCCCTTCCTGCTCTTGTCCTGCCCTTAAGTGACTTCTGTTCTGTGCCTCATTCCCCTGCTTCTGCCCAATCTTTAGTAACCTCTTCTAGTTTATGATTTTCACCACTTTTAACTCTGTTACTGCCTGTCACTTCTGGGCCATTGTCTCTTGCACATTTCCCTACACCCTCTGCTGCAATTTCCCCACTGCCTGCTTCTTGGATTTTGTATTTCCATATGGTTATTTCTTGTTTGTTAATACATCTATGCTTATTACAGCACCTGTAATTTGATTTTTATGGGCATGTTGCATTGTACCACGATACATGCTTTTTGTCAACTGTAATTGGATCCCTACTTGCACGTTATGTTGTACTATTGGATATTTTTTTTTGCAATGTAGTTTATCTCCTCTCCCCCTCATCCATAGTCACACCTAAAATGATCATTGACTCAGTGTGCCTTTCCCAGTCACCACTTTTTAAATAAATAGTTGCATCACAAATACAGAGGCAAAACCTTTTGCAAATAGGCATGTATGCCCATAGCCTATATCAAGCCTGTTTAATGGCAATCTGTTGATTTAAATTGCATTTACAGCATGGCTGGTGTTCACCTGTAAGCCCAGAATTTAGTAAAAATCATTCATTGAAAGACAGCCTGGAATAACTTCACACAGACAATGTATCAAGTGCTGCAATCCCTATAAACCTGGACAAACTTTTCCAGTTAATGAGAAATTGTTTTCCCAACCCTTTTACTTTATTATATGTTTTGTTGTTTTATTTTTGTCTTCATAATAAAATAGGCACACTGGAACTCCTAGCCTGCAGGCATATTTTGTTGCTCCCCAAAGGAACTTCCTGGCTACAAGGAGACATTATATGAATTTTGTGAAGAAAGAAAAAAAAAGATGGCACCCCACTGCCAACAAAGACTAGGTTGTAATACTGCATGGCTCCAAAAACAAAGAGCAAGGCCGGCCCGTCGGCGCAGCGGTTGGATTTCTGCATGCGACGCCAGCGACCTGGGTTCAGGAACGGACCTGGGTCACTGAAGGGCCGGCCGGGGTAGATGGATAGAGTGTCCCATGGACTGCTCTCCTTCTCTGGGGGAAGGGTGGGGAAGTGCCCGGAGAATCAGCGACCCCTGGTGGAGGCCAGGAAGTCACGCAGCTGCCGGTGCTAGCACGCTCAGGAGGCGGGGCAGATGCTAGGCATCATTGCATGACCCCGCCTCCCCGGAAAACTGGAAAAAAGAAGACAGCTGCCTGCCACCTTCCATGAAGCCCACCATGGCTTCAATTAGCTCCTCAGGCCAGCCCTCCGACCTATTCCGATGACTGCGGCATGCAAGGGGGAGTGCCGCAGCCCCACCGTGGGGGGTAAGCCATGGGGTTTTGGAGGGCTCACGGCTGATTTGAGGAGTGGGAGCTCATGGTCCATGACTGGGCAGATAATACCGGGCGGCAGGCAGCTCGGGAGGAAAAATAAAGAATTAAAAAAAAAACAAAGAGCAAGCCAAGTGAGAGAGGGGAACTTGAGTACTAGCAGCAACATTTAGTAGACAATAGCATGTAGTTTAAGCAGCTCCTCCAAGACAAGGCATTTGCCCATAGAACACTATAGTTTGACTTTTAAATAACCCCATATGCAAGCCAGTACTGATTTTTTTTAAAACATTCACTAAAATTTCCCCAACCATCTTGTGTATACTTTTTTGAGGTCCTAGAGCTTAGCCCTCTACATAACAAAGCTTAACCAAATACAACATTATGCCAGTTACAGATCCAATGTTTTAAGCTTTACTCTTTACACAAAGAAAAACACATTTTTCCAGTTACAGAGTCAATGTTTCATGCTTAGTCCTGTAATACCACAACTGTGCACAACATGTTGGCAGTTATAACTCCTATATTTCCAGATATCCCTCTAACAAGAACACTTGCACAAAATGTTGCCAGTCACAATTTTGCAAGTTGAAGAACCTATATTTCCAGCAAGCAGTCAAATGATCATAAAATAAAAGCAATGAAAATGGTAAGCCAAACTAAGATAACTTTATGTGACTCCAAACGTTTCCTTGCCTTGATGGAGTTGCGTAAACACATGACAGAATAAAGACAACTTGAGCTAAGAACAAAGGCAGTGTTATGGCTTGCTAAGTAAGGGAGAGGTCTTGCTCAACAGCCCCAGTTTGCCAGAAAAACCTGTAACAGGCTGATCACGGTAACCACAAATAGCACTAACAAAATCAATGATCTATAAGAATGTGCTATGGGAACCCCCCACCCAAGTCTACCTGAAGGCACCCATGGGGAGTAAGTCTGCCAGGAAAGTCTCAGTGGTGGGGACTGAATGATAAGGATGGTAGAGAGGGTGGTGGAATGGGGATGGATGGGATGGGGATGGACCAGTACCTTCCTGGAGTATCTGCCATCTGGGATTTAGGCAGGATTTTGAGGATGGTGAAGTGGGAGCAGAAGGATTTGGGGGTGCTGATACACCTGGGTACCAATGATCTGGTGAACCAGTTTATGGAGATGGTGAAGCAGAACTTTCATAGACTGAGGAACATATTGGCAGCACACTCAGCCTCCCTGTCTTTTTCTGAAGTCCTCACTGTGTGAAGAAGGGAGGAAAAGCAGTATAGGATAAGGATGGAGGTAATATAGGAATTTAATAGATGGCTTAAGGGATGCTGTAAGGATAAGAGGTACCACTTTGTGGAGGACTGGGAGACTTCTGGGATAGGAGGCTCTTCAAGGGTAATGGACTTCATCTGAAGAGAGAGGGGGCAGTGAACTGGGGCAAAAGTTTGATGTCTATACCACACATTTAAACTGACTACGGGGACACTGGGTCTAGGCAACCTTAACCATAGATGAGAGAAGGAGGATCCTAGGTAGTACTCACCCACATCTGGGAGCTTGTAGCAGCATAATTGGTATAAAGAAAGTGGTGGCCCATACTGGACAAGGTGAATGGGGCTTTTGAGAGAGGGAATACAAAGGGTGCAAACACCAAGAAAAAGAAGAATGAGAAGACATGCAAAGCATAAGAGTAGTAGCAAAGCAGGATCAGGGTCATATGGAAGGGGGTTTTTCATAATGCCATGAGCCTAGGTAACAAAGTCAGTGAGCTTCAGGCACTGATGGCATACACTTCAGTGGACCTTGAGTCCATAACAGAAACATGGACTTTGAAAAATAACGATTGGGAAATGATGGTCCCTGTGTACTCAGTGTTCAAAAGGGATAGAGGAACAGGTGGAGGGAGGGGGACTAGACCTATATGTCAAGGAGGGCATAGAAATAATGAAAGATAGTGCATCAGGGGTAGTAATGGGGAGACTGAGTTGGGTGGTGCAACTTACAGCAGCTTCAGGCAAGAAACTGTGCTTGGGGGTGATCTACAGAACACCAGGACAAGGGGAGGAGAGAGACAGCAATCTCAGGGAAGAACTGGAAAAAGGAATAGCAAAGGGGAACTAGTGGAGGTGGTGGGTGGTCTGAACCTGCTGGACTTCAATTGGGATGTTCCAGTGGCCAACAGCATCAAAAGTTAGGTCTTGCTGGATGTGTTCCAGGACTGTCTGCTGGTACACTTAGTTAAGTAGCCCACCAGGCAGACCACAATTCTTGATGTGATGCCCACCAACTTGGAGGTGGTAAGAGTTGTGGGGGTAGGGGAGCCATTAGAGAAGAGTGACCATATGTCCATTGGTTCAAACTGGCCCTTTGGTATGGTAAACTGTAATCAAAAGCTGAAGTTCTTAAATTTAAAAGGGCAGACTTCAATAAACTGAAGGAGCTGTTCAGGAATAAGTTAGTAGGGGTGGACAACATAGATGGGTTGGAAGAGAGATTGGGGGCAATTTAGCAGGCCATTCTTGGGGCATCTAAGGTATGCAAGAAAATGGTAAGCAAAAAGAACAGGTTCAAGAGAGCACTATGGTTCTCAGCAAGAGTCAAGGAAGTGGCCAGGGCCAAGAAAAAGGACTTCTACAAACTTAAAGAAAAGAAGGGTGAAGAAGAGTGGGAAGAATATTTGCAGAAAAATAAGGAGGCAAAGAGGATGTTTATGGAGGCAAAAGCAGACACAAAGCTACATATTGCAGAGGGGATCAAGAGTGGAGAAAAACAATTCTTCAGGTACAATAATGAAAAAAGAAAGAAAAAGAGTGGTAATTGTGAGGCTAACAGAGGGGGATAGGGTGATTGAGGCAGACGGGCAGAAGGCCATCATCCATAACAATTGCTTTTGCTCAGTTTTCAGTAGGGAGGGTGTTGGGCCTGTGCCATAGACTAGCATCAAAGATGCCTTTAAGAGGGTCCTGTCGATGATACAGCCAGCATTTACTAGAGAAAGAGTCCTAAAATGGATGGCAGCCTAAAGATTGATAAACGCCACAGGACCAGATGGGTTGCATCTTAGGATACTCATGGAATTGACAGCAGAACTGGCTGATCCTCTGGCAGATTTATTCAACAGATCTCTAAGGACAGGGGTGGTTCCAAAGAATTGGAGGGTGGCGGACATCATTCCATTCCATAAATGGGAGTAGGCTGGGACAAGGAATAAGCAGGGAACTACAGACCTGAACCTGTATTGTAAGAAAATGATGGGATCACCAGTCAAATAAGATCTTGCGGACTACTTGAAGAGCAACAGTAACCAGTATAGTAGGCTGCAAAGCAGGGAGGTCTGGTCAGACTAACCTAATAGTTTTCTTTGATTGAATGATGAGGGAATTTGACAAGAACCATGCTGTGAATTTGCTCTACTTTGTCTTCAGCAAGACTTTCAACTTAGTACTCCACAGACACTTACTGAAGAAGATGGAGGATCTGGGTGTGGCTAAGGACACAGTAAACTGGGTAGGTAACTGCCTAAATGGGAGGCATCAGCGGGCAGTGGTCAATGGGGTTAAATCAGAAGAAAGGGAAGTTGGAAGCAGAGTTCCACAGGGATCTGTCCTGGATCCAGTTCTCTTCAACATGTCCATCGGTGACACTGGTGATGGATCCAGGGCAAGCTGTGTCTCTTTGCAAAAGATGCTAATCTCTATGGGAGGGTAGACAGTGATGAGGGAATAAAGGAACTGCAGAGAGACTTGCAAAACTAGAGGTGTGGTCAAAGAGTTGGCATTTAAATTCAATGTCAAAAAGTGCAAGGTGATGCACATAGAGAACAAGAGCTACTGTCCAGATTATTGAATGGAAGGGGTGAGACTCATAACCTTGAAGGAGGATTGAGACCTTGCTGTTATCATTAGTGGCTCCCAAAAGCAATCAAGTCAGTGCAACAAGGCTTATAGCAAGGCAAATAGGATGCTTGGATGCATAGGAAAGGGTATTGACAGCAAAAAAAGGGAGCTAATACTGTATAGATCCTTGGTGAGGCCACACCTGGACTACTACGCTAAGTTCTGGGATCCTCTTTTCAGGAATGATAGTGACAGACTCAAGATATAGCAGTGCAGGGTAACAAAAATTATTCAGAGCCAGCAGGCATGTCCTATGAGGAGCATCTCAAGGCAATGAACATGTACTCACTGGCGACCAGGAGGGTGAAGGAAGATATGGTAGAGATCCTCAAATCCCTAAAAGGAATTAACAGGGTGAACTGAGGGGAACTATTTAACTTGAGATCAAGCTTGTGGTCATATGGTCATGAGTGGAAGCTACAGTAACTAGAGGGAGGATCAGAAGGGATGTGAGGAAATATTGTTTTAGAGAAAGGGTGGTGGAGCCATGGAGCAGGCTGTCAGCCAAATTTGTTGGTGCAAAAACTGATAGTGGTTTTAGCCATGGCTAGGATAGAATTTCATTTATTTTTTAATTTTTTAAGTTTTACCAGGAAAGGACTACTGAGCTGAAAAAAAGCTAATTTTCAGATGGGAGAAAGAATGGTATAGTGGATGCTTAGGGAATCAGAATGGAAGGGGAATGAGTAGGGCTAGGACCCTGTAAGAAAAGTAGACCCCAGGGCTAAATAAGGAGCTCTGGCAGATTGGATGAACATTTTGTCTTTTTCTGCCATCATTGTCTATGTTTCTATGAAACAAAGTTTTATCCGAAATATCTGAAATGAAAATGGGCTACTGTTGGATATTTAATTCTAGCCAAAATGCAAGGGAAAAAGCAACAATTCCTGATGAAGTGAAGGAGCATAAGGGGTTTGCACATCTATGCTTCTGGTTAAGTACCCTACTGCTCCTCCCCTCTGGTCACATGGTCTCCTCCTTGGGGACACCCTACCTGTCTGCCTAGCCTCTCCCCTAGTGGGAGTTTTCCTGCCTCCCGTCCCTGACCTACCAGCTCAGGTGTCAGGAGGGGAAGTGACCACAGCAAATCCTTGTCCACAGCAAACCTTTGCCCAGGTCTCTATTACACAAATTCATTAAGGTAAAAAAAATACGTCCACCCCAACCAGTCCCAGCATGCCCTGTACAATATAGAAACTTAATAAAAGCATATAATTCACAGAAAAATAACACTATGTACAGCACACAAAACCTAAACCTGCCAACATCATAAAATGTGGTAACAGTTATTCAAAGACAAATCAACATGTGATCTTGCAGTCTCTGCACACTACAATCATCCTGCTGCTGCTCCAAATACACCTTTTCATAATGCTGGATGTGACTTCACATAAATGCAGTATCCCATCATAACAGTGACTGTACTTGAACAACTCACATATGAGTGACTTAAGTTCAGTGCTCATTATAGCCACCCTAAAAGAGTAGAAGATGGGTGAAGAGAAGGCAAACGTAAAGAGAGAACGGGGTACAGAAGAGGAGGGAAGGTATGTGTGAGGTAATTCAGTGAATGGCTGCTGAGCTGACCATGTGGCATGGTGGTGAGAGTGGCTGACTACAGTTGGGAAAGGGCTGGGGAGGCACATACCATTTTGTGGACAGGTTTTTTTTATTTTCTTACAAGTTTTAACCCCTCCACAACATGCACCCTCCCCCAGAGTTGACAATATTTAGTAAGGGGGGTGCGGGTGGAGGAGCAGCCCCTCCATATAAATAGAGATGTCTGTTCACCAGGTTGTGTTCACTTGGAGTGTACATCACCATTTTTATTTTCAGTGATGTACACTCACCCTTATGGCAATCGTGGTTTTGCAGTCACCTTTATCACATGGAACCTACAAATATACCCTATGTAAATACATCACCATCTGCATCTTCATTACCAAAAGCAAATTACTTTGTTAAAAAAGCACTAGAATGTTTATTCACATCTTCATAACTGACTGACAAAATAGCAGATAGCAGTGGAAATGATATACAATACTAGCATGCATGGAAAACACAGAAAAAGAAAACATTTGTTAGTACTAAAAATGGATGCAAGGTATACTGAATGGCAGGAAAAATTAGCATAGGATAATTTCTGTACCTCAACACGGACAAAGTATATCAGAAGAAGAGATACTATTGATGGAATGAAGTAAAAGGTTATTTAAATAAATTTTAAATTGTTTGCTGTCACCACAGTGTCATATTTATATCACTTTGAATTGGTACACCAATAAAGAATTAGCACCCTGGAACCAAGGAGGAAAACATTTGTGGCAGAATACTAAAACATATTTTATGTTGGAGGAAAACACATACTGTACTAATTACAAACAGTCATGATCTTTCCAGCCACGATATACACAGCAGCAGTATAGCGTCATCATCTGGACGTAGGACAGTCTAATGTTTAGCATGTGGCACGCCTGCCACTGAACTTCATCAATTAAATTAAATGTACAACTGATGAAGAGGAGAACTGAAACATTAGCATAGTTGCATATTAAGCTAGGCATGCCTTGCTTTGGAACTAGTATGACCCCAGGCAAGCTAGGGATACAGACTGGGAAAAAAAGTAAACAAGAAGACATTTTTCCAGTGTGGTCCCAAGACTCCCTGCTACAGGGACTCCTACTGGTGCTGAGTACAGACACTGCACTGTAACACACTGTGTTGTCTGTACAGTATGTTCTTGTTTTCAGAAAGAGGACATACACATAAAGAAACTGGAAACCTTAATTAAGGTAAGAATAAGTCTTTATTATTTTCAAGTGTTGAAGTGGTCATTCTGATTTGCTCCTGCCAGTCAGCTACTACACTTATGTTTTAATTATTTTCCCCTAGAACTTGTAAGACCCTTTCTTCATTGATTTTTGTATTGATGACCACCAAGCAGGAAAGAGATCTGGGGAATTCATATCTTATAACATAAAGGTGGCCAGGCAGTGAGACAAGGCAGTTGGGAGGGCTAGTGGGATGCTGGGTTGCCTAGGGAGGGGTATCACCAAGAGAAAGAGGGAGGTGGTATTGCCCCTGTAAAGATCACTGGTAAGACCCCACCTAGAGTATTGTGTCCAGTTGTAGAGACCACGTCTCTGAAGGACCTAGACAGAGAGGAGGCAGTCCAGAGGAGGGCAAATAAAATGGTGCAGGGTCTGCATCAAAAGCCCTAGAAGGAGAGACAAAAGAACCTCAATATGTACACCCTGGGAGAGAGGAGGGATGAGAGGGATATGATAGAGACCTTTAAATAAATACCTCACAGGGGTAAATAAGGTACAGGAGGGAAGTATTTTCAGATAAAAGGTACTCAAGGATAAGGGGACATGCTATGAAGCTGGAGGGGATTGATTCAGGAGAAATGTGAGGAAGTGCTTCTTCACAGAAAGAGTGGTGGATGCTTGGAATAACCTTCCAGTTTAGGTTATGGGGCCAAAAACAATGGTGGGGTTCAAGAATGGGATAGGCATATGGGAATCTTGTGGAAAGGAATGGGGAAGGGAGACTGGACCAGAGATGATGTAGGGTCTGTAGTGATACTGTAGGTAGGGAAAAAATGGGCAGACTTGGTGGACCAATTGGTCCTTATCTGCCATCAAATTCTATGTTTCTGTGTTTTATTTTTGAATGTTAGACTCCCCTTATCTGGTTTCTGATATGTGTACAGTATATATATATATGCAGATATTTTGGAAACAGTGGAGGCTTGTGGTTAGAGTCCAGCCACTCCATTTATAAATCTATGAAACTGGAGACCAGATTCACATAACAGCCAATCCACTCACAGTGTTTCCCTGAGCAATTCAAGTAATCTCCCAGAGGATAATAATACTAACAAGCAACCAGGGTAAAAGCAGGTCTTCACTAAAAGTGACATTGCATATCATCATCTGAGCTATTGTGGATTCATTAATAGTGAAAATAATTGTTTTACTCATTTCACGTACAGATTTTTGATCTGAAAATATGGAATAATCTAAATCTGGTGCATGTGCAAACTGAACAAGGTGCAGGAGTAGAACTCATAATGTTTTAATTGTGTTATGGGTCACAGTGGCTATGTACTGTAGAGTATCAATTCATTGTGTAATTAGTATCGATTAAGGGTTATTTGAATTCTTATTATTGTACACACTGAGCATGTGTCCTTGACTCTTTCTATTTGTTCTTCTAGTTTATTATTTTGACAACATTCTTGGTATTACTGGAGGATGTAGCTGAATTGTTAGGAATGGTTTTAGAGACAAAGCAGTCAGATAATATGTAATGCATTTTCTTTTCAGTAGGTTAGCCACAAAAGCTAGTACATGAACAGAGTTGCAAATGGTGTACTGTGCTAAAATGGGCTTCTTATACTCATTTTAATTAATTCTGTAGTGTAGTGGTTAACGTGTATCCCATCCACCTATTGATCTGTGAAATAGGACACTAGATTCACATTCCAGCTGTGCTGCTTACTCGTTGTGTAACCTTGAGCAACTCGTGTTCTCTTCCAGAGGTTCAAACCACCAATGCTTAACTTGTGTAACAGCTGGTCCCAGCTTAAGAGGACATGCTGCATATCATCACCTGAACAAACCTGGGTTAATAAATTTATAAAAAAGGTTTTACTAGTTTCATGTAGTGTTTTGTTATATTTTAAAAGCATAATAATCTAAATCTGATTCATGAGCAAATTGCCAAAAGATCATAAGTAACACTGCAGCAACTGGGTGGAAGTGCAAATCCAATATATTTCAAATGAGCTATGAATCTCAGCGGTTGGTTACAGCAGATTATCAATTCCATGTGTGATTACTATTGATTACGGGCTAGTTTTTTCTTACTGTAGCACACTCTGGACACTTTTGTTCAAGGCGTGCTTTATTTGGTGTTCTGTTTTATTATTTTTGACAACACTTTAGGTATTGAAAGAAGATGCAGAGGACTACATGGGAATGATATCACTGCCAAAGCAGTGAAAAAGTGTTTCATTTTGTTTCTTTTAAGTTAGGAATAGAAGTCAGTAAGTGAACAGGTGAAAAAATGGTGGGTTGGCCTAAATATGATCTTCCTTTGACTTCTGTAATTAGCATTGGATCTGTGGAGACTACATTTGGAGTGGCAGGTGGCAAAAATCTTTTTTCTAGCTGTGGGGGGAATAATTGCCTTACATACTTCATTTCAGTCTGCAAAAGGAAGACATAAAATAAGACAATTGTTTGAACTGTAAAAAGGATAGGAAGGTAGAATGACTGATAGAGAAAGAAATACAAAAGCTGTATCTATCTTTGTCTCTCATAGACACAAATATTACAGGATGAACATTCCAGGGTAAATGTAGATACAGTTCCAGACACACAACCATCGTAGCAGGAAAGGTCAGCACTCCACAAACTTAGCTAAGACATTTCAAATCAATTCATAGATAATTGTTATTTTTATTTATAAAAAGCAGCAACAGCATCATAAGTCCAAAAAGATGGCCAGCAGCCCACTGAGCTGTCAAAAAATGAATGCATGTTTGTACAAGAGTGCACTCATTCATTGACAGTTCAGTGGGCAGCCAGCCATGGAATAGAGCAGAAGGCTGTGATGGTCACCCACTCTGTTTTGGGATTGGGGGAGTGGGGTGGTGGGACACTACCTACCATTGTGGGGAGGTGGGGGGTCAACTACACCACCAAGAAATAAGTTTTCATACTGGGGATCGAGACTAGGGAGGGGGATATGAAGACCACCAGGGAAAAAATGTTTGTAATACATTTCTATATAATATATTACTACAAGGGAAAGGGATTAGGATACACTGGACATGTCAGATGGGTGATGGGGTGGGGGGAGGGACTGCTAGCCACCAGAGATTTTTTTAGTAAATGTCGGGTGGGTGAGTGGGTGGGGAAGGGACCTCTAGCCACCAGGGATTTTTTTATTAAACATCAGGCAGGTGATTGGGTGGGGGAAGGGACCTCTAGCCACCAGGAATTTCTTAAATTAATGTTGGGTGGGTGATCAGGTTGGGGAAGGGACCACTAACCACCAGGGAATTACTCTGGTCCATTGAGCAGCGATCTGCAACTTGTGGACAATGCCACTAGACACCAGCAAAGTAAATTAAGTAAATGGTACTGGTAGGGTGCAGGGCAGGCAGAATTTCTGCAAAAGTTCAGAAATGGATTTCTGAACTTTTGTGGAAGTGAAATTCTAACTTTCATTTAAATTCCACCTGCAGAAGTTTTTTTTTTACACATTTCAACTTGGTAGGCTTGTAGTTAGAAAGTAATTCATGTGATTACTGTTGTTTAAGGAGAGATGGAACAAGGCTCACAGATATTTACAAGTGTTAGCCAGAGCTGATACAGATGTGGTGAGCTTCCAAAGCTCCGGAAAGCTAGCACCGTCAGTGCTGCTGAGTGCTATCTGCAAGATGGCAGTGGTCATGCAACTGCACATGCGTGACATTCACGTTTGCATAGTTGCAGTGAATGGCAGCGCCAGTGGAACTGCACATGCATGCAAGGCATGTATGTGCAATTCTTGTCCCTGAATGCAGAAGTAACAGCTGAAATAGAGAGGCTGTTACTCCATAGCGGCCGACCGTGGTGGAGTGTTACAAGCCCTGTTGGACTTTCGGAAGGATACTTCCAAAAGTCCAATGGAAGATGTGACGATCGGCCGTTTTGAGCCACAGAAAGCAAAATGACTGTAGGCTTCACCCACAGCAATAACAAAAGTCAAACTGCTTCATAAAGAGGCTGTCTATAGTTTAGATTGCCAATTGGTCTGCAAGTTTCCTTAAAAGGGGTACCAGAGATTCCCATTTTAATCTGGGTGGCCTTTAAATAACATTTGCTGTCAGAGAACCGATTTTTAGTCTTATGGAAATCTGATTGAGAATTAAAAGCCACATCATGGAGGGTAGAAGAGCTGTTATATAGGAATATATCATCTGCATAAATGTGATTTGGAGCAGAGATCACACTGTGCAGTAATGTCATTGATAAAGACAAAAAAAAAATAATAAGTGGCAAACACAGACAAAACCATGAGTAACAGAGAGTGTTCTGTTATTGTAAACATGACATAACTGATAGTTGCCCATCATGTTCTACATGCCATCTAGATGGTGAAACAGCAGCCTTCCCAATATCACTAGAGACCAGTTTGTCAGGGAGTCAGTTGTCTAAAATGTCAAAGGCATAGGTCAATAAAGAAAGACCTCATTGATTTTTGAGGTAGTCATTCATATCAGACTCCTGCTGAGGTTATTAGAGCTCTTATAAAGGAGACTTAATTGCTATTAGCATAAATAAGATAGAGAAAAGTGAGGAAAGAGTGAAAAGAGATTAAAGACCTGTACAATATAATTTGGAATAACCAACAAGAAGAATTGCAGAGTGTTAAAGCAGTAGGAAAATGACATGTTTTCCCAAAAAACTAATTGCAGCTACAGTTAATAAAATATGAGCATACCTGTAATATTTGCTTTTCTTGGTACTTCCTATGTTGCTCACTATGAGAATTGTTTTCCAGATTCTAACCCTTACTAGGTCTATAATGATTTTTGCAAGACAAATGTGGTGGCCATCTTTTTTATTCAGAAAAAAAACTAAATTAAAACATTTATAAATACTGTACTCAAATTTTGATGGAACTAGAACATTTTACCACCAAAATCTGGAAGATGCCTGTAATCATTTATAGTGAAAAAAGGTTAGGGTAAAAATTGATTGCCCAATTTCATTCCACTGCTGCTTTCAAACCTGCTCAGAGACTGTTGCTCATTGATGCATGGACAATATTGAGAACCCAAAAATTGAAGAACGCATGCATTATTGAAGTCCCCTAGAAAAGGAAGGCAACTACAGATGTTGAAAGATTTTAATTCATTGGTGAAGTTAATGTGAAGTCACCAAATGCACCTCCATGGATCATATTGTGAAGTTTTTCTGTTTAATAGGAAATTCACCATTGGTAACTTCATCTTGCAAATTCATCTGTAATGTCCCCTTGGGGTACACCAAGGTGAAATTGGGAAAATTCATCTTGCAACTTCACCTATAACATTCTCCATGGAGCACAATGAGGTGATGTTGGGTCAAAATGAAGCTACTGATACACAAATGTCTGATAGTCAGTAGTCCTCTGCACCCCCAGCTCTGCAGTCTGAAGACCCTCTGCCACCCCTAACCCGTGGTACTACCACCACCACAGACTGCATCTACTCACCGGTCTTAGTCAGGAGCAATTCTAACATTGTCTGACCTGTGTCTATGATCCAGTTATACTCTTTGCTGCCAATGTGACATGCTGGCAAATATGCAGATTGTTGCTACCACTACAATTGGGCTAAGTACATTTTTTTACCTGGCCAGAGTCAAATACTAGCCCAGGTATATGTGCCCAATGTGCTGTAATGCACAGAAAGCAGCTACTAGCTGTTTGGCCACTGGTCCATATATCTATAAGGGGACCTATTAACCAGATCAGGCTTAGTGCCACCACACCACCACCAGCAGGCAAAGGGACACCAGCAACCTCCCTCTAGACCACTGTTCCTGAGCCAGAGATTTTGCTACCAGTTGGATTGATCCTCATGTTGCTGCCTCCCCCAGCACTTACCAACATGGATGCCACAAATGTGGCAGAGAATAATATGCAACATGAATGCTACCACTCTACTACCGCCAACTACTCCTTTTTATTTTTTTTTAAACTTGGTATCATTATAGTCAAAGAGAAGATGCATATTTGATTCATGTTTTATGATTATGAGACTTAAATTTGGGATTTGGCACCATGGTGAAATAGAGAGGCATTTTTTGGGTGCTGTGCATATTCCTATTATTTGTCTGGGGGTATTTTGTGTTACTATTGTAGTACTCATTGAGATCTTTGTTTGGATATCTAGAGTGTTTCTTAACTCCAGTGACTGGTGGAGTTACAGCTTACAAATGAAAAACATACAAAATATCCAGCAGAAAAGGCTCACAGGTCTGTCAAGTCTGCCCAAGTGTGCAGCTTGCATCTTAATAGTACTGCAGCTGCCCCCCACCCAATCCCCTCCCTCTATCCCCTCTCTCAGGCCTATCCCCATTATGTCCTTGTATGTACTTACCCTGCCCCTGTCTCTGTCCATCCCCGCTTAAAGCTATGACAAGGTGCAGCTTGTTAAAGTTGCAATGTTATCCTAAAGGACTTTAGGGTTAGGGTAAGGGTTAGGTTTAGGGTTAGGGTTAGGGTTAGGGTTAGGGTTAGGGTCAGCATTATGGATAGTATGGTTACTTGCAATCTATAGAATAAATGTGCCCCCCAGGGCAAGTAGCAGACCCAGGTGGGCACTAGTGATGAGAGGACTCATCTCATGGCAAATCACTGAGCCTAGTGGGAGAAAAGGCAGACAAGTGGTAAGAGGAGGTGGTGGCTTGCCTGTGACAGCAGTGGTTCATGAACGGTATAAGAGAAGTTCTTGTATCACAGTAGGGTAGCATACACACCTTGTGGAAATGGCAGTGCCCTCTGTTGAAGTTCAGGCTCCTTCTGAAGCAGCAGCACCCACACATCCGCCATTTTTCCTTTTTTTTTTAACACAAACAAAACATGACAGGTACTACAGTGATGAAGCGAACAGATGTAGTACACAACTCAGATAATTATAATGATGTTACAGTGTACACGAAACACTGATAAAAACAAAATCAAAGTTACATTGACAAAAATAATTCATTAAAACATACTTAACTGTTCTATAGAGATAACATTGCAAACCAAAGAAAATGGAAAAATTCACACAAAACATTAACTACAGCAGCACTAAGACAGAAAAGGCTGACTAACTTGTCTTTTTCTTGCTGGAAGATGTGGCAGCTAAGCACTCCTCCCCTCCATTCTACAGCATTGCCTCACTACACAGTATAGAAAACAAAATATCAACTTTAAACTAACTAAATCACATTGAATACCATAAATTATTGGTGATCATGAGGCACAAAGGACAGTAGACACTTAAAGGAGTGATTTGTTGGAAAAATAAACTGTGTGTTTAAACACTTTCCAAAGGTCATTAGGCAGAAAGATACAGAACACACTTAACATCAACTGTCTCTTCCTCATACTGCACTAAAGTGAGCCTATACATGGCAATATAACTCTCTGCAGCACCATGTGACCTCCAATCTCATGGATCCTTGCAAACTTCACCTTAGAGCCAAAATTAGTAGGTGAAGATCTCTATAAAGACAAAGTAGAACTTCACCTTAAAGGAGAACTTTGTGAATTTGGTAACATTTTTGAATTTCTCCATGGAGCAAAGTTTTCTAACTTCACCCACCTCTACAGGTAACCTGATGACAAACATTATTCAGGGCATTTGCTTTGCAGCTTAGGAGCTGCCTAAGAAGAATTTCCCTCCTTTTCTTAAAGCATTTAGAATTGCCACTCATGACACTGATGATTTTGTTGGGGGTGCTTCATTGACAGCAAGAACACTGGACATTCATCCTTAGGTGGCAGCAAGAAATGGTATCTCAGTTAATAGTACATCAAGTATGATACCTGCTACAATATGATGGCATTTAAAATGGGCAGAAAATTGATCCTGTGAATAAGGTAGGAAGGAGCAAGGGAGCAGAGATGCAGCAAGGTTTAATTTCCCAGTGATGTTCCCACAAAGTTACCAAATTTGCCTTTATAGAAACTTCACAAAGTTGACAACTTTGCCAACTTCACCAACATTGTTATTTTTTTTGGTCAGAGTTTGGTGTGAAGTTATGACTTTATTGGGCATTGTGACAACTTCACTGACAAAACTGCTTGCAAAGTTGTAACTTCCCCAGGTGAAGCTAAAAAGTTGAACTTTGTGAAGTTCGTGTGAAATTAAGGTTTAGATCTCTAAAATGAAGATATGCTATACAGGTAGAAGTTATTTGTTTCATACTGTGTTTTAGATATTCCTTTACCATTTTTATGACTACCATTTCTGCTCCAAATAGTGCCTTGCAGATTGTGTGTGGTCCCTAGTTTTAATAAGACCATGGTCAGAAACCATTTCCCAGATGTGTTTGTTGACCCCTAATGGCCTTATGATAATAGTACCAGTTCATGGCTGAGTTTCCACATTTTCAGCAGCAGCAGCCCTAACTCACTTCCAGTCTAAAGGAAACCTAATACGATCATCAGCACCTGTTGGTGGAACAGCTTGCCATTGCTTAGGAAACAATAGCACTCAATTTGTCTAGAAAACTAGCTCAATTTAACAAAATATGGTTTCCGGTTCTGTCTTTTTTAGATAAAATCTAAATTAATAACTTCCTGCAGAGGAATAGTTTGAGGCTTATACTCTGTAAAATGTTATCATCTATTGTGGCTACATCAGTGTATTTTACTTGAAATGCAGTTCAGTTCAATTGTTTCTGATATTTTGTTCTAAGTTTAGTATTACTTTTGTTAATAGCAATAGAACTTATGTTCTTTATCCGATTGCTTTCATTTCTCTTTCCCATTTACATTATATATTTAGATATGTACAGTGTTATCTGATATACAGGAATCATTTTCCTTATACACAGTTATAGTTTCAAAGTCAACAAACCTTTTAATGCAAAAAAGTGGTTTATATAGATCAGTCTGCCTAGCATCATCAGTGATGGTCACCGCTCTATCCCCTACAGCCAAGTTGCATGTATCTTACACTATGTCAGACTAGCTGATAGAGTCAGTAGGTTGTGGCATGCTATGGGAAGGGCAACTGAACTAGCCCTGAGATCAATCAACCACAATCAGCATACCATAGCTAAGAATTGAAATTTCTGCACAATACAAACACACACACACACCACACCACACAGAAATTATGTTAAACTGTACACAAATCTCAGATTAAACTAGCAGCTTGCAAATAAACACTTTACTCATTAACAGAGTATGACAAATGAGAAGAAAAGACAATGGTAAGAGTATTAAGTTGCACAGTAAAGAACTTCTTTTTCCAAATGACAGTCATATTTTTCTTAATTTAAGCAGTTATACATACTTTAGAACAGCTGGCTAATTCAAGTAAAATGTACAATCAACTAGCACCTACATTGCAAAATGAAAATTGTTACACTACAAAACAGTGAAGGTGGAAGCTGAAACTATAAAGCATCCTAGATTTTACTTGCCCAAAATTCTCACTCAACCATAATTTACAGTGCGTACAAAAACAATCCAATATTAATAACAACAAAGGAACATCCAAACATTTTCCCTAATAACCTATGGTAACTGAAAATACAGTATGTATCTTAATGACAGATACATACTGTAAACTATTTAAAATGTCTTTTTTTAAGTCACAGGGCATTAAGCACTTAATTAGTACGCATTACCTGCTTTACCCTGGAAATGTGCAGCCATGCTCCTTAAATGGAGGCTGACAACTGAAGGCAGAAGGCCAACTATCCAACCTCTTGGGTTCTTAATCTAATTATTGCTTTCTCCATTATCTTGAAACTATGTTAATGTGTCTATCAGTAAATGGCAGAAGTTGTTGTTAAGAATTTTAATCAATATTGCGAATGCATTGGCATAACGGGAAGCTTCTCTGTCAAAATCTGTATTAATAAATAAAAGAAACAGTAAATGTGGTTTTTATTTAGTTTACTCAGCTAATTGATGAAATCTTCTATCCACATTGCATATTTTCGGAAATGTTCTAGACATGCACACTCAATTAAAAGGATGATATTTCACTTGCATTTCTACCGGAGATAGAAGTTGCTTTAATCATCTTAAAACAGTTTGCTTAGTGCCAATTATTGTTTTAATTATATTGTTTTGTAATATGAATTTATGCATTCATATCACAGGATATATAGCATGCTTCCATAGATTTCAGTGTCAAAGTTTTATGTTTCTCATTCTTGTCTGTGATTATATAGTGCTGGCCTGAAATGATCATCCATTAACTCTAATGACTCTTTTGTCAATGTACTGTTAAACTTTAGAGTGTTAGTGCTGCTTTATGCTTTGGATATTTGCTGTAGCATCTAGATCTTATTACCAGATATTACCCCTGCTATGACAAATGCAATGGAAGAAGCTTAGAAAGCAATTACATTGTGAGATCATAACTTTCATGTTCCATTAAAGATACAAAGAAACTCTGGAAATGGAAAACAGTGATTAAGTTAGAAAGCACAGTAAGAGCAAAGTAATGCCAACTGTACTACCTACAGCAGCTGTACATTAATGTTGGGCATGCCAGTGTGTTTGGCTAATACCCATATTGCTTAAATTAAATGTGGGTAGTACAGCTTATATAAACAGAATAATGTAAAGCTCATTGAATCCCATGTTGTAACTAAGAGTTACACATCTTAAAAATAAAGGTTTAGACCTTCCCAAGCAAGTAATGATATTAATTCTCCTAAATTATTATATTTAATATATGTCTATCAATAAAGAAGATACAATAATAAAACAAGTAGATATCTTGTCACCTGATTGGCCTGCCAAGGGATTCACCGGTTAGGTTATCTTAGCACAATGTCACAGATGAAGTCACAGTACACACATGGCCCCACATAAAAAAGAAAATCATGTCAAGCAGACTTATGTGTAATACACCATAAGGCCTTCTGCTGGCTTTTTCATATGTTCGTATCTTCCAAATAAATGTTGCCCACACTCAGCATGAGTACATTGAAGTATGCAAGTACAAGGAATAACTATAAAACCATCAATCCCTCCCTCCAGCTGGGACAGAACCAAACCAGAATGGCAAAACAGAAACCCTTACACTTACCCCAAAATAATAACCCATCTATTTATGAGCTGTTTCTCCTAATTTGTAAGCAAACTGCAACTGAAATTAAAACCATAACTGCAAGCAGCATCATGGTATCCCACTAGTGATGTTGGGAATTTGTAATTTGCCAGCAAAGTTGATGCAAAGCTGCAGAAATTCATATTTCATGAAATTTGCAAATTCTACACAGATGCACCAACTTTGTTGGTGGATTTTTCTTAAACATTGAAACTCTAATAAACCTCCCCATCCACTATGCTGTAAAACTACAGCCTCCCCCACCCAAAAATGATAGATTCCTTACCCTCTTCCAGCCCCCACATGGGCAGTGCACCCTCCTTCCTCCTCCCCTCCACCCAGATGAATTGCAGTGCCACTGCATCTCACTCCTGCATGATGCACAGAGTGCAAAAAAATGTAACCCCCCCACCTGCATGCTAAACACACTCCTCCTGCCTCTCCCTCCCAAGTCCCACTGCCACGTAAAGCACACCCAGTCCCCCACCCAACCCCCTCTGGTTCACACCACCCTGTGTCCCCCATTAGCACTCACAAAATCAACCTGCATTAAAGAAAACAGTCCCCCAGAACAGAGAATGTGCTCTGTTCAATGTCTATCTTGTAACGGCACAAATGAATGGTTATGTCTTCGCTCCTACTAAAAGCTGATTGTTTGAATTTTCAACTACTTATATTTTACTAGGAGTAAAGGCATTGCTATTAATTTGCACCAAGACAGACACTAAACAGTGCAGATGCTGTACACTGTGGAACCATTTTTTTTATTGCAGGTTAATTTTGTGGGTGCTGATGGGGGAGGTGGCTGATGCAGACTAGAGGGGGATTGGGTGAGGGACTTTGTGTGCTTCTTGTGACAATGGGACTCTGGTGTGAGGGAGGCAGGGAGAGTGTGTTTGTCATGCAGGGGGGAGTGATTACATATTCTGGATGCATTCTGTGCATCATGCAGGAGTTGGACACAACAGCACTACAATTCACAGGCAGGGAGGGAGGAGGAGAGGAGTGCATTGCCATGGGGGAGACGAGTTAAGTAATCTATAATTTTTGGTGGGGGACAGGGTGTAGAAAACAATTGGTGCTGGTATTCATGTTGATTTGCCATGTGTATTTGGTCAATTTGCCTGACAAATCGCAACATAAATTGTGATCTTCAGCTTTGTGAATTTGCCCAAATTTCTTGATTTCTTTGGGGAGCGAATTTCAGCAAATTCGCACACCACTTATCCCACACAGTCATGCAAACAACAGTACATGCCCAACTGAAAAAAAAAGAATGAAAACTCACCATTCAGTCCATTCCTATACTACCACAGACTTATTTTGGTATTGTTCAGAAGTTCACTTTTAAAAATACTCCATGGCTGAAAATACTGGTAATGCCCACAGCGTCATATACCTTGGAGGATGTTTACTCAAGAGGGAGAGGGATAAGAGACTGAGGGCAGGAGAAAGAGAGAGAGAGAGGGGGAGAAGACATTCACAACACTTCTGCATCATGCACCAGTAGCACCTCCTACTGGCCAAAACACACAAAAAGAATGTATCTGTCTGTCTGTCCATCTGCCCGTTCATCCATCTGTCTGTCTGTCTGTCTGACTGTCTCTCTGCCTGTCTATCTGTCTGTCTGTCTGTCTGTCGATCTATCTATCTATCTATCTATCTATCTATCTATCTATCTATCTATCTATCTATCTACCCATCTACCCATCTATCTCCATCTATCTCTCTATCTATGTGTTACTGAACTTGAACCTGAATGGATCTATATGTCTGTCTGTCTATCTAGCTATCTAGCTAACTCTCTATCTATCTATTATCTATCTGTAGGTATCTATATATGGATACTCATTCAAAACTCAACAAATATGTGGAAGTTTTACATCCTGACTAGCAAAAATGCAACATGCAGAAACCAGCCCAGTGGTGTAGTGGGCTACAGAATTATATATATTACCTCTTACCATGCCAGTGACCCAGGTTTGGGAATGAGCTTGGCTCTCTGGAGATTGGACAGGAAGGGAGAGGATCAATCATCTGAAGGAAAGCTCTCCTCTCCTGGAGTGATGAGGTTTGCCAGCTTGGCCCTTGGGTGCCCAAGGGTGAAGGCTGGGGGTGATGTCGGCAGCCCAAGTGACACTAAGGGAGGGGCTGTGGTTCTGTAGTCTGAGCATGCCTTCAGGTGCAAATGCTTACATGCTGCTGTGGCAAGGGGGTGCTAAGGGAGAAAAGCTGAAAATGATCTGGCACAGGCTATATGAAGCCCTGCCCACCCATCTCTGCCCAATACTGTTGCCAGTTCACTTGGCCTAATCTGGATTGTGTCACTGGGTGGGAGGCAGGTGGCCATTCCCATCCAGGACCCACTTCAGGGGGAAATCCATGAGGATACAGGACTCAGTGGTCTGGGGGATAGGTGCCAAGTGAAGAGTGGGGTCAGGGCTCAGACCCTGCATGCAGCAACCTGCCAGGAAAAAATAAACTCTGTAGAACAAAAAACACAACATGCATGAATTATTTAAATAACTTACTGTTTTGGAAACTTTCTTTTTATCTATTTGATCCTGTAACCTTTGATAAATCCTGGAACAGGTGAAATGTCAGGTGTTTTCTGAGTTCTCACGGTAGCACGTGAGGTGAGTGCCTGAATCACATCGCCATCCAGAATGGTGATGCGATATGGGCAAAAGCCCAAAAGGCGAGGGGGCAGGGAGGGCTACCGGATGTAGTGGGGTGGGCGACCCTAGCAACAGGATGCTGCTATATGTATACGCACGGGGGAGGAGCATGGTGGCGTGGCCTGGGAGGCATAGGGAATGTAGGGGTGGTACTGTGGTCAGCTGCAGAGCTGCCCTGTGGTGTTGGGGGTTGGCCTCCACTTGCAGTGCTGGGATTCTGGCTTCGGATCTGGGTCCAGGCACTACTGTGCTTTTGTTGCTTCCAGCCCAAAACTTGTAATATTTTGCTTTTGCACCCTCCCCCGACATGCAACCCCCTGGAGTTGAGAGTCCTTAAGTAGGGGTGTGTGGTGGGTGAAGCCCCTCCACATGGGCGGAGTGTGGGGGGTGCCGCCCACCCACAGAAAGCAACTGTTTTCAGTCCCCAGTGCTGTTCTTCCATGCACCGGGGATGTCAGGGTGGCAAAATTGTTTTTGCCTCCCTGATGTCGCGTTAATGTGAGTCGCCATTCAGCACTCACTATTATCACATAGAACCGTTCTCGCTGCTGTGGATTTTACATTTCTGCAATAAATAAAAAGGAAGTGTGGTAACTGCAAGTGACTGGACTGCCATTTATTTCAATTGCATGGTGAGTGCCATGACTTTTGTTTGACTGTTGAACCTGCAGCCCCCTGCAGACCATTATTTTCCTGGAGTACCCTGTGGACAGCCAACTGATTATGTGACTAACAGGCTAAGCCATGGGGTACTCCTATGTGCCAGTATATGCCTTACAGAATAATTAAAACTGACACAGCACATGTTTGCACTTCTAATGCCAGTACCTACTGAACAAGGAATGTACTTTCTTCAGTAAATTGGTACCAGTATTAAAAGTGTAGACACACACTGTATCTGTTTTAATTATCCATTAAGACATATACTGGCACATAGGTGTCCCCTGTAGCTTAACCTGTCAATCGCATCATCAGTGGGTGGGCCAGGGGGTACTCTGAGAACAAAATGGTCGGGGAGGGGGGTCACAGAATCAACCAGATAAAAACAAAGATTTGAGAACTGTAAGTTATTTAAAAAAATTCACATAAGCTGTATTTGTGCTAATCAAGACCTGAAAGTCCCGTGTCTTTGCTACTGGGGGAGCTGACAGTTTCCCTTTAAAATACCTTTTTAAAATATATTTTTTTATGTATACGAACAGGTTATTTTATCATTACAATAATGCACTTCAGGGTGTGAGTCATTCTGAGATAATGACACCTTTCAGTTATTGAAAGCACTTGGTCTATGGCCTTGTGCCAGAACACCCGAGGTGGCACGACATTATGTCAGCATGACACACACCCTGTCATTCAATATTTTTTAACTAACAAATAACAAACCTCAGTAAAGTGCCTTCCAAATGATAATGATCTGAGCTACTACTAAATCCAAGAATAAAAGAGACAAACTATATACTTATAAGATACATAAATGGGCATACAAGTTCCTTCTCCTGTACTGCTTATGTAATAATCACATTCATCAACAATTACTACTAAATAACTGCTTCCACCCCCCATTCTTGCAGTTTTTTTCCCAAGTAGCAGTCAGGTAGGTTTATAACAGTCTTCTGACAACTGATGCCTAGCCAGACTATAGGGGTGCTTTCATCAAGCTTAACTTATTTTATAAGCTTTTTTCAAACCAAAACTGGAGCACTCGCCATCCATAGGTTTGCAAAATGTTGTTGCTCTATCAGGTAGCACTGCCTAATTCCACTGTGGAGTAGTTACTGTAGGTGTACTATAAAATGTAAAAGAAAATATTTACAGTATGAGCAGTGCCCATTATTGTTTGAAAACGTATGCAGATCTCTTTTAAATGATGTACTACACTAGATGTATCTGTAGCGGACAGCAATCTTGAGATAGTCCTAACTATGTCTGCCTACATTGATACCACATTGGCAGGTTTTGAGAACCTTGCGATGTTATGCAGTGTAAACCTAAGCCTCACCACACTGTAGTGAGGTATAGGTTCACCCAGCATGACATCAGAAAGTTCAAAGAATACTGGCATTGCTGTATCAAGATAAATCAGACTTTATCATCAATATCTGTGTACTGCTGTCAGATATAAAGTAAGCCCAATAACTTATTTATATGAGCATTTCATAGGCTTTTAATCTGCAAGAGGTCCCTGCTAATAAATATTCTTCTTTCAAATAGTATCCAGGTTAAATGCTAACATGCTTTGTGTGCTGATAATTTTAAGCATTATTCCATTAAATTAACCAATAGATCATCATCATCATTCTAACCTACATCATATAAATATGCCCAGTATATTCTCATGATTTTGGGAGCACGAGGTCATAATGTCACAGGACATCATGCCGCATGGCAAAATCATGCTGCCAATACAGCACAATTCTTGCCATGTTACATATCTCTTTTTTCTGTGGGGGGCTACACCCCACACCCGGTATGAGGGGCTGTACACCCCAATATACATTCTCAACTCTGGGGGGTTCAAGTCAGGGAATGCACAAAGTTTAAAAAAAAATAAGTTTCTGGGACCAGGAATCAAACCCAGTTCCAGAGGCACTGATTGGGTTCCCTGCTGCTGTGGCATATTCTGTTGAGCCACAGCAGTTGGTCAGTAAACCCCACTCACAGCAGAGGTCTTATCCTCTGCCTGGGAGAGTGAGACTGGTGCAATACCGCATACAGCAGTACACGCAGTATTGCACCATTCGCTCACTGGTGTAATGCTGTACTGGGTTAGCCATAATGTCATACACTATTAAGCGTGCGACATTATGACCCAGTACTGATCTGGGAATACATTGAATAGCTCTTCACTTTAATATTACAGCCTAGTACAGAAATTTGAACTTTACAGTAAATAATTAATATTTTTTCATAGTTCTTGCATTATATCATAGTGTTAAATGATGAACCTAATTTTTTGATTACGTTAGCATTCAGCACAATGGGTATACTGCCAAACAGAGCTATAAATGGACTGCACCATTGCCTCACATCTAAAGTATGCATCACAGTTGTGTGCTGTGATATACTATGCTAGCACAAAAATATGAAACAAGAAATATGTTATGATTGATATCTATGTGTATGTTATAATGACTGATAGCTATGGATTTTTTTTTTGCAATATCTATGTGTATGTTATAATGATTGATATCTATGCTTTTGTCTACTTGAATCTGCTTCCCTATAGGAAATCAAATCCATTCCTTAACCTGGCCCTATGTCTAAAACATCCTGCCAAACTTGATCATTTTCTTGTCTGTCACTCCCCTGTCATGCCCAAATGCCTCAAACTCATCTATCGCCTCGCCAGAAAAACTTGGGTGACTCTCCTGCATTTATCCCTATCTGGGGATATTGAAACAAATCCTGCCCCCCCCCCCCCCACAATGCTAGATCAACAAATGACTCCTGGTTCTCTGCAAATGGCATCAAAATTGCTCATATGAATATTAAAAGTGTACCTGCTAATTTCCCTGAACTGGAAGCCTGGGTAGCCCACTATCACCCGGATATTCTAGGATTGACTGAAACATGGCTTAGGCCAGACATACCTGACATGGTATACAAAATTAATGGCTACTACCTTATGAGATTTGATCGGCCCTCTAAACAGAGGGGTGGAGGGGTTGCTCTCTATTATAAAGAACATCTGAATAGCTCTGTCCAACACTCAGGGTTGTCAAGTATCTGTGAAAATCTGCATAATGTTCTGCTCTTAGGCGGAGAAAAAGACTAAACCTGATATGTGCTTATAATCCCCCAAAGGGAGCACTCACTTGCCTAAATGGACTCTTGGACTATTTCTCTACTCTAAAGGGTAAATCTGAAGAAATATTAATGGGTGACTTCAATCTTGACCTATCAGATACCCACTCTGGTTTGTACACGGAGGCTCTTGCCTGACTTCACCTATTGCAACTGATTACTAGCCCCACTTGACTGTCAGCAAATAGCGAGCATCAATCTCTCCTGGACTGGACAACCACAAACAGAGCAAACAAAATTATTGCTGCAGGCACCTTTTCTGATTCGATCAGTGATCACCTACCTACCTTCTGCATTTGGAATGGTCACTGCCCCCATCCCCTGCCCAGAATTATTCAGTTTCGGGATTTTGCCAAACTGTATCCAAGCACACTCCTTGATGATATTAATAACATCGACTGGTTGACTATATCACTGCGGATGTAAATACAACACTTGACTACTAGTCCTAGTTAGAGTGCTTACCTTCAGTAGAATTTCATAGAAT
Organism: Neoceratodus forsteri; assembly: GCA_016271365.2. Classification (NCBI taxonomy): domain Eukaryota; kingdom Metazoa; phylum Chordata; order Ceratodontiformes; family Ceratodontidae; genus Neoceratodus; species Neoceratodus forsteri. Next base: position 113,983,985 of record CM028136.1, on the reverse strand, counting down.
GTGTAGCGTGTGTGTCCACCATCTTGCTCATATGCAGTAGCCTTCTGTATCAGGATACAGTCCCAATAGTTGGCGCATGTGCAGTAGGTCCTGAACTAACCCACTGCATACTAATGTGATTCCTTTGTTTAACTTCCTTTATAGGGCCTGAAGCACCCCTCTCAATTCACTACTCTGCCCCCAGCAGCAGAGCCTGAACACAGGGATTGCTAGATCCTGTAAGAGGTAAAGCATCCTGCACAACAGCCTGTTGTGTAGCACTCTCCCCCGCCAGGCCGCGGCCAGGGCCAGCACTTCATTTATTGCTGCTGGCAGGTCACATGACATGACCTACCCATCTTTTTACTAAGTGCCCACTTTCCCATTTGCAGTTTATAGACACCAACCACAAGGAGTTGCTGCATTCTCCACTTTAGCTCCTCTTTTAACTCTTCATTCCTTTCTAGCAATTGTTTGCAAACCTACCCACTAGAGGTCCCCACAGTTCCCTTTGAATCCCTTCTGCTATCTACTTTCTTCACTCTTCCCATCAGTCTACCACTAAGCACCGACAGCCTCAAACCTGGTACCTTTCATTCTAAAGTCTACTGACCAACTACTAAGCCAATGAACCAGGCCAACATCTTCTTCTACTTTCAAACTCTTAACCCTTCCTCCCTCCTTTTCTGAATTAAAAAAATTTCTACACTCTGTCCCTAAACCCAGTACCCTTGCAGTCAGAGTCAGCAGCTCTACCTCTTAACCACTTTGTCTACCTATTTTATTCCTACTTTCTAGGTCTTTTAGTCTCTTACCCCCCCCCACCTGCCAAAATATAAACTTTTACCACTTCTCTCTTGCTGCCTTTGTAAGCTTTGAACCTTGCATCCTCACTGTCTAAGTCAGCAGTTCCACCACTCAGCTAGCACACCTGTCTATTATTTCTGCAGGATTTCAAACTCTAAAAAACACTCTAACCCTCAGACACTGCTAAATTGTTATCTGATTGGTTCTGCAGACCTTGATCCCAGCTCCCTGCTGCTATAGCCACTATTTTGGGTCCTTTCTGCTACTCTGGGCAAGTCTTGAACCTAGTGCCCTATGGACTTCAGGCACTAGCTCTGCCACTGTACCAAAGCAGCAACTACACTTAGAGGTGACCTCTCACCACTATCTCCCCCTCTATCATCCTAGTTCCCCCATTCTTTCTTCACTTCAGCACCCTTACCAACTATGCATGTGCACCTCCTGCCCACCTGCCTCTCTCTTCTCCTCCTACTCCTTTTGCCTTCCACCAACCCTATTGTCCCTGTTAACCCTCGGCCTCACTACTCCAGTGTTCCTACCTACCCTCCTGTCCTCCCCTCCTCCTATACCACTGCTCATCCCCCTCCCTCCTCCTCCACACACCCCATATGCTCCTCTCCACCTCACCCCCCATCCGGACATTACCTTTCCTCCCCCCCTGCTCCCTTGGGCATCTGATCACACAAGCCTTCTCTCGTGTGCTGCCCTACCACCCCTGTGCTCTGAAACCCCTTTCTCATCCTATCGCTCCGGCATAAACTCTCCATTTGCCACCCTCTGACCAGAGCAGTTCTCCTCCTTCTACTCCTGACAGGGAACATACATCCCAACCCAGGCCCTGCCCCTCCCACCCACCCACTTGGCCCACTGGTCTCCAAATAGCCTCCATGAACATATGCAGCCTGCTGAAAAAATTTGATGCCCTACAGTGCTGGGCCATGGCTCATCAACCAGACATCATAGCCCTGGATGAAACCTGGCTGTCCAAATCCACCTCTGACTCATTTGTCTCCCTCCCAGGCTATACCTTATACTGGGAGGACTGAGTAGGCAAACGAGGGGGAGGCTGTGCAATCTACACTAGGGACACAATACTTGGACACGCACTCCCCACCCCTGACCTTGTAAATGGGGCCCAGGCTCTAACCCTCAAACTCACCCCGGACCCCTCTAGGGGCCCTCTCTATCTCACCACAGCCTACGTTCCCCCAAAGAACCAGCACCCGGCCCTGGTATCTTTAACTGACTATCTGGCCTCCCTCCACCATAAGGCGGAACAAATCCTTGTTGAGGACCGTAACGTAAATTGGCTCAGCACCTCCTCTTCCACGATCAGAGACTCATTTGCCGCCCAAGACCTGATGCAACTCGTCACCCAGCCCACGAAAATAAACCCTAAGAGAGGAACCAGCACCCTTCTGGATGTTATTATAACCAACCCACCCCAAAAAATCCAAAACATCCAGGTCCTACCAGACTCCCTAAGTGACCACTCCCCTATCCTATTTCACTGGGCAGTCCCCAGTCCCAAACTCAAAGCCCAGACCACCCTCCGCAGGTGCCTCCGCCCTGGTGGGCTGCAAAAACTTAAACTATTCCTCACCCAGATAAACTGGTCCCCCATTCATCGTGCAACCGACATTGACACTGCCCTCGCCTTCTTCACACACACCTTCAACATGGCCTGTGATCTCTTTGCACCCTTCACCAAAATCCGGTCCAAAAAGCAGAATGCACCCTGGGTTAGCCCTGCCCTTCTACAATTACTAAGAAATGGGATAACCTCTGCACCTTGCCACTGAAGCAGGTCGGCTGTCTGATGAGGCGAGGCTTACAATGCAGCCCGGAATAAGTGCTCTTGGGCCATCCGAAGCCAAGGCCAACCATTACCAGGCCACCCTTACCTCCTCCTGGGGCTCGGCCCGAACTTTCTGGGATAATATTAAACAACTAAAAGGAAAATCACGCTCCCCTGCTCCATCCCAGCTCACTAGCAATGGCACTACCACCACCGAGCCTGCCACCATAGCTAACTGGCTCAATACTGCTTTCACTGACCTTAGCTCAGTCCTCCCTAGTAATTTCTTTGACCCTCCCCCCAACCAATCTCCCCCTGTCCTCCAGCACCCCAGCTTCCACCTGCGCAAGATTTCCACCCGGGAAGCCAGACCCATCCTAATCAAAGCTTTGAATAACAACAGTCCCAGCAGTGACTCACTGGACCCCAGTATCCTCAGGCTGGTGCTAGATGAAGTCCTTGCCCCACTCACCAGCCTAATTAACCAATCGCTCTGCCTGGGACAATTTCCCATGGCTTGGAAACAGCCATAATCACACCCATTCATAAAGGGCGACAGGTCATCGACCAGCAACTACCGGCCAATCTCCATCCTCCCCAAAGCCCTGGAGAAAGTGGTGGCCATTCAAATCACTGATTATCTGGCTAAGCATAACATCTTATGCCCAGAGCAACATGGCTTCCGTGCTGGTCACAGTACCAGCACTGCCCTAATTGAATTCTCCAACTTCCTACACTCCTCCTTGGATACCAGCTCCCTAGCTGGTGCAGTGTTCATCGACCTCTCAAAGGCTTTCGACACCGTCTCCCATCCTCTTCTGCTGAATGCTCTCTGCCACACTGGTCTCTCGGCTGGCCCCCTAGCATGGTGCACAAGCTATCTAGCCTCTCGATCACAGTGTGTTAAAATCAATGGGATACTCTCTGACACCCATCCCATTCACTCTGGGGTCCCCAAGGCTCCATCCTGGGCCCCTTCTCTTCTCACTCTATCTGAACACCCTGCCCAGTGCATGCCCTGGCAAATTCTCCTGTATGCAGATGGCGCTGTCCTTTTGCCACCACATAATCCGTCTCCCTTCAGGACACCCTACAGCAGTCTTTCAAGAATGCGAAGCTTGGTTTAAGGAGCGCAGACTCGTCATCAATCTTAAAAAAAACAAAGCTATGCTCTTTTCCCACCCCCAAAACAAAGCTAACAACCACCCACTCTATATCCTTCCTAGTACCAAACAGCCACGGGAACAAGTCTGCTCCTACAAATACCTTGGGGTTACCTTCGACTCAGCCCTCACATTTCACAACCACATTGATGCCCTAACATCCGCCACTAACACACGGCTTGGCATCCTCTTCCGCCATAGAACCTGCCTTCCCCCAAATGCACTCCTGCTCACTGTTACGTCCTCCGTTTTGTCCTTGTAGACTATGGTCTACCAGTCTATAGTGCTGCCGACACGACTGCACTCAAAAAAATTCACTTAACCCTGAATAAAGCCTGCAGATTGATTACTGGTGCCCCCAGGCTCACACACACCTGTCAGCTGTATGACGAGGCTAAACTCCTTACCCTGGATGAATGGCTCCGATATTAAACCTGCCTCCTCACAAAAAAAAACCCTACTCGGGCTCTCCCCCCCGGGGTAATGGCATCCATCCACCAGATCCCACCCACTATTGCAACACGGTCATCCAACAAGACCACTCTAATGGTCCCCAGATCAAGAACCAGCCATGGCCAGAGGTCCTTCTGCTACAGAGCCCCATCCTGGTTTAACTCTCTCCCTGCCCCAATCACCAATGCAACCACCATCTCCAAGTTCAAAACCACCCTTCGAAACCAACTCTTCAATACTTGTAGCTGCTCCTGTCTCTGAAAGTAGCCTCCACCTCGACTTCTCATGACAACGCCCACCGGCCGGCTCTCCACCTAGCTATCCCCACCACCGCTTCCCGGTACACCGTACCTATGTCTAACCTGGCCAGTGCCAGCTGTTTCATTGTATACCTATTAGATTGCTCAATTTTGATACCAACTTGTGTAACACCTGTTCTCAATTACATGTACCCTGTAACCTAAATGTATTTTGTCTGACCTCAGTGTGACGTGGCACCTCTGTTGAATGCCTATTGTTTTGCAAACCTATGCTATGTAACCTAAAACTCTATGTATGTCTTTAATGTGATGAGGTACCTTTGGAAACGAGCCTCTGGCTCAAAGGTTGTAAACTGATTTCACAAATAAATAAATACAGGATCTGCATATCCCATTGAAAAAAAAGGCATCTTAGGGGCTCTGCAAACAGATGGCTACATAAAAACCTCCTTCAGATTATGAGAAGAATGGATAAGGTCTGGGCATGGCCAAGAAATCCCAATGGACAGATGACTGGGCTAAATATAGAGAATTGAGGAATGCCTGCAGAAAAGATATTCGGAGGGCAAAAAGGAACTATTGCCTTAAGCTTCTCCAATCTTCAGTGGGTGGTTCCCAGAGTTTTTGGAACCACATCAAAAATTGTGAGGATGTATGAAAGTATGTGTGTAATATGAGGAAGTATTTTTTCACAGAGAGGGTAGTGGATGCATGGAACAGCCTTCCTGAGGAGGTTGTGGGGTCTAAAACTGTGGGAGAATTCAAGAATGCATGGGACAGACATAAGGCAACTCTTGTGGGGGGTAGAAAGAAATAGGCTGTTGGTTAACTAGGATCTGCGGCCTATCCTGTAGGTAGGGAAATGGGCAGACTAGGTGAGCCAAGCGGTCCTTATCTGCCATCAAAGTCTATGTTTCTATGTTTCTAATTTCATAGGTCAAAGGCCCAAGCCGGCCATAACTGAAATGATGCTAAATGATGCCAACTGTAACAATCTACCTATGATTGTAAATGCCCTGAATGCACCATTCCCTGATCTCTCTGAATACCTTGCAAAATTTAGCCAGTCTCCTGCACCCCCTCCTGACATCCATCATCCTTCAGGACCCTCTTTTCTGCTCAGATCACTCTCCACTACTGAGGTGCTGCTTCTTCTTAAATCTATTTCTCCTCATGGATCTGCTGGTCCAGATGGATTACTGCCCTATTTCATCAAAATGGCAGCTCCAGCTCTTGTTGCCCCATTGCAATAATTTTCAACCTATCTATACTAACCCAGACAGTGCCTACACTATGGAAAATGGCTCAAGTTGTTCCTGTACACAAAAAAAGGGGACACAAAAAACATGGCTAAATACAAACCAATCGCCATTCTCTCTTCCTTAAATAAACTACTTGAGAAGGCTGTTGCCAACCAGGTCTCAGAATAGCTGCACTTTCACAACCTTCTATCCCCTGCTAAACATTGATTCTGAAACAGGGCACGGCACCACAACTGCACTACTTCAGATATCAAATGAAGTCCTCACATCAATGGATAAGGGCTTGCTCATGGGGGCCATATTTATTGACCTCAGTAAGGCTTTTGATCTTGTGAATCACCCGCTTCTACTCTCCAAACTGTCTGTTCTGGGTTTTCCCAGTCTGCCATTTCCTGGTTTGATAGCTACCTCACTGGGAGGAGGCAATTTGTTCAAATTGCAACTGCCGTCTCTGACCCCTCCTTAACCTCTGTTGGAGTTCCCCAGGGATCTATGCTTGGCCATCTCCTTTTCTGTCTCTTTATTAACAACCTGCTTTCACTTCCATGTGTCTCCTCGCTGATCCTTTATGCCATGACATGGTGCTTCTCGCTAGTGGTAAAGATCCCACATCAGTAAAGGCGAATTTTCAAGCTGACTTTGACTTCTTACAAGTCTGGCTTCTACAAAAACAAACTCATACTTAATGCTAAGAAAACTGTGGCTATGCTTTTTGGCTCCCCTTCTAGAATCAAGTTCTGTGCTCCAGATCTTTCAGTACTATGTCTTGATGGCTCCCTGTTGGTATCTGTTAACTCCTTTAGGTACCTAGGAGTCACACTTGACCCATCTCTGGATTTTAACCTCTACCTCATGGCTACTTGCAAGGCGTTTAACTCCAAACTGGGCATTGCCTACACAATTAGATCCTCCCTGAATGATGCTGCCCGGCTTGCTATTCCACAAGGTTTCCTCCTTCCCTCCTTTACATACTGCTCACAAGTATACCTTAATGCTAACAAAGAATCCCTCCATAAATGGAGCACATGTTATAACAGCATATGTCGATTTGCTTTCTCTGCACACAGACTGACTCATCGCTGTGAACTCTACTCCAAACTAAATTGGCTCTCCCCAACTTTGCACAGACTCTACTCTACTGGATGCTTGATTGACAATATCATCAGAATGGGGACACCTGAGTGTCTCTCAATGCTGCTATCTCAACCCTCTCAAGCATATCTCTTTAGGTCATCCGTACAAGCCCAACTTGAAATTCCCAGGTACCTCACAAAAAAGGGGGAACTATCCTTCACTATATCTGCTCCCAGCATCTGGAACTCCCCCATTAAACTCTTTAAATCCCACCTAACCTTTAAACTGGGTCTCTGCACCCACCTGACTGACTCTGATGGCTGCTCCTGTGCTATAACTTGAGACTGACTCCCAGTAGCATTCCTTACCTACATGGCACTTACTGTTTCCTTTCAGTGTATAAAATCTGCATGTTTCCACTCCCTCCACAAAATCATTAGTTAAAACTGTTATTTATTCTTTTGCGGTTGTCGTATGTCCTTAATTATTATTGTTGTTTCATCCAGTGCAAGTAGCCAATGTAAGGGTATTTATTTACTCCAGTTTCCACAGAAATGTGTCTTGCTTTTGTCAGCAATCTGCTAATTTGTTTTGTTCCCACTTCATGCTGCACCATGAACAATTGTCACAAATGTTTGTACCTTCTTTGTACCTTGCTCTCTCTCCTGATTGTACTCTCCCGGGTCGTGCCTGAATATAAGCAATACACTTGTCTAGTGTACCTACCCAGTAAACAAAAAACAAATAAATAAATATTGCTTATATGAAACCATAACAGTTTATTTTTATTTTACTTAAAATTGTGTTACTTGGGTAAGTACACTGGGCCACATAGCCCTTTTACAGGTACGGCTTGGGATATACAAACGAGAAACTTAAAAATATAAAATCCAACTAACATAAAGGCAAAATACAATAAAATACAACAAGACAATGCTCAACACATAATGCATTCAAGTATACATTATATACATCTACAGAAAACAATTACAACTAATGGCAGGCATCAGATGAGATTTGTAAACAGCTTTGACATGATTTGCAGTGTTTAAATTTTCTGATTTCTGGACTTAAGTTATTCCAGTCCTTAGCTGCTGTAAATGCAAATGATTTCTGACCCTTAGACATTTTGAAACAATGCACAGTTACAGTTGTATTATCATCAGTACTAAACATTTTAGACTGATTTGGAGCATAAAAATATCAAGTAAAAGACAGTAACCTTAATTCTCACCCATGTAAATGTGTTGCAATTTTCAAACAACTTACTAAGAGTTAAACCTCAAGGCAATCAAACTACATTGTAACAGGGTACTGTTTCCTATATGCACCTGACATTCCTATTTGTTATATTTTTTACCTTTGGCATTATATTGGCCAAAATCATTTCAATGGGGAAAATAAGGGCAATGTAGCAATTCTGGTGACTCATATGTAATGTAGACTTGAACAATCCCATAGCAATTCAAAAACATTTTATTAATAGAGAAGGCATTGCTTGATAATTACATAAAATTGGCCAAAACAAACTTTACTTAATATTAAAGGACACATATTTTAGTATATTGTGGGACAAGATGAACATGCCAGACCTAGAGATTTGAAGAGCTCTATCTCTTACTTTTTCCTAGATGTACGTAGGTATCTGTACAGTAATACATTTTGGAATGCAACTTTTTGAAGTGAATTCCATATAGTACCTGCTATCCTTTTAGTTCATAGTACTAAAAATCTACATTCTCCCATGGCACACCATGGAGTATGGCACGAACATTGAAACTGGGACTCAGTACCATGATCTTTATTGACTGGGCAATCTATTGACTAGGTAGAAATTATAACCATCCCTTTGCCATATTTTAGCAGGGGAGAAGGTGCCACTTCTTAGCACTGTAGGTGTATATATATATATATATATATATATATATATATATATATATATATATATATATATATATATATTATATTTATATATTTGCAAACACCTATGCTTGTTAATTTATTTATTAGTTAACCAAGTAGGTTTGTTGGGCATGGACATCCATTTACAAGAATAACTAAGGTACAACAGTGCAATATAAGCAATACTCATGATACAAAATACAGATCAGAGTTATACACATTCACATAATGTGATACCATCATAAAATAATTAAGTAAAAAAAAACTCAAATATATACAATAGACACCAAATGGGTTTCAGTAAATACATAACATTTGAAATCAAATTAGGACTTATAATAGAAATGAGTAACAGGTTTCACAATTTAGCAGCTTGGTCAGGGAAATATTTTAGGGATTTTTGTTTTCTGAAGTTTAGATACTACATATGAGGCCAGATATTCAAAACTTTGCCCCGGGGCTAAATTAGCACTGCCCAGTGGGCAAACTTAGCCTGGAGCACAAAGCAAGCTATATTCAAAAGGAAATAGCCCAGTGCTAATCCTGCTGAATATAGCAGACTAAGGAAGCCGGGCAAACTGGTCTGGGAGTGCAGGGCAAAAATAGCCCGGAAATAAGACAGCACTGAATTTAGCAACAGGGAAGTGCAAACTGCAACTGCAGCTCATCAGACTCTGTAGCAAGCCAGTGTTGCAGGTGGAGAACATTGTGTGTGATTGCACAGAGACATTTCACAGCTGCTGCTAATACACCTCTCAACCCCCTGCCTCATCAATCAGGGACAAGGCTTAAAAACATCAGGGACAAAGGTTTAAAATCAGGGACACATCCTAAATATTGATGATATCCACTCAGGAAGCTGGTAGGATAAGTGGTGTAGTGTAGAATGCATTTACTAAGGAAGAACATGTCAGTAACATTAATGTTTGACAGTATTTTATGCTTACAACCCCCACTCATACCTCTCAACTTTTTGTCACTGAAATGAGGGACATAGACATTTTTGGACACTCAAAATGAGGGACAATGAAGGACACAGACACTCAGAATGAGGGCCACATCCTCAAACATGGAGATACAAGTTCACAACACTGTGAAAACCATAGTGTTTACTTGTACAAGGTTTATTTTGGATTTAGTATTTCAGAATATTTAGAGTTTCTGCTTTAAAATCTGAATATACAGCACATTCTCTCTGTGGGCAGCACCTTTTCCATGAGGGACGGATGAGGGACAGAGCAATTTTAAGGGGCAAAATGAGGGATGTCCCTCGTAATGAGGGACACTTGAGAGGTATGCCCCCACTGTTTGGCCACAGAAACACAATGTTTAGCAGGGACAGAGTAAGATTTTGAGGTAAAATCAGGGACGTCCCTGAAAATCAGGGACAGTTGAGAGGTATGACTACAACCAATAATATAAGCCACACACTGCAAAACTGTGCTATGCTGAAGTGAGGCTTGCCTGGGGCTAACCTGATTGCACAGTGCTAACACATTAGCCCGGTGCAAACTGGTTAGCCCGGCAAATGAGCCTACTTAGGTAATCCGTGGGCAAACAGGTATATTTGTATCTCATTAGGTGCTGCTTAGCATACATTACCATACAGTTTGCCCGGTGCTACTGCATGGAGCACAAAGTTCCCCCTTTTGGTCGAAATGGAAGTACAGGCTGGATGCTGCAGGCCAAGGCATGCCCACAGCATCCCCTGTTGGTCGGAATGGATGTACAAGCTGACAGCAGCAGGAACTGTGCGCTGGCAGGTACCAGCAGTGCATACAACATAGCTATGCAGCACTGCAAGCAGTACATAATGAGATATATAGATCCATAGTGATCTATAACTATAGATTAATACAGAGACACATACATACACACTACCAGTGGCCACACATGCCCTGGATGATGCCCCCACTCCACACCAACAGAGGCAGCCCACAGCAGGTGTGGTTGGAACACATGTATGCATGGGGCAGGCATAAGGCAAACCTGCTGGGGATGGGGGTGGGTTTTCAGCTGTAAGGTCACTGGGCTGTGCAGCGCAGCCATCCAACATATAGGGACCTGGGCAGACAGGCTGGGCCAGGCAGCCCTTCACAGCTGTCTGGTCCCTGTTTCCACCTGTGTTGTTACCACTCCCTGGTAGTCTAGTGCCCCCCCAAGCACCGCTCCTGACCCGTGGTAAAATACAAAACCTCATTTTCCCTGGTAGTCTATTGCCCCCCCCCAAGCACCACTCCCGACCCGTGGTAAAATACAAAACCTCATTTTCCCTGGTAGTCTAGTGCCCCCCCAAGCACCGCTCCCGACCCATGGTCTCCTTCCTACCTCAGTCGGCGGCCGGCCGTGGTGGTGAGAGGAGGGCTGAGCCGGTCACCAGCTCCATTCTGGGGATCTATATGGATGGGCGGGTTGTCACTGGGGTGGGGGACCACTAGACTACCAGGGAAAATTGGTGTTTGTATACAACGGTCGGGAGCGGTGCTTGGGGGCACTAGACTACCAGGGGAAATGAGGTTCTGTATATTACGAGGGGTGGGGAGTGGTGCTTGGGGCACTAGACTACCAGGAAAATTCATTTTGTAAGTTACGAGGGGTTGGGAGCGGTGCTTGGGGGGGCACTGGACTACCAGGGAAATACCCGATTTATGTTGTGGTCAAGGGGGGTGTTGTGATTCACAGGGGGGCACCTCCGCATTACCGCCAGCCTTTTTTGGGCAGTAGTTAGCACCGTGCTGCAGGTTGCGCTAATGCCTGTAGCGCGGCACTATACCTTTGAATATGCCATAGCGCAGGCATTCAGGTCCCTTCCCCTCAGTCCCTCCCCTGCATACATTGTGATTTAACGTCAGTGCTAACACCTAGCGCCGATGCTAAATGTCCTTTTGAATATTGCTGTCTGGGGCAAATCCGGTGCTAATCCAGCGCAACGGATTTGCACCCGGTGCTACCCTTTGAATATCTGGCCAATGATCTGGTATTAGATTAGTCTGTAAATAAAAAAAAATTCTGAACAAGCACTAACATTTTCCCATTTAAGGCTTTCTAAACCATAATCCATCTATAAATATTGTAAGCACTGCTTAAATGACAATCACCCCAGAAAGGAAAACAAAAGACAGTGGTGTACTGAACAATCTGCCCTTTGAACAAACCCGTATATCCTATTTAATAAAACCTGATCCCTTGACAGTGAATTGAGAGGAGCAGAGGAATATGTTGTATAAGGATACCATAATCAGCAACAGTTAATTGTCTTGGTATCCATGGTGCAACAGTTTCTACTATCATAGAGAATATTCAAATGCCGGTATGAACTAATTGAATCAATGTAATCCTTGTAAACATGTGAACTGTAAGGGGTACATTCAAGGTATTTATAGCACAAAACAAATTCAAACAATATTTTATCGAATGTAACATACTTCTCGTATTCTTAAACTGTTAAGAGTGAGATTTAGGAAAACAATACTAATTTTAGGATTGTGCAGAATTTTGAAATTACAGCATAATGGAATTCCACAGAATTTCAGGAAATTATGCCGAATTCTTTCATTGGCAGAATCTGCCATTTCACATGCAAAATGATTTTCAGAGAATAATTATCTGCAATGTAAATAATGTGGATTCATTTTCTACACTCCACAGAATAATATTCTGGGATGTACTGTACGTGAGCAGCAAAAATTATTTCATGGTTTACACAGACATGCCTTTTGAATTTTTCAGATACAGAATTGCCATTCCACATCAATTCGGACCACAGAATTTTACATTTCACACAGCCCTACTGGTTTTCATCACTCCATGGTCTGCTACAGAGGATAAACAATTTGACTTGCTGCAGTAGATCCCTTACTGGGATGTGAGGGTGAAACCTAGTTGGGGAGGCAGTATAGCACAGAGGTTTAAGGCTCTGAGCTGCAAATTTGGAGACCTGGGTTTGAATCCCACAGCCACCACTTGCATACTGTGTTATCCTGAGCAAGTCACCTAAACTCCCTGTGCTCCCAGGTTGCACCTATGAAAAAATGTTCATCTTAGTGTGTCTCATCTGGTTAAACAATTGGGAAAAAAAAAAGGTCTTAGGGTCCCATCCCCAACTCTGCAGAGTCTGCATTAGCACCTTGTTCTGGGGATTTTGTTCCTCTTCTTGGAGAGCCCCTCCACCCATCAGGGGTGTGCAATCAGAGGGGGACCTCCACCCTACCCACAACATAGTATCATGCTTGTAGTATCACAAGTCTGAGAACTGCTTCTTATTTGTGCTGGTTTGTTACATTTTAATATGAGAACAGGTAGGTGGTTGCTATTACACCTCTCTTGGGCACTTGCACTATTTCCTAGGCTGGTTACTGGTTGGATTTGGGCATGTGTTCTTGCCTGGCTATAGCAATTCTAACCCTATGGCCATGTGATTGTGCCCTTGTTTGCAATCTGTATTCCTATAAGGTTACTTGAATCACTAAGAAATGATGTTGTGTTTTTGTCATACTAGTTGTGTGCTTGTTTCTCATACCTTCATATGGAATGTGATTTCCTCCCCTCTTATTCACCATGCTTTGTTAAGCATTGTGAACGCCCTCTCCTTGTCTTGAAGATCTTATCTTTGGAGTGATCCCCTGTCTGTTTACCCCATGAAGTTGAACTCCTGATGACAGTACTACCCTGTGGAATGTGTGGAGTCTCCACTCACCAGTCAAAAGATGTGGAAGTGGGAGTTCACAGCACTTGGGCTGCACCTGACTTTCTTGAGGGAAACCAATCAGGTATTTTGGGAGGTGCAAAAAAATCTGCAAGGAGATGGTATGAATGGAGGCTAACAGTTGTGCTTTCATCTCGAAACATGGTGTATTTTTTGACCAGGAAAGAAAGGCAGTTCTACTCATTTGCAGCCTCATCCCAGGGGGCAGGGGTGGGAAGATATAAAAATGTAAACTGACATATTGAATCAGACCAAGGTGTTGGTGGTATTTTTAGTGAATAGGGGAAATCTGGCCATGACACAGGGGAAATTCACCAACTTTTTTCAAGAAGGTCCAGGGCATCTTTGAAGTCCACCTGAACAACCACCATATCCTGCAGATGTGAGATTCGGTTTAATATCTCATCCTGGGCAGGTAGAAAGGATCTCAGTTTAATGTCTCATCCAAAAGGTGATGAGCCTGCCTCTTTGTCATGGTCTGGGTTAGGCACTGGCAGATATTAATACAAATGGCTCCCCAGTAATGCAGGGAGGGACTTTAATCCTACCCTAAAACCTGCACTGAACAGGTCATAGGAACCTATAAACAGAAAATGTCAGCAGATAAAGCCCATTGCTCCATCCAGTCTGCGATGTTTTACCCTAGGCTACAGTGGGACCTACTGTCTTGTCAGAATTATGACCCTTGCCTCCCCTCTTGCCCTTTTGTTTCCCTCTGTGCAACTATTATGTCTTTTACTTACTCCTAGCTGTTCGAAACCATTAATATGAACATATGAACATACAAAATTGCCAGCAGATAAAGGCCAAACAGTCTATCAAGTCTGCTTGAGTGTGCAGCTAGCTATCCCCTTACACTGCAGCTTCCCCTCCCTCCCTTACCCACATATCGGTGACTCTTCTCCTCACTTTGTCACACCCCATTAATAGTTCTTTCACTCCAAAACTGGGTACGGTATACCGGATGTGGCCTCACCAGTGATCTATAAGAAGGTAGTATCACCTCAACCCTCCTGCTTTTAAACCCCTTCCCAATACACCCCCAACATGTTGGTTGACTTGCTGTAGGTCTTTTTACATTGGCTAGAAAGTTTTAAGGAGTTACTTATGGTGAGTACCAGATTCATTTTCCTCAGAGGTAGTATCCAACTAAACCCTTTCCATATCCTGGGGTTCTAGTTCCCTATGTGCATCACTTTGAACTTCTTAGTATCAAATTTTAACTGCCAGACTTTGGGCCACCTCTCTAACCTTGCAAGCCCCTCTGAAACTCCCTAACCCCTTACTCAGTATCTACAGTGCCACAGAGATTAGTGTAATCTGTAAGGAGACACATCTTGCCCTTCATTCCTTCTCCTATGTCAGTGATGAACATGTTGTAAAGGTCAAACCCCAGAACTAAACATTGTAGCTCCCCATCCATGACCTCCCTTTCCCCTGACTTGATCCTGCTTATAGCAACCATATTCAGTCTTCCACTCTGCCAGATTCCCACACATCTAACTAGATCCTCCACTTCACCTAGATCCTCTAACTTCTTCAGCAACCTTGTGTGGCCCAGCGTCGAATTTCTTTCTGTCAAAAGAATAAATCCACTGCTCATCCCTAATCCACAGCTGTGGTTACCCAATCAAAGAACATTTTGTGGTTTGCCTGGCAAGAGCTCCATACCACTAGCCCATGCCGCTCACTATCCTGCAGCCCATTTCTCTCCAGGTAGTCAACTAGCTCCTTTTTGACTCGTGTCTGCATTAATTTATCTGTTATAGAGGTACTGTAAGAATAATGTATCTGTAGTTTCCCAGTAGCTCCCTGTCTCCTACCTTAGAAACACAGAAACACAGAAGTTGATAGCAGATAAGGACCGTGGCCCATTTAGTCTGCCCATTTTTCTACCTTATGATTATGCCACAGACCTTTACTAGGTCAATGGCCTATCTACTCTATTCATACTCATCTGTATTCCACACTTATGCTTATTCCATGCCTGTTTGGAGTCCTGCACTGTATTTATATCTACCATCTCCTGAGGTAGGCCGTTCCATGCATCCACCACCCTTTCTGTGAAAAAGAACTTCCTCACATTACCCCTTAATTGGCCTCCTTCTAATCTCATGCTGTGTCCTCTTGTCCTGCTAATTTTCTTATATTGTAACATGTTAGAATCTTTCACCTTGTTAATGCCCTTAAGATGTTTGAATGTTTCGATCATATCACCTCTCCCTCCTTTGCTCTATGGTATACATAATGAGCTCCATTAATCTGTCCTCATATGTTTTCTGATGCAGTCTCTGCACCATTTTGGTTGCCCTTCTCTGGACCACCTCCATTTTATTAATGTCCTTGTGCAGGTGCGGCCTCCAGTACTGCATGCAATACCCCAGATGGGGCCTAACCAGTGTCTTGTAAAGAGGGATTATTACCTCCCTCTAACGATTTGTGATACCCCTACTAATACACCCCAACATCTCTCTAGCCTTACATACTGCTTTAGTTGTCTGCTTGGATGATTTCAGGTCATCTGTTATGATGATGCCCAAGTCTCTTTCTTCCCTTGTGATTACTAGCAACTCCCCTCCCAACCTATAGGTAGTTTCAGGGTTTCTCTTCCCTATGTGCATGATCTTGCACTTCTTTGCGTTAAACCCAAGTTGCCACTCTTCCAGCCATTTTTCCAGTTTTTCCAGATCTTTTCTTATTTTGCCCACCCCATCTGGATCATCTACTCTGTTGCAGATCTTGATGTCATCTGCAAATAGGCAAACCTTACCCTCCAGTCCATCTGCAATATCACAGATGAAGATATTGAAGAAGACTGGCCCCAGGACGGATCCCTGAGGTACCCCTCTTGTGACATGCATCTCTTTTGACTGTGTACCATTTACCACCACTCTCTGTTTTCTTCCAGCCAACCAGTTTGCCACCCAGTTGACCAACCTCTAACCCACCCGAGCCTATCCAGCTTATTAATCAACCTTCTATGTGGAACAGTATCTGAAGCTTTGCTGAAATTAAGGTAGGAGACATCAACTGCACCCTCTTGGTCCACCACTCTGATTACCCAGTCAAAGAAATCTATGAGATTAGTTTGACAGGACCTTCCTGTTGTAAACCTATGCTGTCTTGGATCCTGTGCGCCTATGGATTCCAGGTGTTGCACTATCCTTGCCTTAAGGAATACCGCCATAATCTTACCCACTACTGAAGTAAGACTGTCTGGTCTGTAGTTCCCTGCCTCCTCCCTGCTACCACTCTTGTAGAGCGGGATCACATGAGCCCTTGTCCAGTCTTCTGGCACCTCTCCTGTACTCAGAGACTCACTAAACAGTTCTGCTAATGGCGCTGCTATTTCCACCCTTAGCTCCTTTAGTACCCTTGGATGTATGTCATCAGGCCCCATTGCCTTGTCCATCCTGAGCTTAGCAATCTCTTGTAGGACCCTTTCTTTTGTGAAGGGACTTGTGCACACCTCCCTCCACCAGTGTCCATCTTGCTGAGCTGTGGGCCCTGTGCTACCTTCTCCTCAGTACATACTTAGCAAAAAATCATTTTGGATTAGAACTAAGTCTGCTAACCTCCATTCTTTTGGAACCACCCAATTATAGTGAGCTATTCAATATCCCTGTGAGGGGTTCATCTAGGTCTGATGCCAGTTCCCTGAGCACCCTCAGGAGCATCCCATCTGGCCGTGAAGCCTTATCTATTTTCAGAGCTGAAAGCCATTTTCTGATCCTTTCTTCTATAATTACATCTTGCCTCATTTCTGGGATATCTCTTGCAGTAGCCTTTATACTGCTGCAAGGCAAGGTCCCACTATCCTGCACTGTAAACACTAAGAAAAAATAGTCATTAAGAATGGCTGCCTTTTGCTTGTCAGCCTTTATTACCCTGCAACCCTTTGTCAACCTAATAATTGCCCCTCCAGTCTTAATTTTCTCCCTAATATATCTAAAGAACTGTTTCCACACTTTACCATCTCCACAATACACCATTCCATGTCTGCTTGTGTATCCCTGGCAGTTTTCATGGACTCCCTCATCTTTGACTGCTATTAACTTCATTCCTCTTCATCCTGTTTTTCCTTGTATTTACTGAAATATCTTTTTTTAGCTCTCACTGCTTCCATGACCTTCTTTGAGAATCAGATTGGCCTCTTGTGCCTGTTTCTCATGGCATGCCTTAGTAGCCTGTAGAATGTCTCCTTTAATTACTCCCCACCTTTCCTCAACCCCCCTGATTTTTCCACTACCCAGCTTGTACTTGACTATTTACCTCATTTGGTCAAAGTTTACTCTTCTTAAATCCAGGAAGATCCTGAGGAAACAGAGAGCTACACCAATAAGTGTGTGTGTGTGTGGGGGGGTTGCTGAAAGCACTATTGTTGAAGTTCACATGCTTCAATATTTGGTGGCTTTTCAATCCTTTAATGAGAGATTATTTCTGCTTTTCTACCACTCATGGTGCCAATATATTTGGGTCGGTGGCTGGGCTCCTCTCAGGCTACTATCTCCTTATCCATTACTGTTCTATAAATCTCAGATCGTATTCTGGTGTTCCTAAATTTGATGTGGGGCTCAGACCTACCCAGGTGCTTCTCTTGACAGCTGGACCCATTTCTCGTGCATTTCTTGATTGGATCCAAGAAGAAGAGATGAACTTTTGTATTAACAACACTGTAAAAGAGTTTTTGGCCATGCTTTTTGAGGCATTAAAAGACATCCTGAGTGCAATATCGTATGATAAGGCTCAAAGAGGTGCAAACTTAGAGAATCAAAATTAAAAGGCTTGGATACCCAGCTAAAGGCTAAGGAAGCTGAGTACATGAAGCTTCCCTCTTCCACACTGACAAAGCCCTGCTTGTGGAAATGTTGGGTTTAAGATGGCAGCTTATTGCCTTGACATTCTGCAAACCTGAAATGTCCTTTCTTCAGACCAGGAATCAATAGTGGCATGGACTGAAAAGTTGAACAATTGCTGTCATATTAGCTTCAGAAACAGCATGCTGAGCAATTTATTCTGGCCTTAAACTATGGGACTGTTATCTTTTACATGATTCTGGAGGGCATTAATGCAGCTTTGAAAGATTTTTGTGCTACAAAATATTCTTCCGAAAGCTCTAGAGAGCACATGCTCTATGATCCTTTTTTCTTCTGCCTATCAATCCTGTATCTTACTGAGGATTAATGTGCCTCCCCGGAAGCCCCTTTCTCTATTCAGGAGATTAAGGAGGCTTTAGCCTGTCTTACTCCTCATAAGGTCTCTGGTTGAGACAGCATCCCAGTTAACCTCTATCAAATCCTTAGCCCTGTTGTATGTCCTATCATTGAGGAGATATTCCCAGATGCCCATGCTTCTGGGTGGCTATGCCCTGCTCTTTGTTAGGCCAGAATCATGAGCCAACCCAAAGAAGGGAAGGACAACCTGTCTTCTATGAGCAATAGATCTCATTCTCTGATCAACACCAGTGCTCAATTCCTAGCTAAGGTGCTGGTTCACAGGCTGTACAAACTCCTCCCCTTCTCATCCACCCCTCCGGTGGGATTTGTCAAGTGGAGGACGGGACTGGACAACTTGAGGTCTGTGAACAATTTCATGCTGGTATCAAGCTCTGCTGTCACTCCTGCTGCAGCCTAACTGTGGACTCTGAAAAGATGTTTGACTGTGGAGTGGGAGTATTTCCATCTGATTCTCAGGACAATGGACTTTGGCCAGGTTTCAGGTAATGGGTATCAGCCTTATATAATGCTCCTTCCTCAAGGTTCTGAAAAAAAAACAGTTTTCAGCCCCATTCCCCTTAGCAAAGGGTACCTGCCAGGGTTCTCCACTCTCTCCAGTGTTTTTTGTGCATGCGATTGAGCCCCTAGAAAATTGCCATCAGAGAGTACCCAGGACTTTTTATCTGGTTTTATCTATATATTGCCCTAAATGTTATGCAGATGACCTTTTGGTCCTTCTCTCAGACACCTCCAGAGACATTCCACCTCTTCTGGAACTACTTAGCTCCTTTGTGGCAATCTCAGGATTGAAGGCCAACCCCTTGAAAATAGAGATCTTTCCCCTTAGGTCCTCCTGTGCATAACCAATGATTTGTAGATTTGGACTAAAATGGTCCCAGGACTTAATTCAGTACTTGGGTATTCACCTTACTTTTGGTATCTCACACTTTTGTTCAGAAAACCTTTCCCCTCTCCTGAAGGCAATGCAAGAAGAATGTGATCAGTGGTTCACCTGTTGATGCCTGGTAGGACTGCAGTCCTAAAGATGATAACTGGTACTAAGATCCTCAACTGAATGTATACAACTTAGAATCTTCCTGTCCTGGTTCTATAAAATGGATGCCCTACTGGGTAACTTACTAATGGAAGGAAAACCTCCCAGGTACACTCAATCAAAACTCTGATTGTGCTGCACGAGATGGGGTTGAAACCTTCTCTGGTTTTATGGCCTCCACATATTCTTTATGAGTGCCCAAATCTGTAAATGGTTTATGCCTTCAACCTACTACATGCCACTCTGGACCTGTATGGAACAGAAAATGGCAGGGAGAGGATGTCCAACAGTATATATCTCTGCATCCCTTCTGACATATTTAAAGTCTTGGCCAATTATACCAGCATCAGTGACTGTCTGAGGTAAGATGCAATTACTGACAAAACTCCCGCTTACTCACCTGGACATGTCCCCCTTTGGAAGAACCCATTTTGCACAAATACAAATAACCATTCCCTGGCCTTTGTGGGAAGCCAATGGAATACAGACAATTGTAGATATACTTCAGCCTGTGACCACACATATAGACTCCTTTACTGGTTTTCAGTCTTGCTTTTCTATTCCCCACATAAACTTCTACAAATTCATGCAATTATGAAATGCAATTACATATCGTCTGAGAAAAGGGCTCTCGTAATGTCCTCCTGTGGTCCACTTTCTGCTAATGAGATGACTAAAAGCCTCTCAGGGCAAAGATGGCAAATCCTATCATAGTATTCATGATGGTATACCTTATTCCACTCGTAAAGTCAAGTCAAAGTGTGAATCCTGTCTTGAAATTGTTGTGTTAGATGCTCAGTGGTCCACATGCCAGATGGTAGATTTCAGTGCCTGCCCTGATAGATGGAATTGCTTATAAAGAACAGGGTTTTGCATCACTGGTACTGTACCTCACCACAGCTGAAGTCCTTGGGTCTGCCTCCAGATTACAAATGTTGGTGAGTAGCATTGATGGGGTTGATATTTTCCATATGATGTGGTTGACCTGGAGTGCCAGAACTTCTGAGAAGAGGTCTGCCTTTTCCACTCTACTGGGGTTCTGTGTGCCCCTCTCCCAAGCCTGTTGCTGCTTGACCTCCCCCCACTGCCAGCCACACCCTAGGGCAGATTATTTTGTGGTAGGTGGCTGCAAGCATTGAGGCTAAATGCCTCATCATTTGCCAGTAGTACTCAATGGCAGTCCCTTCATTGACAGAATGACTGTCATAACTAAATCAACAGGTGCAGCTCACCAGACTTTCTCACATGGCAAATCAATCTCTTTCTTCCTACTGCCAGATATGGTCTTTTTATCTTACATCTCCCTCTGTACTATGGGCCCACAGTTCCCATTTAGGGAGGCAAAAGACTCCCACAAACCCCCTTGAGACTGGTTTCTGCATCACTCTTCCCTTACCCACCAGAAGGAGAAAACTGTTCTTGGACTGCAGATCTATTTTCAGCCCTGCAGGGTAGGCTGCCTGCATCTTGCAACCAGATCCTCCCCCTCTTCAGGACTCTACACTCTTTGGAGGAAACAGAGCTATAGAAACATAGAAACATAGACAATGATGGCAGAAAAATACCAGTGTTCCACCCAGTCTACCCAAGTTCCCTATAAGCCCTGGGTTCTACAGATCCTTCACTGTCCTAGCCCTCATCATTCTCCCTCTCATACTCTGCCCTGATTCTGTCACCAAAAGCAGCCACAAAAACCTTCATTCTGTCCCAACTGTGCATGAACCTCTAACTATTTTCACACTCACCATATCAGTTGGCAGATTGCTCCATGTCTCCACCACCTTTTCTGTAAAATAGTAAATCCTCATGTCCCTCCTGAACCTCCCTGCTGTTGGTTTCTGTTGACATCCACATGACCACAAGCTAGTATTCAAGCTAAATAGTTTACTGCAGTTCACTTTGTTAATTCGTTTATGTAACTTGAAGGTCTCTATCATAAATCACCTCTCTCTTCTGGTCTCCAGCGTGTATATGTTCAGTACCTTGTGGCACGCCTTATATGACCTGCTGGTCATGAATCATTTCTGTTACTGTGCTCTGCACTGTCTTCAGCCTATTCCTATGCTTCCTAGGGTTAGGACTCCAGAACTGGGGGCAGCAATCCAGGTGTGGTCTCACCAAGGATCTATATACAGGAAGTATTATCTTTTCTTCTGCTGTCAGTGTGCCTCCTGATACATCTCAGCATCCTACTAGTCTTGCTATAAGCCTTATTCCACTGACTTGATTGCTTTAGGGTGTTGCTGATGAAATCTCCAAGATCCCGTTCCTCACTCATAGTGCTAAGTCTCACCCCTCCCATCCATTACTCTGTGCTGTGGATCTTGTTCACTATGTGCATTACCTTGCACTTTTCTGCACTGAACTTCATCTGACAGACCCTTAACCACCCCTCTAGCTTTTGTAAGTCTCTCTGAATTTCCTTTATTCCATCATCACTATGCACCCTTCCACATAGCATTTTGCCACCTGTGAAGAGATACAATATGCCCTGGATTCCCTCACCAACATCACTGATAAACATGATGAAGAGCACCAGACCGAGGACAGATCCCTGTGGAACCCTGCTCAAAATCTTCCTCTCCTCTGATTTAACCTCATTAACCACCACCCTCTGCTGCCTCTTTTTTAGCCAGTTACCTACCCAATTTACTCTGACTTTAGCCACACCCAGAGCTACCATCTTCTTCAGCAGTCATCTGTGAGGTGCCAAGTTGAAAGCTTTGCTGAAGTTGAAGTAGAGAAAATCTACAGCATGGCCCTTATCTAATTCTCTCATCACCCAGTCAAAGAATCAGTTTAGTCTGGCAAGACCTCTCTGCCATGAATCCCTGCTATGTACTATCCCAGAGACAATTGCTCTCCAAGTAGCCCTCAAGGTCCTCTCTGACCAGTAACTCCATCAGATTCCTTACAATAGAAGTGAAACTGACAGGCCTGTAAGGCAAAGGCAAGGCACATTTTATTTTTCTGGCTCCCAATCCCAAAGGTTCTGGGCACCTTACACAAAAAAAAGATAACAATACAATGGTGAAGCAGTTCTTATAAAATATCAGTATTAAAATTAAAAAACATAAAACCATACAATGAGATTAGTAGTAAAATAAAGCAAGAACATTTATAGCTGTTGTTTCCAGTTTGGAAGGGCGAAGTATTGTCAGAGATTCACCTCAGGGAAGGCTAATGAAAACAAGTGAGACTTTAGCCCCTGCTTAAAAGCCTTGACATTCTGGGCTCTTCTAACATTTGCTGGCAGGGAATTCCAAAGGGTGGGTCTGGCAAGACTAAAGTTCCAGTCGCCGGATGTTTTTAGTCTCACCCTTGGAATGTTGAGGAGCCCTGTAGCCAAGGACCAGAGGGAGCAGGTAGAGGTGACAGTTGAAAGGAGGTCTGCCAGGTAAGCAGGACCCAACCCCTATAGGGCCTTAAAGGTGAGCAAGCTCACTTTGAAGATGACTGTCCACCAGACCGGCAGCCAAAGAATGCAGGACAAGGGTCACATGACTTGACCTAGGCAGGCCAGTCAGTAACCTAGCTGCTGCATTCTGCAATAGCTGCAGCTTCCAGAAGGTCCCTCCAGTGAACCCAAGGTATAGAGAATTGCAGTAGTCAAGTCTTCAGGTTACAAATGCATGTACTAGCATTGGCAAGTCTTCATGTGGAATCATAGGCTTAATCCTGGTGATGTTCCTCAAGTGATAAAAAACACTCTTGACAAAAGAAGACACCTGGGCCTCCAGGATCAATCTGCTGTCTAGGATCATGCCAAAATGCTGCACTCTGGTACAGTCCAGCAATGGGATCAATCGCAGGAGTAAACCAGTTACCACTCCAGCTGCACCTTCATCACACCCATGATGATCAATCACCATAACCTTTGTTTTCTCTGGGTTTAGTCACAACCAGCTGGAGGACATCCAGTCATTGATTTTGGCAAGGCAGCTGTTCAGCACGTCCACGGCATTTTATGTTCCAGGGCCAAAGGACAAATACAGCTGGGTATTATCTGCATAGCAGTGAAAACCCATGCCATATTGCTGAATAAGTTCTCCAAGGGGAAGCATGTATGCCATGAATAACATCAGTGAAAATATCAAGCCTTGAGGAACTACACATGACAGGAGCTTCAGGGATGAGGAGAAACTCCCCATTGTCACCTGTTGCTTCCTGTCGGAGAGATAGGACTCAAACCAATGAATGACAGTGCTGGCAAGCCCACATAATACTTGAAGGCAATCCAAAAGCATGCTGTGATCCATGGTATCTAATTCTGATGACAGATCAAGCAGAACAAGAACTGACCTGTCCCCTCTGTCCTTAGCCCTAAGGAGGTAATGTTTCACCCTAACTAATGCCATTTCCTTACTATGCCTTGTACAGAAACCTGACTAGAATGGCTCAGAGATTTCAAAGGACACAAGGTGAACCTCAAGCTGTTGTGCCACAAGTTTCTCAACAACATTGCTCAAAAATGACAAGTTGGAGATTGGACGGCAATTAGCTAGGATGTCAGGGTCGAGAGATGGTTTCTTCAGAAGGGGTCTTACTACAGCCTCCTTCAAAGCATCCAGGAAAACACCCTCCAACATCAAACACTGGACAATCCCAGCAAACACCAGGCCAATGGTCTCAGTGCATCTCATTAAGTACCACATCGGGGTTGGGTCCAGTTCGCAATATATGTGCTTCAGCTTTACAATCATCTCAATGACTTTGGCCAACTCCACTGGTTTAAACTCCTCCCAGATGAACAGAGGGCAGTCACCCCTCTTGAGTTGACTACTGTGAGGCACATGTCTCATTGGGGCAATTCCTGCCTGGGTAGAGGACACCCTGTCAGAGAAAAACAGATCAAACTCCTCACACGAGGTGAGTGAAGCAGACTTCTTCGGCTGCAGACAGGCAGGATGTAAAAGCCTGTCTACAGTCCAAAAAAGCTGAGCAGGTCTGTTTTTTCCTTCAGCAATATCTCTAGACAGGAATTCTGCCTTTTTACGGTTGATTGCCCCTTGGTACTCACCGTAGTGAGTATGCAAGGCCAGTTTGTCCTCTTCTGATCAGGTCTTTCGCCAGCAATGCTGTAACTTTCTACTCTTGATCTTCATTGCCCTGAGATCGCCATCAAACCAGGGAGATCTCAGGTGAGAGTGTGTACATGGGCTGGAGAAGTGATATTGAGCACTTCAGAGACTGCCTTATTATAAGCAGCCACCACTTCACTAGGTTCATATTTGTTCCTTGTACCCATCCCTTATGGAGAAGAACTATACCTACCACCCTCCAATCCTTCAGAACTACCTCTGTTCTAAATGAGCTATTGAATAGACCTGCCAGGAGTGCAGCCATTTCCAATGTTAATTCCTTAAGCATCCTCAGATGCAACCCATGTGGTCCTAGGGCCTTATCTATCTTTAGGGCTGCCTGCCATTTTATGATCCTTTCACTAGTAAATATTGACTGCTTCATCTCCGGGACCCTCTTCATGGCTGCTTTGGTGTTGCTCTCTGGTAAGGGCCCACCATCCTTCCAAGTGAAAACTGAGCAAAAGAAATTTTTAAGGAGAGCTACCTTTTGCCCATTCTCCTTTATTATCCTAACCCCTTCAATTAGCCTAATTATCCCTTCCTTTTTTTTCGGCTTTCTTCTAATATATCTGAAGCACTCTTTTTGTCCACTCTTGTACTCTATAATATGCAGTTCTATGTCTGGTTTTGCCTCCCTAACCACACTCTTTGCCTCTCTGTTTCTCAGTAAATTTTCTCCTCTTTCTTCCTCCTCCTCCCCCTCCCTTTCATTATATTTATAGACGGTCTTCTTCTGAACCCTTACCACTTCCCTGACCCTTGCCAAGAACCATTACAGTCTCTTGAACCTGTTCTTTTTGGTTACCATTTTCATGAATCACTTTGATGCCTCAAGAACAGTCCTTTTATATGCCCCATCAATCTTTCACCCCACCTATGTTATCCACCCCTACTAACTTATCTCTGACCAGCTCCCTCAGCCTATCAAAGTTCACCCTTGAAAAATCAAGGACTTCAGCTCTTGCTTGCAGTTTGCCAGTCCAAAAGGCCAGTTCTAACTAAACAGTTATGGTAGCTATTCCGCAGTGGTTCCCCTACTTTCACAGTTCCTTCCACCCCCACGTTTGTGAGTACCACCTTGAGATTTGAGGTCTGCCTAGTGGGTTCCTTGACTAGCTGTATCAGTAGACAGTCATGGAGGATGTCCAGTAGTGCTTGATTTCTGGCACTCCAAGCCATTGGAACATCCAATCCGGTGTCCGGCAGATTCAGACCACCCACCACTACTGTCCCTTTAGCTACCCCTCTTTCATGTTCTTCCCTGAGTTATATGGTCCCTTTCCTCCCCTTGCCTCAGGGGTCTACAGATCATCTCCAAGTGCATTTTCTTGCCTGAGATTTATGTTAGTTGAACCCACAGTGCCTCTGCTTAACTATCGCTACCCCTGATATACACATCTTCTGCCACTTCGATGCACTTCTTGACATATAGGGCAACTCTTCCCCATCTAAGTGCCCAGGGACTGTCTGTTCCAAGTCATTATTTTCTGAAGCCCATGTGTCAATGATAGCCATACTGTCCACCTCGGTGTCTTCTATCAGTGCCTGGAGCTCCCTGATTTTGTTACCTAAGCTCCTGGCACTGAGGCATACCCATTTCCATCTGAACCTGGTCCTGCTTTTCTGCTACCCATGTGCTTACCTTTTATTCTCATCCATTTATTGGTACTTGTTATCTTTGCATTCCACCTCTGTAAATTCCTTCCCCAGTCCAGTAAGAACCATGGCCCTCTTTGTAACCATTGTGCTGCAACAAGCCCCCAGATGTGTGAAAGTACAAGCCAGGTTCCCCTCCATCTCATGTGCCACCACTATATTCCCTCCTAAGCTGGCAACTTATCCCCCCACCCCCTATGCCAGTGTCTCCAGACAAGGTATGTATTTATTTATTTGTTTGTTTATTTATTTTATTTTAACTTTGGTAATCAGGTGAGTACACTGGCAACAGATGCCTATTTTAGGCATGACCCATGTGCAATCGCACAACAGAAGAGATAAAAATGTTTGAATACAGCAGACCGCAGTTTACAGTAAAAATTAGGATGTGCATACATACAATGCAAATGCAGCAAGTAATGGAGAAAGCAATTCATGTTATGATATTATGGTACAGGCAGTGCAGTAAGTGCACATAAGGAGAGGGAACAAGAGAGAACTTAGCTGCAGCATTCACAGACATTTAGCATAATGTAATGATCTTTCAATGTTTTTGTGAAGGCAGAGACTGTTGAGGTTTATTTTAACCAAGGGGGTATTGAGATCCAGAGTGAAGTGGCCTGATAGCTAAAACAGCACTGTCCCATATTTGAGCAGTGCAGTGGGATCCTGATGTTATTATTTGTGGTTGGATGGGAGAAAGGCATGTCAATTAATGTTATCTGTTTTGGTAGGTACAGCAAGTGGGGGGGCTTGAGTGCATGTTTTTTTTTATAAACCTGGCAAGTGTTAGACTGGCTTTGAGCTCTGGTAATAGGTCATTGAAAGTGTGTAATGAGAGGCAGTGGTGTGCATTGTTATAGTTTAAAGATGTGAATTTGGTGATTTTGTCATATAGGGAATGCTTTTTTTGTAGCACTGTTTGGTTGGCAGTCTCGATCAATGAGCCATAGTCTAGTGTGGGGTTGAGATTAGCCTGTGCAATTCTGGATTTGGTTTCTGGTGTACGGTACTTTTGGATTCTGTACAGGGATCCAAGTTTTGGTGTAGCAGGTTAGTTGTGTTTTGAATATGGGTGTCAAAGGACAGCATTGGGTCTAGGTGTACTCCCAGATATTTGAAGCAGGTGACTTGTGCCAGTTGTGTTCCATTTTCTGCATGATGCAAAACATCGGGGTTGCTTTATTCAAGTTGTGTATGCTGCCAAACAGTATAGCTGTGCAGAATGGAAACATTTCAAATTTGTGGAATTTCAATGACATTTCATGAAAATCCTTTAAATTTCATGGAATTCCATCAGAATGTTGTGGTATTTTTAAAATGTAGTAATTTGGTCATAACTCAGCTGGCATTTAAGCTAGAGCTGTGAAATTTGGCAGGTTCATTTTTATCATAGCGTATCAATAATTCACCAAATATCTTTAAATCTGAAGGTATGGTTTCAGAACCACAGGTGCTCAAAATCTGTAATTTTATTTTTTGTGCAAAATTTCATGAACATTTTTATCTGCATATACCTCAGCTGCTTATTGGGTCAGAGATCTTAAATTTGGCATGATTCCTTGATAATAGGTGTGCTAACAATGTGCCAGATTTCAAAATAATATGATGCATCATCTCAAAGTTATATGTGCTCAAAATCTCTGATATTGTTTTTTGCAGGACATTTTGTGAAAAGATTTCATATGCATATAACTCAGACACGTTTGGAGCTAGACATGTGTAGATTAGCACAAATAACCTTTTTGTAATGCTTATAGAATTGTCGAAATATAGAGAACATTGGATTAGAGATTTTTAAGTTATAGGAGCTAAAAACGTTACTATGTAAATATTTGCAAAATGTGAAAACTCTCAACAATGTGAATGTTTGTCACTTCTATGCTCTTGCAGGCATAGACACAACATTTGACATGCATATCCATAGTCAATGTATCCTGGATTGTAACACAACTGGATACATTGGTTTAGCAGTT
This sequence comes from Neoceratodus forsteri, assembly GCA_016271365.2. Classification (NCBI taxonomy): domain Eukaryota; kingdom Metazoa; phylum Chordata; order Ceratodontiformes; family Ceratodontidae; genus Neoceratodus; species Neoceratodus forsteri. Next base: position 113,955,596 of record CM028136.1, on the reverse strand, counting down.
TTAAATTTGCAGTAGAAATAAAATATTGGTAAAATGTTCTCAAATATTTATGGTAGCATATTGATGAAGCATCCAGAATTCTTTTTGTGGAATGTAACATTAACAATGCACATATCACTACTTCATTTGATAAGCTGGGCTGAACTTTTTGCAGTCCTGCTGTTCCTCTTTGGGTCACAACCCCCCTTCTCTTTTGACTTAGCCTGATTGACTCAGTAGAAAAACGATCCCACTAATATCCTCTTTGTTCCTTACAGTAACAAACTCCCTTAAAATGTGAGTCACCTACTCCTTTTCCTCTTGACCGACCCTGTTGGAATAGCCAGGATTCTTCCTTCCTGCTGCCCAGACATTGTCTTTCCTCATTGCATCTTTATGAGTATCTCCAAGTCCCACCCTTGAATGTACATCAGGCTCCCTGGATCGTATATTTACTGGGTGTTATCCATAAATATCCTACATTCAGGTTGGAATTGTTGACACTTTGTGCTTCCTTGCTCCAACCTAGAAGTCTGCCACTGTTGTGATACCCAGCTCAGTTGTCCATTTCTTGGTGAAACTGTGCATCTAACTCCTGAACCGGGTGACCACCTGTACTTCCTGCCTCTTATACCCCTATCCTTTAACTAGAATCCCCCAGATAAATCTTAGTGAAATTAACAAATTCCAGTTTTATGGAATTTTTCATGAAATTCTACAATATTCAAAAATACTCATGGAATTTGACTTTAAGTTATAGATGTCACTTTGCAAATTCTGGCAGCAAGCAATTAATAAAATTGACGTACACAGGCTCCTTGTAAGGTCTAAGAACCTGCCAGATTTAATGGTATTATATTTTCTAGTTTTAAAGTTTCAAGCGTTTAAAAAAATTGTAGTTTACATTTTTGCAGACCTTAATTTTTACATGTTGTGAAAATTTGACAACTTTTAATTCAATCCCATTTAAAGGTGCAAATATGAACGTTTTTTAGAAATGATCATGTGGTATAGCAGTTTAAATGTTTCAACACTGGTTAAATTTGGAAATTGTGTTTGGGAAATAACTGAAATTTAAATTTTGTCAGCATGTTTGGCAGGCTGTAACTCATTCCCATTAGAAGCTAGAAATCTGAAATGATGTATGTATATGATTGCAGTGATAACCTGTATAAATGTCAAACTGTATACATTTCAATGAATCCTATCATCATTGTACTAAAATTACAGAAATCAAAATTGTGGCAACATTTTTGGTTACCTATAACTCAGCTGTTATTGAAGCTTGAGACATAAAATATGGTGCATATACCCATACTGGGTACTTCTTTAAATCCTGACATTGTGGAGAAATTTGGATAAGAAAGTTTAAAATTATCTCAAAATAAGTGAAAATTAGATTGTGATTAAATGTTTGGCCAACCATAACTCCACCCCCCTTTCATTCTACTACTCTAGAATGTGGTACACTTAAGTTAGCCATTGGGTCCTGTCTATATTCCACATTTGTTGTTATTTGGAAGTGTGCTATACTTTTAAAAGTAAAGTAACTGAAATTTTAAATGTGGCAAAATTCCTCAGAATGTTTGCAAAAATTCCACAAAATTCTATGGAATCGGAATGGTAATTCTGAGGGCATACCACTGGTGAAATTTTATATTACACACAGCTCTAATGAACAGCATAGATTGAATTTTTGGGAGGTTCAGGACAATTTTTGTCTTGCACAAACCATTACTGTAGTTTTGTGAAACTGTTACCCAAATTGTTATTTATTGTGTTAATGTCGTAGCTATGTGTGTATAAAACTGCATCATTAGAATGAGGAGAGTGTGTATGGGATTACAGACCATTGGCAAATTGTTAATAAAAATGGAGAAGAGGAGAGGCCACAATATTGAGCCTAGGGGGACTCACTTGTGATATTGTTGACACCAGAAACTGTATTGTCAACTTTCAACATCTGCTTCCTATGGATCTGATAACATTTGAACCAAGCTAGAGCAGGGTGACTGAGGAAAAGTTCATTTAATTTGTGAGTTAGTACATACTGGCCAACCAGATCGAAGGCCTTGGTTAGATCTACAAACATGGTGCCTGTTAGTAGGCCCTTATCAATTGCATGATAGATGGCATCTGTGAGCACAGCCAGGGCTGCATTGGTGCCATGTCTGTTTCTGAAACCATGTTGTTCCCTACATATTAGTTATGTTGCTGAAGGCACTTGGTTAATTAGATGTGAAAGATTTTCTCCTGCAGTTTAGCTGAATGTCATAGACCTGAGATAGAGTGGTAGTTTTCGAGTAATGTCTTTTTACCCTTCTTTTGTAGTGGGACTACTAATTCCATTTTCCAGAGATCTGGCACAGTGTATGTCATAAAGGACTGGTTGAAAATTTAGTTATGGGAGTCATTATTTAAAGGGGGAGTGAGTCTAAGGAATTTAGGAATCAGTCTGTCAAGACCAGATGATTTGTCAATTTTTAAGGAGTTAAGTAACTTAACTTTGTTACACATAACCATTTTAATATAGAATTGAGGTCAACTTGGGTTTCCTTCACTACTTTGAGGTACAAGATGCCGGTGTCTTGTGGATCTATATTTGGTCAAGTTGCAGAGGTCATTGAAGAGGTCTACAACTTTAGATGGCTTGGTGTAGCTAATACCATTCAAGTCAATTGAGGCGGGTGGGTGCTGTGATTTGGTGTTCAGTAGGGAATTTACAAACTGCCAGAATTTGTTTGGATCATGAAAGTGATGGCTTTTGGCCCTGTATATTTTGTGCTTGCACCTATTTCTTAATGATCTGTAGGTGTTCCAGTCTGAGGCAAGTTTGGTTTCCTTAAATTTTACCCAGAATTCATTTGTTTTGTGCATTAATGCAAAGATATTGCTTGTGAGTAAGTTGGATCTTTTGTTTTTTAAGGATGTAGTGTCATCCTCCCCTTCCCAGGTTGCATCTTAAAGTACTGTACCACAGCTTGTCACTTGCTTGCTGTTCATATGTTTTTATTCACAATTTTCAGTATTGTTGTTCAGGTGAACTGTATAGCACTGTTCGTATTAATGACACCACCCAAGTTTCTTTGTTTTGTATTGTGTGTTGTATTTGTTTCTTATGGAAATGTCAATAAAACTTTAGTAACAGCGAAAAACATATGAGTATCTGTGCCAAGGGGTCTCAGTGTAATGGGGTCCCTCCTTGTGCTAAGTTCCGTGGAACATAAAATTGTTGCGGATTATTGAGCCTATCATCTTCCAAGTCAGAACAGATAAGGAGCATTATTCCCACTCACAAAGGACTATTGCTAAGTAGTCACACTCATCAATCAGTGACCCTCTGGACTTTGTATAGCTTTGTGCCATGCACCATTGCTTAACACATTATGACCGTACATGAAAAGACGCGGGCGTCACCACATAAATGTTCTACATGGCCTTTCACAAAGTATGGTAACCCTCACAAACATGTTTGTGGACTTTTGTGACACACCTTGCCTAATGAACTGCTATGGTGAGGTGGAAGGAGTTTCATAAAATCTGCCACCAGAACCCTGGAGCCAGCAGGCAGTAAAGTTGCCTGCTACATGCAGCTGCTGGTGCATAGACTTTAAGAAACTGGGTTAAGTGGAGGTTTCCACTGGATGTCAGGGAGCTAAGTGAAGCCCATTACGATGAAGCCCAACTCTGCAGGATTCTGCAGTAGAATTACTGTAGCAAACAATGCAGTTTCAATAGGAGTTAATCCCTTTTGTCATGCAGGAAATCCATGACACTGTGTTTCATCCTGGTGGAATTCACTGTACAGGTGTATGGGGAGTGGGTGGGGGCACTTGACCACTCTTAAGATGTGACTGTTGTGGTAGAAAGATGAAATCCTATCATCAAGAACTGAGTGGGAAGGAATAAAACATCAGAGTGGCACCACTCAAAACCATGACCTGTCAGCATGGCATAGCACCATGTGACTGGCATTATGCCATGCTGCAGCTTCTTGGTAGCCAAATACTGTTATGACAGATGGTGAAAACCCTTTTGCAGCAATTAACATCTAGATAAAAACTGATCAAAATTAGTATTTTTTTACGTAGTGCTGTTCAGTATTTCAGAAGTGCAGTATCTTAAAGTCTTTTACAAAATGATCAGCTGAATTTTTGTAATGTAGTAGCAATGATGTGCAAAGGTACATACTCAGCAATGGACTATTGAATTAAAACCAGTTTCAAGAGAAACCAGTCAGACTAGATGGACCATCTGTCTTTTTCTACCATAATGTTCTATGTTTCTGTATGAGTGAATGTTGGCCAGGGCATCAGACATATTAGCCGTTTACAGTTTAAAAAAATAGAGACTGAGACCCCAATTCAGTGTCCATTTGAATAATGGTGCTTCTAAGTGCAGCATCCTGCCAACAATACTGCACTACCTTGCCAGCATTGTGATTGTGTACAAGTGTTTGATATGGGACATGAATCCATGACCTTATTGCCTAAGCTGGGTAGTCAAGGTTGATACTGATGTTGATAAAGTGTTGTAGTGGATTGTAGGTTGCTCATTAGCCATTTGTTACTTAATTGAACACTTCTGAATAGAAACAGTAAACATACTGAATAATAAAAGGATACAAAAATGAGGCAATGACAAAAAGACAGAAATCCCATACAATATGAAAAAATTACCAAAGCATTAAAGTAAGTTCTCCCACTCCAACAAACTCAACCAAACCCCAGGGGCCTGATCGGAATAGGGGCAAATAGCATAAGCAGCATATGTGGTTTGCTTGTTTAAACAGAACCTACCTGAGCAATCCATTATGAAACTGCTGCTCTATAACCTAATCCCCCAATTGTGTGCAACAAAGCTTGCTTTCTCAGGGGAGTGACAGGTACATGGCATGGGGTCATAAAGTCATGGCAAAAACAGCATGGCAAACAGTTAAAATGCCATATGCTATAGAGTCGGTGAAAGCACAGACTGAAACAAAAACAGCACATACCAGGGAAAGAAATGGCAGACATACAGATTTTTTGTCCCTCCCACACCCTCTGAAACTAAAATATCTAACTCCAAGGGGGTGTGGACGAAGGGGAAAAGGGGAAACTCAGAATGGGGGGGACTTAGTTTTGGGCAGATGAAAAAAAAACAAATATCCAGGGATAGGGAATCAAACCCTGATCTCCTGGTTTACACTGCCTCAGGTACTTATGCCTTAGTCACTCCACCATGAGAGTGACTCAACCGGGCATAGCACCTGAGGATTTTTCAGCCCTTCCTCCAATCTGCAGTCAACAACAGGGGCAGCAGTAGTTCCCAACCACTATTATATCCCTGCTGCTCTAAATACAGGTGCTCTTTACACCACTCCGTTATTGCTGCATTGTTTCAACAGCGCTATATTGACCCCGTACAAATGGACACAAGTGGTTTGCTTGTGTGGGCATGTGCAGTAAAGACACAAGCCAGCAAATTACTTATGACCCAGTGGAGGGTGTATATCTGTGCAGACAGCAGACATGTGCACCCAATGCAACCACTAAACTCCCAGAGAAGGATACCAGTACTAAAATAAGGAGAGCTATGCAAAAAATCTGCTGTTCAGATACAGTACTGTATATTGAGGAAACAGAAAGAGTGTGCAGCTGGGAAACATTTGTGTAATGATGTAGACCTATGCCTGTGCACTTTGATAGGGTATTTTGAAAGTTTGTAATTGTTGCCATACAACCTCCAAGGCCTGACATAGCCTCTACTAACATGGTGTGTGGCTGCTGCCATGTCTTTTAATCCCATCTTCTTGGATAGAGTGAGTCACAGTAGTGGGCACTGATAATGGCCTGATAATTGAGGATTTTGTGGAAAGCAAAGATGGGTTAGTTTATTTACATGATTTGGCAGGAGAGAGTGGATGCCTCCATCTCTCTTGTGAGCTGGGCTGTTCACTCTTGAGTGTATCAACAGTGTGTGGGCAGCACTATTGCTTGAGCTGCGGTCCACCCCTGAAAATCAGAGCATACAGTTTACAGTGAAGTTGACTTATAGGGCCCAATTTTCTAAGCCCAGATGGTGACACCAGGAGTCTGCATCAAACAGAATTGACACAAGTGGCTCCTTGCAACAAAAGTTGTGACAAACCTTATTTTCAAACATTGGCTCACTCAAGCACTGGATCCCTTCTACCCAACTGGTCCTGCATCAGGGTTACACCCAACATGGGGATGAACTATGGTGCTAGGTGGTTTGTGCCATGGCTGGGTTGCCATATCCAGCAATATGGGAATCTGGAAGCCCCCCCCCCCCAGTGTACACATACAGCCTGCCATTAGACCATCCCAGAGATAGTGTCACCTGATGTGTACCAGTGTTGTGGCCATGTTTGAATGGGGGGGTGACCCAGTGGCCCTCTCAGGAAGGCACCAATATATCAATGGCCACCTGCCAGACCACCGCTGTAGTGGCAGGTGGTCTGTGGCAGGTTGGACTCCACACTCTCCCCATGGTGGAGCTGGTGATCCCCTCATCTGTCTGTGATGTCCTCCTATTACACTGTCGAGAGCAGTTGTCACCCCCCCCAGCCTGACCCATCCCAACCCCCCAGGGAGCCTGGGCATGCCTACAATGACCTGTCAGCCACCAGGGCGACTGGCTGGTGGGTTGCCATCACTGTCACGGGTCCCACAAGCTCATCCTGTGGCTTGTGGCATTCCTGTCAATTGTGTCACATCCTTGCTGCAGCTGTTGGCATACAGAAAGCCCAGGGAATTTGGCACCAGGACCCTGCTTTTTATAAAATTGGGCACAGGATCCCTGGCACATCCAGAGTTTGCTGCAGCCCTAGATCATCACAAATTGTGGTGATCTATGGGATCTTTGAAAATCAAGCCCATAGTCTCAGCGCTGGACTTTGTAAAAAATTTACAGGTTTTCTCACTTTTAGATTTATATAAAATATATTTCAAAAATGATTTGCCAGATGACTGAATTGTACTTGACACCGCATTTTCAAGCATGATAGATCTCAGGTGGAGGTACAAAATTCAAACTGCATATCAGTTCTACATGCATCAATATTCATACAGCAAAGCTACAAAAGTGCAAGATACATGATTATAACAAAATTGGACACATAAAGTGAAGTCCGCCAGGATGAAACACAGTGTCACAGGTTTACTGCATGACAAAAGGGATTAACTTCCATGGAAATTGCATTGTTAGCTGCAGTAGCTCTCCTGCAGAATTCTGCAGTGCTGTGCTTCATCCTGGTGGGCTTCACTGTGTATGCATGTAAAGCATTACTGTACATGGATTCTGTGCTAGGTTTTACATTAAGCAGCAGTATTTGGTAGTCACCAATCGAACTGGCCGGCTATCAGACCATAAGAAAGGATGGAGCAGGAAAGAAAAGGGGGGTTCTTATCTACCTGAAATCCTCTCTAAATGCTACCCTGGTTGATCTCCCCACTCCTAGTGGATCCCTGGGTGAGGTAGTACTAATGAAGCTTCTCCTTGGTAGCACCAAACCTCTCATTATTGGGTGTGTCTATCTCCCACCTCATACTGCCACCGCCTCCCTTGAAGCCCTCATAAGTGCCATTCACAATCTCCCCCTGGGTGAGACCATCCTCCTCGGAGACTTCGACCTAAACTGGCTCTCCCCAAATACCTCCAGAACCAGGAACCTAATACTGGATGTATCACTTACCCAACTGATCAGTTTGCCCACCCGGCTCAACACCAAATTGGGCAACCACTCCCTACTTGACTGGGCGCTGGCCTCCCACTCTGATTGGATACTGACTGCAGGGATCATGTCTGACTCCCTAAGCGACCACTCCCCTATTTTCTGTACCTGGTCCAATAAACCCCCAAGTCTGCCCCTAGAGTGATTGAAGCTAGGAACTTCAGCCGCTTTTGTACCCGCTGATCTCTCCTGATCTACTGAAGGTGAGACTGGGGCCCCATTGTCTCCCTCCCCACTATTGGCGAGGCCCTAGACTATTTCACCAATTATTTCCTCTCAATCGCTAACTAACATGCCCCTGGAAAAACTCAGAGTACAGGTAACTGCCACAAGTGGTTAAACCCTAAACTTAAACACACCATGCCTCCGGACAAGGCATGGGGTCACTACAATCCTCCGGATGCAAACCCGATGGGAGAAGTACCGGTGCCTGAGGAACCAATGTAAAAAGATGTTAAACAGGCCAAATCAAAATACCTCAGGGACCTCAAACTGGCCACCTAAGTGACCCAAAGAAATTCTGGGGCCACATAAATGCTCTCCTTAAGGGCTCCTCAATGGAACATGATGCCCCACTCCAAATTGGGGACTCAGTCTCCAATGACTCTTCTAAAGTGGCGGAAGCCTTCAGTGCATCCTTTGCAAACCCCAGCGGCCACCTCCCAACAGTGCCCGTGACACCCTCCCTCCCCCTCACAGACTGGGTGCCGCCGCCCCTTATTCCACCTGAAACCATTTGAACCCAACTCAGTACTGCCCCTCCTGTGCAAAATAAAACCTGAGTCCTCTCCTGGCAATGACCTCCTGGAGCCCCGGCTGCTGAGGGTCACAGCTCCAGCCATCACCTACCCCGTCACCCAGCTCATCAATAGATCCCTCCAAGAAGGGACGGTCCCCTCTAAATGGAAGGTTGCAACCATTGTTCCAGGCCACAAAAAAGGAACTCGGGACAGAGTGGAGCACTACAGGCCTATCTCTCTTCTCTGCCCCCTGGGTAAAATTCAGGAGAGACTTGTCTATGACCAACTACAAACCTACCTGGAACAACACCTGCTCCTCTCCAAAGTACAGCATGGCTTTCGGAAAGGTCACGGCACCGACACCGACCTCATCCAGCTAACATCAGACATACTCCACGCCATGGACCTAGGCACCCCAATGGGTGCTCTATTTATTGACCTATCCAAGGCCTTTGACTTGGTCAACCATGAGCTTCTCCTTACCAAACTCCTCTGCCTCGGCCTTGATCAGCTCGCACTCTCCTGGATCTCTAGCTACCTTAGAAACAGATCCCAAAGCATCCACTGGAGGGGAGTACACTCTAACCCCAGACCCATGACCTCCAGTGTACCCCAGGGCTCCATCCTGGGCCCCTACTATTCTCACTATTCTTAAATGACCTTGAAGGAGCTTGTTCACCATGCAACCTTATCCTCCATGCGAATGACACTGTAATCTATTACAGCGACCCCCAACCCTCGGTTATCGCTGCCAAACTTCAGGCCAGCCTCTCAATGCTCGAACTCTGGTTCACTGCCAATCGCCTAAAACTTAATGAGGAAAAAACAAAGGCAGTCCTCTTTGACACCCGACGGCTGGGCAAAGACCGTAGTGGGTTGCTCCAACTCTCATCAGCCCTTGGTAGGCCTATTGAAGTCGCTGATCAGTTCAGGTACCTTGGGGTACTCCTTGACCAGGAGTTAGCCTACAAACCTCATTTGGAGGCCTTAACTAGATCCATTCACCAGAGGCTTGGCCTCTTATACCTCTTGGGCAACGCTCTTTCCGGAGAAGCACGACAAGCCATTGCAAACTGCAACCTCATTCCCTCACTGCTATATGGCTCCCCCCTATTCCTGTCACTCAGCGAGGCAGAGCTAAACAAACTCACTACCCTTTACCACGGCATCGCCCTCTTTGGAACTAACTCCTCCCCTAGGAGGCATCACTGTGAGGCCCTCAATGACCTACGCTGGCCAACCCTACAGCATAAACTAACCTATGCCTCCACCTGTCTCACATATAAACTCATCTCCCTTGGCCACCTGCCTCACCTGAGTGACCTGCTCACCCCCAAAGTTTCCCTCCGTAACCTCCGGTCCACCACTAGTTGACTACTGAACATCCCTGGCATACGGACTAACCAAGGTAAACGCTCCTTTCAGTTCACGGCCCCCCACCTCTGGAACTCACTCCCCACAAGATTGCTAGACAGGCCCTCCCAATCCTCATTCAAAGCAGGTCTTAAAGCATACCTCATTGAGCTGATCCTCTGTGGCTGCAACTGCTAGTTCATGTCCTTATCCACATACCCCTCCCTATGACAAAGGACTAAAATCTCTCTCTCTCCTCTTGACTGCCCAGAAGCAAAAATCCAATTAATGTCGTAGCCCTTATGTTATGAAACTGTAATTGTCTTATGTATCCCCTGACTATGAATGTACTCATATACTGTGTTACTTTGTGCATACCTACTGTAAAGTGGTTGGTTTTCTCAACCCCGGGTCGCCCCTGAAAAAGGGACCTTGGTCTCAGTGGGCTTACCTTGGTTAACAAAATCTAAATAAATAATAAATAAATAAATGTTCTTTTTTCAGCAATATTTGTTTTTCTGGCAAAAATATCCATATACCAATTTGGCTTTTGGTTTTCTTCCATTCCTTAACTAAGATATGGGATTTTGACATTTCTAAAAGTTCACAATCCCATGCCATGCCCTGTATGAAAACATTTAATATCACAATACAGTGATGTGATGTTTACCATCAGAAACATATGGTAGCACAGTACAAATATATGTGAATTATAAGTCTAGCATGTACAATCAAAAGGTATCATCAACAGAAGAGATTAAAAAGTTTTAGTGGCAGCCATCTTTAATGACTTGAGTCATTAATTCCAAAATTAGCTACAATATAAAAGTTTTTCAAAAATATCCAACAAAAATCAAACATACACTGAGGATGAAACTAATGTTGTCAGATGATATATTTAAAAAACAAATGATGAAATGTTTTGCCAACTGATAATGCTGATTTAACTCCATTTTGGAAGCGTTTGACTTCTAAAAGTTAGGTAGAAGTTGCTCAGTAATGCAGGAGGTGTGTATGCAGCCTCTAAAAGGAAACAACTAAGAAAATTAGGTATTATCCAGTTTTGTAGCCATAGAAGTAAAAAATTATTAATTTTTTCTTAGAGAAATTACATTGTACAGTGACATTTGAATTAAATTACAACGTGTCTGTTTAGGAAATGTTGTTTTCCGACATTTTGGACATGAGCAGTATTCTGACTTCAAAATAATCAGACTAAATTACAAATTTCAGCTCACTGAAGTCCAATCCCAAAAGAATATTCAGCATCCTTTACGAATACTGAACTCTTCTCATCTTGGAGCCAGTGTAGTGTAGAACGGAGCAGATTGTGGAATTCTGCCAGCAGAATTCATGCAAAATTTCAACTCTGCTTCTGTTATGATTTTTAGAGTTTCATGTTGAATCCTGCAGAATTCCGAAAATAATTTCTGTGTAAATGGTGGAATACCTTTCTGCAGATGACAAAAACTACAGAACACTTGTCTGTTGTTTCCAAAAATCTGTGAGTTATGTAAGCTGTAGATTATTATTCCTTGAAAAACATTACACTTTTGAAATTTCAGAATTATGCTACCAACAGAATTCCACAGAATTAGGTAGAATTAACCAAAATGTGAAAATTCTGCACAGCACTTTTCTGGAGGTAGATTGTTAGTGTGCAGTCCTACAGTAATGCTCAGTGTCATGACATGTTCTTGTCTAGTCATTGCAATCAACACCTTAGGACATGATCTGTTGGACAGAACCATCACTGCTAATTGCTTAATTGGTATTTGTTTCTGATCATAAGCAGTCTGTTCAAGAAGGCAGTGCATACTAAGCAAACAAGAAATGTGACAAAATGAGGACTTCAAGTCCCTTTCAAGCACACATCCTTGGCCCAAAACTCCATTGATTTTAGGGCCCCAAATGGTTTAATGAGCTACCTGTCATGCTGACAGGAGGCTCAAAGCTGAGCCAGTTCAAAAGGGGGCTACAGTCCCACCTTAACAATTTAACTACCTGTAACTGCACAAGCATATAATGAACAGATCCTCTTGTTTTTTCCCCACCTTTCTCTCCTACCCCTCTTCCCCAATCCCCCCTTTTTCGACATACCACTCTCCTACACCACCTTACCCCTCCTCATTTCTCCCTACCCACACCACCTCTAGTTTTTTTGACAATGCCACTCTGATTGCTTACCCCCTCCCCGATCATCCCCCTAACATAACATGGCCATATTACTGACATGTTCATTATTTCCAGACTATCCTGACCCTGCTACAGTTGATGTAATTGCACTTTATCTATTGTTAAGATGTACCTGAAACTAACAAGTCTTGAACCTCATGTGGCATTACAATGATTTCATGATGCCTACCATGTGATCCCTGCTATCTATATTGTATTGCATAGCATTGTATTTGTATTGCTCTGTTTGTCCCTGACTTGGAACCTTTGAAAATTAGTCTTTGACTCAAAGGTATTAATCATAATCAAAATAAATAAATAAATCATTGTGTGCCTAGTCATTACTCAGGGTGTCATGACAACAGCGTCAAAACATGGCTAGACAAGAAGGAACATGATGCTCAGCACCACTGTTTATCTGTCCACAATATGAAAAGCGTGTTCATACAGAGCTTCTGTTTACAGTACAATTAACCCAGTAACACCTTTCAAGAACACTAAAGTCATTACTCATATGGTTGCATTTTTTTTTAGTGTTAATATGTTTAGAATGCACTATCTGTAGTCTGGATGTACTGTATACATTTGCCTGCTGCTACATTATAGGCGTTAAATGGAGCAGAAAGTTTCATTTTAATGATGGTGGATAACAATACTGTTAATGAGCTGCAGTACCTTTTCCTTTTAAACTGGAAAAGGTGCTTTCTCAGATCACCAGCACTGATAATTAAAAATCCAGATAAGCATTAAGTATGCAGCTGCAGCAAATCTGAACTCCTAATATTCTTATCTTCGGTGAGGGTTACTAGACTCATGGAAAATTAAATTTGTGATAGTTTGTAAAGTTACATTAGTTCAACTTTGAAGTAGTTTGATGACCCACTCTTAATTGAAATAATTATCTGGGAAATGACACTTTGATTCTTGTCTTTTTGAGACCATGAATTACTGATATAAAGAATAGCCTGATTGGGCAACTTATGCAACTATATATTTACTCAATATCTGATTGGCTGACAGTAAAGTCTAGAGGTTAGAGTAACGAGCTGTGAATGAGCTTGGTTCAGCAAACCTGGGTTTGATTTCCCCAACCTCCACTTGCATACTGTGTGACTCTGAGCAAGTCACTTAACCAACCTAAAGCTCCTGGGTCACCCCTGAAAACAGGCAATTGTGCCTAGTGGGCCTTACCCAGTTAACAAAGAATAAAAAAAAAAAAAGGCTTCCAAATCAATTGGTATTTGAATGAGTATAGTAAGTAAGGTAATTTCCTGCTAGGTTTCACGGGCACACACAGTGAATAATCCAATGTTTAAGTATAATTACCTGTCTAAAATCCTCACATTTTACTATTTTCTTTACAGATGAATTCAAGTTCTTCATGAAGCGACTACCACAGAACTATTTCCTCAATGCATCAACAATATTGCATTTGTGGACAATGGATGCCAGCTTTCAGCGTCGCTTTGAACAGCTGGAGAGCAGCATGAAACAACTCACCAGCAAGGCACAAAAGATCGTCAACAAGCTTTTTACCCTCAGTAAGAGGTGCCATAAGCAGCCTTTTATCACCCTGCCAAGACAAAGGTATAAAACATAACACTCACTGATACGTCTTTTTTCCCCAAGGAAGATATTGAATGTGAGACACGGGGGAGGAAAGGTTGTTGTTTTGTATTATGCTTTCTGAAAAAGGCAGTACATGGAATGTGCAGTCACAAAGCTTTTATTTGTAGATATCCTTGTTTCAAAATTGACTGCATGTTCAAGAGTACCTGAGAGGGCTACCTGGTAGCAACTGAATCAATAGCTTGGTGAAAATGTTTTCTATGGAGTAAACTTGAGCAGTGAAGTGATCATACTCAAAGCTCTCAGAGGTATGTTATTTGGTGAAATAAAGGGCTTTGAAACTCTTAGATTTCATTTTAGTGATTACCAGCAAACACTTCACTAGTGTCAGTTTATTATCGATAATGTTTCAAGGTACTATGGATTTAACATTAGCCCACTCACATTTCATTAGTTTTCAGAGGGTTAGTTTTTGGGTACTAGATGTAACAAAATCAACTGAATTGTCTGATTCACTAGTTGGGGAAGGGGAGTTATATGTAGATTAACCCAAAACTGTTCTTTCTGTTTGTGATTCTCCCAATGATTGGATTAGGCAAACATCACAACATAAGGATTACAAATCCATTTTCCAGTAATCATTAGCAGAATTGCAGGTGGAAAAGAAAACCAGTGATTCTACTAATACAACACACCCAAGGCCCCCTGCCCACATGGCATTTTTAGCAGACAAATTAATTGTTTTGGTTTACAAATTCTGTTAAAACACAGCTATTCCTCTTACTCCGTTTGTGTGATAAAGGACCAAAAGCCTGCTTGTGCTGTGTGTTAAACTGTGATTTTTCCTTCAAATTGAAGTAGGACCCCCCGCTGAGTGTGATGGGAAGCCCTTTTGCAGTGAACAAAGTCAACTTGTTATTATATGCTTGCTACAATGAGAATAGGGACAATAGATACGCTAAGTAGTTTCAAAATACATTATGCCCACTATGGGGTGTCCTGTAGACAGTCATGTGTTTCTGTTCCTTGTGAAGAAGGCAGCAGGATATTTAACAGTAACTAGAAAAAGTGGAACAATGCTGTAGCAGTTTGCCTTACTGCACACATTTCTTTCAGAAAGACTCTTGACTTTTTGTAAACTTCAGGCAGAGTTTGCAGACATTTGACTGAATAAAGCCTCTGCCATGTCTGTAAATGATTTTGCAGACTTCAGGTGGCACTGTACATTTAGTGACATGTCTCAAAATGTTTTATCAGGTGTGCAGCATGAAAATAGTCTCATTATTGTATACTGGGAAGAGTATTTACAGAGAATATCAGAAATAGCTATTGCAAAACCTCATTACAACCTCACAAATGCAGAAACATTATGCATAATTCAAGATCAGGTGATAGCTACATTTATAGAGTTCCTAGAAAAAAAAACATTTTTAACCAACACCATAACGTCACTCTCCACCTACACCACAATCCCACCCTCCACACAAACAAACACACACACACACACTCTGGGGGCCACTTTCTTCTACATTCCCTTCCCAACCGGAGAACCACATTAGGTTTTGCATCCTATTGTTTGCTTTCATTTTTATTTTATATCATGACATTGTTAAAATAGTATTGCAGAATGACAAGAAAAAAATCTAGAAATTTCATTGGCCAAGAGACATCACTTGGCTATGCATTAAATCTCTATAAATGTATGGTCAGGTGCTGAATCTCATTTTCCTCCACAAAAACCTACCTTGAGCCATTTTACAGGTGCAATAAGCCCCTCCAGGGAAAGCACCATAGGATTTTGATGCACTTTCCAGGGGTGTAAGGAAACTCAGCCTATGACCGTCTACCTTACTACACCCTTGGGTGATGCATTCATATCCTATAATGCACACCCTGTCGTGGCTTATTACTTACATCGAGGGTAGCCAGCCCAGTAGTGCAGTCGTAGGACTACTGCTTGTAATGCTGGTGACCCAAGTTTGGGAGTGAACTCAACTCATGGGGGTCATCTGGAGGGGAAGATTGAGCATCTGAAGGACTGCTCCTCTCTCACCTGGTGGATTGTATCTCCCTCAATGCACCTGACACCTAGCGGAGACTGGGTGTCACAGCAATAGGGAGACACAAATGGGCATGGAATGCAAACAGACATAATTGGTTCAATTCTGAAAAGGAAGTATTGATGCAAGGGACTTGCATCAAAAGATTTTGATGCAAGAATTTACTTGCATCATAACTTGAACCAGTAGGGATTCTGAGACGCAGCTGCATCAAATCCTGACACAGCTGCACCAAAGCCCCTTTATTCCATGGCTGAATCACACAACCAGGTGCACCAGGTTGCAAGGGGGCTTGTTCCACAACAGGGCTGCAACATCCCTTATTGGGGATTTTGTAAGCACCGCCATGGACACAGCAGGGGGCTTCACTTAGATCAGCCAGGGGATGGTCTATTTAGCATCTGCCACTGGGAGGGGGCCTCACAAGAAGCTGCTGAGGGCTGAAGGGCCATGGGAGGTGGCTTGGGGGGTTGGGGAAACAGCTGGGAATGATGGGTAATGTGGCACCTGGCAGGGTGCATTTGGTGTTATATGAATCTGTTCTTGTCTAGCAATATGGAGTAGCATACTACATAGTACTGTACATATTATTAAAACTGTACTACTGTACTGTGTAGTATTTCACTCCATGATAGACATGAACAAATTCATATATCAATAGGTACAGTACTGTGTAGTATGCTACTCCGAGTTGCTAGACAAGAACAAATTCATATAACAGCAAATGCACCCCGTCGGGTGCCACATTACAAACATCATTCCCAGCCCCCCCTCCATGCTTCCTCCAGGTAGTACTCAAGTAGATTGCTGATTATTGAGCACTGCACTTTTGAGTGACTCAATAATAGCACTCTATAAGACAGCGAGTGGACAATACTTCGCTATATCCTGTATAGCGAGTATACCAAGGAGCTATGCTCATTATTACAGGATATAGCATCCTTTGTGGCCAATTCGCACCGAGCTGCTTGCATAGCATATTAGTGTACACCACCACTTGCAATGCAAGCAGGCCCAGGTCCGGTTATAGGCAGAATTCTTTAAAAAAAAAAATCCAATGACATGCCCCATGGTCTGCACCCCCCTCGGAGTTGATTATTTAAGTTGGGGGGGTGTGGCGGTGTGTGGGGGGGTGCAGCCCCCCACATGAAAAAATTATTTCTGTGTGATTTGGTAAGTATTGTAGCGACTGTCGCTATTTGCGATGCTCAGTACAATATCCATCGCCCTTTTTACTATGGGCTCTAGTTTGTTCGCTCTATGTGATAGGCAATCTTTCAGATTCACCTTTATCACATAGAACCCTCCCCCATTCTGCACCTGGAACCCCACCCTGTCCAGCACAACATTACTAGGTACTTTTCCCTGGTACTCAAGTGGCCCCCCCTACCCCTATGTCCCCCAGATACATGTAAATCCCTTCCCTGGTGGTCTAGCACCCCCCATTCCCTGGTGTCCCCTGGACATAAATAAATCATGGCCCTGGTGGCCTAGCAGCACACTCCCCGGATCCCTGTTGTCCCTCAGATATATTACTATTGAAGACCTGGTGGTCTAGCTTCCCCCAGTCCCCAGTCTCCCCCAATACAAGTTATGTAACAGTCCTTGGTGGGCTATTGTACCCCCCACTGCCCCATCCAAGTAGGCAGTGCCCCGGCAGGTACTGTATACAGTACATGCTCAGTGAATGACAGCCAACTGTGAGCTGTCCATTAATGCCAATTGGCACATACTGTTTATTTATTGTATTTATTTATTTTGATCTTGGATTAACACCTTTAAGAACAAGCTCATTTCATAGGTTCCACATCAGAGGTTGTACAAAGTGAAGTAAGGCCAGACAAGTTGAATGCATACATCACAATAATAGGAGAGAAAAATAAAATAAATTCACAATGTAAATCACAGTAATTAAATTAGCAGCTAAGGAGACATCAATCATCCTAAGAGGAAGTAGGGGCAAGTGCTAAACGAAGTAGGCAGATGGTAAACAACCAGTGCAGAGGAACACAGTATTTCAGGGCTTAGGAACGTGAGTGTAGGCCGGAGCCAGATGTCAGGACGGGGGTGAAAACATCTGCCCAGGAGTCATCATCAGAGTAGAGGAAAAAGAAGTAAGTAGTAGGGGAGAGAGTCAGGAGTGGGTAGGGCAAAATGGGACCAATGTAGAAGGAATATTGGTGACAGGAGTGGTGACCTAAAATAAGAGGGTGAATGGGGGTGGGGCAAGGATGGAGGTAGGTGAAGGTTGTATGTAGACAGGAACTCCTACCTCTGCCCTTTCCCCACCCCCATTTTTCATTGTCTTTCAACATGGAGTAGCATACTTCAGTTACATGAATTAGTTCATGTCTATCATTATGGAGTGGAATACTGCACAGTAGAGTAGTACATTTTTATTAATAGGTCCGTAGCCCAGTAGACCACCAGGAAAGATATGTACATGTATCTGGGGGACATCGGGGAAGGGGGGTTGCTATATTAACTGTAAAGATATGTCCCTATTTATTAGGGAGATTGGGGATGGGGGAACCTTTGCACTATGAAACCTTCCTCTGCCTCCTCCCATGCCCTTTATGCCAATAGACACTTCCTGGCAAGCAGTTTGTTCCCCCACCACCATCCCAGCCCCTCATGTGTTGTGCCTGGAAGGGGGGTGGATCCTTGCAACAATTACCACAGGTCCACTAATTGTTTGGTGTGGCACAGTACTTGTGGCAAACCCAGGAAGTTTGGCGTTTGGACCCTGATTGTTATAAAATTTGGAGCAGGGTCCATGATGCACCCAGAGTTTGCTGCATCCCTGTAGCCACACAACTTGCATCTCTCTAAGGGATCTTTGAGAAACAGGCCCAATGTGTCACTGCACGTCAGATGTCCCAAAAGAAAGAAAGTCATTTTAAAACTTTATGGCAGATGGGATAAAGAACAGCCCTTCACAGGCCTGTCATCACTGACCAGGCACCACAACCACATCATTTATATGACGGACAAGGGCAAGCCCCACTGACCCTTCTATGAAATGTAAGCCATGGGAGACTCTGGGGGTAAGTCCTAGAAATGGCCAATGATCAGGCTGGAGGGAACATCCAGAGGAGGTTTTGTGAAGCAGCAGGGAGTAAACTACAATAATAAAAAATTAAAAAAAGTAATGAAGGGCAACACAGGACCATGAGCCTTCTGGTGTGCCATAATGTCATGAACTTCCTTTCCAAGATATGGTGGAGCAAATTAGATTCTGATGGAGAGTAATGGATTTGGTGGGTATGGAGTTTCTAGTGACTGACATTATTAAATCCCTAGCTTTAAGGACTAACCTTATATAGTCACTATGGAAAACAAAACATGACGATGTTACGAATTGTGTTGAAAAAATATTTGCAGATGACGCACCTTTGAGTGTTTTTCTTTACCACCTTCCTGTTGCTGTGTTTTGCAACAATTTCCCACCATCGATTAAGCTGATTTTAGAAATGCAGGTAGCACTAATACTTAACTATCACTGTAGCAAGATATGTTTGTAAAAACCCTGCTTTTGCTAAATATTTTACTGCAAAATGCTATAGTCTTGCAGAATGCTTGGAAATTATGCATTCCTGTTGGCTGCTAGTCTTGCCCCTCCACCTCATGGCAAGTTCAACCATAATGTTTAAGCTTTGCATGCTCCCAGTACTGACCCAGTTCAGCCAAACATACCATTTAGACAATGTTTCTCAAGCCTTTATACCTTGATCACAATCTTCAGCACTTTCTCAATCCTGTAGATATCTATATTAGATATGGGAACCAGAATGTACTCATTATGTGATCTGACAAGTGATATATATGGGGGCATTATATGATCTTTGCTCTGTATACATTTTTCTTGACGAATTCCTTGATTTTATTTGCTTTGCTAGCTGCTGCCTCACTCTAGTGTTCCCATTTAAAGTTATTTTTGATCATTTCCCCCAGATTATTTTCCTGCTGAGTTTCTGAGGTATCTGTCTTGTTTAGGTAGCATCTTGCATTTAGATTCTTCTTAAATAGCTGCATCCCTTTGCATTTTTCAACATTTAAGTTAATTTGCCATTTTTCAGCACATTTTCCAAGAATGTACAGGTCCCTTTACATTTCATTAAACTGTTGCTGAAATATCAATCAATCCATCAAATCTGTTTATTGGTCAGACAGGTATGCGATTACAATATAATTATCACAGTACATAAAGATTTATAAACAATACAGTACATAATTGTTGTCAACAGCATTTTGAATAATTTAAAATACACAATAGCGCAATACAAATACTGATGCATATTTCCCATTATCACGGGGTTTTTTTGTACAGTTGTACAAATGTGCAATATTATTCACGTATATGTGATTTTCTCTTATCTATAAGGTTACATAAAGATATCACATTTTCCAATATATGTACAGAGTTAGATTTAGCAAATATGTTGCTATTTGATTTCATTCCAGTTTTAAAGTAGATACTGTATCCTCCAGAAATGTATCCCTCATCTTGTTATACAGTGGGCACAGTATTAGACGATGCATTTTGTCATCCTTTCTGACCTGACATTTGCAGATACTCCCCATAGCCTCTCCACATAAAGTTTTCATTCTTTGACTTTCAAAGTATTTAAATCTATAACTTTGTAAGTAGTTTTCTCCTGATTGGGTCTTTTATGACGTTTAGATAATTTTTGAAGACAAACTGCCTTTTATTGTTTGACATCCATTTACTGATTTTGTACTGCTTCCTTAACCCAACATCCCTTTGTATATATGCATCTCTTAATCTTTCTTTTATTTTTATATGCACCTCTTGTATTGGTCTAGTATGTATGTCTATTATGTAATTTAATAACCCATATGATTTGATAATTTTTTTCACAATCTGAAAACTAGGAAATGTCTCATTTTGGCTGGCGTATTTAAGTCTCCTCTATCCATATCCAAGGGAGTCTACTCTCCTCCATCTTATATGATTTTAACCAATACATTACCATTCTTTCTTCTATATTGCATTGTTTTGGTATTTATCCATTCTCCATCCTCACCAGTACTGAAGTGGCTCCATTTAGGAGATGTTTATAATATGTGTTTACAAGCGGTTCTAATGTGCACCTTAATTCTAGACCTCAAATTTCTGCTCCATGTAACACCTGATATCTTATCTTTGTGTTAATAAGTTTAATACAACATTTAGTTGATCTGCCCCAATTTTATTCGCAAAGCCAAGCACAGCAGATGAGAATTTCTTTATTTTCATAACCATTGCTTCCCCCCATTTTAATTGGTTAATAAAATGTATTCATAAGTAACAAAAGTTATTCACAATCTACAGTTCTTTATTTTCATATTTTATTTTGTAATTGCCCATTGATATTTTATTAGTGTTTCTGCTTATCATTAACTTTTTTATCTAATTTATTTATAATTCCATACTTTCCATTTCTTTTTGGAGTTTGTAGAAGCTTCTTTAAATACTTGAGAAGCTAGTCAAAAGGAGGACAATGCCATCTGCATAAGTGAGCTAGGGGCAGCACCTGGAGCCCATTTTGAGTATATGAAGGTTTGTGTCATAAAGTTTCATAAGGATCTGGTTAATGAAAAGGTTAAATACTATCAGTGAAAACACACAACCCTGCTTTACTCCTCTGTTAGTTGGGAATTTTGGACTTTTATTACCATTTTTACTATATCTGACACATGTTTTGTTATTATATTATACTGTTATTATGATATTAATCAGGGTTTCTTCTATCTTATACCCTTTCAGTGGAAGCCAAAGATTTTTCCTGTTAACCCAGTCAAATGTGAACTTAAGGTCCATGAAAACACAAAACAGTTTTTGTTCCTTAACTTTATTAAACATATTTATAAAGTAAGTGTGCCAATGTAAAACATTGGTCCAGCGGAGAAATGACCAGGTATAAAGCCAACTTACACCTCATCAATTATTCTGTTTTTTAGCCCATTCTACTTTCTGTTATTGATAATTCTAGTGAGTATTTTTTGGGTGTCATCAATCAGGATTATGGGTCTATAGCAACTAGGGTTATTCCTTTCTCCTTTTTTGTATAATGGAATTATTATATTTTCCAGCCATGAACTTGGGATTTTACCTGTTTCTATTATGTACTTGTAAACACAATATAAGCATGTGGACCAAATTTCTGTACACTTTTTAGAAATGTCCATCTGTACCCCATTTGGGCCTGGTGCTTTTCTGCTTTGCAATGCTTTTATGTCTGTTTCAGTTTCTTTTATAGATGTTTCCTTTTTCATTGGGGTCCATATAATTCTTTCTGTTATGTTTATTTCTTCTTCTGGATCAAAAAACAGATTTTTGAAATAAGTTACCCAAGTATCCAATTCTCTGCAGTTTATCACTTCATCTGAGTAATTATCAAAACCTTCATTACTATCCTCCAACATTTATTGTTGTCTTTTTCTATAACTGTTTTTTCAAATTACTTCCAAACTCTACCTCTTGTGTTTTTTCATTTTTTTTTCTTTTATGATGTTATTATATTCTTTCCTTGATTTATTTATAGTGCTTTTATTTTCCTTGCTAGGATATTGTCTGGTCAGTCTTAGTTGGTTATTCAGCTTTTTCTTTGCTTGTCTGCATGTTCTTTTATACCAACTGGGTCCCTTGTTAACCGCAATAGTTTTTTCTTTGTTAATTGTATTTGCTAATCTTCTCAGAATTATTTCTAAATTTTAAAGGCACGTCTCCTCTATAGTACCCTCAATTATACTAACATACTAATTGTCAGCAGATTAGGCCATACAGTCTATCGCGTCTACTCAAATCTCCATCCCTAGCTGGGTACTGAGGCCTCCTCCCCATGTTTTCCAGAACACCTATCATCCCTCCCCGCCCCCCTAGGCCAGGCTTTCCCCTTGTACTTGCCCTTTCTGTATCTGTCCCACCCTCTCTTAAATCCCTCCACCATGGAAGCCTGAACCAGTTTGCCAGGCAGTGTATTCCAAGGTTCCACCACCTTCTCAGTGAAGAACCTCCTCCTCTTCCCCCCCATCCTTTCCCCTTCTAACTTCAAAGCATGTCCTTGGGTGATACTTCCCTCCTTTAGTCTAAATAACCCCTCTGTGTTTACCCTATTTATTCCCTTGAGGTATGTGAAGACCTCAATCATGTCCCTTCTGTCTCTCCTCTCCTTCAATGAAAACTGGCCTAGCTCCTCTAATCTTCCTTCATACATCAAATCCCCTGGTCCTCATATCATCTTTGTAGCCCTCCTCTGGACCCCCTCCAGGAGCTGTATGTCCCTATTCAAGTGCAGCCTCAAGTACTGCACACAGTACTCAAGGTGTGGTCTAACCAGCCCATTGTACAGTGGCAGAATCACTTCCCTACTCCCCGAGGTGATACCCCTTATGATGTATCCCAACATCCTGCTTGCTTTGACAGTCGCTTTCCTGCATTGCTCAGAGTTATTCATACTTGCATCCAACATGACCCCTGGATCTTTTTCCCTCATTGAGGCCTCCAGTGCCTCTCCTCAGGGTATACACGTGTTTGGGGTTTCACCACCCTAGATTAATATTTTACACTTGGAGGAATTGAAGTTTAATTTGCAGGTGTGAGACCACCTGACCAGGGGCTCCAGATCCCCCTGCAGGGCCAACCTCCCCTCTTCCCCCTCAACTACTGCTCCCATCTTGGAGTCGTTAGTGAAGAGACTCATTTCACTCCCTATTCCTTCCCTGATGTCAGATATGTATGCATTAAACAGGATCAGACCCAGGATGGATCCTTGTGGTACCCCGCTACTGACCCCTGTAGGGATTGAGAGCTCCCCACTAACCACAACTCTCTGGGTGCAACCAGTTAGCAAGTTTCCTATCCATCTAACCATCAATGGGCCCACCCTCAAACCCATCATTTTCCCCACCAGGCCATAGTGGGGGACTGAGTCAAATGCCTTGCTGAAGTCTAAACTTAGTACATCCACTGGCCTTCCCCTGTCCAGTTCAGATGTTACCCATTTGTAGAACTCCACAAGGTTAGTGTGAAATGATCTGCCTGGCATAAAACCATGTTGCCTGCTATCCAGCCCTCCCTCTTACTCCAAGAACACCCCCAATTTTCCCTTCAGTATAGTCTCCATTAATTTATCCACCCCTGATGTCAAGCTGATGGGTCTATACTTACCTGGTTCTTCCCTCAACCCCCCTTTATGGATAGGCACCTCATGCACCTCTACCCAATCTCTGGGTACCTTCCCTGTCTCGAGCAACCTGTTGAAGAGCTCTGCCAGGGGTGCTGCCAGCACATCGGCCAATCCCATAGTACTCTCAGATGTATGCCATCCAGTCCAGGAGATTTATCTTTCTTTATGGCCTTTAGGGCTTTTCAGTGGAGATAGCATCATCTGCCCCCCCCCCCACATTACTGCCTTGTTTATCTGTATCTGGATGTGACACTTCTGGGTTACCTACCCCTCCCTCCCTTCCTGCTCCCTATCTGTTATCCCCATGATCCTAATCTCTTCCCCTACCATCCCCTCCATGTCTTGCTTTGTTAATATCCCCTTCCCCTCATCAGTGAATGCAGAGGTGAAGTACCTGTTTAATACTGCCGCCTATTCCCTCGCCTCTTCCACCCATCCTCCCTCTGTTCTCAATCTGCTGAGCTGGATCTTGGTTTTCCGTTGCTCTCCAATGTACTTGAAGACCCCCTTTTCCCTCTCTCCATATCCCCTGTGCCAATCATTGCTTTTTACTGGACTTTGCTCCCCGCACCATCAGGGTGACTTTTCTAGATGAAAGGTGGTAAGATTCCATTTCTCTTTCCCCTCTCATTGCTTTGTATTTTTTGTAGGCTGCCTTCTTCTCACCTGACCACTACCTGAACTTCCCTGGACCACAAGCACACTTTATGTGTCAGAGCTCCCTTACGCTTGACCTTAGCGCAGATCCTGACTGCCTCATGAAGTCCCTGTTTAATGACCTCCCATCTCTTTTCTATATCTGTCCTTGTTGTAACCCCCTTCAAGTGATCCTTGAGAATGCTTCCCATGTCCATAAAATATGCTCCTGGAAGTCCACAGACAGTGTCCTAGAGCTCTCCCCCCTCCCCCAATGCTAATTTGAAACCAGACAGTGTTGTGGTCACTCCCAGCCAGGGGTTCCTCTACATCCAGGTCCCTTATCAGATCCCCATCTGTCTGAACCATGTCCAGGACATGCCCCTCCCTTGTGGGCTCCCCCACATGCTGTGTTAGGAACACATCCTGGAAGCAGTCCCACAGCCTCTGTTCCCTGACAGCCCTTGAGGACATGGTCCCCCAATTTGTACCTGGCATATCAATGTCCCCCATCAACACCACTCCCTCCCATTTTGGTCCTCAGTGGGCTATAACATTGCCCAGCAAACATTCCTCCAGTACATCCTCCAACCCGGGGGGCCTATATACTACTCCCAACTTGCCTTACCTACTGCAGGGGTTTGTAAGGTGACCCATAAGGCCTCCACATTTATCCCTGCCTCCTATACCCTAGCAATTTCAATGCCATCTCTAATATACATAGCCACTTCTCCCCCTCTGCCCTCCTTCCCATCCTTCCTAAGCATAGTGTACCCCCTCACCCTCAGGTCCCAATCATGGTTTTTGTTTGCCCACATTTCTGTGACCATCACAACCTCCACCCCCCCAAACAGCATGGCCTGGAACTCTGGCAACTTGTTTCCCAAGCTCCTAGCCTTTACTAACACTACCTGGATGTCCTCTTTCTAGACTTCAGCAAGGCATTTGACTCTGTTCCTCATGTTGGCCTGTTGGATAAACTAGGAGAAATGGGGTTGGGAAACCAGATGATCCGATGGATAGGCAATTGGCTCCAGGACCGGACCCAGAGGGTCGTAGTTGGTGGGATAGTCTCTTCCTCAAGGAGGGTCATTAGTGGGGTCCCACAGGGATCAGTCCTTGGGCCCCTTCTGTTCAGCCTCGTATCTGACATAAGGACAGGAATCAGGGTGAGATGAGTCTCTTTGCAGATGACTCGAAACTGGGGCGGTGGTGGATGTGGAGGAGGGAGGTGACCCTGCAGGGGACCTGAGGCTCTGGAAGATGGTCTAGAAAGTGGAAGCTGAGGTTTAATGCAGGGAAATGCAAGGTACTCCACCTGGGGCCATAAACCCAGGCCAAGTGTACACCCTGGGGGAATACTACAAGTCTCAATGGCTGAGAGGGACCTGGGGTGGTGGTGGATGTCAAGATGAACAAGTCTGAGACTTGTAGGGCAGCAGCCAAGGCCAACAGGATGCTGGGATGCATCGCTAGGGGATCACCTCAGAAGGAGGAAGTGATACTCCCTCTGTATAACTGCTTGGTGAGGCCGCACCTGGAGTACTGCATGCAGTTTGGAGGCCGCATCTAAAGAGGGACATTAACCTCCTGGAGAGGGTCCAGAGGAGGGCAACCAAAATGATTTGGGGCTTGGGGACAGGACCTATGAGGAGGCTCGAAGAGCTAAATATGTACACTTTGGAGAGAGAAGGGACCAGGGGACATGATAGAGTCTTCAGGTACATGAACAGGGTAAATAGGGGAGGAACAGTGAGGGTGCTTCGAAGGAAGGAGGAGGGGGCCACTAGAGGGCATGGGTGGAAGCTGGAGGGGGGAAGATTCAGGGGAGAAAGGAGGAGGTGCTACTTCACTGAGAGGGTGGTAGAGCCATGGAATGCACTACCTAGGGGGCTGGTGGAGGCAGAGACAGTGGAGGGGTTCAAGAGGGGTGGGACAGGTACAGGGAAGGGTTCAGGAAGCAAAATCCAATGCAGCAAGAATATCTGGAACTGGGAAGGGAGAAGCCAGAGAAGGCGAGGGGGAAAGCAAGGTCAGCACCCCGGGTGGGGGCTGACCAAACGAGCAGACACGAAAGACCATTAGGCCTATTCTTCTGGCATTTTAGTATGTTAGTACCCCCCCACCCTTTGTCCTTGTTCCCCTTTATCAAACCCCTCCCAGGCTCCATATGGTTCCATCCTCCACCTGCATCATCCTCCGCTGGTCTGTTACCCCCCACTATGGGTTTGGAGGCTAATCCCCTCATCATGAGGAAGGGGGTTTTTAGCTTGCCCTTCCCTGGTCCCTCTCCCTTCACAAGTTTAAACCCCACCTTTTCTGACTATAGTCCACCACCCCCTGTTTAAGGACTTCCTTCCCTAATGGGGTAACATGAATCCTATTCTCGGCATACAGTCCCTTATCCTCCCAAACTCCCTCCCAGTTCCCTAGCACCCCTGACCCACTTTCAGCTCCGCACTTCATAAATCAGTCATTTACCTCTCTGATCTTCATTTTGTTCTCCACCCAGGCCCTTGGTACTGGCAATATTTCTGAAAAGGAAATGTTGCATCCATTATCCCAACAGACTCTGGCAAGTTCTCTGAATCTTGCTTGGATTTCCAAGATGCTATTTTCCTCCAAATCGTTAGTCCCCAAATGCACCAGGAAATCTGATTTCCCTCCATAATCCCTAACCAGTTCATACACCATGAATTTTGCCCTGGGCACCATTAGCCCAGAGATAATCACTAACTTAAACTGTCTATGGGATCCCCCCATCCCTCCCAATGGATACCCCTGATCATAGAGTCAATTATGGTTCTCATTTTTTTTGTTATTCAATTTTCCTCCATTTTTTCCTTGAAATGTTTATTATTTATCAGTTTCAATTGAATATAGTTTATTTTCCTTCTTAACCTATCTGGTCCCTTTTTTGTTCATTAGTGGTATTTGTGTTTCTCTCTATTCTAATTTCCATCAGGAAATGTGTGCTTACGGCCTTTCCTCCCCTGTGATAGTCAAGCAAAAAGGAATCATGTTATAGGAGACCCAGGCTAGAGTTATTATGGATGCCCTGTTATATCCAATAAATGTGTAATTTCCCCTTAGATCATCTGGTTGTCTTCCATTTAATAGTAAGAAATTCCATTGTGTCATTATATTGCACAATCTAATTCCTCTTTCATTGTTTTTCGGTTCTATGTCATACAGTAATAGCGAACGCAAAACAGCAATCGCTGTTGCAGCCCCTTTTGCAGGGGGCTTTGCCCTCCACACCTCCCTGAATTATTATTCTCAAATCCAGGGGGATGCATGTTGGGGAGGGGTGCAAAATCCAGATTTAAAAAAAAATTAATTGCCACAGCTCACAGCTGTGGCCAAATGCATCCCGCACCCAGTCCTGAACCCAGTGCCAACTCAGCCAGAGATAGACTCCCACACCACCACCATGCCACACAGCTAGCTTGGAAGCAGCAGATGCTCCAGTCCCTGAAAAACCCTCCCCTTCCCCTTTCTATTGTCCCCTTCTATTCGCCCTTCCCCATATTCGCTTTCACATACCCTTGCTATTGTTCAGGGTAGCTCACCATGAAAGCACTCAAAATGAGTCACTATATTTCTAGTTGCTCATTTTGGGTCACTCTTATGACATGCTACCTTGTTTTTCTTATCCTGTGATTTTCTAAAGTACCTTAGTAAAGTGTTATCCTTCACTATTTCTGCTATCTCCTCTGTGGGCTCCAGGTGCAGCACCACCCTTGCATTGAAGTCCCCCACAATTACTATTTTGCTGTTTGGATTTACATTTGTCTGCTCTTCAAAAATCCTCTGCAGACTGTCAGATATGTTTTCCTCATTTTGCTTTGAGTCTTTTGCTGGGAAGTAAACATTCAGAAGCACAATTTCATTATTATTTTCAGTTATCCAAATACCCAAAATATTCTCAACATTGACATCTATTTTCCTAGTGTTAATAATAATAATAAATGTATTTGTTAAGCACAATATCAAAATTATCAAAGTGTTGTATAATCATTGAATTCTAAAAACAATACTCACATAAACAAAAACAAGTAAAACTTTTAAATATTGAGTTGTCCAGTACTAAAAATTAGGAAAAGCACATGCAAACAGATATATTTATAAAGCAGTTTTAAAGCTCTCCACTGTCTGGCATTCTCATACCTGATGAGGTGGAGAATTCCACAGGGAGGAAGTGGCAAAGACAAAAGCCTGAGCTCCCGAGGTCTTCAAACACACCCTGGGAATCTCTAGCACTCCCTCTTCGGTTGAGCGGACTGGTCTGAGGGGGCAGTAGGGGCTCAGAAGTGCTTCTAGGTAACTTGGACCCAGACCTTGTAGGGCTCTAAAAGTCAGCAAGCCAATTTTAAAGGTGATCCGCCACTGAACAGGCAGCCAGTACAGAATGTGCAGCACAGGCGAAATATGACTGGATCAAGTTGACCCAGACAATAACCTATCCACAGCATTCTGCACTAGCTGCAAGTGGTGGATATGAACCCCAGGTAGTCCTAGGTACAGAGAGTTACAGTAGTCAAAGCACAAGGTCACAAAAGCGTGGACCAAAGTAGGAAGATCACCGTACAGAACAAGGTGCTTCCTCAGATGATAAAAAGAGGACTTGACCACAGCTGACACCTGTGAATGAAGTGTCAGCCCATCATCAAATATCAACTCCAGATTCAGCACCTGCTCAGAGGTCAATAGCTTGGAGTCCCTGAGCCAAAGCCCAGAAGGCTGCCCAGCAACCGACCCCTCTATCTGGCAACCTGGTTCCACCACTAACACTGCCATCTTGTCAGGGTTCAATCTCAGCCAACTGGAATTCATCCAGTCTTGGATTTCAGCGAGTCAGTTAGAAAAAACTGAGAGTGCACTATCCTGATCAGGCACAAAAGACAGGTACAGCTGAGCATCATCTGCATAACAGTGAAAACTCAGCCTGTATTGTCTTACAATGTCTCCTAGTGGAAGTATATACACTGCAAACAACATAGGGGATAGCACTGAACCCTGCAGGACCCCACATGGCAGGGAGTAGGAGTCAGAGGAAAAAAATCCCTGATACTACCCTCTGTGACCTGTCAGTGAGGAAATAATGAAACCATCTGAGGACTATACCAGACAGGCCACAGATGAACCACAGGTGGTCAAGAAGTACCCCATGGTCCACGGTGTCAAAGGTTGAAAAGAGATCCAGAAGAACCAAGATGGAATGGCACTTCTGGTCTCTAGCCATCAGGAGATCATTGAGCACCCAAACAAGAGCAGTCTCAGTACAGTATCTCTTACGGAAACCAGATTGGAGAGGATTGTAGATAGCATGGCTGGTAAGATGGTTCTCCAACTGCTGTGTGACAACTTTCTCAATAACCTTTCCTATAAAGGGAAGGTTAGAGATCGGCCTGTAGTTTGCAGAAGAATCAGGGTCAGGAGATGACTTCTTGAGAAGGGGGGTAACCACAGCCTCCTTCAAAGAGCTGGGAAACTCCCCAGACTCCAATAAGCACCAAGTTAATTCTGCTAGAACCGGGCTGATCACATCTACACACCCCATTAAAAGGTAGGTAAGGCCTGGATCTAAACTACAACAAGTTGGACGCATACTCCGGACAAGCCACATGGTACCCTCGATTGCCAGTCAGTCAAAATTGGCCCAGCAAAATGGAGGCATAGCGACCTCACTCTGACCACTAGTAACCCCCATAGGGCGTGATAAGTGAATCTCCAACCTGATGTCAGCAACCTTATCGGCAAAGAAGCGAGCTAACTCATCGCACTCCACTTGCGACAAGGCTTTCTGGACTCATAGACAGGATGGATTGCACAGTCTGTCTACCATTTGGAACAGCTGAGCTGATCGATTCTGTGCAGAAGCAATCTCCCTGGACAGGAATTCTGCCTTCTTACGGGAGACTGATGACTGATAGAATCTATAATGTTCCATCAGTATAAGCTTGTCGGCATCTAAGCCAGATCTATGCCAGACATGCTCTAGCCTTCACTGTACCTGCTTCATCCCACTCAAGGTCCCATCAAACCATGGGGACTGAGAGTGGAGAGTAAGCCAGTGAACACAGAAATTAGCAAGGGTATCCAGAGTCCCTCCACTGCTCGATTGAAAGCCTGGTCAGATTCTCGAGACCCTCGCTTACCTCCAGAATTCCTGATAGGTCCAACACTGTCAAAAGGCCATCAGGAGTCAAACACTGTAATGGGCAGTATCATACCATCTCCACAGGGGTAGGCCTACAAGGGGGAGCCAAGAAATTGAAACTGGTAATGTGATGGTCGAACCATCTGACTGGTTCCACCACCAGATCAGAGTCCTCCAACCCCAGGAGAAAGACCAGGTCCAATGAGTGACCATGATTATGAGTCACAGAGGAAACTACCTATGTGAAGCCCAAAGAACTCATAAGTCAGAGGACGTTTTGACCAAACTGCAAGAGTTCATCATTGATCCAGGCATTGAAATCCCCCAGTGCCATCATCCTGGGGGAATCCAGCACCATGTCAATGATGAGAAGTCCATGACTTCCTGCAAAAACTGACTCTCACAACCTGGTCGATGATAGGCAAGAGCGATTTTGAACCCCACACCTGCGGCTATGGTACACTCAAATGATCTGTTGTCCTCAACTGGCACATCAACAAGGCCCAATTCTGATTTAAAAAAAATTGCAACACCCCCACTCCTATGACCCAACCTCGCACGGTGTATTACCAAGAAATTGTCTGGAATCACTGACCAAAATGGGACCAACATTGTCATCAAGCCAGGTCTCGGTGATATAAGCCAGATTGAATGACCCAACAAGATCAGGTATAATAGCTGACTTGTTTTTAATAGATCTGACATTGCACAACACTGTGTTAACCCCATTTCTAATTTTATTTCAAGTGAGCATAACTCTGATATTTCTTCCAAAATTCTCCTTTTTTAGCTGGTTTACTAAATTATATACTGTTTACCCATCTATTTCTAAATGTTCTTTTAACCAAGCCTCTTGCAGACAAATTATTTCAAATTTGTTTATGTAATCCATAAACTCAGGATCATGCAGTTTGTTTTTTAAACCAGATACATTCCATGTTAATATGTTGTTTTCATTTCCTTTTTTTTTGTATCTATTCATTCTTTTTCGTGTGTTCTTTGAGGGCATATTTCCTTCAGAGACTGTCAATCTTCCAGAAAGTTCTCCAGTGGTGCAAACCGGTTGGAAGTTTGAATCCAATTCATCCATGTTTCTAATGTCACTATCTTTTCCCCTCATTACTCATTGGGGAATCCTCGAATATAAGAATCCCTAGTTGGTCTAATATCTGAGCTTTCTTTACAATCTCTGTATACAAATATGTATTTTTTATTTTATTTTAGTGTTTTTGGTCTTCCCTCCCAAAGGGAGCTCAGTCCATGCCCACACACCATCCCCCTATTCCCATGCTTACCCCCTGGGTGGGGCCACTGGGCAGGCATCCCCACCCATGGAGATTGGTATCTTGCTCTGGCATACCCTCCAGGCTTGGGCCACAGGAGAGGAACCCCCCCAGCATACACTGGTGGCAGTGAGGATGGCAGTGGAGTAGGGTGTCATGCTCTAGGGACCAGAACTTTTGTGACTTGTGGAAATCCCTTTAGGAGGAAGGGCATGCAATGATGCCAGTGTCTGCTCTGCCTCCGTCATTAGCCTGGTGCTGGACATTGTTGGTCCTCCAGCCTCGGACAGAGACCGCTGAGATGCCGAGTGCTCACCCCTCCCTCCCAGAGTAGGAGATCCATCCCTCAGATGTTCAGTCCTACCTCACCCTTGCCAACCCTCTGACTCCCAGGTCCATTCCTGAGCCCAAGATGTTGTCACTGCATGTGGATGCCTTGCCTCTGTGCCAGCCCCCAAATGTTCATTATTTATCCATATTGTAATTTTACTATTCTGTTCCCATCTAATTACTTTATCTAATGCTGTGATCAGATTTTCCATTCTCAGTATATTTTGTAATAGTTCACCCACTTTTGTTTTCAAATTTTGGTTCATTTTTTTGGGAAGTAGTTTAGTCTGAAAATAGACAATGTCTTACTTATTTACTTATCAACTGATTCATTCTTTTGATTATAATATTCCTGTAATAGAGAGTTTAAACTTGTTACCTTGCCCATTTCTGTCCCCATTTTTTTTATCTTTTCCCTTAAGTTTTTTATAACTTTTAACATGTAAAATTGATCCAACATCAGTAGGACCAATTCTGCATCTTCAATGGGCCTACACACTTATATGCTGTAGTATGTTCAAATGTTCCTCCAATATTACATTTAAGAAATGTTTAACCACAGCATTCAGTTTTGTCTCATCTTCATCTGGTAAGATCCCAACTTTAAATAATGGAAGTACAAAATATGTTCCCATTGTTTTCTTTAAAAAGGTGTGGAATTTACAGGATACTGTTTTTTTTCTGGCTCATTTTCTTTGTATTTATTTCCCTCCTTTAAATCAGTGTTTCCTTCTATATTATCATTAACTTATATGTTTGGGACTTTTATTACATTTGCTTTTTCTTCTGAAGATTTGGTTATTTGTGTGATTTCTGTCTTACTTTTTCCCTTTCCTGCTTTTGACTCCCCAGTTTTCTTCATCTTCATAGAAGTCTTGCATTTTCTGAAATATAAATACGTTTCATATTTTGGTGTCTACAGCGAATTTGTTAACCCAGCTGGTGGAGCCCATTTCTCTGTGATTTGTAAATATGTTGAACAGTGTTGGCCCAGTACAGAACATTGTGGGACTCCAATAGACATTGTGAAAAGCTAGAGCAATGTTGTAGTCTTGCAAACAAGTGCATTCTTGATTTTCAGGGTTTAACTTTGACAAAACAGTAAAATGTTTGGTGTACTGTGCACTGTTCTGTGACATCAACTGCCACTCAGTGCCACTATGCTGTAACAATCTTTGTACCCTTTCTTTTGGAAAGCTAGTATCCCACTGCTGCTTACTGTGCTTGGATGATGACCCTAATATGGAAAAAAAACTATAAAATGCTTTTTAAACTATGCCAGAGGACACCCCTATGACCTCATCACTACCCTCTTTAATTCTTTGAGCTCTAACTGCCTTACTGATCCTGACTCCTCACATAGTTCTTCTAAAGTATGACTGTGAGTTTAATCATGGTGGTTATATGCAGACAAAGTCATCAATTTGGCAATTGGTGCCCAATTATATTTTCATACATGTACAGACTCATCACTTCTGATCACCTTTTCACTGATCACTTCTCATCACCTTTTCCAATAGCAATGAACTTCAGTACTGGAGAGGACTGATTCTGATTGTCCATACATTTGGAAAAACATACTAGGAAACACAGCTGAATTTTTCTCATTTCTTCTTTCTTTTTAACTTGTTCCCTTTTACTTGCTTACAGTTATCTGCCATCTCCTATCATATCTTGAACTTTCTCCATCTCACTGGTTCATCCACCTCCTCCTCCCCAACTCTTTCACTGGACTGAACCATTTCAGTAGCTGATGTAATGTAAAACACATCCAGTTCATTATTACAACTGCCACAGGCCCAAACCCCGTCACTGTCCTCAACAGTCTTAACTCTAGGTTGCAAAAATAATTATACATTTTGCCAAACACCTCATTTTTGTATACTATAGATACTGCCATTTTAGGTTTAACTATTTTTAAAAATGTTTGAGTGAAATAATAGTATACAACACTCATATTAATCAATAACATGCATTTTCTGTGTTGACACTGACTTTATGTGCATTTAAAATACATTTACAAAGACACTGACACCACAGAGAGTGAAACAATATAGATACGGTACTTGCTGACATTATTACAGTATTTAATATCTGTCAAGTACTGTCAACTTCAGAGCCTCATTTGCATCATTGTAGGCTGAGGGAGTTTTCTGGCTAGTCAAAGCACTCCCTTCCCCTGCATGTAAGACACTCTCATTCTGTAAAGAGTGTCTCACATGCAGGTGCCTGCAAAAAACAGGCCAGTTCATATGAGTATTAAAAATATTTAATATCTTATTGAACAACCTTGCTCAATAATGCAGTGCTCCATTCCTATAATGCACAGAATGGGAGCCATAACCTGTGTTCATTATAACTCCCTTTTTGTTAAAGAGCGAGACTCTGAAATAGTAGTCAGAACACTTA
The DNA here is from genome assembly GCA_016271365.2 of Neoceratodus forsteri. Classification (NCBI taxonomy): domain Eukaryota; kingdom Metazoa; phylum Chordata; order Ceratodontiformes; family Ceratodontidae; genus Neoceratodus; species Neoceratodus forsteri. The sequence continues at coordinate 113,920,969 of CM028136.1, read as the reverse complement.
GTGCATTACAGTAATGTGCCATTTAACAGCATGCCTCTAGTGTGTCTCTTAACTCTATCCCGTATTACATTGAAACAGCAAAATTAGTACAGCAAAAGTCATTACAGCTACAATTTCAATAAAATTGAAAATGATCAATGTAATTTCCCCAATGGCAAAATTTCACCATTTGTTGTGATACTTCTCCCTTCCTAGTCAAGTGTGACTCAGAGTTGGATCTTTAGAAATAGGGGTTGTGGCAGCGAAGCCCCTGAAATGGAGGGTGCTGTGGATGAAGTCCCCTGTAATAAAACAGCCAATGTCTGACAGGCAAAATTTCACCTGTCGACATTGTGACTTTCGCTGTATCACATTTTGACAACTTTGTTATTGATGCAGCTTGGTGGAACCACTGTCTCCTCCTTTATTCCAGAAAGAATATTAGGTTATATAGATTTACAGTATTAAAATATATGGCTGCTTTATTTTGGATTTATATCAGCCTGCTTTAAATTCCTGTTCTCTTCACCCAATTGCCCAGCACAGCTCTCAAAGAAACGTCACCTGACTTCACTGACTGCACTTTTCTTACTGCTACATTATTTATTTCTTTAGTTATTCAGTTTCCTTTAGTTCAGTGTTTTATTACAATGCTCAGTACTCTCACTTGTCTCAACCAAATCAACCCTCTTGTCACCACCAGATTACTTCCAGGTTCAATGACTGCATCTCCATGCCAGCATTGGGGCTGTGATGTGAGTAAAGATACACCCTATATCAAAGAAATAAATAATGAAATAAACTTACTAGCCAACACATCACAAATGTAGTAAACAGCTGTCAGATAAGGGAATGTGCAGTTGGGGGGAGTAGTGTTTCTGAGCCCCAGTTGGGGGCAGGCAGGAAAACAGAACAAGAATTTTAGGTAGGCTGAATCAATATAAAACAAATCAGCCCAAGTCTCAAATAATATCCAAAATGTATTTTTACATTCTATCTAAAATGAAGGAGCAGGCTGAATTTATTTATTTGATGTATTTGAAAAGTTTTAGCAAGAAACGCATACTCAGCCAATAGCTCATTTCCAGATGCGTGCTGGGGGGATGGGGAAAGGGATAATGCAACTGAAATACAGAATAGAGTTAAATAATATATTGGCAGCCTGTTTATAACTACATTAGAGAGAGAAATTACATTACAATGTCTATGGTCAGTAGACATATACAATTTCAATACAGTCATGTACATTGTATTACAATACAGTACTTGCACTGCATACACAATACCTATGAATATTCCACCAATAGATAACTTTGACACTAGGCCGAATGTCAATCATAACAGATTAGGAGTGGTGCATATAATTTGAAGGGAAAGTTTGAGAGCCAGGGCAAGGGAATAATATGTAGAGAAAAGTGAAAAAAGGACCCACACCCCTTCAGGATGTGGTAAACCTGCAGGGGGAGATGCTGGCAAAATTAGTAATAGAGTGTATGACACGAGAGAGGAGAGGATATGGGAGAGAGGACAATAAGTAAGTAGCCAGAGAAGAGGACTAGCCAAGAGAGTGGAAGAGAATAATATGCCAAGAAAGGGGTAGTAGAAGAACAGAGAGGAGTTGAAAGAAAGGGAGAAGTGGAAAGGGACTGGTGCTGACTGAAGGTAAAAGAAGGAAGAGAGAAGAGGTGGAGGGGGTGATCAAGTACAGTTGTAGGCAGGGGAGGTGCAGAGTTGGAGACAATGGGACAGTGAGCTGAATGCAAAATAAAACCAAAACAGTAGCATTCTCAGAACAGGACGATGCTTGGATGTGACTTTTATTACTCTATTTCCCACTGTTCCCCATGCCTACAATAAAAGACCACCTTGGCTGAGCCTTCATTCCATCAGCAGCATAATAGAGCAGCATCAGTGCTATTCTGGACCAGGCAGCTGAGGGAGTGAAAATGTCAAGCAACTCTGATCTCCTTAATCTTAGCCCAAAGCCTCACATCTTCCTCTACCCATCCCCAGTTTAGGATTCTGATCTAGATTCCAATTACAGTACAGTACATTTTCTTGGAATAGCTGGAGAAGATCTACTGTTTTTATTATTTGGAATTTATGACCAGGAGAGGCACACTGAGCTCTGAAAGCTCACTTGTGTGCATTCTAGGGGTTAATTACTTGGATCTGTACAACTGACAGAGGGAATGTTGTCCAGAACAGTGGGAAAAATCATCAACTCTTATGAAAAGTGGGATCCATAACTCTCACTTGGACAGCATCCAGTGCTGTGCTAAACACCTCAGTTTAGCATCTCATCCAAGGCTGACAACCCTGCTCACTATATTGTCAGTATTAGGCAATTGCCAAAGTTCCCAGTGTGGACCAAGAACCACTGATCTGCCAATCTGCTTCCCCCAGTAGCAAGAATGCTACCAATAGTGCCACTGACACTGCTTACCAAGAGAAATAGCTTTGACTCTACCATTTTATGGGGACTGCTTTGAATGTTAAACATGCAGAAATGAAGCAAGGGATACTAAATGACAAGTAAGAGAGATGACAAGTAGGGGTAGTCATATCAGATGACCTAAAGGTGGGCCAGCAATGTGAGAAGGCAGTAAGGAGGGCTGGGGGGGATATATGGGGATGCATAGGGAGAGGCATCACCAGTAGAAAACTGGAAGTTGTTGGCCCTCTGTACATACAGTTGGTAAGACCATATCTGGAGTACTGTGTACAGTTCTGGAGACCCCATCTCGGCAAAGATATAGACAGGGTGGAGGCTGTCCAGAGGAGGGCAACCAAAATGATGCAGGGTCTGCATCAGAAGACATATGAAGAAAGACTAAAGGAACTAAAGATCTATAGCCTCGACGAAAGTAGGGAGGGGGGGACATGATAGAAACTTTCAAAATACCTCAAAGGAATGAACAAAATCTAAGAGGGTAGCATCTTTCAGAAAAAAAGATGTGCAAAAACAAGGGGGCACAATTTGAAGATAGAAAGGGGATGGCTCAGAGGTAATGTGAGGAAGTATTTCTTCATAGAGAGGGTTGTAGATACATGGAACAGCCTTTCTGAGGAGGTCATAGAGTCAAAAACTGTGGGGGAACTCAAGAATGCATTGGACAGACATAAGGCAATTCTAGTGGGGGGGTAGGAGGAAGTAGGCTGTTGGTTAACTAGGATCTGCAGCTTATCCATTAAGTAGGGAAATGGGCAGACTAGGTGGGCCAAGCGGTCCTTATTTGCCATCAGATTCTATGTTTCTATGTTTCTATGTAAGATGATACAGTTTAATCTCCCTAGTGAGGGCTGATATACCCAGATTTCATAATTTGTTTGAAAGTAGTTCATACAGATTTACACAACAGCCAGATTTTTTGTTTCTGGAGCAGATCACTGGGGTATCTAAGAGGTCCAGAGCTTCAGGTTTTGAAACCAAAGATTCTCTAGGTGAATTGGGCTAGTCCTGTAGCCACCTTCATTTCTCTCCCTTCCCGTCCTCCAAGTGATTGATCGTGAAACACATTTGGCAACTCTGTGTACTGTGAGAAGCCATCTCCATCATTTTATACAACCCCACCCCCCTCACACACACAGCCCAACACCCAGGTTCCACTCCCAAAGTGTACTCTGCTAATATTCAGAGACCTCACTTTATAAGTGAGGGAGGGCAAGCACTCTGGGCAGGCTTCACAGAAAATGTAACATATACTGCACTTCATAATTTCAAACACTTTTGCTCCAAAAATTCAGGATGGATTCAAAAAGCACTCCAGGACATCACATATCCTCTGTGATTATTTCTGTACAATTCATTCTGCCCCATGTGACTTCACTTTATTGAATAGCAGCAACATCATGGCAGTATCAAAGACTGGCATAGAAAAATTTCAAAGTTCAAATATAAAGTGGCACTTTGAAGCACAAAGTGGTATCCCGTCAATATAGTGACTTCATAAGGGCGATGACTGAAAACTGCAGAGGAAAAACTGTGAGTGCCATGTCGGCAACTGGAGGTCCCCCCTCCATGAGTTGACCCCCCCCCCACAGAGCAAGTACATTTTGTAAGGGTGGGGGGGCAAAGTGCCCCACAAGGGAGGGTGCAGGGGGGGGCAAAGCCCCCTGGAAAAAGAGTGATCACCGTATGTTGTCGCACTGTATTGTGTGTGCTATTTTTGGTCATCACCATTATAAAGTCACTTTCTTGATGTGGAACTGAATAAAGTGCTTTCAGTACAAAGGTACAAGCAGTGCATTAAGATAGCACAAAAGGAGCCATAGCCCAAAATCATGAATGACCAAACACTACTTCAAAATATCATGTGTTAATAGTTGTCCCTGTCCCTGATCCATGATTTGGGGGGGCATGGTAATCTAAATTCAAACTAGTTAGCTGGGTCTCCCCCACCCATCCCACAGGGCATCATACTTAGGCTAACACAGCCATCATTTGACTATGTTAGCACCTGGTGTGTGAGACAAGGAGGGAGGGAAGCCGAGCTGTCTGTGTTATTGATCGATGCTATGCAAACTTAAGCATCATAACTGTATTAGCTAAAGGATGAAGTACCGTGCGGTAGGGAAAGGGGACTTGAATAGCTAGCCAGGATTTTTGACAACCATGCCACCTCCCCCAAAATCCTATATCTGTTAGAAGGAGAGGGAGTTGACAGCTATAGACAAATTATATTGTGTGGCCTGATAGGAGTACTAGGGAAGGAAAGATTGTGCAAAATAAAATTTCAGTTCCGGACACAGTGCCAGGAGACAGTAATTGTTTTCATTAGTCAATTTCTGGTGGGTCAAAGTGTTGTGGGTGGTGTGGTGTGTGGTATATAAAGGGGAGTTGTGAGAGGAGGGTATCCAACCAGACTCCAGATACCAACATATTTCACGATAGACTTAAAACTATCCTGATAATTTTCTCCGGAACAGATCCACCCTGGATAAGGTTAATGACAGAGTGTGAATGGTGAGAATGAGCTATTTAAGACAGTATAGAATGCAAACTGTTTGCCACATCCAAGACTACAAACATTTAGAAGGGTATTCATAAGCATTATACAATAGAAAACTGACTAGTTTAAAGTTGGGCGCATTAGAAAAAGTAATTGAGTAGGTCAAGGTTTGTGAACCTCCCATTGTTTTTAAATTGTAAGTGCATCTAAAGGAGTGCATTTAGTTTTGGTCACCACAGTGCAGCAACAGCATTAAAGATATTCAGAGGGTTTAACATAGAGCCACTAAGCTGATTAATGCCTTAGGGAACAAGTGTTCATTTGGTTATTTATTTATTTATATATTTATTGAAATGTTTCACCAGGAAGGCACACTGAACAACAAGTTGCTCATCTCCCATTATGACCTGGGGGCAATGGGGAAGAACAACAACAATTACAGATCCTCTGGTTACCAGTGACAAGACACACTATGTATCTTGATACACTGTGATACCTGAATATTCTGCATCATGCCACTGGCTTCTGGTGTAGGAAGACTTATTAGACACACCCAGGCCATTTAGTTTGTATACTGTAAGAGAAAGCTGGGAAGGGAAATAATCATAGCATTTTTTACACATTATTTATCTTCTTGTCATGGTGTTGCCCCTTCCATCATTGAATCATTCCATCCTTGAATCCTAGCCCATTCTGTCTCCTTGTCAGGTACTTGTCCAACAACAAAAATGGAAAGGAACCTGGGGTTAGTCATATCAGATGACCTAAAGGTAGACAAACAATGCAAGAAGGAAGTAATGGATGGTTGGGGGGATACTGGGATGCATAGGGAGAGGCATCACCAGTAGAAAACAAGAATTTGTTATTCCTCTGTACAGACAGGTGGTGATACCCCATCTGGAGTACCGTGTGCAGTTCTAGAGACCCCATTTCCACAAGGACATAGCAAGGATGGAGACAGTCTGGAGGAGGGCAACTAAAATGGTGTAGGGTCTGCACCAGAAGCCATATGAAGAGAGACTAAAGGAGCTTAATATGTATGCCCTTCAAGAAAATTGAAAGGGAAGGGGACATGATAGAAACATTTAAGTACCTCAGGGGACTCAACAAAGTCCAAGAAAGTAGCATGTTAAGAAGGGTGGCAGAAATCTTAGCACAAAATACAAGGGAAAACGTGATAGGACAGTTATTGGTCCCAGTTTTAGAATATGGATCAGTACTGTATATGCATACTAATAAAACAGTATTAAGTAAAATAAATCAGGTTTATTATAAAATGAGCAAATTTATAACTGGTAATAAACATGGAGTGCATCATTGTGAGCTGTATAAAAAATTAGGTTGGTTAGATCCAAAAGAAGAAAGAGATTATATTTGGTATGTTCATTCTCATCAAATTTTAAAGGGAACACCAAAACATTGTTTGAAGGATTATGTTACAATTAATCATAATAATGAATTACAAATTCACACAAGATCCTTCAGTCAGAAAATTACATTAAAGAGATCACATAACACATTTGGTGACATTGTGTTACAGAATACTGTAGCACCTTTTTGGAATGATTTGCCTTTTAAACTGAAGTCCATTGACAGTTTACTAACATTTAAGAATACATTGTTGGAAGATTTGAATTTGGCTTGTACTTGTTTTAACTAATTGATATATGAAATATTTTGTTTAATGTGTCATGTATATTATTGTATTGTCATATTGCTAACATCACAGGACTTTGTTGTAAGTGGGACTTTGTCCCAACAGATGTATTTCCTTTATAAAAATCAATTTTATCAAATCAAATCAAATCTTTTAGAAAAAGAGATGTGCAAGAACAAGCGGTCACAATTTGAAGATGCGGGGGCAGCTCAGCGGCAATGTGAGGAAGTATTTTTTCATGGAGAGGGTGATGGACACATGGAACAGCCTTTCTGAGGAGGTCATGGGGTCAAAAACAGTGGGTAAATCAAGAATTCAGGGGACAGACATAAAGCAGTTCTAGTGGAGGATAGGAGGAAGTAGGCTGTTGATGAACTAGGATCTGCAGCTTATTAAATAGGTAAGGAAATTAGCAGACTGGGTGTGCCAAGTGGTCCTTATCTGCCATCAAAGTCTATGTTTCTGTGTTTCCTCCTAGGGGCCCAAATAACTGCATCACCTCCATGATGGATTTCTGTATGAGGTGGCAGTTATTCTCCACAGGTTCATCTTGTTTGGAGAGAAGGAGACCTTATTTTTTTTTGTTTATTTTTTATTTAAAATTTTGTTAATTGGGTGGGGAAGCACTGGATCACATGGCCCCTTTACAAGCTTGTCCCTGATACAGAGAACACAAACATAAAGCAGGTGAATAACAGGTAGCACATATATCAAAGGCAAAGTATTAATATATTAAACACATAAATTACTATACACATATAGCAATAAGTCAAAAGATCAATTATAAGATCATATTAAAAATGAATACATCTAACTTCTATAAAAAGATGTTCCTTCTATTTAAACTTAAAAAAAATCTATGTTGGCATCTTTTCTAGTCCCTAAATTAATATTATTCCATAATTTTCGTAGCTGTACAATGGAAATACCTTTTTTTGTTGCTTTGAAGAGATGGTATCTGTAATGCTTCTATTTCATCAGACCGCAGGGGTGTTACATAGGTTTTCTGTATGAATAAATCTGGTAAGGAACTATCATTGCCCTTTTTCAATATTTTGAATATGAAACTACCTCTGACCGATGTATCCCATAGGAATAATTGGTAACCAGTTTAATCACTCATAATGATTACAGTAATGCTCCCCATACTTTGAGGTCAGACAAGCATACAGAATTATACATGCAAGCACATTTTTTAAGAACCCTCTCAGAAGCCCCCCCCCCAACACACACAGGCTCCCTTAATCCAAAGATGATAGTAAGTAAATACAGTATGTGTTAAGGTTTTCCAATCTTCATCAGTCAGGAAGTCCTGATTTGCATATAACATACTCCATTTTTTATTAAATTGAATAAAGGTTTGCTCTGCATGTTTTTCACAGTTTATGTGTGTATCTAGTATTATGACCAGGTATTTGAACTCACTAACTATTTTCAAAGTCTCAGCCTGTCCGATAGCAACCTGAACATTTTGGATCACGGTTTGATTTTTATTATTATTGCAGAAAACCATTGGTTTTGTTTTTTTCTTGGTTAATATGAATGTGTTTTTCTGAAACCAGTCTGCTAAAATGTTATATTCAGTTTCCATTTTCTTATTTAATGATAGTGCATCCTTATCTGCTATATATTCTACATCTCCAAATTGTCAAAGTACAGAACAGACTTTTGAAATAGTAAGGGCCTTGTGGAGATCATTATAAAAAATGAAAACAATAGAGTCCCCAATATTGATCCTTTTTGCATGCCATACTCAGCCTTCCTTAGGTCAAATATAATGCCGTTTACCTTAATCAGCTGTAGCCTGTTTGATAAATAGTCATTAATCCATTACATAACTGGTGTTTCAAGTCCAGGTTTCCCCAGCTGTGATTTTAGGAGGGAGTGATCCACCAGGTCAAATACTTTGGATAGGTCCCCGAACACCACCCACATTGAAATGCCTCCCCTCCATGTTCTTCAGCTGGTTGGATTTGAACCTAACCAAGGCAGTTGCCATACTATGGCCCCTCCTGAATCTGTGTTCAGACCCTGTCATTATTTTATGATCCTCCAGGTACTCAGTGATCAGATTATACAAAATTATTTCAAGGATCTTGCTAACTAGGGATAGAAATGAAGAATCTGATGGCAGATAAGGACCACTTGGCCTACCTAGTTTCCCCATTTTTCCTACCTACAGTAATACCACAGCCCTACTTCATCCCTGGCTTTATCCTCCTTTTCCTAACCACTAAGGTTTCCTTATGCTTATCCTATACATTCTTGGATCCTGTTACACTTTTTGCCCCCACCACCTGTGCTGGGAGGCTGTTCCATGTATCCACAGCTCTTTCTGTGAAAAAGTACTTTCTCATGTTTCCCCTGAGTTTACCTCCCCCAGCTTCAAAGCATGACTCCTTGTTCTTGAACATCTCTTTTTTCTGACAAATGTATTTATTGATTTATTTATTGAAAGAGTTTCACCAGGAAAGGCACACTGAGCAATAAGATGCTCTTCTCCAGGTGCAAATGCATAGGTTGGGGCCATATGCCAGCATTTATAGCAAAGCTAAGGCCGCTGGTCAGGCAGTGGGGAGGAAAGCAATTGGTGCATGGCTGAATCAGGTACAGGAGCAATTAGGGTTGAGGAAGTTAGCTAGGGTGGTAGAAATAGAGCGGGCAGAGGAGGAATGCTGAAATTGATGTGGGAGATCATTCCATAGCTTGGGTAACCGGTATGAGAAGATGGCTTGCCTCCTGTGCCTTATTCATACCTGTGAGGTATTTGAAAGTCTCTATTATATCCCCCCCTCCCTTCTTTTCCCCAGAAAGTACATATTGAGGTCCTTTAATCTCTCTTCATAGGGCTTTTGGTGCAGACCCTGCTCCATTTTAGTTGCCCTCTTCTGGACCGTCTCAACTCTGTCTATGTCCTTCCTGAGATGTGGTCACCAAAACTGGACACAATACTCTAGATGAGGTCTCACCAATGATTTATACAGCTGTCTCACCACATCCCTCTTTCCACTGATGATACCTCTCCCTATGCACCCTAGCATCACACTGGCTCTTCCCACTGTCTTGTCACACTGTTTGGCAACCTTAAGGTCATCAGATATGATTACCCCTAGGTATCTTTCCTGTTTGGTGGTTTTCAGTACCACTACCCCCATCCTGTGCTCCACTCCTGGGTTTCTGTGCCCCAAGTGCACTTTTTTGCTCTTCTTCACATTGAAACTTAGTTGCCACACTTTTGACCTCTCCTCAAGCTTTCTTAGATCTCTCTTCATTTTTTGTCTACCCTGTTGCAGATCTTAGTGTCATCTGTAAAATGCATACCTTCCCTTCTAGCCCTTCTACAATGCTGCTAATAAAGACATTAAAGGTGGTAGAGTAGTTCAGGTGGATGTTAAAGGTCTCATGGCATTTCTTGAAAAAGAGTAGGGTAATTTTCCCAGTGTCCCAGCCAAATTTCCCCATTCACTAAAAATACTACCAACAGCTTAAAAAATTTCAATTTCAGTTGGCATCCATCCCCGGGATGAGGCTGAAAATAGGCAAAACATTCTCTAGTCCTCCTTCCCTGACAACAAAAACTAAAGAAATAATAAAGAGTAATAAGAATAATATAGGCCTGTAGTTATAAACCAGGTTTGTTAGAAATCCCTTTGAATACACGTGTAACAACATCCCTTTTTTTTCAAATTCCTGGAACCTTTCTTGGACATAGAGATGAACTAAAGATTTTGTCTGGTGGCAGCAATAATTCAACTACGCTGATTTGAGAAGATTTTCTTCCAGATGGTCTAAACCATCACCTTTAGATTAATCTGATTTTGAGACCTGTTTTTGGATTTGCTTCCTAGTTATGCATCTTAATAAAACAGTGGTCTCGAATTATTAAAACTAATTTTCATGCACAGTATTTGGTAGATCATGTGCATATTGAGATAGATCAATGAAGGTTTAATTTAGAGTATTAGCTATGTCTATGCTTTCAATTAGTTCTGATCTCCTTTAACAATACCCTTTACATCATTTTCATTTTTACATTTTTTAAGATTATTTAGCCCCTCCCAAAAGGATTTTTGTTTTTGTTTTTAAAATTATTCAGTTGTTTGGATTTATAAAAATCTACCTTTGCCTTTTTTGGTAATCTTTTACATTTATTACACTGTTCTTGATACTGTACCCAGTCTTCAGTTTTATTGGATATTTTGAACTTTACCTAATTCAAGTCTCTAGCTTTTATACTATCCATACCATCTCTATTCATCTATTTGTTAGATAAGATTTTAACTCACTTCTTTTTTAATTGTGTATGGGTTAAGAGGTTAAGAACAAAAAGTATTTCTGACTTCTGCTGTTATGCTGGAATAATGCATGGTTATGTGATGACATCAGACCTTTTACATGTCTTGATTTCTCTTACTCATTTTACAGTATTAAATAATGTCCTGATGGAGGTTGTGCTTGAGTTCCAGAGTACTGGGACTGGAACCCCAAATGTTCTATTCCCCAATAATTTTGACCATGAACAGGGGGATGATCTAAAGCCCTGATCCCTAGAATTAATAGGTCTACTAGAGTGGTAAGTGCTCAGAGGCTCATGGAGGTGGACTGGATCCAGCCTAGTAAGGCCCTTAACTGTCAAAATAATAATGCTGAATTCAATTTACAATCTTATTCTCAGCAAGCGCTATTTGTGCAGTAGCAGGGTGCTATGTTATGACTTCTGAATGTCACTCTGAAAATGAGATGCCATGTTCTGCACTAACTGCAGCCACTGAATGTGATCATTGGGAATGACATTATAGAGCACAATAAAGTAATTAAGGTGTAAGTAGATTAATGCCTACACCAGTGTTGGTAGATCTCAAAGTTCAAGAAAGTGTTGTAGCTTGGGTGATAAAAGTGGCCCCTGACCACAGCCAGCACCTTGGATTCCAGGGACAGTTGTTCATCAAGAATTACTCCCCAGTTGCTAATCATCCTTTCTGCCTTATGTTGAACCCTATTTTGATCAATGAGCCAATACTCATTTTTATGGCAAGAGCGAGGGAAAGCAAATTTTATTTGTTTGGTGCCCTATCTATGAGATTCAATAAGCACATAAAACAATAAAAATATACTGTTAGAACAATAAATATACAATAAATATAAGCACTTAATCATATAAAACTGATCTATTCTGGGTAGGCCTGTACAAATAAAAAGGTTTTCAACAGGTTCCTAAAAGTGTCCACAGTTTGGGCAAATTGTACTACCTATGGAAGACCATTATAGAGCAAAGGGACAGCAACTTCAAAGGCCATGTCCCCAGATTGCTTCAGATGGGAATTAGAGACCTGAAGCAAGATCGAATCTGTGGAGCAGTGGGGGCAGGTACATGCATAGAACAACAAGAGGTCTTTCAGGTAGCTTGGGACCAGACTGTGTAGGGTCTTAAATATCATGAAGCAAATCTTGAACGTGACACAGTGCTGGATTGGCAGCCAATGTTGAAAGTGAAAAACCAGAATGTTTTGGTCTCTAAGTAAAGTTCTGACCCCAGACAGACTACAGCATTATGGACAAACTGCAGGTGGTGCATCAAACCTCCAGATAATGCTAATTAACAAGTGTTTCAATAATCCAAGGAAGTGACAATGGCATGGTCTATTGTTTCCAAGATAGCTGGCACTAAATGTGACTTAATCTGGGCAATATTACACAGATGGTAAAAATTGTTCTGGACTACTGCTGACAGCTGCTGTTTTAGGTCAGCTTATTGTCCAAAATTACTCCCAGATCTTTTTCAATAATCACAGCTCAAAGTGTCAGACCATTCAAATATGGTAAAACATGGTCTCCACGTGTAATTGCTGACCCATGCTGGCCTGGATCAATAATCATAACCTCTTTCTTTCCCTGGCTGAGATGCTACCTGTTTGAGGTCATCCAGCCATTGATTAGTTATGGGTACTGTTCAAACACTATGGCAACATTCAATTAGTCAGGGACACAAGACAGATAGAGCTGAGTGTCATCTGCATAACAGTGAAACTTAATCACATACTGCCGGATTATCTCACACAATGGCAGCACAAACATGGCAAACAACACAGGTATAAAGATCGAACATTGGGGAACCCATTTGGTGATCACAGCCACACCAGAGGTGAAATTTTCTAGAGCAACCTATTGCAGTCTCCTAGTAATGTAAGATGCAAAACTGTATAACACAGTACCAGTGAGTCCCACATAATTACTCAGGCAATCAATCAGTCGTATCATGTAATTTGGGCGAAGCAATTTGGGTGAAGCAATTTGGGTGACCACGTTATGAGTGACAGCACAAGAACGGCGACATGACATGTCCAGTGATTGAACATATTTGGTGTTTGTGGTGATCGATGTGCGGCATGGAATTAGATAATTAGAAATAGGAGGGTGCAGGGAGCAGAGCCCCCTGTAAAAAAGCAAGTGGTGTAATGTGGTGAAGAGATGCACCTGTTGCCATTGCCAGGTGAAACAGGTGCATGTGATATGAAAAGGGTGTGCCTGAGTAGGCGGAACACTTAAGTCTGTGGCAGGTGGTGTTCAAGTATGTGGTCAGGAGACATTACCAGTATTTCCATGGACTCATGTATAACTTTGAGTTGCAGTTCTCATGCCATGTATTAGCTGTTATGTGCCTCACTGAAACGTAGATGAGCTGAAATTACAGTCACTATAATTGATTCTCCCAATATGATTTCATCATAATTGCATTGCCAAAATGACATGGTGCCTCAATCAGCACACTGTGGTCTACCATGTCAAATGCTGAAGAGAGATTCACAAGGACCATGATGGTATAACAAACCTGATCTCTCGCAATGAGGAGATCATACAACACTATGACTAGAGCAGTTTCAGTGATATGATGGGTCCTAAATCTGGACTGGAGTAGCTTGTAGATGTTAAATAATTACAGGTGAGCCTCACGCTGTGCCACTACTACCTCCCAAAATTCCCTACCCAAAAAAAGGAAGGTTCAAGACATGCTTGCAATTTCCCAGACTGTCAGGTCCAAAGATTGTTTCTTTAGAAAAAGCTTAACCACTGCTCTTTTTAGAGTTGATGGAAAAACACCTTCCCTCAAATAGCATGTATACTGGCCCCAGAGATTCAAGGCTGCCAATGAGCAGCAAAGTAGGCTGGAGTCCAGTGTACAATAAGTAGGGTACAGACCTAAGATCACCCAGACCCCCTCCTTTTCTACAGCTGAAAGGAACTCCAGCCAGGATGGCAGATCCCCATTGCCCCTCTATTTTTGCATACTACTGGTCTATGACAGATCACTTGAGATCCCTGGTCCAAATGGAGAACATCTTGTCAAGGAAAAAATTAGTAAACTCTTCATACTTCTCTGCTGAAAATGCTCAATTGGACCATAATCAGGAAGGGTTAATCAATCTGCTCATGTTGCAAAAGAGCTGAACTGGTCAAGTTTTGCTTACAGAAATCATTTCAGACTGTTTGCTCTCTGATATTCACCATACTGGGTTCTCAGAGCCAATTTGGCTTCCCCAAAATAGAACCCCCACCAATAATGCCCCACTTTCTAACCCTTTAACCACCTCAGCTCCTTTCAGTACTATGGAGAACTGTGGTGGGAGGTCAAGGAATGGACGCTAAAGGATGCTAAAGAGTCCAAGGCAGCAAAAAAAATGATGTTATAGTGCTCCATGGCATCCTCTGTTCTCTGAGCACACATCATCATCACCTGTCTAGCTGCATTTTAAAAGTTTTGGAGCACCTTGTGTGGATTACAAATAAAATTAAGCATTTTCTGGTGCATTAGGGCATGCTCTCTTCCTTTTTTGACACTACATTGACTGCAATTGCTTGAGCATAAGCTGAGTTGTGTAAACACCACTCGTCTGTGGCTACTAAAAGGTGCTGGTTACCAGTTCCTTTTATAGAGGTTTCATTGTTGCAGCACTAATAATCTGGGGGTATCAAACACCTGGCTGACCATGAAATCTGATAGCTTCTGAAGGAAGTCAATCCCACACTTTGGAGGCCAGTATATGAGAATGAACCTACAGCCTACACCGGACCCATCCTTAACAGCCACATATTCAGAAGACCAGGAAATGCCCATGGAGTAGACCATAAGCCCCTGAGCAGATCTAAAACAGATGGCCACACCTCCACCCTGTAATCGCACCTCAGGTAATGTACAACAGAGTATATAGCTGGGATTGTCACCTCCAGCATAGGTCCAAAGTCATGACCCAGCCAAGACTTCATGACAAAAGCAAGATCAGCTAAGGAATTAGTGATGAGCCATCAGTCACTGCATTCATATTCCTCATGCATATTGCATTACAAAGAATGGCCTGAACATGAGGATCTGAGTTGGCTGGCCTGCTTATCAATTGTTCAATAGTATTGGGCACAGTACTAGGGAGGGAAACAAGACAGGGAAGAACCCTGCCATTATTCCAGTTCCTCCCTGGGGTCCTTTATGTACTCACAATCCTATCTCCCCCCCATCAGCCATCTCTGATCCTCCCCATGGCCATTGCTTCCCATCCAGTGGATCCCATACCCTACACAGCAGTTGATAAGCACTGATGGCAGCCAGTGGAGACTCAATGAAAGGTCAAAACAGTTGCAGGTGGTCCAAGGTATAGCTAAGCCTTTCAGCACTCTTTCCCATAAATCGCATAACTAGCCCAGTAGCTAACAAAGAAAATTATAACCAAAATAATATCATCCAGAAAACATACTCCACAATTCTAACCCCAACCATACCAACATACATACAATTATACAGCAACCAACTAATAAGTTATACATCCCCAGCCACGCCATCAAATAAACGTAAAATAAAAATAAAAAAAATACACAGCCTACAGGGGGGTGCAAATTAATATTCAACAGCTATTACAGGTAAAATAGTGAGCACAAAACCAAGTCTTCTAGTCCGCTAAATTATTGGATATGAAAATCCCAAATGCTGCCACCAAGAGTGATAGCTGTCTGCAAACATTTCCAGCACTAACAACTTAAAGAAGAAACAAGGCACTGCAGGCAGTTCAGGGCAACATATAGTAACCATTTAACTCTCAAAGTAGATGAAAACTCATCAAGAGCTCTAGCCAGTCTTTCACCAGGCTCTCCCACAGCATGCATTCAAACAACAAAAGTCAGAAAGGCAGGTTACTCATGGTACTGGCCCAGGCTTCAGAGCAGCACCTTTTGATTTTTTTTACTACATGATATTGATGGTTGAATGCAGCAAATATGGTTGGATGAAAATAACACCAACAAGGTGCAGCCATCCTCTACACCCAAGGAAAGAACCACTCTGAGCTGTAAAAGTGAATGTCAGCATCCTGAAAGTGCAAGGGACTCCAATAACAAAACACCCTCTTTAGCCCACAAAAGTGAAACATAAAAAAGCTAAAAACTGTGCCTACTGTAACTTACTAATATCCCTAGCTGTACTAAGTTAGTCACCATATACTAATCCTACCCTTCAGCACTTTTGTAAGTAGGAAAGAGACTGCTGTTAAGCATTGGAAATGCATATTAAAAGTCAGCCAACTCAGAGATGACTTGATGGACCACCCAGCATGGTGGCCATCTTTTCTGTCATAAGAAAATAAACCCTGACCAGGTACAAAGGAGAGGTGAATCTTGTAATATTCTAAGTAGCAGAATACCCAACACTGTACTTCCAAAACATCTCTACCGGAAATCTTATAAATGCAGAGAACATGTTTGTTTTTCCAACTCAAACAGCAACAGTTACATTGTGTTTGAATTGGCTAGGCAATTTTATTTTTAGAGTGCCTTATCCATATGAGGTTCAGATTGCTTCACAATAACAAATAATGGCATACAACATTAACACTAATAAATTGGGATGTGCGGAAATATGAAATTCCATCATCAGAACTGCTGTGGAATTCAAATTCCACTTCTGAAATATTTCTCAATTTTTTTTTTATACTTTGTATTTATTATATTTTCATTCACAAAATCATAGGACAGTTTTTACAGTATATAAGTTAAGGCAGCACACAATTACATCAGTCAGGTACGTAGCTATTCAAAGGTCTCAGGACAACTTACATAATTTATAAAGTAATTCATATAATGAGCGCTAAGACATTTACAGAAACCATCATCAGGGTCAATATATTTCTAAGGTACAAAAGTAGGATCTAAAGATGAAATATATATAATCCATTTCCTCCATTTAAGCTCAAAGGCAGACCATTTATCTGTGCTTTTGTCTATTAATCTCTCTTATACAAAAATTTCTCCCATTATTCCCCACCATCTCTGAATGTTTGGAGGCATCTTCTTTCCCCAGTTTCTAGTAATTGCTTTTTTATCTGAAGGTATATAAGTGATTAACAATGATCCTCTGGGTATCGGGAGATCCTCTTGTGGAACTGAGAGTATTACTAGCTCAGGGGTCAATGCAGCTTCCACATCTACCAGTTCTTTTAATGCCTCTAAAATATCTCTCCAGAAACCTGCTAACTGTGGGCAGGCCCAAAAAACATGGAACTGATCAGCCAATATTTCTCCACAATCTCTCCAGCAATAGCTTGGTATCCCAGATGAGAACTTGGCCAGCCTTGCCGGTGTATAGAAACATCTATTTCTAGCTTTCCAGGCAAATTCTCACCAATAGGGGGCTCCCAAAAGTCCCATTGAGAATTTCGTATACTTTTCCCAATCCTCCTTTGATACCTGGAGTGGAAGCTCTTCATTCCAGGCATTCAGAATTCCCTGAGTAAAATTTTTGATAATTCCCACAATCCCCTATATATTAATCTCACAAAGTGGGGCCACAGCTGCCCTCTCTCTGTAGTCATAGCTAAGGTAAGCAATAAAGGGGGGGATTGGGAAGCCTACTATAGGCTAATCCCCTCCATTCAATGCCCTCTCTTAAGCTTGTATATATTGGAGAGGCGTGTTGTGAAAGATTGTAAGTTTCTTGGAGTTTGGTAAATGAGACGATCCCTCTGGTGTCCACCAAGTGGAATATAAATTTAAAACCCTTTGGTCTCCATTGAGCTAAAGTACCCTCCTGTTCCAGAGTAAGAGATTGGATTCCGAAATTTACTAGATTAAGATAGGGACCTACTGGTTCTAGCTCTCTTAAATGGATGAGTTTCCTCCAAGTCTCTATAGTAGAATTTATACTATAAATAAGTCTAGGTCTTTTATTTACTGGGGTATACATCAATTGTAGAAGGTCACTCCCTCCCTCACCCCATTGAGGGTAAATTCCAGGTTCTTCCAGGGAATGTCATACATTGGGTTGCTCCAATTAAAAACTCTAGCTATCACAGTGGCGTAAGCATACATCTGAAAATCAGTCAAATTTAAACCTCCCTTATTTTTTGGTAACATTAATGTGGACCACTTGATACAAGATTTTTTCCCATCCCAGACAAATCTCGGCAGAGACTTATTCCAGGAGGAAAAGTACATTCAATCTGGCATCACAGGTATGGTCTGAAAAAGATATAGCAGCCATGGGAGGATATTCATCCTAATAAGATCCACCCTAGAATATAATAAAAATGAAGTTGGGACCACTGATGTAGATCGTACTCTATTTTTTGTGTTAGGGGTTCTTAGTTCACCATAGTGAGGCGCATTAACTGGTTCAGTAACTGTATACCTAAATATTTTATCTTGATGCTGTTCCAGTGTAGTGGTAGACTGCTCTTCAGTGTTTGTGAGGGAGAGAAATGGAAGGGGAGAACCTCCGTTTTAGAAGAATTTATTTTGTATCCAGAGAACTGAGCAAACTGCTCAAGTTCCTCCCATATTGCTGGGATAGAGGACTCTGGATTTGATACTGACAATAAAATGTCATCTGCATATAAAGCCAACTTCGAAGATTGATTGCCTACCTGAATGCCCTTGATTTTTCCTGAATTTCTAAGCATCATAGCCAAAGGTTCAATATAGATGGCGAATAGCAAAGGGGACAAGGGACATCCCTGTCTAGTGCCTCGCTGTAACATGAAATGTGATGTGATACCTCCATTAAGTTTTAAATAAGCCCTTAGTTCAGAATATATTTGCTCCAGACAATTCACAAATTCCCTCGGAAACCAAAATGACATTAGTGTTCCCCATAAAAATCTCCAGACACCCTATTGAAAGCTTTACAGGCATCTAAACTGACTAAAGCTGAGGGGTGGCTGAATTAGCCATACGATCCATCAAATGGATTGTTCTTTGTACATTACCTGCAGTCTGATGCATGCGTAGAAATCCTGCCTGATCTGAATGTATCAGGGTAGGTAATATAGTCTCCAATCTATGTGCCCATATTGCCATATATATCCTATAATCATTATTTAAAACTGAGATGGATCTGTATGACTCTAAATTTAATGGATCCTTACCTGGTTTCAGGATAGCTGAGATGGCCTCATATGACCATGAGGATGGGGGGGCGCCTCCATCCTGCTCCTCCAAAAAAGTCTTTTGCATCAGCTGGATCAATTTTGAAAGAAATGTCTTATACCATTCGGCTCCAAAGCCATCTGGGCCAGGGCTTTTTAATGTTTTAGAATTTTTAACTGCTCTCTGGATCTCTGTATTGGAGATAGGGCATAAAAGTGAGCCTGCTAGGACTCAGACAATGGTGGAAAGTTAAGGGGGGACAAAAAATGTTTTATATCCTCCGGGAAGGGGGGTGTGGTATCAGAGTACAAATCTGCATAATATTGCTGAAATGCTTTCAGAACTGCAGGAGTTTTGTGAAGAATATCTCCTGTTAAGGGGTCTCTAATCTTTGTGATAGTGGCAGTCTGCTTAAATCCTCTAGTATGCCTAGCTAAATTTCTGGCACCTTTAGGGCATCCCTCATAATAGAATATTTTAAGATATAGTAAAGAAATTTGCCTCTTATAATATAAAATGGATTGTAATTCTGACTGGATTTGTCTGAGCTCAATTTGTGTAACTCATT
This sequence comes from Neoceratodus forsteri, assembly GCA_016271365.2. Lineage (NCBI taxonomy): Eukaryota > Metazoa > Chordata > Ceratodontiformes > Ceratodontidae > Neoceratodus > Neoceratodus forsteri. The sequence continues at coordinate 113,901,411 of CM028136.1, read as the reverse complement.
CCCCTCTGTCTCTCATCTGCTGTAATTCTTGTAGCTTAACTTGTAATAATTTGTATCTGGATTCTCTCTGTTTATTTGTCTGGAGGATTAAGCGATGATCTCTCCTCTAATCACAACTTTCAGAGTATCCCAGAGTATAATAACTGAAATAGAAGGGTCTTTATTCTCCTCTAGGGTTTGTGTGATACTGTCTACCATTCTGGTCTTAAACACAATATCCTTCAAAAGAGAAAGATTCAATCTCCATGAGGTTGTTTTATGAGTTTTGTTTAATCCCACCTTAATTAAGAGAGGTATAAGGTCTGAGAGGAGGCAAGCTTCCAGGGATATATCTTGGATCATACCCAAGTGCTCTGTAGATGTAATAATCTATTCTAGCTGATGTGTGATATCTAGGGCAGACAAATGTGTGTCCCTCCACAGAGGGGAAGAAATGGTGCCATACATTTGTAAGACCCATCCTAGGTATCTGGGTTTTTAAAAGTTTTTGAGTGGGTGTAAACCTATGCTGTTTAGGAAAAGTGGAATCTTTCTGCGAGGACATTATTAAGTTGAAGTCACCTCCTATCAGCATTATCCCCTTTGCTTTTCAAGCTGCCAATTAAAAAACTGTCTCAGTAATGAGGGAGATGCTCCTGGCAGCAGATACACACTCGCCATTGTTACTTCAGTCTCATACAAATGCCCTTGAACTATGACAAAATACCCATTATTATCTGAATATACCTCACCCTTAGTAAATGGAGTAGTAGCTGGAATCAATATTGCCACTCCACGCCTTTCCCCCTGACTTACTGGAAGAAGAGAAAACAGTGTATCTGCCACTTGCAGCAAGCTTAACATGTTCACCTTGTGACAAATGTGTCTCCTGTAGATAGATGCAATCTGCATTCTGTTTCCGCAGGTATTGTTGTAGTCTAGCTCTTTTTATGGGATGATTAATGCCATTAATATTCAGTGACAGTATCCTGGTTGTTTCTAATACCATATTAGATTTTCATTTGGTAAAGTATTACTGATTATTGCAATTTCCCCCCTCCACAACTCCTCCCCCTCCCCCTTTCTCCATAAGGATCCATAAAGTCTCCTGAATGTCCTAACAATGGTTCCACCAGAAAATGTCCCATCCTGTCTTATATATCCTGTTCTCTGACCAATGCTTCATAATCTAACTGAAGTTTTTCTACTGTCCCTTATCAATCAACAATAACTTATCATCACATACATAACAGTAATTTGCCACTGTAAAATGCTAATGTACGTGGTATATCCAATAATCTGGAAAGATAGCTGTCCAGTAATGAGTAACCATAAATCATAAACATATATACATGTAGATATTGCTTTTGGTAATATTCTATGCTGTATAATCTTTAGGACTTCCACATGTGGGGAGAGAAATGCAAAACTCCAAATTTCCAGTAGAAACTTCTCCTGAGCATTTGAACTCTCCCTAAAATCAAAGGGAATCCCTTAACATTATTGTTAGGGGCCTTCAAGGAGCCAGTAAACTGTTTCCCTTTAAATAAGGCAAAATAAACAGAGGAAAGGAGTAAATAACTCCAAAGAAAAAAATTAGGGATGTCCCTCATAAGCAGCATAGGGCTCAAAGACTGCTCCTTTCCCCATTCCCTGTTCCCTGAGCTTTCTGAAAACTATTCTCCCTTATATTACACCAAGTATCGAAAGGAGAAGAAGAAGAAGCCAGCAATTAACATAATCAAATAATTATATCTATAGCTTCTAGTCCACCATTAGAAGGTACTTAGGTTATTTAGGTACTGGCTGTTACTTATCTAGCAGTTCGTGTAAGGTAGTGTCTTTTCATCATGCAGTCACCTATTCCAGGCTCAGAGCAGCTCATTAATGTAGTTAATACACTTCAGGCCCAAAAAACAGATGGCACAGCATAGATTTTCAAACCATCTCTTTCCTGTTCACTCATGCGAATGAGCTTCTCCGTAACTTTCAAGTATTGTCAGTTTTTGCCTCCCTCTGGTAAACTCCTAAGGTAGATTTGACTGTTCCCAGTTCTTGCTGTTTTCCCTGTTGTCTGTTCAAATTAGACTGTCAGCCAACTTGACATTTTTCTGGATTGTTGCCACCCAGATTTCATTCAGGAAAGTGCAGGCCCATTTTTGTAAGTTCTTCTTTTGCCTCTTGAGCCGTGGAGAACTCTCTCTTTCCAGAAGGTAGATGAACAATTAACCGCACTGGATATGGGGTAGTAAATTTATGCCCTGCTGCTTTCAGTACTAGAAGTAACGGTAGATAGGCATGTCGCATGCGAGTAGTTTTTGGTGCATAGTCATGATCAAGATATATGTGAGTTGGGCCATAGAAAACATTCTGGAGCTCCATGCTGTGAGCAGAATGTGTTCTTTTGTTGCATAACTGTTGAAATGAAGAATTACTGACCTTGGTTGTAAGTTTGCAGAGGTAGGTTTAGGTGCCAATGCCCTATGCACTCTCTCTAGGTGGAGGTTGAAATCTTTTGGCAGTTCTAAGGCTGTGAGCAGCAAAGCTTTAACAAATTCTTTAATGTTAGTCCCCTCAGAATCCTGTGGTAGGCAATAAATTCTGATGTTTTTGCGTCATGCTCTGTTCTCAAAATCTTCTTGGTGATCAATTATTTCTTCTTGCATTTCTTTCATCTGCTGTACCGTTTGTTCCAGCTCGTCTATTCTATTCTCAGTTGCTGTCGCAGTTCTCTCTTGTTCATCTATTCTCTGCTCTAATTGTATCACATCTTTTCGTAACTCACTGTACATTTCTTTAATTTCAGCCTGAAAAGTAAGTATCTCTTGATAAATTAAGTCAAGTTTTGCCTTCTTTGCTTTGGCTTTTGGTTGATTCCGACAAGATTTAATCAGGCCCCTTTTGAGGTCTGCAGAGTCACGGTTAACTGATGCGACTGAGGCCTCTGATTCGGTTCCATCAGCTATCTCCTCCATCTTGCTATGTTTCATTGCTAAATTCAATCTCTCCAGTACTCTGCACTTTCCGCTGATACTATAATGAGAAATCTGTATGAGAAATATGGAGAATTACAGCTGAAGTGTATTTTATTTTAGCTGGGGTAGGCGCAGTTCTTTCTCTAGGCTGCCATTACTCGGGGGGGGGGGGAACCTAAAGTCCTAGCAGAATTTTTTTTAAAAGTAGCAGTACTACATATTCAGTAAAAAAATCATCCAACTTTTTTTAACAAAAATGTATTCCTGATATTCTTCAACTCTTCAATGATGTATTTTAAATTCAATCAGCTATTTTTAAGACTACGTTTAATTTCAACTTTTGTAATTTGTGTGGCTCTACAGTAAAGATGGAAGCCCCTAGCAACTTTAAAAAATCTTCCCACTAGACAGCACACACAAACTGCACCCACTGTATTTATAATGCACATGTTACCAGTACATGTTTCTGATGGCCAGCACCATCCTGATTTACTTGCATCCATGATTGTCAACATGCCAAAAGACAAATAACTTTAAAGAACTTAAAAATTGTTTATCTTGCCTTGGGAAAGAAATAAAGCCCAAAAAAAAAAGTCAGATAGATTGATATTTTGGTTTGTCCTAACTGCCCATTAAAATATTGAAATTATTGTTAACTAGTACTGCTGCTTTAAATTCTGTTGAATTTTGAAAAGCATTTCAGTGCATGCTGAGGAATAATCTTCTGTGGATCATGTAAACCACAGAATCATTTTCCATCAATTGCAGAAAAAGAATCCACAGTTTATGTGAACCGTGGATTATTATTCCATGAAAGTTAACATGCAGACTGTCAAAATTTCATAAATGAAGGAAATCAGTGGAATTTTCTAAAATTCCACAGAATTCCTTTCCATCAGAAATTCAACATTCCACAAAGCTCCACTAATAAATTACCTTTTTATTTATAAATTACTTTTTCAGACATAAATAAACACTTAAATAGGTAGATAGTCGAGATAAACACATAAAAAGGTAGACAGTTGAAATAGCTAACCAACACAAAAAGGTAGACAGCTGAAGATGCATACTGTAACTCCCACTAAACAAAATTAAAGAAATATGGTGTGGTAATTGACATAGTCAGCTATTTCCTGATATTTCTATGTTATCTCTAGAGCTATTCCCTGCAATCTGTGCTGTAGCACTGTAGGGCCACCAGAGAGAATCTCTTTAGAAACATCATGAAATACCTGAAATATCTGATGATATCTACTGCTGCAACAGTGAAATACCAAGATGTTAAATAAAACGCCTTCTGAAAGATGCGTGGTGTTAGCCCATTGTTAAATGTTTCCAGTGAAGAAACAGATCAGAGGTCAGTTAAGAGGGCATTCCAGGTGAATTTCACACCTGCACAACAACTTAAAAATCCCTGTCCCCAAACTGACTCAACCTTGATCTTGGTATACCCAGCAGGCATCCCTCAGCAAAGTGGAAGGGTGGCCTGGACTATAGAAGGCAAAGAGGTTTTTGAAGTAGCCAGGGCCCAGTCCATGTAGAGCTTTGTAAGTTAACAAAGCAACATTAAAGGTGGTGCAATATTGAACTGGCAGCCAGTGCAGTACACATATGAAAGGCATGATATTTTTAGAGTTATGGACTCCAGTAATCAGACTGGCCACTGCCATTGAGTACTAACCAGTTGCTGTCCATCCAGTCTTTAACCTCTACCAGACATGATTCTAGGGTGTTCTAGAGTTCTGAGTGATCATCCTTGCCTGACAAGATTCAAAGGAGAGGCATAGCTGGTAATCATCTCAGCAGCAGAATACCCAACACAGTACAGTACTTCTAAAAGATCTCAGCTAGAGGTCTCATATTCACTGTACAAAGCACAAGGGAGAGGACTATTTCCTGGGGAACATTGCAATCTATGCTAACTAATCCCTTTGACAATGACTGCTCCTGATGTTCCAGGAATGCCTGGAAAAATGCAAGCACAGCTGTACACAAATCAACATGTTCCTCTAATATTTCCACCATCAACCCCATGATCGACAGTGTTGATCACAGACAAAAAAATTGAGAATGATCATTATAGACATTTTACTATGATCCCTATCCTATATGAGATTATAGCTCATAATGATCAGAACCCTCTCCATGCACTGTCACAGGGGGAAGCAATAAAAAACATAGAAAAATAGATCTTCATAGCTGATTAGGGTTGCTTGACCTATTCAGTCTGCCCATTTCTCCCTGCCTACACTATTATGACACACTGTGACCAATCAACAACTCTTTCTCTCCCCACTTTTCCTTTCCACTATGATTCCCTTGTGCTTATCCCATGCATTCTTAAACCCCACAACTGTTTTCACCCCCACCACCTCCAGTAGAAGGCTGTTCCAGGAATCCACAACTCTTTCTGTGAAGAAGTACTTCCTCACATCTCTCCAGAATCTACCCTTTCCAGCCTCATAGCATGTCCCCCTTGATCTTGAGTGCTCTTTCTTCTGAAAAATGCTCCACTCTTGTACCTTATTTACCCACGTGAGGTATTTAAAGGTCTCTATCATATCGTCCTTCTCCATCCTCTGTTCCAAGGTGTACATATTTAGGTCCTTTAGTCTTTCCTCCAAGGGCTTTTAATACAGATGCTGTACCATCTTTAGTTGTCCTTCTCAGGACCACCTCTAATCTGTCTATGTCCTACCAGAGATGTGGTTTCCAGAAATGGAAACAGTACTCAGGTGGGGTCTTACCAGTGATCTATACAGTGGTAACACCACCTCCCTCTTTCTGCTGGTGATACATAGATACATAGAAGTTGATGGCAGATAAGGATCTCTTGCCCCACCCAGTCTGCCCTATTCATCCTTACCTAGTATGAGGTCCAATGCACAAACTGAACTCCAGAGCACCCCCCCCTTACCTCCAGGATACCCTTGTGTCTGTCACAGTCTTTCTTGAATCCTGTGACCATTTTAGCCCCTACCACCTCTTCTGGTAAGCCATTCCAAGTGGCCACTATCCTCCCTATGAAAAAAAAAATTTCTCATGTTACCCCCGAGCCATCCCCCCTCCAACTTCATAATTTGCCCCCTTGTATTGGAACATCTCTTATTATGGAAGATGATCCCTTCCTGCACTCTGTTTATATCAGTGAGGCATTTGTATGTCTTTATCATGTCTCCCCTCTTCCTCCTTGCCTCCAGGGAATACATATTTAATTATTTTAGTCTTTCCTCATAGGTCTTCTCCTGCAGGCCCTGAACCATTTATGTTGCTCTTCACTGCACTGCCTCCATCCTGTCTATGTTCTTTCTCAGATGGGGCCTCCAGAACTGGATGCAGTACTCCAGGTGTGGTCTCACAGTGTCTTATACAGGGGCAAAATTATCTCCCAACTTCTATTTATGATACCTCCCCCTATGCATCCAAGCATCTGGCTAGAATTCCCCGCTGTCTTGTCACACTGCCTAGCCTCTTTTATGTCATCTGAAATGATAACTCACAGATCTCTTTCCTGCTTTGTGACTGTTAATATCTCTCCACTCAGTTTATAAGTTGCCCTTAAGTTCTTGTGCCCTATGTGCATGATACTGCACTTTTTTGCATCGAATCCCAGCTTCAATGATCCAGACCATTCCTCCATTTTTTCCCTTTTTTCCATATACTGTTTATGTTCCTCACCCCTTGCTGGCCCCTAAGACTGACCCCCTTCTGCCCAGTCACCTGGTACCACCAGGACTTACCTTCCAGAGTTCTGCCAAGTAGCCAGGTGCAGTGCCTGCAGAGGGTCAGTCATCACCTGCAGCTCGGGGGTATTTCCTCCATTTTTTCTCCCATCCCTGTTGCTGGGATACACATACCAGACTGTGTCAAAGGAGGTGCACACACATCCATGAAAGTCCCACAGCACCCTCCCTCCCTTCCTTGGCACCCAACAGTCCCACCCGGGGGCAGTTGTTTGGTGGGAGTTCCAATCCTCTCTCCCCTGGAAAGAAGAGCAGTCCTTCATAAGCTTGATCCTCTCCTTCCCTAGCTGACCCCCAGTGGCCCACTCACACCATGAACATGGGGCACTGGCATGGCAGGAGGTAAGGCATGGATGCCTCAGCCCTTCATGCCACTGGGCTTATTCCTCCAGTTTTTTAAGGTACTCCCTCATCTTTTCAATGCCCCTCTCATATTTATTTATTTATTTATTTATTAGCATCTCAGTATTACCTTTGAGCTAGAAGCTTGTTTACAAAGGTACCACATCAGGTAAGCAACAATAAACGGACAGTGATTACATTTTGTATCAGGACAGTATACCCTGATAAGTGTGAGTTCCTGAACACAGGAGCAAAAGGCACAGTAAAAGTGCCATGATTCCTAGTTCAACAATACACATTAAAATACTGCAAAAGTCCACAAATTAGTACATGGTACAACCAGCACAATAGGTTACATAGATGTCAACAATTAGAAGGCATAGAATACAGAGATCAATTAGTCACATGCAGGTATCATTTTCAGCACTAAGGAGGCAGTTATACAGAGTTCAGCTTATTCCATTACTATAACACAGTTGTCCACAAAGGGGAGGACACCAGGAGATAGGCTCTGTCAGGAGGGGTGGTGGAGAATGGGGCATGGGGAGAGTGTGGTAAGTGGGAAAAGGGTGGATGAAAGAAAAGTGGAGATATAGGAGAGGTGAGATAAGGTTAAGAAGAAGATAGAAGGTGAGGAAAGATTAAGGATAGGTAGGTAGAGAAAAGGGAGGGTAGTGACATGGGAACATATGTGAGAAGGGCAGTAGAAATGGTGAAGGGGAGAGGTAGACAAGTGGTCAATATTCAGGGTAGGCAGTTACAGTTGCCCAGAGTTGTCAGGTGTTGGGTGAGCCATCTCTTAAAAGTCCATAGTTTCAGTTCATTGGCTATTTCTGGGGGAGGTCATTGAGCCATTGCGAGGCATGACAAGCAAAGTACCATTGTGCCTGGGAGGTGTTGAAATAAGGAACTTTCAGTGATTGACTAGACAACCTTCTTGTTCAGTGGAGGTTGGTCACTGGAGTTAGGAGGTTCTGAAGTGCAGGTGTGGTTAGACCAAGGCTTGTTTTTTTCCCTAGTAGGTATATTTGATAGTGGATTCTACCCTGGAGGGTACGCCAGTTTGGTTTGTGCATGGAGGTCTCAGGTGTGGGTAAGTCTATGCACCCCCAATGTGAGCCTACAGGCTTTGTTTAGAGCCCTGCTTATTCTTTTTAGGGCAGTGTCAGAAGTGGCCCCATATACCACAAGGCTGTAATCTAAGATGGATAGGATGGATCATTTGACTGTGATTAGTTGTGCTTCTGGTGTCATACTATGGCAATGCCTATAGGGGAAGTCTATTCTCACATTGTTGGCTTTGACTGTGATGTCAATGTGCTGCTAGTAGAACAGGGAACTATCCAGGGTTACCCCAAGATATTTGAAGACAGATACTTGTGGTGGATTTTGTGCATTAAGTATTGCCAACTGATATGCCTTGTGTTTGCTGTGAGTTTTTGTGACTAGCATGACCTTTGTTTTTTTGTAGTTTAATAGTAGATTAATGTTAGTGAACCAGTTTTTGACCATGGAGAAGTCACTTTGGAGTTTTACTTCAAGATGGCATGGGTCACGATTTTTGGAGAAGATAATGGCATCATCAGTGTTTGACAGAATTTGTTGAGTGCATACTAGGGAAAGATTGCTCAGGAACAGGGTAAATAGCAGAGGGCCAAGGATGGACCTCTGTGGCACTCCCATATGCACCTGTGTGATGTCAGAAAGGGTATTGCTGATTTTTACCATTTGTGAGCTGCCGCTGAGGTAGCTTTTAAACCATCCCACTACATCCATTGATAGGCCAGAGGACTGGAGAGTATTGAGTAGGATATTATGATTGAAAGTATCAAAGGCTTTTGTGAGGTCGACGTAGACTGACCCCACAAGTTGACCATTATCTAGTGCCCCATGGAGGAAGCCTGTGTATTCCAACAGAGCTGTATTGATACTGTGTGCTCACTGGAAACTGTGCTGCTGTGGGCATTGAATGTTGTACTTGCCAAGGTATTAGACCAGCTGGTCTGAGACAATGCACTCTAATGCCTTGGGGGGTTGGGATTGATATAGGGAAGTAGTTGAAGTGGAGTGCTTTGTCACCACTTTTATGGACGGGGTGACAACTGTATCTTTCCATCTATGGGGGAATTGACCAAGACTGAGGGACATGTTTAGAATTTTTGTAAGGGGTATTAAAACTTCAGCAAGCATGAGGGAGATTAGGTCCAAAGTGCCATTGCTATTCCTGGATTTGTTTTTTGTCTTCACGAGATATTTTTTGGTTTCAGCCAAGTTGATTTTCTTAAAACAGAATGGCGGGTGGCCAGAAACAGAGCCATTATTTTTACCTGTACTGCATTCCTCATTGTCTTCTGTTGCACCTAAGAAGTCAGGAGGAAGAACACTGCTAAGATCAGAGAACACTCTGTTAAATACATTAGCTATGACTTTTGAGTCCTGGGTGACTTCACCATTAACTTATAGCATGCTGGGTGATGATTCATTGGGTTTGCCAGTAAGGTCCTTAAAGTTATCCAGGAACATCCCACCATTGCTACACAAGTCAAAGAGACAGGCTTTCAAATGATTAATTTCAGCAAGCCTAATCTCACAGGTGCAGGTGTTTCTAACTGATTTGTATTTCTGTATGTCCTGTTGAGTGCCAGTGGCCTTGGCTCGATGCCATAGATGGTCTCTGGTGCTCATAAGGTTTAGCAGCGTGGGGGTGATTCAAGATCAAGATTCTATATCCACCCTACTTTCATGTCATCTGCAAATAGGCATACCTTCCCCTCAACCCCTCTATAATGTCCCCAATATAGACATTGAAGAGAACTGCCCCAACACTGACCCTGTGGCACCCCGCTTGGTACCTCTCCCTCCATGGAGTGTTCACCATTTCCCACAACCCTCTAACTCCTGTCAGTAAGCCAGTTCTCTACCCATAGTACTATTTTAGGATCCACTTCTACATTACTTAGTTTGTTTATCATTCTTCTATGATAGATGGTGTTGAATGCTTTTCTGAAGTCCAGATAGGCCCCATCCACTACCCCACCCTGTACCGTACCCCTCCCTATGCCAATACCCTTTGCTATGTACCCCAGCATCCTACTCACCATCCCTACTGCCTTGTTGCACTTTCAGACCATCTTTAGGTCACCAATATGATTACCTCCAGGTATCTTTTCTGCTTGGTGGTTATCAATATCACTTCATCCATTTTGTACTCCACCTCTGGGTTTCTCTGCCCTAAGTGCATTATTTTTAACTGTTTTGCATTGGAACCCATCTGTCATACCCTTGACCATTCCTTTACTTATCTCAGGTCTCTGCTTATTCTTTTCCAACCCCATCCCCCCAGATTGTCCACCCTATAGCAGATTTTGGTGTCATCCACAAAGGGGCAGACCTTCCCTTCCAAATCCTCAGCAGTGTCACTTATAAAGGCAATAAAGAGGAACAGTCCCAGCACTGATCCATGAGGCACCCTGCTGGTCACCCTCCCTTCCTTGGAGTGAATTCTGTTTACCACCACATTCTGTTGCCTATCCCCTAACTAAGCCAAACTCAAAGGGCTTAAGGATGTTAAACAGTTCCAGGTACTTAGTCAATGGCACCCCCACCACCTTCTTTACAACCTAAGCTATGAAGAGCAGGTTGGAGACTAGCCAATAATTCTTCAGGTCTTACTGATCTAAATGATGCCTTTTCATCCAGGACCTCATGACTGCCTTCTTCAAGGCAGTTGGATAGACCCCTTCTTTTAAAAGAAGCAGTGATGATAACTGTTAAGGCTGATCTTAGAGACACCAACTCAGCTTTACAACTTGGGTTTGAACATAATCCAGCCTAGAAGTGTTACAGTGCAGTTTGGCCACCACCAAGCCCCATACTCCTGTTTTTCATACATTGTTCATGTTCTTCACCTCTCTTCCTCTGTCACTGGTAATGTGTGCAATAGAGAAGATTCTGTCCTGGATATTGGCAGTCTGGGTTTTTAAAAACTGATTTGCCATTCAGACGTCTCCAAGGTAACATCTTCCCTTTTCCGTAGAGAAGCAGGATGTAAAATCCTGTCAACAGTTTGGAAAGGTGCCAGGGTTCTGTTTGTCTCCCTTTCTGTGAAAACAGAGATAAATCTAGGTCTCTAAGATCTCATAGCCTTCTGATAACTTTCATAATGGGTTATTAGGACAAGCCTGTCAGCCTCTGCACGAGATCTCTTACAAATATACAAAGATACAAAAATGTCAGCAGATACAGGCCATAAATGTATATCAAGTCTGCTTGAGTGCGCAGCTCTCAGTCTAATCAACTGCAGCTGCCCCGCCACCTAATTCCCATTCACCTGATATATCCTCACAGTCCACCCACCCTCTTCTCCACAGCCTCCCCCCCAGTTTTGACCTTACCTTTGACTATATCCCACCCACTCTTAAAACTTCCCACAGTTTTCAATGATAGCACCTTCTCCAACAGTTCATTCCACCTTGCTACCACCCTTTCAGAGAATTAGTGCCTCCCCATTTCCCTCTTGAATGTACCCTTCATTTCAGACTGTGCCCCCTTGTGACCCCCCAGTCTGAAAATGCCATCAGTACTAACCCTATGTATGTCCTTTATGTATTTGAAGGTCCCAATCATATCCCCTGTCTCTCTTCTATCCTCCAGGGAATATATGTTGAGCTCCCTCAGTCTCTCCTCATAGGGTTTGTCACCCAGGCCACAGGTCATTTTTGTCACCCTATGCTGCACCCCTCCAACAGTTTCCACTTGAACTTCACGTTATGTCCTTTTACTTTCAATCACTGAAGCTCTGCAGCATAGCAAGGAAAATATCAAACTGAATGTGTGTTTGTGGAATGGTACTAGCATATCAAATGCTGCTACTATGGCAGAATTATATACTTTCAAATATAAAAAGGTTTGGTAAGCTCAACCCATCACATTTACATTGCATCTTAGTAAAATTTGTGGGGAGGCAGCTGGTGTGTGACCAAAGAAAAGCATACAGTTAAGGTACCAGTCCCCCCCCAATCTGCTGCTTTAAAGCCTGCAATTTTTTTTAAATAACTCCAATATTCTTACTTGTTATACATTGTTAGAGGGGTTCTTAGTCTCATCATACAGCTGAATTATGATCAATCCTGACCACCACAACAAGGTGACCAACTCCATCAGTCAGGAAAAAGCATTACATTTTATCTTGCCATTCTGAGCTGATGTCCCCCTGCTTTCTCTCTGTCTTATGTGGAAATCACTCTCTGGCTTAATTGCTTATGGAGTGTGCTCTGACCAATAAGAGGCTCACAGGTGTTTATTGGGGAGCTCGCTAATTAGAAGGAGGCCACAATTCTCCTGCATTCAAATCAATATAAAAGGCTTGGCAAGCTTCAGAGGTCTGACCAAAAGACTGGATCAAATGAAGTATTATCTGTCTCCATCCCATGGTAAACTCCAGTTTCAATGTGTGTCTCTTTTACTTAAGGGGTGGAGGAAATCACCTGTTTGAGACTCAGAGCTTTCTTAGTCTGAAGGAGTTTGTTAGCAAAATAATGAGAGGGGACATCAATCCTAGTATTGAAATATTGTGGCAATAAAAGTCTGGAGGATTCCAATCTGCAAACTCCTGCTGCATAAATATGGTCTCAAAATGTGATGGATGGTAGAAAAAGATGATCCTGCCTCTCAAAGTGGTCACGGATGAAATGGCCTCCCATTCAATGGACTCTGATTGTTACACAGGTGGCTCTGGGAGTGCCATCTCTGCTCTAAAAGTAAAGCACCCCTGTAATTCAGTCTCAGGCACTGTATCAAGGAAAAGCCCAGAGGAACTAATTTGACCAAAATTGGTCCTGAACTGTCATCCACCAAGGTTTCTGTAACATAAAAATGTAAACAATGATGGCAGAAAAAGACCATCGATCCATCCAGTCTGCCTGAGATGCCTGCCCTATCATATGCTGAGACCTGTCTGTGATACACACGAACAGCCCCTGCATCAGAGGTAATGTTTTTGATAATCATGGTTTTACTAATGACTAATTAGGCATTGCAGAGCAGACCACATTGGAAGAAAGGAAGCATCTTCCATTCTTATCCTCCCTTCTAAGACTGCATTATGGGATGAACATCATGCAGGCTAAATACTAGTCCTTACACAATTCTCCTCAACTGACACCTACTGGTTAATCCACCCTTATCCTGGTGGCTCTTCTTAACAACCCTTCTCAGGATTCCTGCTCTGTACTACTTGAGAGATCTGGTTGAATCCCATAATGCCACTATCAAACCAAAGTCTAATGCTGCTGCTAATTCACAACTCCAGCTGCTAAACAAATAGAAATTTTAAAACTACAGCATCATACCGTTAACTCTCAACCTCACACTAGCAGTAAGACAGCATATTGCTGCTCAGTTGACTGGATCTAACAGCATAGTCCACTAATTTAGGAAACTGGTAGCTCATTCACTTTTCAAAAACCCTTCAGTACCAAGATATTTCTGATTTTTAAAGGTCAATGTCATGCTTTCAGAAACTTAAAAAAAAAGTTACCAGTTAGTAATTGGAATTGCTCTTTCTGTAATGGACTTTGCTATTGCTCTTTCCATGTGTTAAGGGACTGTAACTTGACACTTAGCTTCCACTTCAGGCATTATTTAGCCACAAAAGCTGTTATCAAGAGAATGATTGTTTAACTACAAACTTCAGACAATGCTTTTGACAATCATAGAGTGGCATCTCAGGGTTGTGTAGTGTACAGAAGGAACTTAAATCCAAACACTGAAAAGAGCACATTTTAGAAGCCTTTCTGACACTTTTCTTTGGTTTTCACTTGATTTTGATTATTCTCTTAAGACCCTTATGCAGACAGAGCCTCTAGAAGCATGCAAGAAAAAGGTAAAAATACATTAAAAGGTTTATGATACTGTTAGACTGGTTGAAAGTGCAGAAATACCTGAAGAAAGGTAGTATCCTAATAAGGGAGCTTGTAGTTTATTATAAGTTCTGAAGATTTTTGGTTTTTTAAAATTAAACTTTTTTAAAACTTTTATGTTTTATTATTGACACATACTGAGAGTAATGTATGTTGACATTGCATCACCTGAGAACAAGTTAACATTGTTTTTTGTCTTAAGAGGGAGTGATCTTATGTGGACAGTGTAATTATGTGCAGATCTTTATTTTTGTTCTTTTATTTTTAATTCCTATGTGGCCACACCTCCCACAAAATCCATCTCATACCATCTGAATTGTTATTTATCTTCCTACCAGTTCACTTTCCTCCCTTAGTGTAGCTTCTCATCCCCAACCCCCTACCTTTTTGGCGCAAGTGCCACCAGAAATGTCTATTCAACCCCATTTTCTAGGATGGACATGCTAAATTGGGGGGGTGTCATTGGGGAGGGCTGCGTCCATCTGTCCTCAGTCTATAATTGGTCTCCTTCCCCGGTACCAGGTCATATTCACTTGGAGAAAATCGCACACAGCATGACCGCACTGTGAGCAGCACATATGCCTTTCAAGCATTGGGGAATTACAGCAATGCAAAGGTACTCTAACCCCCGGCCACCACAAAAGAGAAGTAGCGAGGAACACTGCCGGTCGGATGTTCAATGAAGCCACTCCCATGGTGGAGTGGCTAGATCACCCGACTCTGCAGTGAATGGGGCTGGGGAACAGGGTCTCATTCCCGACTTGGGAATCTTTTACTTTTTTTTCCTTGCCCCTAAGTCCATACCCCCTTGGAGTTGATTATTATAAGTCCGCGGTGTGTGGGGGGCATGGGGGGGTGAAGCCACCCAGAAAACAAATGGAAAATGGTCAAACATGTTTTCACACTGTTTGCTGCTGTGAGATTGTGGTGTGCCTGGTGGTTTCCATGACATTATGACCCCATGCCCCTGTCTCCTGTGGTGACCTGGTCTCTGAAGCTGAGCATCATGCTAAGGAGCTATAGCTGTGTACAGTACAATTCACATTAAACTGTTCTATTAATGAGTGGCTTTAGCATTTCTTTGTGAGATGCATACAGTTATGTGTTACTGTATGAAGCAAAATGCATTGCAAAACTGTTGCTTAAGAGTTACAACTCAGTTTTGTATTGCATTGTGACAGAACTGTAGATGTATTTTAGTTAAATTGCAAAAACATTTTAGAAAAGTTGCTCTTGAGGTGATAAAGTGTTGCAAACTACATGGTGTGAATTGCCAGTGACCATTAAAAACAATGCAAAACCAAATCATTGGCATGGCAGTTAAATGTGAATGCTACTGTATGTGCCATTGGAATAGACAGCAATATGCAATTAGAGCTCAGAAGTATATGCATTGATGAGCTCAAGTTGCTTATTGCTGTCTATATTAATGAATTATTCTGTACATCTATAGTACTTCAGGGCACATCCATGATGCTGATAGGGCCAACACCAAGAGTGATAAGTGACAATTTCTGACTAAGTGGAGCACAGAGTACTGACGGAGTCAGCTGCCCATCATCCGCCCCCCCAGTAAACCAAGACAATCCAGAGAGCACAAATTAAGAGGCTTTTCTGTGGGATTAGCTTCCAAAATATAAAGGGACTGAGGATAGGGGCTACTACTAGGATTACGAGGAGGATTAGGACATAAGGAGGCCATTGACCCATCAAGAATGTCACCCACATATGCAATCAATTTAAACCAATAGATGTTTGGGGTAATAATGCTTGTCCAGGGCTGATTTGAACTCATTCAAGCAAGTACTGTCCACAACACACTCTGAAGTCTATTTCAAACCCTAATAGTTCTAAGGGTAAAAAAAAATATCCCTTTTTGAAGCATGTACCCAAGGAACCTCAAGTTTTCTATTATGCAACCTTAGGTTATTTCTGGCATTACTATATTTTAACTCACAGCTGTCCATTAGTTCCTCTGACTGCAATAGTTTATAAAGGAAAAGTAGGTCACCCCTTTGTCTCCTGGCTTCTAATGAGTGTAGATTAATTTCTAGTAATCTGTCTAGGTATGATTTATTCTTCTGCCTAAGTATATTCTTAGTGACTGCTATCTGTACACCTTCTACCAGTGTAATATCTTTAATTAACCAAGTGACCACACTTGGGACCCGTAGTCCAATATGGGATGAGCATAACTCTTATAAACTGGTAGGATGAATTGCTCAGATTTACATATGAAAGTTCTTTTAATTCTGGTCACCGTATTTCTGGCTGGTCTCGATACCATCACACAGTGTTCCAAGCATGATCATTTATTATTCATCATCACACCAAGATCTTTTTCTTTATCTATGCATTTTAATATAGTCTGATTTAAAATATAAGTGTAGTTAGGGTTGTTCCCACTGAAGTACAGCACTACGCATTTACTAACATTTAACATCATACCATTACTGTTAGCCCAGTTTTCTATCTTTCCTAAATCACTGTTTAGGGAAAGATGTTTACTGAAGTTATCAATCTCACTCCCTAATTTTGTATTGTCTGCAAATTTGATTATCATATTATTAATGTCAGAATTCATGTCACTTATATAAATACTGAAGAATATTGGTCCCAACACAGAGCCTTGAAGGACCCCATTACTCACAGTACCGTGATTGGACCTGGTGTTATTAATACATACACATTGTACTCTAGTTTCTCACCAATTGTTAATCCATCTAACCAAGGAGTTATAAAACCAAGATTTAATAATCATTTTGTCAATTTATCATGGGGAATGTTATCAAATGCTCTTGAAAGTCAAGCAGGATGACATCAGTTGGTATTCCTTTGTCAAGATTTTTGCTGATACAATTGTAGAAGACTATAAGATTAGTAGTACTTAACCTACCCTTTTTAAAACCATGCTGATTATGGTCACCAAGGTTAAAATTATCCAAATAATACTCTACTCCAGTTTTGATTAAACATTCCATAAGTTTGCAGCAATTGGATGTTAGGCTAATTGGCCTATATCTCTCCACATTCCCTCGATTTCCCTTTTTGTATATTGGAACAACTGTGGCTCACCTCCAATCCTCAGGAACAGTTCCTTCCTTAAGGGTTAAATTGAATATCACCCACAGTGAATATGCTAGTTCAGAGGCATTATTCTTAAAAAGTAAGGAATTTATATTATTTGGCACTGGACTTACAGTGCCATTTATTTGGGTAAAAACTGTATAAACTTCATGGGTGATAAACAAATCTGGATGATCAGTACCCTTTAAGTTCTGGCCCTGTTGTTTTGTCAAGAACACTGAACAGAAACAGTCATTAAATTTATCTGCCACTAATTTATCATTGTCCAGTATGATATTGTTTTCAGTTATTGGTCCCACAGTTTTACTGCGTTTCTACAGCTAGAATTAATATAAGAATATAGAAGTTTATCATTCTTTGAAAGGGCAATCCTAAATTCAATGCCTGCTTTGAACATCCCTATAAAAGTTTTTAAGTCCCTTTGTGATTTTAAATAGATTAAAAATGGTGTCAGGATGGAGACAGGTGGCAAGTACAAGAGGCTTGATATCAATAACCTAGCAGTCAAAGCACAGATATGCAAGCCACATGACCCTAGTTTGAATCTTGCCACCAACTCCACATGTGACCTTAAGCAAGACATATAACCTCAATGTATTGTATGTAATCTGCCTAGAATTTCTCTCTGTGTACCAAATGGAGGAAACATTTTCTCTCTACCATTTCTGGGATTGGGGACAGGTCAGAAGTGACCAATTGTGTTCTCTATAGAACAATGACATCCTTTCTCTGGGCTTGATTTTGAGTTGACCCTAAGAGTGACACAATTTATGCTGATCGATGGCTGAAGCAAACTCTGGGTGCATCAGGGACACGTGTCATATTTTATAAAAGTCTGTGTCCCTTCACCAAAGTGCTGTGAGTTGCTGCAGCTGCAGGGTTGCAGGGTCATGCCAAACAAGAGGCGCCCCTTAAGAGGGTTTGACAGATGGTCCCATCAAGCCCACCCCTTATGTTGCATAACCCTGTGAAACCTCAACGGTGTGGGGAGTTACAATGCCTGCAAATAGGGAACTAGAGGAAGAAGGAGCCGTGGGGATGCCATAGAGGGTGAAGGGGAAAAAGCAATACTTTGAGGTAATTAAGGAGACACCCAGTGGAGGTGCCATGCTCCATGATACAGAACCAATTGGCTCTACTAGAGGAGGTGGTCAGAGAGGGAACATAAACTGAACCCTAGAGTGAAACAGGCTGGCACTTGCCCTAGAGGACCCATCTACCCCAGCAGTGTAATTAGCATCCAGCTTCCACCACATGGGGGGGCTAGGTCCTTGAGGACAGGCACAATGCCTATGGAACATACCAGTTCACTGCCTGCACCTCACAACCCACTGCCAGTACCAGCTGCTACATGTAAGGGATCTATGGGTCCTCTGGGACAAGTGCCAGCCTGTGTTACTCTGGGGTGTGGGTGATTGTCCCTCCCTGCCAACCTTCCTCTAGCCAAGCCAATTGGTTCTCTATCATGGATCATAGCACCTCTTCCTGGTGCCTCCTCAGTAACCTTACAGTGTCACTGTGTTCCCCTCACCCCTTATGACATCACCACAGCTCTCTCTGCTCCTGGTCCCCTCTTTGCAGGGTCCTTCTAATTGCTGCCCCTCCCAGCAGTGGTTCAGGGCCTTAGATCAGCTTCTGGCTGGTCTAAAGTCAACCCCCTGTTGCACCCATGGTGGGGATTCCAACATTCCAAAATCAGGGATGCTGCAGGCCTACCATGGCACAACCACCATTGCAACATGGTGCACAGACACCTCTGCAACAAGGGTGGTGCAGGGCATCCTGATTTTGATGCAGCTTGCATTCAAAAAGTGGAATTGTCATAAACATTGATGCAAGGAGCCACTTGATTCATAGCCTTGTGGCACAGGCACATTATGTTCAAGTTTTTCTTCTGAAAATTGAGCCCTTGTGCAAACTGGGATATGCAGTAGTTGATTCATCACAAAATCAGTCTTACCTTGGTGGATCTGGAACTAGGCATATTGCTGAAATCGTACTATATACAGATGCTCCTGACAATAATTTGCCTATCAAAATGGCATCAGTAATTATAAATGGCTACCCTATTCCCACCCCACCCTCCGAACATCCACTCACATGAAAGCCCTTTCTTAGAAAATCCTGGAAGTAGTACCCCTGGTTTTGAAAAAAAAGATGAATGATTTTTTTAAGAAAATATCAAATCTTCCTCTCTAATTTAGTCAGTTTTGATGAGACATGTCCTGTACACTTGCCAATGATAAGAAGTCTTCGCATGCAGGGTCCAGTAAATGGAACTTTCCAAAACTGAGGATACATCCTCTTTTAAATTAGTTTTCTCATGACAAATTACCATGTTTTTACTTATCTAAATTAACATCTTACTAATTATAATACAATACTTACATTTATGGGATGCTGTCACATTACTCTATAGGTTTTGTCTCATATATTTATGGTGACTTAACAGCTGAGCTTCATTTTGCATTTTTGATGCATCAATAATGCATGAGAACATTCTACCATATTGCCAAGAAAAGCCTTCTCACACACCTAAATGTGCTGTATACAAATGCAGAATCCACCACTAAAATGAACATGTTTAGGAAGGTCAACTGGTCAACTGATTTTATCAGTAAGTGTAGCTGATATGTCTTTTTTGATAATAATGTTGCAGGAAAAAAAGAACTTCTGGTTGAGAAACAAACTACATAAATAAATTCCATTGCTAATGAGGGTACAGTTCTTATTTGATAGGATGGAGACTTTTTTTAGACTGAGGGTATGTTTTGGATGATTTGCAGTTTGCCTTTAATTTACAGGTAGGAGGAACAAAATGCTGATGTTTACTGTCATGGCCATTTACTTCCAAACAAGCAGAAGCCAATTTCTGTGTGTTTCTTGTCGGCTTGGTATTAGTAGTACATCTGTAGTAAATTGGGGGCAGACAGAGGCAATTAACCTCCAACACAGAAACACACAAATAAAGCCTCAGTGGAAGGAACAAAGCAAAATAAGTCTTTATGATCTCATTACTTTCAAGGCAATGATCAGTTGTTAAAGGGACAGACAACTACCAAAATGCCCTAGCTGATTTTTTTTCAGTCTTCTCAGACATTTGAATCCTTATAAAACTGGGATTTGTTTTTTTCTCATTTTGAACACAAATCATGTTTATACATTGCAACCTCTATGGTATGTCAGAATATTTCCTTTTTTGTTTTGCTCCCACACACTGCAGCAGCCCTCCCTCTGGTGGTTACTACCCAGCTCCATACTCCACTTCTCTACATCTTACATCACTTCCTCCTTCCCTGGCTTGTTCCTCCAGTAGGGTGCCAGTAGGCAATCAGCTCAAAAAGATCCCCTGATAGAATACACTTTTGATAGGTGGAAAGTAGTTTGTTAACACGGGCATGAGAATGCCTCCACCATCATAGCAAATACTTCAGGGCTTTCCTTGTTGCTTTACTCCTTGCCCATAAGAGGTAGATTTGGGGACTCAGAAGCATGCACACTCATGCAGGAGCATGCTGACACATGATGAAACCCCTCTGGGTCCTACTGCTCATTATCAGTTCCAGCTGCACAATTGCCACCAGGGTAAGAAAAGGTGGCCATTGGCAACTTTTGTTTGCCTTCAAAGAATGACCTTCCAATTCAGGTCAGTTTTGAGAATTTGACCAAACCACTTCAGCTTTTATAGCACTAATTGCCATGGGGTAAACCAGACTAAAATGAAGGGGATAAATAGGTCTTGAGATCAGTGATGCCTGGATGAGCAACAAGGCCTTTTCCTAGAGTCAACTTCTGTGCTTCTCTATAATGAGTAATAATTGCAGCTTAACTGTGGCAGGTGGTGTTGACATGTATCTGTTGGGGATTACTGTTTGTTGTGTTGAACAGTCTACAATACCCACTAAGAGTGCTATGGTTCAGTGTGAGCTACAGTAATAGTTAATTTTTATTGCTGAACTCAAGGTGTATACTATGGCTGGCTGAAATTAGAAAATTCTGATTTCATGGAATGTTCATAAAATTCCATGGAATTTCATTATATTTTGTAAAATGTGGAATTTTCTAAACATTTTTAGTTGGTTATATATTGGTCATTATTACAGCTAGAGATCTTATATTGGCACGTGTATTGCCTGGAAGAGGATCTAAAACAATTCCAAGTTTCAGAATGTTTGGAGGAGGGGCAGGAATGTTAAAGGTGCTCACAGTCTGGAAATTCATTATTCATGTAAACATTTCTGAAAATATTTTTATGCTTTCAATTTAGTCACATTTGGAGTTAGATAACTGAAAATTCATATGCATACTTTCTTGGAAGAGTCATAGATATTGCTAAAGAGTTAATCCATTGTGTACATTTCAAATTATAGTAGTTCAACTTTTCACAATTTATTTGTTAAATTGTGTGGAATTTTTCACAATATTTGGATATCTATAGCTCCATTGTTATTGCAAGTATACACTCAAGATTTAGCATACATACCAAAGTAAATATGTCCTGGAATCTAATTAAGGTGAATAAATGTGGGGTACTACATGACAATATATTCTGGATACTTCAGAAATTACTAATTAGTAAAATGTGCTAAAAAATTCATAGACACATAAAATGTAATGCCACTAGAATTCCACTTGAGGAATTTAACTTTCACAAAGTACTTATCACCACTGAATCACTTTGCTGTTCCTGCACTAGTATCATGGCCCTGCAATACCCCTTCAACACTCATATGACAGTGATGCCCAGCATCATGCTCCATAATGACTAATGATATCCAGATACTTCTGTCACAATGACTTATTTCACATTGTTACAGTGTCTACAGGGTTGTTAAAGAATCAGCAGGAGGCATTGTACAGAAACAATGCACATGTGCATGTGCTTCCACAGCTCATTATGTCTGTGAGCTCGAGTGGTTATATGGCATACTGTAAAACTTCAGGATAGTGCACAGTGATGTTCGTGACTATTCTTCATAGTTCATCACTCAAGATACCTGACACTTGGCACTCCCATACTTTCACTATTAAGCCACCTATGAATGCTACCTTATTGCCACTGTACCAGCCTTTAACTTCCTTTACAATGGCCATTCAAGTATAACTGGGCAAAATGTACGGACATGGCTTTGACAAAACAATCACACCATTCCACAATTTCAAAAAAGCTCATGAAATTAAACTTTAATTACCAACAATATGTTGGAATCTTTGGCTGCTTATAACTTGCAGTCAGGAGGTAGCTGGTCTCAAACATCATACCCACAAACATGATTTCAGAAGTCTTTGTAACTTCAAGATTCCAATAGTTTATTGCAATAAATATATGAAGAAGCAACATAAAAACATATGAAATACAATCACCACTAGAAAACTCCTACTTTTCAATCCTCTCTGGCTCTTTTTCAAGACTTCCCTATGTGTAGCCTCCTTGCTTGCAATTGTTTATAACTTGGCCAGCCTTTCAGCAATAGACTAGAGAGCTGACAAACATAGGATCTTTTTTTTCATATTGGTTTTTCTCCCTGCAAGCAACTTGCCTCTCAGGCATACCCTGTTTACAGGGCTATATCTTGATCAGGCTGACCCCAGCCATCACTGAGTTGGCTACTATGTTTTTATTCAAATATGTTTCCCCTCCAATCTCCCTGGGGGGGGGTGACTCTGTCAGCTTTATAAAACTACAGCTTTCCCTGTGGCAGAAGCAAGCTCACTGGCCCATCTGCAAGAGCTGCTATGTTGGTGGAATCTGCTTCCAACGCTCTATGACTGAAATGAATTACCAAGCAGCAGCTGTCTCAGCCATGTCCTGCCTCCTAACACACCTCTCAACCTCTCAGCATTAAAAAGCATAGCACTGACCTTCAAAAATCATAGCAAAGGACCAGAATGTGTAGCACTTTTTTATTTTAAACAATAATATGTCTACAGATAGTGGGACCCACATAATTAGTGATAAGGAATGTTTCTATCGACTTAGTTCAATGATTTAATAGTCTGTGTGTCCAGAAATAGATCTAACATTATGAGGAGCATCAGTACACCTATGCAGAGCAAGGGTAAATTTAAGTGTGAAAATCATAGCGCTATGCAAAACTCATAGCAGTTGAGAGGTATGCCTCCTAACATGACTTCCTGCTCTCATTTACAAACATGGCTCATCAGCACGGCAGCACAACACTCTGCTGCTGGGCAATGGGGGTGGCCTCAAAGCCAGATATGTAGGGTCAATGAACTTGAAAAAGTGGTGATATTCCATTCTCTAGTTTTAGAGTTATAGAGGCTTAAAAATCTGTAGTTTACATAATTGCAAAATGTAATTTAAAAGTTTTAGAATGTTTGTAGGCTTTTAACTGAATCACTTTTAAAGACAGAGATCTGAAATTGGTGCACATGTATATGGATCTTCATAAAATCATCTTGCCAGATAGGTGCAAAATGGACAAACAGCTGCAGACACAGATGGAAATAACTGAAATCACAATTTTCACTGGCAGAAGATACATTTCACCCTGTCCTGGTGAACACCCCTTGTAGTCTCTGCTTTATCCTCATGCCAATTACTATACTCTCTCTTGAGTTTGGTTCCATTGATTTTCACATTGTATAATAGTACTTCTCCACCAAAAATCAAACAAAAAGTTCTGCATCAAAAAACATAATACACATTTTATGTGTAAGTCAGAGATGGGAACACTTCTGTTTTTTTTTTTTTCTGGGGTGACCTGCCACTGTGTTTTATTAGTCATTGCTATGGCTCAGTTGAAACTTGTTAACTTCACTTTATTTATTGTTCTTCTGTTTGACTGTTTACATATGAAAGCACCATAGTAACTATAGAGCTTAATCTGATGCTCAGGTCACTTGCATATGTTATGTACCATATGTAGATAAGTGATATAATGGTTAAAGTCTCCTTTCTTCTATTTTTTTTTGGGATGAGGAGAGCTATTGGTACATTTTAATAAGACTAGATTTATGGAAATGAACCATGTAGCGCATGGACTCCATTAACCAGCAATAGATTTTGTTACGATTAATGGCAATTATTTTTATAAGTCCTTTTTACCCCAAAGTCATATCTGTATTACAACAAACTGATTACTAGAGCATATTTATGGGAGTGGAACCCTCAATGGTATTATTTATATTGAATATTTTGTATTTGAACTATCAACTGCATGTGTGTTTTGTTGCAAAACAATAAACACGAAGTTAAAAAATAATACAAGAAAAAGTAATGTAAATACATTAAATGCAGGAAATCTTTATCTGAGAAAAGCTCTGTATGCTCTGTGTTGTCAGTGGCACCCCAAATCATAGTGTGCTTGTTGGTAATGGCATTATGCAGTTGTAGCTGTCATCAGGTGGGAGAGTTTAATTGCTGCTGCTGGGAGGCTGGGAAGGGTGAAAAGATTGTGGTGCCAGTGTTAGTGGGAGGTGTCTGGCAAAACTAGTCACTGGGAAGTGATACGAGTGGGAACAGAAGTAAATCTCCCTTGTTGGATATGTGAATAATTGAATTAAAAGTTCAAGTTGATTCATTTGAGTTGAGTTTCAGAAAGTGTAAGAATTCCAGATTTTCAGGCTTTAGCAGAAAAGGAGGAGGAGGAGGAGTATGACAAGGAGGCTGTTTAGTCACAGTCTTGCTGGCTTCTTCAAACTGTTTTTCCACTCTACCATAAGTGCATGTAACAGTTTATGTTTGATATAGTATACGTGCCCATGGAGAATTATTAGATGCTAATATGAGGGATCCAGCAGTGTTGCTTCCCAATTGTGCGCATCTGATCTAATGTGTCAAATCAGTCAGCAAGTTGTATCAGAAATATTTCTGCAACTTTTTAATGAGTATTGTATCCTGCTGCTGCTATAATGATTTAGATGAATTAGTGGTGCAATATACACAAGTCATATTGTACCATCTGCAGTGTAGTGTGCAGGGAAGAAGGAGCATCACCCACATGCTACAGTGACATATGACGAGGATGTGCATCATGATGGAGGGAGGAATATCATGATAAAAGGGATGTTTTGTATTCAGACCCTGTCCACTTCAATATTTTTTTTTACTTTAATGTAAATATTATTTTTAGTTAGTGTTATTATTTTTATTTATATTTTTTTTCTTTATCTGCCAAGAAAATTCAATGTGTGAATAAGGGAAAGGAGAAGGGCAAAGAGGATGTATTGTTTTTAATATATGGATTGTGAAAATAATATCCCTGAAAAGCATACAAAAAAATTCTTGTAATACCATCGCTCCTGGAGTGATAATACTACTGTTCCGAAGTGATAATACTATCGTTCGGGTGCCGTAATAGTATCGTTCGGCACCCGAATGATAGTATTATCAAGAAAGCCGAAGAGCGCATGTCCAAGTCTATCCTCAACGTGTTAAACTGCGTGCCTTCTGATTGGCCGTTTTCCTCTGTAGGCAGGCAGAAGGAGTCTGAAAATATGGCGGTTTGCTCTTTCAAGCAGCCAGACAATCTTCCATTAAGCAACTGGGTTTTTAGGTTGAAAACTATCGGGCAACGGATCTCTCTGGGGCTCCTCTGCTGCTTCATATCGCCACTTATCCCCTAAAAAACGGCCAAATGAAGCCCACAGCAGCCGCGTCCACCAGGACTGGGGAACCCTGCCAGCACGCACATCCACCCGCTAACTCAGTACTGAAGCGGTGAGTCAATTCGCCTCCTATCCATATATTAAAAAATAACAAATAGGTTCTGGCATTACAAGGTAGTAATTACATCTCGAGGTTCTGGGGACACATGAAACCTCTCGAGCTAAGCTCGAGAGGTTTCTGTGTCCCCAGAACCTCTCGATGTAATTACTACCTTGTAATACACCAGAACCTATCTATTATTCTATTTATATTTAATGTAAATATTATTAGTTATTATTCTTAATTTTGTTATGTATATACCGAGAAAACATGATTCATGATTGAGGGATGAGGATGATGATGAAGAAGATGTGTTTGTTTTGCAAATAATATTTTCTTTATTTTAAATTCAGGCACATGGAAAAAAGGACACTCTTACATTTCTGATATGAGCTCTTCGACTATTACAGCAGAATAATAAATATCTAGATTCCATTGGATACAATAAGTACTTAAAAGCAAATCTTTACTTCTTGGTAAAAAAAAAACAAGTAATTACAATAATACATATATATATATATATATATATATATATAGTTTTACTGTAATTACAGGTTGTAAAAAGATCTTTAGTCTATTCAATGGCAGTTGTTTAAAGACAGTCCAGTACTGTTGTGCATAAAAAAAACAGTTATTATAAAAAATGATAGAAAAAGTTGTTTCCAGATCCAAATAGGGAAAGGTTCTAGAACTATTTGTAGCTTCTTTTTTTTTTTAAATAAGTCTTTTAATCATATAATGTTGACTGTCCCAATTAGTCCAAATTGGTCATGTAATTTTTATTATAGTCTTATAAAATAGCTCTTAAAGGGTCTCTATCTGGATTATGACATTTTGCTAATAATATTAAACATTTCAGTCCACCACCTTTGTGTCACATCGCAAGACTGAAACATATGTAAAAATGTTTGATTTGCATTGTTACAGTGCTGAAAAGTTTCATCTTCTTGATAGCTTTATGTAATTTATAAGGTGTAAAATAAGCACTATTAAGAATTTTGTATTGGAGCCACCTATCTTAAGACACTGGGCGGATATTCAAAGGGGTTGCACAGGTGCAACCCCATATTGCACCCTGGCAGGATATTGAGAAGGCTGCCTGGCACAGCATAAATCCCAATGTACTGGGGTGCAATGATAATGTATGCAGTGCAGATGCAGGGGGCATGCCCATGCATAAGTGGCACATCCGCATATTCAGCCAGGTATGTGTGGCGCATATGCTGATGCATCCCTGCACTGTGCCACATGGGGGACTCAAAGTTGAGCCCTTGCAGAATAGGAGCAACTCCCGGCCACCCACAGGTGGGCTGCTGTAATGCAGGGTGCAAGACAACAGCCCAGCCATGGGTGGCCACCCTCCTGCCCAGAACATCATCTGCAAGCACTCACAATCCTAGTGGTCTAGTGGAACACCCCCCACCCATAGCCACGATCATGTGGTATATGATAATAAAGCTATCCCTGGTAGTCTAGTTCTTTCCTGTCCCCGATACCCCGATGTGTATGAAACAAGCCCAGCCCTGGTGGTCTAGTAGTCTCTACTCCCACCCAAGTCCCCAATTCTCAAAAAAAATTGCAATATGAGGTCCTTGGTGGTCTAGTGGAACCCCTCTGCCCATTGCTGTGATCATGGTGAAAGCCTGAATCGCACTGCCCTGGTGATCCAGTATCACCCCACCCATGAACACAGAACCCCATGCCCACCCTGCTCCCCCCCATCATCGGTGGGCACCTCACCCCACCCACACACTGCTTGGCTGCCCACTGAATTACAGGTACAGTATGGGCTGTAAGCCCATTGGTCTCCAGTGTGGACCAATGGGCTTGCATAACATACTGTACTAGACAATCCAAAGCTGTGAATGACTCCATTCACATTTTGGGACTGTCTAGTACAGTATGCCCTGCAATCCCATTGGTCCACACTGGGTACCAATTGGCTTTCAGCTCATACTGTACCTGTCATTTGGCAGTTGGCTGGGTGGTGTGTGGATGGGATGCAGTCACCTGCCGATGATGAGGTGGGAGCAGGGTGGGCATGGGGTTCTGTGTTGGGGTGGGGGGTGCCACTGGAGCACCAAGGCAGTAAGATATGGGTTTTCACTGTGATCACAGCCACTGATGAGTGGGTTCCACTTGACCAGCAGGGACCTCAAATTGCCATTTTACAGGGACTTAGGGACTCGAGTGGGAAGGGGCACCATTAGACCACCAGGGATGGGCTTGTTTCAAACTCATCAAGGTATCTGGGATGGGAGGGCCACTAGACTACAAGGGTTTACTGTACTAACATATACCACATGATCATGGCTACAGGGTGGGGGATGCCCTGGGATCCCCATGGCACATGTCATGCTGTGCAGGGTGCCAGGCATAAGTCACCAGCCTGCCCTGTGCAAGGCAAGCAAATGGGGCCATAATGAAATGCAAATGGCCCCATTTGCACCTTGCATATATTATGGCCTCATTTGCATGCCCCCTGCTGAATATTGCAGGTGATGCACCTAGTGCAAATGCAGTTGTGCTGGCGTACCCCTGTGCTCCCTGTCAGTGGCTTGCGCCGGCACAGTGCCACTGCACCATGCGCAGTTTGTGTGCTGCCCATGCCATATTCAATGGTGCTGCACCAATGAATATCACCTGAATCTGGCCCCTGCACATTACAGTTGCGCTGTGCCCAGGCTTGTGCCACTGACTGGTGCAGTCTGAATATCCCAGCCACTATGTATAAGCTCATTGATTTAAATGCATTACTTCACTGTGCATCTGATAAATTTCTATTACTCTCTTGTGACCACTTACTTTTGATTTTTCTACGTAGTTTATCTGTGTTGTTGCTACTTTTCACAACAAAATATGAACAGTTACTTACACTTACTGTATTACTAAATAAAAATACAGTAAGCATATTTTTATGGCTGATACTCTTGTATCTAACCAATGTTGTGCTCTCTTCCCCCTTGTATATTCTTTAGTGAAATAACTTTTGAGTTGAACGTATCTAAAGAACTCAGTTTGAGGAAGTTCATAATGCCTTCTACAATCTTACTAGTTTAATGAGACATTGTTTTTTCAAATATCCATTCACCTGGAGATGCCCTTCTTTTCTTAATTCTGAAAATCTGTTTTTCCATTAATTTTAATATTTATGTTTTTCCAAGGCATGTTAGACAGATACATGTCAGTTCCTATTTTTATTTTATTCACATTTATTTTGTTATTGTTCTTATATTTTGCATAATATTATTTTTGCACTGTTTGTAGTTGTTTGGTGCAAACCATATCTTTGAAATTGTTAACTTTCCATTTTTGTTACAATTTCCCAGATTAAGTATTGAATCTTCCATTACATAGTTTTTTCCAATGATCTTAAGCTAATGTTAATACATGTTGAGATATGTATGTTATGTAATATTTCTTGGGGTCAGGGCAGGAAAATCCCCCTCCTTCCCTGGGCAAATATAATTTATTCCAATCAATTCTAGCTTTTTTACCATTCCAAATAAAATTTCTAAATACCTTTGTAATTTTTTAAATCATACTTTTGGAACCTCCATGGCAATTGTGAGAAGAATGTTTAAGATGTTAGGAATGGCAACCTTTTTCAAATGCTCAATTTTTCCTCATAGAGATAATGGGAGTCTTGCCAGCCCCATATTCTCAAGGCCATTTCTTCTAGTAGTTGTAAATGATTAAACAGTATTTATAGAAACTCTGGATTTCATTTGTAAGTGTGATGCCCAGGTAAACCACATTGTCTGATTTAACTGAGGTGTTGAAGATAATACATCTGTCAGTACATTCATGTTAATGGAGAGTATTTTAGCTTCATTAATTGTGTACCTTGATACATTATAAAAATAATTATTTCTATGAAATCTTTTAAAATGTTGTATGGATCTTCCAGTAACAGGAGTATATCACCTGCATAAGGTTATAATGTAATGGAGTCATTTACCATATTAATTCCCTTAACATTTATGTTTGATCTAATTTCTGATAGTAAAATTTCTGAAGACAGGACAAGTAATGTTGGGAAAAGTTGACAACCCTGTCTGACTTCCCTAAACAATTCAAACTATCAATAAGTTTACAGTACCACGTATCTGTATCCTTGATTTAGAGGAGTGATATAGAGGACCTATCCAGTTAATGAACTAAATTGGAAAACCCCCGTTATTAAAAACAAAGAGTGCCACTCCACCATATCAAAGGACTTAAAGGCATCAAGACTAATCAACATTGCTTCAGTACTGCTTTTTTGGAGATATTAAATAATATATTAAACCTATTGTAAACTGACATGTGCCTGTCTAGTTGGAATAAAACATTTGACTATGATGGATTAACCTCTTTAAATATGGTAAAATTTGATTATTTAATATTTTAGCACATACTTTGTATTCATTGTTAGGTATAGCAATTGGTCTGTAATTTTTCACTTTTCTGTGGCCTTTCCAAAGTTTTAGAAGAAGGGAAATAGAAGTGAACCTAAATGAGGCAGACTGGCAAAATATCTTCAAGAGGGATAGTCTCTTCCATAATAGTACAGAATTAATTGGAGAAAACATGTTATCCTTGACACTTCCCTTTTGCCATTTATTTTATTGAATCTAATTTCAGATACAGTAATTGGTGATATTAAAAGATCTCAGCCTTCTTCTGTGAAAACAACACTATTTAAAATTCATAATACTCCATTTGTACTGCAGGGGGTTCTCCTTAGGAGATATAGAGACCCTTATAAAAGTTAGTGAAGTATTTTCTGAAACTTTTACAAAGGCTGCCTGAAGTACATCATTTTTATCTAATACTGACACTAGTCATGGTTTTTGCTCAGATACATGTAGTCTTTTTGCAAAAACAAAATTTCCAGAAATTTCACTTTTTAAATGTCATTTTGTACTGTAAGTAAGTCAACTATTCCTAATGTTCTGTTCTGCAGTAATATTGATCAATTTATTTAGACTATCATATTCTGCAAGAAAAGCTTTACAGTAACTGCCACCCTCATGTTGGTTTCCAATTCTTGGTGAGCTTGCTCCATGTCATCCTTAATTCATATGTTCTTCTTATTTTGCCGTGATGCCTCCAATATTATGAGTCCCCAAAGAGTCACCAGCTTTAAGGCATGCCATGACTGAATTATATTACTGTGATTTATATTGTTAATAGTAATACATTTGCAGATTGCTTCACTCAACTTATTTCTAAACAGTTGACCATTTAAAAAATGATTATTTGATCTCCACAATCAACTTATTGTTTATACATGCCCTTCACACAGAAATGAAAGAAAAAATCTGGGTTATGATCAGAGCTGTATAAAGTATCTGTATTGGAGTAGTAACATGAACTATCCCAAGACAAATGAAGTAGAAGTAAAAGCATAATCAAGCATTGTACTTGTAATTTTTTTAGAATAATGGATAAAATTGTGTTTTCCACCATTAAGTTCCCTCCATATGTCTTTCATATCAGTACTTAAAAAAAACGAATTCAAGATTCTAGCTTTTATATCAATCCCATCCTCTATCTAAGGTTGATTTGTCCAATTTAGTATCTAATATAAAGTTCATGTCACTCCCCCCGAATTATATTTTCACATTCCCACTTGCAAAGCAGACTATTTACAGTACCAATGCTATAAATGATTGATACTGTTTAAAAGGGGCATAAAGAGTGCCAAAAATGCAAGGTTTATTTACCATAAGTGCTTTAGTTAAAACAATTCTTCCTTCCTCATCTGAATAAAAATCTACTAACTTTCCTGCAAAGCTCTTTACAGTAGAATGGCTACGCCTGTATCTTTTCTATTTTTAACACAAGGGGAAGTAAACTTCCCTAACAACTCCTTTTTTCCCCATTGCAAACCCTCTGTTTGGTTTAGAAATTTTTCCTGTATGAAGGTGATGTTTATAGCTCTATCTTTAATGTATTTCAAAATTCAGTATCTTTTTTATAGCAGAGTTTATGTCATTAACATTCCATGTTAAAAATGAAACTTCAAATCCTATTGTCATAGTTATTTGGTTTAGCATTTATGAGACAGATCTTGTATTGTTTTTTTTTTCCTGTTAGAGCATCACCATATTATACTTTCCTTTGAGATTCTTCCTCATGAGCAACCCCCTCCCTTACTCCCCACCATTTTAAATGCCATAGAAAGTCACATGGCAACTTGCCTCCAAATATTTGCGCCAACTGCATTTGTTGGAGCTATTACCTACCCAGTTAGAACAGTGCAACTTCAACTTCAACAGTGCATATAAGAACAGCACTGTTTGAAGAGCATATCACAGTGACAGGGGTAGAACAGCAAAATGCAGTTAATGCTACCTCTGTAGCTGTCACCTCACAGGGAGTGACCAAAGGGTGGTAAGAAGGGATGGGAAAATTTGCAGGCTGACTGAGCTGCTCCCACGGCAGAGAGAGCTAAGGCATAGAGCAGCTTGGACAGCAGAGTTCTGAAGATCAGGGTTCTGGTCCCGGACTCCAATCTTTTACAGTGAAACAGGTTTCCCCAATTGTTTTACAAGTTCTGTGTCACAGTAACCCCTCACCCAAGTTTTTCTTTTCCTTCACAATCCAACCTTACCTCTGAGATGATTATTTTAGCAACAGGGGGTGCACAGGGGTAGAGCACCTGGCTTGGGGGGGCTGCAAGGGGGGGTGAGCCCCCCACAAAATCATAAATGTAGTATTTTGTTTTTAGTTCATAGTAGCAGTCCTCGTTGTGTGTTTGAACTCCTACCATGTGGATTTGTGTGTTTTTGGCAGGCATTGTTATTGCTAGCACCTTTGTTGCAGTGCTGTTTTGGGCAGCACTGTTATTGAGTTCATGCTTTGAAACTAGTGCCAGCTATAATGTATCCACCCCAACTGGATTTATCCTGAAAGAAAAATGTAAACAGCTTATCATTGCTATTAGTATAACTTATGATTGTTACAAATTAAAAATTACATCCTTACATCATCTTTAGGAAACTCCTCTACTTCCAACCTTACAGCTCAGTCTCTCCCCACCCAACAGGAATCCTTCTTCACATACACTATTTTTACAGATGACAAGTCATAACAATTAGGTTAATATACTGTAGTTCTTAGTCTGATTTTCATGTCTGCATATGAAACCACTTTATTGTAATACTACAACAGAGAAGGAAATTTCACTCACCACTCACACAGAGATGTGGAGACCAAACTTTTATTTCAGTGCATGAAATTTGTAGTTTTATTCTTCAGCTATTGTGGAAATGAAAACAGGTTTGTAAATGGCAGTGAAGTCACACTGCCATCACTTACATTTCACCCTGCACTCAGGGCTTCATCAGACCTAATTGTAACATACTCCAGGTATGCCTTTTATAGCAATAATCATTAATTCAATTTCAAGATATACCAATCTTTATGCTTCATTTATCATTTTTATATTTTTAAGTCAAACCCCTTACATATTATGGCACCACCTCTTATAAAGAACATTTTTCAAAAATAAATTTTACCCACCTCCAAGTGAAAAAATCATTGAAAAAGTTTTAGAAACAATCCTTCTAGATTCTCATTCATGGTGATCTTTTGTCTTCATGAAGAACCTGCAATGAGGAAAAACACCAAGATGTATGAGAAATAGTGTATAGCTGTTTGACCAACTCATGTATGCAGTACTTTATGTACAGAAAGCACCAGTCTCCTATGTGTTAGGCATGAAATATTAACATTGTCCCCTGAACCCCCCAGGAATGAAGGATGCCAAAACGTTGTTAACTTTTGGTTGCTAGTTGACAACATTTATTTTAGGCACAAAGATATTTACACTGTCATTTTTTCATCTTTCAATCTGTACATCATAAACAATTCCATCCACAATTTATTATTGGTTCCGGCCTCTTCCTTTCTCTGGTTGCTTGTTCATCTTTCATTTTCAAGGTCTGGACACTGTAAATCTGGCCTCCCTCCTCCATCACAAGAACCAAGCCTGATCCACCTACTCAGACCTTTGCCCCCCAGGCCCGGACACTTCTGAATCTGACACCTGGATCTATCCTCCATCCCTGCCTTTACACTACATCTGGGTTCCTTGTCCCCAGCCTATGTAGCCTACCCCTCCCCCCTTTTCTGGCCTCCCCTTCCCCCCATTCCTCTTTCCTTTTTCCACTGCCCCACCTCCAGCTTGAAATGGATGGTGGGGCACCTCCCCTTGAGGGCTAGTATTTCAGGTCTTTCTTATCTAACTCCCCTACTAGCTCCCCAATAGGCCTCAAGAATTGGTGCACTCCAAATTTTGACAAATATACCCCATCGGACCTGTACACTGCAGCTTGGTCAAAAGAGATACCTTTATGTTGCCATTGAACCCCCCCATTTCAAATACAGCCCTCGCTACCCTCTTGTTCAAATGCTTTTTCACCTTCTCAGTAATTGTGACATTCCTGACCCCTCTCCATACCCTGCATGAGATGATGTCAGACCAGCCGATTATCACCCTTGCAACCACCCCTTAATTATCTCCAAATCGCCCAGTGTGCTCTGTCCCAGTAGCCCGCATGGAATACCCCCTAATCATTACCCCCAGGTGTATGATGATGCAATCAGGCTTGCCCCACTGGACCCTTAGCTATTTGAACAGTGGTAGCAGCTGGGCCCACCTAATGCCTTTCCACAGCACCTTGGTGTGCTCCTTGTTTTAGTGTAACTCTGTCCCTCTGGAAGTGGTGACTGCAAACCTCTCCACCCAATAGATGAAGGAATTCCCCACTATCCAGACCTTCCTCTTGAAACACTTGACCTCAAGCTACTGGCCCTAACGCTTGATGAGGTACTTGGGCCCATCACCAAGATCTTTAATCTCTCTCTTTCCTCTAGCCAATTCCCAGACAAATGGAAAATGGCCACTGTTACCCCAATTCACAAAAGTGGTGATAAGGCTGACCATGCGAACTTCCACCCTATCTCCATTCTGCCTCCCCTATCGAAGGCACTGGAACGTATAGTAGCGGACCAACTTACCGAGCATTTGGACAAGTATAATATTCTCTGTAAACAGCAACATGGCTTTAGAAAAGGTCATAGTACATCCTCTGCCTTACTCGAATTCACCAGCTCCATTCACAGCTCCCTTGACAATGGACAACTAACTGGTGCTATTTTCATTGACCTGACCAAAGCCTTCGATACTGTCCACCACTCCCTCCTGCTGAGCCAACTAAAAAATGCTGGTCTCTCCAATGATTCAATCTCTTGGTTCAAAAGCTATCTTGAAAACCGCACCCAGCGTGTAAAAATTGGAGATGTGCACTCTGATTCCAGACCTGTCCTCTCTGGAGTCTCCCAGGGTTCAATACTGGGCCCCCTACTCTTCAGCCTGTTCCTTAATACCCTACCAGACTCCTGCACTGAACATATCACCCTGTATGCCGATGATGCAGTAATTCTTGCCACACAACAGGACCCAAAGAAATTGCAAGAAAATCTCCAACATGGCTTCTCCTCGGTTGAGAATTGGCTCACAAAGCACAAACTCATCCTTAATCAAAAAAAAAAAGGCCATGATTTTCAGCAGCTCCATAATAAACATAAGCACTTCCAACTCTCCGTTATCACCAGACAAGGTGCAGCACTGGAACAGGTCAAAACTTTAAATACCTCGGGATCACCTTGACCCTCACCTCTCTACACTGCCCACATTGACCATGTCGCCAAAGCCGCTAACTCCCGGCTGGGACTGCTATTCCGTCATAGGAAACACCTGACACCTGAAGCCCTCACTGTCGCTGTCCAGAGCTCCATCATATCCATCATTGATTATGGCATTATCATTCTGAGCGCTGCTACAACCACCGCCTCAGCGTGTATCCACTGCCTCAACAAGGCCTGTTGACTTGTCACTGGCTCCCAATGCCTAACTCATACCTTTGACCTCTATTCTCAAACTGGATGGTTGAATCTTGCCAATCGAATAAAACACCAAACTTGTATTACTACTAAAAAAATCTTGCTGGGCCTTGCCCCCCCTGGAGTCTGTGCCCTCATACAACCAAGAATCCACACCCGACATACCAGGGGATCAAAACCTCAGCTTCTGCAAGTCCCGCATTGCCACACAACACAAGGCTAAAGATCCTTTGCTTACCGGGCCACTAGTTGGTACAATGGTCTTCCCAGCAACATCTCATCTTCACTGTTGCTCAGTACTTTTAAGACTCGTCTCCGCCTAACACTGACTGCCTCCAACCTCTGTGACTGTTGTGGCTAAACATATCTTTTGGTTCCATAGCTGAAGATGCCCTTTTGGACCCACATCTACTCCTGCACTTTGCCAGCACCCCCCTTCCTATCTTCACCTCCCCTGCTGGCCCATGACAAATGCCACCCGGCTGCACTACCTCTATTCTTATCCGCCTTCTACCTCTCCTCTCTCTGTCCCCCCAACCTATCTCCCCTTCTCTCCCATCCACTTAGTCTCCCTGATTTCACCCTCCTCCTTTCCCTTTCCCTTCCCCAAAGTTTCACCTTATTGTTCTTTTTTCATCTACAAGACTATATGTTGTTTTTTTTTTTAACTTTATAAACTGTTATCTTTGCTTATGATTGTCTCAATTGTACCAATGACGTGGAACCTTTGTAAAAGAGCCTTGGCTCAAAGGTATTTGTAATCCTAGAATGAATAAATAAAAAAATAAATAAATCCTCTTGGAACCTGTCAGGGGAACAAGATAAACCATGTGAGTTGCTGTTATCAACACCTGACATATCTCTTGTAGCAACTGGACTTCCAGTTCCCAACTTTCTGTAGTTCCTCCATGACCACCTCTTTTTCTGCCACCTCTGAGGCTGCCCCAATCCAGAAGGAGTGAGGGGCAAAATCCCCTGGGTCCTCCCACACAAATACCAGGGCCTTCTTGAGCACTGCCCCCACCTGGAAACTGGTGACCAGGTACCTATTCCCATGGTGGAACAATTCCCTCCTGCTACCCCTCGGATGCTCTCATATGCCACTAGTGCTGCTACCACACAGTTGTTGAACAGTGCCTGTCGTACCAGTGACACCATGGTCCCTCTCTCCCCTTGGTCCATCTTGGACCTGGCCAGTCTGATGACTGCTCTGTTCTGCCCCCAAACCAGGCTCGTATGTTGCAACGCCTGCCCCACCGCTGATTTCCGTGGGGTTACCACTTCCCCCACCTAGAAGACCCCTGCTGCCATGACCGCAAAAACAGCCCTGAAGAGGAGTGCCTCATGGGCCAAAGAGCACACCTTTCACATGGCCATTAATACCCTGGTCACTAGCTGCCCCTTAATGGGGCGTCTTCAATCCTTCCTAGTGCCCTGCCTCCTCTGCCATCCCATTATCATCCTTTTTATAGCCCTGCTGGCCACAACATCTGGCCATCCCCTGCCCTGGCATACCCAGCTAATGCTAGCCAAATGTATTGATACAGTAGCATGGAACATGCCTTCTTCCCACTTCTCCACTATGAACCTTCTTACCTGTTCATCCTGGGCCAGTTCATCCTTATCCCAATCGTGTTTTCCCCTAAAGTCCTGGAATTTCACCCACCTCCCTTGTAGGCTCTCAAAGTGTTGGCCATCCAGGAACCACAGTACAGAGCCCTGGCTCTATCCCATCAGCTTTCCTCAACCTGTCCAGGATCTTGGTCCTGTGCGTCACCACCTGTGGCCTCAGCTCCCAAAACCGTCCAAGCTGTAAACAGGAAAGACTGACAACCACCTCATTCTTAACTCCTTCAATGTGCTGTGCTTTGAAATATAAATTCAGCTGCAGCCCCAGCGGTACAATGCATCTAAGTATCTTGCCCACTGTCTCAGTCTTTCACCCCAAACTATTAATGACTTCCACCACCCCTTTTTTGTCACACCAAAAAAGGATGCACTTCCTCCGCATCCTGGTGCCCCATACTTCCAATGCTGCCCATATGGGGAAAATATCCAGAAAGGTTATGTCCTTCAACAGGCCACTTGCCTTCCATGCTTCTGACATCCACTCTCCCTGGAAATATGCCCCCATCCCCCAGGCACCCGAAGTGTCCATAAATAACTCCAGATCTGTATTCCACTCCCACTGGCCTTTCTAGAATGTTACTCCATTATAGCTGTCCAAGAATTTCACCCACACCTTAAAATCTTCCCATACTCCTTTTGACATGTCCCGCCCAGTGGTGTGGCAACTTGGTCTTCCCTGTGGCCCTGCCTTAACTCCTCATAAAGGCCCTGCCTGGGCTAATCACCTTACAGGCAAAATTCAGGTGCCTCAGCAGTTGCTGTACCTGTACCAGCGGCACCCTCCTCCTCCCCATCACCCCTGCCAATAGCCCCTTGAGCCATACCACTCTGGCTGTGGAGACCCTGAAACATCTCATCTCTGTGTCCACCTCTATGCCCAGAAATTCCAGCCTATGGGCAGGGCCCTCTGTCATGCCCTGTGCCAGTGGTATCCCTATGCACCGACATATCCCCTTAAAATTCTGTAGCATCTTCAGTGCCTCCCCCCTCCTCTAGCCAATGAGAAGGAAGTCATCTAGATAATGCACCACACTTCTGTGCCCATACCTGGCTCTGAATACCTATTGCACCCAGGTGCTGAATGCCTCAAATGTGGAGCATGGCACCAAGCACCCCACTGGCATGGCCTTGTCGAAGTAGATCCTCCCCTGGAATTGAAAACCCAATAGGTCCCAAACTGCCAGGCTAACCGGGAGTAGTTGAAATGCAGACTCAGTGTCTGTCTTGGCCATCCTTGCCCCATCAACTGCCCTGATCTATGCTATGGCCTGCTCCAAGGAGGCATATGACACTGCCCGAAGGTGGTCTGGTATGCTCTCATTCACTGACGAGCCTTCCAGGTATGACAAGTGATGAATCAGGCAGAATTCCCCTTCCACCTTCTTTGGCATGATGCCTAAGTGGGGATACTTAAAGTTGGGGCATGGGAGGCCTCAATGGCCCCTCCACCTGCCCCGCCTCAATTTTCTTTGAACTCTTAGCCCACACTACCCTCTCTTTCCCTCTTACAGACCCGAGGTTCTTGGCTCGCATCCCTGCCCTCCCCCCTTGAAAGCCCAGTGGAAAATCTTTCCAGAAACCCTCCCTAAGCAGTGCCACTGCCCCCTTATTTGGGTTAGTCTGCAGTCCACTCCTCCACCACAGCTAGGGAAATGGGCATATGCACCAGCATATATCCCCACCATCCTGGGCCCTCCTCGCATCTAGTTCCAGCCATGGGGATGGTATGCTACCCTCTGTGGTGATCCCCTCACCCCCTGCTCTGCCCTCCCCCAGGGCCCCTCGAAAGGACTGCTTATGGAATTGGCTCCCACTCTTCCCCCCTCTTTCTCCCCCTTGCCAGCAACTGGACACAGGGTGTGACCCCCTGCATTTTGAACATGCATGCCGGAACTTGCAAATATTCCATGTGCACGTGGCCATGATAAAACCCCAGCAGGTCTTGGTCACCATGGCCACAGGGCTCCTCTTTGTATGATCGGCCCCGGTTCCACCCTCCTCCCCCGAAAGGGTCCTCACCCATAGCTCCGAGTGGGTACAATCCCACCTCAGATCTCTCTTTGCTGTCATTCTTTTCTGGAATGCTTCATCATACTTCTGCAACCCCTATCCCAACTTTGCTTTGTATGCATCCCTGAGGATGGACATGTATGGCAGTTACAGAATGGCCAGGTCTGGTTGCTTCTCTAGCAATAGCGCACTGTAAATAATAAAACCCCCTTTCCAGTTCTCTATGGTTTTTCCCTTGTACCTAGCCTCCTCGGCTTTGTGTCACACAACTGCCAAAGCAACAGCCATCTCCAACTTCCCCACTGACTCCTGTTCATATTTTCTGGCCATATCCTAGTCCACCAGCCTGAAAATATCCACATACTCTCCCTTCCAAATCTTTTCTCTTATTGATGTTGGGACATGCTCCCCCAACGAGCAACCCAGAGGTCCTTCATACAGCTTGTTTGTTACTGGAGCCCAAGCCCTCCCCTTTTCCTGACCCATTTCCTTTTAAGGCCTGCACAGCCCATTCCATTTTCTCAATCCCTGCGTCCTCCATGTCATTCAACAGCCCTTCCAATTAATCTTTCAAACCATTTTTGTCAGATATATCTACTTCATTCTTACCCCAGTATGGGATCTCCCCATTCAGTTCCAGTGCTAGCAGTGGTGCTGGGATGGGCGCAGAGTGTGGCACTTCTTGTCTGGTCCTCTTCCCCGTCTTTCCCTGGTTAGGTCACTCCTCTCACTCATTCCATTTTCTCTGAGCCTCCTCCTCTGCCTCTCTCTACTTTGCTGCAGCCACCAGCTCTGACATCTGCCCTATCAACTTTGCTGCCTCCTGCATCATCCTTTCATTGGACATTGGATTTCACTTGGGTGCCATCGCTGTTACTGGTCTCTGCTGCATAAAACCGATATGTCAGTGCCCAAACCCCATGAAATGTCCTGCCTGGAGCCTGTCCTAGTCCCGTAGGTGCCGCCCTTGAATAGCCATGACTCACATGCTCCGGCACCAGGTCTCCTTCCAGCAGTCCCATTTGTACACATGCCAGCACCCACCTGGTGTTGAGAGCCCTTGCCATTTTACGCAAGAAGCCTACCTGCCTCCAGAAGCCCACCCAGCCAGCTCAGTGGCCTTCTTCACCCCCCACCCTCTGAATGGGTGAGTGGCCCCAGTCCACTAGCCTCTCACTCTCCCACCCCCTACTAATAGCTAATGCCTGAGAAATGTAGAGCAAACCCCTAGAGCAGAGAGCTCGCCCC
Organism: Neoceratodus forsteri; assembly: GCA_016271365.2. NCBI lineage: Eukaryota > Metazoa > Chordata > Ceratodontiformes > Ceratodontidae > Neoceratodus > Neoceratodus forsteri. The sequence continues at coordinate 113,860,910 of CM028136.1, read as the reverse complement.
GCATACAGAGCCAGAGAAAATTACAAAGCCAAACTACTACCACAAAATTATTTTTGCTTTGCTAAATAGTGCATCACCTCTGGAAGGGAATCTAAAATTAGGTCAGAGAGCTCTGCTGCCTACAGCAGCGTTAGACCTGCAGTGCCCCCCCAAGATGGACACATTCCCCTTTTCCATCCTTATCTCTTGCCAGGTGTCATTGCGCAGTACTGGCTCTGCAAGTTTTAGGAAGATATTCCTTAGGTGCGAGAAACAAAGGAACCTAGCATTTTTGCACTCCTCTCACAGTCCTCTGCAGACCCGCCATGCGTCCCCATCTTGGCAAGCTGTCCAGCCACTTCTACACAGATGTCTATGCTCCTGGGGCCTCCAAACCACCCACAAGCTCCATGACCCAATCCAGTCCAGGTCTCACCACCCCACAGGTGGCTCTCCCATGCTTACTGTGGTGGTGGCTAATTCACCCAGTCCCCAGGCTCTTCCTTCCTTGCCCACCGAGTGGGTGCCTCCCAGCTGCAAGTTACTTCCCTCTGAGCCCTCCTTGGGCCAGAAATTGCTCATTTGGCCTCCCACACTTCGAGGCCTGTAACCCCCCACCCTCCATCAGTGTCCCAGGCTGTCGCTGCTGCTTTTCTTGCTCCCTCAGTGCCATTTGAGAGCATAGGCTTCTCTTGCATCCAGCCTTGGGCCTGTAACCCCCATCAGCCATCAGCTTCCACGGCTGTGCACTGCCTTTGCCCCACCACCACCATTGCAATAGCCTCACCCCTCACATTGCCAGGGCTCCAGTGCATCATGCCAGAAAAAAAAATTTACTGCCTCTCATTTTTAGGTCCTACAATGCCATCTCCCAGCCTGGGACTCTCCAGGGCACACTGCTTCTTCTGGCCCTGAATTGCGCATGCATCCCCACCCGTGACACAGCATCCATGGAAAGGAAGGCCTCCCAGCACTGAAGAAGGGGTATCACTGCCCACTCAGACCTGCCCGTATGGGCCTCGCTTTACTTCCCTTATCGTTTTTTTTTTTTTTAAATGGCCCCAGGCCTCCCGGGCTCATATAAGAAGCACCCACAGCATACACCACGCTAGCTGCGAAGCTGCACCACCTCTGAAAATGAAAGAAAAAACATTTTCCCATAGTAGGCATCCACCTCGCTGCCACACCGCCTCACCTCCCATCGCAGACCCATGCCATGCCACATGGCCAATATTACCAGATGCCATGGAACCCACTACCCGAATCAAGCCTGCTGTGCTTGTGGCCAACAAAAAATTTACTGCATCCTACACCGCTGGCCCTGCAACAGATGCACAACCCTCAGCTGCAAATGCCAGTACGCTCCCAAAAGCAGCACGATATGCGGTTCTAGCTCTCAGGGCCTTGGTTCGCGATGCAGTTCCCAGTCTGGCTCAAACCAGGGCTAACACATAACTCCACACACATTTTTCATCTCAAAACATACCTCTACTTATCAGATAAACTCTGGGCTGTGCTTTGCTTGCCTTCTGCCTGATGGAAACACTACTGCCTTTTTACTAATCTACCAACTAATAAAGCCAAACCAGGTCAGACTAAAACACCAGCTACAACCTCCACAGTCTTTTAACATCCAAATACCTCATCTTGCTTTTTTTTTACCTCCCATTAGCTTAATTCCTTAACACACAGATAAGCCAGCTAGAACACCTAGGCCATGGGGCCTGTTAGGCCTAGCTGCCCATGCGCCTTACCTGAATGATAAGAATGAGCTGAGCTCCAAGGTCAATAGAATTTTTCCAGCAAAAGAGGTCATTCTGAGGTTGCCCTGGCCTGATATATCCCTTCAGGACCCCTGTTCAGGATCCCAGAGGCAATGCCCCTCAGCCAATACCTAGGGCTCTGGCCTTGCCTTGCCATTTAACCATCCGCCTGCCTTGTGATGTCACCCCAAAGCCCTTCCCCTTCCTCTTCTCATATTTCTTTCCCCCTCTCCCCTCTTGTTCCTTCCTGGCAGGGGTCATCAAACAATCTGGCCTGTCTTTTAGTGGCAAGCCTCATTATCATTAACACTGTCACAAACATAAAGTTTACCATAATAAACAAGGCGGTCACTATGATCTCGATGGGTTGAAAAATATTTTTTACATTTACATTCACAAAGTTGCTTAAATTGAAGAACTACACTCTTTTCCTGAGTGGGTCTATGGAACCCTAATTTTCCCTTTATAATTTTCTAAATGAGATTGGGGAAAGCTTGCATTTTCCATTCAGTCCTGGTGGCCGTAGTTCTCACAGTTTATATAGCCATTCTTGTTCTTTGCAGTTTAATGTATTGTCTAAATCAGCCCCACATCTTTATTGATAGCTGCAATTCCCATCACTGTAACCTTAAGTTGTATATTCAGATTGCTATGGATGTGTGCTGCCATTGCATAATCAAGGTTACTTTTCTTGATTGCTAGGATAGGCTCATTTACCCTAAAATACAGCTTACATTTAGTTCATCCAACATAATAACCACCATATGAGCAGCTCAGGAGATAAGTCACCCCTTCAGTGCTACAATCAATATCCCCCTTGATATCTTCCATTTGGCTATTTTTGGGGATTTGTAAACAGTGCATTCTTCTCCATATTTTGACATGTATGGCAAAAGCCACATGATTTTATATCACATGTCATTCATATGACTTGTGATCTAGGATCTGGTTGGTAACTTTTTACCAACTTGTCTCTAATATTCCTACCTCTCCCATAGGATACCCTGATAGGTTTCTCTAGATACCTGTAGTTTTCAGTGCTAGTATTCCTCATAATATTAAGAGATTTTTCTTAACAATGTTCACTGTCTCTTTTGTCTCAACCTCAGTGGAGGTCACAAAGGTCAAAGGAGGCTCTGATTTTCTAATTTTATTTTTAGGGAGAGACAGTGACTCCCTTGGGATTTCTCCTGTGTGTTTAATTGCTTTTGAATGTCTGCTTCTCAGTGATATCTCTGTCTAATTTTTTCAGAGTTCCTGTGACCATATCTCATATGATTTGACACTGGAACAGTTCCATTTAACCTTCATGTACTGTCCCTTAGGAAGGTCCCTAATCATGTGTAATGTGTTGCAGCTATCTGCATGCAGTAAGATATTTTTGTCAGTGGACTTTGTGTACAAATCGGTTGAGAGCTTCCCATCCACTTTTTTGCTGATTGTAAGATCCAAAAATTGAACTGAGTTCAAATCAGTCATTACTTCAAATTGTAAGTTACAATTGGAAGTTTCTAAATAGTTAATGGACTCTATACATTCATCTTCTGTCCCTTTCTATATCATGAATATGTCATAGATACATAGATACATAGATACATAGACAGTGTCGGCAGATAAGGGCCTATGGCCCACCTAGTCTGCCCATTTGAGCTTGTAAGTTCAGTTTGTTTTCCTAGAAGTCTATTTCCCCTTACCCCTGACCTCTAGAATTCCTTTATGTCTATCCCATGCATTCTTAAATCCCGTGATTGTTTCAGCCCCCACCACTTCCTCTGGCAGGGTGTTCCACTTGTCCACCACCCGTTCTGTGAAGAAATTCTTTCTCATGTTTCCTCTGATGTCATCTATAAAGTGTTTATAAATGTCAGTGTAACCCCCTCATTCCCAAGGATTACTAGAATCCCAGTTAGAACCAGTGATAGGCAGGGATAGGCATCATATGAAATGCCAGGTAAATGGATTTCACAGTGCCACACTCTGTTTTTCAGTCACAGCTGAGCCGGAGTGATGATGTCACTTTGGAACTCTCACAGCTGCATAAGCCACACTTTAGCTGCAAGGGAGATAGCTTTGGAATGTTCATGAGTCTGTAGAGTGGAGTTCCAGGAGGAGGCTTCAGCCTGCAGCAGCCCTTCAGTTTTAGCTCTGACAGAGAGCTACCACCGTGTTTTGGGTAGTTTGTTCTCACCCTAGAAGAAACACATAGAAGTCAGACTGAAGAGGTGGAAACCATTCTGAGTGGGTTTTCATTTGCCCCTTCTCAGGAGGGATGGGGGAAATCTTCAGGGTTCAGGGGCAATCCCCTCACCCAGACGCTCTAGTGAAGCTGCCTGGACAACTTCAGAAACTGTAAGTACTTTTGTGTTCAGCCCAGGAGGAGCACCTGCATTCCTTGGTGAATGTTCTCTAACAAAAGGGATCCTGTCACATAGAATGTTTCTGTTTTTTTAAAAGTGTCTGCCTACCATGGAGTCTAGAGAGAGAGAGAGAGAGAGAGAGAGACTGTCCAACAACAGAACTTTTAGTTATGTAGTATGTTAAGTGTGAAAAGCATTTCAAGATAGCATCTGCAAGTTTTCTGTGAGGGTGTTATTAACCAGATGAATGGGCGAGTACAAAGTTAGAAGCAAAAGGTGGGAGCCCCCCCCCCATCTCGAGTAACAAGTTTACATCTCCAGGTTCAGTTTGAGCATCTGTGTTTCCTTTCAGTGCATTTAGCCAGTGCCTGAACAAAATAGTTTACTCAGATGTGCGTTGGATTCTCTGTGAACCTGAATGTACTCTTTGGTGGTCGAGAGTTCTCTGTGTAGTTCAGAACCAGAGTGTTCGCTGTTCAAGTCAGAACCTGAGGGTTCACTGTGTGTGTGTTCTCTGTACTTCAGTAATCTGAATTACCAGTAGGAGTAGCCCTGTGGGGATCCATCTTCGCTTTGTGATTATTCTCAGTGTATGTGAATAAAGCCACACTCTAGAATCCCAACTTGGTTTGGACAGTACTGTTATTGCTTCCACTGTGTCTGGATTTAATTGGGTGCCCCTGGCTAGCAGTACAAACCTAGCATAACTGTGAGAAAATGTTTTTCCCAGGTGCCCAGGTTGATGGCCATGTTAAATGGTCCCACCAGGTGTGAGCCAGGTAGTTGTCACACTCAGTTTGCCTGTCTGTGTATGGCAGGCTCAGAAGGAAATGTACTATAAACTGTTTGTAGTGACAACCCCCATCCCTCTCTTTGGTGACATGTGGTGAGAGGAGCAGCCTTGCTTGTTAAAAAAGGGGGTGCCAGTGGGGGGTGGTTACATCAGCATTGTCCAAATATGGGTTTCCTTCTCCATTATACACAATCCTGTCCTCCCAATCTCCCAAAGATGGATTTGCTAAGCTAGGTGCTAGTATTTGTTTGAATACTTTCCCTTCAAATATAAATGTTTTTATGTACAATATCTGTTAGTGCTGTAACCATATTGATTTTACTCTGTGATACATCCGTATGTTGTAATAGGAAATCAATCAATCAATCAATCAAATCTTTTATTTATTCAGGCGATCATCATTGAGCAAGGCTCATTTACAAGATGGACCTGAAATGCTCAATTGCATTCAGCCCCACCCCCCAGGACAGAACGTGGCTAGCATCTTTCAAGTGATTTTTAATTTTTGGCACCAGAGGGTTGATGTGACAGTCAACAAACCACAGCAGAGGTTCGGTGAGCCACCCAATCCCTGATACCATTGGGTGGTCTGGTGGTAAATGGGAACTATTGACATTTACTTGCCTGATATCATATAAACAACAGTTAAGAAATATGCCTACAGCAGAATTAAGGGGGTGACAGAATGTGGACAAAGGTTTCAATCATGCTATAGATATCTCCTCCATTTCCCCTTCACTGTGACTCTATGGTTTGCTAAGGTTAACCTGATTTTCCACTATTCCTACTTCTTCTGCAAAAAATAAAGAAAAAATCGTTAAAACTGACTTTCCTAGCAAACCTCTGTATATCTAAAAATGCATCAAATTCACTTACAGTGTAGGTGGGGCCAACGGATAGATCCTTAGACAATAAAAGTTTGTCACTCCTTAACCACACTGTAGACACAGTTCTTAAATGCTAATTATATGATCTCAGGCAAGTATATGACAATAGTCCCTATTTACCATATTGTAAGTTGTCTAAAATAAAGGAGGCAGTTTATACGGAATTCGGCATCTGATCCAAGTATCACAAAAAAATGTGCCAACAAGGGGGGCAGTATCATGATATAAGACACAGACCAGTACATAAGGGAAGTGTATGGACAACTATCAGACTACAGATTTTATGTCAGATTGTCATATGTCCCTACAGATAGAATTAAAAAAGAAATAGAGGACTATCTGCTAGAACTGCATCAAAGTAGGCAGATTAGTACAGATGAATTGTGCTACCTATCTGTCCAGAATCCAAACAACTCAACTTTTACACCCTCCCTAAAATTCAAAAAGACTCCATAGCCCCACCGCCCTGGGCCAGGCACTATATAGTATCAAGGACTGGGTGACTCACTGAACATCTGTCGATGTTTGTTGACAGTCACCTTACTGAGGATATGGGATACAAAATACTAACATACTAATTGCCAGCAGATTAGGCCTTATGGTCTATCGACTCTGCTCGAACCTCAGATCCCTAGTTGGGTGCTGAGGCCCCCCCTTGTGTTCCAGAAACCCCTATCATCCATCCCCACCGCCCTGGGCCAGGCCATCATCTGATACATCCGCTTTCTGTGTCTGTCCCACCCTCTCTTGAAGCCCTCCACTGTGGATCTCTGAACCAGCTCACCAGGAAGTGCATTCCAAGGGTCCACCACCCTCTCAGTGAAAAACCTCCTCCTCTTTTCCCTCCTCACCCTTCCACCTTCCAACTTCAAACCATGCCCTCTGGTGATACCTCCCTGCTTTAGTCTAAAGAACCCCTCCATGTTTACCCTATTTATTCCCTTGAGGTACTTGAAGACCTCAATTATGTCCCCTCATCTCTCCTCTCCTCTCCTCCAATGAAAACAGGCAGCTCCTCAAGTCTGTCTTCATACGTCAAATCCCCTAGTCCTTGTGTCATCTTAGTTGCCCTCCTCTGTACCCTTTCCAGGAGCTGTATGTCTCTCCTCAAGTGTGGTCTCCAGTACTGTACACAGTACTCAAGGTGTGGTCTAACCAGTCCATTGTACAGTGGCAGAATCACTTCCCTGCTCCTAGAGGTCATTCCCCTTATGATGCATCCCAACATCCTGTTTGCCTTGCTAGCTGCTCTCCTGCACTGCTCAGAGTTATTCATACATGCATCCACCATGTCCCCTAGGTAATTTTCCCCTGTTGAGGCCTCCAGTGCCTCCCCTCCAAGGGTGTACCTATGTTTAGGGTTTTCCCACCCAAGATGTAACACCTTGCACTTGGTGATAATGACATTTAATTTCCATGTGTGAGCCCAACTTTCTAGGGTGTCCAGGTACCCTTGCAGGGCCAACCTCCCCTCTTCCCCCTCAACTACTGATCCCATCTTGGAGTCATCAGTGAAAAGACTCATTTCACACACACTATACCCTCCCTGATGTCCGATATGTATGCATTAAACAGGATCGGACCGAGGACCGAGCCCTGAGGTACCCCACTACTGACCCCTCTAGGGTTTGAGCACACCCCACCAACCACTACTCTCTGGGTGCATCCAGCTAGCCAGTTTTCAATCCATCTGACCATCAAAGGGCCTACTCCCAACCCCGTCAGTTTCTCCACCAGACCATTGTGGGGGACAGAGTCAAACGCCTTGCTGAAGTCCAAGAATAATACATCCACAGGCTTTCCCCTGTCCAGTTCTGATGTTACCCATTCGTAGAACTCCACAAGATTGGTTTGACATGATCTACCTGGCACAAACCCATGTTGCTGACTATCCAGACCTCTCACCTCCTCCAAGTACACCCCCAATCATTCCTTTAGTATACTTTCCATTAATTTTCCCACCACCGAGGTCAAACTGATGGGTCTATAGTTACCTGGTACTTCCCTTGAACTCCCTTTATGGATTGGAACCACATGTGCCTCTCGCCAATCCTTAGGTACCCTCCCTGTCTCAAGCGACCTGTTGAAGAGCTCCTCCAGGGCCTTTTACCATATATGTCAATATATGCAGAGGAAGGCAGCTTTTACAAATCCCCAAAATGGCCAAACAGAAGATATGTGGAGGCTAGTGATTGTAACAATGAAGGGGTGATTTATCTCCTGAGCTGCTCACATGGCAGTTATTATGTTGGACAAACTAAACATAAGCTGCGTTTTAGGGTAAATGAACATTTCCTATCAATCAAGAATAGAACCTTGATTATGCAATGGCAGCACACAACCATAGCAATCTGAGTATAACATATAAGGTTATGGTGATGGGGATGGAAGCTATCAATAAAGATGTTTTGGGGGGGTGATTAGGACAATACATTAAATTGCAAAGAACAAGAATGGATATATAGATTGGGAGCACTAAGGCCACCAGGACTGAATAGGAAATTCAACCTCTCCCCATTCTCACTTAGAAAATGATAAAGGGAAAATTATGGTGTCCATAGACCCACTCTGGAAAGGAGTGTAGATCTTCTATTCAAGTAGTTTTGCAAATGTAAATGCAAAAAATCTTTTTCAACCCCCCTATGACCCCAGTGACCTCCTTGTTTACTATGGTAAACATTATGTTGGTGACAATGTTAATGATAATGTTAATATTTCATGCCTAACACTATTGAGACTGGCGCATTCTGTACATAAAGTAAGGCATACAAGAGGTGGTTAAACAGCTATACACTGTTTCTCATACATCTTGGTGTTTTTCCTCATTGCAGGTTCTCCATGAAGATAAAATGTCACCATGAATGAGAATCTAGAAGGATTATTTCTAAAACTTTTTCAATGATTCATTTCACTTGGTGGTGGCTAAAATGTATTTTTGAAAAAATGTTCTTTATAAGATGTAGTACCATAATATCTGAGGGGTTTGCCATAAAAATATCAACATGATAAATGAAACATAAAGATTGGTGTATCTTGAATTAATGATTATTGGTATAAAAGGCACACCTGTTGTATGTTGCAATTAGCTCTGATGAAGCCCCGAGTGCCGGGTGAAATGTAAGTGAGGGCAGTGTGACTGCATTGCCTTTTACAAGCCTGTTTTCATTTCCACTATGGCTGAAGAATAAAACTGCAAATGTCATGAACCAAAATAAAAGTTTGTTTTTTGTCTCTTTGTGTGAGTGGTGAGTGTGCTTTCCCCCTCTGTTCTGGAATTGAGCATTTAGAATAGGAGCACCACCTTCTCAGTGCTCAACCCCTCTCCAAAAGTCACTTTATTACAATGTAAGAGTGTCATTCCATTGAAAGCACTTTTAAATCCAGCAGGAAAAATTACTGTTGTCTTGATATTTTCTTTCCATAATGTCTGTTGTACATTTTTGAATTGTTTTCTTGTTCTCCATGAGTCTTGTGAGAAATCTTGATGAGTGCCAGTTTTACTGTCCAGGTAAGAAACTTTTTTTTCTGTGAAATAGTCCTAATGATTTTCCATTTGTCTTGCCTGCATAATAATTTTACGATCGCAGGTCTGATTTCTTTTTTGTTCTCCATAAGAATGTTTGGTCCTATGTAATGAACTCTATTTCTGGACATTCAGACTTGGATTTAGTTGTTAATAGAGCTTTGAAGATTTCTGTTACTAGTTTTGCAAAGAACATTTTCTCTTCCCAATCTGGACAAATTCCAGATATGCATATATTTTTTGTAGTCTATCCTCATTTTCCTGGTCATCTTGTTTTCTTGCAATTTGTAGGACTTTATTTTTCAGTAATTAGAGCTCATCTGGTAGTAGATTACATCTGTCCTCTTGAACTGACTGTCTTTACTGAAAATTTAATTTTCTGTGAAAATGTGTCTGCCTTTGATTCTATTTTGTTCACTGCGTGTTGAATTTTTTAGCATTTTGAGAACTTCTTTTACTGTATCTAGATTTTCTTGTAACTGTGACATTTTTGCTAGCATTTGTATGGCCCAGGAAGGTAATGGATGCTTCTCTTCTTCCTCTGAAGTATCAGAATCATTTGTTGCCCCCATTCCCCCTTCACTTTTCTGTCCTGCTTCAGCATTACTTGTACTAGGTGAAGAATCTTCATTTTGTATGTTCTGTTCTACTTGTGTAGTAGTCTTTTGTTGGTTATCACTCTTTTTAGCTCCAGAGTCTATGGGCCCAATTCCAAGACAGGCTATGCCAGCGTAAGACAAGATATGCCAAACCCCGTGGTGTATCCTGTGACTTACACCATGCGTTATGCCCCTGGTATTCCAAGTGGCAACTTGCACCATGGTGGATACAGGCTACGTCATCTGCAGATTATGCCACCTGCTATGCCACAGCCCACAATGCCTGGCACAAGTGCGGGTTATGACAGCAACTTTGTCCAGTTCTAGGAGGGTGGCTGTCATAACCCACAATGCCATTCCAGAAGGGGCATTGACAGAGCTAAACTCTGACAGCCTTGAGCTGCTCTAAGTGGCAGCCGATGGTGCTATCCATCTGCTTCCCACCCCGTGGTGCTGCAACACTGGTGCAGCTGTGTTCCTCATGCCCCCACATGCATACCCCAGCCCGCCACCCCCCAAATGTCATGGAACCCCCTGTGGGTCCATTTCTGGTGTGCCCCCCAGACACTTGTGCTTTCTGCCCTGCCCCCCATGCCCCTGGTGTGTGTTGAGGTGGTCCTGGGTGGGGGGCTTTGGAGGGGCTTCCCATCACCGGCTGTGAGTTGCGACATGTGGGTTCTGTATGCCAGACATGTGGCGGTAGCCTACACCTGGTGTATCCCACATGTCGCAAGTGCCAGTACCCTGCAACTCCTGGAATGTAGCATAGGGTCCCTGGCAGAGCAGCGAATGGTGTAACTCACAACCATGTACAAGTTATGCTATTCATCTTGGAATTGGCCCCTATGACTTTATCCATCTTGGCTTTATTGTCCCTCTTTTTAGCTTTTACATCAGATGGGACTTGGATGGCCATTTTGTGCCAAACAACTGTTCTCTGTTTATTAAAATTCACTTGTAACTGAATTATGCTTGGATGGCTGTTTGCCTTTGCCATTGTTTGACAATTTGTTTACCTCTGGTGGATTGATATTTCTGATATCTTCTTTCTCTTCTTTAAATTGGTTTATTTGCTTCTCTGCTTTTTTTCCTGAAGTTGTTAAAATTTAACTTAACTTTTTATTCTTGTTTATTTCTTGGTTCTGCTTTTTCTTTACTGTCCCCAATGGCTCTGTGACCAGTTTCTGCATTTACCTTAAAGGCAGATGTTAAGTATTTTTTCATTGAAGTCAAATCCACATACACATTGAATCTGTCCTACTTGGGGGGGGATTCTACTCTCTTTTAGTTTTTCCATTCTTTACACCATTTTTGTATATGGTGTAAGAAGCAGTCAAGAGTAAAAATCACATCCAGAGAATATTGAAAAATCTATCTTGCCCTAACTTTCTGTTATTATATTGTCTGGTATGGCATTCTTTGGTGAAATGCTTCCGGATTTGATTATAAATTTCCTCAAATGCTGTAGATGGAATATGCCCAAAAATGCCTCTGGGTATTTCACTTCTGAGATACTTCTAATGCAGTCTTAATAATGTTAAGATATGTCATATGTTACCACCATCAAATTTTATGCTGTGTTTTATTTTGTGCTTCTCATATGGCTGGCATGCTGGTTTGCTGCTGTAGTCTGCTATTAGGTTGTTGGGTTGTTAGCAGTATTTCCTCATCATCGTAAAATTCTGTAATCTCTGGGGGAACGCAGGACTACAAGTAGCTTGTTACTTTCTGCTCACTCCTTTTTTTTGTATTTTCGTGAGCCATGGTGAGTTGTTTTCTTAATAAGCTCTCTTTCTGTTCCTCGCTTTCAGTCTTGTCTCAGCATGGCTCAGCTTGTTTACTCAGTTCAGCTCATCTCTCCAGAGAACGGTGTTTCTCTCTCTTTCTCTCTCGCTCTCCCTCTCTCTCTCTTCCAATAACACGGGCTACTTGGTAACTTTGAAATTAATTGGTGCTAGTTTGTCATCTCATACTGCACACTGTCTATCACCGAGAAGGTCTCCTTTTCTCCTTTCTTCTCTCAGATCACTTAATTTATATTTGGCAGCTCAGTAAAAGGTGCATAGCTGTTCTGCCCTCTGATCAGTCTCAAGTGACCTTCATGTTTCCTTTCCACTGTTAAAGTCTCGCTCTCCTACTGCTGCTGCAAAACAACATTTGTACTTTTCAACAAGACACCTTGTAAATTAGTGGCAAAAGTGGAAATAATTTAAGAGTATTCACCTCTCATTAGATCAATCTAAACTCATATTCATCTCTTTTTTTTTCAAGACACTGAGTAACCATAGAAATATAGGGAACATTTCGGCCAAAATAATCAGATGTAAGACATTGAACTATGGAGTGAAAGAATGCAGCAATATTCCTTTGCTGCTTAGCCCTCACACATGCACTGTTTGGCTATAATGAAGAGGATGTGTTTTTTTTTAAACCAGTCTACTTACATGGATTTTATAATTAATGTAATTAACATTATTAGTTATTAATCATATATTTTACTTTATTTATATACAGAATAAAAACATGATTTATGATGCACAGTGGTGAAGGATACTGAAGAGGATATGTTGTTTTCAAAATCAGTTGACATCTACTGCTTTTATTTTAATGTAATTTATATTGCTGGTTATAGTTATTCATAAATGTGGCTTTACAATACTATATGCTGACAAACTGTGGTCCATGATGGAAGGAGGAACAGGGCGATGAAGAGAATATTTTGTTTTCGAAGCAAGACAAAATACAAGGTGTCTCTGAAGCTGTCAACACTTGAAAAATCAGCAGAAAAGATTTGCAGTTTAGTGCAGCCATCTAATAACTTAAGTAGGGTACTTTGCCTTCTTAAAAAAACTCAGCACCAGTTGGGGTGCATACACTGGTGGCCTAGCTCTGTCTTTCAGTTGTTGGACTCTTTGAGATATAGTTCAAGTCCGGTACAATAGATTGCATCAGGTGGCTTCAAATACTGCTGCCCATTGTGGTTGGATTACTTGAGTTAACCATCTTAACTCATCACTTCCCATCCTCACCTGCCTGCTGCTGTTCATCTGACTTAAGTAGGGAATGGGAGTGGGCATGGCTATTAGGTGAATACCATTGTGGATATAATGCTCATATTTTAAATCATTAGCCAAAACACTAGTTCCCAAACTGTTAGTACATGTCACTGATGCTGAGAAAGCTTTTTACTATGCTGATAACAGCCTGCTTTCAGTAAATTTGTGGTGTTAGCTGTAAATTAATCCCACACTGTTTAGGATCCATTTGTTATTTTAGATGCCATGGACTGGTGGTGGTGGTGGTGGTGGGTGAAGGGGGGGTTGAGGGTTACTTTTGGAGGAATTGGTCTGTGATTGCAGGATGCTTTCTTTGTTCTTTTTTTTTTTTACCTCTGTGGAACAACATGCTTTTAGATAGCACTGGGCAGGAAAGGCAGGGCAACAGTTGTGATATATAGAAGATAATACAGTCTGATATATGAGAAGATAATATAATCTGATACAAAAGGATAAAATATGATATCATAAACAGTATGATAGCATGTAATATGAAATAATATCAATAGAATAATAGATAGGTTCTGGCGTAACACAAGGCAATAATTCCATCTTGAGGTTCTGGGGACACAAGAAACCTCAAGAGCAAAACTTGCGAGGTTTCTTGTGTCCCCAGAACCTCAAGATGGAATTTCTGCCTTGAAACACAAGAAACTATTAGTTATTTTTTGTAATGTATGGATGCGAGGAATTTTTAAGTTCTTACTTGTGCTCCTGCAGTCTGCAGAGTTCGTCAGACTCCTTGTGTTGTTCCTCACTCCTAATTTGCACCCCCCCAGCTCCCAATCCCTTCCCGCTTCTTTCTCTCAGAGAAAACAAATACAAAACACATGGCACATACTGTAGTCATGTCCGGTAATCCCAATGATAATATTACAGGGACTGGAAGTATAGTATTATTGGCCGGAAGTATAGTATTACGAGGACTGAAGGTATAGTATTAGGGGACTAACTAATCTAATACAAGAATTTTTTATATGCTTTTTGAGGGTTTTATTTTAAGAATTCATATATTACAGAATTATATGAGATGATAATATAATGATATAATGTTATATAAAATATGGTATACAATAATGTAATAAATTATACTTTTTATGTTTATGTTTACTCATGAGAGATAACAAAACCATTGCGCTGAAGATCATTTTTATAATAATAATAATAATAATAAAATTTATTTGATTAAGCGCCTTTCAAATTTCAAAGCGCTGTACAATATTCATACAAACAAAACACATGTACAAGTACGTGCAATATAAAATCAAGATAATACAGGAAATGCCTTCCCACATAAAAAAGTCATAAGTGCCTGCTTGAAACTCCCCACCATCCTGGACTCCCGAAGCTGACGGGGCAGAGAATTCCAGAGGGTAGTTGCCGCAAACCCAAAGGCACGTGCACCAGATGACTTTAGATTAACCCTCAGAATCTCCAGCAACCCCTCGTCAGCAGAGTGGAGCTGTCGCATAGGGATGTAAGGAACCAGGAGCTCTTTCAAGTAGTCGAGACCTGATCCATGTAGGGCTTTGTAAGTCAATAGACCTACTTTAAAGGTGATCCACCACTGTACTGGCAGCCAGTGCAGAGCGTGCAGCACTGGGGTAATATGAGATGTTCTGGATTCCCCAGTCAACAAAAGTGCTGCTGCATTCTGCACTAGCTGTAAGCAGTGGATATCAACCCTAGAAAGCCCTAGATAAAGGGAGTTGCAATAATCAACGCGCAATGTCACAAAGGCATGGACCAAAACAGGCAGGTCACTGGGAGGAACAAGGTGCCTAATCCTGGCAATGTTCCTAAGATGGAAAAAGGCCAACTTGATGACTGCCGATACCTGATGTCGAAGAGTCAGTCCATCTTCAAGCACCACTCCCAGGTTATGTACCCGTTCAGAGGTGAGAATCTGGGCCTCCCCCAAGACTAAACTGGAAGGGAGTCCAGTCCTTAACCCCTCTGCCCTACGACCTGGGTCCACAACCAAAACCTCAGTCTTTCCTGGGTTCAACTTTAGACCACTGGAATTCATCCAATCTTGGATTTCTGTGAGGCAGCTGTTTAGTACTGAGATAGCACCAACCTGGTCAGGAGCAAAAGACAGGTAGAGCTGGGTATCATCAGCATAGCAATGAAACCTCAGCTCATACCGTCTTACAATGTCTCTGAGGGGTAGGATATATACTGCGAATAACATGGAGGACAGCACCGAACCCTGAGGTACCCCACAAGGCAGAGAGAAAGCCCCAGATGAAAACAAACCTGAGACCACTCTCTGCATTCTCCCAGCGAGGAAAGATGAAAACCATCTGAGGACTGTACCCGACAGCCCACAGATAAACCTCAGGCATTCGAGCAGAACCCCATGATCCACAGTATCAAAAGCTGATGATAGATCCAGGAGAACCAAGATAGAATGGTGTCTCTGATCTCTCGCCATCAGGAGATCATTGAGCACCCTAACCAGAGCAGTCTCAGTACTATGCCTCTTACGAAAACCCAATTGGAGATGTTCATATAAATTATGGATGGTTAAATGGTTATCCAGTTGAGCAGCCACAACTTTCTCAATAACCTTCCTCACAAAAGGGAAGTTAGAGATAGGCCTGTAGTTTGCTAGGTTCCCCGGGTCTAATGAAGCTTTCTTCAGAAGGGGGATCACCACTGCCTCCTTCAGGGAGCTAGGGAACTCATCCATGTCTAGAGAGCACCGGACAATCTGAGCTAAGACCGGGCCAATGATCTCACTACAACCCAAAATCAGGGAAGTAGGGCCTGGGTCTAAACTACAGCATGTGGGATGCATCTCCTAGAAAATCTGCATAATGTCTACTAAATCCAGCAGGTCAAAGGTACTCCAGGAAACTCCAGGATCTGTGACAGAGCACTGATCAAAAGCAACCCCCTTAGAGTGAAGTTGGTGGCACTCCCTCCTGATGTCGTCAACCTTATTCGCAAAGAAGCGAGTGATCTCATCACAGACAGTTTGTGTAAAAACTCAATGGAGCTGCCGACAGGCTGGGTTGCACAGCCTGTCAACAGTTCTGAAGAGTTAAGCTGGTCAGTTCCATGTGACAGAAATTTCCCTGGACAGGAATTCTGCCTTCTTATGGGAAATTTCTGTTTGGTAGAGTTTATAATGCTCTAGCAAAATATGGTGGTCGGCATCAGTGGCAGTCTTCCTCCAGCGACGCTCTAACCTATGCTCCAGTTTCCACAACTCTCTCAGAGCCCAATCAAACCATGGGGCTCCAGGGTGACACAGAAAGGGGCAAACTCAGATAGGAGCAATCAGATTGAGGGCTGACAATATGGCCCTATTATAGGCCACAACCAACTGCTTGGGATCTGTGCAAGATTCATCCAACAACAAGAGGTCAATAATCACCATCAGGTCTTCAGGGACCACACCCCGCAAAGGACAGTACCTGACCAACTCCACAGGGGCCGACCTACCCAGGGGAGCCACATAATTGAACCCAACTGAGTAATGATTAGACCAACTGACTGGTTCCACTACTAAATGGAAGGCCTCAATCACCAGGAGGAAGACCAGGTCAAGAGAGTGACGTCCCTTGTGTGTAGAGGAGGAAATAACCCGTGTGAAGCCCAGAGATGTCATCACCTGGAGGAAATGTTTACCAAAAAAACGAGGATTCATCATCGACCCAGGCATTGAAGTCATCCAGAACCATCAGTTTGGGTGACTCCAAAACCATGTCTGCGGTAACGTCTGCTATTTTCTGCAGGAATAGCTTCTCATCACCTGGTGGACAGTAGATGAGGGCGATCCTGCACCCAGCACCAGCTACCATGGTACACTCAAATGACCTGGCCTCCTCAACTGGTATACCTGTTAGGCCCAATTCGGTCTTGAAACAGACCGCAACCCCCCCCCCCACGGTCCAATCTCAGGCAATGTACAACCAAGTACCCGGTGGGAACAGCGGCCTCTAAAAATGGGGCCGCATTCCCATCCAACCAGGTCTCAGTAATGCAAACCAGATCAGCCCTAGCAACAAAGTCTGCAATAAGACTAGTCTTGTTGAAGACAGATCTGGCATTGCATAACAGCACCCGAGTTGGACGAGGTTGGCGAGCTGTCCCAACTACTTGTCCTCCCAAACTGGAGGTGTCCTTGTGTATGGGAACCAAAATGGAATCACCATGTTCCAGATACCATTTCCTCTTAGGCAAGTATACTCATGACATAATACTGCACATCACAAAATAAGTAATTCTAAAACAAAATATACATTAGCAATTTACAAAATACATTATACAGTATACAAATATATTAAAAGCACTACAAAACCATTTAACAATGCATACACCATATATCTCTAGAAGCATTATGTTTTGCAGCATTTATTATTATTATTATTATTAAGTTTTAATTATGTGCCAAGAAACCATGAATCATGAAATTGAACTTGTAACTTGGGCTTGCTGCTAAACTCTCTTACCTCCTGCTATTTTCAGTTGGTAGTAATAATGGGGGAGGCATTTGGAAGCAAATGAAAGATTTTTTTTGGAGGAACCAGTTCTTACATTTCTGGATGGATCACTTCTAACCCAGTTAGGGGAACTGGAGGCACTTCAACAAGAAAGTGAGCAGGGACAGGTGTGTTTCCCACTTCATCTCATATTTGCTCAGAATGGTATTATATATAGTAAAGGAGATTAGATGGCTGAGGAGGGATGGAGGACAGCAAGATAAAAAAGTAGTGTGCCTCGAAGGAAACATAGAAACAGAATTTGTCAGCAGAAAAGAACAGCTTGGCCCACCCAGTCTGCCCAAATGTTCCCTGCCTGTTTTGTCTCCACAGACTCTAATTGTTCTCCAGTGACCATCCCTGCCCTCTGATTATTTACCAGTATTTGCTTTTACCTATCCTATGGATGTTTGAAATGCCCACTGTTTTCTTCCCTGCTACATCCAGTGGCAGGCTGTTCTGTGCATCCACCACTCTTTCAGTGAAGTAGTATTTCCATATGTACCTCCTAAACTGCCTCTGTTCTAGAATGCCTTCTTGTTCTCTTGTACTTCAATGTTTGAAACAGACTCCCCCATACCCTGTTCATCCCTGGGAGGTAATTGTAGGTCTCTATTATGCATTCCATTTCCCTTCTCTCTTCCAGCATGCAAATGATGAGATCCCTCGGTCTCTCCTCATATGATTTCTTATTTAATCCCTCCACCATTGTAGTTATAGTACTCTCCTCAGGATTGCCTCTACCCTGTCTTTGCCTTTTCTGAGATGTGGCCTCTGGAAGTGGACACAGTATTCCAGCTGTGGTCTCACCAATATTCCAATGCTCAATAAAGTAGTAATACCATCTCCCTCCTTCTACTGGTGATACCTCTTACTATTCAACCCATAATCCCACTGGCCATGTCCACTGCCTTGCCACACTGCCCTGTGACTTTGAGGTAATCAGATATTGTAAATCCAAGGTCCCTTTCCTGCTTCCTTAGTGACTGACAGTACCACCACCTATTTTATACTCATCTGCTGAGTTTCTGTGTCCCCAAGAGAATGATTTTGCAATTCTTGGCACTGAATACCAGCTGCCATGCCTGTGACCACTCCTCAAGTTTTCTATGGTCCCCAATAATTTTCTCCACCCCCTCCTGAGTATCCACCCCATTAAAGATCTTGCTGTTCTGTGCAAAAAGGAATACCTTCCCTTCAAGTTATTCTGTGATGTCACTTTCTGAGACAGTGAAAAGGATAGGTCCCAGTAGTGAACTCTGTGGAACCCCACTGGTCACTCTTCCCTCATCAGAGTGAATGCCATTTACCATCACCCTCTCCTGCCAATCCATTAACCAGTTTTTTTACCCAGTGTACAGCTTTGGCTCCCACCCCTAGACTATCCAATGTCTTTATCAGTTTCCTATGTGACACAGAGTTGAAGGTCTTGCTGAAGACTGATTATGCTACATCAACCACCCTTCCCTGGTCACTTAGTCAAAGAATTCAATCAGATTTGTCTGGCAGGACCTCACTCTTATGAATCCATGCTGCCATTAGTCTTGCAACCCACTGGATTCAATATATTCTGTTAGCCTTTCTTTTAACAAGCTTTTCATTAATTAACTGCCATTGATGTGAGACTGACCAGCCTATTTATTTATTTATTTCCAAAGTTTCACCAGGAAAAACATACTGAGCTGCTAACAGCTCATTTCTAGACGCATCTTGGGGGAAGGGGATGTGGAAAGTCAAGTACAGCAAATAAAATATATCAAGAGCATAATCAAAAATTGAGGGCAAACAGTATAAAAGATACATTAGATACAACTGGGATAATATGTGATGGAACTACTATTGACATACAGACAGAAAAAAAGAATGACAGCAACAGACTACCAGAGCAATAAGGGAGGTGAGCAGGAGGGTCATTGACAGTTCTAGAAAGGAGAAGAAAAGTCATGAAGAAGAGACTTTAAGGAGAAAGCAGAAGGAGCAGAGTGAATTGACAGTGGAAGAGAGGACCAGAGTTTAGGAAAGTGATAAGAGAAAGCAGATTGACCAGCACTAGATTTTCTGGAAGGAGTAGAAAGGGAATGACAAATACTGGCCTGACAGCACAGTAGTAGTGTCTCTGCTTGCAACGCCGACACCCTGGGTTTAGCAACAGATCCAGAGAGTTGGAGGGCCACTGGGAGGAGCAGGCTTGAGCATTCTATTGACTGCTCCCCTCCTCCAGAGTAAGGCTCGGGAAGCATTTGGTGCTTGAATGACCTCTTGCAGAGGCCAGGATGAGCAGCAGCCAGAGCTCACATTGTAGGGAGACGTGCAGAATATCAGCTTCTATGCACCACAAGTCATTGCATGCCATGCCTCTAATGGGGAAATACCTTCAAAAAATTCTGGTGCACAGAATGACACCTCACCTCGTTGTAAGCCCCACACAACTAATGGTGGCACTCAGTTGGGGACCGAACCGTAACACCTTTAGGAACAGCCCTGCCCCACACCCCCTCCCTGAGGGGCAAGCCAGGGAGGAACACCAGCAGAGGTATCTCCTGGGAACTGGGCTTAAACTCCATTGGGGATGTGCCTGTTCACTGGCCCCACCCTAGGGAGCAAGACAGGAAGAGACATCACTTGAGGTAAGTCCTGGGGTGGTGAGTGCCAGATTGGAAGCGGGGGCTAAACTAAGGAAGATGGGACCAGACCCCCCCAAAAAAAGAATGAAAGGGAATGAGAAGTAATATTGCAGAGAGGGTAGCAGGAAGCAAGAAAACAGGATAAAAGGTATGAAAGATAGAAAGGAAGGGAATCAGTTTATAGCTGCTGGGTTTTTCCCTGTTGCCACTCATATGGAGTGGAACTACAGCGGCTTTCCTTCAGTCCCCTGGAGCCACTCCTGTTTCCAGTGATATGTTGAAGAAGGCTGTCAGTGGAGCAGCAAGTTCCTCCCTGGGTTCCCTTTGCACCCTTGGATGTATTCCATTTGGTCCTATGGCCTTGTCCACTTTCAAGTTTGCAAGTCTCTTCAGGAGTCTTTCATTTTTAAATGGGCTTGTGTTCAGCTCCTCACTCCTGTGTTCCTACTATTCCTTGTTGGTCTCTCTCTCTCTCCTGTGGAGACAGAACAGAAGTATGTATCTGTTCAGGATGTCAACTTTTTCCTGGTCCTCCTCTGCATTGTCACCATCTACCAACCTCCTAATGCCTCTCCTTGCCTTCCTTTTCTTTTTTATGTACTTGAAGAAAGTAATGTCCCCTTCTGGCACCCCATTGGCTACTCTTTCCTCTATTTGCACTTTTGCTTGACGTACTACTCTCTGCTTTACCTGCTACCTCTTGCTATCCTTCTCCCTCTGTGTATCTGTTTTACATCCCAAATGCTACCCTTTTTTCCTTCACTTTCTCAGGTAACACCCTATAATACCATAATGGTCTTTTTTTCCCTCCTGCTTATCTTCACTACTTTCACACAGAAGCTGGTTGCCTTCACTATGCCTTCCCTTAGTTTTCTTTACTATTCCTCTATGCCACCCTGACAATCCATTGCAGCTAGGCTGTTTCTAAGGCAGTTTCCAATTACTTTAAAATCCACCCTCCTAAAGTCCAGAACTCCTGCCCTAATGCAGCTTGCTTCTGCCCTCATCTTAACACTGAACCACACTGTACCATGATCATTGGTCCCCAGGAGGATACCCATTGTGATGTCTGCTCTACTACCTCTGTTAATGAGCACCAGGTCCAGTATTGCCCTGTCCCTAGTTGGTTAACTGACTAGCTGCCTGAGAAACGTGCCCTGTAAGGAGTCTAGGATTGTCATGCTTTTAGTTGAAGCTCCAGCTGGAAGGCTCCAGTCATCAACGGGGCAGATTGAAGTCCCCAACCAGCAGCACTTCCCCAATAATTGCCATCCTGCTGTGCGTACCCTCAATGCCTTGTTCAAAACCTCTTCCATGTGCTGGACTGCTTTATACTACCCCAATGCAAACAGTGCCTATTACTCCTGTCTCCAAAGTAGCCCACAGTACCTCCAGCCCTTCCTGCCTCTAGGTTTCCTTGCACTTCCTTAGCCCTGATACCCCTGATTCACATGCATGATAACTCCTCCTCCCATCCTCCCTTTCCTGTCTCTTCTGAACTGAGAATACCATGGTATGGCCGTATCACAGTTAAGATTTTCAATGGATCATGATTCAGTTATGGCCACATTCTCCAGGTCCTGATCCACTATGATGGCCTCCAGGTCTGAAATTTATTTCCTAGACTCCTTGTGTTGGCACACATGGCTCACCAAACCTTGCTCCCTCCCTCCCTACCTGTGACCCCCCAGTTCTATCCTCCTGTTGACTGTGATGCTTCCTGAGAGTCCTCATAACTCCCCCCTTCCTTCACTGCTGCTTCTGTTTCTTGTTAACTTTTCATCTTTCCTTCTGCATATTTTGTTCTTGCCACCCTTGCCCTCCACCCTGCCCACCCTCTGTTCACCCTGCTCTCCTACCCTGGGGCAATATTCTCCCTCTGGCCACTACATCTTTCATACTTTAAACTGTGGGGGGGATTTATGCCTCTCTTGGTAATACAGCCTCCCCCGTTCAGTTTAAATGCTCATCCATGTAACATTTAAACCTCCCATTGAGTACTGAGGTCCCCATCACAGAAGGATGTAGGCCATTAGGTCTGTATAGGCTCATGTCCTTCCCAGTTCAGCCTCAAGTCCCCAAAGAATCCAAATCAATCCAATCATCATTCTATACCAAATGAACTCGAAGGGAAGGTATGCCTCTTTGTAGATGCATCAGGATCTGCAATAGGGTGGACACTCTGGAGTGGGTGGAGAGAATGGAGACCTGCAAAAGTTTGAGGAATGTTCAAAGGGTATGGCAGCTGGGTTTCAATGCAAAAAGTGTAAAATCATGCATTTTGGGTGCAGAAAACCAGAGGCAGATTATAGAACATGGGGGAGGTTTTGATGGACACGAAACAGGAAAGGGACCTATGAGTGACCATAACTGATGACCTTAAGGTGGCAATGCAATGTGACAAAGCAGTAGTGAAAGCCAGTGGGATGATGGAGTGCATAGAGAGGAGAATCACCAGCAGAAAGCGGGTGGTGGTGTTGACACCATTTTGATCATTTGTGAGACCACTCCTGGAGTACTGCACCCATTTCTGCAGCCCTCACTTCAGAAAGGACATTAACAGAGTAGAGGCCATACAAATAAGGGCAACAAAAAGATGCAGTGGATGCACCAAATGTCCTACTAGGAGAGACTGACTGATCTAAACATGTACACCCTGGAACAGAGGAGGGACATGAAAGAGACCATTAAATGCTTCACAGTTGTGAATAAGGTACAGGAAGTGTGTATTTGTCAGAAAAGAATGAATGCAAGAACTAGGGGGTATACATTGAAACTGGAGAGGGGAAAGATTAGGAGGGATGTGATGAAGAATGTCTTCACTGAGAGGGTGGTGGATGCCTGTAAAATCTCCCAGAGGGGCTGGTAGCAACAAAAACAGTAGTGAGCTTCAAGTATGCATGGGATAGTTATGAAGGAAAACTGGTATAAAAGTGGGGGAAGCTGGTGGCCAGAGAACAGCTGGGGTCTGCGGTAGCAGAATAGGGAGGAATGGAGAGTCAGACTAGGTAGGCCAAGCAGTCCTTATCTACCAACAAATTCTATGTTTCTATATTTCTATGTAAATCTCTCTTCTCTGTACTATTTCTTCAATCAACAGTTAAAGTTTCTGGTGCATGAAAAAGTCCAAGGGCTGATACACAATCCACAATAAGAAGCTAAAGCTAAATCCAAGTAACCATTAAAAAGAATAAGAAATACTATGACTTTAATATTCGATTGCCTAACAGGGATTAGCCCAAAGCAGAGTGTTAGGGAACTAGGCCAACCTATTCTCTGTAACAGCTACTGGACCCTCTTCTGTTATCGAAACCTAAAACTACTCTAACATGATGCTCCCTCTCCTCGGGCATGTGAAGGAAATTTGAAGCATTTGGACAATGCTCTGAGTAAACTGGTAGAAGAAAAACCATCCAGAGGAATCTGTAGGTTGTTCAGTATATGGGGAGGGGATGTATCTCCTCCTGAAGTACCTACAGCGGCCCCAATTAACCTGCTTTATACTGTCCCAGAATAATATCTTTGATGCCTGTGCTGAGGGGGTGAGAGGAAGGGATCCCACCTCACACATAATAGTGATAAGCCTGACATTACTCTACCAATGGAGGTAATGCACTGAAGCCATGATGCGGTTGGGGGGGCAGAACCCTGTGTTTGGCCCTGGGTACTGCAGTGCTTTCTCATTGGGCTGTGCATTATAGCATCCTTGGGCCATACCCCGATGCAGATCCTTCCTTTGCATACAGCCTTATTCATTATTCTAAGGATTAAGAGCCAAGGGGGTAATTTTCTGCCCATCACTGGATGCAAGAGCATGACAGACATGCACCAAAGCAGAGAAGGAGAAGGAGGCAGATGTTATTGAAACATTTCAGATTCAGAAAATATGCTAGTTGGTTGCTACACCCTCCCTCTCACAGAGGTGTCACTTCCAGTCTAGGCAGTGTAACCCAACTGTAGGTGTCACTACTGTTTGTTAGTGAGGATAAATAAGGAGGCCACTAGCCTGTCAAACTGATGGGGGTGTCAAGGAGCTATAGACTGAGTGGATAATACATCAAGGTGTGTACCTGCAATCCATATCTCAGTTGAAGGTAGGTATATTCGCAGACCCCCCCTTCCGAGCTTATAGGTTGTTGTGGAGATGTCACCCAATATCCCAGAAGTTTAAATCAACCATAGCATTTTTGGTGACATCTCACTAGTGTGGATGCTAAAGTCTCCATTAGCATCTGGATCAACATCCCTGCCTGGGGATCTGAGGTCCAGCGGCTACTGGAGAGGGTTGTTCAATTCACCTCTAAAACTAACTTTTTACGAACTGAATGCTTCGCTCAGTGATTGAGCCCTCACCCCCTCTTGCCTGCTGGTCCAGCAAAAATGGTTCCTCTCACCTCACGCCCAACATGCCTCTGAGTGCCCCACCTACACAGACAACCCCATGGCCAATCAGAATAGCAACCCTTAAAGAAAGGTTCCTCATATTGGTAAGGAGAAAACAGCATGAGCGAGTAAGGCATACCAGTCCCACTTAAGGGAAGAAGGGATTAACTGGCATCCTCCAAGCTTGATATGACATGGTACAATAAGTAAATATTGTTAGAAGGAATGGTAACTGTAACCAATTCTAAACCAAATATTGTCCCTGCAGGATTCCTGAGTAGCAAAACAGAAACCAAGGTCTGTGTCCCTGTGTCTGCCCCTTCAGGAACTGGGGGAATTAGGATCGGGGGGAAACACCATCTCTGTAACGCACAAACTGCTAACATGGGTCTTTCCTCCCTTTCCTGGATGTGCACTCTAGTCAGAAGTTCCTATACATGCATGAGGACTATCCAGGGCAAGAAGGAGCATCAATGGTGGGGAAGAAAGAGCTCCCATCCAGAAGCCCCAGAAAGATCATGTAATCACAAGGATCTCCCTTCCTCTGGACATCAACCACTGCAGTGCAGAAACACAAAGAAAAGGACCAAGATTGACAAGCTGCCACAGCAAAGACTGTTGGATCTGAATCATCTGCCACATGGCAGCATCTGGTGAGTGAGTGAGGGAATGTGGGGGGTTGGGGGAATAGTCTCACAGTAGTGTCTTTCTTTTTCTTTACCCATCTGGCTGCATAAGTAACCTGGGAGGCCACTGATACCAATGAAGGGAAGGGGGGACATCAGTTACTCATATCTTGAGATTAACTACTCTAGTCATAACGAATGTGTCTCAGAGTTCTCTGAGGAGTGGTTACTGTGGCCCCGTCATCAGAGTGACACTCACTGAGCAGCATTCAGCTCCCCCCAACTGATTGTCCTCAGCCACAACCAGTGAGGAAATGTGAAGGATATGGGACAAGAACAGATGTGATGCCCCTCTGCTCGCATGACGATGTTCAGCACTAAATGGACTTCTAGGTAAAGTGCAAAAAGGCTCTGTCAGAGCTCAGCCATCACAGTTTCCTAGTCAGTTTTGCATGTCCTGCTGATGATTCTGACATTGACAGCCGAGTGAGGTCACTCTTCTTTTTCACAGCCTCCAATGAACTGCTAACCCCTTATTACCCACAGGAATAGAAGAATTATATATCAACATTGAAACCTCTTAAACCTGTACATTAAAGTGTTACTTTAGAATTTGTGTCACTGTGACGGTTTTAGTTTCTTAGTTTCTACCCATTCCCTCCCGTTCTTTTCATTTCTAACTGTTTTTTCAGTACTTTATTTTACATCATTTCCTTTTTTCTTTTTTTCTCCTCCTTACCTATTCATCTCCCTCCCTTTACCACTGCTCATAACGGAAGGTTTCTTAAACATTACACTTTAGCATATCCTGGATAGAGTAAGTGTAGGCAGTAAAGAAAACCTGACAGTCTCTCACCAGAACTAGCTTATCAGTTCATAGCCACAGACTTGCTAAAAGTGGAAGGTGGAGCCAGATGCTCCCATGATCCCTGGGCTATATCAGCCCATGACAAATTAGTGAGCTGCCGTGATTGCAATGTCCCAGTATGTTGGGGCAGCAGTGAAACTAGTTCTGACTCCTGGGCCTCTGATGTTTTTGGTAGAAGTGCTGGCAAGCTGGAATGGTCTGGTGGGGAACTTGAGTCTGATGATTCAGCAGGGGATGCACGGGAACCTTGCCTTCTGCTGCGGTGATGCTGAGTGATAGTCAAGGAGCCAGAATTATTAGAGGAACCAGATTTATTTGCTCTGCCTCACTTCTTTTGACAATGTTCTGGCAGGGCTGTGGTGGTAGAAGGAGCGGGGAGTGCGATGAAACTTCCATGGATGAGGGGGTCGGCTCAGTT
The DNA here is from genome assembly GCA_016271365.2 of Neoceratodus forsteri. NCBI lineage: Eukaryota > Metazoa > Chordata > Ceratodontiformes > Ceratodontidae > Neoceratodus > Neoceratodus forsteri. Next base: position 113,834,541 of record CM028136.1, on the reverse strand, counting down.
GCTCGTGCAGTGCGATGGCCCCTATTGGAGTCTAGATTGCCACTTTGATTGCTCCAAGTATGATTTACAAATGCTGTGGCTTCAGCTGGGTTTTTGAAAACAATGAAATACACTATTTCTCCTAATATGGAAGGTAGAAGGATAGGACATGCAATATCAGACCCCCAACTGCTGTAAAGAATGTCGTATTTCTGTAAATGCTCATCACTTTTTTATCAGTCTGAAGGCGTAGTCATGGTAGAGGGAGATACTCTGGCCATGCCATGTCAAGGTCCCCTTTTTTTGGGTGAGCTGCAGCAATTTCTCTTTGTTCACAAACCTTAAGAACAGGGCCAGTATGGGTCTTTTTTTTTCCAACTTTGAACTTTTGGGCTAGGTTTCAGTGAGCCTTTGGATCTCTAGGGGGAAAGTTCTTTAGCTGGAAGTCAGCTACGTTCTTCTCCTCAGCCCCTTCAGGCATTCCTATTATCTGAGTATTGTTGCAACTATCTCAGCATTTGATGTCATCCAGTTTGTCCCAAATCAAGGTCAGTTCCAACTGGATTATATTGAGGTCCATGTCTTTTTTGCTGCCTTGGTTGTTAAGCAGTTTTAATTTTGCTTCATCATCAAAGACTCATAAACTCAGGTTGTCCATATTATCTTCTAAATTAGTGATGGACTGCTTCACTCTGGTATCCTCTGAGAGAATATTTTCCAGCATTTGGTGTATGGTCAGATCAACCATTGAACTGGCAGATGAAGCTCTTACTGCCGTGGGAGCTACCACGCTGGCCATTGCTCTGTACGAAATTTGAATAAAAAATTAATTTGACTGAAAAAGTTCATCCAATCTAACAAAAAGACTTTTTTGTTTCAGTAGAGTCCAAGGAAAGGAATTTGCATGATTTACCCAGCTGAGAAAAGTTTTCTTAACTTATTAATTGAAGGTTTATTTCCCGAGGTGAGAAGCAATTTCGTTAAGTGGCCATCTTGCTCACAGCCAGACCACAAGTCCAAATTATTTGGATAAAGAGAAAGAAGGTTATATTATCACACAGGGCTGGGCTTATGCATGGAGGATTGGATTTCTCAACACATGGGCAAAGGGTGGGAGACATATGGAAGCCAGACCCTTTGCATGAGGAAAACCCATTATGAAGAGTTCCTAATAGTGGGAGGCCAAAAGGTACTTGGTCCAATGCTGATGTAAAGGCAGACATTCACTCCTTAATCTAGTGACAAAGGGTACTAGGGAGTCACCTACATTACTCCATACCATAGCTCACACTTACCAGCATACCTACTAACACCTCTCGAAGTATTGGGGGGGGGCAGTCCATATATTAAGCCATGAAAATAGATGACAGCACACTCTCCTTTGTGTCCTGGAATGTCCAGGGCATTAATTGCATGAAAAAAAGAAAACAGATACTTACTCACTTGAAAAAGGAGAGATGTGATGTCACCTTTCTTCTGGAGACTCACCTATTTGAACCAGGGGCTCAAAAATTAGCAAGGGAATGGGTAGTGCTGATCGTTAATAGATCATATACAAAAATAGCATGAGGGGTTATTTTTCTGTTTCATAAAAAGATCCAGGCACAGGTTCAGGACAAGGCCTCCTTGACAGAGGCAAGGTGGGTATTAGTGAGGGTGACTCTCAATACACAAACATTAGTATTGGGCAACATTTACAGGCCCAATAAAGACTCTGCTTCCTTCTTCCCAGAACTTGGCCAGTAGATTTCAAAAATGTTGCAGTGTGAGGACCAACTAATTTTCGGGGAGGGGGGACTTTAATGCAGTGTGGGATCCTCCATTTGATAGGGTCCTATGGCACTTGATACATCACACAAAAACGAGAATAATACTTCACACTATGGCCCAGAAATCCCAACTACTAGACCCATGAAGATGCCTCCACCCTACCGGTAGAGATTTAACTTTTTACCTGACTCCTCATGATGTGAGCAGTTGGCTGGACTTCTTCTTGATACAAGAAGCTCAAATGCCCAAGGTATAGCATGTATCTTTTCTTTCTTTTTTTTTGTACTTTCTATTTCTGCACTGGAGGCCCAGGGAATCTCTCAAGTGTACTCCTTACACTCAGCATCCACTCCCTGCCTGAGACCCCTTTCACCAGGAGTACAAGGGCTGAGTACCCCTTCCCCAAGCCTACGGACTTGGCTGTCCCCCCTGGATCTAAGCCCCATGGGGCGGGGCTGCCTCTCCTACTTGGTGACCTTTTCTGAAATCCAGACGGATGGTCTGTGGCTAGGTTGAGTGACTCAGGAGAGCCAGTGGAAAGGTGGTCTAGAGTGGGGATGTGGGCATTTGCCTCTGGGTCACTGTCACCTCTCTAGATCCTCTGGGGATTTTCCTTGGTGCGGTGTCCCCCGAGGCATGGCATGCAATGACCTTGTGTGGCTCCATCTCTACTGCTGGTATACACCATTGCCTTGCTCATACTTCACATTCTGCTCTTGTGCTGCCCCTGATCTACATTGGGAGCTGCTACAGAATGAGAAACCTCCCACAACCCACCCTGGGAGAGGAGAGCTGTCCTCTGGATGCTCAATCCTCTCCCTCCCCTGCCAACCCCGGCATCCTGAGTCTGTTCCTGAACCTGGATCACCAGTGTGGTGCGAGGTGTGGCTTCCAGTACCTCAACCCTCAGTGCCACTGGGCCGGCAGCAGTACAGCATGTTTCTATTGGTGCAATAATTATTTCAGACCATGTATGTACTACTCTCATTTTGATGGTGGGACCAAACTCACCAAAAACTCCTACATGGCACATTGACACATTCCTTCTCTCCTGTTAGGACTTCCCTTTATGACTGACTAAGGCAATCAACCTTTTCCTTTTCCTGTAATGACAAGGCAGACAATTTGCCAGCAATCCTCAGGGACAATTTCAAGGCCTACCACAGAGGTTGCATAGTAAGTTATGTGGCACACAACAAAAAGAAAAGTTTCAAAGTGCTGTCAGAGCTGGAACAAACCATGGGAAATAAGGAAAGGGAATATAATGCCCTTCCCTATTACTCCCTACCACTGCAGTGGAACATTATGCAACTCAACTACATGATCATTTTTTGTAGCTCAGAGGGCCATCCTGCAAACCTCCCAAAAATACTGTGAGTCAGGAGAGAGATCTGGCTGGCTCTTGACCTATAAAGCCAGGAAACAACAAAAAGGTAGACAGGTAGTTTCTCTTAGACACTCATCCAGGTGAGTACTAACTAAGCCATTAGAAATAGTCACGGCCTTTCACTTGTTTTATGCCAGTCTTTACACTTCTCAGAGGGGTGATCACTGCCTAACATACAAGAACTCTTAAAGAGTATTTTCATACTCAGCCTGTCCCTCTAGCAGATGTAAAGCCCTGATGTCCCTCTAACAGTGAAAGAGATTCAGGCTGCAATAAAGAAGCTCCCTAGGAAAAATGCATGAGGCTACCAGACAAATTTTATCAGTCTTTCTCCTCCTAAATAGATAAATATCTACTCACCATTTTCCAAGATGCTTTTAGCAGGGGGATACTCCCACAATCTATGGTGGTAATAACTGTTTTATTACCAACGTTTGGCAAACACCCACAGCTGGTAGGGAATCATTGCCCTATCTCTCTACATAACAAGGATGTGAAGATTTTGGCAAAAGAGCTGGTGCACTGCTTAGGTGCTCTAATTCCCTTCATGATAAACCACAACCAAACAGGATTTGTCAAGGGCAGAATGGCAGTGGTCTGGACAATATCAGAGTGGTGCTGAATGTAATATGAGCAGCAACCAGATCTGACTCTCCTAGTCTGCTGGTAAGCATAGATAGAAACATAGAAACATAGACTTTGATGGCAGGTAAGGACCAATTGGCCCACCCAGTCTGCCCATTTCCCTACCTACTGGATAAGCTGCAGATTCTAGTTAACCAACAGCCTACTTCCTGCCACCCCCCACTACAATTGCCTTATGTCTGTCCCATGCATGTTTGAATTCACCCACTGTTTTAGAACCAACAACCTCCCCAGGAAGGCAGTTCCATGCATCCACCACTCTCTCCGTGAAAAAAATTTCTTCACATTGGCCCTGAGCCGTCCCCCCTCTGTCTTTAAATTGTGCCCCCTTGTTCTTACACACTTCTTTCTGAAAGATGCTACCCTCCTGGACTTTGTTGATTCCCCTGAGGTACTTGAATGTTTCTATCATGTCCCCCCTGTCCCTCCTTTCATCAAGGGTATACATTTTAAGCTCTCTCAGTCTGTCTTCATATGGTTTCTGATGCAGACCCTGCACCATTTTAGTTGGCCTCCTCTGGACTGCTTCCATCCTGTCTATGTCCTTGCATAGGTGAGGTCTCCAAAACTGCACACAGTACTCCAGATGGGGTCTCACCAACTGTCTGTACAGAGGGATAACCACTTCCCTTTTTCTACTTCTGATGCCCCTTCCTATGCATCCCAGTATCCCCCGGCTCTCCTTACTGACTTCTCACATTGCTTACAAACCTTTAGATCATCTGATATGACTACCCCCATTGAGAATGCATTCAACTCCACAGAGTGGGACTACATCTATGGCACAATGGTCAAGTATGGTGTTGGACCCAATTATATGAAATGGATAGAAACCTTATATGTCTCTACTTTAGCCAAGGTATCAGCTAATGACCTTCTTTCCCACACTGATACAGCTGCAAAGGGGGACCTGCCAAGGCTTCCCTCTCTCACCTCACTTGCTCTTCATCACAATGGAACCACTGCTTTGCAAACTGAGATATAGCCCACAGGTAGCAGGCATTATTGGTGGCACACAGCTGGTCAAGGCATTAGGCTTTCTGGATGACATACTCCTCACATTATCTGCCACAGAGGGCTTGTTATCAACAGCCCTATCAATGCTAAATGATTTCAAGTACCGGTCAGGGCATAAGGTTAACTGGGCAAAAATGGAGATACTCCCATTAAACAGGCTCACAATGGAGTCGCAATTTACTCATTTAGGTCTGAAATGGCAAAAACACTCAAATTAGTATCTAGGAATTTGACTAGTGGACAGTGCAAAAAGTATCACTGATCATAATTTCTCACCTCTACTTGTTTCCTTAGAAGCTGACTCTCACAGATGGGGAAAACGCTGTCTCTCATTTGGAGGCAAGATAGCTCTGTACAAAATGATGACCTTTCCCAAGGATACGATTTCTGTTAAACAGTCAACCACTGCCATTCCGCAATCCATTTTCAGATGACTGGAATGACTTTTAGCATCCTTCCTCTGGGAGGGTTAAGAGGACCCATTTTAATCTGAAGAAAGTCAGGGCACCAGGGCAAGCAGTGGGATAGACAGTGAAGTGGCTCTGGGTATATCATCAAGAAGGAGGTATCTACCAAAATCTTCAATGGCTACAACCACCAGGAATCCATAGCCCACTCTGGCTCTTTCTGGAGCATAGCTTTATAATGGACCTGCCATGGGCAGGGAGTATCCATGGAGGCAAGGGTGATATATCCATAACTAGATTTTCCAGACAATTTTGGCACATGCTCCTGAAAAGGTGTAACTGGAAAATACTCAATATAGGTTTCTGGGAGCCCCTTTAGCATAATAGACATCTCACTGTAGACAATAGACCAATTCACTGGTCATCCTGAGACATTAAGGGGATATAGATGGTGAGACATCTATATAGCCCTGATGCCACTTGTCTGGGACTAGTTTCTGAATTTAGCAGCAAAATATGCCCTATCCAGATCAGATCTCTGGAAGTATCTTCAGATTAGGATAGCAATCAGAACATGCTTTTGCACCCCACTGATAGAGGACAAAGCCCCTCTGCTGAGGGCTACATCTTCCTGTTCCAGTAATCATCTGAATCACAGAGGCAGGATTTAAACTTTTATTGTGGCCTCACATACACTGACCTTGCAGAATTGGAAACAGGTATAGGATAGGGATCTCCAAAGAGAGATACCCTCAATAGTCTGTAGTCAGTTAAAGGGGGAGACACCCAATGGTTTCAGGGACATGCAATACCAGCTGATCCAAAAAGTATCTTGCATAGGTGGTACCATACCCCAGAACTTCTTAAAATATAAGAATTATGATACATGACACCTGCTGGAGATGTCACCTGGATCTTGGTATGCTAACCCATTTTCTTTCAACCTGACTGTCCTACAAATGTACTGAACCAGAGTCTGAAAAATTTGCAAGGCGGTAACTTACTCTCACTTGTTGGCAGATCCATTTGACTGGTTGTTGGACAGGTATGCCCTGAACTTAGATCTGCCAGGTCACTAGAAGCTCTGGTTGCACACTACTACCCTTGAAGCCATTACACAAATTTTGCTCTTATATAGTTATTCAACCACTCCCTCAGCATTGGAATAGCTTTCTGCAATTGTGAAAATAGCACAGTATGAAAAAAATAACCCACACAGCTAGATCAAATAAAGGGCGATTTATAAAGAAATAGGATCCATTTCTCTAGGGCATACAAAATAATCAATAAGTGGTATATTTCAGTTTCACACACCTCCTTTCTCTTTGAACTCCAGAGTGTACAGCATTTGTTGCACCATCCTCATTTAGGATAGATACGCTTTTAAAACTGGCTTGGTATATTACAATAGTTATTTTATGTGATTGGGTAAGGATATAATTAGTAAGCATAATGTTAAATAGCAATTAGTAGTAAATAGGATTACATTTTATTTTAAAAAAGTGTTTTATTTCATCATGAGCTAGTTGTTTCAGACTGCTTTACCACTGCAATATAAAACAGCATAGCAGGTGAAAGACTGTACAGTAGTTCACCAAATTATTTGTTTATTTATTTATTTGTTTATTTGGATCTAGGATTACAAGTACCTTTGAGCCAGAGGCTCTATTATAAAGGTTCCACATCAGATGAGGGACAATAGTAGACAAAACAGTTAGAAACAGGACGGCAGGAAAGAGCAATGCAATTTGAGATGGAGAATAGCAATACAGATTACAGTCAATTCCAAACAGTTACAAACATTAAATTATTATGGTACAGGTGCAGCCAGTGGCAATTGTCAGGAACAAGAAAGTGTAAAAAAAAAGGGGGGGAGAAGGTTAGAAGGGAGGGGTGCGGTAGCGGAGGTGAAACGGAAGGTAAGTAGTAAATTAATTATGGATATTGTTATTTGTTCTCTTCTATCTGCACTGTATCATTCAAATAGATTTAGAGTTGAATATCCAAGGGGTTTCCTCCACCAGGAATGTAACAGTGTTTTGTGTTTGTAAGTGTGAAAATCTAATACAACTTTAACTAAAACAAAAAAAGATGTTTCTGGTGCAGAGTGCCTTAACTTCCTCTTGGATGTATGCGGGTAGCACATAAAAAAAGCCACTTTTCATGCTACTAGTTTAAGGCCCTTCCCAAGATACCTGAAATGACCCTGCACAACTCACACTCCATCCTTTGCCAGGCCTTTAGTCCCAAGGTGGACAATGGCATCCAGCTCCCTCCAAAGGCCTGCCACCCAGGTGATCGTTAGGATCTGCTCTCTATCCCTCCAAGTTAAAATACCAGGTAGGCACCTTACCTCTTTCTCTGCTCCTCTTTCTGTTCCCAGTTTTATTCCTCTCATAATCAAGTCCAACACTAGCAGCTGCTTCCTTTCCTGCTGGGGGTCTTTAGCACCCACAATGGGACCTCAACCTTTGGGTCCATCACTTCCTCCCTTGCCACAATGTCAGGTGCCTCCTCTCATCTGTCCTGTCCCACCAGTATGGCAAAATAATTTTTTAGTGGCAGCAGCTGAGGACTGTGTTCCCCATCCACCACTCCCACCCTCTTGGAGCCCACCATTTCCCACCTTTCCTCCTGTGTCTAGGCATCCCTTGAGGCAAAGGCAGCTTACTTGGTGGCCTCTTGTTGGAGCAAAGAGGTCCTCTGGATCCTTGTCTGCTCAGTTGAGAGTCCAGTGACCTCCACATTTAGCCCAGAGAGGTGCATGCATATGGGGCAGCACCTCAGTCTCCAGAATGTGTCCCAGAATGGTGCCGCTCCACACCTATTACACTGCACCACTCTCATATTTCATTTCCCTCTTGGCCTTTTAAACCACTGAACCTAACCTATCTCCATCTGAACCCTATCTGCTTGCTTTTTTCCTAACCTTTGGACCTAGTTACCTTCTTTATCACAGAGCCTGCCTGACCCTTTCTGCCTCCTTCCTACACCCTTTTCCTTTGTTCTCTTCATTACACTTCTAGAGTTTGGTTTACAAGGTCTTTAGGAGGTAGTGTAGTGCTTAAGTACACTGAGCTGCAAAGCTGGAGACCTGAGATTGAATCCCCTCAACCCCCACTTGCATATTATGTGACCCTGAGCAAGTCACTTAACTTCTTTGTGCTCCCAATTCACACCTGGAAACAACCTCTGGCTTAGTGTGCCTTTCTTGGTTAAACAATTTCCCCTTCCCTTCCCTTATATCTGTATCCCAGATAGGGTGTTTCTGCTATCCGTACTCTTAGTGTTCTTGTTAGGTTTATTCCTCTTTTCCTTTACCTGTTCCCTTAATTCCCTTTCTTATTCTTACTGAGCTAGTTTTATCACCTGACCCCTGCTAGGTTGCTGGCTGCTTTCCCTCTGCTAAAGTTACATTGATAACTAAGTAGTTAAAACAGTCTGCTGATTAAATTAAAGCTGGTACATTAAATTACACACAATGTTTAATGGCAAATCTTAATTAAAAGACAGTGCCCCTTTTCAATTACCCATTACCTCCTAAAGTTAGCAACTGCACCCCAGCATCACTGCACCAACACTCCCTGAACACATAATTTGATGCAACTTGAAATATTCAAAGTTTCAATAATAATGTGTCCCTTTAAACCACCCCTTGTTTTTCTTTTCTAAATTATCCTACTTTTACCAACCCTTCAGCATAATCCACTTGTATTAATATGATTTAACCAATTGGCTGCTTACTCTTTTCTAGACTTGATGCTGGTTGCCATAGTATCCCAATCACAGAATCACATAAAACTAACTTTCTCTAGACTTAAATTTCACTAAGTGCAATTTAGGGTGTCACACCTGAGGTGCAACATCTCCTGACAACTTTCATCCCACTCTGTAACCACCCATAGGATTCTCTTAAGATACAGCCCTTTATCTTAAGGAAAACAGTAGATGACCCCTATGGAATGGGTCACAAATACTAAAAGAAGGTCCTGCTCATGTTCTGAAAGACAGCAGAGTGCATAAGACACATGGTAAGCCAAATAATATATGGGATAGTGGGAAAGCCCCATGTGGCAATTCACCTAGGTACCAAAGACCTAGCTGGATGCGAAGTAGGGACAGTAGAGGAGAGGTTTAGAGTGGTGGGCCAGGTCTGTATAGGGGTGGCTAGATCCACAACCTTCTCAGAAGTGCTGATGGTGCCTACAGCCAACACTGTTAGGAAACAAAAGATAAAGGAGTGTAATGGCTGCCTGAGAGAATGATGTAGGGAGGAAGGATTTGGATGGAGAGCTAACTGGGGGGACTGGTATATAAAACCCTCTACATGCCTGATAGGTTGCACCTAAGCAGAAGGGCAACCAGGATGTTAAGCTTCAGAGTTCAATAATAAAAAAAAAATTAAAAATAAATAAAAGCATTAAATAATTGATTGAGAAGTTGGTGCATGAAACAGCAGATTGGGTGTATAACTCATTAGGATGAATTATTTTTAAAGAGGAACTTTTCTCATGGGATGGACTCCATTTTAACAGAAGAGGAAACAACTTACTGGGAAAACAAATATTGTCTTATATCCAAAACAATTTAAACTAGAACAAAAGTGGGGAGCCCTATCCTTGAGGATTCTCTTAATATTTGCCTTGATTCAAATATAGCTAAGTTGGGAAAAACAATTACTACAAACATTAAACAATATACAGAAAATATCCTAAACATATTGGGACAGATATTCAAACTGCGCCATTGTGCGGTGCAAGCCCGTGCGCCATTCAAAAAAGTTGTGCAGGGGTGTGGCCAGGGCAATATTCAATGGAGTTGCGCTATGGCGCAACTTCTTTGAATATTGCCCCCTTGCCACACCCACTGTGCATGGTGCAGTGGAACTGCGCCACCGCAAGTGGTCAGAGTGGAGCATTGATATGTGGTGGCGCAAGTTCCATTGCACTGTGCACAGCACCTGCAATATTCAAAGGGTGACATGCAAATGGGGCCATAATCTATTCAAGGCACAGGGTGGGGCCATTTGCATCAGATTATGGTCCCATTTACATGCCATTAGCATGCAGATGTGCCGATCCCCGACGACTTGTGCCTGGCTCCCTGCCAGGCAGCAGCCATTGGGACCGACGCCCCCTGCAGCCCAATCACGGACATAACGTTATACTTCCCCCCCTCAGCAGCCCGATCACAGGCATACTAGTAGTGTCCCCCATCCCCCCAATAGCCCGATCATGGGCATAAGTTTATTCCCCAGTAGCCCGATCGTGGGACACAAGGTTATTCCCCAAAGTCCAAGATCCTGGTGGTCCAGTGGACCACGAGAAGCCTGATCGTGGGCATAAAGTTATACCCTCCCAAAGTCCATGATCCCTGGTGGTCCAGTGGACTGCGAGAAGCCCGATCACAGGCATAAACTTATACCGTGACAAAGTCCAAGATCCCTGGTGGTCCAGTGGACCACGTGAAGCCAGATCACATCCTTAACCCCCCCATCCGCCATCCCTGTTGATCTAGTGGACCCCACCCCACCCACCCATAGAGTCCACACCCCACTCCCACATCCATCAGCTGGCGGGTGGCAGCATCCACCGCCTGCCGCCCTGCCACCTGTCAACTGACAGCTCAGTAGGACTGCATGCACATTGGTTCAGAGCAAGAGCCAGTAGGCGTGCAATCCCATCAAGTCAGTTCAGATATGTGAATGAATGGATTCATTCCATATCTGGACAACTATATAATAGACTACACCCATTGGGTCTTGCTCTGATCATGTGCATCAACTGTGAGCTGTCAGCAGGCGGAGGGCGGCGGGTGGGTGGGGTGCTGGCCTGATGGGGGGGGAGTGGAGTGGTGGGCTCCATGGGTGGTGAGGTAATGAGCCACTAGATCACCAGGGATTGCGAGACAGGGGGTTGAGGATGCGATCTGGCTTTCTCACGATCACTGGACCACCAGGGATCTTGGACTTTGAGGGTATAAGTTTATGCCCATGATCGGGCTTTCTCACGGTCCACTGGACCACCAGGAGATCTTGGACTTTGGGGGTATAACTTTATGCCCGCGATCGGGCTACTGGGGGGGAGAATAACCTTATGCCCATGATCGGGCTAATGGGGGGAGGTATAACGTTATGCCCACGATCTGGCTAATGGGGGGACATTTCAGCCCATGATCGGGGCATGGGGGGTGCCACTGGGAATGAGTGGAGGGCCACCCACAGGTGGCAGCTGCTGTGTTGCACCCTGCAATGTGGCAGCTCACCTGTAGGTGGCCCTCGACTTGATCCTTTTCTTTTTGGCCTAAAGTTGTGCAGGCGCAGGTAGGGGTTGCACCTGCATAACTCTGCACAGCCTGGCTGAATATCGGGCTGTGCAGTTTATGCATGGTTCCTCCCCCTTTGGTTGCACATGCCATCATTATCATTGCGCAGTTGCTCAGCATGATTTTGGGGGCACAACTGCCTCCTGCTGAATATCGCAGAATGGCACATTTCGTACTTGCACAGGCACAACCCTATTGTGCATGGTTCAACTCTTTTGAATATCTGGGCCATTGCTCTTAAATGCTAGAAGTTTTTTGAATAAAATTGATGAACTAGCACATTTTTTTGAATACCAATAACATAGACACATGTGGAGTAACTGAAACTTGGTTTAAAAAAGAAGACTGGGGTACCCATATTCCAGGATATACAAAATTTGAAAAAAAAATAATTTAAATAGTAGGGGAGGTGGAACTGTACTATATGTTAAGACACATTTAAAAGTTATTTAATTGAAAACACTCAACAACAAGACAATAAAAGTGAATTAATATGAATTAAAATAAAACTTACAATAAATTGTACTATTACAGTAGGATTGGGTTATAGAACACAAAACTTAAAAAAAGAAGAAAATATTTCATTTATAACAAATGTTGAGGATAACCTTGTGGATAAAGACTGTATTTTTATTGGTGGCTCACTCTCCCGAACATTGACTGGAAAACTAATAAAGGAAGCTCTATTTTTGATACATTATTTTTGGATCTTATGACAATAAATAACATGGACCAACTAGTCAAAACACCTACATGAGGTTATAATATACTGAACCTAATTTTTTTCAAATATCGAAAATGCAAATACACACGTTAAGGTTATCCATCCCTTGTCTAACAGTGATCACAATGTGCTCCTTACAACTACGAATCTTACCTATTCCCCAATATTAGCTGGTTGTTCCATTATAAAAAACTTTACTATAGCTAACTATAATAGCATTACTGAATATCTTAACAGTTGGAACTGGACAACTGAGCTCTCATGGTGTAACCTTGATGAAACTTGGAGCAAAATAAACAACAAACTACAGCATTGCATCAACACCTGGGTTCCTACTAGGAAAAAATACAACAAAAATAGAAGAGTTCCTCTATGGTGGAACATAAACATTAAAAGAAGCTTAGCTAAAAAGCAGAAACAATATAAAAAATGTAAAAAAAAATACAACAGCATCCAATTGGACCCAATATAAACAACTCCATTCGTAAATGCAAAAACCCGATAAGAAACCGAAAGAATATACTAGAAGAAAAGTTAGTTACAACTGTTAAAGATAATAATTTTTTTTTAACTGTATTGGTTCACTAAAACAAAATAGTTCTCGTATTGGACCTTTACATACTTCAGAAGGCATCATCACTGATGAAACTGAAATTGCTACTCAATTAAACAAATATTTTATTAATTTGTTTAAGCCTAGACATACTAATTATCCTCACAAAATAACAACTGATAGCCCATTTATCCCAATATCTGAACAGGAAGTCAGAGATAGTATTAAATTATTAAAACCAAATGGGTCAGCAGGCCCTGATGGCATTCCACCAATATTTATTAAAACTTTAGCAAATCCTAATAGGACCCTTGACATTATTGTTCAATCGATCATTAGATACAAGTACTATTGTGCCATCAAGGAACAAAGCCATAGTTATCCCCCTGCACAAAGGTGATAAAAAAAGTCAAGTAGAAAACTATTGACCTATAAGTCTTACTGCAGTATTTTGCAAAATATTGGAAAGGATAATAAAAAATAGAATTATTATCCATCTGGAAGAAATAGGACATGTAGACATATATTAACATGGTTTTGTTAAGGGTAGATCATGTCAAACTAACCTTCTTTACTTTCTGGAACCTTTCAGCGAGGCACTAGATAATGGTTTATCAGAGAATATAGTATTTTTAGATTTCATCAAAGCATTTAATTCTGTATCACATCATGTACTTATTAACCAACTTGCGCTATTAAAAATTCATCCAGTAATTATAAACTGGATAAATGTTTGGTTGACAGGTCATTCACAGTGAGTCTCGTTCAAAGGCTATCTGTCAGATTGGAGCCCAGTTAGTAGTGGGGTCCCCTAGGGCTCAGTTTTGGGCCCTATTGTATTTAATATATTAATATCTTCTATGAGCCTTCAATCTAATACAAGTTGGCTTGCTAAGTTCACTGACGACTGTAAGATAGGAAGCATAATATCTGATGTAAATTCAGCAATTAATTTACAAAACAATTTAACACATTTGGTTGAATGGTCAAAAAGAAATGAGTTATTGTTCAATGAATTAAAGTGTAAAGTTATGCACTTGGGCAAAAATAATCCTTGTTATACATAATAAATGAATAATATAATTGTTCAGATGACTAATCAGAAACTAGACCTTGGTGTTACTTTACCTAAAGATTTTTCCTTTGATGATCATATAACTAATGTGGCAAAAAAGTCTAACAGAATATTAAACTGCATTTTAAGAAACATTAAAAGTAGGGACACAAATGTTATTATTCCACTATATGCTGGGCTTGTAAGACCACATCTAGAATACTGTTCCCCTATAGTTGCACTGAATTTAATAAGAAATAAAAAGACGTATAGAAGGGATCCAACGTAAAGTGACAAGAAAAATTTCTACACTGCAAGCAACTCATTATGAAACTAGATTAAAAAAAATAATCTTTATTCAATGGAATATAGAAGGGTATGTGGTGACCTGTGCCAGACATACAAAGCTTTGCAAGATGCAGCAATTTTTGAAACAATCAGCCTAGTTAGACTACAATCAGAGGTAAATGCTAGATCCCACTTATTAAAATTAAAAGGAACCCAAAATAATACTGTTAAAAGAAGCAGGTGGTTCACACAAACAGTAGTAAATACCTGGAATAAACTTCCTCCCAAAGTAGTGTATAGTTCAACTCTTGATCTATTTAAAACCAATTTGGATTTATTCATGGGAGTTATCAAGTTTGAATTCCACCAATGAGAACGGTGGCAAGTCCATTAAGGGTAAATTACCCACTGAACTTGGATAGATCTTTGAACCTATGTTAGAGGAATATGTAAGCAGAGCTTACATTTAGACTGAATTGGGGTGAACAGCAAGGGTCACAACTCCCAGGGTTTGCCAATGGAGAAGGCAGACAGCCTCTGCAGGTAAAGAACACATAGTGGTCAGAGAGGGAAGCATGTAGGAAGAATAGGAGTGGGCTTATGGAGGGTTTTTTGGGAGGAGAGGGCCATTAGTAATGGGGAAGATTGGTAGGAAGAAGTGAGGGCTAAGAATGAATGAAAGCATGGGAAGTATCAAGAAAAGAAGAGAAGAGGGAGGTGGAAGGCAGCCAAGCAGTGAGGGGGCAGGGGGCACTTGGTCAAAAAGGAGGGAAGAGTGGCAGAGGGTTGTATCCCTTAATGCTAGAAGCCTCAGAAGCAAAATAGACAACCTGCAGGCCATGATGGCAAAAGGAAAAGTGGATCTGGCAGTGATCATCAAGAGCTGGTCTACCAGAGTCATGATAGGGACCTCTCCATTCCAGGATATATGCTCTATAGAAGGGACAGGGAAAAGGGAAGGGGGTGGGGTGGCACTATACATCAGGGATGGCAAGACTGCCACTAGGGAAGAAATATGGGATGATAAAACAGAGGAACATTGGGTACAAATCCAAATGTATTTATTTTATTTATTTGAATTTTGTTAACCGGGTAAACCCACTGGGCCTGCAGGAGGCCCTTTTTCAAGGATGACCCTGGATTAATTGCAGAGATAATTCACTTACAGTAGTTTGGACAGGTAGGAATGCAGTGAAGCACTGGACTGGACAATTACAGTACACTGAACAAGACTGCTTGTACAGGAAGGAAATTAAGGCTGGGTGTAGCTTATAGGCCACCTACTCAGAATAAGGACAAGGATAGACAGCTGGGTACCATGATCAGGATAGCAGCTGAAAGGGGCAAAATGCTGGTGATGGGAGACTTCTCTTTGACTAAGGTGAATTGAAGTGTTCCACCCACCATCTATGTTAGGAACCAGTTGATACTGGATGCTCTCCAGGATGGGTTGCTGGTTCAGGGAGTGGCCTAGCCAGCACAGAAGGATGACATCCAGGACCTGGTATTTAACATATGGAGAATTTGTCTAGGACAGTGCAGTGGAGGACCCTTTGTGAGTAGTAACCACCGGATGGTGTGGTTCCGAGTTGACATGGGAAAGGAAACATTAATCATGAAGGCAAAAGTGCCATATTTAAGGAAGGTTAACTACTGTAAGATGGGAGATATCTTGATGAGTCACCTATCTGGCATCAAGGAAGATATTAGTGTGGGTCAAAAGTGGACAGCAATCAGGGAAGTGATATTTCTGCAGCCACTAGCACATGCCTAAAGAGAAAGGGGAAGAATTCCAAAGCCAGAAAACTAAGCTGATTCAGTAAGAAGGTGAGCTAGGCAGTGAGGCATTAAGAGGCACATAGGAAGTACAGGATATCCTAGAAGAACAAGGATTAGAAGTCTACTTGGAGAAAGCTAGGGAGGCTGGTAGGATAGTCAGGCAAGCTAAAGCTAGGAAGGAGTTGAAATTGCAGAGGGTATTATGGAATGAGAGAAAGTCTTCTTCCTGTATATCAGTGAAAGGAGGGACTTGAAGTTCGGCAGAGTGAAGCAAAATTGAAGGAGGGGTGGGTGAAAGGCAGAAAAGAGAAAGCAGAGGTGTTGAATGAATACTTCTGCTCTGTCTTTAATAAAGAAAAGGACGGTGCAGTGTTGCAAGTGAGAATGGGGGAACATGGCTGAGGACAGAATAACGGAAGACAAGGTTTGAGTAGGGCTCATGCCCCTGAAGGTAAACAATTCCAAGAGGTCAGATAGCATGCATCCAGGAGTGTTAAAGGAGCTGGAAGCAGAACTAGTGGGTCCACTGGCATATCTGTTCAACAGTTCTTTAGTTATGGGGTAGTAACACAGGAATGAAGAATTGCATGTGTGGTGCTGCTACACAACAGTGGGCCTAGGGATAAGCTTGAGAACTACAGGTCTGTCAATCTGACCTCCATTGTGGGTAAACTGATGAATACCATTCTGAAGGAAAGATTAGTTGATTTCCTTGAAGCCAATGCACAACAGGATGAGAGCTAACATGGGTTCATGTTAACAAGGTCCAGTCAAACCAAACTGATCAACTTCTTTGAATAGGTAATGCAAGCGATGGACAAGGGTCAGGCAGCTGACATTCTATATTTGGATTTTAGCAATGCCTGCAACTCGATGCACCATAAGAGACTGATCAGGAAGTTGGAGGACCTAGGGGCACACAGAAAATTAACCTAGTGGGTGGCAAATTGTCTCAGCAGTAGGACCTAGAGGGTAGTGGTGGTGGTGGTGGGTGGGCTCTCTCAAGAACAAGGGAAGTTACATGGGGTGTCCCACAAGGTCAAGTGCTGGCCTGGAGCTATTTAAGTGTTCACTGACCATATTGGGAAGACATTTAAGGCAAAATCTGTCTCTTTGCAGATGACCCCAATTCTGTGGGAGGGTGAATAAAGACAAAAAGGCACATGACCTACCTGTAAATGAGGACCTTTCAATGCTGGAGAAAGGGTCAGGTATCTGGCAGCTGGGTTCAATACTAAGAAGTGCAAGGTAATGCACATACTGTAGGAAGGAAAAATCCAAGGCTGAGAACAGTCTGGTGGGGTCAAGGTCACTGGCTCAGAGGAAGAAAGGGACTTGGAGATAGCCATCACCAGTTACCTTAAACAGGCTACACAGTATAGGAAGGCAGGGGCCAAGGCAACAGAATGCAAGGCTGTATTATTAAAGGGATAATGAGCAGAAGGGAGGAGGTTATACTGCAATTGAACATATCCTTGGTGCATCTACACATGGAGTATGGCAAGTAGCACTTGGAGCACCTACCTGAAAAAGGGTATCAACCAGCTTGAGGTAGTTCACAGGAGTGCAACAAAGATGGTTCAGGGGCAGAAGGGCAGGACATATGGGGACAGGCTGAGAGAACCCAACATGTACTCACTCATGGAGAGGATGGAGAAAGGGGAGATGACTGAAACCTTCAAGGTGGATTGTGGGGAACCTTTCAGTCTCATTGAAAACAAGAATACAAGGAGGTACAGTTATAAGCTGGTGGGGGAAAGGTTCAAGAAGGAGACCAGGAGACACTTCTTTACAAATACAGTGGGGGATTCAACAGATGGCATGACAGAGTGAAGTGGAGGGTCACAGTTGGCAGGGAGTGGGGTGAGGCCCACTTTAATATCTGAAGCAGGGACACAGCAATGGAGTAAACTCAGTAGACTGTTAGGCTTTCTACTGCTGGCTATTAAATATGTTTGTATGTTTGTATCACCAGAAGCAATAGATAACCAGCAGGAATGGCTGCTTACACTGTAGTTGGAGTGGAACCAGTAGAACTTAGAGGACAAATGAATAATGGCTTCTTTGGCTGTACTGTCATGCACCCATCCTGTTTTCTCAAGCCCCACAACCATGACTCCCAGTCCCTATTCTGTCATGACCATTTCCTTCTACACCACCATCACTTGCAAAACTTGTGCTTGGTAGAACTGGAATGGTAGCATATTTATCTGCTCTTTTCCTCCCCCTGCATCCCTTTCTCATCCTGTTTTTCTCTTCTTGTTTTCTACATGCTACTACCACACATGCAAGATAGATGATGAGATGATACAGGTGCCGCAAGATGGTAACAATGATGGCTCACAATAGTCATCAATGATCTTTGGATGTGCACATGATGTGTGCACCCTGTGCATGTACAAATTGAAGTGCTGCATGATTTATAAAGTGATGGGGAAGAGTAACACAACTAGGACACACATCCTAACTGACTTCTCATGTACCCTCCCACTAAGAGAACTTATGTCTCACACATCAGTCTGCTGTATGTTTCATTCATTGAATGGCTGGAAGGCTCACATACACAGTCAAAAAATTAAAAAATATTGATTTCTCTGCCCTGCTTCTCCACCAGCAGTTTGTGAAAAACAAGTATTTGTCCACTAAATTCTTTAAAATAGCCTCTGTACCATTCCCAATATGTTAAACTCACTGTGCTCTGTTCCTGAAACAAAATTGTCAATTTATTTCAAAAATTCCCCTGGACTTTTCAAATGTCATTAAACTTGGCATCATCACTGGACTCCTAAAAAAGTAAGCAAGCCCATTTTGAAATTTCCAGTATAGTATCTAGGTGACTGAACAGCTGAGTAGAGACTAAATATGAATTTCAAACAATTTCAGGAAATTCTGCAAAATTTTACAACTTTACAGAGTTTTCCACAATTTTTGTGAAAGTGGGATTTGCCAGTTTTGCTCAGTCTTAACTGCAGGGTCTGGAGCTGTCAGTGTTGGCTTTTATGTCTTGCACTCTCTCTGCTCTTCATCAGCATGGTTCTACTAGTCTGCCAGCTTGAAACCACGGTTAAAATTTGTAAGAATTTGCTAATTGGAATAATAATGTATGATTCTCTGATGGTTTCAAAAGTTTTCTTCTGTACTAATTGCAACATGTCCTTCCTCTGTGTGAGAGAGATGGACATGGCACTGAGATGTGTATGGCATGAGACGTTCTCCATCTCTAGCATCACTAATTGACTACTGCAGGTCATGTGGCTTGCCAGCAACTGGGAGATCCTCAGTGAAAGCTCCATGTAAAAAGTGTACAAAATGAAATCAAAAATTAAAGTGAAACTGAGTTACTTCAAACCTACTTCCCAGTATCAAAATGCTAGATTTGGATAGATTCACCAAATGAATATTTGGCATTGGCTATCCACAGTGGTCATCCATGGGGTGGTAAGGCAGTGAAGACTGGATCTCCCTTCCCACATAATAAAGAGCATACTCTGGGAAGCTGGATCCTTTGCCCCCTGCTGGGCTTCTAAGTTATTAGGATTGTTTCTGCATCTGGGTCACCAATTTCACAGCAAGCAATCCTGCCTCTCCTCAGACAGGCTGGCCAATGTCATTGTACCTCCAAAGGTTCCCTGCACTAGTCTGGCAATGGGTATCCTCTGGACTGCTAAGATTAACATTTGGATTAATTCCACGCTCTTCAACATTTTGACATCATATCTAATATTTGTCTGTGGTTACTTTGTACCACTTAGTGCTGGAACAAAAATATGGGATTTTGTGCTAGTGAACTTCAGTGTAGAGTGTATAATTTAAATAGAACTATGGTACATTAATGATAATTATATTTTATTTATTTAAGTCTCAGATTACATATACCTTTGAGCTAAGAGCTCTTTTACAAAGGTTCCAAGTCAGTAGCAAGGACAACAGATTAAACAGGACAGTAAAGAACGGTACAACAAAGTGTAGATAGGAGGTACAAAACTCATAATGGACACAAAATCATAATGGGCAGTCAACATAAAACAACAGAGACACATTATGGAAATCAGTTTCAGGCACAGGAAAATGCATACAATACATTGATATTTGCCAGCAGGCTTTGTCAAGACAAACAGGGCACAGGGTGTAGGAAAGGATGCGGGAGAGTTGTCTGGGAAGAGTAAGAGAGGGTGTGGGAGTGGAGGACGGAGGAGAGGTGAGGCAAGGGAGGGAGGAAGGTGGAGAGGGGGGTGGATACAGGGGGGTAGGATGCAAGAGTGCTAAGTTAACAAGAAAGAGGCTGAGTGCTAAGGTTGAGGTTTGGGCAAACAGGATTAAGGGAGACAGTCACAGGAGCTAACTATAGAGAGTATTGACCAAAATATATCTGCAATCTGTGGGAATTTTTTATGATTGCAAGAATTATATTGCTTAAATAGTTGCATATTTATAGAATATTGATGGTGTTTCTGAATTACTATAAACTGGACAGCTTTACTAAACTTATTTAGGAAAATTGAGAAAATTGAAATACTGCTGGTAAAAACAAGGTCTGTGGAATTCATACCAGACAAAACTGATATTGTTTCACTTTCCATTCAAATGACCTTGGTTCACACTCCAAGCATAGAATGTCTGTTGAAAATTAGCAAAGCAGGATTCTTTCTACTGTCTTGGATTCCTCCTACCCTGGGAGGGTGGTCATTTTCATCCACTTCATGACTGCTCCTGATGGCACACACCCATTCAGCTAGCATGCCATGTGCAGTCATCACATGCTTAGAACTGGTCCAGTAGGGCAGTTAAAATGAATGAGCAGGGTTCACCCACCCCCTCCAACAGCCATAATTGGCAGAATGGCAGTTTGTGTCACTGGCACATACAAGGGAGGGATATGGGGTAGGAATATGGCACAAAAAAATGGAGGATGGACTTGGGACAGATTAAACACCCCTCATCCCGCCACACATGTCTAGCCTGATGGGTCTGCCTCTCCCCCACTGGCTACTCCTTCTAGTCTCCTGTTCATTCAAGCTGAGTATGCCCTCCCAAGATCCAGCCCATGGGGGACAAGTCACATGTTACTGATCTGGGGTCAAAGTAAGAAGTGAGCAAAGGAGCCCTGGTTCCAAGGGGGATTCCGTGTTGGGAAAATAACATTGAGAGAGAGAGAAAATGAGGCTCTAAGCAATGAAAATAATTTAAGTTCTGCAGAATGCAAAGTTAGCAGAACATTTCCACTTGCAGAAGAAGACATGTTCTCAGCAGTAGCACCTACCTGCAAGAGAAAACTACCTGAAACAGAATTGCTACTGCCAGCCCACTCCCACCACAACAATGAGTGGCAAGCAAGTCAAGGCAATTTTATTTATAAAGCACACTATCCTAAGTGTTCAGGGTGCCTCATGGAAAGGAATATTAATAATAGAGATGCGTCAAAACAAAGTTAATAGATAATTGCATAAATACACTATAAACTAGCAGATGTTCAGATTTTTATGTCAGTCATCAGTGTCAAAATCCAGTATGAAAACATGACACTTTAGCCCCTTTGTAATATCCTTGACTGAAGAAGAACTGCTCAGAGAGATGGGGCTGTTGCACAAGCACCCTACCACCAGCCAAGGCCTTGAGATAGCCAATAATATGTCCCTGGTTGAGTGGAGTGAGCGGCTGATAGTGTACCAGGACAAGTGGTTATTAAGGTAACCAGGACCTAGGGGCCGGCCCACCGGTGCAGTGGTTGGATTTCTGCCTGTGACTCAGATGACCCAGGTTTAGGAACGAACTTGGGAGTTGAAGGACTGGCCGGGGGAGAAGGCTTGATCATCCAGTGACAGCTTGCCTTCTCCAGGGAGGAATGGGGCACAAGGCATGGTGTTTGCTGGCACCTGGCAGAGGCCAGAGGCACATCAATATGGCAAGCCTCACTGTGGCGGAGCATGATGTACATCGGCTTTGTGCCTTGACATCATATAACATGTCATGCCCACCAGAAAAGAGAAAAAAATGTCTCCAGCTCTGCCAGATGATGTCTGCTCCACCCACCATGTCAGTCCTCAGAGGACACCACCTTCATCTCCTGTGTACCTGCTCTGAGGGCACCTTATCCTGAGTCCTCATTCCTTCCTCCCAGGGAGGGGCCCTTCTGCTAGGATTAGTGCCGGACCCCTGGGGTGCAGGAAGCACAGGACTGTGGCTGTCAGAGGGGCAGCAAAGGTGAGACAGCGGGCAATGGGAGATAAGTGAGCCCAAATGAGAGGCAGGGCTGGGGCCCGGGGTTTGCAAGAAAAAAGTAGCCAGAACCCAAACTATGTAGGGCTTTGTATGTTAAAATGATATTGAGGGTGGTGGGCAACCTAAACTGAAAGCCAGTTCATATGCCACAGAACAAGTGTAATATGATCTGAACATAATAACCTGGACATCAACCTGGCTGCAGCAGTTTTTCACCATCTGCATGTAATACATCAACTTCCATGGTAACCCAAGGTAGACAGCATTACAGTATTCAAGCCTTGGGGTAGCAAATGCATGTTTTAGGGTCGCCAAATCCTCTTGCCTCAGAGGTTTCTATCTGGGATATATTCCAAAAACTGGAAAAAGCAACCAAGGACTGTAGCTGGTAAATTAATGTTAAAGCATCAGTACAGAGTCCATAGTGGCATCAAAATTTGTCACCCTATCTACCACTGCTAGAATATTGCATTTAATGATGGCAACACAACAGCTGCCTGACAGCCAAGTGTTTGAAGTAATGGTTTTCTTCAGTTAAAAGGTGTGGGGGAGGGGAAGGACAAGCTGTTTGAGATCATTTCATGTTTGTCTATATCTGCTGGCCTCAGTACCATGGAGAATGTGAAATTCCACCATCCAATTGGTGCAGAATAGCAATTCTGTTTCTGAAATGCTTTTTGGAATTTTTTCATAAATTTGAAAATGCATTTTTCTGTGTAAACCATGGAGAAGTTTTCTTGAACACATTAACAGAGGAATGTTTTTCTGTAGAAGGAAAAAGAATGTACAGTTTATGTAAACTGTGGATTATTAATCTGTGAAAACAATTTCACAAACAAAATGTCCCAAATCCACTACCAACAGAGATCCATGGAATTCCATTTGTGGAATTTCAACATTTAGCACAACCATAGTTGTTATGCACAAAACAGTGATGCACCACTCTTTCCACCAGCCTTCTTTGAAGAAAAACATTATGCTGTATTTGTTGTATTTCTCTTCAGTTTGTTCTCAGCAAGGGCATTTGTCTGAACATAGTATTTTTGTCCTTTGGACTTTATCTGCTTCAGCTGTAAGTCTACATGTGAAGTGGCAGTACGTTAATATTCTGATCACTAGTCTAAATGTCAATAAAGATGCCTGAGTACGTAAGTATGCTGATGATTGTAAAATCGGATGTATTGTTAATAATTCTGAAGCAATAAAATCCTTACAAACTAACTTAGATAAGATTTCAGAATGGTCTTTAATATATAAAATGCCATTTAATATTGTAAAGTGTAAGGTGATGCACCTGGGTAAGAATAATAGGTCATCAACCTATAATATAGCTTGCAATATTTTACAATCTGTAATGACAGAAAAGGACTTAGGCATTACAATCAGCAACAATTTTAAATGTTCAACGTATATAAATAAGACTGTAAAAACATGTCACGAGATAACTTCTGCATTTTCAAGCATAGTAAAAGCAGGGACTCTGAGGTATTGTTGCCTCTTTACACTAGTTTAGTCAGATCACACATCGACTACTGTGCATCCTTCTATTCTCCCACTAATATAGGATGCAAAATCACATTGGAACAAGTTCAGAGAAGATTCACAAAGAAGATTAGAGACTTATCTGATACTGATTATAGTAGTAGACTACAAATATTAGACTTGTTTTCCTTGGAATATAGATCATTGAGGGGAGACCTTTGTTTGGTATATAGAGCTTTTCAAGATCCAGGATTATTCAAAACAATCTGTCTAGAAAGAAATCTCAAAAGTTGAACACAAGATCACACAACTTAAAACTAAAAACTATGATTAATAAAACAACTAAAATAAATAATAATTTTACCCAACACGTATCTACAATATGGAATAACGTAACAATTGCAGTAGTTACTAGCAGTACTTTAGTGGAATTTAAATTAAGATTATATAAACATATGGGTCATAGAAAATTCAATTATTGCCAATAGGCAACAATTCAATATGGGCTAGTCCTTTGAACTTGTATCACACCTATGAACGTGTTTATGGCAGCATCATTTTTTCACAGCTGCAGACTGTGGCGTCAGAAACCGATGCTTTTGATAGCACATGTAAACAATCCACAAGGTCAAAGAAACAAGCCAAGGATTATCTGAGAATGTACAATTTCAAGTTAGCAACAGAGAATACATGGAAGAGAAAAAGTGAAAATATAAGAAATCCAAACATAACTGTATATAATTCTCAATTGTGGGTGCCCTACTGCTGTTTGTGACCCTATCAAATATACAGCATAACTGGGACAACTGGTCTGTGAGACTACTTAGGTTCCACTATGTACCATATTTTGAATATCTACTGCACTTTTATTCTTAAAGTGTTTTGTTGCAATGTTTTATAGTAATCACAATTTAGAAAACAACGTTTTTAACAGATGGACTGGGAATGCAGTGCCCTAAGTTTAAGAATTACAATGATTCCTTCTTTAACAATGTTTTATAGACTTCCCCTCACACCACCTTCACAGTGCAGTTTTCAAATATCACTGCCACATAATTTGACCCTTTTAGCATGTTACATAATATTATTTATAGCCTAGATGAATTCAGCCAATCAGCGCACAGGGCTACTGTACCTCTTATTGTGCCTACAGTGGTCTCTCAAGCAGGAAGTTGGGAGTGGCGAATTCCACTTCACATCCAGGGGAGGGTGACTTTATTTAACTTTATAAATTAAAAAAATATATACTTAAAATGTGTTTAAAATTACTCTAGCTTACTCAAAAGAATATGTTGATCTGGCCTATATACTTAAAATATATTTAAAATTATTCTAGCTAACTAAAATGAATAAGCTGATCAGACCTCCGCAAGGTGCCTCCTATCATATAAGAGACTGTGAACATGAGGTTTGGGCAGCTTTGCATAGCAGTCATCTCACCCAAACCTCATCTAAGTCCCTTATTGTATAAGAGACACTCTGCAGAGGACATAGAAAACATAGACACACAGACTTTCAAAGTAGAAAAAAGGCCCAACAGCCCTTCCAGCCAGGCCAGCCTTTCAGATGCTCCTAAGCTCACCTAGCAGTTGTCCTTCTCCCTTAGCTTTTGCCCCTAATGCCTTGACTATGGCCTTGTATTATTCAACCCTTGTTAGAATCCCTCCCCACACTGTTTTATCAGATACCACTTCCTTCGGAAGTCCGTTCTACTTGTCCCACTCTTTATATAAAAAAGTGCTCTCAGACATTCTTCTTGAATCTTCCCCTGGCCAGTTTTAATGAATTCCACTGCATGTGTGCTATATGTTCATGCTTAAGATGATTACTTTTTTCAGGGCATTCTGTTTATCCCATATAGGTATTTGTGTGGTTTTATAATGTCCTCTCTCTACTTCCTGGTCTCCAGGGTGTATATGTTGAGGTGCTTCAGTCTTTCCTCATATGTCTTCTCCGAATCCTCTGGATCATTTTGCTCGGCCTTCTCTGTAGTTCTTCCACCTTTTCTCAGTCTTTCCATATGTACAAGCTCATGAACTTTTCATGGTACTCATATGTGGCTGCACCTGTATAAATGAGATGGATCATTTCCATGTTTCTGCTACTACTTACCCTTCCTATGCAATTCATCATGCTTTTTGCCTTTTTGCACTGTGCCATAGATTTCAGACGGTTGGTATTATGACTTCCAGATCCTTTTTCTCTGCCATGTTTTCTATCACTACTTCCCCAATTAGCTTTGCCTTTCTATTTGTTTGCTTGATATGCAGCTTTCCTGTGTCCTACCTCCCAGTAACCTTTATCTTTTCCCTCCCCAGGCCAACAGGCACAGAATGCCAGGAGCCAGCCACAGCAGTAGGGTCAAGAGGGTGACTTATAGCGTAGCACACAGTTGGAATAAACTGCCAGAACCACTGAAGACAAATACTAATCTTTTTAAATTTAAAAACATTTTGTCTAACTGTTTGAAGCATTCTTGTACATGTTTTTAAAGTAATTTGTGTGGATGTGATTTATTTTGTATGTTTTACATTTTTTTGTATTGGTATATGTTAATTATTAATGTTTAGTACAACAAACTAAATACAGGACTTTGTTGTAAACGGAAATTTGTCCCAACAAATGTTATTTCCTGTGAAAAAATAAATTTTAATCAATCAATCAATCATGTTATTGTCCTCCCCTCGTCACCACAACACAGGAGACTGTGACTAGGATCACCTTGAAGGTACAGAGAACCACTGCACACTGATTCTTGGTGTGTGGTGCCATGGGTGTGGTGCTGCATAGTACTTGCTCACTCACCCACCCCACCACCCTCCCTCCCCTAGTCAACATCTGTGAATTTATGCTCATTTCTTCCAATCAGCTCTAACTGGCAAACATCTGCCCCCAACCTTCACGGTCCCTAGTGCATCACTTCTGGCTACAGCTGAACTGCCTCCCTTGCTACTTTTACTCTTGTCTGAAAGATAATCACTCTCCCTTAGATTGCACAGCTGTAGGTTCTCAGCTACCTGATTATTTGGCCTCCTGACTACATGCAATGCTCAAGTTATTGATAGGTCTTCTAGCCATATTAAGTGCCCCAACTTGTTACACTGTAGGCTCTGCCTGCAATTTTCAGGGTACTATTGTGAATTACTGTGCTCTACTGTGTTGTTATCTTTACAAATTTGGGTCTTTACCTAACAGTTTACTATAACTGCACAGCGGCTCTGCTCTATTCACCTCCCCCCAACTGCACTCACCCCTCATCTTTCTCACACTCCACATTCTCTTCCATCTTGAATCATGATATGCATTGGCTACTGTGACACTGAAAGTTCCTGGCCCCCCACAAGCAAACCTGAAAATGTGCTCCACCTCCATTTATGGATAGACTAATATTAGAGCTTGAAACTGGACCACTTAAATGTAAAGAACTTAAGGCCTGAGATGCAAGAACTAGAATGCTGGGTACAAACCTATACACCTGACATACTGGCCTTATCTGAAACCTCAAATCCTGCTGCATGAAGTTGACCTTATAGACTATTCTTCCTTTATAAGAGACAGAAATGGCATAAAAGGAGGAGATGTTCTAATCTATGGTCACTCCTCCCTAGATGTCTCCCCTGCTCACTTCATCAGCCTAAATGCATCAGGGGGTGAGGCCCTCTTTGTCAAGGTCCTGCTAGGTGGTACATATTCACCCTATGTGGGCTGTGTTTATAGCCCACCTCAGGTAGCTACAAAGGCCCTTATAGAAATTATTCAGATGCTCTCCATCAAACCACATGGTGAAATAATTATTCTTGGAGACTTTAATATCAACTGGGAAGTGGATGCTACATCTGAGCTAAAAGCCCAACTACTTGGCACACACCTTACTCAAACAATCTGCAATTATAAAAGATTTAACAACAAATCTGATAACCACTCTCTGTTGGATTGGATAGTTGTCTCCAGCCCAGGTAGTCAAGGTGGCAGGTACGTTCTCTGACTCAATAAGCGACCACTCTCTCATCTCCAGTATCTTGAAAAACTCTCCTTCAAAATTCAGACCAGGACGCTTATCTCCCACGATTACTCTAAGTTCGATGTGGAGGTCTTTAAGACAACACTGGCAAAAGTTGACTGGGGTCAAATTAAGACTCTCCCTATGGTTGATGATGCACTGGATTTCTTTGTTAATAACTTTTATTCGGCCACTAATAAGTGTGCCCAACTTGTTTTGTTTGTTTATTTTATTTATTTATACTGCTAAGACTATGGGTTAAAGACTCATTTTTATGGGTGACCAGTATACGTATAGATAAGTTCATACAAAAAGATAAAAGAGAGCAAAGTACTAATATATATCAACATACATTCTGTTAACAATTAAACAAAACATTTACAGTCACTCTTAGCTGTTAAATAATCTCTCAACTTTAGTTGAATGGTCTGGAGCAAAACTTTTAAACCATCAAAAAAGCACTGAAGAGAGTTAAAAAAGGATGGAGGTATATAGTTATGTTGGCCTTTATGTGTTTTCATTTTTGGTATGGAGAAAAAATGTTATACAGAAAAATGAGTAATAACAGAACTAATGTGTTTCTTAAAGAGTGAAATTAGGGTACTGGTACCTTGTTTAAAGTTACTTTTTTTTGCTAAAATACCAAGTTTGTATTTATAACGAGGTTCAAGAGGAAGCCAACTTGCCTGCTTAAGCAGGCTACAGTGATGTGTCCTGGATGGCATCTGTGTAGTAAACCTGGTTATCTGGTTTAAAAGAACTTTAACCTTAGATAAAAGCCCCTACCCACTGAAATAATAAAATAACAAACCTTAGTCTATAACAGATAGAAGGAAGCTCTGCGGCAACAGTTTCCTGGTTGAAGGACCCTAATATTTGATGGACTACTTTAATCACATAGAAAATTCAGGGCCAAAGGTAGTTGGTATAAATGGATTTCTACTGAGTTAAAACAACTTATGATCTCCCAGGACAAAGCCTGGATATTCTCTAAAGAGTCAGGCCAGTTGGAGGACTTGAACAGATACAGGAAATGTAGGAATCAGTGCCAAAAAAGGGTGGAGCTTACGAAAAATGATTATATCAGGAGGTTACAGAGCAATGACTTGACAGATTTCTGGTCTCATGTCAGTTTGCTGCTGAATGGATGTAGGGAACATATTAGCCAGTGGTCAGAGCATTAGAGAGCCCTTTCAAATTGCCAGTGCTTTCAATAAATTTCTTCAATGATTTATCTAGATTCAGTACTGACCTCTCAGAACCCTCCCTCCACCCTGAAGAGTGTGACAAAGTGACCTATTTCCTTGCTTCCATTTCAAGCTAGTGAGGAGGAGGGAAGCCTATACCCTGCTGAGGCAAATTAAAATGGATGGCTCAATGGGGAATGACAGTTTAGAACTGGAATTATTTAGAATCGCAGCCCCTGTGATTGCCTGGCCAGTCACCCTCCTTATTAACCAATCCTTCACTGAAAAGTGGAAAGTGGCTATTGTTGTCCCAGTACACAAAGGTGGCTTTAAGGAATTTATTGAACACTACCATACCATCTCTCTCCTTAGCCCACTGGCTAAGATACAAGAGAGGTTAATATACAATCAAATCCTGGACTACCTGGAGCTGTATCATCTGTTTTCCAACAGGCAGCATGGCTTCCGGAAAAAGCAGGGCACTGAGACTGCTCTTGTGAGGTTCACCACTAATGTGCTGGGGTGATCTTTATTGACTGGACAAAAGCTTTAAATCTGGTGGACCATAGGCTGCTCCTTCACAAGCTGTATCAAACTGTATCAACTTGACTCTGATGAATTAGTTGTTTGCTGATTCCAACACTACCTTTCTAATAGTTTCCAAGAGGTTAAATGGAAGGGTTCTCACTCCGAGATCCAACTTATTTCTGAAGGGGTTCCACAATGATTAATAATGGGACCCTTGCTAGTTCCTATTTTTATCAATGATCTACCTAAGCATTGCAGTGGAGGTGACAGTCTACTTTATGCTGATGGTGTGGTTCTGTACAGACGCTCCCCCAAATCAACTAGCCTCAGATTTCTGCAAGCTGAAAAAATGGCTCCAGGATAACAGACTTATCCTGAATGGCAGAAAAAATAAAAGCAGTTTCTTTGGCCACAAAAAGATAGGGTCAGACAGCACTTGCTGCTACTGTACACCTCCTCAGGCTTACAGGTTAAAGTGGTTGAAAAAATATCTTGGGTCTATCTGGACCATGATCTCTCTCTCAAGTCCCAGGCTGATCAGTTAACTAAAGTGCTGCATCAAAAAATTGGCCTACTCTGTTGTCTAGGAAACATGCTTGTTCTTGAGGCAAGGCCTGCTATTACTAACCGTGTCCTGCTTCCCACATTGTTATATGGGGCCCCCTTTATGTCACTCCCTCAGGAGCTCAGAGTTCGACAGGCTTCTGGTATTATACAACAAAATCAATTTGCGTCTGGTGCTCCCTTTCATAAACACCACAAGTCCTCTCCTCCCTTAAGTGGCCCTTCCTGGATGAGAGACTTCAGTTCTCCCTGCTGAGCCTCACTAAGAGGCTGACTAAAGTTTGTACCCCCACAAGCCTAAATGGCATCCTGATCCCTAAGCCCGACAGTCATGCACTCCTGTCCTCTAACTGCAACTTGCTGGAAGTCCCTTGGGTATCTTCTTCAGCTGGCAAACAGTCCTCTGACTATGCAGCACTTTACCACTGAAACCTGCTCCCTGTTGATCAGCACAACTTCTAGTCCCTGGGGGCTTTAAAAGAGGCCTAAAAACTCTCCTACTTGAAAAAATGCCATATGTTCCTGCTCCGGCTGAGTGTAGAAACTAAGTCCTCACTACTTACCATTACTTGCCTGACCTGAATGTCACTCTCCTCTTCCTACTCTTGTACTTGTCTCATTCTGTAACTTTCAACTACCTCAGTCTAATAACTTGTTTCTGCACTGCACTAGATATTGCTTTTTGTTTGCACTTTTAGCCATATGATGTATTGTATTCTTGCATAATCTAATGATTCCTTAGTATGCTACCTGTATCTAATTATGTTATTGAATATTGTAATGTCTGAACCTGTAGTTGTAATTAACTTTTTACAATGTACCATTGTGATGGATACTGTGACATGTGCCTGTTTCATGTACTGTAACTGTCACTGGTACTTCTTGTACTGTAATATATTCCTGGTGCTATATGGAAATGCTGTATGTAATTAAATCTGATTCACTCTTGAAAAGGGACCACTGATCCCAACAGGTTCACCTGGTTATCAACATTTAAATAAAAAAATAAACAATGCTTTATTTGCATTAAAATTTAATTGCCAGATCTTGGACTACCCATTCAGACTTCCCAGATACCCCCTCAATGCCTTGATCCCATCCTCATGGTCCACCTTTCTATGGATCATAGTATTTTCTACAAAGAGGAAGATCACTCCCTCAAAACCCATCCCTATGTCACAGATGAATATGTTACAGAGCACAGGATCCTTGTCTGAGTCCTATGGCACCCCACTGATTACTTACTTAACATGAGTAAACTCCTCATTCCCTACCATTTCCTGCATCTTTCCCCTCAGCCAGCATTCCACTCATACTCCTGTCCTTTCTTCTGGCCTTAGATCCCTCAGTTTCCTGATGCATCTCCTATGTTGGACTATATCAAAGGCCTTACTGAAGTCCAGATACTTTATGTCAACTACCTGTCCTTTTTCAGCCACTCTAGTCACCAGTACTAGGTTAGAATAGCTCCACTAAAAATAGCACAGTCAAGAACCACACCAATCAAAATGCCACCACTTTATGTTTTGCGTGGGGCTCTGCCACTGCACCACCCAGACTAATAGATCCTAACTCTGGAGGGAGTGGATCACAATGCAAGAATAAAATTGTGGGGCCGTAGAATACTATTTCCATCGCCACTTGTAAAAAATAAGTCCCAATAAAGGTAAAACCTAGGGAGACCAGAATTAGAACCCTGGTCTCCACTACCACCTGTTGAGCTGCTCCATGCCTCAACCCTCCATGCCAAGGGAGCAGCTCAGCCAGCCTCCAGAATTCTGCTGCCCTTGTTCTGTGGCAGCACCATGGACAGTGACCAGCACTGTCAATCCCCTCTTGCTGTTTGTGGCAGCGCTATTCAGACTAGCATTCTCTTTATGTACACTATTCTGGTAGCACTATTCCTGACTGGGTAGGCAGACACACAGTCAAAGAGCTTGATCCGGTTCATCTTGCTTAACCTCCCCCAAGTGAACCCATGCTGCTTGTCATCCTGTAACCCATTTACCCTGACTAGGTCTATCACTTTCTGAGTATGACCTCAAGCACCTTCTATACTATAGACATCCAGCTGGCTGATCTATTGTTACCCAGCTTGTCCTTCATTCCTTCCATGTGTCTGCACTGTGTTTAATATTAGTCTGTTTATAACAAAACATAATGTGACTACCTCTGGCTTGTGTTTGGATGAGCTGGTCCAAATGTAGTAGAATGCCAATAAAGGCCATACTCACCAAAAAGCTAGTATGTTGAAAATATTGAATATTTATGTATAGGTTTTATTCATCTAAAAATTATCTTCTGAGGCTTTTGAAGGAGAAGCCTAAAAAAAGCAAGGAAAAGCAGGGATTTCTAAAGTGGAGAGCTAAATGTTCACAATGCAATTACGTGCATAAGAAAAATGAAAATTAAGTTACAAATTAATTTATGTGTAGTATAAACAACATTTAGAAAAAGTAAGAAAAATTGTTAAACAAACACCACGTAATTTTATATATTGAAACAAAAAGTATCACAGACACAGTCTTTTGATACAAAGAGATAGTACTTATACTATATGTTTGACTTTTTTGGTTATATCACAAGTAAATAACATGTTTAATAATGTACTCAAAAGGTGTTTACAAACAGTATTGCTAGATATAGAATAGTTCTGAAACATAAAACAGGATCCATTAAAGAGTACCTTTCCCAGTCCTTTTGACTTTCATGCATAAATTACCCCTTCTTGCATTGATTCTGGGAGTGTGTTTCATTACTGTCCTCTGCACTTAGTTTTTGCATTCTGAGCTGCTAAAAACTATAGGGTGTACCAGGACTTCTGTAGCAAGCCTGGTGTTGCTGTAGGCCCAAAGCTGTACTGCTGACATCACTATAGGGTAGAGGAGTGACTCACACTGTGCAGTACAGTGTAGTCTCAGCAGTTTTGCAAGGGAAAACTAGCAGTACTCAGTGTACATACTGTGTTCCCCCTTCCCTAAGACACCGTTAGCAATGCATTTTGCCAAAATCCAAATGCCTTGTCAGTATGTTTTTCTGTAACATTGACTTATGTGTAGAGATGGAGTGAATTTAAATTCCGCCTGTGAAGTGCCTGCAAAGTGGGCACTTTGTGTTGGCACTTCGCTATGTGGACTGCCCCATAGGAAAGGTTCACTTCACCTTGTGACTATTACTTTGCATTGTCATTCCACCTTAACATGAATGACACCAATACTGGCAGAACCCCACACACACAGTCACCAGAATTAATGTGCATCCCCAAAGTGCTACTGTATTGTGTCCAGAAAACTCCCCAGAGCTGACAAAGTGAAATGAGAGTGTAACAAGAAATGCAAAGTCTCCCAGAATTAATAGCACACTCAGTTATGTTCACAGTGGTCACACACAGAGTCACCAGAATTAATGTGCATCCCCAAAATGCTACTGTCGTGTGTCCAGAAAATTCCCCACTGCTGACGAAGTGAAATGAGAGCATAACAAGAAAAGCAGTCTCCCAGAATTAATGGTGCACTGCAAATGCACTGACAGAGTAAGACTGCACTGCACACTCAAGAGATTCATATGAAAAGACACAAGAACACCTAACCAGTGCTCACAACCAAGTCACAAATCCAAATCTGGAAAGGAATACCTTTTGCCAGTTGGGGGATTAGTGCATAGCAGTAACAATCCACTACCAGAAAAAATACCACAAAGCAGTACAAAAAATTCATGCTGGTGCGGTGGATAGCAGATTCACACTGCTGCAATTACTCTGTGGCACAATAAAAGGTATCTGATTTAATTTCATGCATCACATAAACACTCACACACACATTACAAGTAATGCATAGCAAACTGAAAACCTTTAGTAATATAACCCAATGTTTTAAACAGACAGATTATACACTGCTGTGCCACAACAATCAGTAAAATAATGTCAAGAATTACTGAAAATATTACCGTGTGTACATTAACACAGTTATACAAAAAAAATTTAACCAAAACAGAAAGACTGCCTTTTTCTCCCAGTTAATTTACCTGCACCACAAATACTGTTCTAAATTAACATTCAAAATCCAAACACAACATTAAATGCTCAATGATATGAGCACAGAAAGGTTTCCTACAATCTAGGTACTAAATTTTGAGCAAAAATAAGAATTACTCAAAAAAGCATTTTAAACAACTTTTAGAGGATTTGAATCATAGAGCTCTGAGAAAAAAACTGCCTCCAGCTAACTCTACACACGTACTACCCAGGCCAGAACTGAGGCTATGCAGAACAATCTAGAGCTCATGTGACCTGCAATTCCATGAATCACTGTAGAATTTCATTTGGAGATCAATTACAAGATGAAGTGAGGTGAATTACATTGATTTTAATGTACTTCACCTTAAAATTGGTGGATAAGTGGTTTGGGGAAGGCAGAATAATGCAAAGTCATTCATTTCAATGGACTTCACATTCCTCATTATGAAGCAAAGTACTCCACTTCATATTGCGGAGTACTCTGCGGATTCCACGCTACTCAGTGAATCACTTCACGGAGTGAATTGGGGCCACTTCACCCACCACTACTTATACTACTGTAACTTACATGCTGTACAGGAAGGAATGCAAATGCATATGGCTGTACTTCCCTGATGAGCCGAACCTGTATCATAAAACTCCCCAATTAAAAAACAGTTATTAATGAGTACAGTGGTGGTGATTGTGTGAAGTCTGGAGAGATGCTACAAAACAGGCTTACAATACATGCAAGTAACCAGTAAAAACATTAATTTTGTGATTTGTGACATGATCGTGATTTGTGAATCATAATTTGTGACTGCATTTGTGACCGTGATGATGAAGAACGTGATTCAATGTGAGAAAACCAATATGAAACTGTATGGGAATGTGAATGCCTAGGGCTGTACTTCCCTGATGAGCTGTAGCACAAAACTCCCCAATTTAAAAACTCTTATTAATAAGTACAGTGGTGGGGTGGTGAAGCCTGGAAAGATACTACAGAACAGGCATACAATACATGCAAGTAACTAGTTAAATAATTAATTTTGTGATTCATGACGTGATCATGATTCATGAATCATAATTTTTGACTGCTTTTGTGACTGTGATGATGAAGAACATGATTTGGTTTGAGAAAACCAATATGAAACTATATGGGAATGCGAATGCCTACAGCTGTATTTCCTCAATGAGCTGTAGCACAAAACTCCACAATTTAAAAACTCTTATTAATGAGTACAGTGGTTGGGTGGTGAAGCCTGGAGAGATACTACAAAACAAACTTACAATACATGCAAGTATCTAGTAAAAAATATAATGTTGTGATTCGTAACGTGATTGCGAATCATAATTTGTGACTGCATTTGTGACCGTGATGATGAAGAATGTGATTTGTATCATGAGTGACTCATGATGATGGCACTGACTTAAAAATGCACATTAATGAGTACAATGTTCATGCAGAGATATGCACCACACCAGCCTGTACTCTGAAGGGAAGCCAAAGAAAAACTGTGACTTAATTTACACATGGAGATTGGACCCTAAAGAGATGCAAATGCACAGACAGATTAAGATTCTGCTGCACACTGAAGAGATGCAGATGCAAAGGCACAACACCTAACCAGTGCTCACCATCAGAAATTCAAATCTGGAAAAGAATAACTTTGCCGGATGGGGTGGGCCACAGGGTGGGAGGGGGCAGTGTACTGCAGTAACAGTCACTAGTACTAATACCAGTAAAGATACCACAAAGAAGTACAAAAATCATGCAGCTGCAGTGGATAGTAGGTTCACATTGTTGAAATTACTATGTGGCACAATAAAAGGTGTCTGATTTGATGACACACATCACACATACACACACACTAAGTAATGCGTAGCAAATTGAAAACATCAGTTATATAACCACATATGGTAAACAAACTAAAATTATGCACTGCTGCACCACAACAATCAACAAAAAAAGTCAAGAATTATTGAAAATATTACTGTGCATACATTAACATAGTCATACAAGAAAAATATCACCAAAACAAAAAGAACTGTCTTATTCTCCAAGTTAATCTACCTACACCACAGATACACCCTTCCCCCAAGCACACTTCCATGGTCTTTTAGTACACAGACTGAATGTTGTACATTAACATTCAAAATCCATACACAAACAATAAACGCTTGATGATATGAGCACAAGAGGGTTTCTTACAATCGATGAACTAAAGTTTCAGCAAAAAAAAAAGAACCAAAAAGGCTTTTTTAATGGATTTTAGAAGGTTTGAATCACAGAGAGCTCTCAGAACAGACTGTCTCCTATAGCTTCCTACACACACTACCCTGAACTGAGGCTGTGCAGAACAATCTAGAGCCCATGTGACCTGAAATCCCATGAATCTCTGCAAAATTCGCTTTTGGAGCTTAAAAACAAGGCCAAGCGAGGCAAAGTACATGTTTTCAATGTACTTTGCCTTAAAGATTGTTGGAGCAGTGGTTTGGGAAGGTGAATTAATGCAAAGTCATTGGTTTCAAAGGACTTCGCGTTACCCATTATAAGGCAAAATACTCCGCTTCACGTTGTGTGAATTCACCTTCATTCCATGAATCACTCCATGGAGCGAATTGAGGCCACTTCACCCATCTCTACTTGTGTGTGAGTCACTCTTCTGCCATATGGTAATGTGAGAAGTACAGCCCTGAATCCACAGAAACACCGAGCTTGCTACAGAAGGTCTTGTACACCCTACAGTTTTTAGCAGCTCAGAATGTACAAACTAACTACAGAGGACAGTAACAAAATGCAATTCCAGAATCAATGCAAGAAGGGGTAATTTATGCATGAAGGTCAAAAGGACTGGGAAAGGTGCTCTTTAAATCTAAATCTCTATCTCTCGAAAGAATATTGCTCTCTTTTATAAGATGTCTTACAAACAGTTGAAACTCTGCCTCCTGTTCCTGTAAGTTTTCTCTCCTGTCTTTCACAAAATGGGGTAATTAATGTATGAAAGTCAAAAGGACTGGGAAAGGTGTTGACAGCAACTCTTTTTCTCTCAATCCCCATTATTTTTTACAGAGGCAGAAGTAAGTCAATTTTACAAAAAACATACTGTCAAGGCATTTGGATTTTGGCATAATGCATTGCTAATAGGGTGACTTGGGAAGGGGGAACACAGTAAGTACATTGAGTACTGGTAGTTTTCCCTTGCAAAACTGCTGTGAGTGCACTGTACTGCACAGTGTGAGTCACTCCTCTGCCCTACAGTGATGTTATCAGGAGCCAGCAGCCCAGCAACTAACATCAAAGGCAAGTGCATCAGGGCTAAAGCAGGACTCAAAACCAAAACCAAATCCAAATTATGGAAGGCAGAGTAAACCTTGGCCAAAATAACAAATGCACACACCCTTTCAGGTTTAGTACTGCATATAATGACTAGAAGATGTAACTTTTTGGACCATCATGAAAGGTTTTCTTTAAACTGATTCTTAATAACCCGAATCAGTGCTTGCATTTAAAAAAAATGTTTCTACCCAAAACTGTTCAAAAGTTATTAATACTCAAATATTCAAAAACACTTTTGCAAAATGGGATAGTGTTGGAACCATTAATGTTTGAAATGTGTTTTTTGAATGAAAGAGTGGAGTCCACTGTGTTTATATACTGATATAAGATGTTGCTAAATCTTTCATAGAGTACTTTAATACATGAGAACATAACATGATTTAAACCATTTTTAAAATCCTGTTATTTTAGCAACATATTATGCTGACATGTTGAGGCATGTATCAACACATGCAGACTATATTGTTATGATCATGCATGTTGATTGGACTGTAAGCTTCCATTTAAAAAAAGAAAGGTTTTTTTTTGAAGTCTAACTGTTCAGAAGATACTTCTTTCTTAAAAATTATTTCAGCCTAATAAAATATTATACATTTTTTTGGGGTTAATGGTCAAAAGAAATGTGTGGTTGTTCTGTTTAAGAATAAACACATTCTTGTTTAGTTTATGTTTATATTGCATTTACCTAGGGCAGCTGAACTAAGATGCCTCTACTGTTATTGTGACCTTGCTTTTCCCAATTTTTAATGCTGGTATAGTAGGTGCTGCTGTTAGCCACTGACAGTGATGAATTCAACAGCTGGTCTCCTGTTTCACTGCTCAGTACTCTAACCACTATATCTGCCTGCACTGCCTCCATTCTGGTATTGCCAGACATGGTTACATGCTGTGGTGCTTTAATTTTAATCTTTAATAACAAGCAGGGGTGGGTGAAATTAAGCAAGTATTTGCAGAGTTCCATTTTTACATACTCACAGAAAGTGAAGATTTTGTGAAAACTGTTTTGAGGTAATAAAATTCTTTATCTAGTAGGATCTTCTATGCTGTTTAAGTACTTTGCAGAATTCTATTATATGGATAATAAATATTTTTGAGGAATCCTTTTCCTTAAGTCACAGACAGTATTTGTTTTAAAATGAAGTTCACAACTTGCTAAAAGTAAATGAACATTGCAGGAAAATTTACGCATTCTGTGAAACATGTGTATCTGAGTACGCCATCTTTAACTTTGCAGCCCTGCTCACAAGACAAAATAATTACAATAGTACACATAATCCCACACCGGAATCAAAAAAAGGTCAGGTAGGCACAGATGCAATTGTTGGAAATTAGCATATTTATTTTGTGAAAAACAAAACACAGTACCCATATCAGCTGAGGAACAGACAAGGTGATATTTATGATGCAAAACTTTGTGGTATCCTTGTCTTCCCTCAGCTGACTCAAGCACTTTTTGACTGTCAGCCTCCCCCCCACCAAATATGCTCTTCCAAGCCAAATGAATATGTGTGTACTGGGTCTTTTGTGATTGCAGTGAAGGAAAGTATACATCAGGCTGACTCTTTTGGTTTGGAACAGGGTTTCTTGGCAGTATACAACAAAACAACTTGATTTCTTACTAACAAAGCAGTGCCAGGACTTTGCCTCCTGACTTGGTAATGCATCTGGAGCCCCATATTGGCATCTTATGTCACTTTGATGGCATATAAAGTGCATTTTATTAATCTTATCTCCTGGATAGAATGGCCTGCATTAACACTACTGTCCCACAATGCTCAATATGTCTATGGCTTGCTTAAGCACAGTGGGTGATATTTACAGAACCACAGATGACTTGCAACAGATGGCTGTTGCATCTGGCAGCAAGTGTACAACAGTAGATGCACCTGGTGCTACTGTAATTACTCAGTCCATGCAGACCACAAAAAATGGTGAAAGTGGACTTAATGCCTAGCCACACATATCCTCTGCAAGATGAAAAACTATTGGCAGATATCACCCTGTTCCTGCCTTGTGTCCAGGGTTGTAGCACCCAGAGATTCCCTTTAAAAAAGGCATCATAAGTAGTCCACATCTTACATTTTAAGTAGAGCTATGTAGAATATTCAATTCTGCCAGTGAAGTATAAAATTCTACTAGCAGAATACTCATGGAATTACCATTCCAATTCTGTGGAATTTCAAGAAATTTGTGTAAAACATGTGCAGAATATTGCCAAATTCTTAATTTCAATTATTATGGTCTAGTTTTTAAATTCCATACACAAATATTACCAAGTGTGTCAGATGTACAGCTAGTGAAAGGTTTCAAATCTGTACCAAATATCAGAGCCCTGGATTGAAAGTGAGTTGAGTTATGCATGGCCAAACATGTAATCAAAATTAAATTTTTAATTAGTTTCATCTAATTTTAAAATTTCTTATTCAGTTTTCTCCACAGTTTCAGAATTTAGAGAAACTTGAAACATGGGTATGTGCACCAAGTTTTTAGTCTCACTCTTCAAAGGGGGTTATGCTACAGGTAACCAAACATTTTGCTGACATTTTAACATTTATTTAACATTGTTTAGCTTTTAAATTGCAGGTATTTTAATATTTGTTAAACATTGTGTAACATTTAGATTTTAGGTAGTTTAGTATGATTTTGAAAGCATTCATTGAAACATTATAACATTTTTCAGGTATATGGGTTATTAATATATTTCTATATGTACTTAGTTTCAGATTTCTAGCTCCAAAGTTGCCTGAGTTATATGCAGATAAAAACTTCAATGAAATTTCCCACAAAAAATAAAATGTCCAATTCTGAGCACCTGTAAGTTTGAGACAAATGGTTCAATTGTAAAAGGCTGATGCAGAGTTTGCATCGAGCCCTGCATCAAAGCTATTTTATGGTATAGCTATGCCAAACTCTTTTGCCACAGCTGTACCCGATTTTGTGTTGTTCAGCACAGTTGTGACAGTTTCCACAGTTTACAGCAGCTTGCACAAATATTTGGTGCACATCCCATAAAAAAGGGTTCCTTGAGCGCTTCAAGATAGACATGGGGAAAGCTGGTGTAACTTGCAGCAGCTGGTGCTTGGGATTGAAAATCCCAATTGCCAGCTGAGAGAATGCCCAGGTCTTGTGTGCCAAACAATTGGCACACCAGGGGTTTTTGAAACTCTCAGGCCTTTGAAAATTAAGCACAATTTGACCTAATGTCATGATATTTGGGGGCCACCATAGAGCTCCTATTGACAAGTAACCATACAGAATTTCAAATCTGTAGCTCAATAGACAGCTGAGTTATAACCAAATTAATATTCGGGTGCAGCTGTGGCAAAGGAGTTTTTGTCAGTGTCAGTGGCTCAGTAGGTAGCACACTCGCCTCTGAGGCTGGGAGATCAGAGGGCTGTGGGTTCAGTTCCCACATCTGGCACTTGGGTTAATATCCCAGTACTGACACTGTAATGCAGTATGAGAGAGGTGCTGCATTTCTGAGGTGCCGTCTTTCGGATGAGATGTTAAACCAAGGTCCCATCTGCCTGGATTGGTGGTAGTTCAGGTGGATGTTAAAGATCCCATGGCACTTATCGAAAAGAGTAGGGAAATTTCCCTGGTGTCCTGGCCAAATTTCCCTCATTCATTAAAAATACCACCAACAGCTTAATCTGGTTCAAGGTCTGTATCCCTCTCCCTCGGGTTGTGCCTGAAAATAGGCAGGATTTGTCTAGTGCACTTACCCGGTCAACAAAAACTAAATAAAAATATATTTCTAATATTTCACAAAATTCCACAACATTTTGTGGAATTTCAGCCACATATTCAGAATTATGTCATTCTACACAATTCTAATTCTAAGTCTTATTAATTATTCATGAGACAAATGTTTTTTTATTTATTTTATTTTTTTATTTTCATTTGTTAACTGAGTAGGAGCACTGCACCATGGGTCCTTTTTCAGGCTCTAACCAAGAAAAGTATGCAGTACAATAAAAATGCATGCAATATTCAATAGAAACATTCATTTACAGTTACAAGTACAAAAATAAAGCAAATACAACTTTAGTTGCTTTTTAAAA
The DNA here is from genome assembly GCA_016271365.2 of Neoceratodus forsteri. Classification (NCBI taxonomy): domain Eukaryota; kingdom Metazoa; phylum Chordata; order Ceratodontiformes; family Ceratodontidae; genus Neoceratodus; species Neoceratodus forsteri. The sequence continues at coordinate 113,793,236 of CM028136.1, read as the reverse complement.
ACTTGAAGAGAACAGTTAATACATACAAATTCAGGTAAACATTTCCAGAATTGTGGAGCAGCTGTTGTAAAGACATGTACACCAGCTTTAGTTTTACAGGAACCAGCATTAGGAACAACCCCAGTAGATGACCGAAAACTAGACAACATATTCCTGATTGAAAGAAGATAAGGGAGTGGGAAAAGGGTGGAGCAAGGAATATTTTTAAAAACTAAACAACAAAAGAAATATTGTATACATTGCACCGGAGGTAGTCAACCAAGCTGTGAATACAAAAAACAAGTGGTGTGTTCGTAAAGCAGCAAGTCACACAAAATGACAAATGTTTTTGTAGATAACAGATTTTTTTAATGCCTTAGAACCTAATTAAAAAAATGCTAGGTACCTAATAAAAATGAGGTACAGTAGACGAGAACCAACAGCAATGGCTTTACATGATTCAAAGGAAAACAAACATTTTAACTTTTAAAGGGCTCCAATTTTTTGATTAGTATTATGACAAATAAGTTTAATATGATCAGAATAAATGAACAAGAGTTCCAAAATAACTCCCAAGTATTTAACTGGGATACTTGCTCAATTGAATTACCTTGCTTGTCATAAAGTTCAAAAGCAGGGCAATTATTTAGCACAAAATGTGACCCAAAATCATAGATTCATTTTTTTTTAAATTAAGAATAAGAAAGTTCTTACAAAACCAATTATGAACAGAAAAACAAAAATGTCTGAAGATCTTTAACCAACTTGGAAAATTCTTTAGCTGAAGAAAAAAGAAAAAGATCATCAACATAAAGTAATGAATGGCAATTTGTTACTACAGACTGAAGAACATTAACAAACAAAGTAAACATAAGAGGCCCTAAAATTGATCCCTAAGGTACATGCCTATCAATTTTACTAATACTAGACATCACATCTGACACCCCAACAAATCGGTAATGATCCATTAAATAATTGTCAACCCAGGAAACAATGTTTGAAGAGAAGCCTAAAGATTTTAACTTTAAACAAAGCAATTTGAGATCAGTAAGATCGAAGGCCTTGGTCAGCTCCACAAACACTGCCCTGGTACAGAAACCATTATCCACACCACTCAGGATAGAGTTTGTGAACTTGCACTCTGATTGGCTGCTGTATTGGGCGTTAATCCCTAAGGCATGCCTTGTATAGCTAAGAGCAGTGCATGAGTTCATAAACTTATTTTCAGAACGCAATTTTCCCAGTTACAACAGCAGTTTGACTTATAAATGCAATATCAACCTTGCAGCTGGACATTTCATGAGAATTAACAACTGACTTGGGCTGGCCCTCAGCTGCACCTCAGGCAACCCTTCCCCCCAGCCAGTTGGTAATCTCCAGGAAATTAAAGTCTGTTCTGTCTTTATTAGGTAAACCTACAGCTCATGGGTCAATTTCATCTGGCATAATTGGCAGTGCTTGCTCAAACTAGAGGCTTTGGCTACAATGATTATGCAACTCAAACTGTTCACTCCATGTCTATCATATCAGTAGGAGATATTCAGGTAAAACAACGATATAAAGTCAAGCTGCTGCTGCCTTCATAGCTTATGAACTGTGAATAAATAATTCACTTCTTATAGGCTTCAAATGCACAAGTCAGATTTTCAGAAACATAAATGGGTGAAATCTTTTTTTCAAATAAATGCAGTGAAATGATATCTGGTTTTTGACCTATAATTGTAGCCAGGGGCATGTTTCATAAACATTTCATAAGGTAAACTCTGCTTCTAGGAGCACGTACATACTAGAAAGCAAAAGATGTTATTTATTCAGTACTTATTGCACTAAATAATTCTGAATAATTCAGGAAAGCTTATTTGATGTGTGTATTCAGGGGTCTTTGTGTGGATTGGTATACTAACCATATATCAATGTGTGGGCCAGTTTTTCACATCAGCATGTGAACTGAAAAGCTAACATACATACTAACATACTAAAATGCCAGCAGAATAGGCCTAATGGTCTTTCGTGTCTGCTCGTTTGGTCAGCCCCCACCCTGGGTGCTGACCTTGCTGTCCCCCTCGCCTTCTCTGGCTTCTCCCTTCCCAGTTCCGGATATTCTTGCTGCATTGGATTTTGCTTCCTGAACCCTTCCCCTGTACCTGTCCCACCCCCTCTTGAACCCCTCCACTGTCTCTGCCTCCACCAGCCCCCTAGGTAGTGCATTCCATGGCTCTACCACCCTCTCAGTGAAGTAGCACCTCCTCCTTTCTCCCCTGAATCTTCCCCCCTCCAGCTTCCACCCATGCTCTCTAGTGGCCCCTTCCTCCTTCCTTCGAAGCACCCTCATTGTTCCTCCCTTATTTACCCTCTTCATGTACCTGAAGACCTCTATCATGTCCCCCCGGTCCCTTCTCTCTTCCAAAGTGTACATATTTAGCTCTTCGAGCCTCTCCTCATAGGTCCTGTCCCCCAAGCCCCAAATCATTTTGGTTGCTCTCCTCTGGACCCTCTCCAGGAGGTTAATGTCCCTCTTTAAGTGTGGCCTCCAAAACTGCATGCAGTACTCCAGGTGCAGCCTCACCAAGCAGTTATACAGAGGGAGTATCACTTCCCTCCTTCTGGAGGTGATCCCCCTAGCGTAGCATCCCAGCATCCTGTTGGCCTTGGCTGCTGCCCTCCTACAAGTCTCAGAGTTGTTCATTTTGACATCCACCACCACCCCCAGGTCCCTCTCAGCCATTGAGACTTGTAGTATTCCCCCCTTCCAGGGTGTACACTTGGCCTGGGTTTCTGGCCCCCAGGTGGAGTACCTTGCATTTCCCTGCATTAAACCTCAGCTTCCACTTTCTAGACCATCTTTCCAGAGCCTCCAAGCTGTTAATACTGTGTGTGCAAAATTTTAGAAGAAGCTTTTAGCTTTCAGCCCTCCCCTCCCCTCTCAAAAAGGTGTACATGCTCTAGCTGGAGCACTTTAAAATTGTTAATCAGCATTTCACATTGGTAGATATTTATTGTCTACAACCTAAGTGGAACCTTACAGAGCCTGTGACAATGTGGCCCACATTGTCCCAGAATCACAGAAATACATTGTGTTGCAAAAATAAACGAAGTACTATAAAACAGCATGGGAAATATCACTGAGCTTTAGGTTACTGAAAATACTGTCATTTAAAATGATTGCCCTAACGGCACAAAAGTAACTGGAAATGGCTTATAAAGCCTGAAGTCACTAGTTGAGGACACCGGAGGTAACTTTTTCAACATGAGGGGCATTCTTTTTCCACTATTAGTCAAGATCTCTAGTCAGTATTCATTTGCTACTGACAGATTTTTATAGCTTTTTGTGTATCTGGTAACCAGCAGCTGCATTCAAACAGCTGCAGCAATATTTTAATGAACAGCAACCATGTTTAAAGCGGCAGTATTGCTAGCAATATATATATATATATATATATAATATATATATATATATATATATATATATATATATATATATATAATTGTTTTAGTTATAACATACACTATTTCTAGAAAAAAACAACACTACGCCCATTTTTCTTTTCATCGGATTTGTCACCAGAACTGAGATATGCGAATCTGAAGTTTTAAACAGTCCCTGGCCATGCCCACTTTGAATACAGGAAGCAATTTGATGTGGTGCTGTGCTGTTTACTGTACAAAATCTGTGGTAGCATCTTTATAATATATCCACACTATGATCTATGAATTTTATATGTATAGTCAGAAACCCTGAGGGGAGGCATTTTTAAATAATTCTAGGGCATAACATCTTTAATGACATGTGTCATTAAGTAGAAACAGAAACTTTTAGTACATTTGAGGGACATAAAAATATTCTGATGGTGAATCTAATTATTTCAGAAATAAATGAATATCAAAACTGGATCCGGCCAGTAACATTGTGGAAAAAATATTGTGCCACACATCAAAGCAGGCAAACCATTGCCACATGTAATGTTGGCATGTAAACATATTGCCAACCCAATCCTCATGGGCAGTGCAATGTTAGAATGGGCCTGGTAAATGACCACCTGGTCCTCCATCCCATTCAAAGAACGATGGCCCCAGGAACAGTAGTGGCAGCCAGCCACAGTGTGATGGGCAGTCCCCCCAACCCACCATCTCTGATCGCTTGCCTGTGTCTCATGACAGTGCATTTTACTATATCCCTGGGGTCTAGTGGACCCCCCACCCTGGCAGATAGATCCCCACCATCACACACCCCCCAACACACCCAACAATGGGTGGGTGGCCAGCACAGCCCTCCACTCACCGCCATGGCTCACCACCCAACAAAACTGAAAGAATGAGCACAATACACACTCATTCATTCAGTTCTGTTGGGTGACCAGACATGGGGGTGAGTGGAGAGCTCTGCTGGCCACCTTCCGTTATCAGGGTATGTAGGGTACATAGTGGTGGGACTCACCTGCTGGGGTGGTGTCCACTAGACACCCGGATATGTAAATGCACTGTGTCATGGGGACAAAGGCAAGCAATCAGAGGCAGTGGGTTGGGGGGGCTGGCCATCACACTGGGGCTGGCTGCCGTTACATTTCCTGGGGCTATCATTTGGTGGGTGGGATGGGGACTTGGTGGTCACAAGGCCTATTCTAACATCACACTGTCCATGTCATTTGAGTCGGTGATGTGTTTACATGCTGTCATTACAGGCGGCGATGGTTTGCCTGCTTTGATGTGTGACACAATATTTTTTCTGTGATGTTACTGACTGGATCTGTCAAAATTATGTGTCGATATTTTTGGCCGACTATCCAAAATGGCCCCAGGAACAGTAATGGCTGCCAGCCACAGTGTGATGGGCAGTCCTCCCGACCCACCACCTCCGATCGCCTGCCTGTGTCCCATGACACAGTGCATTTTACTATATCCCTGATATCTAGTGGACCCCCACACCCCAGCAGATAGATCCCTACCACCCTGCACCCCCTAACACACCCAACAATGGGCAGGTGGCCAGGACAGCCCTCTGCTCACCGCCATGGCTCACCACCCAACTGAACTGAAAGAATGAGCACAATACACACTCATTCATTCAGTTAGTGTCAGTGGCTCAGTAGGTGTCAGTGTCAGTGGCTCAGTAGGTAGCACACTCGCCTCTGAGGCCGGGAGATCAGAGAGCTGTGGGTTCAGTTCCCACATCTGGCACTTGGGTTAATATCCCAGTACTGACACTGTAGTGCAGCATGAGAGGGGTGCTGCACTTCTGAGGTGCCGTCTTTCGGATGAGCCGTTAAACCGAGGTCTGCCTGGATTGGTAGTAGTTCAGGTGGATGTTAAAGATCCCATGGCACTTATTGAAAAGAGTAGGGGAATTTCCCCAGTGTCCTGGCCAAATTTCCCTCATTCACTAAAAATACTACCAACAGCTTAATCTGGTTCAAGGTCAGTTGGCATTCCTCTGTATCCCCCTCCCCCGAGTCATGCCTGAAAATAGGCAGGATTTGTCTAGTGCACTTACCCGGTCAACAAAAACTAAATAAATAAATAAAAAAATAAAAAAATTTAATTCAGTTCTGTTGGGTGACCAGACATGGCAGTGAATGGAGAGCTGTGCTGGCCACCTGCCCGTTATCAGGGTGTGTTTGGGGTACATGGTGGTGGGGATCTACCTGCTGGTGTGAGAGTCCATTAGACACCAGGGATAAAGTAAAATGCACTGTGTCATGGGACAAAGGCAAGTAATCAGAGGCAGTGGGTTGTGGGGGACTGGCCATCACACTGGGGCTAGCTGTTGTTACTTTCCCTTTTGCCATCATTCAGTGGGTGGGATGGGAGACTTGGTGGTCACCAAGCCTATTCTAACATCACACTGTCCATGACATTTGAGTCGGTGATGTGGTTACATGCCATCATTACAGGTGAGGATGGTTTGCCTGCTTTGATGTGTGACACAATATTTTTTCTGTGATGTTACTGGCTGGATCCATAAAAAGTATGTTGATATTTTTGGCTGACTATCCAAAATGTTGCTTTAAAAAGCTGCAGTTACTAACACATAGCTGCAGTTCAGCAGCTTTAAATAACAGCAACAGTAGATGCTAAGATCAGCAGTAGCTTTTATGGATGTACATTAAGGCTAATGAAGAAGAAGAAGAAGAAAAATCAGCATTTATATACTGCTTTTCATACATAGTGTATCCTAAATCACTTGCACTGCTGAATGCACTGCTTATGAACAAAAGCCTAGTGACTGATTCTGACAGCAATAATTCAGAGAACAAAACAGTGCTAGGTGGTTATGGCTTTTTCTTTTTTGTCATTAATATTTTATTGCTTTTATACGCCACTCCAGCAAACATCAAATAGACAGAAGCATACCTCTATGACAAATAGTGCTCAGACATCCATAATCACATGTCGTAGTACAATTAGGGCGCATTACAATAACCACCCCCCAAAACAGGACAGAAAAAGAACAAGACAGAAGGAACAATACTCTATCTATCCTAATGTACCCCCTTTATCCCCCCCAAGGTTACTATAGAAAGATGAGAAAAGAAAAAGAGCAAGATAACTGGCCCAAGCATCAAAAATTAGATTTCGAGTTCCAGGATCTCAGCATGTAATCTAAACGACCCCATCGTGATGCAAAGGCTTTGACTGGCCTCGAATATGTGCTATATGCCTTCTAACTGTAAAGCTAATATGCATTCACGATGCCACTCCAGTAGAGACGGGAACTATCAGATGACCAGTGTCTTAAAATTATTAGTTTCATAACAGCAGCAATAAGTGACACTTGGGTTCTCCAAGACCTTGGAGTAGCATCAGGAAAAACATGCAATAAACAGATTTCTGGAGTGTTCATAGCGTAAGAGCCAAGGATAGGGCGTACAAGTTTATCAAGGGCCTCCCATAGAGTTCGAATCTTCGGACATGTCCAGATATGGAGCAAAGAGCCCTCCACCAACTTGCAGTTCCAACAGAGTGAGAGTTTCGTGCTTCCATCTAAATAAATGTGTGGTGTTAAATAAAGATGATGCAAAATATTAAATTGAATCAGCCTGAGTCTATCTTGTTTAACATATCGATAGATAGAATTCCAGAGCTTCTTCCAGAAGTCTGGAGTGTCCATAACATTTAGTTCGCTGACCCAATAATAACAGACCCCTGATGGGAGTTTAGAGTCCCACTCTTGAAGCAATTTTTATACTTTGGATAATGCATGTGGTTGTATCGCAGCTGTTAAGAGGAGGGCAATATTTTCTGACCTGAGGGTCGAAGTTGAAAGGGAAGGGAGAAACTGGGACAGGGCCTTTCCCAGCTGCAGCCATTTGAAGAAGCAACCATCAGTGAAGCCATAACGTCTCTTCAGGTCATCAAAAGGCTGTAGTTTATTCTGTTCCAGAAGGTCTGCAGGTGAGAAATGGCTTATCTGTGGCCAAAAGAGAGGAGGTATTGTGGTGCCACCAAGCTTAAAGTGAATATTTTCAAATATAGGTTGGGCATCCGAAGTCCACCACCTAAGTCCAAGATGTTGTTGTAATTGAAGAAGGGCTTTCAGGGACCATCCCATAGAATTATTCTTAAATAATATAGGGATATCAGACGAAGAAAGAAATAAAAGGGCTCGTAAGGAACAATTCACCTTTTCGCGCAAATCATATTCTATGTCGCACTAAAGGGGCCTGTAATCTAAAATGCATGTTGTCTCTATTCCACCAACCCCACTTACAGACATGCTGCGCCACATAATATAAGAATACAGAAGGAGCGGCTAAACCACCCCTGTGCTTTGGGGCTGTCAGATTATGGTAGGACCTGCGAGTTCGTTTTCCTTGCCATGGAAAAGAATCAAATATTTTTTGCAACTTGATAAACCATTTTTTCGGAAGATATATCCCAAGCATTCCCAGGGGGTATAATAACCTAGGTAAAACATTCATTTTTAAAAGGTTTATCCTACCCCACAATGTCAAGGAGACTGATCGCCATCTAGTCAGATCCGGTTATGGCTTTTTCTATTGTCCATCACCTCCCTTCCCCCATGAATCTCTATCTCCAACACATTAAAAGCAAGCATTTGTCAATGCTGAAATGTTCACTTGCAGGTATTTGCAGTGGTGTATGGTAGTGGTACTGGCTTTAGAGGAGCAAGGAGGCAACAGTGAGAGAGGCGAGTGCCGCATGGTTGAAGCTGCATGGTAAATGCAGGGAGGAGCTGCTAGTCAGAGTTTCCACTCCCACTGGCCTTAGTGGACTAGGAAGAGAGAGTGCACTTTGTGGCAGGAGCTGCAAATAAGTAGATCTGCACCGCGGCTGATGTAGAAGCCTGGGGGGGGTTCAGAAGGTCAAGGACCAGAGATAGAGAGTGTGCAGGGTGGCAGAAGCTGCTAATAATTAAAGCCACACCGTGGCTATTGTAGAAGCCTGGGATTATTGTAACAGGGTCCTGTTATATGTAAAGTATCAAGATATGCAAGACACCTCCTTTCTATTTTCACTCTATCCTGTCTGCTTCTATATTCTTAGCTATCCTAATTTTCTTGCCAGGGTGGCCAACCTGTCAATCTACATAACTTGCTTTACTGTCCCTTGTTATCTTTTTAATCTGGCATCCAAATCTTGATATCTGGAAAGCAGCTGTTTATATGGTGTAGAGCTGTTTAAAATAGAGTGCATTTGCCCTTATACAGCTATCCCCATAGGCACAGTGTTTAAAATAAAGACAAGCAGTGTGTTTATTGTAATGAGCTCCCTGGCTCTCTACTTAGAGGGCTCTGTGTGTTTAAAGAAAAGAATGAAATGTGGTTTTCCACTTAAAGAAGAGCTTAACGCTAAGAGAAGTAGTTGCAGCGATCCCCAAGCAATGTGTGCACACGTTCATGTTGCCATATGTGCGCACACTCGTAGAAGATGCTGCACATGTCCATGCAGGAAAGGGTCAGTGAAAATCAGCTGCTAAATGAAGAGATCACAACTGCTTGTTGTGAGTAGTGTGAAAAGTGGCTCTTCGGCTAAATGTGAATGCTGAAAGCAAGCAACTGTGTTCAGTTGCAAGGGAGCAGTGCTACGCTCCCTGTTCAGACCTTGAAGCCTTTTTTCCTGTCTCATCTTCATGGAGACAACCACAATGGGCTGAATTAAAGCCATGACACTGAGAGCATAAGTAGAAAGCCCTGCAGTGTCCACAAAATGCTTAAAAGAGCTTTAATGCTAGAAAAAAGCCCTCAGTCAAGTAAAAAGGCTGGCACAAGGCCAATTGTCATAAACAGCTGTCGGCCAAAATTTCAGCCGTCGGGTAACCAGAAGGCAGGAATTGAAATCTTCTAAAACACAGAAAAATGATTGTGCAGTTTGAAATAAAGTGTTTAAGGGCTGTAGATTACTGTGCCATCTGAAATCAATGGTTGTTCTGCTTTTGCACTATAAAAATAATTTATTGAATAAGAGAATCTAGACCCCTATAAGGAGAGAGATAAGGAGTGCACCCCTCATCTGGATTTTCTTTGTTAAGATTCTAGATTCTTTTTATGAAACTATCCATGCTTTTCCTTTCTGTATGTAACATTTTTGAACATATGTTTTTATGTATTAAAATGCTGATTACCTGATTGAAGTTAGCCTGGGGAAGTTCCTACTATAGGGTTGGCAGCCCACGAAATGTCTGCCTTCATAGGAACTGTGTAATGTGATGTCACAAAGGAGGAGGGGCTCAGTTCAAACCATGCCCCATTTGAGTGCTATATAAACCCTACACTAGGAGACATTAAGAGTTAGAGAGGAGAGAGTTAGGTCAGTATTTGACTGACCACAGAGCAAGGAGGTTGTGTGTGTGCTTCCACACACAGTGTTATTCAGATAGAGGAAAGGAAAAGACATTTCAGGAGTCTGTGGAAAAAGTGTTTCCTGTTGTATATGGGTGTGAAGACTAACACCAATTTTTTTCTTTCTGTGAACTTTAAGTTATTTTTCTTTTTTTGAAATAAAATGACAAATGCATGTATTTGCGTTTTTTATGCATCTTAAACCTTCTGGCTGGACATTTATTATTTCCCACGCATCTACACTGGTGTCAAAAGTGGGATAAACTGGCACATTGTGATGGCCTTGGAGGCGTTGCCGGGGGTACTGAAGTTAAGTACCCTAACAGATGGAGGAAGGGGACCTGACAGACAAAGTTGCATATAGAATCAACCGATCAGTGATGGAGAGAACTAGTATTCCATTATTGCCTGGCCTAGAACCTGGGCAAGGCTGAAGATGAAGAGCCCAGAGGATGAGAATGTGGATGTGTAATGCCTGAAGCAGGAGTTAGCCCAAATGGCTGCAGCAGCAGATGACTCCGGAGAACTATTGAAGTGGCTATGTATCCACCAGGTGGAGATGGATTGCCAGAGGGATGAGGATCATCACCAGAGAGATGAGGATCATCATCAGAGGGAACAGGACAGGTGTGTCCAGGCTGAGGAACGCTGAAGACAGGATGAGAAATGGACAGATACCCTGAAGACTATTCAAGCACTTTCACAAGGTCAGTCTGATTGAACTGTACCCAGAGACATTAAGTTAACGAAACTGTCAGAAAGTGATGCTATAGAGGCATACCTCATAACGTTTGAGTGTATTGCCCAAACTTGTGCTTGGCACCATGATCAATGGGTTACAAGAATGGTTCCCCACTTAACAGGCAGAGCGCGAATGGTATACAGCCAGTTAAGTGGGGTGGACTCAATCAATTATGACTGGGTAAAAGAAGAGATATTAAAATGCGATGATATCAGCGTAAAAACCTACAGACAGCGGTTTCATACCCAGAAAATGACAATACATGATACCCCTAAAGAAATCTATGCCAAATTAAGAGACTATGGTGGGAAATGGCTACAACCCTTGGTGAAAACTAAAGAGCAGATTGTGGACATGATTTTTATTGAACAGTTTATTCAGGTGTTACCTCATGACATGCAGTTATGGGTAAAGGAGCACCAGCCTGAATCTGCAGAGGATACAGTAAAGTTGTCAGAGGATTATCTAGCTGCTCAACTCAATAGACCCAGAGGACAACAAAATACCCCCTCTCAGATTACGGAATTGGTAAGACCTTTTTGTTCCAATATACATCATAATTACAACAGGAGAGATAGAGGGGGAAGAATACCATATGCTGAACTGATTTGCCATGGGTGTCTTGGTAAAGGCCATATAGTGAGAAACTGCCCAAACAAGAAAAGAACAGATATGACTCATCTAGCATTGGCTAATATCGGGTATGTTGCAAATGTGGGGATTGGAAACCAACAGACATTGGGTTTATTGGATACTGGGAGTAGGCAGACCCTGATGAGAGTGGATTTGGCCCAGGACAATAAGGTTACCCAAAGTGATACAATAGTTATGTGCATACATGGGGATATTCATCAATATCACACAACAGTGGTTGAAATGACTGTGAATAACGAGCACCACTGTATGACTGTTGGTCTGGCACCCCAATTGCCAGTTCTAGTGATTGTAGGCCAAGATTTTCCCCACTTTAATTCACTAATGCAAGCACAATAAGACTTTGTATAAACAGTGAATGTGGTAACCTGTGCCCATGCAAAAAAAAAACAACAGTCTGAGCCAGTATTTTCTTTTGAAGAGGATTTCTTTGAGGGAGCTGAGGATTCAGGGGAACCCAGAAAGTCTAAAAATCAGAAGAGGAAAGAACAGAAAAAGTGAGTGGAACAACAGGAGAACAGTATTGCTGGCATTTGCCAGAATTACCCTTGCAAGACATTATTAAGGAACAACAAGCAGATGTTTCTTTAAAACCTTTTTTTTTCACAGGTTCAGCAAATGAAACACCATGAACAATCTCATGTTATTTTGAAAAATAAAATCTTGTATAGAGTCTCTGTAGATACGGCATTGAATGAATCGGTAGAGCAACTAATAGTACCTAAAATTTATAGAGAGGTGATGCAGTTGGCCCATAATATTCCAATGGCAGGACATGAAGGGAGGGACCAAACTGTATGAAGATTACTTGCATGCTTTAGTTGGCCAGTTATACATCAAGATGTGGCAGAATATTGCCATGCATGTAAAGAATGACAATTGGTTGCCCAAGGGGGAAAAGGAATCAAGTGCCTCTTCTGCCTATAGCCTATGTGATCACTCCATTCAAAAGAATCACAATGGATGTTTTAGGCCCTCTTACCAAGAGTTCAAAGGGTAACCAGTTTATACTGATGGTGTGTGATTATGCCACACGGTACCCTGAAGCTGTTCCTATGCACACTGTTACTGCCCCTCATATAGCTGAAGAATTGGCCATAATAGTCAGCAGGATGGGAATACCCCATGAGATTCTCACAGACAGAGGTAGTAATTTTACTTCTGTTATGTTGAGGGAGTTATGTTGTCTCCTAGGTATATCTGCTGTCCGTACTTCTCCTTACCACCCCCAAACAGATAGTCTTGTAGAGAGATTTAATAAGACATTGAAAAAAGTGCTACAAAAGTATGTTCAGGAAGAAGGTAGAGAATGGCACAAATACCTCCCTTACCTCCTGTTCACTTACAGAGAGGTACCCAAGCTACAACTGGGTTTTCATCTTTTTCCCTATGCTATGGAAGAAACCCCAGTGGGACAGTAGATGTGGTAAAAGAACACTGGGAGGAAGGCACACATGCTGGATACAGTAACATCATAGAGTACATGATTACATTAAGAGAAAGACTGGAGAAATATGTAACCATGGCTCACTTGAATGTGCCCCAGAAACAAATGGGACAAAAGGAAGCCTATGATGTAGGATTAAAGAATAAATGTTTTATACCTGGTGAAAAGGTTTTATTGTTACTGCCATCAACTGAGAACAAATTGTTGATGCGTTGGCAGGGCCCCTATGATTTGATTAGACAGACAGGGACTGTCAATTTTGAAATTTAAATGCCTGGTCATAGACCAACCAAAAGGGTATATCATGCTAACCTTCTTCACAAATGGGTAGAGAAACCAGTCCAGTCCCTATATATACAAAAGTAATTAGAGAAAACTGAAATGGAGTCTGCTTATGAGAGACTTAATCATCCCATAAGTGATGGAGAAATCTTAATAAATCCAAACTCACTACCAGAACAGAGAACAGAGGTAGATCAGCTATTGAATTATTTTAAGGATACCTTTACAACCACCCCAAGATGAGCTAAGGGAGTGATCCATGACATTAAAGTGAATCAGCAAAAACCCATACATCAAAAAGCCTATAGATTGCCAGAAAGAATTAGACAGGAGGTGATTAATGAGGTAAGAAAGATGGAACAGTTGCGGGTGATAGTCCCTTCTAAGAGTGCATGGTCTTCCCTGATGGTGGTGGTAAACAAGAAGGAAGGAGGGATAAGAATATGTCTGGATTTTCTTAAGGTCAATGCTGTTTCACACTTTGATGGGTATCCCATGTCTAGGATAGATGACCTTCTAGATAGGATAGGAAACACCAGATACATTAGCACATTAGACCTGACCAAGGGATACTGACAAATTCCCTTGGCCCCCAATGCACAAGAAAGAACTGCTTTCCCTACCCCACTAGGTTTGTACCAGTTCACAAAAATGCTGTTTGGACTCCATGGTGCACCTGCCACTTTCCAACATTATATGGACCACATTTTAAGATCACATACCCAGTATAGCTCAGCTTACTTGGATGATGTCGATATTTTTAGTCATGACTGGCCCATGCAATTAGTACATTTAAGTGCTATTATTCAAATCATCAAAGATACTGGATTAACTATCAATCCTCTCAAGTGTGCCACTGCAAAAGCTGAGACAAGGTATTTAGGTTTTGTTATTGGGGAAGGATCCTTGAAACCAGAGATCGATAACATAGCAGTAGCCAACAGCCCCATCCCTATCACAAAGAAACATGTTCAATCTTTTTTGGGATTGGCAAATTATTAGAGATGGTTTATCCCGGATTTTGCTACTTTGGACACTCCTTTAACTGCGCTTACAAAAAACAAATACCCCAACAAAGTTAAATGGACTCAAGCCTGTGATGAAGCTTTTAGAAGCATTAAGGCAGTACTTTGTTCAGCCCCAGTCTTAGCAAGCCTAGATTTTCAGAAACCTTTTGAGATATAAACGGATGCATCTGATTCTGGTTTTGGGGTTGCGTTGACCCAATATGATGAAAAAGGGGAACATCCAATACTGTACATCAGCAGAAAGCTTCATGAGTGTGAAAGGAAATACTCCACAATAGAAAAGGAATATTTGGCCCTGAAGTTGGCCATAGAATCCCTTAAGTATTACCTGTGGGACAATGATTTTGTGGTGATGACAGACCATAACCTGCTGTGTTGGTTAAACCAAATGAAAGACAAAAACAGGCGGATTATGCATTGGTACCTGTCATTGCAACCATATCAATTTATTGTGAAACACACGTAAGGTACAAAATATCTGAATGCCAATTTTCTATCTAGATATGGTGCTGAGAGTATACCAATGTGAAATTAATGTATAGTGTTATATAAAGCCCTAAAAACCTCAGGGAATAGTTCTGTAGTATGTTGTGTACTGCATCTGTACAGAACTAGTTATTTAGGGTCCCTGAGGTAGAACTTCTGAGAGTAGGATGGTGGAAGTTCCAACCTTTCCAAGGGTGAAGGGTCTCAGCCAACATATAAAAACTTATTATGTTGCCTTCTTGTGGTGGGAGGTGTGTAACAGGGTCCTGTTATAAGTAAAGTATCAAGATCTGCAAGACACCCCCTTTCTATTTTCACTCTATCCTGTCTGCTTCTATATTCTTATCTATCTTAATTTTCTTGTCATGGTGGCCAACCTGGGAATCTACATAACTTGCTTTACTGTCCCTTGTTATCTTTTTAATCTGGCATCCAAATCTTGATATCTGGAAAGCAGCTGTTTATATGGTGTAGAGCTGTTTAAAATAGACAGTATTTGCCCTCATACAGCTATCCCCATAGGCGCAGTGTTTAAAATAAAGACAAGCAGTGTGTTTATTGTAATTAGCTCCCTTGCTCTCTACTTAGAGGGCTCTGTGTGTTAAAAGAAAAGAAAGAAATGTGGTTTTCCATTTAAAGAAGTGCTTAGCGCTAAGAGAAGCAGTTGCAGCGATCCCTGAGCGATGTGTGTGCACATTGGTGTTGCCATATGTGTGCGCACTCGTAGAGGACCCTGCACATGTCCATGCAGGAAAGGGTCAGTGAAAATCAGCTGCTGAATGAAGAGATCGCAACCACTTGTTGCGAGTAGTGCAAGAAGTGGCTCTGCGGCTAAATGTGAATACCGAAAGCCTGCAACTGTGTTCAGTTGCTAGGGAGCAGTGCTATGCTCCCTGTCCAGATCCCAAAGACTTGTTCTTGTTCTGCTTCAGGGAGACAACCACAGTGGGCTGAATTAAAGCCAGGACACTGAGGGCTTAAGTAGAAAGCCCTGCAGCATCCACAAAATGCTTAAAAGAGCTGTAATGCTGGAAGAAAGCCCTCAGTCAAGTAAAAAGGCTGGCACAAGGCCAATTGACATAAACAGCTGTCAGCTGAAATTTCAGCCTTTGGGTAACCAGAAGGCAGGAACTGAAACCTTCTAAAACACAGAAAAAGGATTGTACAGTTTGAAATAAAGTGTTTAAGTGCTGGAGATTACTGTGCCATCTGAAATCAATGTTTTTCTTTTGTTTTTGCATTATAAAAATAATTTAAAGAATAAGAGAATCTAGATCCCTACAAGGGGACAGATTGGGAGTGTGCCCCTCATCTGGATTTTCTTTAAGATTCTAGATTTGTTTTATGACATTTACCATGTTTTTCTTTTCTGTATGTGACATTTTTGAACATATGATTTATATGTATTAAAATGCTGATTAACTGATTGAAGTTAACCTGGAGAAGTTCCTACTATAGGATTGGCAGCCCATGAAATAGCTGCCTTCATAGGAACTGTGTAATGTGATGTCACAAAGGAGGAGGGACTCAGTTCAAACCACGCCCCTTTTGAGTGCTATATAAACCCTCCACTAGAGACATTAAGAGTTAGAGAGAAGAGAGATGGGTCAGTATTCAACTGACCACAGAGCAAGGAGATTGTGTGTGTGCTTCCACACACAGTGTTATTCAGATAAAGGAAAGAAAAAGACATTTCAGGAGTCTGTGGAAAGAAGTATTTCCTGTTTTTTATGGGTGTGAAGACTAACACCAATTTTCTTCTTTCTGTGAACTCTAAGTTATTTTTCTTTTTTTTTAAATAAAATGAAAAACGCATGCATTTGCATTTTTTATGCATCTTAAACCTTCTGTCTGGACATTTGTTGTTTCCCATGCTTCTACAATGATTTTAGAGGAGCAAGAACTTGGGGGGAGTGCAGTGGGTGGCAGAAGCTGCCAATAAGTAAAGCCACACCACGGCTAATGTGGAATCCTGGCGTGGGGTGTCATAAGAGCAGGGACCTAGGAGAAAGTGTGTGGTGAGCAGCAGTTGCCTCCAATAAGTAAAGATGCACCATGGCTATTGTAGAAACCTGGGTGGGGATTTCAGAGGAGTGAGGACCGGAGAGATACAGTGTGGTGGGTGGCAGAAGATGCCAATAAGTAAAGCAGCAGTGTGGCTAATGTGGAAACCTGGGGGGTCAGAGGAGTAAGGAGTGGGGAGAGAGAGTGTGGAGGGTAGCAGGAGCCACCAATAAGTAAAACCACTGAGCGGCTAATGTAGAAGCTTGGGGGGCAGAGGAGTGAGGACCAGGAAGACAGAGTGTGGCGGGTGTTAAGTTGCCAAAAGTAGAGAGTTTAATTAGGACTTACACCAACTGCTGCCAGTCCTACTCATAAACTCCGTTTCTCTGAATTCCAGATAAATGTCTTCCATCCTCCATCATTGCCTTGACTTTGTCTCTTGCAATTTTTTCTGGCTAGTGTAAGCTTATGTCTTGATTCAGTTTTTAATCCACCTCCTGTGTAAACTGAGTGCAGTTTGGGGTTGACCCAGTTGCTCCTTTATTTCTTGCATCCTCCTCCCCTCTAAATGTTGAAACAAAAAAGAAGTGACAAAGACTAAGGAGAAGGAGGAGGAAGTGGAGCATGGACCAGTTGCAGGACTGGCTCCTACGCACTGCCTGTGGTATGTATGAATGTGTATGTATGTGTATATATATATATATATATATATGTACACACACACACATACAGTGAAGCCTCCCAGGATGAAGCGCAGTGTCACAGATATACTGCAAAGGGATTAACTCCAACTGAAATTGCATTGTATGCTGCAGAAATTGTACTTCAGAATTCTGCAATGCTGCACTTCTTCCTAGTGGGCTTCACTGTATATATATATATATATATATATATATATATATATATATATATATATATATATATATATATATATAATAGGGGTGTGGTCTCACCCATTCTTCTTTTCTGTGGCTTGCAAATATGATTACATGTGGAATGGTGTGAGATTATGCCTCACAAACCCAAGGACACATCCCATAAGCTGTCAATCTTGGGATGCTGGACAGGTCCGGGGGGAGGAGGCAACCCTAAACATTTCATTTCCTTATTTTTTGTGTTTTAACCCTAAATGATACATTAGAGAAGTTTTTTGCATATATGCACATTTATATATGTACACATACATATATATTATAGTGGTGCAGTCGTGCCACTATATATAGGGTTATGAAGGAACTTCTGTGTTAAAATCAAAATTTTGCATGTTAATAACTTTGGACCCATTCAATGGATTCACCTGAAATTTGGTATGCCCAGCAGGGCATGGTAGATCTCTTGATTTGCCAAATTTTGTCTTGGTTGGATTTACAGTCTTTGCGCACGAAAATGCTGAAAATGCAAAATTATCCAGTTTTGGAGGCAGTTTGGAGGATTTTGTCCATGGCCCTGTGCAGCCATTGTGTAGTGTGTCACTCTGAAAGATTGGTCATCTGAAAGAAATTGGCTGGCCAAATATGCCGCTTTTAGTTTGGTGAAAAAATATTAAGGCATTAAAAAGTTATGCCACTTTTAAGCTCCCATTGTAAGTCAAAGGGAACATTTATATGGTTGTTTTGTGAACACAGAATGGGGTTCTGGACATCTGGTCTAGTCTCACAGTTCAAGAATTTGCAGCCTTGCGGTCAAAGAATCTTTGTCCCTGAGAATTCTTTGATCACAAGGTCCGCCATCTTGCTTGTAAATTCCAATCATAAAAAATCAAATATTTCAGCTCTGGGGTTACTCCTGAAGTAAAACTTACATAGGTTTTACTCAAGGGGCTTTGATCTATCGAGCCATGCCTTTGGTTTGGTGTAAAATGGTCAAAAAATAGAGTTATAAGCTTTTAAATTCTTTGATCGTGGCTTGCTAATGATCTTTGGTCGTGAGCATGCAAATTCTTTGACAGTGAGATTCATTGATTGCGATCTCGCATCATGAACTAAAAATACAATTTTCTCAGCTGAGGGGTGGCCTAGGGAAACAAATGAGGGTGGATTTTGATCAGGGGGCTTCGTTCTAATGAGGCATGGAGGTGGTTTCATCTAAATCATCCAAAAACTTGCATTTCACCATTTTATATTCTCTGATCGCGAGCGTGCAATTTCTTTGATTGTGAGTCTGCACATTCTTTGATTGTGAGATTCTTTGATTTGATCGTGCATCGTGAGCAAGGGATGAGATGGCCCTTTGAAAAATGCAGATTTCTCTGCTTAGGGGTGGTCTAGGAAGACAAATGAGGGTGCGTTCTGCTCAGTGGGCTTTGTTCTGTCGAACCATGGTGGTTTGACACATTTGTCTCAAAATTTTGATTTTCAGCATTTTTTTATTCTTTGATGGTGAGCTTGCAAATTCTTTGCTCATGAGTCTGCAAATTCTTTGATCGTGAGATTCTTTGATCACTATCTTTGATCACAAGATAGGGACAAAATGGGCAGATTTTATAATGCATTAAATAGGCCAATTTTACTAGTTTTTAACAATATATGTCTCAGAAATGATTTGGTCTTTTTACTTGAAATTTGTAGGGTGTTTATGTCGTGCTCTGTAAATGTCAATTACAGTGTTTATGTGTTGGATAATATATTTTTAGCGTAGATATTGCATGGCGAACTTTACGCTTTGCAGACAGCTTTTTGCATTGTTGTGGTGGCTTGAAATTGATAGGGTACCTAGCTTTAGTGTCATGGATGTACTTTTCAGTTGTGTTCATAAAATGTCAACAGGTGTGAAATTGTGCAACTCTGATGAATTAAAATCTCAAATTTTAACATGTTATATCTCAGACACAGTTTGGTCTTTTATAATGAAAGTTAGAGGGTGTTGATGGTTAGCACACATTTACTAGTTGGTGGCAGTGTGGGCCCTTTGGGCCTGTGCTCCCACCAACTTCCGCAATATTTTAGTTTTATATTCTTTCTCAAAAAGTAAGGAAATTCTATGCAAAAAATTGTGTTAATGCATCATTTAGGGTTAAACCACAAAAATCAGGAAATGACAAATCTTTAGGGTTGCCCTTCCCCCCCGGACCCACCAATCATCCCAAGGTTGACAGGTGGTGGGGTGTGTCATTGGGGTTGTGAGGCCTAAATGTCACCCCTTTCTTTTTTGCTGTCCCTTGCCAGTTTCATTGCACATGAAATGACAAATCTTTAGGGTTGCCATTTCCTGACTTTTTGTGGTTTAAGCCTAAATGATGCATTAACACAATTTTTTGCATAGAAAATATATATATATATATATATATATATATATATATATATTCATTGCAAAAAAATGTAGCTGGTTCATTCCACTGGGGTGTCAAACAGACAAGGCATACTCATGAGTCCTGGTAGGACGAAACACGTGTCTGTGTCTTTTGTTAGCATCCTTTGCAAACTGTGTGAGAGGTTTTTCAGCACCATACATTTCTGCTTAAAGTTGAACCAGCATAATATCCTGTGGTGATTTGTATATGTAGTCCATGATGCTCTGCATGATGTGAGCATGTGTGATTTGTATTTCATATATAGTTATATATATATATATACAGTATATATATATATATATATATATATATATATATATATATATCGGCTATATGATGGGTGACTGGTGTATATGGCAAATATTAGCATGAGTGCAGAGTGAACTGTGATGATATCACCAGTGGAGAAGCAAAGCCATGAGTGATGTTATCTCAGTTCACTCTGCATGAGTGCTAATATTTGTCATATACCACATGTTGCACATCATGTGTGTGATTTATATAATAGGGCCCAGATTAATTATTTGTGATCCTTACTTTTTTCATTTCCAGGTATTTCTGGTTTATCAGTTTTATTTTGTGTTTATTTTGTTTCTGTGTGTTCAGCTGCATATTATTTTGTTCTAGCAAGTGTGGTTGCATGTGTACATTAAAGTTAGGCTGTGACAGTGTGTTTTCCTGTTGTGATTGGATAGGTATGTTTGTTGTGCAATGTGCGTGCTATGTTATTGATTGTTTCGTGGGGGGAGGCAGGACTTGTACAGCAACATGGACTTGTGGAGTATTTACACAATGTTAGAGTTTTTTGCTCTGTATTGGTTTTATTGGGCATGATTATATGTATGTTTCTGGAATTTCAACAGGTATTTTACTGTTTATTAATGCTTTCACTGTGTGTTTCATTTATTTCATTTTCCTTTTGGATTGCTCATTTGAACTTCCATTTGTGTGTAAAACATATTGCGTGGTTGATTTCAGCCACTACAGCACTGCTTGAACAAAATAAATTAATTTAATATAATGTTTATTAATACGTGAAGTGTCTCTGATGTTGATTTCCATATAAGGCAGCTCAGTACTTTGTCAATTTCAGTCTGAGTCACTGTCTGATTGTAACACGACCATTCATCTTCTGCTCTGGTTACCATGCTAGTTTACTGGATACACAGCAACCAGATAAACGTATATGTCTGTGAGACATGGGAGTGTTTTTTTTCTGAGAGATTCAGCATTGCCAACTACATGGGATATTGTATGGTTATAAAAACCTTTCAGGTGGTTTGAATTGATTTAGTATTCTTGAATAAAAGACGAGTGCCAGCATGTGTTTTTTTTTTAGATTTTGGGAAACACATGTCACCCATTGATCTCCTACCCTCACTTCCCCCTCCCACCAACCACCCTTCCCTTGTCTTGCTCATAGCTCAAGTCTTTGTACTGGTTATTACATGTCTGTAAGTCAATGATTATATATTTGTAACTGAAAATGATGACTGTTGCACACTCTGCCGTGGAACCTTTGTAAAAGAGCCTCGGCTCAAAGGTATTGTAATCCTAGATTGAAATAAATAAATAAAATAAAACCACGGTTGGTTTATCACTTGGTGACGTAGACACTGTGAAAATAAATGAAGATAAACTCACAGTGTTTACATCATCAGATAGTTATTCCACTGCAGTGCGAATATGTGTTTTTATTGTGAATGTTACATGCTCACCGCTATTGTGTAAATATACATAGCCAGTCATTGCAGTTTTGTCTCCCCCACCATCCTAGTTTATTTCCTTTTCACTCCCTTCATTTCAACACTTCAGTCTTATTTCAGCTTTTTGCTATATTAATGTATTTGATTAGTCAATTGTTTAATGTTTTATCCAATTATTTTAAAGTTTCATGTCACGTCATTAGATAATTCAAATTTTGTAATTAAGGACCTAAATGGTATTATAGTTGAAAAAGTTAAATACTTTAAATATTTAATTTTTTTTAGACAGCACATTGTCTTATACTTGTCATATTGATTCTCTCTTCAAAATGAACTCATTCTAGATTAGGGGCCCGATTCACAAAGCGGGCTGAGATCAGCTCAAGCAGTGGCAAACATTAGCTTGTGCTGAAGCTTGATGATCCAGGGACCCTGCACTAGATTCAGGTACAGGAGATGTCCTGGCACCTATGTCCCCACACTTGTGGCAACCCCGTCCATGTGGCAAACACATGGAATGCGGAGGGGTTTGCCAGAGGCATCTTGTGGCAAAGGCAAGTGGTACCACCCTCTGGATCCTTGATGTGTCCCAGAATTAAAATATAAATGAACCCCCCTGTTCATAATATAGCACCCCTCCCCCTCCCCAATCCCTGATGTGCACCATATTTAAAATATAAATGCACCCCCCATTGGTAATATAGTGGCCCCCCACCCCAATCTCTGATATCACCAGTTATTATAATAAGAAAACATATTCCCTGTCCTGGTGGTCCAGTGGTCTCTCCTCCCCAATCTCCGATGTGCCCGAAAAGTAAAATAATTAATAATGTAATTACCAATGAAGGCATTGACATTTTAAATATGAGGTGTGTCAGAGATCAGGGTGGGGATGGGGGCTCTCTATTACTGATTACTGGTTTGTTTAACTTTACTTCTGGGGCACGTTGGGGATAGGGGAGTGGGGACCACTAGACCACCAGGAAAGTGAGTATTTTTACTTATTATAACAATGGGTGACATCAGGGATTGGGGCAATGGAACATTATATTACTAATGGGTGGTGCATTTATATTCTACTTTTGGGACACATCAGGGATCAGGGAGGGGGGGCCACTAGACTACCAGGGTCTATTACATAAATATATGGGGGTATTGGAGCAGGGAACTGTGGTACATTTCTGCATGGTGCTCGTCACACCCGGAGGGTGAATTTTTAAGTACCTTTAGATCAGCCCTGGCTGGTTTATGGGTACTTAAAAATGTGCCTTTTGGGTGAGATTTATGAATCCTGATGTGGAGCTATGGCAGCCTGTATCTGCCGCAAGCCCCCATCCCCATGTTGCTGCCCATTTCTGGGTGCATGGGTGGTGCAAGATCCATTTGGGGCAGGCAGCCTGTGGTTGATGCAGGCTGGCTTTTTGAATTGCTCAGGGGGCAGTATTTGACACAAGGTGCCACTTGCACCATTTATGTTTGGCACAGGCAACTTGCGTCAATCTCAGGGCTTTGTGAATCGAGCCCTAGGTCTTTTATATAAAGTGAGAAATTGTTTGAGTTTATATTCTAGAAAAATCCTAGCGCAAACTTTGTTACTGTCCTTACTAGAGTATGGTATGCCCATTTATTTTGCAGCCAATAAAACTACATTAAACAGGGTTGAAGTACTCTATAATCAGATCTGTAGGTTTATAACTTCTGATTCACGTAACATGCATCACTGTTTACTTTATCAAAAATTAAATTGGTTTTCTTTTGTTGCCAGATGTTCATATGTTAGACTTCCTGCCTTCTGGAAATTTTATAAAGGCCCTATCCATTTTCATTTTAAATCCATCTTGTCCACCCAGTTCACAAGCTGTGCTGCCAGATCGTATGTCAGTGGAAAAATCAGAACTCCTTTATACTGTACTCTTTTTGGGCAGTGTTGTTTTGTATATAGTTCTACTGTGGACTGGAACTCCATGCCCTCTGAATTTCAACAATTAGAGTCCTGTCATATGTTTAAGCTCTACTTAAAAAAAACATATTCTAGGATTATCTAGTTGTCATTGTTTTGTCAACCATGTCTTGTAAATTTGTAATCAATAATTCAATTTGCCTAACCATGTATGTAATTATCTGTTTTTATTTCTATACTTATTATATATTTGTTTGTTACTCTAGCTCTTTTGTACTCCCAGTTAGCAAATCAAATCAATTATGACATCATCACTGGTTATCTATTTATTGTATGTATGTTTTTTACTGCCTCTGCCTTGGATAAAGGACCTCAGTCCAAAATACGTTAGGCAGGCAGTCATCTGTAGCTTACCATTATTTATGATTATAACTTTGAATAAAGGACAGCATAGTAAATAAGTTTCGAGCCTGGTGTATAATTACCTGAGGTGGTGATGGTCTGACTTCTCTCATTTGTTCACGCTCTAAATATAGGGGAGCACTTTCAACATATTTTATATATTTTCTCCCTGTTCACCTTCACAACATTAGAGTGTAGGGTTGACAGGGGGTAAAGCATGCAAGGGGCCCAATTCTTCTAGTTAGCAGTCAGTCTGGTATGCAAAAGTCTTGTGCCAGAAAGGCAAATGCTGAACCCTGAGACAGCAATCATGCCAGCCTTCACTCCAAAATGAGCAGGTTTATAACATACATTTAGCTTAAAGGGGGCAGGAAATCTGTGCTAACTGGCAGCAGTTAGTAATGTTCCTAGTAAGAGAAATGATAAACATTCCTCCAAATGAACCATATTTAACTGTACCTTAATAAACATTGATGTGAAAAACTGTGTTTTCAATTGTTTTCTTGTTATGAACATTCGGAACAGTTCTTTTCCTGCAACCAGTAATTTGGAGTGTTTACTATGTCACGATTTGAGTACTGAATGCTAAACATGAGCTAATGTCCTATCAAAACCATGCTTAAAGGTTTTTCCTCAAACCGTGAAATAGTTAAAACTGCAGATCACAGGTTTCATGAGGAGAACTGCAACAGAATGCTGCCCATAAAAACAAAACAAAGCCAAATAGTTTTTCATGTCACTTTTTATTTTGGTACAGTTACATATGGATCATTTCGACTCATGGATATCATTCCTGTTAGCTGGGATATTATAAACAGCTACCAGTTAGAAATCATTTCCTGTCTTCTTTAAGCAAACATGCTTATTTAATTAAATACAGAGTCTCATCCCACCACTTCCCATGGATTGAAAAGCAGCACAGCCAGAAGCAGGAGAGTGAAACATGGAGTCATGTGCTCCACACTTTCCGGACCAGCACTGCAGACTAAGCCCAGAAACTTTGTAGAAATCAAAAATATGTTGATTCCTCAGGCCAGCAGGGAAGGCTGAGCCCACGAGGTTGAAAAGAGAACAGCATGCAAGGACTACCTAGCCTTAGAAAGTCTGGTGCTGCTTGTCCAAATCTGAGGTGTCCCTTCCACAAGGAAGTCAAGGCTGCCTGGCAGTGTAAAATGCTGTAGGCCAAGCCAGTTAATAGTAAATATAAACAATTGTTTAAAGTTACAATGTAAGCAGAAGCACACATTAGGTGATAGGGAGAAAATGGTTGTTGCAATGGATGAATAAATACCTTTTGTGTGATGTAATATCCTGCCATGAGTGTTTATTGTTTTTGTATGAAATAAGTAGAAACCTTACCTTAAAATGAGGCATGCTTCTTAGAACCCAGCTGGCCATGTACTGAGGCCTTTTATACCAGTCTGCTGGAAGTCAGGCAGATCATGTGACCCAGAGGGTATGGGTATATAAGCCCTATGGAATTGATGCTAGTCTGTTATTAGTCTGAGTAAGGGAAACAAACAGACATTGTTAAATAAAGCCACGCTAGCTCTGTGTTAAGCCTGACACCTGAAATCTGTTTTCCTTTTGTAAACTCATTACCCTCCCACATACAATATAACTAAGTTGAGCCAGTTTGTCAAAATAATGGATTGCATTCCTGTATATAGTAGGATGGAGGATGGAAGGCATGCATGGTACACACTAGAAAAAAGGGTGTTGTACTAAATTCATCCAAAGCCCAAATTAAAAAGCTACATGCTCAGGTTGCAGTATCAAAGAGGTAATGGAAACAGATTATCGAGGCAGATCACTCCAGTACATGTGGGAGGCATTTAGGTAGATGAGGAATACCTGCTAATTTGTTGCCCCACTTTCACTGGCCAGGGGTGTGCAGACAGGTTGCAGCCTACTACAAGGCCTGTACTTTCTGCTAGTCTGTGTTGGTGACTGCCAGTGTAGCCCTGTAGGAAGTACCAGAAAGAAAAGGTGTCTACATTCACTAGGAAGGTGGAGGTGGCATACCCAAGGGACAAAGCCAACTGTCAAAAAGAATGGAGTCACTGGAAAACAAAGGGTAACCTTCCTCCCAGGCTGAGTGGTGCATAGAAGTAAAAATACCTCTTAACTAAGGTTGAAAGGCTGAAATGAAAATGGAATGGGAATGGTTTTTGAACTGGTTTATGGTATAGGGTAAAGGCCCTCCAAGAATCTGATGAATGTTATAAATGAGTACCCTGTGTTAAAACGATAAAAAAGATACAGTATCTAGAAATGTAGGTGCTAAGGCACCTGGTCCTCTAAAAAACATGCATACAGTATAAAGAACTATCTCATGTGTTTTCTTTGTGAGGATGATGGGACTAAGGGGAGTCTCCCAGCAGACTTCTTGACTAAGTTAGATAGGGAGAACTCGATAGTCTTCCTGTCTTATCATGGGGCCCTGGGTTTAGGGTTCCTGTAGTGTAAAGGTGGGTACCCCTTTACTCCACCTCAAGAATCCAAAGACAAATTAGGCTGAAGGATCCAGGAGTTACAGTATAACTAGATGTGAGAACTAAGTCCGGACATGGTTCTACACTAGAGATGTGCAGAAAAAATAATTCTGCTGATGGAATTTGCGTGAAAGTTGGACTTTCACTTCCACAAAAGTTTGGAAATCATTTTGGCAGCTTTCCCAGAAATTCCAACTTAGAATGGTGGGATAACTGTGGATTAACATATTAAACTGCTGAAGAAAATTCTGCAAAACTGATCACTGTCAGAGGTCAGTTCTGTGGAAATTCTTTCACAGTTTAAAACATGAACCAGCAATTCATACATTCATTCAGCAGTTCAGTGAATCTCTGAACTATGAAATAAATGTATGAATTGTCCCTCCTGAAGAGAAATATTTTATCATTTACAAGTATGATTCCAAAGTTTGCTGGAAACAAACATCATCACTTTGACATCTTGCTTATACTAATGGGACACTGAATGCTATCTGTGTGACAATATATTGTGAACCTGCTACACAAATAACATTATGCTGTAACACATTTTTCCAATTAGTTCTATGCTCCTGTATCTTGTATACAGATTACACATTATATAGAGTCAGAACTTGTTGGAGTGTTTACGCATTACATAGGTACAGAACTTGTTGGAGTATTATCTAATTACAGGGTTCTGCTGTTTGGTCTGTTAGGCAGATTTTAGCACAAATGACATATCAATTAAAATTGGCTCCCCTGAATTCCACCCTGCCTGTGAAACCAATTTCTTCAGAGTAGCTGAATTGTGTTTGAAATTACAGCATAGCAGAGGCTGCAGTCGGTCCTCCTTCTAAAAATCAGAATGATTTCAAAACGCATACACCATTACATTTTCCTGAAATCCCATTTAGCAAACTCGTAGGATTGATAGCATTCCAGTGGCCCTGCTGCATCAAGGTAGTAGCCAGACTGGAAATTGCAAAAATTAGCTAAAAATGTATGATAAAAAGATCCACGGCAGCAATGAAGTGTAAATGGCCTCCTCTGTAATATTAGCTGAAATGAGCCATCTTGTTGCATAACTTCAGAGTAAGTTACAGACCTTCAGATATACTGGACATTGTAACTGATTGGTAAATAATATGTGGGGTTGTTAGCGACTGTGAGAGCTCAGTATGTATTTGAAATTAAATATAATTTATTATAGATTTGGGGAAAGAATGAAAAATAAGGAGTGAGACCAAATTTGCTTGAATCTGACTCTAAAGTAAATAAGAGAGTACACATCGGGATTATAACAGTTGACAACCAGTTCATCATCATAATGCTGGTTGATTTTCAAGTTTGATTGGTAACCTATATTTATAGATGTCCACATATGAATAAATAATGAATATGCGTTTTTCATCGTCAAGGTGTCAGATTGTTAAAAAATAAATTATTTCTGTGTATTCTTTCACATCAGAAGGGGATATTTTGTTGAAATAGTTATTGCTCATCCCACATTTTTGTTTGTTAGCCACCTACCACTGTATTCTGGATGTGCTGACACTTCTCCATTCTACATCAGATGTTTCCATGATTGGCAAACATAATGCTGCTCTCATCTATGTTTGGTATTAATTTAGGTTTCTAACTCCACCTCCATTGAATATTGAAGGAAATTCTTGCCAGTAGCAAAAATATTATAGTTCACAAGCATATTACCACAGCTGCCAAAGTGCAGTATGAATTTAGTTACATACAGGGACTTCTTTCATCAAAATTGTACCCAAAAGTGCTTCACAGTACAAGTGAAGAAAGGGGAGAATGTTGCCGCATTTTCAGTGCACAGATGCATAGAACATATAGAGAGTTTTGAAAGAGTGAGATTATTCAAAAGGACTCGTGACTAACATACACTGTAAACAAACTGACTCTTACGGTTTCACAGACAGAGCAGCAGCAGCATCATGACTCCTGTTGAGGACCTGCACTTTACCTAAAACAATAGTTTTGCAGTTTGATGTCTAGTGCCGCTTATTGTTTTATGACTGCTCATTCCTGGCTGAGCACTGATTGCAGTCATGGAATTTTACTCCCTGGTTTGTCTGAACATTACCACATCTGCAGGGGGGCATGGGGAAACACAGGAAACACACTACCTTCAAGAGCGTACTGCTTCTAAGTCTGTCATGGTGAGTGAACTTGGCAATAATGCACACTGCTCTATTCCAATGTGAAGCTCCATATCTGTGATGGAGAATTAGAAACACATGGAAAGGAATTTGGTTATGTACAGGGGCTCCTTTCATAAAAAGTGCACCCAAAAGTGCTTCACAGTACATGTGAGGAAAGGGGAGAATGTTGCTGCATTTTCAGTGTGCAGATTTATAGCGTATATAGACAGTTTTGAAAGAGTAAAGTTATTCAAAGGGACGTTAATGGACTTCTTCTGGGTCAATCAATAAGTGATAGTAGATTCAAACCTGTCTCTCCAATTTCACTGCTCTGTCCTCTAAATGTGCAAATATGATATGAAGTGAGTTCTCAATTATTTTTAGTAGGTGGGGGATGTGTGCTATCAGTAACTCATGCCATACCTCCCTGAAATTTAAGACCTGACTTCTGTGTCATGTTTTCTCTTCAGCTACCTCCAATATGGTGTGCTGGGGATCACATATGAACTTTGTATTTAATTAACTCTTTTATCCAATTTTCTCTCTTAAATCTCACTCTTCATTCCTACTGATCAGTCTGATCTTCTCCTTCTTATGCTTACTGTAGGAAACACTACCCCCCACCACACACACACACACACACACACACACACATATCATAGAAACATAGAAACATAGAATTTGATGGTAGATAAGGACTGCTTGACCCACCTAGTCTGCCCATTTTCCTAACTAATGGATAAGCTTCAGATCTTTGTTAACCAACAGCCTACTTCCTCCTACCCGCCACTAGAATTGCCCTATAGCTGTCTCATGCATTCTTTAATTCCAGCACTGTTTTTGACTCCATGACCTCATTAGGAAGGCCATTCCATGCATACACAACCCTCTTTGTGAAAACATACTTCCTCACCTTACCTCTGAGCCATCTCCCCTCTATCTTCAAATTGTGCCCCCTTGTTCTTGCATATCTCTTTTTCTGAAAGATGCTACCCTCTTGAACTTTGTTGATTCCCTTGAGGTACTTGAAAGTTTCTATCATGTCCCCCTTCTCCTTCCTTTCCTTGAGGTATACATACTAAGCTCCTTTAGTCACTTTTTGTATGGCTTCTGGTGCAGACCCTGCACCATTTCAGTTGCCCTCCTCTCTACAGCCTGCATCCTGTTTATGTCCTTGCAGAGATGGGATCTCCAGAACTATATGCAGTACTCCAGATGGGGTCTCTCCAGCTCTCTGTACAGAGGGATAACAACTTCATGTTTTCTACTGGTGTTGTCTCTCCTTATGCATCCCAGTATCCCTGCAGCACTCCATACTGTCTTCTTACATTGCTTGCCCACCTTTAGGTCATCTGATATGACTACCCCCAAGTCCCTTTCCATTTTAGTTTTTGTTTGTATCTCACCCCCCATTGTGTACTCTTCCCTTGGGTTTTTATTTCCCAGGTGCATTACATTGCACTTCTTTGAGATGAATATAAGCTGCCATACATTTGACCATTCCTTCAACCTTGCCAATTCCCCTCTCTTGGGTTAATATTTTTTATTAAATTTTGTTAGGAATACATCCGGAACAGGGTACATCAATAAGCATGTACATTGTTCACAGATACACAGATACAGGGGGAGAGAAAAGTGACACTATACATCAATACACACCAGTTCTGTTTTGAAAGGGATCAAGAAGGGAAGAAGCCAGAAGGGGAAGGAAGCATATTCAATTCAGTGCTTTACAGTAACTGGTATTTGCTAGTTTTCTTTTAAACTTAGATTGTGAGCTTTTAGTGACACTGTACTTTCTTTGTTGTCTTTACTTAGAATTGTTTTTGGGCTGTTGAAAATTTAAAACATAATGATGGTGTATTTATTTGCTGTCTTTAATTGCTGCACATTTAGTCTTGGCTTGTCTGACTTGCCCTGTAGTTTGGGTGGGATGTGTTAATTGTCTGGCCTCTGACCTCAGCTAAGTGATAACTGGAGGTGGGGCTTAGTCAGAGTTGAGGTAGCAAGTGAGTTTTATTTTCTCAGAAGAAGCCAGAAGGGGAAGGAAGCATATTCAATTCAATGCTTTACAGTAACTGGTAATTGCTATTTTTCTTTTAAACTTAGATTGTGGACTTTTAGTGACACTGTACTTTCTTTGTTGTCTTTACTTAGAATTGTTTTGGGCTGTTGAAAATTTAAAACGTAGTGGTGGTATATTTCTTTGCTGTCTTTAATTGCTGCAAATGTTTGCCCCCTCTCCTCCCCTTTCCCCAACTCTTAATTATATACCCTGTTAAATCTGATTGACAGGAGCTAAACACAGGGTATAGTAAGGGGTGTGGAGTAGGAGGGACATAAGGGTGAAGAAGCCCACCCTCAGCATGACAAGTGTTTTGATTCATTTATTCATTTCTTGGTTTATTTTCTTTTTTTTAAAATTAAAGTATCTGAGGATCAGTGGCAGGATTTTTAGGACTGCAAATTAATAAAAAGAGAACTAGGAGAGCTTCAGTAGCAGACAAGTAGTGGAATAGCAGTATAATTGCAGTATAATGTGGGGAGTGGTGCAGTGCAGTAGCTGCAGGGCAGCCATATTCAGGCAGACCTTCTGGACACTGAGGTGCTGCCCTATCTGCATTCATCTCTCTGGGCTGTGGGATGAGGTAGCCAGATTCAGAGAGGAAGTAAACTGGGTCAGGAGTACCATCACCCCTATCCAGTGACCACCCAGTCCAATGCAACTGCCTCAAAGGATGTCGAGAACGAGGAGCACTTGGATGACAGTGGGCTCAGGGAGGGTTAGAGCAGTCAAGCAGAGGCACATCCCAGATCCTATTCCACTCAAGAACGCATATGCCACACTGGCAAATGGGGACTCCCAAATAGAGGTACCCAGAGAAGTGGAAGGAAAAGATGTGGAGGTTAGCCAAGGAGGTGACCTCAGTGGGGAAAGCAGTGGACCCCAGAGGAGGAGGAAGTGAATCCTGGTGGGGGACTCCATCATAAGAGGGATTCAGCTAGGAACACAGGAGGGGGAGGACAGGGAGGTGAGGTGCCTACCAGGTGCCATGGCATGTAGGGATGGAAGGAAGATCCTGGGGATCACTGGGAAGGCAAGACGGGAGGGTGAGCTGGATGTCATTATATACCTAGGTACTAATGACCTGGCAAACAGGGAGCCAAAGGAAGTTCAGGAAGAGTTTAGGAAATTGGGGAGGGGTCTCAAGCAAGTAGCTACTTCTGTCACTTTCTCAGAAGTACTACCTGTGAGAGGCAAGGGAGAGCATAGGGGTGCATGCACCAGGAACTTTAACTCATGGTTGAAGAACTGGTGCTCTGAGGAAGGGTTTGGATTCATTAGTGACTGGTGACCCACCTGGAGAGATGGAGGTTTGTTCAAGCCTGACTGCCTGCATCCATCCTGGAGGGGAATCCAAGCACTCAATGAAAAGTTTAAATGCTCCATTGACAGGCATTTAAACTAGCAAAGTGGGGTGGCAGGCCAGCAGGGAGGGTACCTTCTTGCTCACCCCCCACAGCTAGCAGTGGAACCAGTGAACCACAGGAGTGGGTAGCTCTACAAAGCAGTGTGCAAAAGATGGAGATTAGCGCCCATGAGGTGGATTGGCAGAAAAGGGGCAAAATTCAGCAGAAGGGCAGACAGCAAGGAGAATCAGGATAAGGACAACCAAGGAAGGGGCTGGAGTAGAACAGAAAACAGTCTAGGAGGTCAAACCATGGAAAGCCATGTGTGCAAATGCAACAAGCCTTAGCAACAAGATGGAAGATCTGGAGGCTGTCATGGTGCAGTCAGACCTGGACATTGTGGCCATCACTGAAACCTGGTGTAATGATAACCACGACTGGGAGATGGCCATACCTGG
This sequence comes from Neoceratodus forsteri, assembly GCA_016271365.2. Classification (NCBI taxonomy): domain Eukaryota; kingdom Metazoa; phylum Chordata; order Ceratodontiformes; family Ceratodontidae; genus Neoceratodus; species Neoceratodus forsteri. The sequence goes on along the minus strand of CM028136.1, from coordinate 113,761,015 downwards.
CTACAACATATTCAGATAAGACAGGGCAGGCAGGAAGGGAGGAGGAGTGGCACTGTATGTGAAAAATGACATAAGGGCCACAGAGATCCAGGAGGAACAAAATGGGGGAGAGATACTGTGGGTTAAGCTGGAAAGGAAAATGGGGCCAGCATCTGCACAGGTGTGGTCTATAGACCACCAGCCCAGGAGGAAGAAACAGATAGAGTTGATGCTAGCCATCCAAAGGATGGCAGACAAGGGTGAGGTAGTACTGGTTGGAGACTTCAATATTCCAGACGTGGACTGGAGCATCCCAGCAGCCGCATCAACTAGGAGCAGATTTATCTTGGACTCCCTTCAGGATGCCTTCCTCAAGCAACTGGTCATGGAATCAACTCGGCAGAAGGCAATACTGGACCTTGTGCTCACAAACAGGGACAGTGTGATGGGAGTAACAGTAGGGGAGCACCTGGGGAACAGTGACCACCAGTCATTATGGTTTGAAATCACAGAAAGAGCAGAACCAAACCACACAAAAACACGTATCCTGGATTTTGGGGGGGGGGTAGACTTTGGGAAAATGGGAGATACTTGAAAGAGGCATTAAGGGAATGGGTCAGGAATCAGGGTTGAGGAACAGGGCAGTATTTAAAATGGGGATTACAAGAGCAACAGAATTATGCATTAAGCAGGTTAGCAAGAGGAAAAGGAAGAGGAGACCATTATGGTTTTCCAAAGAGGTAGCAAAGAAAGAGAAAGCCAAAAGATTGCATTCGGGCAATACAAAAAGACACAGGCAGAAGGATAGGGAGAAGCACCCGAGAAGCAAAGGAGGCAGGGAGGTCAGTAAGGGAAGCCAAAGCTCAGACAGAAGAACACATTGCAAAATCAGTGGGTAGAGGGACAAAACCTTTACAGGTACATAAGGAAAAAGAAAGGCAAAGGAGGGATAGTGAGACTGAAGGGGGAAGATGGAGGCCGCATGGAGGATGACAACAGTAAAGCTGACATATTGAACAGGTATTTCTGCTCAGTCTTTACTGAGGAAGAGGGTAATAGGTCTGAAGGGAGTACAAGGGGTGAGAATGGTGCAGAAATGGACACAAGTCCCTTTACACGAGAAAGGGTCCTGAAGGAACTGGAAGTAATAAGAGCTGATAAAGCAATGGGGCCAGATGGGGTGCACCCCAGGGTCCTTAAAGAACTAGGAGAGGTGGTGGCTGAACCTCTGGCTATCCTGTTTAGCCAATCACTGGAAACAGGGGAGGTACCCAAAGACTGGAGGATAGCAGATGTAGTCCCCTTATACAAAAGTGGGAACAAAGAGGAAGGGGGAACTACAGACCAGTCAGCCCTCCCTTGATAGAGGAAGATCATGGAAGCACTACTGAAGGAGAGTTGGTGGAACATCTGGTTGTCAATGGACTACAGGACCCAAGGCAGCATGGTTTCACCAGGGTAGGTCATGTCAGACCAACCTCGTTGAATTTTTGACTGGGTAACTAGGGAGGTGGATCAGGGAGGCAGTGGACATGGCCTATCCGGACTTCAGCAAGGTCTTTGACACTGTGCCACATAGAAGACTATTACACAAACTGGGGAATATGAGTGTGGGCAGGACAGTAGTGTGGTGGGTAGGTAACTGGCTGGGGGAGGGACACAGAGGGTGGTGGTAAATGGCTGTCACTCCACAGAGGGAAGATTGACCAGTGGGGTACCACAGGAATCAGTGCTGGGACCGGTCCTATTCAACATCTTCATCAGTGACATTCATGTGGGACCTAGAAGGCAGAATTTCACTGTTAAGCTGATGACACAAAGCTCTGTAACAGAGTAAACACACCAGAGGGTGTAGACAGAATGAGAAGGGACCTGCAGAAACTTGAAGAATGGTCAGGGGTTTGGCAGTTGAAATTCAATGCAAAGAAGTGCAAGATAATGCATATGGGGCACAAAAACCCTGGCACAATATATCAGTTGTGGGGTGAGGATAGCATGCACCAAGCAGAAAAGGGATCTTGGGGTTATCGTCTCTGATGACCTCAAGGTAGGAAACAGTGTGACAAGGCAGCGGTAAAGCAAATAGGATGCTGGAATGCTGAGCAGGGGCATCACCAGCAGGAAAAGGAGGTCATAATTCCACCATATAAGACACTAGTGAGGCCCCACCTGGAGCAGTGTACAGTTCTGGAAACCTTACCTATGTAAGGACATAGACAGGGAGAGAAGGTCTGGGAGGAGGGCAACAAAGATGGTGCATGGATTGCATCACAAGTCCTATGAAGACAGGTTGATGGAACTGAACATGTACTCCCTGGAGGAGAGGAGGGAGAGAGGGGATATGATAGAGACATACAAGTATCTTACAGGGAGGAACAGGGCACAGGAATACACTATTTTTAAATGAAAAAGATGTTCCAGGACTAGATAGCATGGGATGAAGTTGGAGGGAGGACGATTCAGAGGAAACGTGAGGAAGAATTTCTTCACAGAACGGGTGGTGGACAAGTGGAACACCCTGCCAGAGGAAGTGGTGGGGGCTGAAACAATCACGGGATTTAAGAAAGCATGGGATAGACATAAAGGAATTCTGGAGGTCAGGGGTAAGGGGCAACAGACTTCTAGGAAAACATAAACTGAACTTACAGGCTCAAATGGGCAGACTGGGTGGGCCATAGGCCCTTATCTGCTGACACTGTCTATGTATCTAGGTACCTGTATCTATGTATCACAGGTTAAGGATTTATATCAACCAGGCAGTGGGTTCAGGTAGACCTCTCTGCCCGGATAGACTAAACAGTATTCCACTTCTTGTGGCAGTGTCTCTCTCATGGAATGGTAAATACAAACCTATATACACCCAAGAATCATGTACGTATACTGACTCAGTTAGTTATAGCATTCTTCCATTATATAGGTATGACCAGTTAACAGATTGGGACATCCCTAGCCTAACTTAGGGAAAGAGTTAGAAGCCAGCATGAATGAGGAGGGTACACAGCCTATACCAGCTCTAGGTTTCAGGTAGGTAATGAAGGGGGCTCAGCATGTATAGAACTTGTGGAGTGAATTAGCAAGGACATGTAGCATCCACTCAAAGGATGCCAACTTGTGAATAGAGGCAAGAAGTTCGGATAGGTGGGGGACATCAATGGTTCTCTACTGGCTCAGAATCATCCACTTCGCTTGGAGGCTGAGGAGGGCTAGCCAGTGCTACTGAGCTTGAGGGAACTTCCCCTACCCAGATGGGATACCTAGGATCCAGAAGAGGGGGTCACACCCCTACTCGGAGTCTGTGACATGAGAGGTCAGTTCAATCACTGAATCTCAGAAGGACAGAATCAGCCTACATGATTAGAGGATATGAATCAGATCCCCCGTGTCAGTCTGGCATCTATAGCAGAGACCATTGTCTAAGAACTTGCACTTACGAAGAACCAGTGGTGTCCAGTACCAATGGTGGAGTGTTTTATTTTGTATGAGTTTACTTCTCATATCTGGGTAGGTGAAATGTGCCTTTCTCCAGCACAGTTTCCACTGGGCATCTGTTATGGTGGTCTGCAGTGCTGCTTCCCATTTATTCTTAGCAGTCAGAGACTGGGAGGGAAGCAAGTCCCAGAGTTCAGCATATATTGTTCTCGCTTGCCCTTTGGTAAGGGAAAGCCAGTGTGTCAGTTTATGAACAGGAGGATGCAACTAAGAGAATGTTTTCAAGAAGACCATTATAGAGCTGTGGAATGGCAAGTATCTCCAGAAATCAGCTCTGCCCAATCCTTTTTCAAGGGCTAGATCTTGGAAGGACTTTATTATTTGTCCTTCTCCCTGCATAACATCCCCCAGCATGTTGACTCCACATTTCTGCCAAGAATCCCAACAAAGGGACTTGACTTCTACTTGGATCTGTTCATTATCCCAAAGAGGGGGTCCAGGCAGGGAGAAGTGGGTCCATCCACAACTTTGCATGCACCTTTTTCCAGGTTTTAATTGCCAGGGCTATTGTCGGGTGGTCCTACAACTTCTCAGGGAAAGGGTTGCCTATCAAGATGGCAAGACTGGAGACTTGGGCAGATGCTTGCTCCATGGAAACTCACTGTGGAGAGAGTGTTCCCTTGGGGACAAACCATTTCACCATCTGTGCAGTGGAGTAGGCCGATTTATATTCTTCTCACAATGGCAAGTCCCAACCACCTACCCACCAATGTGACCTCAGTTTATTCCTGCTGTAGTGTGGCATCTTATTATCCCAGATGAATTTGCTGAACCTAGCATCATTTGTGCTAACCCAATATGCTGGTAGCTCTAAAGGGATATGGGAGATGGTATAGAGCAGCTTGGGTGCTGAAATAAATTTAATCGCCACAATCTTCCCTGCCATGCTGAAGTGCAAAGAAAGCCATCTCTCCAGCTCAGTCCAAAGTTCTGCCACCATGGGTCAGAGATTAAGGTCCCACAGCTTGGCAAGATTGGGGGTAATATGAATGCCAAAATACACTATCTCATCAGGGGACCTGTGCTGTTCAAAAAGGGCCATTACAGTGGGGGTGCACAGGTCATTTAAGGGGAGGATCTCAGTTTTCAACTGGCTCACTTTCAGGCAATAAAATACTGTAAAGTCTGTCAATAAAGAGAATAGGGCTTGTATGGAAGCTCAGGCATTTTCCAGGGGGACCAGCAGGTCATCGTACATGACAGTACTATACAAAGTATCCTCAATGGTAAGCCCCCTGTATACCGGGGTGCTGCCGTATAGCTGCTGCTAGGGGCTCCACTGCTAAGACAAATAACAGAGGGGAAGGGGACACCCCTGTCTGTTGCCTCTGCCCAAGGGGAAGGAGTCTGACAGGGTGGAGTTGGTGAGAACCCTTGTCAGTGGACCATGGTAAAGTGACGAAACCCAGCCTCTGAACCGCTCACCAAGGCTTAAGCGTTTCATGACCAATGTCAGATAATCCTACTCCAGAGAGTCAATGACTTTCTCAAAATCAATGGCCACAGCAGCCAATGGAGTGGGATAAGTCTTGGTGTGGAGAAGCAGATTCAACAGAGAGTGGATATGGTCTCTGCTGTACTGACCCACCACAAATCCTACCTGGGATGGATGAATAAAGATTGGGAGAAGGGGACTTAATCACACTGCAAGTATTTTAGCAAAGATTTTGCCATCTTTGTTAATGAGGGATATTGGGCGATAGCTAGAAGGAAGGGTGTGGTGTTTCCCCTTTTTAGTGAACACAGTAATAATATCCTCCCAAAGGGTAGAAGGGAAACACCCTTTGTCTAGTGCCTCATTAAGGGAAAGGGAATATTGTTTAACCAGGAGTAGCACACTAAGCTGAAACTTGTTTCCAGATGCGACCTGGAAGCACAAGGAAGATAAGTGACTTGCTCAGGATCACACAGTATGCACATAGGCAGCTGTGGGATTCAAACCCAGGTCTTCAGACCTGCAGCTCAGATCCTTAACCACTGCACTATACTGCCTCCTAATTAAATACCTAACTGAGGAGGGGGGGTAATTTGCCAGTGTACTAGTTGCCATGCTTCAACCAGAAAGCCATCCTCTCTGGGAGCCTTCCCAGGATTCATGGTGTTAATAGCTTTTTCAATCTCCACAGGGTGGATGGGGGTTTCAAGGTGGGTGCTCTGTTGAGAAGAATATTTAGGGAGTGCTAGGGAATCTAAGAACTGTCGCACTGCTACTTGGTCCAGAAACCTAGAGAATTTGTATAGGTTGCTAAAATACTGCTGCATAATACTGTTAATTTTATCTGGCGCTGTCCTGGCAGCCACGGTGCTTTCACACAGTCCAGGAATATGCCATTCAGCCTGCTGTTTCCGTAGCCTGTAAACAAGCAGCTTGCTCCCTTTTTCCCCTCCCTCCCAGAATTTGTGTTTAAGGCAGAGGACCACTACCTTGAACTTACGGCTTAGTAAGTCCTTGATCTCCATTCTGAGACTGACAATTTCTTAGCCGAGTGGAGAGTGATGCTTAAAGTGAGGAGATTGTTTTGCTTCTAGTTCCTTTACCCGTAGTTGTTCTTCTAAAGATTTAAGGAGCTGCTCCCTCTGCCTACATTGATTGGCTGTATAGCCTATGATGATGACCCTGACAGTTACTTTCAGGGCTTCCAAGGTAACAGCAGGTGAGGTATCAGTGAAGGGGTTATCTGCCAGATAATGGGAAATTTCCTGTGAGAACCACTGTTTAAAGTCAGGGTCCCTGAGGAAAAGAAGATCCAGCTTCCAAGAGGTACTAGAAGTAATCTGGGGTCCACACAGAATATGCAGGTGAACTGGACAGTGGTCTGAGATGACCGTTTGTGCAATTTCTGACCCAATTGAAGCTTGTGCAATGGGGAGCAAGACCAGCCAGTAATCTAATCTGTTGTAGGTACCTTGTACCGATGACAAAGAGATGCAATCTCTCTCATGGGGGTGGAAAACCCTCCAGATGTCTTGCAAGCCCAGGTCAGACATAACTTGTCTTACTGCCATTCGGGCTTTGGGATAGCAGTCATGTGTGGCAGAACTGTGATCAGTCAAGGGGTCAAGTGGGAGGTTATAGTTTCCCCCAACAATTATTGTGGCTGAGGGCTGGGCCAGAGTGTTTATCGTTTGAACTACTTTGTGAAAGGTCCCCGGGGTGTCATGATTTGACCCCTGTATACATTGGCTAACAGCATTGGCCCTTCTGGAGTATCTACATAAACCAGCACCCACCTCACTTGTACATCGTGTCCAGTCTGGACCAGGGTCCATTTCAGTTTTTTGTGTAGGTGAATAGCAACTCCTCTCTGCTTGGAGGGGACACAGAAGAAAACTACCTGCCCCACCCAGTCCTTAGAGAGCTTGTCATGATCCTGTTTGTTAAGCTTTGTTTCTTGTAGGAAAGCTATGGTGGTTCGTAGTTGTTTCAAATGTGATAACACCTGTTTACATTTCATCGGGGTGTTGAGGCACCGGACGTTCCATGTATAGGTATGTATGTCACCCATTATCTCTGAGGGGTTGTATATTAAATTGCAGGAGCATAAAGTTACAAACCCCAGTGACTATGATCCACCCAGTCATCCTGCTTTTGCTGTCCCTACCATACACTTCTGGCTGATGCTGCGAATACTTTCTGAGCACTAACAGTTCAATGTACTCTGCATTTACCTGATTCATGTCAAAGTTATATAACCAACCAGCACAAATGGCCCAAACAATTAAACTAGAATATACAACAACAGAAATTAACCAATTATACAACAAACACAGCATGACAAGTTGGAAGGCATAAGACCGGTGATAGGCCGCCAAGGTCACCTCAGTCTCTTCTGGGGGGGAGACGTCCTCTTCCAGAGGAGGCAACAACTCATGGGATAGTCCAGAGTAAGAGACCCCAGATACTGAGAGCCTGGGAAAGGAAGAGAGGCAGTAGAGATTAGGAGAACAGTCGGGGGGCGGCTGCTCACCTGCTGACCCATCATCTCCAAGGTGTGAGAGGAGGAGCTCTTGATCATACTTGCAGCAGAGAAGGCTCTGCCTGGGTCTTTAGAGTGTCCAAGACTGTGCTTCATCTAGCAAAAGGGAGGGGTCTACACTGCTGTCTGGGAAGCATAGCCTCTCAGACAGGGAGGGAGGCCAGTGTGCAGAACTGGCCCCTGTGGTGCTGCCGGCCTGTCTGGTAACACAGCCAAGCCATAGACCCTATGTGGCCACTCTAAGAGTGTGAAAGAGTTCTAGGCTCTGTGCTGCCATTGCATGCCATGAGAGCATGAATCACAGAGTGATATACTATATAGCAATACTGTGGGAAAATGAACACTGAATGTAGTCCTTTAGTCAAAGGAACCTAGCCATTACATCCCTCATACAGATAATTAAAGCCTGTATCAAATGTTGTAGTCATAGTCAATTTCCAGGTTGTTTGAGCTACCAGTCTGAATAGTTGTCTGCCAGCAGCTGAGATGAAAGGGGTTTGCAGTTGAATGTTTCTGTTAGGCCTATATGCCAGTGAGTAGAAAGGGGGGTCCGGCAGTGGTGATCTGAGCCAAGGCTAGGCCATACAGGACCCACCACCCACAGTTCTACTTCTATCAATTCCTTTCCCTACTCATAGTGAGTGTTGGAACCAGTACTTAGCCAAATGCCAGTCATGTGGTATTTATCTCTGCCTGGGCTCCTACTGTAGATTGCATCCCACCATTGCCAGTCGAGTGAAGCGCCCATGGGGAGAGGTGCTCCATGGGACCATCCTGCACTGAAAAGGGGCCAGCTGCAGAAATCTCAGCCCAGGATTTAGTAGACACTGGTGAGGGTGAGTGTTCCAGAGTATGAGGGTATTGTCCACAGGAGCGGGCTCGTCATCCATTGGAGGGTTGTTCTGTAACGCCGCAAACATGTTTGGAGAGAAGAATGCTTATAAGTCTGGGGTTTCTTCTCTGTCCTAGTGGGATCCATTTTTCAGACTCTCAGATCAGGCTTTCTCTCCGCAGGGTGGCTCCTCCTTGCATGCTTGTGGGTGGTGCACTGCTTCTTTGATCTGGGCAGATAGACCCCTTCAAACACTTGCACCGCTGTTAGCCCTGACTGTCATGTAGCATATACAGAGTCGCCAGATTGGGCTGTCTGTGGTGGTATGCACTCCATTCTTCCTGGGCTTCTCAGTGCTCTGAACTCCTCTGGGTATCTTCTGCGCAAAAAGTTCACAAGATTGCCTGGATGGGCAAAAAATAAGGGGGCTCCATTGTAGATGATGTGCATTGTGGCTGGGTATCTAATGGAGAATGATAAGCGCAGCTTATGTAGAAGTTTGTATCCCTCTGTGTAGGCTATGCAGTGCCTCAACAGCTCCCATGTATAGTCCTGGTAGATTTGAACTCATTGTCCCTGCCAGATGATCTGCAATTTATTCCTTGCAGCTGTGGAGAGACCTTCTCTTTTCTGTTGTAAATCCAAGAAATGGGCTAGTAGTTGTTGGGGCCTGTCTCCAGGCTTTGGAGGGGGTGCGAGTGAGCAGTGCGCCTGCTCAATTTGTAGAACTCTACTTTTGTGCAGATCTAGCAGCTGTGGGAGGCTATATTGGAGAAAGTGGATGCAGTCCTTTTGATCAGAACCCTCCGGGAATCCAATGAGCCAGAGATTATTATGTTGGCTCCTGTTTTCAAGATCGTCTACCTTGCCTTGTAGATAGGTAATGACCCCAGCCTATTTTATTTTATTTGTTTATCTATTAGATCATTGGCTTACAGACCTTTGAGTCAAAGACTCATTTACAAAGGCATTTCATCAAGACAGCAATACATCACAGCAAACAAAACAGTACAGTACAAAAAAATCTTAGATTAAAAAAGCAACTCGTGCTACAGGCATTCACTGGTGATTCACGCTTGTTAGAAAATGGCAAGAATCAATTCTAAAATTTGATTGGCTAAGACAGGCTCCAAGCTGGGCATTTATTTTTCAATAGATGCCCAGCTAAAAATAAGAGCCAGTCCAAGTGCCACTTCACAGCATAACATTCTCCACTGGTGCCCAACTGCTCTGTAACTGTCTTAAAGCAGCCCACAAAATCTGAAATGGCAGCCATATTTTTTTCTCTCGCTTAGTGAGAGCTACAGGTCCTCCCCCACTGCTTGCTTCTGTGCTGACTGTCTACCTCTTAATAAAAAAAAAAAAAACATAATGATTTTGCAGTCGGGAGAGTGAAGACATTATTCTTTACTATGGCACAACTCGCCTCAATCGCCATCTCAAGCAGTACTGTGGCTGTAAAACGCTTTCACAGAGCAACAGGACAGCACTGCGGCTCCCGCCTCTCTTAAAAGCAAGCCGATGAAGTTTTAAACAATCCGACAAAGACTCCATGTGTCTGGGAGCCAAATTCAACAAAATGACTCTTCCATTCTTCACCCCACCTTTACCTCACAGCGTTACTCTACATATTGACCCTTACCTCCTCCATCTGGCGTTACTATGCCACGCTACTTCCGTTTTCTTTTGAACCGCGCCAATTCTATTGCGCTTACCATACCCAACAGCCGATTCCTCCCCAATTCCCAAAACGACCATACCAGCGGATTCCTTGTCCACTCTGCAAACAAGCGGTAGCGCCGATCCCTTCCTTGCTATCCAAGCCAGCGGTACCGTGCTCCACATACAAAATCCTCACATAATTTTACTAGATGGGCTTGAACCCTTCAATACCTTATGTACAGGACTACAAATCCCACAAACCAAAGGGGCACTCCTTTACCTCAACCAAAATGTCATAAATAACATCGCCCTCTGGTGACACACATGCCACAATACAGGAACTACTTTACAAAAATATATTTTAATGTTTTTCTAAACATTCATTAAAAAATATTAAAACAGTTTTTTTCTGTTGTACAAAAAAATATTACTGGTGGGCCATTTTCTAAGCATAATAATACCCTCAGGGTGGGCATTGTGGGAAATACCAGACCTTCCAGGGGCTATAAGGCCCTCTGCCTGCGGCGTCGGGCCTCATTACACCCCTGGGCGGTCCGGTATTTCCCAATAATGCCCACCCTGGAGGGTATTATCACTTATGTAATAGGTAGATCACAGTAGTCATACTATAGGTACACGAATACCATGTCAGGTACTCATGTACCTATATTATGACCTACTCCCTCATGGGTCCCATCATTTATTGTAAAGCTACATTCATGGGAGCCGAGCCTGCGTTCCACTTGTAATATTCTGCCCTCAATCCCTTGTAGGGCTTGAGTATTGTGATTTACAGCCAGAGTTAGCTGAGTCATTTGGTGCAGGATCTGCTCAAACATCTTCTCAGTTTTGGACGGATCTGCTGTCTCTGGTATCAAGGAGGTCATATTGCAGGCCAGAGAGCTCTCAGGGTTGCAGCTAGAAAATGGAGTCCAGGTAGGGAATTCAACTCCAGTGCTACTCTGTTGAGTTCTATGACTGTTATACTTTAGAAAGGCATCCCCTTGAGACCGAAAGAAGACCTCTAGTCTGCAGGATGTTGACGTATTTACTCAGTGTCTGAGGAGCAAAACAACTAGGCAGACATTCAGGTTCACAGCTAGGCCACGCCCCCAATACCATGTCCCTTCTCATTCTTTCAACCCCACCTTGTGCAACATTGATAGTTGATTTCTCTTGCTGACATTTGAGGATCTGCAACATCCATACTTGAGGAATTTCCACCAGTAGAGCAAAAAACTCTTTCATTGTTGCTATGAATTGTCAAATCTAAATAGACTTTTTGTGTTTAAATAAAATGATAACGTTGCCATTCCAGGTGCATCAAGAAAATGATGTAGCTTTTTTTTTTAGATTTGACAAGGCTGCTTTTGAAACCCGGCTGATGATGCTGATACTCCAGACAAATTTTACCATAATGCATGATGATCAAAACCAGCTAAAAAAGCATCCATTATACAATCGGCAATGATGTGTATATGTTGACTTTTGACCTAGTTGTTACAAAGTTTATGGGGTTGGTCAATACAATTAAATGGTGTATTTTTACGTTTTTTTTGATATGATCACTGCAAGATATGCATCTGCTAATTTGCTTTCCTTAGTCAAATTATCTCACTGCCAAGCATGTATCCATTTTTAGAAAATAAATTAAACCTCACATTCAGATTCACACATTAACTGACTTCTGTCAAATTAAATTCTCTTGCTTTCAGTCTCTTTGCATTCTGCTTTGCAGCTTTGTTTGACTAATATGGCAAATTGATTAAATTTCAAACCACAGCTTTGGTGGTGAGCTATAGGACCCCCTTTCTTCTGTATTTATGGAAAACACAGTACAGTGAAGATTCAAAAGATGTAGCACAGGTCACCAGTACTGCAGACATGGACAGTCTAAAGCAAGCATGCTGTACACCATATGATGTGATAATTGAAATAGCAGAAAAAAGCAAAATGTGCAGCTGACACAAATTAAACGCACAAGACTGACAATACCATTGTCAATGTCTATTTATTTGCATAACTAGAGGATGGTAATCAATAACTAAATAAATTTTAGGAAATAAAATACGTTTAAAAAAGATCTTGACTGACAAACTTATAAAACCTTTAAGATCATGAGGAGTTTAGGGGACCGGCACCTACTGAAGGGCTTAGTATAACTTAGATAGCTCAGCTTAGAGAAGGGACCATGTACTCCATAATTTCATCAGTGCAGAAAAATCTTTATTCCATTCAAGTGCAAATTAAATATTTCTGAATGTGCTGCTAAATTTATTCAAGTCAAAGTAATCACAATTTAGTGGAAAGCAAATTTCAATGTAAAAAGTCCATAAAAGGGAAACGCATTAGGCAACGTTATTCCAGGGGTAGGGTCAGTGCCTGAAAGCCAGCAAATGTTTTCATGAATGAATTCTGTGGACTTTTATGGACTTTTATTTCTGAAGTTTGCTTTCTGCTAAATTGAGATTGCTTCAGCTTTAGCATATGAATACATTGTTCATGTTACAGGATGTGGACACTAGTTCATTTAAAGTGTAGAGAGTCCTAAAGGAACTTGCAAATCATAAAATGGACAAGGCAATGGACCAGAAAGGATACATACAAGGATATTAAAGGCACTCACAGAGATGCTGGCTGCATTTCTGACAGACCTTTTCAACCACTCACTGGAAACGGTGTAGTTCCAGAGAACTGGAGGAGAGCAGATGTAGTCCCACTTCACAAAAGTGGGAGCAGGGAGCTGGCCCAGCGGTGCTGAGGGTTGAGGCGCTGGATGCATTACCTCATGCTACACCAGGTGACCCGGGTTTGGGAATGACCCCGGGTCATCCAGGTGCTGGCCTGGGGAGGAGGGAGGAGTGGGATTGAGCAAGCCTTCAGGTTGTTCTCCTCTTCCAGGGTGGTGGGGGTGAGTTATCACCCCTCCCATAGTTCTGACCCCACCCTGTGGAGGTCCAGTGGGGTAACATATGCAGGCAGGGGTGGCAGTACAGGTGAGCAGAAGAGGCTGAGCTGACTTCCGGTTTGCATGTGTGCCTCCAAGTGCACATATGGCCATGTGCCGGGGCTCCAGGAGGATGCAAGAAAAACTTACAAAAGCCTATAAAAACCTATATTAAAAAAAAGTGGGAGCATGGAAGAAGCCAGTCAGCTTGACTTTTGAAGTGGAGAAATTAAGGAATCACTGCTGAAGGAAAGGATTCAGAATATCTTGTAGCCTGCGGCTTACAGTATCTGAGGCAGCATACACTCACTGGGGGGAGGTCACATCAAACAAATCTTATAGTTTTCATTGACTGGGTGACCAAAAAGTAGATCAGGGTGGACTGGTGGATGTAGCATGCCTAGATTTCAGGGTACCAAGGTCAATAACACACAGCAAAGACAGCAAGGCATTAACCACACTGTGTAGAGTGCATCTGCTTTCACAGTGACAGGGATATAACAGCGGTAGGGACTTACCGCTACCCCGTCACTGTATGCTTTAACTATGGAGGGATCAAGGTGTCATGTGCTGGGGTGCCTGGTAGAGTTGTTCCTGTGGCAGAGTGGTTAGGGCACCAGCACAAGGCAGGATTGGAGACCTGGGATCATGGTTCAGTTACCTCCAGATCTCCTGGTGCTACTACTTTTTGTGGTGTGTTTTTTTAAATGAAGTTTCTCCCCTCCTAAGTTTCTCCCCATCCACAAAGCCCACCCTCCTCAGAGTTTGTTATTTAAATGCCGGGGGGGGCGAAGCCACTTACGTCATGGGTGCGGGGTCGATGCCCTCCACAAAAAGCATGAAATACGATCATTTTGTATGGTGTGCATTGTTTCTGACCTTGTTATAGCACTTGCCCTTTTGTTTGTGGTATTGATTGACATGCAGTTTTTGTTATTGGTGATATGACCCCAAGCCAGTTTCAATATGGCCTTCGACACCGTTCCACACATTTGACTCTAAAACAAGCTGAACAGACTGAGAGTGGCTCCAAAGTCTTAAACTGGTTAAGGAATTGCTTGAGGGACAGGAGGTAGATGGTGATGGTGAACTGAATTCACTCAGAGAAAGGCAGGGTGACCAGCAGTGTGCCACAAGGATCAGTACTTGGGCTGGTCTTCTTTAATGTCTTTATAAGAAACATTGCAGAGGGGCTAGAAGGGAAGATATTCCTTTTTGCAGATGACACTGAAATCTGCAATAGGGTAGACACTTCGGGGGGGGGCAATGAATAGGGATCAAAGAAAGTTTGAAGAATGGTCAAGAGTGTGGCAACTAAGTTTCAATGTGAAGAAGTGGAAAATCATGTATTCGAGGCACAGAAACCCAGTAGTGTGATACAAGATGGGAGGAATGGTGCTGTCTTCCACCAAACATGAAAGAGGCCTGGGGTAATCATATCTGATGACCTAAAGGTAGCCAAACAGCATGGCAAGCCAGTGTGAAGAGCCAGTTGGATGCTAGGATGTATAGAGAGGGGTATCACCAGCAAAAAGAGGGAGGTGGTGATAATGCTGAATTAATCATTGGTGAGACCTCATCTACAGTACTATATCCAGTTCTGGTGACCGCATCTCTGGAAGGACATAGACAGGATAGAGGCGGTCCAGATGATGGCAACCAAAATGGTGCAGGGTCTGCACCAGAAACCCTATGAGGAAAGACTAAAGGACCATGCTGTTTACTACCTGGAAGAAAATAGGGAAAGAGGGTATATAATAGTAGTAGTAGTAAAAATGTATTCATAAAATAGTAATTTATGAACAGGGATGTAACTGCTGAGCAAAACTAATTTTCAAAGAGGTCCCTAAATCCCTCGATAACATTTTATACTTAAATTCTAATGAGTTATACATATGTATATGTAAATATTCCACTAAGTTAGAGGATAAAATCCAGATGTTAAAACACTATCCAGAAGTAGAAAACAGATATACGGTATTAAACCTGGATATACAATGTATGTAAGGGTCTTTAGAAAGGAGCCCCAGTGGAGTGAGGGGCTGAAGGTTAAACAAGATCAAAAAGTTTATAGTAGAGATAGAAAACCACTATCAGACAAAGTGAAATTAAAACTAGAGATGGAGTATAAGCAGGGAAATGTCTGTCAAAATAAAAAGGAAGCAATACCACCTAAACCAGATTCCATAGTAGAAAAAGAAACCATAACACAAATAAAGGAAAATGATATCCTAATAATAGGAGATTCCTTAACTAGAGGGATTGATTCTGTAGTATGTAAAGGTAGAAAAATGCACACAACAGTGAGCTCGTTACCAGGGGTAAAAATTTCAGACATTGGTCACCTATTACATGGATTGATGGAGGGACTTCAGGACCCTTTAGTCATAATTCATGTTGGTGTAAATGATGTGGGGTTTCGTAGTATAGATGACATCAGACAAGACTATCAACACATTGTGAATACAATGAAAAAAGGGGATGCGACATAATTATCTCAGGATTAATTCCATGTCATGGGAGATATGAGTTAAAAAATTCAGGTATAGAGATGCTTAATATGAAATTGAGAAACTTTTGCAGGTATAATAGCATTGGATTCATAGACAACTCAGGAACATTTAGGAAAAACACCCTTTTTAAAAGTGATGGATTACATCTAAATAAAGCAACTACCAGAATACAAGCATGAAAGTAAATAATGTTATCTCGTTCCATTTAAACTGGAGAAAGAGGGGAGGGAGACTCATAATTTAATGCCTAAAACTGTGGATCTTCAAGAAGGATGGAGATGTACATTATTAAATGCACCCAGTTTAGTAAACAAATTTGAGGAATTACAATGTTTATTACAGGACAATAATGTACAAATTGCACTTATTACAGAGACTCGGTGGACAACTGAAGATAGATGGGATAAAGAAATAACTGGTTATAAATTATACTACCTATCAAGGAAATCAAGGAAAGGAGGGGATATTGCAATATATACAGATAATTCTATAGAATGTGAGGAAATACTAAGGGCTAAAGATGGCCTGGAAATGGTATGGTTAAAGCTTATACCCAAGGGACAAGAAAAAATTAAATTAAGTCTGATTTATAGACCCCCTTCAATTAGTTTGGAAGGAGAACTGGAATTATTAAATATCATCAGAAATTTAGATCCATCAGAAAGAATAATACTGATTGAAGATTTTAACTTTCCAGATATTGGTTGGATAAAGTTTGAAGGTACAAGTAAAAAAGTATACAATTTCTGCAGGCAGTAAACCAAATAGGACTTGTCCAACTTGTATTTGAAAATACCAGGGGGTAATAACACTCTGGACTTGATTTTAACAAATATGGGACAATTAATACAAAATGTAGACATTAGTAACCCATTAGGAAATAATGACCAGCTATCTGTCCAGTTTCTAATTAAAGATGCGGAAAAAACACCCAGTGAAGGAAAAACTACAGTTTTAAATTTCAACAAGGCCAATTTTCCCACTATGAAGAAATATTTTGAAAACTGGAATTAGAAAAAGGAATTTGAAAATCATACAGCCCATAAAATGTGGAATTCCCTGGTCAACAAATTACATAAAACTATAAATTTATGTATATCCAAGTATGCAAAGTATCTAAATAATAAGGATATTTCCAAATGGCTAACGCCACAAATTAAAACACTAATTAATAAAAACAATAGAAGGTTTAAAAAAATCAAATATGACATAAATAAACAATCTAATCTACAGTATAGAAAGTTTGTAAAAAAAGTCAAATGGGAAATAAAAAAAAGCAAAAAAAGAATATGAATTAAAACTGGCATCATTAGTTAAAGACAATTATAAGTCCTTTTATTCTTATATAAACAATAAACAAAAAAGGAGCAACATTATTGGACCCTTTAAAAATGATATAGGAGAAATACTTAGTAATAAAGAATGTGCAGAAATTCAAAATAAATATTTCTGCTCTGTCTTTAATCCAGTTACTTCATCAAATACCATTTTTAAAATTAACTCTAGACCAGAGAGTATACAGATACAAGTGCAGGATATCCTGGATAAACTAAAAGTGGTACATATAAATAAATCACAAGGACCAGATGAAATTCATCCTAGGGTGCTGTATGAATTAGCAGACCAACTTGCACCACCTTTAACCCATATTTTTCAAAAATCCCTGGATACAGGACAAGTACCACAGGGCTGGCGAGAGGCGTTGGTAATTCCTATATATAAAAGTGGATCAAAATCAGAGTTAAAAAATTATAGAGCAATTAGCCTGACATCGGTCATGGGGAAGATGACGGAATCTATTTTAAAGGATTATATAGTTGAGTATCTTGAGACTAGTGAACTGCAGGACCCAGTACAACATGGCTTTTGTAAAAACTGTTCTTGCCAGGCGAATCTTTTAACTTTCTATGAGAAGGTTGGGAAGGCGTTAGATGCGGGAAATTCTGCTGATGTCATTTTTTTGGACTTTTCTAAAGCTTTTGATAAGCTTCCACATAAAGAGCTGATAAATACTCTTAAACAGTATGCATTAGATATTAATATAATAAACTGGATAGATGCATGGTTACAAGAAAGAAGTCAGAGAGTGGTGATACAAGGAGAAAAATCAGAATGGGAGGCTGTGACTAGTGGAGTACCTCAGGGCTCGGTCCTTGGACCCTGCCTTTTCAATATTTATATAACCTCCTTGAAAATAGTAAACAATGATATTTGGTTGACAAAAATTTGTGGACAATTGAAGAATTGGTGCTATAACCAATACCGAAAAAAAATAATAATGATTTACAAGAAGCATTAAATAATATATACAACTGGACTGTAAATAGCAAGCTTGAATTGAATAAAAATAAGTGCATAACTATGCACTTGGGCAATACAAAAAATAAAAATAGTTTTTCTTATAAACTGGATAATATAGTACTTAATAATATAAATGAGGAAAAGGATTTAGGGGTTATAATTAATTCAGACTTAAAATTTAGTTCCCATTGTAAAAAAGTAATAAGAAAGGGTAACCAGATACTAAACTGAATCCTGAGACATATATTAAGTAGAGATAGGATGGTGCTAATGCCCCTCTATAGTGCCCTGGTTAGACCAAACTTGGAATACTGTGCTTAGGTGTGGGCACCTTATAAAAAAGCAGAAATTCATAATATAGAACAAATACAGAAAAGAGCGACTAAGTCAGTTGAAGGGCTGGGGAAGAAGACTTACCCATAGAAATTGAAGGAGTTAAATTTGTATACCTTAGAATATAGAAGAGTTAGGGGTGATTACTGCTTACTATTCAGATGTATACAAGACTCTGCACTACTGTCAGAACTTGGATTAATCTGGAGGAAATCTAGATATGAACCTAGGGGTCACTCTTTTCCAGCTTGAAGTCCAAAAATGGCAAACTTTACCAAGTAAACACTGGTTTAGTAATAGAGTTGTGGCTGGATGGAACTTGCTGCCCAAAGAGGTAGTGTCCAGTACGAGTATGGACCCTTTCAAAAATAAACTTGAAAAATTTCTCTTGGATAGATAAAAATGAGATATAAATAATAAGGCAAGCATTATGGACGAAAGTCTAATTCAGCTTGAAATCACCTATGAACCTATGAACCTATGTTAATATTAACATGTACATACACAGCAAAGTCATATACACACATATTTTAATGTAAGCGCTTATGCTATACAGATACAACAATTAATTGCTTGCCAAAATTACCACTTTACACTTTACATTATTTCATTCATGTATCATATCCATGCAACATATCATGGGTGCAGTAGAAACATAGAATTTGATGGCAGATAAGGACCGCTTGGCCCACCTAGTCTGCCCATTTTCCTACCTAATAGATAAGCTGCAGATCCTAGTTAACCAACAGCTTACTTCCTCCTACCCCCCACTAGGACTGCCTTATGTCTGTCCCATGCATTCTTGAATTCCTCCACTGTTCTTGACTCCACGACCTCCTCAGGGAGGCTGTTCCATGCATCCACAACCCTCTCTGTGAAAAATACTTCCTCACATTACCTCTGGAGCTCGTCTCTATCTTCAAATTGTGGCCCTTGTTCTTGCACATCTCTTTTTCTGAAAGATGCTACCCTCTTGGACTTTGTTGATTCCCTTGAGGTACTTGAAAGTTTCTATCATGTCCCCTCTCTCCCTTCTTTCCTCAAGGGTATACATATTAAGCTCCTTTCTTCGTATGTCTTCTGGTGCAGACCCTGCACCATTTTGGTTGCCATCCTCTGGACAGCCTCCACTCTGTCCATGTCTTTGCGGAGATGGGGTCTCCAGAACTGCACACAGTACTCCAGATGGGGTCTCACCAACTGTCTTTACGGAGGGATAACAACTTCCTGCTTTCTACTACTGATGCCTCTTCCTATGCATCCCAGCATCCCTCCAGCCTTCCTTACTGCCTTCTCACATTGCTTGCCCACCTTTAGGTCATCTGATATAATTACCCCCAGGTCCCTTTCCATTTTTACTGTTGTCAGTATCTCACCCCCCATTGCGTACTCTTCCCCTGGGTTTTTGTTTCCCATGCATTACCTTGCACTTCTTTGCATTGAATCTGAGCTGCCATACATTTGACCATTCGTCCAACCTTGCCAAGTCCCTTCTCATCCTTTCCACTCCATCTTGTGTATCAACCCTGTTACAGATCTTTGTGTCATCTGCAAAGAGACATACTTTTCCTTCCAGTTCCTCTGCAATGTCTCTTATAAAGACATTAAAAAGGACCAGTCCCAGTACTGAACCCTGCGGTAACGTGCTAGTAACCCTCCTTTCTTCACTGTGTACTCGATTTACTACTACCCTTTGCGTACTGTTGTCTAGCCAATTTTTTATCCAGGCTACCACCTTAGGACCCACTCCAAGGCTGGCTAACTTGTGTATTAATCTTTTGTGTGGGACTGTATCAAATGCCTTGCTAAAATCTAGGTAGGCCATGTCCACAGCCCCTCCCTGGTCTACTACTTTCATCACCCAGTCAAAGAAATCTATTAGATTCATCTGACATGACCTTCCCATCATGAATCCATGCTGCCTTGGGTCCTGTGCTCCACTGGCCTCTAGGTACTCAAAAATTCTTTCCTTCAGAAGTGATTCCATCATTGTCCCTACCACTGAGGTCAAACTAACTGGTCTGTAGTTTCCCGCCTCTGTCCTGCTCCCACTTTTGTGAAGAGGAATCACATTTGCCCTCCTCCAGTAGCCTTATCTGAGAACCATTTTTTTAATAGGATCCAGTTGTGTCAGTGTATTTACCCCATAAAGATAAGTGGGCAGTGAATTCCATATAATATGACCTCTATTTGTAATCGAGGATTTCCCAATTCTGAAATTACACATTTGAACAGTAAATTCTATACCTTGTGTAGATCTCAATCCTTCCCTTGTTCCCTCACCTTAAAAGTATCTGACACATATTTGGGTAATGCCTCTCTCCTATTTTTTACCATAAAGGTCAGCAAATGCCAGATTATTCTTTCACTAAGTCTCCGCCATTCTAAAGTCCTATACAAACTACAATGGTATGTTCTCCTGTGGGTATCGAGGACAAAGCGGGCAATCCTGTTGTACATTACATCTGGAAATAGAGACATTCAAATACCTAATGGGTATAGATAAGATACAGGAGTGGAACATTTTTCAGAAAAGAAGATGCTCAAGAACAAAGGGGCATGCTATGCAGCTTGAGGGGGGAACACTCAGGGGAAACGTGAGGAAGTACTTCTTC
Source organism: Neoceratodus forsteri (assembly GCA_016271365.2). Classification (NCBI taxonomy): domain Eukaryota; kingdom Metazoa; phylum Chordata; order Ceratodontiformes; family Ceratodontidae; genus Neoceratodus; species Neoceratodus forsteri. The sequence goes on along the minus strand of CM028136.1, from coordinate 113,740,367 downwards.
ACAAAAAGAGTAGTGGATGCCTGGAACAACCTCCCAGTATACGTGGTGAGAGCAAAAACTGTAACAGGATTCAAGAAAGCATGGGACAGGCAAAAGGGAACCTTAATGATTAGAGAAGGGAGGGCTATGCCAGAGATCAAGTAGAGTCTGCGGTATTACATACTTGGTTTCATACTTGGAGTACAAGACAATGGAAGGCACTAGCCCATGTAAGTTTCCCCCACCTGTCAGTGGAGGCCACCAGAGTAGCCAACTAACAAATGAGTCCAGTTTTTTTTCGTAAAAATCTCCAGACTAGATGCTAGGACTACTTCATCTGGAAAGCTGTTCCACCCTGTTACAGCTCTTGGCTTGAAACTATTTTTCCATAACTCTGTTCTACACTGCACTTCCACTATCTGTTAGGCCTTCTTCTTAGGAAATAATTTGTTTCTTTATATCTCAAGCCCATTTCACTTAATAACTCATCCTCCTTAAGTACGCTATATGGTAACAAGCCCCCTCTTGATCTCCGAAAATTTAGGGGCCATAGCCCTAATTTATTCATTCTAACCTCATATGGTAGGTCCCTCAATCTAGTTAATGCTCTCTGAGGCCTCTCCACCCTATCTATATCCTTCTTTAGGTAAGGGTTCCACACTGCTGAACAGAACTCAAGTAGTGGTCTTATATACAGTTTATATAATGATAACAATATCGACTCACTCCTGGAGAAAAAAAGTTCTTCATATACAATTTACCAGATAAATAGCTTTATTAGATACAATAGTACTATGTATCCCAGATTTCAAAGTGCTTACAATATGCACTCCAAGTCCTTTTCACAAACAGATTCCCTCAACCTCCTTCCTTGCAAGTAATATTACTGATGTACATTATTCTTCCCCATATGCAACACTGTGCATTTTTGTATACTGAATTCCATTTTATTTTGCTCTGCTCACTCTCCAATAGTTATCAGGTCCTGCCCCAGCATAATTCAATCTCAAAGGTGTTGGCAACACCTCCTATCTTCTTATCATCTGCGAATTTAGTCTAATTATTCCCACTGTTTACCACCAAGTCACTCACAAAAACATTAAACAATAGGAGACCCAAAACAGATCCCTGGGGCACCCCACTTGTAATACTCACCTCACCAGACATGTGCCCTAAAACTCTCACTCTCTGGGTCCTCCCCATCAACCATCCCCTAATCCAGGCCACCAGAGAATCCTCCAATCCTATCTTTCCCCATTTATGAATCAGACCTCCATGCGGCACCTTATCAAAGGTTCGGCTGAGATCCAACATAACCACATCCACTGAATCCCCTTTATCCACGTGGGCACCTACATAATCATAGAAACATACCAAATTGGGATCACATGATCATTGTTTAGTAAATCCATGCTGTAATTTGTCAGTTAAATTGTTACTTCTAGATATTGCCTGATTTCTTCTGAGATCACCACTTCAATTATTTTCCCCACAATGGACATCAAACTAACTGGTCTGTAATTTGACACCTCTTCTCTCTTACCCTTCTTGAATAAAGAACAACAGTGGCAGTCCTCAAATCCCTTGGCACACACCCTTCCCTCAATGATTAATTGCCTATATCAACTATAAGTGGGGCCAGTTCTCTACCTAATTCCTTTATAAACCATGGATGAAGTCCATTAGGTCCTGCTGACTTATCCACCCTAAGAGCCTGTATTTTACTATATACTTTATCCAAAGTGACAAACTCCGTACCATTTGTTCCCCTGTCCCCAACACCCTACCACCTTTTCCTTTGTTCTCCTGACTGAAGACCTGGCTGAAGAACCGATTAAATTCCTCAGCCATTTCCTTAGGTTTGGAAAACTGTACCCCATCTCTTTTCAGTGGGCCAATAGTTCTAATGTTTCCCCTTTTGCCATTTATATATGAATAGAAACCTTTTATGTCTGATTTATAGGTCAGTAGGTTAAGCTCCAGCTGTTTCTTAACTTTTTTGATCTCATGTTTAAGAAGATTTAGGACTGTCAAATATTTTGCTTTGTTATCATGTGACTGAGTGTATTTCATCTTAACATAACACCTTCTTATTTTCCTTATCAATTTAAGAATACTTTTATTTAACCATTGTGGTCTTTTCCCTGTACTATTATAAATTACTTTCGAGGGCACATATTTTGCTTTCAGCTGCTTGATTGTATTAACAATATTTCACAAAACAATTTAATATCCATTCCCTCTGCTTCTACATTTCAATCTATTTTTGCTAATTCATGTCTTATACCTGAATAGTTTGCCTTATTATACATTTTGTACATTGTTTTCCCTTTTAGGACTCTATTAACCCTGCTGTACCGAAAGGTAATGACATCATGGTGGCTGGAACCTAGGGGAGGTGCAACATTTATATTCAAAATACAATTTGGTACATTTGTTATGATAACATCCAGTATGTTATGCCCTCTAGTTGGTACCTGCACACACTGCTCTAAACCAGCTGATAAAAATTTGTTTTGTATTCTAGCTACTAGAGATTTGTTATTTGATGAGACTCCCCAGTCAATCCCAGGAATATTCAGTTCTCCCATAAGCACTGCATCCTTATCCTCAGCCATCCTAGTGACAAAATCCTCAAAGATTTATGTGTCTCCTAATGATGTATCTGGCAGTCTATAGAAGATTACAAAATGTGTTTTCTGACCACCTAAGCCCAGAACAGTCACTTGAAGGAGTTCAATATTCCCAATATTACTAACAACATTGTCCAGACAATCGATACCATCCTTAATGTAACATACAACTCCCCCTCCCCTTCTCTCAGTCCTAGTATTATTGTTATAATCTGGAATATGAGTTTTCTAGTTTATCTTCTCTGTCCACCAAGTTTCAACCACCCCCATGATGTCATACCTCTCACTCTTGTCAGTAGTTCTAATTCTGCTAATTTGTCCTTATTGAAATGTTGTTAATTGCAAAACATAATATTGGACACCCTACCCTTCTAACTAGCTTGTTTCATTCTTCTCATATCTTCAGATCTGCTGGTTTTAACAGTAGGCCCTAACCCATTTACCCTTTCACCACCAGTGCTTAGTTTAAACAATTTTCAATCTTCTCTCTGATTCTGTGCCGCAATATTCTACTCCCTCTTACATTCAGATGGAGACCACCCCTACTATATAAGTTGCATTGTTCATTAAGGGTGTCTCAATGTTTAATATAGTGATAGTTATTACTCTGTGCCCATTTTCCAAGCCATGTGTTAGTTAATGCTATCTTTTTTGCTTTATACACTGTTGTTCTAGTCTCAGGTAGTACCTCTGAGATTACAGTCTCACAATCCTTCTTCTCAAGTTTTTTCCCCTAATTTAACAAAATCCTTTTGTATCTCTGGTAGAGATTTTTTACTAAGGATGTTTATACCCATATGGGCCACTGCTATTGACTTCTGACCTGCCCCTTTAAAAATATCATCGACCATATCATATAGGTCCAGGACCCTGCACCTGAATAGCTACTAACCATTATGTTTGCTAAATCATGTTTGCAAATATATATATCTGTAAACTTAATGATGGAATCCCCTATCACTATAGCTTGTCTTGGTTCCCCCATCTCCACATTCAATATTGTGCCCTCTATGGTCTCTCCTACAGCCCCCTGTTGACTTGTTATAGCCTCAAGTGCCTGGAAACTGTTTGAGAGTGGTATTGCATTTCTCACCCCTTCCCCTCCTGTTCTTGCTGAATTATTATGGACAATATCCTCATTTTGACAGGGGTCCCTACTTTCTACTTCAGGTCTTATGAGTGTTGTTCTTCCCCTCCTTCACTTTTTAGAAGGTACGACCTTGCACCATTCAAAAGTTTCCTCATTATTCTGTTCTGTCAGAGTGTTTTCGGAATCGTGCTTCCTTTTTCCTACTCCACCTGCTTCAGGCTGACCCTCACCCTTATTTAAACTAGCCAGCGTCTGTAATTTAATTGCCATTTCTTTGTGACATTTCTCAAGATATTCTAACCTTTGATATACAGAACTTACATTCTACTCCAATTCTTGATTGTAAATATACTTCTCACATGTGTAATTTTCACAAACCATGTCCTCCTTCACCATTTTATACATTGAGCAAATGCTGCATTTAATACAAAGGTCTCCATCTTTGGTTAATAATGAGTCTGCCATAATGAAATAATTTATTATTACCTCTAGCGTAATGTGTGTTTAATGTTAGCCTCTCTGCCCTTTTCCCCTTCTCCCTGATAACACAATAACATGTGCTGACACACATGTCCCTGTGTGTGCTAATGAATACTGAAGCTTGCTGCACTCACTGTCACTCTTCATTTTGAGTACCATGACCCAGGAGTGCTCCTCAGAACGCGATCAGCACTCCTAATAAAGCTGCCCAAGTGTTCCTTAAAAACCTCCCATAAAGGTCCTCCAGCTAAAATAAGCCCAGAATTTGAATTTTTGTTGGCTCAAACCCCCAAAATAAAGGTCCTTGATGTTTTGGTAGTCCTATCATTACAGTCTAGGACTACAGGGCTGACAATATTTCCAGCTGCACAGTTAAAAGATACTTAGGCACAAAATCAGCAAAATCATGCACAGCACTGCCACAGCTATTCCCTGTCTCTCCACTTTTGGTGGATGCACGGGTTCAATAGCCACAGTAAAACTGGCACTTGCTCTCACTCTTTGTTTTGAGTACTGTGACCCGGATGTGTTCCTCAGGTCACGATCAGAACTCCTAACAAAGCTACTCAAGTGCTCCTTAAAAAAACCCTATAAAGGTCGTCCAGCTAAAATATGCCCAGAATTTGAATGTTTTTAGGCTCAAACCCAAAAAATAATGGTCCCTGATGTTTCGGTAGTCCTAGCACTACAGTTTAAGGACTACAGACCCATGATATTTCTGGCTGCACAGTTAAAAGATACTTAGCACAAAATCAGCAAAATCATGCACAGCACTGCCACAGCTATTTCCTGTCTCTCCGCTTTTGGCAGATGCACAGGTTCAATAGTCACAGTAACACTAGCGCTCACTTTCACCTTTCATTTTGAGTACCACAGCCTGGAAATGCTCCTCAGTATGTACGTAGGGAAAATGGTCAGACTAGGTTGGCCAAGTGGTCCTTTTCTGCCATCAGTTTCTATGTTTCTATGTCCCCCTACCACCCTCCCTGGACTGCAAAGCACTGCAGCCAGCAGCAAGTGAGTGAAACATGAAAACATGTGCGCCACGCTTTCTGGGCCAGCACTTGTAGACTAAGCTAGGGAACTTTGATGAACCATTTTATAATTGTATGTTGGAACTGATATAGATCGTGTGACCCAGAGCGGAGGGGTATATAAGCCCAGCAGAACTAAAGCCATGGGGATGCACAATTGGATGCCACTAGACACCATGGGAAAATATAAAACATATAGAAATGTGAATTGAAGGGGGATCACCACTAGATAGCAGGGAAAAAAAACTGGGATAATGATCAGAGGGTGGAGGCACCACTAGATAGCATGAAAAAATGAAAATATTAGAGATTCCTGCAATTGAAGGGTGGGGGTGACACTAGGCATGAAAAAAAAACTCACAGAAAACATGGGAAAATCATGGAAAGTCCTTCTTTCATTTGAATGAATCCCATTTCAAAAAAAAAAGAAAAAGGATTCCTTGAAATGAAAAAGGAACTGGCAAAACACTACATCCAAAATCTTTTTTTGTTTCAAGGAATTCTTTTTTGTTTAAATGGAAAAATCAAACGAAAAAGGATCCCTTGAAATAAACAAGCAAAAAAAAAAAAAGAATCAAAGAAAAAAAACAAAGTCCGAAATCCTTTTCCATGACAAGGGATCCTTTTTCGTTTGAAAGAAATTATGAAACAAAAAAAAGAATTCCTTGAAACGGAAAAAGAAGTGGAAAAATAAGAAAGTCCAAAATCTTTTTCGTGGCAAGGGACCCTTTTTCATTTGAATGAAAATGGAGTCACAAAAAAGTTGAAAAATAAACTAAGTCAGAAATCCTTTTTCATGATAACAGATCATTTTTAGTTTATACAAAAAAAGAACTCACAAAAAAATGCATTAGCGAGTGACGAAAAGGATTTAAACTGATAAAAAAGGCATTCTGGGGTAATTTTTCGAGCAGATAATTGCAGAATCCAGCTTATGGAGTCCAAATGAGCATGATACATGCTTTGGTCTGTGCAGGATGTAATTTTTTGGGGGGTTGACATGTAAAAAAAAATAACAGAAAACAAAATAACAGAAAATGAGAAGGAATTTTCCCTCATGAAAAAAGGTTTAGCCCCAAGTGAAAACAAATCCTTTTCATTTGATCAAATTCTTTTTTCATTCCAGGAAGCATGCACTGTCCATTGACATAACATTTAAACTTTAAAATGTAATAACTTTGGAAAAGATTAATATTTTTTTACCAAACAATTGAATGGCATACCTGTGGGACAAGCCCGTTCTACCCTATAAATTTCAATCCAAAATTCCAAACCATCTTGGTGCAAGGCAATGGCAAGAAACAGCGTAAAACACAGTGAACATTTAATTTTTTATGATATCTACATTTTGGAATCTGAACATCAGACCAGATTGAAACTTGGCACGTCAAGAGATCTACCCATGAGACAGTGCATGCAAAATTTTATGCACATCTGTTGGATGGTTGTGAAGACATTAAAGTTTAAAATGTGAGGTTTCATATAGAACACCCTTCTCAATCCTAAATATAGGGGTGCTATTGTAGAAACCACTTATTCAGGACATTGATAATTGGGATAACCACTTTATTGGGATGTCTTGCCAGGCACTGATCAAGGGACTGTGCTAGCCTATGGAGGCTTTAACAGTTTAAATGAGATACCTCTGGCACCTAAATGTAATGATTTTTTCCATAATAAACGTTATTAAGTTTCCAAAAAGTAGTATACATCAACCAAATGCATATTATACCTGAACAAAGACTTATCAATATAATCATTTTAAAGGAAAACAACAGTAACAGGGAATTTTACTGAGTGCGGTCTAAGCCAACTTCTTCAGAGGCACATAAATCATTTAAGTTCAATGAAAGAGTTCTAGATCTTATGAAAATGTCCTTTCTGTTTTTAATTCAGTAACATATCCTTTCATTACTAAGACATGACATTTGATCATACCATTCTCTCAAGGAGGGCAATAACTAATTTCTCCAGTTTTGTAGCATAATGCACTTTATACTTAATTCTGCATGACAAATCCAAATATTCTGGTATCAATCAAAATTAGAGTGAGATGTAAAAATCCCCAGTGGAAACATAGCATGAGAGAAGGGAATATCAGAAGTGGTTATTCTGGAGCATAAGCTAGGGACAGTATGCCAAATGTTTTGAATCCTTGGACATTCTGGTAGCATGTTATTGAAACTAGCATTTATGTGGTTGCAACTCCAGCAGTCTGTATTGCTGGAGTACCCCATTCTGAATATTTTGTTTATTTATTTCAGTCTTGGAATTAATACCTTTGAGCCAATGGCTGTTTTACATAGGCTCCACGTCATATCAAAGAACAGAAACAAACAGTATAGTGAGAAAATACTTAGTGATCCTAGGAGTAAAGGTAACAATAAAATAAGCACATATGGATTTAAGTTACAAAAACATGTATTTTGCAGACATACAGTGGCTAGGAGTAAGCTTAACTAGCAAGGAAGGGCATTAGGGTTGGGATCCGTCTACAGGAGGAAAAAGATACAGCCAAGTGGCATTGTCAGAGACAAAATGAGGCGAAGAAAACAACTAGGGACATGGTCTTACAGGATAGACAGAGGTTAAGGGCTAGGGCCTAAAATTGTTCCACAATAGGGATACAGCCAAAGGCATTGTCTGAGCAA